>CM019176.2:44824879-46218836 GCA_009739505.2 Apolygus lucorum | reverse complement strand
AGTTTTATTGAATACAATAATATTATGTTCATTCAGTCTTATAACATACATGAACTTTACATGAGTAAAACAGCGATTCAAAATTTTAAGTGATACTAGGTTTTTTTTTACCCTTGAGAGTGAAATACATCTATTTTGTTCTGAAAAGACATCGAGAACTCCGAAATTTTCGTGAGTAGGGGTTAGGTACTTGTTTCCCGGAATCTGTAACAATAATGTATACCGCACACAATTAGGCAGTTAGCTATGGACTTCTCACTCAAAGTAGTTGAAGGTACCAATAAGTATGAATGCGTGAGTATGAATAAACGATAATATAACAAGACGATTCTTACCTTGTAGTAAGATGGACAGGCAGTTGATTATTCGAAGCATCGTGGACGGACGAAATCATACCAATGTGACTGATGAATCCGATTTATGAAAAGTAATTCTTTCCATTAATCATTATTCCATGATACAAAAGCACGAATCACGAGAAAAACTCTGTTTTTACGCGCCATTCCTTTGTATATTCATCACGGCAAAAAATATGAATCCGACATTTTGCAAACTGTGGTGATCTTCTACCCGTGATAACAATTGGAAACTATTATCAATACGTCTTCCCATTGGCTAAAAATCACGCGTTGCTACCTTTCGCTCGCTCTAGACCGAAATATTGTCGGATCACATAGCGACGTCGTTATTTTGAAATGCAACGACCAAACTTCGCTATGCCCGATTAGAGAATTCCAATGTCGTTATCGACCTGTCGTTGCACGGGAGGGATACCGAATCCGACGCGATAACGTCAACCAAATAGCGAGTTACAGAATCGACCTGCAGGGGGCAAGCGATTGATTTTGAATTTAAAACGTCTCAATGAATTCGTTTATGCTCCTGCATTTAGGCTAGAAGATCAGCGTACAGTACGTCAGATGGTTTGGCAGGGGGCTTTTGCTACAGTTGTAGATATTTCTGATGCATATTTCGCAATCAAAGTCAATAAGGAGCATCGTAAATACCTGCGTTTCTATTTGGATGGAACTTTGTATCAGTTTCGGGCCTTACCCATGGGGTTGAGGTCATCGCCATTTGTATTTGTGAAACTGATGAGACCAATTTTGACTTTGTTACGATCTAAGGGAATTTGTGTTGTTAATTACCTGGATGATTTTCTACTTCTTTCTAATTCAGTGGAAGATGGATTGAGGGATGTGAAGCTACTTACTTCTACGTTGACTTCGTTGGGTTTTACTATTAACACTCGGAAAAGTGTTTTTCAACCGGCTCAAGTGTTTGAATTTTCAGGATTTAAGTTTGATTCAATACAGCTAACGATTTCCTTACCTGAGGTAAAGAAGTTGAAATCAAAACAATTAGTTGATTCAATCATTGGTTCTAAGACATGTACTATACGGGCCTTTGCTAAAGTTATAGGTGTTCTTATTTCTTCATGCCCTGCTACCCCCTATGGTTGGAGTCATGTCAAGGGTTTGGAAGCTTTGAAGGTGAAATCGCTGGCAGTTGCTTGTAATGATTTTGATGCCCCTATGCTACCAATTGATTCGGTCATGTCGGATCTAAAGTGGTGGTCATCTAATTTCCCCAGTCTTGTCGATTTCCTGCGTAGGAATGATATTTCATTATCTTACAATTCAGACAGTTCCTTGACTGGGTGGGGGGCTATTTGTGAAGGGAAGGAGATTAATGGTTGGTAGTGGTAGTCAGATGACGAGCGATCCTTGCACATCAATGTCTTAGAATTAAAGGCGGTATTTTTGGCTTTACAACACTTTGCCCGAGATTTGTTTGATTGTAATGTATTAGTAAGGGCAGATAATAGTACAGCTATCGCTTGTGTAAACAAGCAGGGGACTATAAGATCAAAGAGTTTGCTAGCAGTTTCTAAGGAGTTGTGGGATTGGTGCGAGGCACGCAACATATTTTTGAAAGCTACTTACATTTCGTCAAAGGATAATTTTGCGGCTGATCGAGCATCACGTCGATGCAGGGATGCATCTGAATGGTCACTTCAACAGTCGAGTTTTGACGAACTCGTTTTGAAGTTGGGGTGCCCTACAATAGATTTATTTGCCTCCGCTGTGTCTACTAAGTGTCCAATTTTTGTGTCATGGACCCCTGATTCGAGAGCCCTGGCTGTAGATGCTTTTACCTTAACTTGGACTGACCTAAATTTTTATGCTTTCCCCCCTTTTCACTTGGTTTTGAGAACTTTAAGGAAAATTGAGGAAGAAGGGGCACGTGGGATTGTAGTGGCTCCTCATTGGCCATCACAGCCCTGGTTTCCTTTATTTATATCATTGTTAGTATCAAAATTGGTTTTACTTGGTCCTAATCCTCATCTTTTGATTTCTCCTTTCAGCCAAGATCAGCATCCTTTGGCAGATTCCTTAGTGCTAATGGCAGGAGTACTGTCAGGGAAGCTTTTTCAAGGAGAGGAATGCCGCAAGTGATAATTGATACACTGCTTGCTTCTTTATCTGATTCGACTCTTTTGCAATATTCGTCATGTTATAAGAAGTGGTGGCCATTTTGTGATAGAAAGGGTTTGGATCCATGGAGACCAGATGCCATTTCTGTTATGAGCTTTTTTCAAGAGGTATTTGAGGAGCGTCAAGTGGGTTATAATTCTATCAACACTTTTCGGGCGGCTTTGTCTCTCATTGCCCCAACTGCATTGGGTTCGGATCCTATGATTTCTCGATTTTTAAAGGGAATTCATCGTTTGAGGCCTCCTTCTCCAAAATATCAGGTTACCTGGGACCCTCAGTTGGTTCTGTCGTTTTTAGATAAAGAGATATTAGATGTGTTTGGGATGACAAAGAAATTGCTGATGATCTTGTTACTGGCTACTGGGCATAGATTGCAAACTATCACTTTATTTCGTGTTTCGAATATTTCAATATCTGAAGAGGGGGTATCAGTGAGAATTACAGACCGTATAAAGACATCTGCATATCATAAGACCCAGCCTTTCTTCAATTTTGGTATTTTGCAGGAGAAACCAAACCTGTGTGTGGCCACCCTCTTGAGGAATATATGATTTCACATCGCAGTATAGATCGCTGGATGATGACGCCCTGTTTCTTGCGATTAAGCCTCCTTATGCTCCAGTTTCTCAAGCTACGCTTAGAAGATGGGTTACGCTGACTATGAAGGACGCTGGGGTGGATACGTCACTATTCAGTCCGCATTCCACCCGCCACGCCTCAACTTCAGCAGCAAAGAGGGCAGGAGTGTCAATTGACACTATCTGCATGTCAGCAGGATGGTCATCCAAGTCTGCTATTTTTGCTTCTTTTTATAATCGGCCACTTCAACATAATGCTTCGTTTATGAAAGAGCTTTTTCAAGGACATAATAATCATTCATATTTCAGTAGTATGTAACTCCTTGAGTTGTTTTCATAATTTTAATGATTCCTTCTTATCAATTTTATTTGGAAGGTTGATTCCTAATTGTGAGTTTTTTGAAAGATGTCAGTCACAAGTATTTTTAGTAATAAACCTCTGTTTCGTTCAATGTGATGTGCGCCCTTCCTTCACCCCTTTTTCCGTGGTGTTTGGAATGGGTGGGATCCTTTTGGTAGATGGTCCCCCCTTTCCCAGTTGTGGCTATACTTTTCAAGCTACATTGAGTGTACGTCGTCGAGCGCCGAGTGACATAATTGAATGATTTAACGAACTTTGTGAAGTTCAAATCATGATTATGTCTCGAGGTGCTCGACGACGTACACCTTCCCGCCCCGTGTTCACTACCCTAGGGTGTACCATCTCTGGGTGTGTATCTTTTCATAATGAGCGGTAACGGTCAGGGTTGTTGGAGATAAGGGCGGCACAGTGTGCTGGGAACATGGATGTAGCTGGCTCAGTATGGATGTGGCCTATGGGGATGAAGGATAGGTGAAAAGTTTCTATCCTTATAGATATGGTGTTTTTATCCTATTGAATCTTGTGAAATACGTGTTATTTGTGTGTGTAGGTAGAACTACATTGAGTGTACGTCGTCGAGCGCCTCGAGACATAATCATGATTTGAACTTCACAAAGTTCGTTAAATCATTCAATTTTACGGGACTAAATAAATTATAGTTTTAAAAACGAAGTGTATCTACGCAAGAAAA
This sequence comes from Apolygus lucorum, assembly GCA_009739505.2. Taxonomy (NCBI): domain Eukaryota; kingdom Metazoa; phylum Arthropoda; class Insecta; order Hemiptera; family Miridae; genus Apolygus; species Apolygus lucorum. The sequence continues at coordinate 46,214,708 of CM019176.2, read as the reverse complement.
AATTACATTTTGCTTAAGAAACTCTTTGTTCTATATTATTATGTTTGTCTTGTTAGGTGAGAAGCCTTTCTCCTGTGAGAGATGTGACTACCAGGCTGCTCATCTCAGTATCTGAAAGGCACAATGAAGATTCACACGGGTAAGTCCAGGTTCGTTATCTCTATTCATCATTCAGAGGGAATACATTATTTGAACCTATTAAATATTTTGCTGTTAATAGTTTATAAGGCAAATAGGTTAGTAGTTCATGAAGGTATAATCTAGGAAGTAATAAAGACAATCGGTAATTAGCGTTCAAAAGCTGGAATCTATTCCATTGTTACCTGTTTTAAAACTTATCAATCTATACCATAACCCGTCACCCAATTTCAAAATGTACTCACTTGTCGGGCAACAAGTGGAGGGGACGGCGCGCCGTCCAAACAGCCAATCAGCGAGCGTTTCCGCTTCACGTTGAAGAGTTCCGTTTTCCCGGTTATTTTTGAAGTTATACATTTTGAATGTCTCCAAAAAAACAGGAGATTTGTGTTCCAAAATCAACCCGATTTCATCTATCCCACACCATTAACACGTCCCGTGCGGAAGACGCATACGTTGCGTCATGCGAGTCGGGGCCACCAGGCGGGAGACGCATACGTTGCGTCATGAGCCCTTCGTTTTCAGAATGTTTTCTTAAAATCCGCCTGGCAGGAAAGTATTCCGAAGCTTGTTTACTTGCAAGAAATGGGTCCAGACTACCCACACAAAGCGTCGTTTGTGATAAGAACAAGGCTTTCACATTGTTTTATCATCTACAGTCACAGCAGGTTCGTTTGCAAGTGATCTTGGTTTTTCCCTCAATTTATTACCTTATTTTGTGAGTTTTTCGTGGATTTTTGGCGTGGAAACGTGAAATAATAAAGGTAAGTTGTAATATATACTTCAAAAAGCATGATTCGATGTGTAGGAAGTTCATATTCCTCGATTTTTGTAGTCCGTCAGTGTGCACTCGGTAGGTGCCCAGCTTCCCGTTGTTATCTTATTTGATTTCTTGTTTCATTTCGACTATTTCAACGAATAAACTAACTTTCATCGCGGTTTTGATCTGTTTATTATAGTGAAGTGTTTTTACTGAATTTTTAGTAACGTTTGGTGCCTACCTAATTCATTTCTAGATGACTGATGGGCCATCATCCTCCAAAGTTCCAAGGTTAGTCAATTTTTTAGTCAATTTAGTTAGTTAATTTTTTTCACAGCTTTTATATTTTTCAGGTAGGTAGCAAATACCTATAAAATATTAGGCGAATTGATCTCATTATTATTTTGTTCGACTGTTCAAGTTTTATTTTGTATGCAAATTTTGTTCAATTGTTCAATTTTTTATTCTTGTATGCAAATTTCTCTGTTTTCCCAGCTGTTCCATTTTGACTGCTCTTTTTTGTGAATGTTGGGTTGAAAATATAAAGTATAATTATATAATCTTCCGTGTTATATGATTGAGCTTTGTTCAGTCATTCATTGCAATAAGTGGCAATGAGTGACTAAACAGCTTGGAAACCCACTGATCACACCTGCCAGGCGGATGACGCATATGGTGCGTCATTAGCAAATTTCTAAGAAATCATAGCAATAACAACTTTTAGTGCCATATCACATATATTTGAAGCATTCTGAGGCGATAGGCGAAAAAAAGTTTTCCGCTTGGTGGGAAGGTTTACAAAATCAGACCCGCAGTGAACGTGTTAACTATTCAGGAAAAACAGAACAAACAGAACTCGATGAAATTCCTCATTGTAGATTTAGTAGTACCTACCTAGATATATCGTGTATACCTACTATGCTGCTATTTGATTTTTTATAATTTTCTTGGACAGGTGAGAAACCCTTTTCCTGTGACATCTGTGACTACCAAGCTGGACACCTGTGCAATCTGAAAAGGCACAAAAAGACTCACACAGGTGAATGCCTACTATTTGTTTTTAAACGCTTTAATTTCTCACTTTATGAATCGACTGAGACCGCACAGGAATGCTTCACCGGTATCTGATTCGTCCATCATAAGGACTTGGACTTGCTTATAAAACAGTTTTATAGATGATCTTAGGCATGGGAAATAGTCAAAACCCCAAGTACTCTTCAAACTAGATGGAAACCATAGTCGTAAGACGTGTTTTAAGGATTGAACTTATGCGCACGCTCAGTTACTATCTATCAATGATCCCATCGGAATGAAATTCATAAAGCGCCATTCAAGTGCCACCCGAACACCACCATGATCATTCCGTTGAAATCAGATGGAAACTGTAAAAATTATGCTTTGTTACATGGATTTCACTTTTGCTCGTGCTGAAATTATTGTCTTGGAGTACAATAATTGCCCTTGTAACAACCATGACTTCTACATTTACCATCCGACTTCTACGACATTCCCAAGTATTGCCTGTTGAGGCGACAAATTATTCATCTTCACAACAGGCAATCCTTGAGAATGTCGTTGAAGTCTGATAACAAGTCATGGTTATTACAACGACTTCACGTCTGGGCATGCGGAAGAGCGGCTATCGGTCGAAAACTAGGGACTATAGGGAACCAAAGACACTCTTAAAGGCCGGGTCACACTTGTCATACAAGCTTCAGATCCGAGTCCGATCAGAGAATCGGATAGACGTCGGAGGGGGCGTCGGATCGGAAAGGGGTGGGCACACCTGTCCGATACACGCGTCCGATTTGTTCCCCTCACCACTCGTCAGTCGCCTCCCGGCAGTTGTCAAAGTCGAGCGAAAAAATGTTTTCTAATTTTTCTTTAAAAGATTTAGCAGTTGTGGCAGTAGCTCTCGAGGAGGAAGATGAGAACAACTCAAGATCTCGTAATACTCAAAAACGGCGGTTCTGGGTCCATCCTGCGTGGAACGGAAGAGACAAAGAAGGAGAGTTTTTTACTCTTCTTCCACACCTCGTAGACGATGAGACGAAATTTTACCAATACCAGCACCGGATACAGCCTCACTACTTCAATAAGTTCTTCCGGGTTGACGGAAGACATTGTAGGAGTACTAAAAATAATATAATAAAAGATTATTAAGACCATTTACAAAACAAACACACGAGAAACACAACGACGGCGGACAAAAAAGAACTAAAAAAATACCTACCTTCCTTCCGATGCTCTTCCCGCAAATCGGACAGGGAATGGTTGACGAACTCTGAGTGGGATCGGAACAAAAATCGGAGAACATTCGGAGTGGGATCGGTCACGGGTGGGAGAGGTGTGAACTACGCCGTCTAGAGTCCAAAGACATTCCCTCTTCCTACTCCCTTCCGATTCTCTGATCGGAGTCGGATCTGAAGCTTGTATGACAAGTGTGACCCGGCCTTAACCCGCACAAACCGTAAAAATTTCTTCGGAATCGGGATGTAGGTAACTTCGTATAGTTTTGCCCGTTACAATCCACTTGACTGGATGACTTGGAACCCAAATTGTTCAGTGAGATCTAAAACGAAAAATGCGAGTAAAAATTTTGATTTTGAAAGATTTTTTTGTTTTTATCTAAAAGTGAAAACAGTAGTCAGAAAACAGTAGAAAAAATCTTGATAGATTGGGAATCAAAATATAACCTAAATATCAACCTAATTACATTTTTGCAAATTTTGCTGTTTACAAATTTTTTCTTGATTTTCCTTTTAACATGCTGGTGTCATCTAACGGCCCTTTTTGAAAAAAGGTCCTCCAAAAAGTGCAACTTCGTTTTTCCTCTTCATATCTATCTAAATGTCTCTGGTATGTTAGGATCATCATTTTGAAGTAATCAAATCTGTCGATAAGTCAAATAAGATTTTTTCTGTTAGGTGAGAAACCATTTCCCTGTGACAGCTGTGACCACCGTGCAGGAAATCCCAGTGATCTAAGGAAGCACATGAAAACACACTCAGGTAAGTCATCATTTTTGTGTCGGTATAAAGGAGAGTATTATCATTCACTTTCACTCATTTTTTGCGAGAAATCTGCTAATTTATAATGAGGCTGCGTGTGATAGTTGAGGACTATTGCCTCCTCTTGAGAATCAATTCATATTAATAAATACAAAACAACAGATAAGTATCATGTCCTCTGGCCAGTTGCTTTATATCACTGAGTAACAGAGATGCTACTCGTTAAAATGGTTGGCAACCATTGTTGAGGGTACGATATCTCGACTATGGAGCTGCTCAATGATACTGCGGTACTTAAAATTGATTAGGTGGTGGGGATAGATACTACGCTCGTTCCTGCTTCTTTTAAAATGTTAGCTTGTTATCATTCTTCCTAACTTTTTTCTACCCCCTTAGTCCATAGTTCGATGTATTATGACAAGCTCTTCATCACTTACAATGAAAGAACTTGTAAGATTGTTTCAAGCGAATCATCGAAATACTAATAACTTTCAACTCTACAAAAATTAAGTGAAAATTGTTTCAAAAATCTCTCCCCGATCAGTATTACATTGATGACATAGGAATGCACCTGATTACTGCTCCCTCGTGTGATCCGCCTCAACACTCTCAATGCAGGATCAGTGAGCTTCTTTTTGTCAGAAATACGTTATTGGATCTTTGGTTTCATCAGCAGATAACAGAATCACTCAAAGTGAAAACGGCGCACTATGGCGGCTGCAGGAGAACCTATTTGTCACGAAAAAATCCAAAATTTGTTCTTAAGTCGTCCACTAGATAGCAGGATGATGAACAGCTTGGAGTATGGTTGTAGAGGCTTGCTGGTATTAACCATCACTTGCTTAGGTTTGCATGATTGTTGTCACCATCATCCTCACAGAGAGTTCCAACTACGCCTCAGAGTGTCAACCAATCAGAACACTTCTCCAGTTTAGATCCCTGCTTTACATGCTTCACTCGCGGTGGTTTGAATGGGAACATTACTACCAGCCGAATTAAATAAAAATGGAGTAACACTCAGCTTTTGCCGAATGCACAGAATTTGAACCATAATTGCCATGTGATTGTAACTATAAACTGATAAAACCCTAGTTGTCTGGAATTATTACGGCAATTTTGATACCTACTAAATTCTTGAGATCTATGCCGATCTACAGAATCTGAAGGGGCGAACTCTCATAATTCTGGCGTACCTACATCGTTGGAATCGTCATGTACGACTGATACTGTGACTGATCAGGTTCAGATTGTCTGTGAAAAGAAGTGAAAGTACATCATTCCCCAGTTACCTTGTGATTGTTCAAATAACGTTGCTAAGGACCACCTCGTTCTCTTTTAAGGAAGTGTTTTCGTTATTTGTATGAGTTGGAAGTATTCAGATTGAATAACCAACTCGTATTTCTACCCAATGATTTAAATATAATTTAAAGTTATTAATTAACTAAGATAATATCTTAGTTAATTAATAACTTTAAATTATATTTACCTAAATTATATTTAAGTATATTATACCTACAGATATGAATGCGTATTGTTCAATAACAAACCGGAGTGTGGTTTATATTGATTGACTCTTTAATCGTAAATATGTCCGAAATGAAATGAAAATAGATTTTGAGCATTAAATTAAAATCGCAAATATTAATTATGTGGAGGGCACTTACTAGATCGAGGTCTGCAAAGTGACCTACTGGACTCCAGTCTTCCATCTAGGGGAGTGTCCTCGCATAGGTATTATAATAAAGTAGATAAATAGAGATAGAAAAATAGTTAGAAAATATAGACAACCACCAATTCGACTTTTCATACGATAATAATTTATTCAAAACATTCGATTAGAAAAAGAAATTTAGAAACATATGGACGAAACGTAATAATTTCGTAGATCACTCGATTGACTCCATAAAATCCTCCGCCCCACCAGGCAACGGTGTTCCTGGGTCCTCTTCTTGGTTCGAATTGGTCAACAGAGGAACGAGTTTGACTACCGGTCTCCGCAAGACTCCATCCGTCGTCCGTACATCTACAACTCGTACCTGCCCGTCCCGGCCTGGGTAAGTCTCCTCGATGACTCCTTTGCGCCATGCGGTTCGTCGTTCATTTGGGTCCACGATCAGCACCACGTCCCCGACATTGATCGTTCCATTCGTCTGCCAGTGGTTCCTCAAAAGTAGCTGGGGAAGATATTCGACGACCCATCGTCTCCAGAAATGATGTTGGGATATTCTCCATCCTTTCTTCAGACAAATGTTTTCCGGGATTGCTGGTACGACTGGCTGTAATGTGGGTGTGCCAATCAAAAAACAGTTTGGAGTAAGTGGATCCTCGTCCTTAGGATCTGGAGATGTGTAGGTCAGCGGTCTACTGTTTACGATTCCCTCTACCTCTGCCATCGCTGTCAGAAGAACTTCGTCCGTTGGAGTTCTGCTTTTCAACGCTACCTCCAATGCTCTCTTAACGCTGCGTATTAGCCTTTCCCAGCTTCCACCCATGTGAGGAGCGCCAGGAGGATTGAACACCCATTCTGTACCCCGAACGGCCAAAGGGCCGGCAAGTGCTCGTTGGTCCCACTCCGCCAAACATGCATCATTCACGGAATAGTTGAATAGTTCCACAGAACTTTTACAAACTGTTACAAAGTTCGATTCTGGAACTTGCTCGACTATATGCGCCCACCCATTACCTATGCAGCAAGGATGCTTGGACAATTAAACAGATCTTAAATTTTATATATTTTTCAGATTTCTTTACTCACTATACATTTCGTCTTTCACAGGTGAAAAGCCGTACATATGTGATACCTGTGATTTCCGGGCTATACAACTCAGTCATTTAAGGAGACACATGAAGACTCACACAGGTAAAATATACTTTATATTTTACTCTCAATTTTACCACTAGGTTGACTACCTTTTTTTCTTAAACAACATAAATCAATCATAAAAATTGATCAGATCAATTTTCCCCATATTATTGCAAGTCCATTCAATGATGGCAAATCATATGACATATATATCAATGTAACCGATATGTCTCAACAAACTTTGATTATCAATAAATGTACTAAAGAATATCATCTTTGATCCGGATTTATACAAACTTTATGGAGTTGATGTTCATTCTTTCTTATTATTAATATTACTTATTATTATTGATCAGTAATGTAAAATTATTATTATTTGTTTAAAAATAATAATCAGCAAATCAAAATAATTATTATTCTAAAAAAATAACTCTTTCTCCCAGCATAGAGCTCAACGATATCATTAATAATTTAGGTTTGTCTTTAGGCCTAGTTTAGGTAATTTTTTATTCTAGATTACCTAATAAGATTTATCGTAATAGCTATTTACTACGATTTGACCGATTACTTAATTCCGATCATCTTACTTGATTGGATCAAATTAATCGCCTTCCCTATTTGCTCGTATCCCCTTGAGTCTTCGTCAATACTAAATAATCGATTATTACTCAGCCATTCGAGATGTGATAAGCGAGAGTCTGCCATCATTGATCAGCCTCTTCTCCCATGCCTAGTCCTGTAGTCTAGAAACATCATTTTAGTTTTTGTTAAGGTTCCTAATTACCTTCAAAATGAACTAATCAACCTTTGATTGATCTTGAAATGTAGTTGAGATTCTTCTGGATCATTTAAGGCGTACTCTACGTTTCAAACTGAAGATCAGTAGATATTCTAAGTTTAAAAAAACTCGGCGCTTTGCGCCTCGGCGGGGGGCTCCGCCCCCCCTGCACCCCCCTGTTTATTTCTTTTTCCATACTCTGTATGAAATCATAGGAACACAGAATGTGTTTTTGCGATGCTAGTCATCCGTTAAATAAAAAACAACAATAATAAATGTGGAGTCTTTGGCAATAATAAAATAAATAATTGTTAGACATTTAATTTGGTCTAAAACCCTATAAATGTTATATAAATAAATATGTAACTACAAGAAAAATACTATATAAATTGAGAGCTTTCCAACGAATGGTGAACAATTTCTGTGCAATGAACACTGCGGGAGTTCTATTTCCTTACCAACGGCTTGGTTGCACGTGAAAATCATTATAAAAGGCGCGTAACGGTTTTTTCTGTCGCTTTTTCGTGACGATTTTTTTTCGGTAGGTCATCGCAAAAACACATTCTGTGTTAAAATCGACGGAGGTTTCTATCCAGGTTTCTATCGAGCCCAGTAATTTCCAACCAATGTGAGATCAACCTTGAATTTTGCCATATTGAACTGACCAATCAGTTGGTCTGCAAACTCTAGGGTACCTAACCAGGGCCGTCTGTAGTTGGCAAGTGTGAGAAGATAGCTCCCCAGAAAATTAGTTATAATTATGATGATCCAAATTCCAAGGTCCTACTCTTCCGAGTTTAGTGCTTCAGATGACATAATAATTGAATGAAACTAGAAACTGGGATCAGGTACGTAACTCGAAATCTATTTCTATCTCCAGTGCTCTTAATAATGCTTCAGTATATTTGAATTTGGTCTTGACTTAACTTGAGATCAAAGCATTATACTTTCTACATTGGTATACCTACATGTGATGATCTGGTAACTGGAAGGAACAGATGAAAATAATAATAAATAATAATAATAATAATAATCTATTGAACAGATGTGAGGAAGCGCAAATTTGTTTTTACATCAGAAAAGTCTGATTTCGATACTGGAATGAGGAATGCATTGAACTGCAGAGAGGATTGGTAATGATTGCGAAAGTTTGAAGGAGATTGTCAGATTCGACTAATCATTGCATATTATTGGTCTGTGACTTCACGTGAAAATCACTAATAAGCTTATCATTTCATCACCCCAGGTTATTTCGTAAGAGCTAAGAAAATCTTTGAAAATACGTTGTTATATGGTACCAAAATATTAGTGCCTTGACCGAATTTCAAATTCTCATGTGAGGGTTCTTTCCAGGTGAGAAGCCCTATGCCTGTGATAGATGTGATTACCGAGCTGGGCGGCTTGATAAACTCAAATTACACTGGAAGAAGATCCACAGTATCTGGTGAGTACGAGCTACCTTACGATTGATATATAAGGCTCTTGGTGTCTTTGTTAACATTTACTTTATTTCATGATGTCTCTTTGTTAGGTAAAATACCCTCTGCTTGTGCATCATCATGCTTGCAGGACTGCCCACTACCTTTAACTCCCAATTCACTCGCGCTGAAGACACATTGAAACCCAGGCGTTGAGAAATATGTCGAGGAGTTACTTGGTATTTTGGTTCCAGTGAAACTTGGAAACGTATATAGGGATGTTTTTCCTTATTATGTGAATACTGTCTAGTCTCACACGTGAATACTGTCTGTGACATCGTGTGGCCTCTACCCTTGGAAGAATTTAAAGGACAGAGTAATATAATTAGCAAATATTTCGACTGATGACATGAATTTTGAGATTTTTGGCAAAACCAAGTTGCCTGCTAGAGCAGGAAACCAACCAACAAGAGTGTCCCATAAAAGACTGAGGCCCCTGTGGATGCCCACACTATAATATTCATGAAGAAGAAATCAACAGCTCTTGTTTGTGTCTTGCTAAAATTCTCTATTATGTTTGTTTATACTCAACTTTACCCTACTTGTGAAACAAGAGGACGTTTGTTTGTGATTACCAATAAGTTTTACCTCTGATGGAAGGATGTAAAGTGTAAATCTATGTACACTAGTGTGTATTCGAATGTAAATGATGAAGAAATATCTTATATTGTTCCCCCTATGGCACTTTTCTGTCTGTGTATTGTGATAAATAAATTATTTTGTATACAAATTACATGTTCATTTTTGAAAGTTAGGTGTGTGGTACCTAGCAAGTTGAATCCCCCTCTTGTCATTTTTGTCTGGGTCTAGATGCAAGATCTTTGGTAATATGTGAAACAAATAATGTAATTTGCTGTAGCAGCAGTTCATTATGTGTTTCAAGATGGCTAAATTCTTTGAACATTAGACTTTGGCTTGCTGCATAACTTATCTCATAGTGCATATTACAATAAAGATGTGAATAGAAAAGAGGGAGTGCGAAGTTATACAGAATTGAGGGTTTCAAGGAAAAGATCCCACACAAATCCCATTATGCTCAGCACAAATACCCATCATGCTCATCGTGAACCAATGCTGCTTCTTCTAAAGTTTCAACAACCAATTGACATAATACAGGGTGTACAGGGAATTTTCAGAGAATTTCACTCTACTGGAAAACTAAGGGAATTTCATTTTTCTCCCGAAAAAAACCTGAGTGCCGAACATTTTTGAGGGAAGTTCCAACAGTCTGAGGGAGACAAGTTTAGGCACGGTTTTAGTAGTATTTTTCAATGGGGTATTTCAGTCAATTTTTTAATTTTTTTTTTTTTCAAAAGAGCATGGGTCAGTGATAGGGGTCAGTGATTACCTAGCGGTAATCGGGTCTGTTCGTTGAGAAAATGTTTAGAAGAAATTAGGGAAGCTAATTAAAGTTGAAGATTTGAATGATGTGACGTAGTAAGTTGTTGTGACGTATTAACTTGCTGACCTTGGATCGAGACATTCCACTAATCCCGTGCAGTCTTGAACGCCTCGTGGCCTTGGATACTACAGAATACTACACATAAACGCCCGCAGCATAGTGTGTGTGCGTTCATGGAGGCCCGCCTTTTTTTCAAACGTGTGATCTCTTTATTTAATTTTTCTACCACCTGTTATAGTATCAATGGGCAAAAAGTTGGAGGATAGAGGTTTTCGATGGTGCTGAATCCAAATTTGAGGTCAAAAACCTGAATTTCCGACCCACCGAAATACCACATTATAGATGTTCCAAAAGTAAAAAGTTTTGTTACTTGACTACTCCGTTTTTATTGAAATTACAAGTACTTGTCTACATACCCTCCCCCTCCTCAAATCATCGTAAAATTGAAGTTTCGTACGTCAATGTTCAATATTCAATAGGAAATAAAAGAAATAGAATAATCTACTTTCAAGACTTTGAACAATAATCACAAATGAAGGGTCTAGAATTCAAGGACAATGCCGAAATGGGTAGTTAATGTTCGTAGTCTAGGATATTGGCCAAGGAAAAGAGGATTTAGAATGATGTGTCCAAAAAAATTCACTCAACAAAACTCATAAGTTTGGAATGAAAGGGACCCACTTAACTTGAGACCCTTGAACTCCTAAATTGTTGTAAAATTCTTCTTTTTATTGGGGTACAAGGGGCAAAATGCACCAATACGGACACTTCATCACTACCTTACCCCTTCGCCTGCTTTTTCTTTGGAATGCTAGGGGCTTAAGTGCTTCTTATTTCCCTAGTGCCTACAGTTCCGTTCGGCCCGGTCTGGCGTCAAGTATCAGAATTATTGTTAAATGAACATTTGAATTTAAATTTTTTAAGAGTTTAGTGCATCCGGTGATTTGCAATGTTCATAGAACTTTGAAATCTGCTGCTGGGGAATGTCAAAGTAGTCACTTACGCACCTTGTAATCTAAACACCTCAAATATCACAAAAGTCCTGCAAGTAGATAGTTTTGATGGACTCCATTCCAAGAATGTCAGCCAAAAACGTCAGCCAAAAACGTCATCCCGCTCAAACTCGCTTGCTTATCACTGCTATCAAAATCGAGCGCAAATCAAGTCACGGCAATAGTATTATCCTTTGTCCTTATCCATTATCTTACAGTCTCTTCCTACTTCCTGGAGGCATGGTGAATTGCTGATAGAACTGTGACCTGGTACCGTGGTAATTTCCTCATCTGACCCTGTATATTTATTTAATTATCATCTTCCTTATTGAATGACTTGTGTTGAAGGTAAAATAATATATTTAACCTAGGTATGAAACAGTTCAAGTAACTTTAATCAAACCAATGATATCGGCAGTGAAATGTTAGATTGGAGAACCTGAGTCTTCTTTCTTCATTCTTCCTGGCGTGTAAATAAAACCAAGAAATTTATCAATATTTTTAGTGAATTTGAAAGTGTTAGATGAGATCCACGACTTTGACCTGCCACTTTGTCTTCGAAGATAACTCCAACTGGAGTAACGACCTCGTATTCGAGGTACTGCACTTCTATGCCATCTTCCCTGAGGTAATTCTTCGGGTCATCTATTCCAAGTTCCAGCAATTCTTTGTCCAAGAGAAAATTAATTAAACGGTAAGTTGGTTGATAGAAGGGTCTTATTAATATCTTGCGATCAGCTGGAATAGAAACGTTTACACAAAAAGTCAAAATTCAAGTGGTGTTATGCAGTGGAAACTTATTTAGGGAAAATTAGACCTTGTGTATAGCGAACCAAGTACCAGAGGACTGGCTTGTAAGCGTTCAAGGAGGAGACCTCAAAAATAAAATGATACGAACCGTATTTACAGCCAATTTGGGAGCTCATCATCCCATAAGCGACGCCATTACGCACCACAGGTCCCCCTAAGAGACCTGCACATAGCTGTAAAATGAACATGAACATACATTAATTTTCATGGTGTGTATAAGTCACTATTGTGCTCTGCTTAATCAGAGGTTAGGACGGGTTCAAAGATGCTCTAGGACAAGAGTTGGGTTGATGAAGAAGGTGGAGCGGGGACACAACCACATGTACCCTCCCTGTTCAACACTCATATATTCTTATCGGGATGAGATAATTATTGTGTCGGAAGATAATGTTACATTATTTAATGTCCTTACAAAATAATATACCTAGCATTTTTTCAGTCAACTGAAACCTTTTTTCTATCAAATGAAACTTCGTACCGACCAAATGAAACCATGTACCAATCAAATGAGACCTCTCTTCAACCGAATGAAATTTTTTTTCAAACAAACGAAACCTTATTTCAATCAAATGAATCTTTTTCGAGCCATCCATAAAACATAATATTATTTTACCAATATTATTGGTAAGTAATGCATGCACTCCAGGGGACGTCCCATTGGATAAGCATTATAAGGTCAATTAATACCAGCTGGTAAGCGATAAAGCACCCAACATGCGAATTCGAGCACCCCCCCCCCCTCAACCACCAATGGTGCCAGTCTGGCACCAAAGCGGTGCCAGACTACTTCCTAATACTTCCTAACGTTGAACTTTCATCTATTAGTTTTGGTAGGCAGTCCGTCGAAGTTCATTTCCGTATTCAAGGTGAAACACACAAAAAACGCTGCAAATTATTACACAATGGTTCATTATTTTTCTGTATAGATCACTCGTCTGCAAAGCCACCAACCATCCAACTTGAAGAAAAACATCGATCGCATTTCGGTCAGCTAAAATTTGAACGGAGATTAGGCCTCTTTTGCAATTCACACTCGTGTTTCTGATTTATCGTATGTAAAACCCTTAAATTCTCGTAGCGAGCGAACGGTTTGTCCTACAGAGCTCCGCGTGGACTCAAAAAATTCTATAGAATCTCAAATTGAAGGAAAAACAATACCTTTATATTAAAATTTTTTGAGTTAGGGCGTTTTCAAAATTTCAAAATTGATTTTGGAACCCTTAGAAGTGACCTACATCAACCAAAATCTTCGGGGCACAACTAGACCCTAAATGGAGCCTACATACCAAATTTCATCAAAATCGGTCAATGCTAAGTGGCAAAAGTGCCGCGTACGGCGGACGGACGGCCAAATTTTTATTCGATTTTTGGATTCTACGTACCTTGAAACGTAAACCATCAAATTTTGAGGGGGTGTTTAAAAAAAATGTTCTTGGTCGATTCCAAAGGTTCATTATTGAGAATAAAAACCAAAAAAACACGAAATATGCGGTTTGTGGTGTCCTGGCACCACTGATTTGTTCCATGGTGGCACAAAGCATATTCATGAAAACCCAGTGGTACATAGATAATGATTGTTCCCTCAATATCAGAGCTTGGGTACAAATAGTGAACCAAAATATTGAAAAATCGTCGAACAAAAAAAGAACCACGAAAATCGGTTGAGAATTAAGAGCTGGGCAGAGTACACATACAGACATACATCTATGCTTTTTTCGCGGATTTGGATTCAGAATGGTCTAAAACGGATTAGTGTGGTTATTTTTTTTTCTGTTGAGTGTTGTCCAACTTTACCCCAGATTATTAGCATAAGGACGCCCAAGTCTTACTGTGAGACGTCCTAAACATAACTTTAATTAAGAAGGTTGCAAAACAAGTTAATACAGAGCCACTACAAATTAATTTGATGAAGCGGGTGTCCAGCAGCTGTGACAGGCAGTTTCATCATCATGTTTATGACGAAGTTGGAGCAGTCTGTCGTGGTGGTTGTTTCAGAGCTGCGAACTATAACCTCCTCGATGTCATGATTCTGACTTGCTCAAAGCAAGCCTCTAGCTTCAGATTTGATTTTAAAAAACGCATTTTCAACCGGATTCAAGGTCGGTGAGTATGGTGGGAGGTACTTCAGCGACAAGGGCAATGCTTCAATTGCTCGTTTCACTGCTCTGCTGGAATGGATTCTTGCGTTATCCATTAAGTACCAAAATAGAGTTTTGACGAGAAAAGTCAAGGTTAGTGGCAACTTCCCGCGGCAATATAGCAGGAACTTCCCGGCAACAAGGAATCCTGGCGGCGCTGCGTTGAGAGGGACAGAAAGAATACTCGACTCGATGTCACAGTGATCAGCAATATTGTTTGACCAATGAGTTTTATTTGATTGGTACATGGTTTCATTTGGTCGGTACGGAGTTTCATTTGATAGGAAGAAGGTTTCATTCGACTGAAAAATGCTACCTATATAAAATAATCGTACATACACCCGCCATTGCAATGTTTGGCCTATTGCTTCCGAGTCTACCAAGGTAACGGAAGCATTGTCTTCACTTTTCAAGGTTGAAAAAAAGTCTGCCAAGTGGGTGTGGCACATAGCTTCCTCGTGTCCATAACCGATTGTATAGATGATCCGATGCATAGTAGTTAATCTCAAAACTTTAATCTCTTACAAACTTGCACACATTTCTTCAAAAATGGGATAGGAAATGTGGAAGTTATGGCTGTGACAAGGAATTCACATCTGCTCATGCACACTGACTAATATCAGCTCCGGGCGATGATTTATATTGGGAACCATCTACACGCCAACCCGCAAAATCCCTGAAAATTTCATCGATATAGGATAATAACTTCGTAAAATTTTGGAGAACATTTATTGTTTAACCTTGAAAAGTGAAAACAAAGCTGCCTAGGTAGACTAGGAAGCAAAACCCCGTAAATGTCTTGGTTAATCTATCAACTTGTTCGTAGGAATGTATTTACTTCAATGTCTCTCATTGTCAGAATTTACAATAATCACCTGGTAAGAAGTCTGGTTTGATACGTAGGCGCAGGCGATCTCATATTGGTAATAATCGTTCTTGGTCCTTTTGACGCCAGGTACGTCTTCATGGTTGCACTGAGTGGAACGAGGATGATAAATTAGGTACTAGATTAAAACTGCATACACGATTCATACACGATTTAAACAATACAAACTCCTTTCTTTTTAAACTTTTTATTAAATTATATCATTGCTGATTTTGGTTAGGCTGCTTTGTAATAACAGACAAAAAACTTTTGCCATGTTGGATGGCCACTCATGGACTCAGTTAATCATTTTGTTACTCTTGACAAAACCGTTTATTATTTGTCTACGAATTTATTCTTTGAATCATCTTAGGAATTTAAGGTTAAGGAATTCAAGTTATACTTACTTCCCCTGAAAGTCTTACACTCACAAGCACCTCTGTAGTGTTAAGTTCAAATCCAAAATCGTCGTGAAAAACTTTAGTGATGGTTGGGAGTTTCTCGTATCCAAACCCCACGGAATCGGCTACTTCAAAAGCATAGCCTTTCAGGGGTTCCAATATCTTTGGCGGCCAAGGGATAAATATGTCGGTTCGGCTAATGCGGGGCTCGTAGCTGAATTGACGAGGAAATTAAAACAAAAACTATCACTATTAATGCATTAATTTCGATGAAGGACAAGTTTCTACTTGTATTCTGCGACTGAAATTGAATTCCAAAAGCTAACAAAAACGAATGGCTTCACTCCCTGGTGTCAGTCTGACACGACGTCGCAACGCCAGTCCTTGGTGATGGCAGGACACCTGATCGCCCAAAGGGCCAAACTGCTTTTGGTTTATTATTTTCAATAATGAACCTTTGGAATCGACCAAGAAAAAAAAAATTTTAACACCCCCTCAAAATTTGATGGTTTACGTTTCAAGGTACGTAGAATCCAAAAATCGAATAAAAATTTGGCCGTCCGTCCGCCGTACGCCGTACGCCGTACGCGGCACTTTTGCCACTTAGCATTGACCGATTTTGATGAAATTTGGTATGTAGGCTCCATTTGGGGTCTAGTTGTGCCCCGAAGCTTTTGGTTGATGTAGGTCACTCCTAAGGGTTCCAAAATCAATTTTGAAATTTTGAAAACGCCCTAACTCAAGAAATTTCGATATAAAGGTATTGTTTTTCCTTCAATTTAAGATTCTATAGAATTTTTAGAATTTTTTGAGACCACGCGGAGCTCTGTAGGACAAACCGTTCGCTCACTACGAAAATTTAAGTGTTTATATTGAAATATATATATATATATAAATCAAAACACGAGTGTGAATCGCAAAAAGAGGCCTAATCTCCGTTCAAATTAGAGCTGACCGAAATGCAATCGATGGTTGGTGATTTTGATTTTTTTTTGGATTTTTTTTTTGGATTTTTTTTTTTTTTTTTTTTTTTTCTTTTCATATTGGATGGTTGGTGATTTTGTAGACGAGTGATCTATATAGAAAATAATAAACCATTGTGTAATAATTTGCAGCGTTTTTCTCGTTCAAAGGGCCAAACTGAAATCGGTTTCAATGTCAGAAGTCCGAAGGGCCAAACTGGAGTTTAAACGAAAAGTTATTAGGGCCAAACTGCATCCATCTACGTGATTCATAGGGCCAAACTGCTGGTCTTACCAACTAAAACGCAGCCACAAACTACTCTGATTGCTATTTGCGTGTCAGAGACAAATATAATGGCACAGAACCACAACAACTGACTAGAAAATCGATCTCTGACCCTTTATTATGTTCACGTCCACTACCTACCTACTTGTGGCATCCTGTGTTTTTGGTGTATTATATTCAATAATGAACCTTTGGAATCGACCAAGAAACAAACCCCTCCCCCCTCAAAATTTGTTGGTTTACGTTTCATGGTAGGTAGAATCCGAAAATCGAATAAAAATTTGGCCGTCCGTCCGCCATACGCGGCACTTTGCTCAGTTATCATTGACCGATTTTGATGAAATTTGTTATATGGGCCCATTTGGGGTCTAGTTGTGCCCCGAAGCTTTTGGTTGATCTAAGTCACTTCTAAGGGTTGAAATTTTGAAAACGCCGTGACTCAAAATATTCTGATGTAAAGGTATTGTTTTTCCATCAGTTTTCGAGTCCACCAAGATAGGGGAAGCTTTGTTTTCACTTTTCAAGTTTGAAAAAAAAAATTTTCTCCAGAAACAAAGTTTCCACTCGTTTCAGACCTTTCTGAACAATTTTGGTTCCGTGTCTGTCTGTCTGTCCGTGTGTCTGTCATGAAATCCTTGTCGCACCCATAACTTCTACATTTTTCGTCCGATTTCAATGACAATTTCAGGGATTGTACGGGTTAGCGTGTAGATGGTCCTCTATAAAAATCATCGCCCATGGACTAATAGTTGCTACTGCGCATGCGTAAACATGTATTTCGTTGTACCAGCCATAACTTTCACATTTTCAAAGCAAACGTGAAATCTTTGTAACTGTCATAACTTCCACTTTTTCATCCGATTTCGACGAAATTTCTCAGGATTGTTCAAATTGGAGTGTAGATAGTACTCTATGAAGGTAGTACAAGGTACATAGAGATCGATGTTTTTTGAGAATACTACTATGTATCGGATCAACTATACCTACAATCGGGTTATGGATACGAGGAAGCTATGTGCCACACCCACTTGGCAGACGTTCTTTTGATTGTCTTTAGTACAATCTTTTCTCCATCCACTCGTTCTTTTTCGAATGTGGTTTTGGAAAAGATGATTTCTAATGATGGCTAGAACTCGAAGGGGGAAGCAAGGGAAAGTTCTCAACCAGATCTCAGCTCATGGTTTTTCGGGCCTTACAACAACTGAGAGAGGTACATAATGATGATTCGAATAGCTTCGATTAAATTGACTAGAATATTTTTATGACTTATGGCTCGAGTCAGTAAGATTTGGCAGAATCGAGTTCGTTCTTTCAAGTCCTGATGTTTGCTTAGGTACAGACGATTCAGTTAATGAACTAAATCAATCAAATTGCATTGAATCAATTGAGTTGAAGTCTGAACACCAGAATGATAGGTAACTTGTCAAGTGTAATGATAATTTTCTTGCCGTCCAGTTGTGTCACTGTGACCACTCCTGCTTTTTCATTCAGTTTGTGTACCAAAGGGGCGATTCCTCACCAGTACCAAGCAGAATACTTCCAGATGAAGAATAAGCTCAACATTCGTGATGAGCTCATTGAGACAAATGAAGAGGACAATGCTGAATAGATGACGATATCTTACTATTCATCAATGATTATTAGATTTGTTTCAAATGCTATAATGTTCATTTACTATTGGAATAATTAAAATTTCGTTATCCGTGTTTCAGAAATTACTTAATTTCTGTTTTTTGGTAATAGAATGGCACCATACCTACGTGAATTAAAATCGGGGTTTCAAAGAAAGACGAAAACATAAGTGATTGGACAGGTACCAAATACCCAGAGAAATGTAAAAATGGGTAGTTAATTATAATAATTTATCAACGTTTAATTTCAACTGATGTAGTAATTGAAGAAGAAATTGCAGATTGACCAGAGCAATTTCCAGGTGAAGGAAAGTCGCTAACCTTAGGGCCAAACTGGCAGTTAGGCCCCTTGTCGCTCACAAATCTCAAGGTCAAATTATGCCCATAGGGCCAAACTGGACCTCTTCCCAGTTCATCTTTTTTCTTAATATTAAAAATTGCGGATGATTCAAAAAACGGTTTGGAATTCAATCTTACGTAGATTTTGGACCAATTACAAAAAAAACCTAGTTGACTTCATGTACACTGGCCTCGCTACAATCGCTTGCGTTTTAGAAATAGTAGTTCCGGAAGCAGTTTGGCCCTTTGGGCGCTCAGGTGTCGATATGTTCAGGGTCAGTGGTATCCCTGATTTCGAGGTGTAAGACCCAAACGATGACACCACTTCTTGGTGCCACGGTGACTCAAAATCTAAAGGAATTTCTATGAATACCAAAATAATGAGTATCTTGGTTTCTCATTATTCGACCTAACCGTCGAAATCGATTTAACTTGTAACTCATTATTTTCATGGAAATATACAACGTTCTACTCAACTCCGTTTTTATCTTGGTTTATTATTCTCTATAATAAATTTGGAATCGAGCGAGAAAATTTTTTAAAATATCACAGGACAGCCCCTCTCAGTTCACGCACGGAGATGAGGACTTGAGGCCCAGCTTTTTACACTACACATTTGCATGATAAGAAAATGGGGGCTGAGTACTTATAACATTTCTCGATGTCATTCGAGTGGATTTTGGCTCTCCTGTGCAATTTTTTGAATTGAAAACGAGTTGGTGGTTCAGAATGTCGCCGAACTGAAACCTACTTTTGGGAGGTTCTTTGCGGAACACCTTAGGGTTGGTTCCAAACATCTTCGCGAATTTCATTTTCCCCGAGCCAAAGAAGGAGGTGTTGTTACTAGCCTATTACATAGTTATGATCTAAAACCTAAGTAGGTACCTTCCACAGATGGTAACTACCTAGCAACTTGAGGTCGATGAATGTTGTTAGGGGATAGTCACTTACGTCAAAATGGCTATAGCGTGATTAAGGATGTACAGGTCTTCTGCAAACACATTTTCTCCCCCTTTTTCTCTGTTTATGATATTAATGCATTCGTAGCAATATTGATGCATTTCGTCAGTGTGTTGTGGGTCGTCAATGATCGTGTGCACGTTTTTTGGATCCAAACGAATGGCGTTGATGTTGAGTCGGATCTTGACCACCTTTGGATCTGAGGGATTCCTACCGTCAACTCCGATGCCATGCCTGGTAGTAAAATTTCGTTAGGTTTACATCACTCAATATTGACTTAATAGTAGTAGGTATCATTGAAAATAGTGCTATTAAAATCACACAAAAACCATTTGTTTAAATATACTCGTACATGCAAGTAGGGTAAAAAAGCCGGTTCTAGGCCAGTTCTCTAGACCCCAACTACCCTCAACTTTCCCCCCCCCCACCCGCCCACTCCGCCGCTCCCACCCCTCGCCCACCAGCCTACCGCTCCCCCCCCCCCCGCCACGCCACCCGGACCACCCGCTCCCCCCCCCCGCCACACTGCCCGGACCTCCCGCTCCCTGCACCTCCGCCTCCTCCCGCCCCCAACTCCTCCGACTCCTCCCGCCCCCTGCACCTCCACCGCTCCCACCCCCTCGCCCACCGGCCAACCGCTCCCCCCCCCCGCCGCACCACCCGGACCTCCCGCTCGCCCCCCCCCCCCGACTCTCCCTCGCCCACCCTGGATACCTCCCCGCCCCGCCCATCCACACGACCGCTCCCACCCCCCGCCGCGCCTTGCCGGGCCTTCCAACCCCTCCGCCCGTCCATCTCGCGGCCACCGGGCGCCTCTGCATGTTTTTGCATGCACGGCGCCCTCCTGCCGGCGCCTAAGGCATGTTCTTGCATGCATGGCGTCCCTAAAATTCGTAGGGAACCATCTTCCTAATTCGTAGGGGACCATCCTTCCAATTCATAGGGGACCATCATTAAATGTGTGCGTTTCTTTTTTCCCTGTTTGTACATGCACTCCATTGTTACTGTATCAGCCAAGAGGGGTGGGCAGTACAGTATCAGCCAAGTGTGTGCGTGCGTGTGTGTGTTCCCCCCCCCACCCCCACCCCCCGTTTGTACATACATTCCATTGTTACTGTATCAGCCAAGAGGGGTGGGCAGTACAGTATCAGCCAAGTGTGTGTGTGTGTGGCACATAGCATCATCTTATGAGTGTGTATAATAATATGACCACTACAATACCGATTCATTCGTAAAAATGTTGACCCTCTTAGTCGTTGGATTTACACCCAACTTAAGCTCTATCACCGCGTCAAGGTGGGGTCAACAATCGATAGAGATTGGGTTTTCCCAATTTTATTCAGTATTTACAAAATTAATTTCTCTTCTTATTATAAACACTTTTTTTAAATGTTTTTAAAAATTGTACAATATTAATCTAATTACCTATTCAAAACTTTTTTTTTTTTTTTTATTGATTTTCTTCTTAATTTCACGATTTATACATTATTATATTACTATAATGGTCACCATACAACTTTGGTGACAACTACCCAGTCCTCTCGCCGACCCTCAAATCCGAAGGGATTTTCACCACAACCTCAGAGAGGGTTACTCGACATTCTCAGGGTATTATGAAGGTGTCAAATCCTTGTCTGTATCGTCCTGACAGCAGACTACACTCCTTGTCAATGACCAAAAACCCGTAATGGTTAACTTCCCAACATGTTGAACACATATCGTTGAAATTTTCAAATGTCATGTCAGCATTTACATGGTCCTCGTATATCTTTTTCATGTTCAAAGTATCTTGTCTGAACACAATGATCAAGTTGGCACAGTCGCGAATCAAATGTTTGGGTATACGACAGTAACTTTGGGATAGATAGAAACTATCAACGTGATTATGTCTTCCAGTACTGAAGAACATTCTCATCCTATCTTGTTTGTCACAGGCAATGTCATCGAAAATCATCAATGAGTTAGGCTTTGTCTCGGAAGGTAACGGAACGTCATCACTATTTCCATACATATAGAAGCCTATTTCTGGTAGTTCGCTTAAAATATTTGTCAGTTGAATGTAATTTGGTTGATTGAGAGTTTTTGAGAATAGGTAAATGTTTTCAAATTTTAATCCTCGTTCAGAGTATAATAGGTTCATCATCAAGTTGGTTTTTCCACCATTTGAAGTAGCACACATTATACACCTTATGCCATTAGGCAAGAGCGGGCTATGCCTCGTTCTATTCTCTCTGACGTCGTCACCTAGAGTCATCACACTGTAGATTGGGAAAGATAGGTCTTGCTTCTCCAATCGAAGTTTATGATGAAATTGATCCTTCTTCTTCTTCTCGTTATCGCTGTGCATTGAACTTGATGCATCGTCATTGAAACGTTGATCCACTATCTCCTCCTTCCTCTTCCACATCCTCCATCTCTCACGCATGTCTTTTTGTTTTTCTGGAGTCATATCGCTGATAATTCTTCTACGGCGACGTGTCTCCATGTGCACTCATTGAAAAATTGGATATCGACTGAGGTCGCGGGCTTGTCAGCCACACCTTATATAGACGGGGGCCTAGTGACTACTTGTGACAAAATCGCGTCGAGAATGATTTTTTATTTTTTTAATGTTGGCAGGACAACGGCAGAAAAATGAAAGGAAGTGGCAGGAATATGGCAGGAAGTAGCAGGAAAATGGCAGGAAGTGGCAGGAAAATGGCAGGAAGTGGCAGAAAAGTGGCAGGAAGTATCAGGAAGTGGCAGGAAATGGCAGGATGTGGCAGGAAAGTAGCAGGAAGTGGCAGGAAAATGGCAGGAAAATGGCAGGAAAGTGGCAGGAAAATGGCAGGAAGTGGTAAGAAGTGGCAGGAAGTGGCAGGAAAATGGCAGGAAGTGGCAGGAAAGTGGCAGGAAAGTGGCAAAAAGTGGTAGGAAAGTGGCAGGAAGTGGCAGGAAAATGGCAGGAAGTAGCAGGAAAATGGCAGGAAAGTGGCAGGAAAATGGCAGGAAAATGGCAAAAAGTGGTAGGAAAGTGGCAGGAAGTGGCAGGAAAATGGCAGGAAGTAGCAGGAAAATGGCAGGAAAGTGGCAGGAAAATGGCAGGAAGTGGCAGGAAAGTGGCAGGAAGTGGCAGGAAAGTGGCAGGAAGTGGCAGGAAAATGGCAAAAAGTGGTAGGAAAGTGGCAGGAAGTGGCAGGAAAATGGCAGGAAAGTGGCAGGAAGTGGCAGGAAAATGGCAGGAAAATGGCAAAAAGTGGTAGGAAAGTGGCAGGAAGTGGCAGGAAAATGGCAGGAAAGTGGCAGGAAGTGGCAGGAAAATGGCAGGAAGTGGCAGGAAAGTGGCAGGAAGTGGCAGGAAAGTGGCAGGAAGTGGCAGGAAAGTGGCAGGAAGTGGCAGGAAAGTGGCAGGAAAGTGGCAGGAAAGTGGCAGGAAGTGGCAGGAAAATGGCAGGAAAATGGCAGGAAGTGGCAGGAAAATGGCAAGAAGTGGTAGAAAAGTGGCAGGAAATGGCAGGAAAGTGGCAGGAAAGTGGCAGGAAGTGGCAGGAAAGTGGCAGGAAGTGGCAGGAAAATGGCAGGAAATGGCAGGAAAGTGGCAGGAAAGTGGCAGGAAGTGGCAGGAAAGTGGCAGGAAGTGGCAGGAAATTGGCAGGAAAGTGGCAGGAAGTGGCAGGAAAGTGGCAGGAAGTGGCAGGAAAATGGCAGGAAGTGGCAGGAAAGTGGCAGGAAAGTGGCAGGAAGTGGCAGGAAAGTGGCAGGAAGTGGCAGGAAAGTGGCAGGAAAATGGCAGGAAGTGGCAGGAAAGTGGCAGGAAGTGGCAGGAAGTGGCAGGAAAATGGCAGGAAGTGGCAGGAAATTGGCAGGAAAGTGGCAGGAAGTGGCAGGAAGTGGCAGGAAAATGGCACTTTCCTGCCACTTTCCTGCCATTTCCTGCCATTTTCCTGCCACTTCATGCCACTTTCCTGTTACTTCCTGCCACTTTCCTGCCACTTCCTGCCACTTTCCTGCCACTTTCCTGCCACTTCCTGCCATTTTCCTGCCACTTCCTGCCACTTTCCTGCCACTTCCTGCCACTTTCCTGCCAAGTTCCTGCCACTTCCTGCCACTTTCCTGCCACTTCCTGCCACTTTCCTGCCACTTCCTGCCATTTTCCTGCCACTTTCCTGCCACTTCCTGCCACTTTCCTGCCACTTCCTGCCACTTTCCTGCCACTTTCCTGCCACTTCCTGCCATTTTCCTGCCACTTCCTGCCACTTTCCTGCCACTTCCTGCCACTTTCCTGCCAATTTCCTGCCACTTCCTGCCACTTTCCTGCCACTTCCTGCCACTTTCCTGCCACTTTCCTGCCATTTCCTGCCATTTTCCTGCCACTTCCTGCCACTTTCCTGCCACTTCCTGCCACTTTCCTGCCACTTTCCTGCCATTTCCTGCCACTTTTCTACCACTTCCTGCCATTTTCCTGCCACTTCCTGCCATTTTCCTGCCACTTCATGCCACTTTCCTGTTACTTCCTGCCACTTTCCTGCCACTTTCCTGCCACTTCCTGCCACTTTCCTGCCACTTCCTGCCACTTTCCTGCCACTTCCTGCCACTTTCCTGCCACTTCCTGCCATTTTCCTGCCACTTCCTGCCACTTTCCTGCCATTTTCCTGCCACTTCCTGCCACTTTCCTACCACTTTTTGCCATTTTCCTGCCATTTTCCTGCCACTTCCTGCCACTTTCCTGCCATTTTCCTGCCACTTCCTGCCACTTTCCTACCACTTTTTGCCATTTTCCTGCCACTTTCCTGCCACTTCCTGCCACTTTCCTGCCACTTCCTGCCACTTTCCTGCCACTTCCTGCCATTTTCCTGCCACTTTCCTGCCATTTTCCTGCTACTTCCTGCCATTTTCCTGCCACTTCCTGCCACTTTCCTACCACTTTTTGCCATTTTCCTGCCATTTTCCTGCCACTTTCCTGCCATTTTCCTGCTACTTCCTGCCATTTTCCTGCCACTTCCTGCCACTTTCCTACCACTTTTTGCCACTTTCCTGCCACTTTCCTGCCACTTCCTGCCATTTTCCTGCCACTTCCTGCCACTTCTTACCACTTCCTGCCATTTTCCTGCCACTTTCCTGCCATTTTCCTGCTACTTCCTGCCATTTTCCTGCCACTTCCTGCTACTTTCCTGCCACATCCTGCCATTTCCTGCCACTTCCTGATACTTCCTGCCACTTTTCTGCCACTTCCTGCCATTTTCCTGCCACTTCCTGCCATTTTCCTGCTACTTCCTGCCATATTCCTGCCACTTCCTTTCATTTTTCTGCCGTTGTCCTGCCAACATTAAAAAAATAAAAAATCATTCTCGACGCGATTTTGTCACAAGTAGTCACTAGGCCCCCGTCTATATAAGGTGTGGCTGACAAGCCCGCGACCTCAGTCGATATCCAATTTTTCAATGAGTGCACATGGAGACACGTCGCCGTAGAAGAATTATCAGCGATATGACTCCAGAAAAACAAAAAGACATGCGTGAGAGATGGAGGATGTGGAAGAGGAAGGAGGAGATAGTGGATCAACGTTTCAATGACGATGCATCAAGTTCAATGCACAGCGATAACGAGAAGAAGAAGAAGGATCAATTTCATCATAAACTTCGATTGGAGAAGCAAGACCTATCTTTCCCAATCTACAGTGTGATGACTCTAGGTGACGACGTCAGAGAGAATAGAACGAGGCATAGCCCGCTCTTGCCTAATGGCATAAGGTGTATAATGTGTGCTACTTCAAATGGTGGAAAAACCAACTTGATGATGAACCTATTATACTCTGAACGAGGATTAAAATTTGAAAACATTTACCTATTCTCAAAAACTCTCAATCAACCAAATTACATTCAACTGACAAATATTTTAAGCGAACTACCAGAAATAGGCTTCTATATGTATGGAAATAGTGATGACGTTCCGTTACCTTCCGAGACAAAGCCTAACTCATTGATGATTTTCGATGACATTGCCTGTGACAAACAAGATAGGATGAGAATGTTCTTCAGTACTGGAAGACATAATCACGTTGATAGTTTCTATCTATCCCAAAGTTACTGTCGTATACCCAAACATTTGATTCGCGACTGTGCCAACTTGATCATTGTGTTCAGACAAGATACTTTGAACATGAAAAAGATATACGAGGACCATGTAAATGCTGACATGACATTTGAAAATTTCAACGATATGTGTTCAACATGTTGGGAAGTTAACCATTACGGGTTTTTGGTCATTGACAAGGAGTGTAGTCTGCTGTCAGGACGATACAGACAAGGATTTGACACCTTCATAATACCCTGAGAATGTCGAGTAACCCTCTCTGAGGTTGTGGTGAAAATCCCTTCGGATTTGAGGGTCGGCGAGAGGACTGGGTAGTTGTCACCAAAGTTGTATGGTGACCATTATAGTAATATAATAATGTATAAATCGTGAAATTAAGAAGAAAATCAATAAAAAAAAAAAAAAAAGTTTTGAATAGGTAATTAGATTAATATTGTACAATTTTTAAAAACATTTAAAAAAAGTGTTTATAATAAGAAGAGAAATTAATTTTGTAAATACTGAATAAAATTGGGAAAACCCAATCTCTATCGATTGTTGACCCCACCTTGACGCGGTGATAGAGCTTAAGTTGGGTGTAAATCCAACGACTAAGAGGGTCAACATTTTTACGAATGAATCGGTATTGTAGTGGTCATATTATTATACACACTCATAAGATGATGCTATGTGCCACACACACACACACTTGGCTGATACTGTACTGCCCACCCCTCTTGGCTGATACAGTAACAATGGAATGTATGTACAAACGGGGGGTGGGGGGTGGGGGGGGGGAACACACACACGCACGCACACACTTGGGTGATACTGTACTGCCCACCCCTCTTGGCTGATACAGTAACAATGGAGTGCATGTACAAACAGGGAAAAAAGAAACACACACATTTAATGATGGTCCCCTATGAATTGGAAGGATGGTCCCCTACGAATTAGGAAGATGGTCCCCTACGAATTTTAGGGACGCCATGCATGCAAGAACATGCCTTAGGCGCCGGCAGGAGGGCGCCGTGCATGCAAAAACATGCAGAGGCGCCCGGTGGCCGCGAGATGGACGGGCGGAGGGGTTGGAAGGCCCGGCAAGGCGCGGCGGGGGGTGGGAGCGGTCTTGTGGATGGGCGGGGCGGGGAGGTATCCAGGGTGGGCGAGGGAGAGTCGGTGGGGGGGGGGGGGCGAGCGGGAGGTCCGGGTGGTGCGGCGGGGGGGGGGGGGAGCGGTTGGCCGGTGGGCGAGGGGGTGGGAGCGGTGGAGGTGCAGGGGGCGGGAGGAGTCGGAGGAGTTGGGGGCGGGAGGAGGCGGAGGTGCAGGGAGCGGGAGGTCCGGGCAGTGTGGCGGGGGGGGGGGAGCGGGTGGTCCGGGTGGCGTGGCGGGGGGGGGGAGCGGTAGGCTGGTGGGCGAGGGGTGGGAGCGGCGGAGTGGGCGGGTGGGGGGGGGAAAGTTGAGGGTAGTTGGGGTCTAGAGAACTGGCCTAGAACCGGCTTTTTTACCCTACTCATGCATTTAAGAGGACGTCTCTTGACATGGGGAACAAAACACATACTTCCTCCTCGGGGCATCACAACACTAATTCCTCTCTATTTCCTATCCTAAGCACTTTGATCATTTCGAGACATAATGTAGATAAACCAGAAACTAAATAAAAACTGCCTCATAGGAGAGTATCGAGAAGCCAGGTTCATACGCCCTTTGGCGCGTGCGCAAGGATATTCCACGATACTGGTTTCTAACGGTAGCATCATATTCGCTTTTCAAGGTATAAAAAATATCATGCAAATAAATTTAAATTTTGCACTCGCGTTTTACGTTTTAGGTCTTCATGAACAATTTTAGTTTTGTGTCTGTCAGTCGGTATTTCCTGCTGTGCGCTCATCTGGTTTTGTGGATTGTATCTAGGCTTATCAAGCCCATGACAATCGCTTGCATGCTCATTCTTTTATCTCTTTCATCTAGCACAGCAGGTCCCCCTTTTCTTCTGCCTCCCCCAGGGTTGGTCATGCATGTAACATGTCCAGGATGGACCACGTGGAGGTTGCTGGTTTTTACAGAGATGCTGGAGGCAGAGGGGTTTTGGCAGTTCTCTTTGGTTCGGCAGTTGGACCTTCTTCGCTCAACCTCCGTACTCCCCGCCTCTTCTTATAACTTGCGGTTCTTCCATCATAGGCAGGCGTAATCAATCATTGATGTGATATGTGCAGTCGACAAAGGGGAGTGTGTTTCCGCAAATCCTTGCAACGTGAAAACTATGAATATCCGATTTTGAAGACATTTTCAGGGATAGTGCGGATTGGGGTGTAGATGGTCCCCTATGAAAATCATCTCCCCTGGATTGATAGCAGTTGAATTTAGCGTGCGCTAAAGTGAAATCCTTGATAAGTCAGTTTTCTTCCAATTTCGATGAGATTTTTAGGAGTTGTGCAGTTGAAACTTTGGATGGTTCCCTATTAATGTTTTCGTAATATGAAAGGAGTGGCAGGTACTTAAAGATGAAATTTTGAGATTCTCTGCAACTCTAATTCTGACTCTTGTTATGGATTCGAGGAAGCTTTGTACAACACTCACTTGGTAGTCGTTTTGTTTACATTCTTCTGTAGGTGTCTAATAAACCTTTGAAATCGAGCAGCAAAAAAAAATTAACACCTCCCTCAAAATTTGATGGTTTACGTTTCAAAATAAGTAGGTAGAATCCGAAAATTTAATGTAAAATTGTCCGTCCGTCCTCGGTTTTTCGATTGGAATTCAGAAATGGTGCCTGTTGGCCAGTGTTTAGATAGGTACCCACTCGACCATGGAATTAGGAATTGAATAACTGTGCTATTTTTTAAACTTTACGCCCATTTTTTTATTTGCTAACCCTACAACTTATCCTTGGACAAATATCTGATTTTCCGATTTATTTCTTCGTTCATGAGTGTATTCCCATAAAATTGGGAAGGTAAGTAAATACATGAATCAGAAATGTCGAGGAAGATAAATTCGGATTTTTCCACAAGATGTCCATTAAGAAGGTTGCACAGCTTAGGTTGGAAACTGCAGATGCTAGAATCCAAATTCCTCTGTTATCTGTGATTGGAGGCAAAAGCCCGTTGGTAAAGACTCTGGAAATACTTTAGAGTATCATAGGCAAAGACACTAGGCATTTCTAGTGACTTTACCCTTAAGCCGGATTAACTCGTTCAGTAGGGAATACTGATGAAAGAGTGGGAAGAAGGTGGAAGTCAGTAGACTTTCTCGGGAAGCTGAAGAAAAATATGTGAAGAAATATGTGAGAAACAGTGACGCTAGAGCATGCGTATAAGGGAGAACGAACCTACCCGCTCGCAACTCTCCTGTTGGGACTCTCCCCTTCTGATACACCTGAAATTTGTTCCAAATTTAATTTTCACCGATTGTAGATCGCGTAGTCCTTGCTCGGCACTTTGAATGCAACCACCAACCAACCAGCGACGCAAGAGCATGATGTCATGACTCTCTTGGGAGTCACCAGAATGCCACCGCAGGCTCTGCCATCCTCCACAGAGTATTTGGCGTCCGGTGGATCAAACTCATCGAATAAAAGCGCGGCGTATGGCACCTCACCTAAGCCAGTGAGAGTCCAGTCAATCCTTTCATCTGCGAATGAGCCCCTCTGAAACAAAATTTATTAGTAGGGTAGTAGTTTACCTTGTAAGAAACATTGATATGCATCATCCTGTTTCAATTACGTAGCGGATACAAGAGGTTCATCTGAAAATCCTGGAGAAATTAATTAGGTAGGTACCTAGTTTAATGAGATTCTGTAGGTCCCTTCCTACTTTGGGTCACCCTCATACCCAATTTTGAAAAAGCTTTCCAATCTGTGTTTATATATCCAATTTTTACAAAGATCTAATCGTGTTCTGAGAAAAGAATTACCTGAACATTTTTATGATCTAGCAATGAGCTACCTACCTAGGACCATGTATATGACTAACTTGCACATATCCTGAAAATTTAATCGAATGGTACCATTAATTTGTATAGTTTTGTCCGAGAAAATGGTTTTACCTTGCTTCTAGGTACATATAGATACATTTTAAAAGTTCTGAAAAGTAGAATTCCTATTTTGAACCACTGCATAAACGCAAGGTTCTGTACGGTTGAATGAAAAATAACCATGTCTTACCACTAAACGTTCCTAATTGGCCAACAACTATAATTTTTATTATAACTTATTTAGTACCTTTACTATTATTCCAAGTTTCACTACAGGGCTATGGTATTTTATTTTCTATAATCAACTGTATTAGCGTCAAGTCAACAGTAAGAGACAGTCACAACTATGGACCGAAGTAATAAGCCAGTTAACCTGAAAATTATGACTCAAGCATGTCTGTTACTAGTAACGGTACCTTATTGATCACCAAATTAAAGTCATTAGAACGTTCATGGACTTAGTTTCTATTCATTATCTGGCTGTTATTTATTTAGTTGGTAGGTATCTCGCCTTCTATTCTTCCTGTTTTCCCTCTTCATACCTATAATAAAATCAGGTTCCCTCTCAATATTTGGTAGTTACTCACATTTAATGGGGACGGTGGTTGAAAATCCTCCGGTAGTCCAATATTAGTAAAATTTGCAAGCGTGCTACTCCACTCAGGGTCCAAGATCTTCCTACAGATAATAATAGCCATCGTTATGAGAGTAATACGATGTAGGTGTATTATTACGAGAGACATATCATGTCATCCTCTGGTAATGGCCAAATTGAGAAGTAAGTATGCAGGGTGTACCAGGTATGCCGAATTTCAGGGATCGATTCTACGACAAATTTCCCATCGAAGTTGCCCTAGGCATAACTTTTTTTAACCCGTTTTTGTCGAAATTTCGACCTTATGACTCTAAATCGGCTATGATCCCCTTATTTGTTTGAGTAAAATCGAATCTGAGGATACTTGTGGAAAGAGCGGTAAATTTTCTATGAGATACATGCCTGATCTTCTTTTAAAATCCTTAAAAAATAAATTTCACCAATTTGGGAAATCTTAATTTTTTGGTTAATTATTTTCAATAATAAATCTTTGGAATCAACCAAGAAAAAAGATTTTTGAAAAAAAGAAATTTGTTGGTTTACGTTTCAAGGAAGGTACGTAGAATCCGAAAATCGAATAAAAATTTTCCGTCCGTCCACCGTACACGGCACTTCTTAGTTACCATATATCGATTTCGATGAAATTTGGTATATGGGCTCCATTTGGGGTCTAGTTGTGCCGCAAAGCTTTTGGTTGATGTCAGTCACTTCTGAAGGGTGAAAAATAAGGGTTGAAATTTTCTAGAATGCCCTACCTCGAAAACTCTCGAAATAAAGGTATTGTTTTTTCACCAATTTAAGATAGTATTGAATTTTTAGAGACCACGCAGAGCTTAGTAGGACAATCCGTTCGCTCCCTACTACCAAGGTACCTACCTACTACCTACGAGAGTTTTAGAGCTAGGCCATTTTTGAAAATTTCAACTCTTAATTTCCATTTGTAGCGGGAAGCTTTGGGTTGAAATTTTCAAAAATACCCTAGCTCTAAAACTCTCGTAGGTAGTAGGTAGGTACCTATGGTTGTTAGATAAATAAATACCTAGTGACTATGGCAAAGCTGTGATCTTTGCAGATGAGTGACCTATAGAGGAAAATTATAAACCTCTGTGAAATAATTTGCAGCGTTTTCAAACGGGTATAGCACCACGTGGAAGATGTAGTAGATTTTATTATTGAACATCTTTTGAGAGAATAAATTCGGGGCTGAATGCTAAAAAAAACTTGAATTTTTTCAACGAAATCATCGTCACGGCATGAGACACCGCGGTTGGTCTCAGATCTCTCTGTTGGTCTCTAGGATTTTTCCTTTTTTATAACTCAAACGAATTTCAAAAATGAAATTTACTACACCGTTGGAAAGCTGAGCTCTTGGCGCGCTTTTTTAAAGTCGTTCTTGCATATTTTAAAATTATTTGTCCACATGGTTCTATTAAGATTTAATTAAGATTCCCCAAATTTGGCAAAATTTACTATTTAAGGAACTTTTTCGTGACTTGAACCTAAATTTTAAGGGACAACCGGTATCCTCAGATTTTATATCACTGAAATAAGTAAGAGTATTATGCCCGTTTTAGAGTCTTAAGTTCGAAATCTCAAAAAACCATGGAAGTGAAAAAAAGAGGCATATAAATAAGAAAAAAGTGCAGTTAAAAGGCTTTTTGAGGCGATTAAAAAATGTTAATTTGGATAACATCCATCAGAAATTACGCATATGTCCTGAAGTTCGGCATACCTGTTGTGCGCACACCTTGCTTAGGCAACAACAAACTTCATAAAATTTCTTATCTTATGAATTGCATATTTACTAATGGGAACATTATACTCCACAATCAATTCACTTTTAATCTGCCAACTTAGGTACCTTTTAGAAGGGTCATTTAGGGCTGCATCTACATAGTCTTCTTGCTCTTTTGTGTCGTCATTCTTCTCAGCGGGAGGTACCTAAAAAGAAATGAGGCTTTAACTTGAATTTAGAGTAGGTAGCTACTTTCAATGAAGAAAAAGTAAGACTCAAATCAAGTAGGAAATCTTTTTTTATTTATTATTAAACGACTTTCTCCGCATTTTTTTTTTACGTTTTTGTGAACACAAATTCTTGTTGACTGACTCCATTGTTTTTTCAATTTCCTAAACGGATATTAAAATAAATCGGCCATTAGATCGGTTTTCCGATTTTATATCTCATGTTAGATTGTTTGATTGTGTATTTAAGAACTATAAAGAAAAAACTTTACCTTGGGAAGCCCTGTCAGGTCGTTGTCATCTATAGCCGTAACGTTGAAAATCGTCAGGAATAAGGAAACTACGATTGCCTTGATGTGCAGGCCTGTAACAACCAACAGCTTTACAGTTATGGATGAATGAGCGACTCTGACCAAGTCACTCACTAAACTTAGCTGCCCTTTCAATTCAATCCGTCACTCGCCTACCAAATGACTCTTTCTCTTGCTCGCTCTTCAAATGAATTGTTATTGCTAAACGGCTCTACGAATGTTCATAAAATTCGGTAAGAACGCGCTCAGAATGAAATAGGCAAGTTATTTGAGATTTTTGCATTTTTACCTCTCATAAATGGGACCTTCTATGGAAATTTTTCATATTTTGTCCGGAGTGGGCGTTTTTCAGAGTCTGCCTATGTTCATCGTGTTAGAAAAATCAACGAAATCAACGAAAAATGACTACTTATATGTGCCAAAGTTGGGTTGTATGTTCTGCCTGAGTGCTACAGTAAAAATATGGACGAGTACATACCTCCCTGAATAACCCACTGATACTTATGTGTCGTGAAACAATAATCCCGCATGACTGAAGAGAAAAAAAAGAACATCCAACTGGTCTAAACCAGTGAGATGGGCAAGCTAATGATCTACGAATTGGTCCAAACCTACTAGAATGAGTGAGCGACCATGCTGTTAGGTATAGTAAATAATACTATTAATTTCAAACTATAGCAAGTTGACGATGAAATGGAGGAGGAAAAGTGGAGTTCAACCTAACACAAGAGAATCCCAGAACTATTCCTGTCATGTGTCACACATTCGATTCATCTCAATCAGACGTCAGGAGAACGGACATGGAGAACTTGGAGGGAGGTCTAAGACCCATACAAAGTCATACATGAGGTCAGTCTGGGAAAACAAAACAAATGAGAAAAAATCATTCGTGATTCCAAAGAACATGTAAAATAAAAACCAAAATGTATTGGTACATCAACATTTTATAATGAACCCCAT
The DNA here is from genome assembly GCA_009739505.2 of Apolygus lucorum. NCBI lineage: Eukaryota > Metazoa > Arthropoda > Insecta > Hemiptera > Miridae > Apolygus > Apolygus lucorum. The sequence goes on along the minus strand of CM019176.2, from coordinate 46,181,103 downwards.
GATTGGCGCATCTACATGGTATAATGAACTTATAGCAATGTTATGAGCAATTATAGTCAAAATTGAGAGCAAAATTGCGTGGTTCTAGAGGAAGTAAGGTAGCTACTTTCGTTGCTAATGTAATTGAAATGTTTTCCATCAGGTTATTATCTTTTATAAATATTCAGATTTATAAGTTGGCTGAAACTTACCCATCTTGAGTTGAATCTGAGTTGTTAGTTGTTGAATCCCTGTTCAGATGAACGCTGGTAAAGAAGCGTGCAAGAGAAGACTGTGACCGTCAAGTATCAACCGTCGAGTCCAAAGAAAAGTTATTGTCATGGAAATACCTTGGTTTCAATAGTTTCTTCATAACATCCATTATACTGATCCAATCCTTGACTCATGGTAGAATGGATAGTAATCAGTGGCTCTGATTCAGAGCTGACTTGGAATGAAGCAGAATATTTGATTGGTTGTTTGTGGTTTCTAAATGTGCCTACATATATATCTGTTGGAAAGCTCTCATTTTATCACAAAATGTAATCCTTCCTAAGCTGCTGTGATGGCAAAAGAAACTGTTTTGTAGGTAATAAATTTATATTACGATGGGGGACGCCTATACTCGATGGGCATTTCCAAACGATCTAGGTCTAAGAAAAGTGATAGCTCTACAGAAAATTTAGCGCAAAAACGCAACCATTTTTGGTTCCAACACGTTAAATTCTCGTTTTTCTCTACAGTTATGAGCAGAGACGAGTAAATGACATAAATCGCCGAAATTCCGAATAAATGACATAAATCGGACGTTTTTGGGCCTTTTTTTGGAACCGGAAGTGGAAACCGTTGAAGAGTTCGGCAAGGAGAAGTGGGCTGAACAGATGGGGAAGAAGGTAAAGGACAAGCCTGAGGCTGTACTCAAACGTAATCCAGCTTGGGAGGACATCCGTGCAATAGCAGCGAGGCTGAGAGGTGAAGAAGAAGGAACGTTACCTGAAGGATGGACGGCAAAAGATGTTCTGCTTATGAAATATGCTCCTGCATCCTCTGCTGATGTTGAGAGATCATTTTCAAAATTTAAAATGCTTTTCAGTGAAAAGAAAACTAATTTTACTGTTGAAAACCTAGAATCCCATATGATTTTATATTTTAATAATGATTTAAACTTGTAAATACGTAGTTCTTATGATTCTAGAATGATTTTCCTTGTAAATTTTGTAAATTATTAATAACATTAATATTGAAGTAAATCGGAATTATGCCTACAGAACGTGTTTGTAAGTTTTCCTTCCTTTTTTCCAGATTTTATAATGATTTAGAACTTACTAGTATAGCCAAAACTTGAAAAGTAAATGATATGAGATAGTTTATAAATGACATAAAATGGCCATTTTGGTAGGATAAGTGACATAAACCACTAAAATAAATGACATGGAATAAATGACATAAATCGCAACAATACATGACAAATGTTACTCGTCTCTGGTTATGAATTACTAACATTTTTCACGTTAGATCTTTCTATTCTCTTAAGATTTTGATGCGGTTTGTGGCATTTTGTTTTCTTTCATCAAAATCGGTCCATGCAAAGTGTCGCGTACGGCGGATGGACGATTTTTAAAATTATTAGATTTTTGGAATCTACGTAATTTGAAACGTAAACCATCAATTTGAGAGAGGTTTAAACCATTTTTGCTTCCGACTCTGATTTTCTGAGTTTGATCTCTGAGTTTGATCTTTCAATTCTCTTAAGATTTTGATGCGGTTTGTGGCATTTTGTTTTCTTTCATCAAAATCGGTCCATGGAAAGTGTCGCGTACGGCGGATGGATGATTTTTAAAATTATTAGATTTTTGGATTCTACGAAATTGGAACGTAAACCAGCAATTTGAGAGAGGGTTAGACCATTTTTGCTTCCGACTGCACCTAGGTAGCGGAAGCTTTGTTTTCACTTTTCAGGGTTGAAAAAAAAAGTTCTCCAAAACCAAAATTTTACGTTTTACATTGCAGACCTTCCTAAAAAAATTTGGTTCCGTGTCTGTCTGTCACGAAATCCTTGCCGCAGCCATAACTTCTACATTTGTCATCCAATTTCGATTAAATTTTCAGGGATTTTGCGGGTTGGTGTGTAGATGGTCCCCTGTGATCATCGTCCCTAGACTGATAGTAACCACTGCGCATGCGCAAATGTTTTGGCTTTGTGTTCGTTACTGATAATAATAAACAAAAAAAATCCGTCCGTTCGCCGTACCAAATTCAAAGATCAAATTTGAAGATTAGTGGTAAATACTTGGATATTTAAGTTTGAATTATCTACTATGCATCAGATCATCTGAATAATCGTGTATAGATACGAGGAAACTATGTGCCACACTTACTTGTTTTATAGAAAACGTCGGATTTGCTAGGTAAAATAATTATAATGATACATGTTAGTGAAGAATCTTAATGTTAAATTTAGTCTTCTCAACATTGTTGACTATCAACTTTTTTTTTTTAATTTAATTTAATTTTTTATTTTTTTATAAACTCTTTATTGGCATTAGTGTCATTGGTGTCAGTGGGTGTGTGTGTTATTTTCTTTAGTTTAGTTACCTTGAACCAATATTGATGAAATTTGGTATATGGGCTCTATTATGGGTCTAGTTGTGCCGCGAAACTTTTGTTTTGTGTCAATCACTTCCAAGGTTCTTCTGGATATAGAACTTAATGGTTAGACTTAACAATAAATCAGAAAAACGAGTGTGAATCGCAAAAGACTGATCAGTGAAGGAAATAGGCCTAGTTATTTCTGGTAGGTAGCATTAATGGAAAACCCGCTATTTATGCAGAAAAATAAACCATTGTATAATAATTTGCTGCGTTTTTAGTTTGGAGCATTCAAAAAGTTCTGTCTTCTTAGCACTTGAAGGGCTCCTCTAGAACAACGGTGCCCTCGGTGAGGGCGCTCCCTTCCCTTCGACGATGCGCTGCCGGCTCGACTACTGGCGGCGGGGATGCCTGCCTCGACGCCGCCGGTACTTCAGTTTTCGTTCGGCCGCCTTCATGTGTCCAACTACCGGCATCGCGGCGTCCCCTCAGGTAGGTCACGTATTTTACGAAAACCCTAGTGCCAACTACTGGTGACGACGCCAGTCATGGATTATGATTTACTTACTTCCTGAACAAAATTGATACCTACAATCCGAAATCTCTTTTGGTTTATTATTTTCAATAATAAGCCTTTGGAATCGAGCAAGAAAAAAAAAATTTTAACCCCCCCTCAAAATTTGATGTTTTACGTTTCAAGGTACGTAGAATACGAAAATCGAATAAAAAAATTTCCGTCCGTCCGCCGTACGCCGTACGCGGCACTTTTCTTAGCAACACTGGACCGATTTGGTTCAAATTTGGTATATGGGCTCCATTTGGGGTCTAGTTGTGCCGCGAAGCTTTTGGTTGATGTAGGTCACTTCTAAGGGGTGAAAATTAAGGGTTGAAATTTTCAAGAGTGCCCTAGCTCGAAAACTCTCGAAATAAAGGTATCGTTTTTTCACCAATTTTAAATAGTATTGAATTTTTAAAAATTTTTGAGACCACCCGGAGCTCTGTAGGACAAACCGTTCGGTCCCTACGAGTACTTGAAGGTTTTCCTTCGATAAAACAGAATCATGAGTGTGAATCGCAAAAGAGGTCTAATCTCCATTCAAATTTTATCGGACTAAAATGCGATCGCTGTTCATTTCTTCGTTTTGTATACAGTTTTCCCTCCTGCGTAACCAGTAATCAAATTTCCATACGAAGCTTTCTATTTTTCCAATCGAGTGTGAAGCGTTTAGTTCTTTCTAATAAACTTGATTGTGAAGGTGTGAAGCAGTATGGTGTGGTAGGTAGTACCTAGCTGGTAGGTAAAAAAAGAGGCCTAATCTCCGTTCAAATGATAGCTGAACGAAATGAGATCGATGTTTTTCTTCAAGTTGCTTGGTGGTAACAATGGCAAAGCCGTGTTATTTTCAGACGAGTGATCTATATGGAAAAATAATAAACCTTTGTGTAATAATTTACAGCGTTTTTAGTTTCGTTTACTTGGGTTAAAAATATAACAAACTGTTTTCACTCAAATCCCTTGGCCTAAATGTTAGTTCGTATATGGAAGGGGAACGTGTGAAAATTTGAGATTAATAGATCGGCTTAATGGTTAGTCAGAAAAAAAACGCTTGCATACGAGTCTGCAACACATTGAAACATTTTCATGCTGATCTGGGAGCTCGATTTTCGACTCAGCTGATCTGGGAGCTCGATTTTCGACTCAGCTGATCTGGGAGCTCGATTTTCGACTCAGCTGATCTGGGAGCTCGATTTTCGACTCAGCTGATCTGGGAGCTCGATTTTCGGCTCAGCTGATCTGGGAGCTCAATTTTCGACTCAGCTGATCTGGGAGCTCGATTTTCGACTCAGCTGATCTGGGAGCTCAATTTTCGACTCAGCTGATCTGGTAATATCAAACTGTAAAGTACCTACCTACCTAACAACTTCACTTCTGATGGTCATAATCATCATTGTGGCGACTTGGGACAAATTTCGTTGCAACAAATTTCGTCGCATCAAATTTCGTGACGATTTTTTTTTTTGACATTTTCATGTCTTTCATATGGCACATTTTCGACTCAGCTGATCTGGTAATATCAAACTGTAAAGTACCTACCTACCTAACAACTTCACTTCTGATGGTCATAATCATCATTGTGGCGACTTGGGACAAATTTCGTTGCAACAAATTTCGTCGCATCAAATTTCGTGACGATTTTTTTTTTTATGTGCCATATGAAAGACATGAAAATGTCAAAATAGAAAGCTTGATATGGAAATTTGATTACTGGTTACGCAGAAGGCAAAACTGTATACAAATCGAAGAAATGAACAGCGATCGCATTTTAGTCCGATAAAATTTGAATGGAGATTAGACCTCTTTTGCGATTCACACTCATGATTCTGTTTTATCGAAGGAAAACCTTCAAGTACTCGTAGGGACCGAACGGTTTGTCCTACAGAGCTCCGGGTGGTCTCAAAAATTTTTAAGAATTCTGTACTATTTAAAATTGGTGAAAAAACGATACCTTTATTTCGAGAGTTTTCGAGCTAGGGCACTCTTGAAAATTTCAACCCTTAATTTTCACCCCTTAGAAGTGACCTACATCAACCAAAAGCTTCGCGGCACAACTAGACCCCAAATGGAGCCCATATACCAAATTTGAACCAAATCGGTCCAGTGTTGCTAAGAAAAGTGCCGCGTACGGCGGACGGCGTACGGCGGACGGACAGATCTGGGAGCTCGATTTTCGACTCAGCTGATCTGGGAGCTCGATTTTCGACTCAGCTGATCTGGGAGCTCGATTTTCGGCTCAGCTGATCTGGGAGCTCAATTTTCGACTCAGCTGATCTGGGAGCTCGATTTTCGACTCAGCTGATCTGGGAGCTCAATTTTCGACTCAGCTGATCTGGTAATATCAAACTGTAAAGTACCTACCTACCTAACAACTTCACTTCTGATGGTCATAATCATCATTGTGGCGACTTGGGACAAATTTCGTTGCAACAAATTTCGTCGCATCAAATTTCGTGACGATTTTTTTTTTATGTGCCATATGAAAGACATGAAAATGTCAAAAAATGTTGGTGGGTAAAAAACGCTGCAAATCATTGCTCAAAGGCTTCTTCACTCTTCAGATCACTGATCAGCTGCGTGAGCTCCGAAGCCATTTTCATTCCTATTGAATGGAAGTGCTCTTCCAGGCGTCTCCAGCAATCGAGGAGATCTTCTTCACTCTTCAGATCACTGATCAGCTGAGTGAGCTCCAGAGCCTTTTTTACTCCTATTGAATGGAAGTGCTCTTCCAGGCGTCTCCAGCATTCGAGGAGATCTTCTTCACTCTTCAGATCACTGATCAGCTGAGTGAGCTCCGAAGCCATTTTTACTCCTATTGAATGGAACTGCTCTTCCAGGCGTCTCCAGCATTCGAGGAGATCTCCTTCACTCTTCAGATTACTGATCAGCTGAGTGAGCTCCGAAGCCATTTTCAATCCTATTGAACGCAGGAAACTGAAATTTGAGAGGGAAGGTCAAGGGAGAATACAAATGGTGGTAGGTGCTATTGATGGAGAACCAGTGATCTATACAGAAGGGTGATCTATACAGAAAATAATAAACCTTTGAGCAATGATTTGCAGCGTTTTTTCCTGGGAAAGATTTTTTTCTCAAATTTATATTTATTGCACCAAGTAGGTACATTCAACTTGTTAGCAACATTCCTATGACAATGAATAAGTACGAGTTTTTGTGATTGAAATGAGAGTACGGTAGAAATGTGATAGAAAGTGTGGAAATGTGGTAGAAATGAGAGATTGTGGCACACCTCCATAATTTTCGGCTTTTAGTGTATTTGACGCACTAGATTCACAAGAGCCCACAGCACGTCACTCACTAAACATCTTCATGAAAACATAACTCCCTACTGCGACAGATCGTGAGGTTTTCGTCTTTTTAGCAGCTGGAGTAGATCATCAGCATCCAGCAACTTCACAGCCTCCTCGTTGTGGCCTAGATGGTGGTTTTGATGTCTTCATTAATTGTGGGAATTCGAAGGTCCTTATGGATCGGTAAATGTCAGATTGTAATGATCTCCTCTGTGGCGGTAGGTAAAATCAAAGTTTTATTGATTTGGCTTCATTCGTCTTGATTCTCCGTTTGGTTGTCCAATTATGGAGGTTTTCGATGGATCTTAAGTTGATTCTCGTTGACTTCACCAACCACAAGGACCGCAGTATCATCTGCAAACGATGCCAGGTAGTTCACTGGTATGCTCGGGTAGATCACTAGTGTATAGGACGTACAAGAGGGTTCCGAGGAAGATGGATACGAGAAGCAAATGGAAGAAAGACGAAATATAAATTTCTCGATAGAAACCGCGGATGAAAATTTTGGAATCAACCAAGAAAAAAATTTGTAAACCCCCCCCCCCCCCCTCAAAATTTGTTGATTTACGATTCAAGGTACGTAGAATCCAAAAATCGAATACAAATTTGGCCGTCCATCCTCCGTACGCGGCACTTTTGCCACTTAGCATTGACCGATTTTGATGAAATTTGGTATGTAGGCTCCATTTGGGGTCTAGTTGTGCCCCGAAGATTTTGGTTGATGTAGGTCACTTCTAAGGTTTGAAATTCTGAAAACGCCCTAACTCAAAGAAATTATATATAAAGGTATTGTTTTTCCTTCAATTTAAGATAGTACAGAATTTTTTGAGACCACACGGAGCCCTGTAGGACAAACCGTTCGCTCCCTACGAGAATTTAAGGGTTGGAGTTACGATAAATCAGAAACACGAGTGTGAATCGCAAAAGAGGCCTAATCCCCGTTCAAATGTTAGCTGACCGAAATACGATCGGTGGTTTTCTTCAAGTTGGTTGGTAGTAACAATGGCAAAGCCGTGTTCTTTGCTGACGAGTAATCTATATAGAAAATAATAAACCTTTGTGTAATAATTTGCGGCGTTTTAATTTTGTAGGACCTAGTTATGTTATGTTTTCTTCCTCCAAAAAGCTTCCCTAGCAGTAAGGAATCAAATCTATTATCTTCTGATTGATAAAGAAATATGACACACGAGGTCATATTATTTTAGACCAGTGTTATTTATCAACCAATGCTCGTATCTCCCTTGAGTCCGGAGGGTTCAGTGATCGTTGATCTTTTCGGACTAGGTAGGTATGCGCAATAGTAATGCGGTCGAGTTCAGGTGTCGAAACTCTGTAATTTACTTTCGAAATATGAGATTCGACTCTTCGTAGATCCCTTGAAGTTGTACTGTGAGGGTCATTGAACTCTAGTTTTCAATGCTTCTAGGAATTTTCGAAAATGGTTTATATATAGCCTACTTAACTGCGGGCATGGTAGATACCTTTACTTATGGAATCCATGTATGACAGTCAAAGCAGAGTTGTGTGAGTAGGCATCTAGCTGCCAACGCGATGGGTTTCGAATAGATCCCCATAATCCGATGAATCAAGCGAATGATTAATTTTTATTATTTTAATGACTTAATTGTCGCATTATGTTTGCTTCCTCACTATCGAAGATTGGAAACTTTGTATTCGAGCAGCATTTCAAACGAATTGGGTCTTAAATATCAAAATTTCCCCACACTTTTTGCGTTTAAACAACTTTAGCTGTGTACCTATTTGCTTGTGGTAAATTCCGTATTTTATGGAACTTGCCGTTAACCCACAGGATATTTCAATAACCTCCCTATGAATTTCATCACCACTTGACCAATAGGAGCGTCTGCTCTGTTTTCCCAAACATCAATTTTCAACCCATTTTTGCACAAATTGTAGGATGGTTTGGTCGATATGATTGAAGATGGTTGGTTATGGTTTTCATCTTGGTCCGATAGGTAGGAGCCTCAGTTCTAGAAAAAACGCATCAACGTAATAATTGAAAACGTAATTGAGAAGAACTTCTCGATCGTGATGCTGATCGTTAGTACAATCAACACTATCGGGTAAAATAATGTTGCGTGCTGATCCATGCAATACCTAATACTGCAATCTATCATTTTTACCCACAAATGTTTTATGTTCATGTTACACAGTGTGAAAAAGCTGTAGTGACCACCCAACTTTGTAATTTTGGTTTATTATTTTCAATAATGAACCTTTGGAATCGACTAAGAAAATTTTTTTTAACCCTCCCTCAAAATTTGTTGGTTTACGTTTCAAGGTATGTACGTAGAATCCGAAAATCGAATAAAAATTTTCCGTCTGTCCGTCGTACACGGCACTTTCCTTAGTTACCACGGACCGATTTTGATGAAATTTGGTACATGGGCTCCATTTGGGGTATAGTTGTGCCCCGAAGGTTTTGGTTGATGTCAGTCACTTCTAAGGAATGCAAAAAAGGAATTGAAATTTTCAAAACGCCCTAGCTCGAAAACTCTCGGAATAAAGATATAGTTTTTTCACCATTTTTAAATAATATTGAATTTTTTGAGACCACCCAGAGCTCTGTAGGACAAACCGTTTGCTCCCTACGAGAACTTAAGTGTCGGGCTTACTATAAATCAGAAGCACGAGCGTCAATCGCAAAAGAAGTCTGATCTCCGTTCAAATTTTAGCGGACCGAAATGCGATCGTTGTTCGTTTCTTCGAGTTGTACTCAGTTTTGCGTCCATAGCAACCAGTAATCGAATTTCCTAATAGGGTATTATAATAATTCCTAATAATCCCTGTTTCTTTGAACTGAGTGTGAAGCGTTTATTTATTCCAAATAAACTTGATTGTGAAGTAGGTGTGTGGTTGGTAGGTAGTGACAATGGCAAAGCCGTGTCTTTTCTTAAATTTGGGCAAGCTGTGGACACAGACTAAAACATAAAACTACGAAATGGGTCTCCCTCGTGCACAGTTTTGTTGTTTACAATCATGATCATCACCACTGATGATCATTACAGATTAGACATGAGCCGGATTTATCCTTCCGACTTCAGAATATAATTTTGCCACCAGTCCCTAACTGCTCCATCATTCGAGCTGAATCGCTCTATTGGATCGTGAGAGAAGGATTTGCACAGCTATTAGTCTGAAGGAGATATAATTCGTAGAGAACCTTATCGAGGATAACCCGTACGAACTTTGACGATTTTAATAATTGGATTTCATCATGATTTGAATGTTTTTGTCAAGGACAAGGAGAGAACCCAAATTGTTTTAAAAAGTCTTCAGTACGATATGAGACTGGGATTAATTCATTAATTTTAGAAGACCTACAATTTTCAGACCCGCTGTAAATCTCCAAACCTTTGTTAGCAAGGGAACAAAACAAGTCATTTGTTATGCAGGTTCCTCTCAATTGAGAGAGCGAGAGGGTAATTACATTATTTCATGGAAAAACGTCGCACCGAGGCAAGGATCCTTCCGTTATGATATATTCTCTCAAACTCGGAACCACTTCTGTTCAGGAAAATTTGATAAGTAAATGCAAGGGGTATTTTGTAGTTATTTAGATCATAAAACATTTCAGCAATTTCCAGAAAAATGCCATTTCAACTGGTGAGTAGGATTTCAAAATCACCAGATGTTCGTTGTATTATTATTTTGTTTCACAGGTCTTTCAGAGGGGCAGGTATGGACCTCAAGAGTTTGATGAGCACAAATATTAATATTAAAATTCCAGGAAGCTCAATTTTAGTATGATTCTTTAGTAAGTCAAAACTGATACACGATCTGCTATGCATTTTTTTCTGTTCAACAATCATGCTCTAATGGAAACGAGCAATTGGTTATACATCCTGGAAGGACTCATTCAATTCTGTAGCAAGAATGGAGTAATCAATGAAAATTAATTAAATTAAACTTCAATTAAACCACATTCCCCTATTCAAAGTGCAATTGGCTACAGAAAATTTGAGGGAGCACTGTAACTTCCTCACTTGCAATAACATGTAGAATTCTTCATAAATTATGCAGAATAATTAGTCTAATAGGACCAAAAAATAGCATAATAAGATACGAAATTTTCACAATTATGTTGTCAGTTTTGCATTTTGACAAAATCAACACGTGCATTATTTTCTGATGTTTACGAATATTCGCTTTCGACAGTTGCTCCTACTGGTCGTTTCACGGTGGAATCAATAAGCAATCATCTTGACTTGACTCCAAACTATGCCAATGTAATAATGGAAACGAGCGATTGGTTATACATCCTGGAAGGACTCATTCAATTCTGTAGCAAGAATGGAGTAATCAATGAAAATTAATTAAATTAAACTTCAATTAAACCACATTCCCCTATTCAAAGTGCAATTGGCTACAGAAAATTTGAGGGAGCACTGTAACTTCCTCACTTGCAATAACATGTAGAATTCTTCATAAATTATGCAGAATAATTAGTCTAATAGAACCAAAAAATAGCATAATAAGATACGAAATGTTCACAATTATGTTGTCAGTTTTGCATTTTGACAAAATCAACACGTGCATTATTTTCTGATGTTTACGAATATTCGCTTTCGACATTTGCTCCTACTGGTCGTTTCACGGTGGAATCAATAAGCAATCATCTTGACTTGACTCCAAACTATGCCAATGTAATAATCGTGAGAAGTGGATGTTGGAGAAAAATCAAGTAAGCACGGGCACACACTCTACTGTTGGTCCGATGAGGATACAAATTTTATGAAACCATCTAGGCCCTATGGTTTCAATGTGCATCCCTAGGAGGTCCTAAGCATGTCAGAAATAAATTCACCATAAATTATCCTTCCTGTCCTTGGTTGATTCTTCTTTTGGGAAACTGGTTAGGTATGTACTTTCTTATTCCAGCCTCCATCTCAATAGAATATGGGTCAAACCCTCATGTCAGGGTCCTCCCGACCACCAGCCCATAGAACATGCTCGCCAGATGTAAACCTCATCAGGCATCTTCACGAGAGGCTGCCCGCGCACAATAGCCAACAGCTTTCCATCAGTTCTTCCCAGTTCTTCCGACGTTTCGCCTCATTGTCTCGTCCCCCGTTTCTTGCTCAACTCATTAACGAGTCGTTCAACTTCCGACGTTATCGTCGGTGGTTTTTCCGTTTTACTTGGTTATTCTGGCAAAGGGATATTGTACAACGAGTTTTCACTCGAGTCCAGTTTTTCACGGTGACGATACAGATTTCGCTTCCGAGTCTACTAAGTTAGAGGAAACATTGTTTTCTGTTTTCAAGGTAGAAAAAAAAGTTCTCCAAAATCAAAATTTCCACTCGCGTTTTACGTTTTAGACCTTCCTGAACATTATAGGAACGAAATATCCTCGTAACAGCTATAAGTAACTTCTAAATTTTCCATCCGATATCGATGAAATTTTCTGAGATTGTACGGATCGAGGTGTTGATGATGCTTAGAGATTGATGTTTTGAGATTAACTACTATGCATCAGATCATCTATACAATCGGGTCATGGATACGAGGTAGCTATGTGCCACACTCACTCCTTCTTAAATAGGGTAGTCCAAAATTCCTGGTTAACGAACTCTTCTTTTCATTTCTTTTCTCAACATTTTGGCAAAAACTTGAAATTTTTGTGAAAAAATTACTCTAGTTATCGTCAGGAATGATATAATATATACCTATATAAGTCATGCACATTCTAATGAGTTTGTACTTTGTAGATAAAATTGTTGTAGCGCATTTTCTTCTTCCAGTGGAAACTCAACCCACGCTGAGTTCCCCCTGGTCTCGTTTCAGTCGTTTGCCGAACCTCGTCGCAGCAGTTGTCTTTCTTCCTTAATTAGTTTCAATGTGTTAAACAGACTAGTGTCTAGGGAATTGTAATAAGTTCTGCAATAAGGAAAGTCTACGCGTCAAAAGGCATAATCTCTGAAAATTTCGACGAATTCGGGTAGAACATGTAAAAGTTATGGCTGTGACAAAGAATTCACATTTGCACTCGCGCAGTGGTAACAATCAGTCCGGAGGCGATGGTTTCCGTAGGGAAGCATCAACACTCCAATCCGTTCAATCCCTGAAAATGTAAACGAAATCGGATGAGAAATGTAGAAGTTATGGATATTACAAGGAAATTCACGTTTGCGCCTGCGCAATTACAACTATCAGTCCGAGGTCGATGATTTACTTAAGGGACCCTTGGGAGCACCCCAAATCCGCATAATCCCTGAAATTTTTTCCGAAATCGGATGGAAAATGTAGAGTTTATGGAATTGACGTTAGCGCATGCGCAGTGACTACTATCAGTCCGGAGGCAATGATTTTCGTAGGGGATGAAACGAAACGATGACGACGACTGTAAGTCGGCAAACAGCTAATATGAGAAACTTCAGTCGTTAACCTGAAGCTGAATAAAACGCTGCAAATTATTCCACAAAGGTTTATTATTTTTCAGAAAAGATCACTCGTCTGCAAAGAACAAGGCTTTGCAATTGTCACTATCTACCTAATACGTACTTAAATACTTCACAATTATTTTTATTTGGAAGAAATAAACGCTTCACACTCAATTCGAAGAAATAGGAATTCATAAGGAAATTTGAATACTGGTTGCTAAGGACGCAAAACTGAGTACAACTTAAAGAAACCGATCGAATTTTGGTCAGCTAAGATTTCAATGGAGACTAGACCTCTTTTGCGATTCACACTCGTGTTTCTGATTAAGTAAGTCCAACCCTTAAGCTCTCGTAGGGAGCGAACGGTTTGTCCTAAAGAGCACCACACGGTCTCAATCGATTCTATTTCAATAATATTTCAATAATATTCAAATGCAATAATATTTTAAATTGGTGAAAAAACAATACGTTTATTTCGAGAGTTTTTGAGCTAGTCTTTTAAATAGTCATGACCTACAGCTGTCATGAACATTTCAATCCTTTATTTTTCACACCTTAGAGGTGACTGACATCAACCAAAAGCTTCGTGGCGCAACTAGACCCCAAATGGGGCCCATGTACCAAATTTCATCAAAATCAGTCCATGGTAACTAAGAAAAGTGCCGCGTGCGGTGGACGGACGGACTTTTTAAATTGGATTTTTGGAGTCTATACATACTTTGAAACGTAAACCATCAAACTTTGAGGGGGGGGGGGTTTAAAAAATTTCTTGCTCGATTCCAATGTTTATTATTGAAAATAATAACCAAAAGGGAAATTTGGAATACAAAAAATATGCCCCGAAAACTTGACTAAAGGAAAAGAACATGCTGCCAACCGGTACGACATTATTCAATCGTTTGATGACTTGAGCAGAAAGATACTCGAGGTTTCACATTCACGAAGAGACGAGCCGGGATGCTAGTAATTTAACTGAACTTCTTCAGGGAGAAAATTAATTAATTTGAATTTGGCTAGACGAGACGACTTGTGCTCAATGATCATAAAAATGATAGAAGGTCGACAATGGGGCTCGAACTTCTAATACTTGATGGAAAAAAATATAAAGAAACAGCTGAAATTCGACAAACTGAGAATGAGATAAGATATTAATAAATAATTAGTTCTTGCAAGTAAATTCGTATCAAGCCATCGACTAATAGTCAACATTTTCGCAACTTCGACAAATTTCAAAAGAACGGCTTTTTGTGACAGAGATCCGTTTTTTTACACACCTCGGAGTAGCATTGGTAAGTAGCCTTTATTAAGTATCTGTTGCTGTGTTTAGCATAAAGTCTGCTTTTAGTTTTCTTCTCTTTAGTGGTTAGCCATCATCGAGGTCGGTCAGTTTTTTGTTATAAAGGTTTTTTGCTAGGTGGAAAACTACCTAGATACGTAGTTGAGCAAAAATAATCCGATGAGGTGAAAGTAATCTCTCTATAAAACGATGGAGAACTTCATTTTCATTGATTAATATTGTAGTCAGAAATTTGAAATCGATTGCTGTAAGAAATAATTAAACAATCGTATGTTACAATCGATAGTTGGGAAAAATTGGAAGAAGACATAGATTGCGTGGAAAAATCTATTTCTATCAAACATCGATAATCGAAGAAGAAAATGACTTACCCGCCGGACTCGTAATGTCGCAGTCTGGCACCGAGCCGTCAAATCTACTCCGTAGAACTGATTCCGCCTACCTAATCTTAGAAGATTTACGCTATTTTATCATTTATACACTATCCTACTACCACCAGTAAATTACCACGGATACGTTTTTAACATTCCAATCTCCAACTACCTGATTCAAGCATTTAATCGAAAGGAAGAAATGAATTGTCAGGTTCTTGACTATCAGGCTATGATACGAGGCTAATACGCCGTCATTAATATCACATTCAATGATCTACTTCGCGATTTTCGTTGGTCAACAATAGGCCCATTGTTGGACCAAAATTCGCCAAATTTGGGTCATTCCCGATTATGGAATACAATATATAATTAAATCATTAGTTCTTGCAAGTGAATTGATAGCAGCCATCAACTAAGTGAGTCAAAATTTCCGCAAATGTCTAACGGGCACCATTTAAAAGACGTGGTTTTGAAGTAGCAGAGGTTCATTTTCACTCTCACCTTGAAGGACATTTGATTAAGAATTAGTTAACCATTAACTCAAGTAAGTAACTGTTTCCGGCCTCGTCTCCTTTTCTAATAGAAGAGTAACAAACAGAAGAAATACACACGGGAGAGATATAAAAATCATCTTAAATTCGTCAAATTTAAACTACTTTTCTGATGGAGAAAAGATATGAATAAATAGGTAATTAGCTCTTGCAAGCGAATTGATAACAAGCCATCGACTAAATTAGTCAACATTCCCGCAACTTTGACAAATTTCAAACAGTCATTTTTTAAAGAAGGGGTTTTCAGTGACTAAGATCCTTTTTTCTACTCACCACGGAGAACATTTGATTAGGCATTGGTTTGTAGCTTTCGTTCAAGTACTTAGTTATCCATTTAGAACCGAGTCATAATAATCAGGAGGGAAATAATAATAATAATCAATAATAATAATAATTAAAATAATAAATATAATAATAATAATAATAATAATAATAATCAGGAGGGAAATACGTAAAAGAAGAAGAAGAAGAAATACACAGGGGAGAGATGCGAAAGAAACTGCTGGAAGGTCGCTTCTGCTAAATTCGCGTGTAATGCTCTTTTGTTTCCGATACCGTTTTTCATGTTTTCTGTGTTTTGTTCTTCAGTTTTGTTACAATATGTTATTGTTGCAACTTAAATGGTGGGGTGAAACTAGTGGGGAACGAAAAGTGAAAGAATTCGAGTGCTTACTGAGTTAAAGAAAGGATTTTCGATTAGCTCTCACGTAAACCTACACACCTAATTGTTCACTACCTATGATAACATTTATTTTATAATATGGAGCCTTTTCGTGAAAATTTGAATTTGAGTGCTCAACGAGATGAAGAAAGGAGTGAGGGCTTCTAACGTGAACTTTAGGTGCGTACCTGACTTATTCAATATTCACTGTCTATATCAACGTTTATTGTAACTTTCATTTCTGGGTAGAATTCAGTTTATTTTATAGTTCAGAGCTTTTATATGGAAACGAGTTTTCTGCCGCAAAGGGATACTTTTTTAACTTTAGAAGTTTTGAACTTTTTTAATTTTTTTTTAACTTTTTAAGTTTTTAACTTTAGAAGAAGGGATACTTTTTTTAACTTTAGAAGTTTTTTCAAGTCTGTGTTTTAAACAAAGATCGTCCGCAAAAAACAAAGAAGCCACTCTGAAGATACCTCACTGAGGTATTCCAACGGCCAAAAGATTTATTAAAACAGCAAGAATCGCCCATTCCGAATAACAACGTAAAAATATTAGGAGATTCCAACTAATTCCCCTGCATCACACCTATTGTAATCGTCAGAGGAACCTGAAAAAGAAGAACGAGTATAGCAAGAGTGACTCGAACTGAAAGGCCGCGGTCACCTTGACGTCAATGGATCCCATGCCACCGTGATTACCTGCAGGTCCCAGCCCCTCTCAACCTAGTAATTCGGGGTCCTTGAATGATACTTCATTGCGATCATTGACTATGAACCGTTTTCACCATTCAGTAATAGAGATCAACCAATTAGGCGGGTTGTTATTTGGGGGTATCTTGTTTTATATTTTACACCTACCTTTTTACAAAAATTAATGGCAACTGAAGTCTCAAATTGGCAGGATTTTCAGAACTAATCTAGTGTGAATTAGATACATCCCTTCACCATCTATAGGAAATTAAGTTTGTATGAGCGTCTGGTCACTCATGGAATTCTATTTTTTTAAAGTCACCTGCCAAGTATTGTGGGCAGTAAACACCTTACTCACATAATGAAGACGATACTGCTCATCAACAATAGACAAATATAGTGAAGTGTCTAGGAGCTAATTCACTCAAAATCAAAATCAAAATCGGACCAATTTTCGTATTGGTTTTGCCGTGTGACCGGCTGACACTCAATCTTTTGATTTTGCGAGACACACGTTTTTTTGACCTATTTGCCAAAAATACGTACTGAGGAATAGGAAATTATTGGTAACGTTGCTTCTTATAAATCCCTCTTGATATAGTGGGACTTGTACTCTGAATACATCTACCTACGAGTACATATTTATGAGTAGACGGAGTTTTTTAATGACCACACCCCATTCTGAAAGTTCACACTCACCTTTTTGACGATCTTGTGGGTCCGATCTCTGCACGACTGTTGATGCGTTTTGTACGTTCTGTGCTTTTCTTCTGAGACGTCGACAGCCATAACCGCCTGCATTATGTCATATTTTGACATCGATGGCAAGCGAAGACCAGCGCTCAAGACTTTCCAATATCACGACGACGGAGGGCATAGTGATTGGCAACGCTAGTCCCTCTTTCGCGAGAAAAAGTCAATGGAGGTCGCTGACCTTTTTTTCTCCTCAAAAAATGGCAAAACTTCTCTACCAAGACCTTGGAGTACTGTCTCAATATAGATTGTAACATTCTTATGATTACATTTATAGGTATTCTGATATAGATAACCAGCGACAATCAGTTAGGTACCAAAAGATCAACAGCTAAAAGTAACAAGGTAAAAATTTTTTCCAGACTATGTTGATGGTTTTTTTCTTCAATTTTTCATTTTTTGTCGCGTCAACCATTAATTGGATTACGATTAAATTTATAATCAATCACTTAAGTGACGGAACTCAGCTACCTACCAAATTTGAGCAAAACCCGGCCATTTGATCGTGAGGTGTTCCAGGAAAATTATGTGTTTTCTTGTGCGTACAGATCGCGCTTCAGAAGACGTCAAGAGACTAATCTTTAAAAACTTGGATATTTTAGTGAGATCTGGACCATGAGTTCTTCCAGTTTTCATATTACACACAACTCAAGAATTTTCACATTCTCCGATTATCCTAGGTTTTCTCCTAATATTTACTTCTATTTCCCCCTACTTTCTCCGATTCCCTGAAAATATCATTTTCTTTAAAAAATTGAGGGATCAACTAAAAATTAATGCCACATTGTTTTAGTACAATTTCTGGATAGCTAATGCGTTACCAAGACCTTAGCATCTCTCTTGTTTATAAATACTTCAGCCAATCCTTGTTTCACGTGGCCACGGGCACGGCCTATCAGGGTCAGCCATCATCGACCAATATGTGATGTCCTTGGAGCCTACAGAATTTCATTAATTTCCTGTCAAAAACCTCTCACAGTCTCGCCTTTGTCCCTTCAGCTCTGTCGCCACCTTCGAGCCAACGGTCAACGTGATTGATATCTTTATATAATGCTCCTTTCTTCATAGAATTGTTCAGTTACTTCTTATAAATTCTCTAGGATCTAAAATTTGTATTACCTATTCTTTCAACTTTCAAACCGCTCACATTTTTTGGTGAATTTTATTCTCATGGTCGCCGTAGTTAATCTAATGCCAATGAACTATCCCGGTAACTTCATAGACTTATTCGACGGTACCTAGCAACAAATCTGCCAAGGAAAGTCGTGGATTAGGTATCTCCATATAATTCGCTAAAGAACCCTCTGTTTTGTGAATTTCATCACATCTCCTGAGGCAAGTCTGAGTCAAGAAGTGCTTCCTCCTTTTCGTGATTCTCAACGGTAGGTCACTCACACCAACTCTTGCCCGTAAGGTAATTCGCCCTACGTGATTACCTCGCTGTGAGCCCGCTAGGTGACTGCACTGCATGAGTCTAATCAACAAACATGATTTCCCTTTCACGTGTACTCACTGACCCGCCTTGCCAACCTCCTTCCGCCGTTTGTAAGACGTTGATTAATTTGACGCAACGTGAATAACTGGGACGGGGTTGCTTCTGCAGGAACTAATCTTTACATCCCATCTTCTTCCCCATAAAACTACTAGTTGTTTACACTTTGGTCGAGGGCATTCTGAGAATTAAGCGGGAATGCAGTCTCGCGATACCTAGGAACGCGGCGCAAAGCAAGGAAAGGATCCCTCTACTTCACCTATCTCCCAATTCCTCCTTGTTAGCCCAAAACATTTTGTTTCTATTATTATTCTCGGTGGAGCAAGTCTCCTACGAGTAGTCTGGTACGAAAATTTGGAATAGGTAAGTTTCCCGTTTGTTCTGTTTATTTCTCTCATGGGATTTCTTACCAGTCAGCCGATCATCATGAAACTTGACATAGGATAGGTTCGATGAGCTGAAGTGCCAATTTGGGTTTCCAACCAGCTGGCAGATTACTCCTAGCCTGTACATACTAAAGAGCGGAAATTTGGCACACTACTTTCTGATCACCACTGATTGACAACTTTCATAGAGCTAACTTCCCTCCTGTTCATCCTGAAGCATTGAAATTCAGGACACAGCCTCTAGAAAATCACTGCAAAGGATTGGAAGATCAGAAGCCAGAAGAGCTGTGGAAGCGATAAACAAACTTATCTCCTATAGGAGATAAGTTTTGACTGTATATATACAGTCAAAAGCAAAGATTTTAGTGCCAACACAGCCTCTTAGAGACTACCGGTAGGATTCTTCCTACTAGTGGTAGGAAAGAATGCAGGAATGTCATCCGTGTGAGTCATAGAACACCGAAATTCGGTACACAGCCTCTTGAAAACCCTTAGCAGGTGCCTTTGGTTGTCAATTGAGAGATACTTCTGGTATAGTCAGATTGAAAATCTGGTTTTAGTAGCTTGTCAACTCACTTGGTAAGTTTAGTGGTGGTTTGTCAGTTTGTAATTTGTTTGTAAGTTGATTTTAAACCTTTCGCGATCCTGTCTTCTACAGGATAGACCTGAATGCTGTTTGGCTTTTTTTGGTTAACGTTACTTACTAATAATGCAGTACCAATTCGTTAACACAAATTAAGTAAATCAAGGAAAATCCGTGATTCAACCTTCCAAGTTCTCGGTCATTGCTCTGTCCATTACTCTAAAGACGCCATTAGAGATAGCTGTGGTGAGATCTAAGGTTGGTTTATCATTTATTCTTCTCCTGACACTACGAAGATTGGTGGTTATCATCGGAAAGGCACTATTTTCTACTAACATCCACGGATAGCACACGTAAATACCTACATAATACAATAGATAAAATAACAACAATACTGCCTCCTCATACATAAATTAATACATTGTCAAGTTTGATGGAGGGTACAGTTTTCAATTGATTATCTTAATGTCCGATCACTTATTGTCACGTGGGTTGGTATAGTTAGTATTTGATTTAGATGCTGACACTGAAGTTCAAATTAATGTTTCTGCAATCGCCCCTCTTCATGAACTATTAACCGATTGTAACTGGGCACTTCGCGCCTCGCCAGGACCCCCGGATGCTATGTTATAAATGAATTTAAATTAAATTATAAACGAATTGTTTAGTAATGCATGCATTCCAAGGGACGTCCCATTGGATAAGCATTGGGCCAATTAATACCAGTTGGTAAGCGAAAAAACTGTTCACTCGATGTAATTTATCAAGTATTTTAGGCAAGAAATAGTGATCCTCCCCCCCACCCTTCTCCACCACATCATTTCTAGCGGCGTGGGAGCCTCGAATTTGAAGAGCATTTTAAAAACCATGGTCTACGTCACCCAACATGCGAATTCGAGTTCACCCCCCCCCCCCCCCCCCACCGCCTCACCAACGCCAACAATGGTGCCAGTCTGGCACCAAAGCGGTAATACTTCGTAACATTGAACTTTCATCTATTTGTTTTGGTAGGCAGTCCGTTGAAGTTCAATTCCGTATTCAAGGTGAAACACAAAAAAAAAACTTTTTAAAACCCATGAAAAATGCGGTTTATGGTCCTGGCACCATGGTGGCACCACTAATAGTTCCATGGTAGGACAGAGAATGATTCATGAAAATCTGGAGGTATAATGAGAATTTTTCCTCAATTTCAAAGGTTGGGTAAAATTAGTAAGCAGTAACGGATCCAAAATATTGAAAAATCGGATATTTTGTGAACATTATCCCCCCACTCATCCCCTCCCCTTGCGAATTTTGGTACTCCGGTGAAATCATGTACAACTTGGAAGTTATTTGAGTCAAACAAAAAAAGAACCACACAAATCGGTTGGAAATTGAGGCCTGGGCAGAGTTTACAAAATTATGCCCGGAAACGCACGTTTTTTGAGCATTAACCCCCCCCTTTCCCTCCCTTAAAAAGCAAAATTCGAAATTCCGGCGACGTAGTGCACAACTAGATAGTTTGCCGCGTCGAACAAGAAAAGAACCAGGAAAATCGGTTGAGAACTAAGGCCTGTGCAGACGACACAAGATTTTGTCACACACACACAGACATACACCTATCGTTTTTTTTCGAGGATTTGGATTCAGAATGGTCTATAACGGATTACTGTGTGGTTATTTTTTTTTCTTTTGAGTGTTGTCCTCCTTCACCTCAGATCGATCGCATAAGGACGCCCAAGTCTTACTGTGGGACGTCCTAAAAACATGGAACATGTTCTAGCCAAATTAAGTGCAGAACATTTATTCGTAGGTAGGTATAGGTATAGAAATACTTAAGTCTATCAATAAAATGCATTTAAAAAATGCTGAAGCAAACCCACCTACAATAATATGCTTTCTCAGTAATCGTTTGTTGACGTGTAACAAAGCGCATTTTCCAGGCCTTATTGATAGGGTAAGGGGCCAAAAAATGGCAACGAGAGAGAAAAAAGAGTTGAATAAATCAATAGCTTTTCAATGAGTGGTAAACTATATCAGTGGGTTGGATAATACAAAAGTTACATTATCCCTAGCAACATATAAAATGCATTAGATATTTTTGTAACACAATTTTGTGACCAACTTTTTGACCTTTTTGGTCAGTTAGCTCACGGCTAAAACATGTCCAATGTTATTAGTGGTAATGCATTAAACTCAAAGAATCTTAATAAGACAAAAATCTAATGAAATTTTATTATGTATTCTTCTAGATTTGAGGGTCAACGTATAGGTTTTTAACGGATCTCACCGAGGGAAGTTGAGAGTGTAGACCACCGAGGGAAGTTGTGGATCTAAGCCACCAATGGTTGTTGGGATCTAGCCCAAACTAGTTGTAAATATCCTCCAAAATCGTGAGAATTAATTTCGAAAAAACTACTATTTGTGTACAACTTACCACACAAATAGTAATACAATTTTATGACCAATTTGTTGACCTTTTTGGTCAGTTAGCTCACGGCTAAAACATGACTCACGTTAATAGTGGTAATGCATTCAACTCAACGAATCTTAATAAGACAAAAATCTAATGAAATTGTATTATGTATTCTTCTGAGTTGGAGGGCCAACGTATAGGTTTTTAACGGATCTCACCGAGGGAAGTTGAGAGTGTAGACCACCGAGGGAAGTTGTGGATCTAACCCACCAATGGTAGTTGGGATCTAGCTCAAACTAGTTGTAAATCTCCTCCAAAATCGTGAGAATTAGTTTCGAAAAAATATGTGCAAGTTACCACACTAATAGTACATATTAATGTTGAAAAGTACAATGGGTCTGATTGTGGGTAGGAAAGAAGTTTTAAAAGCGTATTGACGTCATAGGAGAACTATCCCCCTCCCTTTTACATACGTGGTAATGAAGACTAAAAGAACTTTATAAAGGCTTTTCTGTTTGCTCATTTCTTCTAAGCTACTCTGTACTGCTAGGATTTCTGTACTGAAATCGGAGTGGGAGTTTGAGATTGGCTTTGGTCAAAAATAGTGAATTTCTACCCTCAATGTAACTCCTTATTAGTTTACACATCCTCACTTCCGCATAATTCATCCGTCTTCATATTCATAATTTGTTAGTTACATTCGTATTCGACTTCAGCAATAAATTTGAATTTTTCTAAACTTCTGGCACTCTTATTTCTAAAGCGTTCAAGGCGGCAACGCTGTATGAGTTTCGCCTTGTCAGCGTATTGCCTCATCTGTCTAAATTCTTGGAGAGTTGCTAACGATCGAATCAAAGAGCGTAATAACTGTAATGACCTCAACAACGAACTTCAGCCAGTGTTTCGCAAATTTCGTCCTTGTGAAACTTCTCTCTTAAAAATCTTCGAAGACATAAATGAGGGACAATAAAAAGAAAGGGATAGGAACTGTTTTAGTACTAGGTGGTACAACAGTTTTTAGCAATGTTCTTGTGCTACGATAAAATTATTATGAGTGTCGTTATGGTTCCCCCCCTGATGCCAGTTCTACGTAAATATCTAGCAGAGACAGACATAACCACTTATGTACAGATGAATATAGGCATATCCGTGAGTCATATTATTTATACTCACAGGCATATGTTTCCCGTATGTAAGGGGTTTCATGTGGATTGAGGAAGGTAAACAATCATTCCGCACGAAGAGTACAGCAAGAACTTTGTTCCTTTCGCCTTTTTTCTAGAGACACACCCTGTTTGATCAAGCGGCTGCCTTAGTTTTTTTTTATAGAGGTTATAAGTACGGTGTATCGTTGTCTAAACGCTCCCTCTATCGGCTCTGTAGTTCCGGGTTCATTCGAACTTTTTGTGGTTCGCAAAAAAAAAGTGCAAAGTTTTCTTCATAACAGAGACTGTCAGGTAAAACTGGCAGGTATAGGTAATTGGCCTCAAATACAAGTGCATAATATTCCTTTGTGCGACCCAATCCATTCAAGGCAGTTTCTTTATGCGAACTAATTCAGGTTTTTAGCTGAACTTCAGCGTTACCTAAAACCTAAATCGTTGGAAATTAGCACGCAGCTACCCTTTCTTTTTTTTATTGAAAAATCGTCAAAAAACTTCTATTTGAATTAGCTCATTTGTTTAGTTACATCCCATAACCTTGTATGAAAAGCCAGAATGTTGGTACTATTAGTCTGTTGATTCATAACTTTTCCGCCAAAAAAAATCAATATCATTTTCTGAACCATGTTTTTCTAGTCATAATAGTAGTTTCTAGTAAATTTTTCAATCTTCAATAGGTATTACTTGTCAAATAGACGTTTCACATTTTCACAATAGGCCCGAGTACCGTTGTTGTGCACCGTGTTCGATTTGTACATGTCAATACAAACACGGTTTAAATGTTTTCTCGAGACAACAAATTATCGTGAAAAATGAAAATACGCACCTAATTGTTCTTGAAAGGAAAGTAAAGTTTATTATTAGGTGATATTTCTTGGTAAAATGTAGTTAATAAAATAAATTGATATTCTTCAATTTTTTATTTTTTTATTTTTTATTGTAAGTCCCAGCTTATTCAAAAAATGTATGTATTAAAAGCCAAGATAGTCTGCAAAAAATTTAGATTAATAGAATCTGAACGACTAATAAATCAGTCGAAAAATAACTACAGGACTAACTGGTGCAGATTTGCAAAGTAGTATTAACGAAATTGAGGACGGCGCTGAAGTTCTACCCCCCCTTCAAGACCTATCGGTCTTGCGGGAAATTGCCTACCCGAGTAGGTTTCTTCGAAACTGCGATTTCCCGCCAGAATTATTGTCCCTCCGACGGCCCACTGTGTAACCAAATTTGTGTGACTTGTGCTTTGTAAATTAATTGTTTCTGCGGTAATAAAATTAACAAATGAAGAGAAAATTAAAAATAAATGGCATTGTAATTTTACTATTGTACACCTACCTTGACAGATGTTGAGAAGTTCGGCAACACAATTCTTTCGTAAATAACCCCTCAAAATCTCTTGGTCGCAGCCACAAGCAGCGCTTTCACTGTTACGACATAACTGATGGTTGCTGCGTCTACCGTTCTCCGCCACGTCCAATGGATTCGCCTCGTGTGACTTCAACAACAATAACGCTGTATTATTCTGCGTATTGAATACGCAACGGAAGAAACCATTGTCAAAAATTTGATTAAAAAAAATTGGATTATTCTACGAAGTCATAGAACCTCTCGATCGAGACCTTTTAATCATAGGACTTTTTGATCGAGAAGGTGATGAACTCAAAATTTTGGGGTCTATATTTGAGTGTTACAAAAAATTTACTAGCGATTTTGAAATGAGACTCGTAGTCAAGTGGGCGTGGTACATTACATGATTGTGTAGAATCCATTCAAGATGAGGCTGACTGCAATGAAATTTATAGAGAAAACGCTGCAAATCATTACTCAATGGTTTATTGATTAAGGATTCTACGTACTTTGAAACGCAAACCAACAAATTTGAGGAGGGGTTAGAAAAAAAATTTTCTTGGTCGATTCCAAAGGTTCATTATTGAAAATAATAAACCAAAAAATCTAGGGTCCAACCCGCAAATTTAACCATGAGATTGAAAATTGTGTCGGTCCGTGATAAAATTAATAAATAGAGAGGGAGAGAACGATTCTAGAAATCAATCCCAAAAGAGTTTTCCATAACCGGAATTCGGATACACATGAAAGATAGACACGAAACCAAAATGGACTAAAACAAACATTTTCATTTTGTAGGATAAACTTTTATTTTTATTCTCCTTGGTAAAACCAAAGAAACAACAAAAACAGTACTAAAAAAATATATGTCTACACGATACTGTTGGAAATACTTCTACGACTTTCAATACTTGGGACTAAAAAGTTATTCCGACTCTGAAATGCCTTTCTTGACCAGTGAGTATGAGTATGATCAAAGAAAAGATTTTTAGAAGAAAAAAATTCTGTTTATTCGTAGAAATTCACTATATCGCAAATGTAAAATTTCTCCCTTAGAGGGGAAAACAATAGATCATGGATATGTTCATTTTTCTTTTAAAAAGAACACTCCGATCGCACGTAATATGTCGCAGTATTCTAGAGAACATTGCTTCATAACTACCGATATGTAGCTATGATTTTGTTTTCTGGTATGGCGTTGTATTTTTAAGGGCAAAAAAAAAGGGTGGCGAAAAATTCCTTGACCCCCAGTCAACAATGGAAGATCATATCCATGATCTATTGTTTTTCCCTCTAAGGGAAAAATTTCATGGCGTTTTAGTTTCATTTTAATTTCTTCCAAATAAACTTGAATGTGAAGTAGGTATGAGCAGTTTATCACTACTTTCACCTCCGAGATACCCGGATCTTTGTGTAAAGTACTATTTTAAACAAACCAAGGAAGTCCAGTGATTGGTTTTATGAATAATATGTTTCAATAATATGTACCTACCTATTAGCCAAAAGACATATCTATGTCAAAAATTATTTGGTGGAAAAAATGGCGTAAAATTAACTATTATTTAATGATCTGACTGTCGAACCGTAGGTCTACCGTCTGTAGTTTTTTTCTCAAACAATTGCGATATTGATTGAACACTCTGTACTAATGCTACTTTATTTTTTGTCTACAGGTAATATCTCAATTTGAACTACTTCTCAGGGGGTAACAGGTAAGATTGTAACGTTATTTTGACGTAATGGATAGGTAATTTGGACTATTTGGGATTTTCCATTTTAAATTTCACGAGTCAAGGAAGAATTAACACTGATGACACTAGAATAGGATAGTAAAAGCAAACCTGGAGACAAAGGGCAATAATTATAACGACCCACTCTAATGTAATGTTTGAGAAAATCGATTTTCTCAAAAATATGATGCGGGTCGATAAAGAGAAGTTAGAATTTTGCCCGTAAATGGAAGTTGGGGTATAGCCCGAAATGGGAAGTCCACCTCAAATTAACCTTTGGCTCCCCTTTTAATGGAGACATAATATTTCAGCCAAATTTCTGCTGAAAAGTAAAAACATGAACCTTCTTTTGGATTAAGCAAGTTTTGAATGTTATTATCATTTTACCTGTGCTATTCTGAGGGAATAAACCATTGAAATCCACCTACCGGCTGTCTTACAGGAGAATTGGTAAGAATTAGTAGAACGTATTGGTCACGTCAAGTACCATCCACCATCCGAATATTGGAATCTAAAAAGAATTAGTTTCCCTTGCACCCCATCTAAGTGCATGCGCTCACTATAATCAAAAACGCAATATCAGCAACAACGATTTTTAATTTTTTTCCAAGAATTTCTTGCCTAACACCAAGTAAGCTACACTTACTAACCTACTAGTTTTCCCCAAATAAGTTTCCTAACGTCTCCGGCATCTTTCTCCAAGATAAGCAGTCGGATAGTTACAGTTTTCCTAGGTCTCCGAATAGAGTAGGCATATTTCCATGTGGTATAGGAGTTGGGTTTTTATTACAGTCTATAATATAAAGTTATTGTTGGGATGATCGTTCATGATGTCCCATGTATAACTAAAGAGCAGCGAACAGCCGGAGTGCGTGCTTTTATCGGCCAGTGCCGAGTCCCGCTAATCAAAATTCACCTGGCGGCTCCGACACCCAACTATGAGACGAATTGAACGTTCAACGGCCCATTTGCACGATAGAACAGCCTGCTGGAACTGAGCGACTTGCGGGTTTTCGGTCTGCTCCCACAAAGCGCTCGTTTCGCACTCGCCTGATTCTGTGGAATCCGCGGACTATGCCTCCAAGCAGTGTTCGGAGTCCCTCGTCTATTCGGTATTGTAATACGTTTATTGGATTTATTTATTGTTCTCTAAAGATTCTCTATCAAGACTTAATATCAAAATTATCGTGAGCTCGTTTTCCAAGTCATTCCGCAGTCACGAGGGAGCGATGTGCCACACTCACTTGGTATCGTACATATTGTTCTATAGATTCAAATAAGAACTCTCTCGCATCAATATTCAAAAAAAATCCGGTCATGTATTAAGGGTGAGAATGGATTTTGTTATTTTAGGCATTCGTTTTAAAATAGTTGTCAAAATCGTATCATAAGTTTGAGCTGCAGCGAAATATTCAACTTTTCGAAAACCACTAAACATGAGCAAGGATTTGGAAAGGGCACACCTAATTGCCATTCAAAACGGGGGATTTGGGCCCGCAGGGGTGAAAACGCAAGGGGTTTGGGCTCTTATGATGAGGAAAACGTAAAGGGTTTGGGCCCATGGGAAAAACAGAATAAAATGGGCGTTGAAGTTGTGTTGCTCACATGTTTGCCATAAGGACATTATTCGTCGTTACATTCTTCTCCCTTCTGATTGCTCACGCCGGTAAGATAGGCCATGATGTCCTTGTCCTCAGAATATTTAGTAATCGTTGTTCTCACTATGCCGTCCCTAACCTAACTAAATTACCTAAAAATTTTTCATTTTCAATATCTTCGGCTGATTCAGGCACGTGTTGGTGATCATTTTTCATCGAAATTATCCCAATGTAGTAAGTAGCACTTGCATCGGTAAAAACCGATGAACGACAATGCCGATTGCAACACCTGTTCCTCAAGGACCCGTCCTCTAGAGTACGGTCTTCGAAGAACTTGAAATTATCAACAATTATTACAATTTGGCACATCGATTCCGAAAGAAAGCCTCAGTTCCCCATTTCCTCCGCCTTTGCTAATCATTACACTACTTTCCTCAACCGTCGTAACACGAAAATGTATAATAGTTGGGAAGTTGTCCACTAATTAATCTTAAATATAAGATGTTTTAGTGGACGAACAGAAATTGTGTAAAAATTTGGCATGTATGTTTTGTTGCGTGTTTTCAGTCAATGTTGGTAATCCTTCCTCCTGCATCTAATGTTACACAGTTCGTTTTAGTATGTTTTAACGCTACATAAAAAGCCTACTTAAAGGCTTGCACATGACATAAACACTTACTTTTTTATGCTAAATAGAATAGTGAGACTGTTTTCGGTGGATCACTACAATTAGGTTTTACTGCTGATCAAAGAAAAATCAAGTTTGCCAATAAGCAGGTTATTGGTATTTTTTTGTAGTTTCTCTTTGTTTTTCAATCCCTGGATTGGCCTTCATTAATCCAAGAATAACCTCAGGGCTCATACGCCCCGACTAGGCTCTTATCCATAACTACCGGTGGAGAGAAACAGCTGTCAGCTGGATTTTAGCCAGTCTAAGATCCAGGAGACGGCAGACGCGAGCAAGGATCTGGGTCGAACCGTTACCAGGGATGGGACTCGCCCCAACCGGAGCGGGAGAATTGCTCACAATGATGGGAAGCGATTGATGACTAGGAAAAAAATAAAAAGTAGAAGCGAAAAAAAAGACCTCGAGCATCGGAAAATGTGGGAGATTCGTAATACGGTTATACCTGGTGGCCATTCATGTAACCCACACCCGTCAGGCGATGAGACCAATTACTGTCGATCAGGTCACACACTCCTGTACTTGATGCGAACGCAATCATAATTTCTATACATCGTCTCTGCTTGGAGACTTGGTTCTAGTATTCCTCATGACAACTGGGAATCCATAATAGTTTCAGTTACAAAGCCTAGTATATGTTGGGGGTCGAGAGGTATGAATACTATAAGTTTAAGCCTGTATGTACTGTATCACGTATAAAAACATAATTTCTTTCATTCATTGATTCATACTATCAGTTTACAGATACTGACTTTTACCTAGGATTTGGTTTCGGATCGGGACCATATTTCTCCGGTGGAAAACTCAATGTCATGTTCAATATTCATTTGAAATAATTTAACAATTACCTTATGAATGACACCATTTCTCAATGTTTGAGGTTCTGTCCGACCACGCTCTCCTTTCAAAAGCGAGTTTAGAAACCACTGCAACCCTGTACATAACTAGACGTAAGACAAATAACTTCATCAATCACAAAGAAACTTCACAGCCAATATTTAGGAAATTTTGACATCTTTGACATTTTGATACAATACGTTGGATGATACAGAGGAAATTCCGATGTGTTGAAAATATTGAAACCTGAGAAATTTTGATACATTGGATAGGTTAACAGATAGGATGATGAGTTGTTATCGATCAAAGATGCAAGTATTAATTTGCAATAACAACCAAGGTACTCATTTATTATTATCGATAGAATTTGATTTTATCTCGTACCAGAAGTTTTGGGCAGCCTTCTTTAACCTTCGGGAACTCACTCTTCACCAATTAACAAAATTAGCGAGTATTCTCAGCGAAGGACCCGAGTGTCAAAAAACTCCAAGGTCTCTGATGGATGTCTCCTTCCAATATAGTCATTGAATTGAGATATAGACTTACCTACTGCAGGGTGCCATCTTGTATGTAAATGTAGTGCCAATTATAAAGGTTAATCCACTGTGGTTTTCGAAACTGCGTATTCGTTCATGATTCAGTTCACTGATGATAAGAAAACAGTAACATGAGTATGAGTTTATAACATCAACAACCACTCCAACCATTGTTTACTTCTTTAACTTTGCATCTTATTTCCCGAAGGTGGGGTGCTTTGTTTTCTCGCGTGGGCTATAAAAATATAGAGTTCTTCAAAATCAAAATTCTTACTCGCATTTTACGTTTTATATATTTTAGAACAATAAACCTATTTTTCGTTCCAATCACGCCTGTGATCCATTCGTTGTTCCGGTTTAACGGCTCATGGTTGGATTTAGATAAAATTTTCATATGGTTGGTGCGCGTTGACTTCGTATCTATGCATTTATCGCAGCTTGTGCACACTCGAAACATGATTTCTTCTGAAAAGCCATAATTATATAGACAGAGTTTTAGCTTTAGATTAGCCCATAAATGGATCCAGTTGGGACCAGATGGCTCCCAGATGATCGCATTCGAATTTTATCATGAGATAAGTGGGGACATCTGCCAAGTGGGTGTGGCACATAGCTTCCTCGTATCCATAACCCGATTGTATGGATGATCTGATGCAAAGTAGCTAAGCTCGAAACATCAATCTCTAAGTACCGTGCACAGCCCTCTTGGGAGTCCATCTACACGCCAAACCACACTATTCCTGAACATTTCTTAAATTCGGATGAAAAATCTAGGAATTGTGGCTGTTACGTGGTTTTTAGTTTGCGCTTGCGCAGCGACTACTATAGATCTGGGGGCAATGATTTTCATAGAAAACCATTTACACGTTAACCTGTACAATTTCTGAAAATTTCATCGAATTCGGGTGAAAAATGTAGAAGTTATGACTGTCCAAGGTTATTAATTTTGAGCATGCGCAGAATGGACCATCTAAACGGTAATCCGCATAACCCCTGCAAATTTCAACGAAATTCGACAATGTATTAGTTAATTTTTGCCCGTTGGTAATATTTCATGTCAGGCAGACACACAGGTACAAAGACCCGAAACCAAAAATGTTCAGGAAGGTCTAAAACGTAAAATGAGAGTAGGTAGACTCGGAAGCAAAATATCTACGTAATTGTAAACAGTGTTTTGATTGTTTGGAAGTTTGCAATTCAGAAAACTACCAACTTACCGACCATTCATCCATGTTACTCTATATGAGAAACCCATACTGCCCACCCAACTTGGCAGACGACCTTTACTTCGCTTCGCAGATTTCATGATCTTACTGATAAAAGGTTCATTACAGTTATCCATCGTTGTTACATCATCAATACCTACTTATTAATAGGTGAGCAGTTTGTTAATAGGTAGAAGGTATTATTAGATCTGTAGTTTATGATTGTACTCGTATGTACCGTTACTCTGCCGTTCACTGACCTAGTTGGGAGGCCCCTCAAAATCTATTTGTGGGACGCAGGATTCTTTCCACAATTATGAAATGAATGTTTGTTTTTCTATTACCGTCCATTGGAGTTGGTAGCCTTCGGACGCACTCTTTCTCCATTGACATATCGACAGGAGCTTGGACAGGATTTATAAAAAAAAAAAAAAAAAAATTTTAAAAGGATTTATAGACCACTTTATCCTAATGCCGTCTGCTATCGCATAAAGTGCGAAGTTATTCAAAAGAAAAAAGCATCCCCAAGGCAGCATGGCGCCCTCGCATATAATGCATGAGCATGATATTAAACGCTGCAAAATATTACACAAAGGTTTATTATTTTCTGTATTGATCACTCGCCTGCAAAACACACCGCTTTGCCATTGCCACTAACTACCAACCATATTTTACCTTAACAATCAAGTTTATTTTGAAGAAATGAATGCTTCACACTCAATGCGAAGAAATAGGAGTTTACGTGCCTTCATTAAGAAATTTGAATACAGTTTGTTAATATTAAATGAATGGGGTTAGTTCCGCTAGATATAACAATATAATAATCATCTACGTACCGTATTGGAGAATCCGTCGTAACCAGCAAGTCGAGTACAGGATTACAGTTTGCTAAGGTTGCAAAACTGAGTACAACTCGAAGAAACGAACAACGACCGCATTTTGGTCAGGTAAAATTTGAACGGAGATTAGCCCACTTTTGCGATTCACACTTGTGTTTCTGATTTATCGTAAAATCAACCCTTCTCATTGGGAGCGAACGGTTGGTCCTACAGATCTCTAGTTGGTCTCATTCGATTCTAAAAATGCAATACTATTTTAAATCAAGAGAAAAACAATACCTTAATGTCGAAATTTTTTGAGGTTTTGAAAATTTTCTCATTTTCTTCTTTTTCTTCGTTTTATTTTTTATTTTTCAACTCTTAGAAGTGACCTACATCAACCAAAAGATTTGGGGCACAACTAGACCCCAAATGGAACCCATATACCAAACTTAATCAAAATCGGTCCATGGGAACTAAGGAAACGACGACGTACGGACGGCCAAATTTTTATTCGATTTTTGGATTCTACTTACCTTGAAACGTAAACCAATACATTTTAAGGGGGAGGGGGGGTTAACTTTTTTTCGTGGTCGATTCCAAAGGTTCATTACTTATTGAAAATAATAAACCAAAACCGTTCGCAAGAAATTATGGTGCCCCCGCAAAGAATGCATGAGTATGAGAGAAAAATTCAGAATTTTATAATATAAAAACAATCAAATTGGTAGTTTTCTGAGCTGGAAAACGTCATTAAAATCATAAATGATTTTTTTTTTTTTTTTAAAAAAAGGTCGATTATCCAGTTACATATTTCCAACTACTCAAGACCACAGACCACAAGGAGTTGACCACAGACAAATTGGCCGCACCAACAAATAAATATTTCAAAAAGCTCTAAAATACAAAACAGTAAACATTTTGATTTTGGAGGACAGATTCGTTTCTAAAACTCCCTTCCTTCTAAAAATCCCACCTGATTTCGATGAAAATTTCAGGGATTGTGCAGGTTGGCTTGTAGATTGCAGTGTAAGGTACTTAGAGATTGAAGTTTTCAGATTATGTAGTTTGCATTGGATCATCTATATCATCGGGTTATGTATACGAGCTATGTACCAGACCCACTTAGCTCGTATACATAACCCGATGATATAGATGATCCAATGCATGCACCATACCCACTTGGCAATTTTTTTTTTACCAGTAGAGTGAACAACAACGCTTCTTTATCCCCTTTAGTGCGCAAGCCAAACGACTCATAAACTTGCCATTGGGAGTGAGAACATCCTAATTTTGAAATTTTAAAAAGATGAAGTAAAAATTTACTCGCTGTCTATCTATATGAATTCTGGACGACCCCTGGGTTTTATGACGTACTTCCTGGATACTGAGGAATGTCCCGAAAAACAGGAAAAAACGGAACTGGGAGACGATAAAGGGGATTTCACCTATTACGTCCAAGTTACTCTTGCAAGAAGGTTCCTACAATCAATAGTTTCTTGTCATTTAGTGAAACCCCCAAATCTCTCATGAGTGGTTGGTACACATTCAGGGCAATGCACACAAGGCAGACCTTGGCAGTGAGCAGATTGCCGATTTATCATGCGAGGTGCTGGACGAAGGTCCTCCACGTAACACACGACCGGATCAAGACTGGTCCAGCCAGCAGCATCCTTAAACCAGCTTCTTCCATTTCCTGTGGAGTCCACCTTGTGGGTCAGGTGAGTCAAGCTGCCCCTCAGACTTCGTCCTTGACCCTCACCATAATATTTGGTATACCTCCACTGAGTAGGGACCTAGACCGGTCTGTAGCTCAAGCACGATTCTTTCTGAAAACTAATGGAATCGGTCCGTGCCTTTGCCTACCCAATTTCTCTTCTTTTTGAAGGAGCATCACATTTGAGTCTCGAATGATGATGTTGCCCGTGATATCATGTCAAAACGTAGTAGATAAATATTTTATTAAAACAAGTTTATGAATTTCTGGTTACAATACAGATCATGCTATCCAGAAGATGTACCAACGGGTATCTTGATTATATTGTTTACCAAATTTACTATATCGCTTTTTCGTTTCAGGGAACTGGAAATTTTGGGTTAACCCTATAACAAGAAATTTAGTTGGTTAAAAATATCATCTTGAAATTATTTGGTTTCTGAGATGCACCCGTTTTGAAATCTCAGTTGTGAAGAGAGATCATTCAACTGAGAGTTTAGGCAGAACATAAGCAAAATTTCAAACGCTGAGACAAATCGAATTAAAATGTTGCCGTTCGTACGCCGTACTCGTCACTTTCCTTAGTTACCACGGACCGATTTTGATGAACTTTGGTATATGTGCTCCATTTGGGGTCTAATTGTGCCCGAAGGTTTTGGTTGATGTCAGTCACTTCCAAGTCCATTTGATTTTTAGAACTGTGGAAACAGTCGGATGTATTATTCGGATGTATTTATGTAGTAAATTATAGACAGAATAGACTGTCATCAAGTGTTTCTACGTGTCACTCCATTTCTTTTACAAGGTTTTGAGTTTCGATTCAGGTTGACTTTGATGTCGATGGGCAGTCGCTTCGCTATCAGGTATTTGGAAAAACCTAATATCAAACAAGAATCTAATTCTGAATAAAGGCACCCAGAACTCTTGGATAGTGAAGTTATCGCCATAGTAGTTATTTTTAAAGAAAAAGTCGCGTCCTTTCCAGACTGGTGATATGTACAGTAAAATACTAAACTATTGTGTAATAATGTGCAGAGTTTTATCAAGATTTTGTTCTTATGGCTTATGATTTCTACCAACCGTAATGAACTTTAATAAATAAAGAGGACATGCGGCGAGAGAAACTGACCCCCTCCCCACCCGCACTAATTATATCATCTAGAACACCTAAATGACGTCACGAACTCTCTTTTAACTTCTTTAACAGTCAGCAAGGCGGTCTTTTTAAGATTTAAATTTTCATGGAGGGGCTAAATAAAATTCGTCAAAAATTTCGAAAATGATAAATTCTCGCCTGCACTCTTGTTTGTGGTCTTTTTTAGATACTTCTGAATAACAGTATAATTCGATTTTTATTTGCTATTATTTCTTGATATCTTGGTTTGAGTTGTTGTTCTTCCAGGCATGTGACAAATGTGACAAATTGGGTTAAGTACCTAATTATCTTATACTCAGGTTTGTTCGGATCTCATCTGTCACGCTCTGAGTAAATATCCGATTTTTAGTCTTCCTCATTCCTGGAAATGAGGAACCACGTAATTGTCGTTTTAGGGTGAACAAGGAGGTACCTAAAGTAGGCTGTGTCCGAAGCGGGCCCGTAACTTTCTCCCTTATTTAAGGCTTAGGCGTCGCGGCTCGGGAACCATCTTCACAGTCAAACGACTTTCAGACCTCAAATGACTGCCCATCCAAATCAAACAATCCGGTTCCCTTTTGTTTCGGCTTCCTTCTCCGTTCATGTACAGGATTTAAATCGCAGCTGCCTGAACCGTGCCGAACGCCGATAAGGCTTTATGCTCAACACCGTTCCTCATACCCCGAGAGTTTCCATCGAGGTCACTCAGCATTCTCTTCTATTCCCAACTCCTAGTCACTGTTTCGCGCCCTCAAAGCACAAGGCCGCAACTCAAAAAACGTAACGAACCAGGAAGAGCGAAAGAATTTTTATTTCTTTTATAAAATCCGGTTTCAATAATCAATAGTAATAAACAATATAGTCTTAGACATATATTAGGAAGATAGAGTGAGAGAAAACATTTGGTACGTACAATCAACAGTTGTAATTTGTAATAACAATAAGACGGAATCGAGGGAACTTAGGTGTAGTTTTCTATTTTGAAACACATTTTGTTGATAGCGGTTGACTATAATATATATCTACATCTCAAAAATATTCGCAGGTGAAAATTCGCCAGATATTTCCCTTAACAAATGCCAGTGGTGTTGACAGTATATAGGATTATGAAAGAGAGGAGAGGTAGGAAGGAGAAAATGGTTTGATAGTGTTATAAACCTTCCCCACTAGCTTTATAACAACTAAGTTAAGAATATGTTTATTAGTGAATAAGATCAGCCATTATGTAAATTAACAAGTATCATAAATGTAAAATTATAAATATTCAGATAATAATAAAATTCAGCACAGAAGGTCAGTAACCTGGGTTTTCCCCGACAGCCTAGGCCATTCCCCTGGGACCCTCGGGAAATTCCCGGGATACCAAGAAGGGGAACCCTAGGTCTGCTTAAATAGGGAGCGGGCCCAATTCTAGTCACCCATTCTATTCCTGACCTTCTGTCTGGCCACTCCATCTAAAAAACTCTTTTACTTTCAAAACCCTAAAAACTCCTTGCCAAAACCTATTGAGTGTAGCTGTTACCTTACTTGGTAAGGTGTACTTGTCTCCTCAATAATCTGATCAGTTGGGCTGTTGCCTCCCTTCAGGGGGCGTACTTGCTCCTGATTAATACAGTAGTGTAGCTGTAGGTCCCCTTCAGGGATCTCACTTGCTCCTACTAAATTATTGGTGAAGCTGTTGGCCCTCTTCAAGGACCGTACTTGCTCCCAATAAAACCTATGGTGTAGCTGTTGAGCCTCCTTCAGAGCCTCGTACTTGCTCCCATAAAATTTAGTGTAGCTGTTGATCTCCCTTCAGGAGATCGTACTTGCTCCTAAATTCATAGTGGTGTAGCTGTTGGATCTTTCCAAGATCCGTACTTGCTCCCACTACTGGTGAAGCTGTTGTCCCCTTCAGGGACGTACTTGCTCCCACAGAAGTGAAGCTGTTCCTCTTTAATACGAGGGTACTTGCTCCTTCACAATAGGGACACCTCCTTCAGAGGTGGACAAGGTGGTGTCACTTTAATACTAAAATTCAATACAGTCGAGCCATTTGCATAATCATAAAATAGTAACATAAAAAACCTTTAGCAAGAAACTTTTAGTTATTTGAACAAAAACTCATAACACTGGTGACCACCGACATTTGAACCCGCTCCTCTGCCGTTGTCCGCCTCGTTTGTCTCACTCTCTTCCCGTCATCACTCAACTCACCCCATCATGACGCAAGACACCCAGACATTGGACACCCTCTCGTCCACAACGAGGCTCCCGGCATTTCTCAGCGCGGATACCAAACTCTGGTTCCTTCAAGCAGAAGCGATTTTTTCAAATGAGCGAATCACTTCACAAACAACCCGATTCAACAGGGTCATCGCCGTCCTTCCACCCGAAGCCTTACGCCAAGTCGCTGATTTACTTACGGACCCAGGAGAAAAGCCATATTCATTATTAAAGGACAGGCTAAACTCCACATATAGCCGATCAGAGTCGAAATCACTTCAATTACTACTCGACAACCCGCCGATATCAGACCAAACCCCATCTCAGCTCCTTAATGACATGAGGTACGTCGCGGGAACCGAAATACCATCCACCTTACTATGTAGATTATGGATGAATCGACTACCCCTTGCCTGCCGCAACATTCTCGCAGCATCCACGGAATCGGATCCCACGAAGCTCGCACTAATCGCAGATAGAATCATGGAGTCATCAACAACTCACGACACCCCTACAAGTTCGCTGCACCAACAAATCGCCGAGCTAACCAACAAAATTGAACAGTTATCGTCACAACGTCCTCGAGAGGCGCGCTCACGATCCCGATCTCGAGATAGGGGACGACGCAACCCGCAAATCCAGAATCGCTCCCGAAACAGAGATCAGTCCCGATCACCATCCAGATCTAGGACAAGAACGAATTGTTGGTACCATGAGAAATGGGGGAGGGACGCAAAGAAATGCGAAAAACCCTGCCGATTCCAGTCGGAAAACTAATTTTTGCAGCCGTATCGGCGGGACGCCCTGCAAATACAACATCAAACCGCCTTTTTATCTACTGTCAGAAACAAGGCATACCATTCCTCGTAGATTCCGGTGCATCAATCTCGGTTCTACCTAATAAGCTCGTCAGGAGACAACATCGCTCACGAACCTCCTTATACGCGGCAAACGGATCCTCCATCTCATCATATGGCAACCTCACCGCCAAAATACAACTCAACGCCCGACATTATACTTGGGACTTCACCGTCGCAGATATACCTAAAGCCATCATAGGGGCAGACTTCCTAAGCTACTACCACCTCCTAGTAGACCTAAAAAAAGGAAGATTAATAAACTCCGAAAATGGCGAAATTATCTCTGGACGGATAAACTCTAGCTCAGCTACAAAACCAATCGCCTCCATCACACATATCCCGCCAAACGCAAAATATAAACGACTTTTGGAAAAATACATACAGATATCCCGACCAAACGGAAATCCTGTGTATAAAGACGTTGGAGTTTACCATTACATCGAAACTAAGGGACCTCCAGTATATGCGAAAGCCCGACGATTGGCACCGGACAAACTCAAATTGGCGAAAAACGAATTCACACGCCTACAAGACATGGGAGTCATACGACCGTCTAAATCCCCATGGTCCTCACCATTACACATAGTCACCAAGCCCGACGGATCCATTCGTCCCTGTGGAGACTATAGGCAGCTAAATTCGCGCACCGTTCCGGACAAATACTCGGTACCCAATTTACGAGACTGCAACACCCTCCTCGAAGGCACAACCATCTACAGCACGCTAGATATTACAAAAGCATTTCACCACATACCTATCGCCCCGGAAGATGTACCAAAAACAGCCGTAATTACGCCTTTTGGACTCTTCGAATATACAAGAATGGGATTCGGATTACGCAACGCCGCCCAGTCTTTTCAACGATTCATGGACCACTTACTAAGAGGCATGAATTTCGTATTCATCTACATTGATGATATTCTAATCGCATCAAGGGACGAACAAGAACACGAAGTACATCTACAGACGGTACTAGACAAACTTGCATCACATGGGCTCCAGTTAAATATCGACAAATGCGTACTAGGACAACCGAGCGTAACCTTCCTCGGACACACTATTTCAAAAGACGGAATCAAACCACTCACCTCAAAGGTCCAACAAATCAAGGACTACCCAAAACCTACAAACGTCTCCCAACTTCGCCGATACCTAGGGATGATTAACTTCTACCGACGTGGGATAAAAAACATAGCGAAAGTCCAGAGACCACTTAACCAATTTCTTCACAATTCCAAGAAAAACGATAAAACTCCTATTGACTGGACCCCTGCAGCATCTGAATCTTTCGACAAACTAAAACAAATGCTAGCTGAAGCAACCCTACTGGCTCACCCCCGTCAACACGCAACACTCCAGCTCGCATGTGACGCCAGTGACGTCTCCATCGGAGCAGCTCTCAGTCAATATAACGGAAATAACGTTGAGCCACTAGGATTCTACTCCAAAACCCTCTCAGACACACAACAACGATATTCCACGTTTGACAGGGAATTGTTAGCCATTTTTGAAGCAGTAAGACACTTCAGAGACATATTGGAAGGTAGACACTTTCACATCCTCACGGACCACAAACCTTTGACATATGCACTCAACCAACTACCAAAAACCGCGTGCCCAAGAAGGATTAGGCAACTTAATTTCATATCCCAATTTACGACGGATATACGTTATCAAAAAGGAGAAGACAACGTAGTTGCCGACGCATGGTCCAGGATAGAGGAGATATACACACCAGATGATACACTCAAACTCATCGAGGAACAACGAAAAGATCCCCAAATTGAAATCTACTTCTCAAAACATCCCAACCGCAGGCGTGTGGAACAAACCCCACATGGCTCACTACTCTGCAACTTCCAGGATAACAAAATACGGCCCTACGTACCTTCCAACATGAGGAAAGAAACGTTTGACCGAATACACAAATTGTGTCACCCTGGTATACGAACATCCAGAAAGCTTATAACAGACAGATTCTTTTGGCCCGCAATGAACACAGAAATCAAGAAAATGGTCCTACAATGCCAACCATGCCAGCTCAACAAAATACACAAACATACCAAGGCACCTTTACAAACGTTTCCAAAAACGCCACCGTTCGGTCATTTACATGTAGACATAGTAGGACCATTACCTATGTCACAAGGAAAGAAATTCTGCCTCACATTTATTGATAGAGCCACCAATTGGATAGAATGCATACCCCTCGCAAAAATAGATGCAGATACAGTATCAGAAGCAATCCTGACTACTTGGATCAGCAGATACGGGGTACCACACACAATAACAACAGACCAAGGAAGGCAATTTGAATCACACATATTCAAAAATATGTGCGACACCTTCGGTATACAACACCGCCATACCAACGCCTATCATCCTCAAAGCAACGGTAAAATAGAACGTTGGCACCGTTCGCTTAAATCCAGTTTGGCGGCCCAAACAAAAAACATCGATTGGGTACGCAACTTACCCCTAGTTATGCTAGGGCTACGAAACTGTGTCACAGCGGACGAATCTTCCCCGGCATCTCGGACGTTCGGATACCCCCTACGACTACCCGGAGACATATTTTCACCGCAACAAACCACCAACAATCCAACTGTCAAGAAAATACAAACCCTAAAGAAAAACTATCTACCATCAACACTATTACAAGCAAAGTGGGTATACGTAAAAATACCTGTCCAAACAACTTCCCTACAACCTTTGTATGAAGGACCATTTAAAGTCTTAGTCAACAATGGCAAAACAATCACAATAGAACGAGAAGGATCAACTCACAACGTGTCAATTGACCGCTGCAAAGCCGGATTAGTAATCCCTTCACCAAATGAGAAAGGCAACAATAATCCGTCAGGTACCGCGACCGCAGGTCAAGCACCCCAACGGTACAACCTGAGGGTCAGATTTTCCCCTTCTCCAACCGATATCGACCCACATAAAAACCCTTCGGTATCTCAAATTAATCACCACTTGCAAAATGGATCTCGCACGAATCACTTACGAGATGTCGAGACTTCGTTTCATGATCGAAAATCCCGTGACACCGATCCCGCCGACTATGACGGACATAAAGGAGCTTATATTGGAGACAGTCCAAACCGCACTACCACCGGCTCCTGTCAAGCAGAAGAGACAATCAAAACTTCACTCGATGATCAAAAACCCGGTCACTCCAATACCACCATCCATCACGGATATAAAGGAGATGATCGCGGAAACGATACATCCTACCACCGAACCAGCACTCCCAGAAAAGCAGAAGCCGGCCCCCGAACATACGCCCAAGCAACAAAAGGGGAAAGAGAACAGAGCACCCCTCAAGGAGTACTTCACCAAAGAATTCTTACAACAAAGAAAGGCGGAACAGATAGATGTTCGTCGGACAGCGATGCTCAACGCAGCCAACCAACGAGGCCCCGCTACAACCAGCGACCAAGAAATCAAGGAGAAAATCTGGGAGAACCAACCTTCAAAGTTCGGCCCGACTCGCCACACCCAACGAAGAGGGAAAAAAAACATAATAGACCCTCCAATCCTTATTCTAAGTTAGAAAATAAGTAAAAAAAAAAAAAAAAAAAAAAAAAAAAAAAAAAAAAAAAAAAAAAAAATTTCTTTGTAACAAACATATTGGGGGAGGTATGTTATAAACCTTCCCCACTAGCTTTATAACAACTAAGTTAAGAATATGTTTATTAGTGAATAAGATCAGCCATTATGTAAATTAACAAGTATCATAAATGTAAAATTATAAATATTCAGATAATAATAAAATTCAGCACAGAAGGTCAGTAACCTGGGTTTTCCCCGACAGCCTAGGCCATTCCCCTGGGACCCTCGGGAAATTCCCGGGATACCAAGAAGGGGAACCCTAGGTCTGCTTAAATAGGGAGCGGGCCCAATTCTAGTCACCCATTCTATTCCTGACCTTCTGTCTGGCCACTCCATCTAAAAAACTCTTTTACTTTCAAAACCCTAAAAACTCCTTGCCAAAACCTATTGAGTGTAGCTGTTACCTTACTTGGTAAGGTGTACTTGTCTCCTCAATAATCTGATCAGTTGGGCTGTTGCCTCCCTTCAGGGGGCGTACTTGCTCCTGATTAATACAGTAGTGTAGCTGTAGGTCCCCTTCAGGGATCTCACTTGCTCCTACTAAATTATTGGTGAAGCTGTTGGCCCTCTTCAAGGACCGTACTTGCTCCCAATAAAACCTATGGTGTAGCTGTTGAGCCTCCTTCAGAGCCTCGTACTTGCTCCCATAAAATTTAGTGTAGCTGTTGATCTCCCTTCAGGAGATCGTACTTGCTCCTAAATTCATAGTGGTGTAGCTGTTGGATCTTTCCAAGATCCGTACTTGCTCCCACTACTGGTGAAGCTGTTGTCCCCTTCAGGGACGTACTTGCTCCCACAGAAGTGAAGCTGTTCCTCTTTAATACGAGGGTACTTGCTCCTTCACAATAGGGACACCTCCTTCAGAGGTGGACAAGGTGGTGTCACTTTAATACTAAAATTCAATACAGTCGAGCCATTTGCATAATCATAAAATAGTAACATAAAAAACCTTTAGCAAGAAACTTTTAGTTATTTGAACAAAAACTCATAACAGATAGATTAGAGGAAAAGGGAGGGTCGAAGGAGGCGTCGTGTAATCAAAGCCGATCAGCCTCTTCAACATTGTGGATGAAACTGCGCTCCAAGACCCGCAATTCAGCGTACTAGTTATATTAGTTATGCTTCAGATTCTATTTAATTTATTTTTAAAAACAGATGATACATTTTAAACGCATGTTTCAGTTTCATTATGAACATTGAGTCAAATTTGAGACATGAAGCCAGTAAGTGATTCATCCGTTGATGCAAGGATCTGATGGAAACACATGTAGCTCCCTCCACCGCCAGAAGCTAACGGAATAACGTAGCTGGAATTCCGCTTCAGTAGAGTAAATCCGATTCGATAACATAAGAGACATAACTTCTTTAGAAGATATTTAGCTTGTAATAAATTCAATGATAGTAAACCACAGGTGGAGCTTGATCTAGTAAGATACTTGAAGGGTCCGCGTCTTCAGGTTTTGTGGGATACAAACCCACTAAATAACGTTACAAATTAATACACAACGATTTATTATTTTCCTGTAAAGATCACCCGTCTGCAAAGAACTGGGCTTTGCCATTCGTTTTTAACACTCGAACACTATTCTCAATTGGTGAAAAAAACAATACCTTTACAGCAACAGTTTTCAAGCTAGGTTTTGAATATTTTTTCCTTCACTTTTCATCCTGTTAAAGTGACAAAGGTCTACGGT
This sequence comes from Apolygus lucorum, assembly GCA_009739505.2. Taxonomy (NCBI): domain Eukaryota; kingdom Metazoa; phylum Arthropoda; class Insecta; order Hemiptera; family Miridae; genus Apolygus; species Apolygus lucorum. The sequence goes on along the minus strand of CM019176.2, from coordinate 46,137,932 downwards.
AACGGAGGATGACGGAAAAATTTTTAATTCGATTTCTGGATGACATACCTACTTTGAAACGTAGGTAGGTAAACCATCAAATTTTGATAGAGAATTATTATTCATTTTATTTTTTTCTTGCTCGATAATACTAATAAACCAAAACACCTAGGTACTTTTCTCCCTCATTGATATTCAGCCCGTAACCGTTCAACACATTGTGTTCGGTAGGTCAAGACGGTCCTACGAGTTTTCTTCTCGAACAAATCGCGGGCAACTCATAGTATAATCTCAAGAGGTTCGAAAATCTTTCAACTGTTTCAACTCAACCCGTGTGTATTTCGGGAATGACCCTGAATTCGATACGTCCGCAACTATATGTACCTATGTAACTAAGTTCCTATCTGTCACATACGTGATACAAATATATCACGGAGTTGCTGATGACTACCGGATTGTAACAGATGAATTCCCAAACACCAACACGATTGTGAACTCTTCTGCTTCCGTTTTTCGAAAAATGTAAATAAACAATTGTGAAAAGTAGCAGCTTTGTTTTCTATAAAGCCTCTACATATGAATAATTTCATCCGTGATCACGAATTCACTATACTTACTGCAGAGAGGTAAAGGTTGTCAGTCCACCAGTTTCTACCTTCCTTCATCCCGCTATTTTGTGGTTAGCCTTGTAGCGGGCGACTCCCATCCCATCATCGCTCACGATCTCGTTTATTTCTCCTGAATCGGTCTTCCTACTTCAGCGAAAAAACCTCTTTTAATTGGGTTAATTTCGAAACTACACACCAAGATCAAGTTCACTTGAAAAAGTAAGGTTTATTCGTTTGATATACGTAGGAATCTAGTGTTATACTGTCTGCGTGATTCATAAACGAAACGACGATATACAAAAAACGAACATAGAGATGAATGAAAAACGAACATAGGTAATACACATAGAAGAGCTCTCTTATCAGCAGAAAAGTTGTCAATTTTTCCCACTTTATCAGTAACCCTCCTGAGCTGTCTACCAACTTTTAGCGGTCTTGGATGATCGGGATAGAAGTAGTCTCCACGAAGCAGATTTGAGCTCCCTATCACTGTGATTCCCAAGAAATTACTGTTTGTCCGATTTTGATGACATTCTAAGTGGCTCATTTCGAGGTTAACCCACACCAAACCCGAAAATGTCAACAAAATCGGTACGTGCTTTCTTGTAAAATAGCCCGGGACAAGGAATTGAATACAGACTCCGAACCAAAGATGTTGAAAAGCCATCAAACTTGTTGAGGTTACAACAGACTTTGTGATTCATTGATGAAGAAAGGCGGTTCATACAACTCCTCATGACTTATAACCTAGCTGAGGATTCTGTCGCAGTAATTAATCCCCATGAAAATCGTAATAGGGATTCAAGCATGATTGAGAAGAGCACAGAAAGGCAATAGACAGATCCTTAATCAATAAATTTTGTATTTTGAGATTGTTTAATCACTTTGGTATGAATTCAGAAAAGTTGGGACCTAAGTCCGATTATTGGTTTATTATTTTCAATAATGAACCTTTGGAATCGACCGAGAAAAAAATTTGTTTAACACCCCCTCAGAATTTGTTGGTTTATGTTTCAAGGTACGTAGAATCCAAAAATCGAATGAAAATTTGGCCCTCCGTCCGCCGTACGCTGTACGCGGCACTTTACCCACTTAGCATTGACCGATTTTGATGAAATTTGGTATGTAGGCTCCATTTGGGGTCTAGTTGTGTAGATCACTTTTAAGGGTTGAATAATGAATTTTGAAATTTTGAAAACGCCCTAACTCAAACAAATTTGATTAAAGGTACCTATTCTTTTTCCATCAATTTAAGATGGTAAAGAATTTTCAGAATTTTCGGGACCACGCGGAGCCCCGTAGGACAAGCCGTTCGCTCCCCACGAAAATTTAAGGGTTGGACGTACGATAAATCAGAAACACGAGTGTGAATCGCGAAAGAGGCCTAATCTCTGTTCAAATTGTAGCTGACCGAAATGCGATCGATGATTTTCTTCGTGTTGGATGATTGGTGGCTTTGGAGACGAGTGATCAAATAGATAAATAATAAACCATTGTGTAATAATTTGCAGCGTTTTTTTTTTTTTTTTTTTTTACTGACATCAAATTTATAACATTAAAACTGTCGAGACAGTTGATAGCTTCATCGCCGCCATCGGCGATTCCACGGAAACGTGTCAAGGGGATTCCACTTCCCATTCAAGGCCCTGCATGGTCCATCCGATTAAAATAAATCGCCTGTTTTGACTCACCAGGGAAATTATCCGACTAATGAGTGGGATTTCAAATGTGAAGTTGATAAGTCGGAAAAACTAATTATGGTTATTGAACGGAGAGAATATTTCAAGCGTCTTTCCAGCAGTCTTTCACTCATCTATAACGGTTTATGTGAGACAAAATACTAGTACCTTCTCCTCGCAGCACTTTCTATCCTACTCACGACGTATTCACGGCTTTAATGATTCATTTACATGTCGGTTCTTTCAAGGCACAGGGGTTGTACTTTTTTTCAAAGGAACAAAATTACCTCATCAACTTTTCCGCACCGCTATTACAAGGACATGCTCAGTTACGCCCCCATTAATTGTTGAGTTCAGTTGAGATTATTGATTAGGTACTAGGAGCTTCAATAACAAAAATATATCCTTAACTGGAGGTCATATACTTATTTGAAAACTTAAATATTTATTTATACAAAAAACGAAGTTCAATAAATTTTTAAATACTTTTTTTGGTCCTTTAATGCCTTGCCAAGTCTTGGTTTTCAGATAGGGGGTCCCGTTTTGTAGCTAGTTTTGGAACATGTAGGTTTGTATCCAAAACACTGCTTGCTCCTACAAAGCCTGCTGGGCATTGTCCTTCCATTGATCCTAGGTCTACTACTGGATCTCTTCCCTGAATGGGTACCCATGCTGTAACAACCATCTTGTTAGCTTCCTAACTTTTTTTTCTCAATGATGCAGGCAGCTACACAGTCTTCTATGTCCAGGACCCTGGTTGTGGGCCCCAAATAACTGAAGCTGTCAACCAAATATAGTAGCAGAGTCGAAAAATGATAATGCTTTGCACTTCTTGATATGAACGTCGGATCATCAGCTAAAGTTAACTCTGAAATGCTCAGCGTGGTTTGGTTTATTTTCAATAATAAACCTTGGAATCGATAAAGAAAAAAATTCCAACTCCCCCACCCCCTTAAAATTTGTTGGTTTACTTTTCAAGGTACGTAGAATACAATTTACTTAGTTACCATGGACCAATTTCGACTAAATTTGGTAAATGGGCTTTATTTTGGCGTTTGTTGTACCATGAAGCTTTAGGTTAGTATCAGTCACTTCTAAGAAGTGAAAAAAAGGAGTTGAAATTTTTAAGGCGCCCTAGCTTGAAAACTCTTGATATGAAGGTATTGTTTTTTCATCAATTTAAAATAGAATCGAATTTTTAGAATCGAATGTGATCAAACATTAGCTCACTATGATGACTTAAGGGTTGGACCTGCCATACATCAGAAACAAAAAGTGTGACTCGCTAAAGACTGTTCACTTCTTGAAGTAGGCCTAAATTTTCAACCCCGGAAACCCAATGAAAATAGTTTTTAAAGTTTCTGGTAGCATGTACGAGTGTATACCTATATGCACAGACAAATAAATGAGATTTCCTTCTTACTGATTTGATATTCACCACGTCCAATAACGTAGTAACAAGACCGATTATTTCCACCATGGAGTACTCGAATTTACCATAAAGAGAACGAGACCATGTTGTGGTATTCCATACATCGTGGTCAATTGTTATTCAATCAGAAACCTACCTGCAACATAATATCAACATATAGTACCTTTGCATATTGAAAAGAGAATGCTCAAAAGTAACAGATGTAAAGGGGGTAATTAGGGGTGGCGTAGTAGTCACATGATTTTTTCGATAAATCGTAGTTGACTTGGGATTGAATGAATTTGGGTTCAATAGTTTTGTTAGAGAAATACTTACAATCCGTTCGTGCTATTTGCTGGTAGGTACAAATCGATGTTGACAATAGTGGGCGTCTTGCAAACTACACAAGACTTGAGGAACAGTTGTTCAACGTCATCCCTGGAAATGGAGAATTGCCTTTCACTTTTGAAACGATGCAATCCACCTTCTTGAAAGTTTATTTCCCTGGAAATACCGAAAATGAGTGGAGAGTAGTGGACAAATAACTATCCACTGCCAACTGAAAATAGCCCATTAACGATGATAATTGCTAATTTACCAACAACTAGGTATTTAAAATACGTCTCCTTCAAAAATTCCCTAATTGAAAAGAAAATTGGAAATTTTTGTTATGGAATCAAAGCAACAGGCATTAACTACGTAATTATGAAAATTCTATAGGTAAAGATCTCACTTATTATAGGGGATATCATTTCTTTTACTAGTAGGACAACGGAAAGGAAAAAAAGTACCTTTGCGGTTTTTATGTAAGAAAGCTATACGGCCCACCCAACTTGGCACATGTTTCTTACACACCGCGGTATCGACACTCACTAATAAACTTCTTCTTCCGACCTGTTCCGATCTATTCAGAGCCCCACCAGGTCGTTTCTCGTTAACCTAGCTACTACGTGCTTGCAACTTCCATGATCCAAGTTGTGCCGACACCAATGGCCTTATGTAAAGGTGACTTGGCATGATGTAGCCCCGCTGTGTTGTCATTCCTTGATTAGCAGGCGGTCATAAAATTCATCATTTTACACGAGCTTGGATTCGGTGGGAAACCTGTCGGTATTTTATAGCTTGTTTTGCCAACAGGATTTATCCTAGACATCTACCTTCTATTCAAACCCTAGTTTCCCAGGATTTCCAGACGAAAAGTAGGTACCTGATTCAGTTGTTAGTTACTGGTGTCTAAGATATACCATTTTCAACGTAAATTTACTCAGCCATGGTACATTTGAAAAAACGAATTTTTTTTAAATTGTGTAAATATTTGTCAAATTGGAAAATAATCTTGATGGTCCTTTTTCATAGGGACTCTGTCAGTATAAGGGTTCATTAATTTGTATGCCAACTAATTCTATTTAATATTATTCCCTGAGAATAAACTATGTAAAGCCCATGAAATTAGCGGCCTTTTAATTATGTTCGAGCTAAGGCAATATAAATTAAACAAAGTTACTGCATCCTCGACTAGTTTCGACAAAGAAATGCTATTCTAATGGATTTTGAGAAAATTTATAACAACATATATAATAAAAATTTATAACAAAAAATTCATAACATGTTAAGAAAAATTTATAACACCTTAGGTGAGCAGTGCTAACGAATTAAAATACCCGTAGGTATGATGATTCCCATCTTACCCATGCAAATTGCGCAATTTAAGTAATTCCAGTAATTGATTATCAAATATGAATAACAAGCCTTATCTAAACCTTCCTTAGAATAAATGTGTGAACCAATATGTTTAGTTTTCAAATCGTGCTGCGCTTCATATCAAATATGGGAATATTTGAAAATTTGTATTGAATTTTAGTACATTGTCCCATACAAAAAATAATCTCAAATGTATCTAAACAAAACCATATTGGTCTCAGCTACATCGGATTCCCAAATCACATGACATGTGTCAGTTTATCATATAGGTATTCGACGTATGACCTTCGCACATCGTCGATCCTCACTAATGAGGTAACGAACAATAGTCAATTATATTCAACGGTTGTCACTTTCCCACAGTCAAACTACAGGGAGCGTTGGTAACATCCACCATTAATAAGTGCCTTCTCTTAATATTTACGGATAACGGATATTACTGGGCTCATAATTCAATCAAAAAATACCCGAATGCATACTGGGTGCTTTAGGGTCTCTATTATAAGTCGAACAGATAGGAGTAATTTCTAGGAAAGGTTAAAAAAAAGTTTCCGTGCTGGATTCAAATAGTTCATTTTTGATTATGAACAAAAATTGTGAGGATTAAGTAGTATAGAGATGGCTCCACTTTTACTCTGTTCATCCTAGAACGATTAAATATGGTACAAGGCATACAGTAGACCACTGAAAGAGTTCAGAAGGAAGTTGGATCACCTGTGTGAGCAGCAAAGCGTCATCCTGAAGCGCTGAAATTTAGTGTGCCTCTGCGGAATCACTTGAAGTGATCAGGAGACAACCAGATCTGCACTTGCACTTTTAAACAGTTTTGTGGTCGATTCCAAACTTTTAAGATTGGAGAATAATAAACCGAAATGGTGGTATAAATAATTAGGTGATAGTAAATAATTTATTTCAGGATGTACATGTACATGCACTTGGACTATTATGAGTTTTGAAGTCTTAATAGAGATCTCATCTCTCTCCTCCTTTCTTGTACACATTCCACAAATAAAACGCAGGAGTGAGGAAGCCACGAGTTTGCAGGTAACGGCCGAGACTATAGACGCCAGCCACCGCTTCGTCTCTCGCACATCTCAGTTGTATATAAGGGCAGCTCAAGGTACCATCCCACCCATCGACAAATCCCATTCAACCTAGTCGAAATCTCTGTTTTGATAACTTCAAACCTCACCTCCACCGACCACAATGTTATGGGCCTGGTCTGTCAGCAGTTTCGGGCTGGTTATATCTACTCTCACCCTCACGTATGTCGACGATTTCAAGCCGGCCGACACTATCCATCGAATTCTCTCCTTCTCATTCCTCCATTCGAGTAAATTCTAAAGCAAGTTAAATTTAGTTATCAAACTTATCAATTCACTTTTGGTTTATTATTTTCAATATAAGCCTTTGGAATTGAGCAAGAAAAAAACAAATTCGTTTTGCTTTCTGAGCAACCAGTAATCAAATTTCCATATGAAGCTGTCTATATTTCGAATCGAGGTGAGGCGTTTAGTTCATTCTAATAAACTCGATTGTGAAGGTGTGAAGGCATTATGATGAGGTAGGTAGTACCTACCAATGGTTGGTAGGTAAAAAAAAAGTTGGTAAGTAAAAAAATAGGTAAAAAAATGTTGGTACGTAAAAAAAAACGCTGCGAATCATTGCCCAAAGGTTTATTATTTTCTGTATAGATCACCCTTCTGTATAGATCCTTCCTTACCAACCATAGGTGCCTACTACGAGCTAGGGCATTTTTGAAAATTTCAAGCCTTCATTTCCATTTGGTTTGAAATTTTCAAAAATGCAATTCTATATCGGTCATGTAGCAGGGAGCCAAATACATTTTGTTCCACATAAAAAATTCATATATTATAAGAAAACACATAGGTCTATTATTAGATGAAGCATCGAGTTTCCTCTCTCTCTCTCTCTCTCTCTCTCTCTCTCTCTCTCTCTCTCTCTCTCTCTCCCTCTCTCTCTCTCTCTCATTGGCTATTTACGGATTCTCACGGAGAGAGGAATACATATACGTTTTTTGTTCAATGGTACAATGGGAAGGATGTGCGAGCTTACATATAAGACGAGTGGGTATTATTTTCTCATGCTAATAACCGTCACGCAATACATCGTTTGAAACACTTTTATAGGAAGGTAGCTTCCTCACTCCTTTTTGTAGGTAGATGTTATGTACCTGGTTAATCATTCTTCCGCTACCATCTCAATGCCGATTTGCAAGAAATAATAATTATTCAGATTCGAATGTTTTAGGCAATGCTTTTTTGAATATGAGCTACCAAGTCCTACCATGTTATTTAGTTGAGGATTGGAATTTTTTATTTAGGAAGACATTTGGCGCTATAACATAATAGCTATAACAATAGCTATAACAAAAAAATAGCTAAATAGCTATAACATAGCATTATTATGTTATAGCTGAATAGCTATAACATAATAATGTTTATTACTTCATAAAATATTGGTATAAGAAATTTCACGCTGATTCTAAACATGCCAAGTAGCAATACATTCCAAGTATCATATTCCACCAAAAATCTAGCGCATTTCGTTTCAGGGCCATATTTTTGAAAATCGGATCCCTTAGAGTTGTTCAAAAATGACGGCCAACAAACTCATCCTTTCTTTAGTTATTATGGAATTTCGGGCTTTTTGGGAGATCCGAAGGTGAGTTATCGTCTGGAGTGTCAAATACAAGTATACAGCGTGTCCCATGATAAGGACCTCAACACTTTCGGGAGCAATTTCTACTACTGATTTGAGTAAGAAAATTTCCTATAACAATTTTTTTACTCCACTAAAATCCAAGTCATTTTAGTTTTTTATGTGCTTAATCCATAAAAATGGCCATGACTTCCTTAATTTACATGCTAATTCAAATTTGATTACTCAGTTGGAAAGAGCATCAAAGTTCCTATATTTCAAGGGCCCTAAAAAAAGTGAAATCTTGATGAGTGGAAATTCAATTTGTAAAGTAATTTTTGTCAAATTGGCCAAATGTCACGTTTTTCTCTTATCGTTTTCAAGGTTTTAATCCTGCTTGGTTTTTGACGTAGGTACCTCAACACCAAAAATTGCACTAAAATCTTAGCTTTCCAACGATATAATCAGCTTCAACTTTACTCCGCTAATTAAGGTCCTCCTTATGAAAATCGGATTGTTTGGACTCGGCAGGTCCAAGAGTTAGGGGTGGATTTCTACATCATTTCCATCGCTGATTCTAACGGCCCGGTCAGTGAGCTGACGCCGTAGGAATAAATGGGTTAAGCTACTTTTTCTTAAGGATTTCTCCCTATTGGTTTACCCCGGGAAGATCGCCTAATAGCGAAGTAGTTTTTTTTCGTAGGATGCTAGATAAAACTTCCACGAAAGGCCGTCAACCTGGGGCCCCCACAATGGCACAATCCAATCGCGTAGAACGGTGCAGGATCGGCCCCTTTCCATTCTTACTAGAGCACTTTCCCTGCAACCACGAGTGGATAACTGTACATCATCCTCCAGCACCTCGAGGTAACACCTGGTCTACAGGACTTGTCACTTTGCTAAGCCTCATTTTCGAGAAAACGTTCGCTGGGTGACAGCAGAAGTGACTTGCTCGTATGATAACACTGATGGCACCTCACGGTTACCTTAACGATAACGTGCGTTAGCTTTCAAGTGCTACTTTTTGTTCCACAAGTTTCATTTCAATCAAGCGATATGTGCAGCCAACTGTCGCGACGCCTAACATATTTCTTGTGCACTATTTTCTAGATCGGGAAAGTTCTTGATACTAAAACTTGAATAACTATTCAGATAGATATATTTAAATAGAAACTTAGTATAGTTATAAGACCACTAAAAGTGATTGAGTGTTGAGAGCGATGAAGCGGAATTGTCTCTGTAAACCCAAGAGCGATTGTTCGCAGAACCTAAAACAAATCCTCTTGAAGACAAATACTAAAAGTGATAGGAAGGGACTCATTTAAGCCAGATCAGTTGTATGAGCAATAAAGCAAACATTTCCCTTGTTTATCCTGGAGTATTGGAAGATGGTTCACAACCTATCAAACCAAGGTTGATACTCAACCCCTGAAAGTGATAGCGAGGTTGAGGTGGTAGATGAATTACTGGAGCGCCGGACTTCTTCAAGTTTCCTTCTCGCAAATCATTACAAAACGGAGTGAGGGAAAGTCTGACAAGTTGGATGGGGAGCGAAGCTTCCTCACAAAGAAATTATTCATAAAAATAAGTTCTTCGGTTGACAATTCTTCCCGATTTATGTCGATTTTTCAGAACATTTGCTATGCTCTCAGAATTCTCCGGCTCATTGGATTGCGATGAAATCTTGGAACCAACTTCTAAATTCCAAGTTCTATCGCCCAGAATCGGGCGATTACATAGTGAAATCAAGTTTTCTGAGATTGGTACCCTTGGTGCAACGGAATCGAAATTTATATGGGACTATCTACACACAATGCCTGAAAATGTCTTCAAAAATGGACTGTTTTGTCTTAGTGTAAACTTATACGTTTTCCATTTTTTCTCGAAAGCTTCTCCTGATCCAAATGCAATAAAATTTATAAGTGTTCTAGGAGCGAAAAAACAGTATTTGAGCGATTTTATACAATTAATAAAAGTGAAATTTAAATCGGATCGCCTATGCTCATCCGATGTGAACGGGGATTGGCATATTATTTCTTGAAACTGAGTCGGAGGAAGTGGAAAAAATCTTCTCGAGGTAAACGGGACCTTTAATTTATCCCGATTGCTTCCCATTTGGCTGGAGCTCCTCTCCACGCGCCGCTTGCTGTACGGTATCTACCAGAGGAGTAATCAGGCTCTGAGCTGAGATCCCCACCAGAACAAGTCTGGCCGTAGTCGTCACTGGATGTGAACACGGATTGGTCACGGATCACAGACAGACCGTACCACCAGATTCTGCCAAGTTAGAAGGGCAGATGAAATAATGAGATAGTCTTGAAATTTTACAAATTGTTACAGAAATGTTTGTCGGAGCAAAAACTAAGTTATGAGAGCAGTAATGAATTCCCTTACATAAATCCTGTTTGGTCGATTTAATTAAGCAAATCTGTTTTTTTTTTTTTAATCAATACAGTATAGAAAATTTGTTAGAGTTAATAAATGACCATCCTTGATGGCTCGGTAGTGATCGAATTGCAATGGCTACCAACTCCAAATTCGAGAGAAATGTCCTTTGCCTCGAGGCTTTTCGATCCGTCTCACCGAGAGAATTGGTTTTTGCAAACCTCCTCGGCGTTTAGACACGCTCGTCCTGCCTACGCGTGACGAGAGGGTCGCAAGCAGCAGACAGAGGCGGCTGCGGGAGACCATTGTGGCTCACAAACGCTCGACACCGCAAGGAATCTGCTTTTTTCTTCCTTCGTAAATAGCCTCTTCAAAACTCAAGACGAAGCGTTCTGTGAAGATACGGGAAGTAGTGGGGCTCAGTGGTATCATCATATTCGAACTTACTACATAAAGCTAAGTCAAGCAGGACATGTTGGGTTGGGCAGTCAAGGGAAGGTTAGGGACATGTTGGACACCAACAATTTTAGCGCTTCAGCACAGCCTCAAGCGAAGAAAAAAATCAAAAGTATGAAGAAATAAGACACAAAGAGGGTCAGGAGAGACAATCTGTATCAATGCATTAGTTTGGTCAGTATATTTGCTTTGTATTCGAGAAGCAAAATCTGTGACCACCAAAATCGAAATTTCTACTCGTAGTTTCAAACCTTACGAGTATTGGGTTTCAAGGCTTTTGTTAGTTTTTTTCGCTAGCAAAAATGGTCTCTTTGTAGGTAGGTGTACGAGCATTTTTTGCTTCCGAGTCTACCAATACCTTTCTCGACCAATACCTGGCTGATAAATTCGCCAGTAGCATCCACCTATATACAGATGGCTCTCGCTTGGCCGGGCGAGTGGGGGTGCCTTCTTTAATGCATGCATTCGGAAACTATCAGCAATCAATCCGTCCTCACGAATATCATACGTGGAGTCAGAAGTGATCAAATACATAGCAAAACTGAAGGAAAAAGGAGGAGTAGTAAGTTTCATGTGGATTCAACGTCACAAAAATATAGCGGGTAATTCAGTAGCTGATGATAAAGCCCGCCTTGGAAACTGAAATTCCATTAACAATACCTAGCCATCCTTACTGCCCCCCTAGCGACCTTTGACGCCAATTTTTACAATCCTTACTCCGAAAATGGAAGAAAGAGTTCTATGACTACCCAGCGGGCGAACGATAAAATCCCTCTTCGGCCCTCCATCCAAACTAAATTGGATTAAGAAAACTCCTTCAAATAGAGACAAGGCCTTCTATACAACTATTCACCGACTGCGCACTGGACACTGCCGAACCAGATCGTACCTAGGTACATCGTTTTGGACTGATTGACACAGATACTTGTTCTGCATGTCACAGCGAGGTGGAAACTGCAGAGCACATAATACTTGAATGAACCTCATATGAGTCGCCACGGCTAAATCTCTTCAAAAAAATCTCTCCCCTCACCAAACATCCCTTCAACTTGGATACCCTGCTACAGGAAGAAAACGGAGAGGTGCACGGAGCCGTATGCTTCTTCCTCAAACAGACAAATTTTGGTTTATTATTTTCAATAATAAGCCTTTGGAATCGAGCAAGAAAAAAAAAATTTAACACCCCCCCCCCCTCAAAATTTGATGTTTTACGTTTCAAGGTACGTAGAATACGAAAATCGAATAAAATCATTGCTCAAAGGTTTATTATTTTCTGTATAGATCACCCTTCTGTATAGATCACTGGTTCTCCATCAATAGCACCTACCACCATCTGTATTCTCCCTTGACCTTCCCTCTCAAATTTCAGTTTCCTGCGTTCAATAGGATTGAGAATGGCTTCGGAGCTCACTCAGCTGATCAGTAATCTGAAGAGTGAAGGAGATCTCCTCGAATGCTGGAGACGCCTGGAAGAGCAGTTCCATTCAATAGGAGTAAAAATGGTTTTGGAGCTCACTCAGCTGATCAGTGATCTGAAGAGTGAAGAAGATCTCCTCGAATGCTGGAGACGCCTGGAAGAGCACTTCCATTCAATAGGAGTAAAAATGGCTTCGGAGCTCACTCAGCTGATCAGTAATCTGAAGAGTGAAGGAGATCTCCTCGAATGCTGGAGACGCCTGGAAGAGCAGTTCCATTCAATAAGAGTAAAAATGGTTTTGGAGCTCACTCAGCTGATCAGTGATCTGAAGAGTGAAGAAGATCTCCTCGAATGCTGGAGACGCCTGGAAGAGCACTTCCATTCAATAGGAGTAAAAAAGGATCTGGAGCTCACTCAGCTGATCAGTGATCTGAAGAGTGAAGAAGATCTCCTCGATTGCTGGAGACGCCTGGAAGAGCACTTCCATTCAATAGGAATGAAAATGGCTTCGGAGCTCACTCAGCTGAACAGTGATCTGAAGGGTGAAGAAGCCTTTGAGCAATGATTTGCAGCGTTTTTTACCCACCAACATTTTTTTTACCTACCAACTTTTTTTTACCTACCAGCTAGGTACTACCTACTACACCATACTGGCTTCACACCTTCACAATCCAGTTTATTAGAAAGAACTAAACGCTTCACACTCGATTGGAAAAATAGAAAGCTTCGTATGGAAATTTGATTACTGGTTACGCAGAAGGCAAAACTGTATACAAATCGAAGAAATGAACAGCGATCGCATTTTAGTCCGATAAAATTTGAATGGAGATTAGACCTCTTTTGCGATTCACACTCATGATTCTGTTTTATCGAAGGAAAACCTTCAAGTACTCGTAGGGACCGAACGGTTTGTCCTACAGAGCTCCGGGTGGTCTCAAAAATTTTTAAAAATTCAATACTATTTAAAATTGGTGAAAAAACGATACCTTTATTTCGAGAGTTTTCGAGCTAGGGCACTCTTGAAAATTTCAACCCTTAATTTTCACCCCTTAGAAGTGACCTACATCAACCAAAAGCTTCGCGGCACAACTAGACCGCAAATGGAGCCCATATACCAAATTTGAACCAAATCGGTCCAGTGTTGCTAAGAAAAGTGCCGCGTACGGCGTACGGCGTACGGCGTACGGCGTACGGCGTACGGCGTACGGCGTACGGCGTACGGCGGACGGACGGAAATTTTTTTATTCGATTTTCGTATTCTACGTACCTTGAAACGTAAAACATCAAATTTTGAGGGGGGGTTAAAATTTTTTTTTTCTTGCTCGATTCCAAAGGCTTATTATTGAAAATAATAAACCAAAAGGCTTATTATTGAAAATAATAAACCAAAAATTTCCGGCCGTCCGCCGTACGCGGCACTTTTCTTAGCAACACTGGACCGATTTGGTTCAAATTTGGTATATGGGCTCCATTTGGGGTCTAGTTGTGCCGCGAAGCTTTTGGTTGATGTAAGTCACTTCTAAGGGGTGAAAATTAAGGGTTGAAATTTTCAAGAGTGCCCTAGCTCGAAAACTCTCGAAATAAAGGTATCGTTTTTTCACCAATTTTAAATAGTATTGAATTTTTAAAAATTTTTGAGACCACCCGGAGCTCTGTAGGACAAACCGTTCGGTCCCTACTAGTACTTGAAGGTTTTCCTTCGATAAAACAGAATCATGAGTGTGAATCGCAAAAGAGGTCTAATCTCCATTCAAATTTTATCGGACTAAAATGCGATCGCTGTTCATTTCTTCGATTTGTATAAAGTTTTGCCTTCTGCGTAACCAGTAATCAAATTTCCATATGAAGCTTTCTATTTTTCCAATCGAGTGTGAAGCGTTTAGTTCTTTCTAATAAACTTGATTGTGAAGGTGTGAAGCAGTATGGTGTGGTAGGTAGTACCTAGCTGGTAGGTAAAAAAAAATGTTGGTGAGTAAAAAACGCTGCAAATCATTGCTCAAATGCTTCTTCACTCTTCAGATCACTGATCAGCTGAGTGAGCTCCGAAGCCATTTTCAATCCTATTGAACGGAGGAAGCTGAAATTTGAGAGGGAAGGTCAAGGGAGAATACAGATGGTGGTAGGTGCTATTGATGGAGAACCAGTGATCTATACAGAAGGGTGATCTATACAGAAAATAATAAACCTTTGAGCAATGATTTGCAGCGTTTTTTAATATGAATACAACAGTCGTTTCATCCTCTGTGCAACATAAATATTTAACCATTCATGTTCAAATTTAACTTCTCGTAAATAATGTAATGAAGTACCTAATACTATCTTATTGCGGCTGTATGTTCCTGTAACGATGCCAATAAAAAGTTTTAAAAAAAGGTAGCGGAAGCTGTTTTTACTTTTCAAGGATGAAAAAAAAGTTCTCCAAAATCAGATTTTCACTCGCGTTTTGCGTTTTAGACCTTTTTGAACAATCTTGGTTCCGTGTCTGTCTGTCTGTCTGTCTGTCTGTCATGAAATCCTTGAAACGGGCATAACTATACGAAGTTATTATCCGATTTCTATGAAATTTTCAGGGATTATGCTGGTTGGTGTGTAGACGGTCCCCTATGAAAATCATCATTCCCGGACTGATAGAAGCGACTGCGCATGCGCAAACGTGAATACCTTGTAACAGCCTTAACTTCTACATTTTCCATCCGATTTCAATGAAATTTTCAGGGATGTTACAGAGTAGTGTTTAGATGGTCCCCTATGAAAACCACCATCTTCGGACAGGCCTCTGCGCATGCGCAAACGTGAATTTCCTTGTAACGGCCATAACTATTCAGAGATTGTGCTGGTTGACATGTAGAGTCCTCTATGAGGGTATTGAGGGATCGATGTTTTCTGATCAACTACTACGCATCGGTTCATCTATACAATGGATACGAGGAAGCTCTGTGCCACACCCACTTGACAGACTTCTTTTTTTTAGAAACCTAGCGTATTGCTTCCTCTCTACTAACGCACTTTTATAATTAGGTAAACCTTGATTAAGTTGACCAATGTTTCACCTCCAAAATAGGAATTCCACCTCACATTTTACATTATATAGCATTATATATACACAAACACAATGACATGCTCCCATGGATTTTCCCGGATTTGGATTCAAAACGGTCTGAAACGGGTTTGAACGTATCGAGTTACTTTTCTCCGTTTAGTTTTAACCTTCGAGGAGGTGAGCTACAAAATTCTCTCGTTCCACTCACATGCAATTTCCAAAAATTATGAAAAACGTACATAAACGTACACCCTTGAAACAGATCAGGTCAAAATGGTTCCTTTTGCTTTTCAAAACACCTGCAACCTGGATAAAGTAAAAGAGAAATGAATGCAATTTATCCAAGTATAATTGAGAAAATGAAGACTGAACGTGGGAATAAACGAGTTTTGCTACAAAATCTAGTAAAGAATAAGTTTTGTTGCACACGATCTAGGATCGAGGAGCCTCATACTTTTAGGAGTAATGATACTGAGGTGAGGTGATCCAGTACACACAATTTCTTCAAAAAACTTATTTTCATAACTGACTGTACCGATTCTTATGAAAAAATATCAGTTCAGGAAAAATAATAACACATTTTCAACCTAGGTAGGCAACGGCAAAACTGATTAATGAACTAGCGGTAACATAAGGACGTGGATGTTCATGAAATACGTTGATGATTGTGAAGTTGATGACAAAACTCCAATCTCAAAGTACCTACAAATTTGATCGTCAGATGACGTTGACATTTTTGTAGGAAACCGACTAGAGTCTCAACCACACAACCCTTGAAAATTGCATCCAATTCGGATAGAGTATACAACTTACAAGGATTTCACGTTTAGAATTACAAGGTTGTTACAAGGATTTCACGTTTACGTGCGCGCAGTGACTCCTGTAAAAACTACTACACTCGCCCTAACATGTGTATTTGTGCAACCAAGATGCACTGGTACACTTGTTGAATTTAATTCATTCCTTTGCTAATTTGTATAGCGGATATATTTTTGTAAAACAAAAACCTTGTACTGCGTATAAAATCTCATAGGTTATGGGCCCAGCAATATTGAATAGCTTCCGAAGAAAAACAGATTGATAGGTACAATATCTACATTCGTGGAAAGGACGAGATGAGTCATTCCAATACGAACTTCCGAATTGAACCTCTTCGTTGCAACAATTACGATACCTGAAAGATCCAAGCTCAGGCCGTTCTCAGACGAGCTGGATATTGGGACTACGTAAGCGGTAAATAGCTACGACCAACTGAAACAGGTAATGACCACGAACAATGGATATGTGAGGACTTAGATGCCAAATCCGAACTCATACTAATCATAGCTCCCTCCGAATTGAGACAAATAAAAAACTGTGAATATTCCAAAGATGTGTGGGACACCCTTTCGAACATTACTGAAAGTAAAGGACCAGCCAGGAAGGCTACACTCCTAAAAACCTTAGTCTTAACCAAAATGCAAGATGGGGACAGCATTCGCGATCACTTGCGAACCTTTACCGATACAGCAGATAAATTGGCAGAGATGGACATCGAAATAAACGGAGACTTACTCAGCATAATTATGCTATATTCTCTACCATCAAGCTTCAAAAATTTTCGAATAGCGATAGAGACAAGAGATTATTTACCTACACCAGGGGATTTAAAAATAAAAATTTTATAGGAAAGTCAAGCATGTAATCAGGGAACAACCAAAACAACCGAGGAAGCTTAGGATTTCGTTTAGGATTGCAAGGTTGTTACAAGGATTTCACGTTTACGTGCGCGCAGTGACTCCCATTGATCTGATCGTGATGGGTTTCATAGTCTCTCGAATTTGGATGGAAAATGTAGAAGTTATAGCTGTTACAAGAGTTTTACGTTTACACACGGTGAGAGACTTTCCAACTCAGAACATTACATTATACATAAGTCTCCATTATTTATAATAGTCTGTGAATTGTTCGTTCGTTCGAATTGTCGACTGACCAAGCTAATAGGTAGGCGATTAGTTGATATCTTTTCAATCGTCAGTTTGGACTAAAAAAACAAAAATTACTCAATATCCCTGTTACTTTCCCATTAGCCCATCTTTCTTTTGATCTGTAAACGCAAACTAGATTTTACTTTTCTTGCTCGTACAACAAAAATGTCTTGGCAACATCTGCAAATACACCTAATAGTTATGATACTTTGTAGATAAGTAACAATTTGATATCAGTTTCTTGCGTCGTAGCTACTAACCGCACCTATTAAGTAAGTAAAAGCCAGGAGGACCTTCCTAAACGGGATCACTGAGAAGATGAAAAACCCTTTTTTTTAACTTTTAATTTTTAACTTTTAATCCGGACACACGTTACTGGCGACATCAAACATAGAAGTGTATGTTAAACTGTTTGAGTACATTAAAGAAATTAACATTAATTTTTAAACATAAATTTCACATCACGAAATATTGTTATATTTTTCATCTAATATGTAAGAATGTTTTGTATTCTTAGTAATTAATTATTTTCTCAGTGTCCATATTTAAGTATACCTACGCGTGACGGCTGTAATTATCAGGAAGCCAATAAATAAAAAATTAAAAAATAAAAAAAAAATAAAAAAAGTGAGTAAACCGCCTCCTCAGTTTTTATTTACATAAATCTTCCAAAGGGAAGATAGAATCGAATCAGTGAGAATGACAACAGTACATGTCCCCAATCAGCTTATCGAGATATCAGGTGTCAGGTGGTATAAGTCCATGGACTCCTACTGTTTTTTCCCTCAATCATTTTCATTTAGGCTCTGTTCAAGCTTACCGAGTGTGGTTAGCATACTGCTCTTGTGCTCAATGCGTAGTTCTACTGGTTACAACCTACAAAAAGCCATTTTTCAACAATCGTCAAAAATGGACTTGTACTGTTTTTATTCTCATCGATTCAATTGATTCTGAAGATTTCGCTCACGGCTAATCATTATCTCACCCCCTTAAGTGGAGAGGAGTTCACCAACGACCCAACTCGAAAAATTACCAGGACCTGCGATATCGCCCATGAGCGATCACCAATCCAGATGTTCAAAGGAGGAGGTCCCATTAGCTCCATGTGTCACGTCATCAGCGATGACCAAACATACATGAATTCAGTAATTGATACAAGTAACCCACACTTCCAATCGTATTTTTTCCATTATTTCAACTTCTGTCACAGCCTTGATAAGTTGCCTTGATGATGTGCTTCGATTGATTATAAGAGGCTGCTCGGCGCAGCATCCTCCAACATTCGCAGAAAACAAAGCTAAGTAGCATAATACTAGGCAAAACTATAACCCAATCTCTTAACATCAACAAGGGTTGGCTGTTGTCGTTTGCAGAAATATAACTTGTTGTGAGTATCAGTCACTATTTCTCATTTCAAGGAACCTTGGAAAAGTCAGAAAGCTGACTGGATGTCAACATTGCTCACGATCAAGTTGATATTTTTTCAAATGACAAACATGAATGATGATACCTAATAATAAATTGTCTTGGAAAACTATTAGAAAAGTAACCTATTTAACTAGTAGGTATGACTTAAATTTTGAACTGAATTCAATTTCAAATTAAACGTAAATTTCATCTGACAGTGAGTTTAAAAAAAGTTGGTATCAACCTATTTGTACATAGCTTCCTCCAAGACTCCTATTATCGGATAGAGATGAAATTCATAAGCAGTACCTATCTTGAAACCAAATAGATACTCGCAACCCTCAAAATTGCAAATATAAAGTCTTGAATATAAAAATTCAATACTCCCCCCTCCCCCCCAAAGATTTGTTAGTTTACGTTTGGACCAATTGTGGTGAAATTTGGCAAATCGGCTCCATTTGGGGTCTAATTATTGTGCTCCGAGGCTTTTGGTTATTGTCAATCACTTTTAAGGGGTAAAAAGTGAAGGAAAACATTTTCCAAAGGTTGTGTAATAATTAGCAGCGTTTTTTGTAAATTATTACTCGTCTGCGAAGAACATGGATTTTCCTTTTCAAAAGGTTGTGTACCTAATAATTTGCAGTGTTTTTTCTGTAAATACTACTCGTCTGCGAAGAACGTGGATTTTCCTTTTCAAAAGGTTGTGTAATAATTTGCAGTGTTTTTTCTGTAAATATTACTCGTCTGCGAAGAACGTGGATTTTCCATTAATAGCACCAACCAAGGCGTAGGGTTAACTACGAAGTTAATTTTGACAGAAAGTAATTTTGACCTGGTAAACATCGTCATCCCAAAGTTGTGGATCCCTTCAATAGGGTGTGCGCCTGGGTTGGAAAAACTGTTTATTGTTATTTTTAATCTAAACTAGACCTCATTTTGAGAATTTTGACACCAACCACGACCTTCTAGCGTTAGAAGACCTTTTTCTATGATTTTTCAAAGTTTCGAATGTTAATGACGTCACAGTGGGCTGGGGGGTCCCGCCCAGGCGAGAGGGGCGCGTGACGTCATAACATTCGAAACTTTGAAAAATCATAGAAACAGATTTACTCACGCTAGAAGGTCGCGGTTGGCACCAAAATTCTCAGGATGTAGTCTGCTTTCGATTAAAAATCTTTAAAAAATCAAGGCGCACCCTCATTGCCTTCTTTGGGGCGTTCAAATTGAAATTCCTAGTCCTGACACTTTGTTTCATTATTCTCAGAATACGAAATTAGTGGCTTTTGTTCATTATTCTTTGATTATGTATCATATCTGTTCTACAAATCCGTATCTGAATTTTTTTTTAAATTTCGCCAGGATTTCCTTTCAATATTTGCGTCATCTGTGATGCATTTTGACGACTGCTAGTTTAAAATTAGTCGTTTGCTGTCGTTAGCTAAGTATAATGTTGAAAGAGTTCCAAAACACCTCATTTTAGAGGTCCAATCATATGAGCAACTTGTGTGTAAGTGATCGTTTGGGCACCAAGTAGGTATGTGATATTCGACAACTATGTAATAAAAATATTGTAATGGTCATAAGATAGATCATAATAAATGGCCTACGCATTTGTCTAACAGAGTCAAGTTACTGTTTCGAGTTCCATAGTCAGTAGGGGAATGAGAAAAAAAATTTTTCTAATACCTACCTACTGATTGTTGGTGAAGACGCCTGCAAATAATGATTTATGGAATCATTTCGTGGAATGAGTACCTCTGAAACCTCTACTATTCCGAGTATTGCAAACCATTCTTGACTATCATAGCCACAGAGTACCGGAGACAAGTCATCATAGCCCAATGTTGCAGCCGAGCAACAAGAAATACTATCCGGCTGCCCAATGTTGCACCGGAGCGACAAAATTTTAAAATTTGATATATGAGCAAATAATTTTTTTTCTTCACTTTCACGTAGCAAGAGCTGTTTTTAATGAGAAATCAAGAAAAAATCGGAAAATTTTGAATTATTTCATGTTTTGGGCTATTAGGGGTTATAAGGGTAGTGCAAGGTAGATTGTTGTTTTATGGTTAACTATTTGCTTTGAAACTTCTATGCAATCGGGTTATGGATACGAGGAAGCTATGTGCCACACTCTCTTGGCAGACTTTTTAAAATTCTAATTTGAAAAAAAAAAAACGAAAAACGAAAAATTAAACTCATTAATGCTTGTTGGATCTCTGACTTTGAACTTGGAATGAGCCTGATATTTTTGAAATATAGCGGTAACCTGTCTACTACAGCGCCCACAGCGGCAAACTGCTCAAGCTTGCGACTCCACCACATCTCAACAGAGTGCGCTTACGTTGTTTCAGAATGGCGACATTGAAAGCGGGCGCCCAGCGGCGTCGGGGACAGGAAAAGGGGACAGCGGCCGTTCCTGCAGTTTCTCTTGGCCCGCGATCCGACGCGTGGCTGCCGCGACGCTCCGCGTTCTCTTCGTCACATCGCTGCTCGCCTCGCTCGTCGCCCTCACTTGGTACTTCATGGGCCTCATGTTCGTCATCCAGCTGAGCCTCGTCGCGCTGGTCGCCTACCTCGCTGCAGGAGGCGGTTATCGCTGGTTCTACGTCGCCCTCAAAACTGCTCCGAGAGACCTCACGTAAGTCGTCCTACTTCCTTGAACTTGGTTTGTCTTCAACATTCGATACATTCCTTCCTGCAAAATCATGCAACTTCTCAGGTAGGTATCTCAAAAGTTCCAAAATTTAAGCGAGCACATGCTGCTGCTGCCCGCTGGACGCGTTATCAATCGGATGCTGATAACATTAATGATAACACGATGTTGACAGTTCACTTCCTGTTTCCTCTTTTCCTTGGGTTCCTCTTCTTCTTCCTTGGGACTGTCCTAGGGAATGTCCTGGTTTTCATCTTCAGCTGCAAGCAAGAAAAATACTAAATGTGTTCAGTTACCTTACGTACTTAGGCGTTACGATATCATTAAACATATGCATGTTCATTAAAAAAACCTCTTTGGCATGAATCAATTTGCATTTTTGGCAAAAAAATGTTCTCCAAAATCAAAATTTTCACTCGAGTTTTGCGTTTTACCTAGACCTTTCTGAACAATTTTGGTTCCGTGTCTGTCTGTCTGTCTGTGAGTCTGTCCGTCTGTCATGAATTCCTTGTAACGCACATAACTATAAGTAAAATCCTTGTGACAGCCATATCACTTACATTTTTCATCCGAATTTGATGAAATTTTCTAGGGTTGTCCAGATTAGCGTGTAGAAGGTCCCCTATGAGGTTAGTGAAAGGTACTTAGAGATTGGTGTTTTGAGAATAACTACTATGCATCGGACCATCTACATAATCGGGTTATGGATACGAGAAAGCTATGTGCCACACCCACTTGGCAGACGTTTTACTTCTAAAATGTTCAATAAAGTGTTTTCTCTCTCTCTCTCTTTAACACATTAATATTGTTGTGATGTTATTGTTATTGATTGTAATTTTTGTTATGTTATTTTTATGATATGGTAAGGTACCTTACCTCAAGGAATTGTACGCTACGACAATCCATACGGCGTACTAAATTATGTTAAAAACGTCTGATAACTTGGGTGAACAGGACAGTTTTCACAGGTCGAATAGTTTGAAAGTGCCGAATACAAAAATATTTTGCTATTTCAAAAAGGCTAAACTGATTGTGATATAATTCACGTCCCATTTTGTGGAGAATCAAAAGCGTCCAGGTACTGAGTCCTAAAGCAGTTCTTCAGACATAATGTTATGCTGATCACGGTTCTTGCGATTCATGACAGTTCCGACATTGAATAGCTTATCAAAATCCGCGATCAACATGCCAACGAGCGAATCCTCCACCTTCCCTCGGTCTGATAAGAGTTTTGTGCCTGAGAAATGTGATGCTGCCAGCCAGGCAAGTATAAAAGCCCTTCAAAATCCCATCTCTACCTCAAAACTGGTTTGGGAAACGAAAAGGCAAACAAATAATCTATTTTTAGGAAATAATAAAATTCCCATAAAATGGATACCCGGACACTCCAATCAGCCCGGAAATGAATATGCCGACAACCGGGCCAAAAAGGGCTCTAGAAATAATTTCATTGGACCCTCACCAGTGATCGGCATTTTGAAGAATGCTTGTAAAGAAAAGGTAAAAAATGGGAATCCCAAGACCTTAATATACTATGGCCTAAAGGAACTGATGGATACAGAAAGACCAGAATACTCATCACCTCGTATGATGCAAAACAGGCCCTATGGTTGACCTCAATAAGACGAAACACCATCAGGCTACTATGTCAATTGATCGGGATTAGGGTCAACTGAAAAACAACACCTTCTTCGCCGAGCTTTCGGTAAATATATTACCTTCTTCAGGGCTCAAAGGTTGTCTATTTATCCGATCAATTGACATAGTACGTTTTGTTGGGTCGATCTACATAGTTGCCATCAGGCTAATGATAGGCATTCTAACGGGGTATTACGACTTCCGAAAAATGCTGAATATCATGGACAGTCGTATTTCACCAATGTGTCCATGCTAACAAGAAGAGGACACAGCTGAACACTTCTTGTGCAGATGCGACTGATTCTGGAGATCCAGAACGGAAGCATTTGGTCACCACATAGTGGAGCGCGCATCTTTGCGTGTAATTTCGTGGAAACGTATAAAGAAATTTGCTGATCTCAGCAAAAGATTTACAAACTCTGAAGTGACATTAGAGCCTGAAACTCTTTTCCAATGGCAACCCCAAGCTGTGAGTGAGTGATGGGATGCTGCAAGTGACCGGTTGTTGACCACCGATAAAAAGTCCTGGCTTCCCTGAAAAGTCGTGTTAGTGCGTGGAATTCTCGCTTCTGGTTTTTTATGAGCCGTGAAGCCTATTTAGGTACAGTCTTGTGCATTGTGCTTGGAAACCTTTGTGGAACCAGCAGTTGCTGTTGAGAGGTGTCTCTTTTGTGACTGGGTGCTTCCAGGAAGCACTCAAGTTGATTAGAAAACGAATTCTTCAATTTTGAAGGCCCAAGCGCAAAGAAAGTCGTAGGAGGTGTCCAGGATCAAACAAGCGCATTTCTTGGATATTCATCAAAACTGTACGATAGTTTTGTATTGTTTTTTTTTTTTTTTTCAAAAATTGTATCCCTTGGACGGACTCACTCGTCACCGAAATTGTTCTGAGAGCTATGAAATTGATTTTTGGACCCAAATTTTGTTGACTTTCTGTTTAAATACTGAGTTTCCCTTCCTTCGACAATTTCTAATTCGAGGCTTTGAGGATTTAACGTATTTTTTCTAAAATTTGAAGGGAGGTTTAGAACTGGTTCAAAGATTGAAAGGCTTATTTATTTCATTCCGATCTAATCAGTGACAGCCCCTTCACAGGATAGCGAAAAATGAAGAACGAGCAAATCATTACACAACGGTTTTGTTAAATGTTTCTCTATTGGTCCATACAGTCGTTAAATAACTCCCCTCTTAGATAAGCCCAGTACCCTTTTCAGATTCAGATTTTCAGTAAAATCATAAGTACGAGAGACACGTTGGAATGGAACACGTTGGCCTTCTCATAGTGCACATCCGGGAGAAGATAGGAGGAGGGGGTGTCACCAAACTGTAGAAGTTCACTAGCAAAGATTCCACTTTGGCGCTCGGGCAAATCCTACTGATGATCTGATCTCAATGAAATTGATAAGGGACTGTCGTGTGTCCCAAACACACAATCAGTGAACATTCATTTATTAATCCAATTAGCAGGTATTATTTTACCACCTATTAGTAAACCAACAAATTTTGAGGGTGGGTTAAGATTTGTTCCTAGGTTTATTCCAAAGGTTCATTATTGAAACTAATAAACCAAAATTACACAGGAAATGATACCAAACTCGTCAAATCATTTTGAGATCGAGGGTGACCATGAACCGCGTAAAACACTCGATTTTCTAGTAAAACTCACGTTTTCTTGTATTCAAACTTGATTTACCCTTCCAATTAAAATTTTGAAAAGAAAAGTTGATAAACCACTGGAAAGCTGACAATTTGAGCATGTTTTTTCCGAAGAGGGCCTATCGAAATGGACAGGCGTTCAAAGTGAAAACTTCGAAAAGAAAAAATCAAATTTCGGAGAAAAAAATTAACGTTTGCTTTTTGACTTGATTTTTTAGAAATGGTTTATTGCTAAAAGATTTTGGTTTTACACTAAATAGCTTGGAAATTTATCGTTCTTTCCAACGATATCCTCACATTTGAATTTACTTAAAAAAAACGTCTGCCAAGTTGGGTGGGCAGTATAGCTTCCTCACTCATTGTAACATGGACGTATAGAATCAGTTGGCGAAAAAATTATGATTCTTTATTTAGCGGTCCACCGTCTAGGACCTAACCCACACAATCCCTGAAAATTTCATCGAAATTGGTTGAATAGTTGCGGAGTTTTGGTTGTAACAATAAATTTAAAGTTCGCGCATGCACAGCGGCTATTGCTTGACCAATTTGATTGAAACTTATAGCGTGTCTCTTAGAAGTTAGTCCCTAACTAACCTCCAAATTTGAGCAAAATCGGTTCATTAGAAACCGAGGTTCCAGGAAATTCACGTTTGCGCATGCGCACTCGCTCCTATTGGTCCGAAGGTGCTGAAATTTATAGGGGACCGTCTAGGACCTAACCCGCACAATCCCTGAAAATTTCATCAAAATCGGACCACAGGTTAGTATAGTTTTGCCCGGGACAAGGATTGACCACAGACAGACCGACAGACACGGAACCAAAATTGTTCAGAAAGCTCTAAAACGCAAAAAGCAAGTGGAAATTTTGATTTTGGAGGACATTTTTTTTTTTTCACTTCTTTCACGAATACAAAGCTTCCCTACCTTCGGTAGTGAGGAAGCAATAACAGGAGTTACGGCAGTTTTAATGACGTATGGTCGAAAACGCGAAAAATTTCGAAGTGAAAAAACGCTGCAAATTATTACACAATGGTTTATTATTTTTATATAGATCACTCGTCTGCAAAACCACCAACCATCAAACATGAAGAAAAACATTGATCGCATTTCGGTCGGCTAACACTTGAAAGGCGATTAGGCCACTTTTGCGATTCACACTCGTGTTTCTGATTTATCGTACGGCCAAACTTTAAATTCTCGTAGTGAGCGAACGGTTTGACCTACAGAGCTCCGCGTGGTCTCAAAAAATTCTAAAAATTCTACAGAATCTTAAATTGAAGGAAAAACAATACCTTTATATCAAAATTTTTGAGTTAGGGCGTTTTCAAAATTTCAAAATTCATTTTGGAACCCTTAGAAGTGACCTACATCAACCAAAATCTTCGAGGCACAACTAGGCCCCAAATGGAGCCTACATACCAAATTTCATCAAAATCGGTCAATGCTAAGGGGCAAAAGTGCCGCGTACGGCGGACGGCGGACGGACGGCCAAATTTTTATTCGATTTTTGGATTCTACGTACCTTGAAACGTAAACCATCAAATTTTGAGGGGGTGTTAAAATTTTTTTTTCTTGGTCGATTCCAAAGGTTCATTATTGAAAATAATAAACCAAAAAGGCAATTTGAGTGGGTTAAGAAAAACGTCTGCCAAGTTGGGTGGGCAGTATAGCTTCCTCACTCATTGTAACATGGACGTATAGAATCAGTTGGCGAAAACTCGGCGCTGCGCGCCTCGGCGGGGGCTTCGCCCCCTGCACCCCCGGATGATTTCCGCTTAAAGCCTGATGGCTAAAATGTGACATACCTTGAAAAGGTTTTTGCTCCCTCTCCCTCTTTATCTTTCTTCCACTGTAATATTTAAGCTCACTCAGCTGATCAGTGACCACTCAGGCACCTTCAGCATTCTCCATTGACCCTGCCTCTCAAATTTCAGCTTCCTGCGTTCAACAGGAGAGAAAATGGCCTTGGAGCTCACTCAGCTGATCAGTGATCACTCAGGCTCCTTCAGCATTCTCCATTGACCCGCCCTCTCAAATTTCAGGTTCCTACGTTCAACAGGAGAGGAAATGGCCTTGGAGCTCACTCAGCTGATCAGTGACCACTCAGGCACCTTCAGCATTCTCCATTGACCCTGCCTCTCAAATTTCAGCTTCCTGCGTTCAACATGAGAGAAAATGGCCTTGGAGCTCACTCAGCTGATCAGTGATCACTCAGGCGCCTTCAGCATTCTCCATTGCATGCGCAGCGGCTATTGCTTGACCAATTTGATTGAAACTTATAGGGTGTCTCTTAGAAGTTAGTCCCTAACTAACCTCCAAATTTGAGCAAAATCGGTTCATTAGAAACCGAGAAACCGAGGTTCCAAGAAATTCACGTTTGCGCATGCGCACTCGCTCCTATTGGTCCGAAGGTGCTGAAATTTATAGGGGACCGTCTAGGACCTAACCCGCACAATCCCTGAAAATTTCATCAAAATCGGACCACAGGTTAGTATAGTTTTGCCCGGGACAAGGATTGACCACAGACAGACCGACAGACACGGAACCAAAATTGTTCAGAAAGCTCTAAAACGCAAAAAGCAAGTGGAAATTTTGATTTTGGAGGACATTTTTTTTTTTTTTTCACTTCTTTCACGAATACAAAGCTTCCCTACCTTCGGTAGTGAGGAAGCAAAAATTGCCAAGAGACATTTTTTGTTGGAAATACCTTGTAGAATCGAAACCTGAAGTTATGCCCATCTTAAGTGTAGACTCCCTTTATTATATAGAGATAGTTTATAGCCAATTCGATTTGGGAGTCAAAAAGTTCAAAACCATTCTTTAAAATAATAAGTTAAATAAGATTTGTTTGTTTTAATGTTCTTCAAATCTTGTTGGCTTGTCAAGTAAAATTCTCGTACACAAATTCTGTGCGAACATTTGAAAACAGACCACCTAACGTCCGTACATAATGTGGGAGTCCAAAATATTATTTTACTATCATGGAATCGCAAGTAAGATAAGTTGGTAATGTTTTGAAAAGAATCATGTTGAAAGCGTGTTGGAACTTTTATATTTCCAACTTCGATCCTTAAGTGGAAACATAGAAAGGTTCCTTGTAGGTACTTTCCTGCACATTACTGAAAATACAACTGAATTGAATGAGAGCCTGTTCACAAAATTGCCGCCTGTCTACTTCCAGTAGGATGGACGTCCTTGTGATGGACAGGAGCCGAAAACCACTTCCCCTCAATTGCGCCAGCTCTTTCATCAATATTTATAAATACCTCAGACTTGTATGTCATGCCTAGTCAGTTCTCGTTGGAGAGGAATTAGGCAGGAACGCACTCAGTATATTCTTGCAAAAATATCGAAAGTTGGATGGGTAGAATGGCTTCCTCACAGAGAATTACGTGGACCTATTGTGGTGTAAAAATTATTTAACGTAATCTTGTATATCATTATTATTTACCTCTATCGAATCCCGTGATATGGAAAATAATTTTTACGATCTGATTGATGTTTTTTCACTGTTCCTCATGTACTTACCTAGTTACTACTGATCGAATCGTAATTATAAGTAGAAGCAACTAACTCTGAGCAAATGTCAAACTACCTTCAAAATTATAAAACAACTTGGCTTAGAGACTGGGAAATGGATGTTTTAGGGCGGAATTCACAGTCATTCCACAACGCCGAGGAAATCCTCAAGGAGGCGATGAGGAACCGTCGCATGCTCTGCGCTATTCACAGTCGTCGTGTCGAGGAAATCCTTAAGGAGTTCCTCGAGTCGTATGACCATTTCCTTAGCGTCGTATTCACATTCCTAACTCGACGTTGAGGAAATCCTTGAAATCGGCTCAAAAGGAGCAGAATATCGAGGTACATGAAAAGGTCCCTCAAGGAGTTCCTCAACACTTTTTTGTTAACTATCGGGTTGGGTTACCCACTTGTTTCCAATTTTCTGTAGTCAGAATCCGTACATAATGCTTCGATAATCATAATTGAAGGCCTTGCTCAAAAAACGAGCTATATGCATTTTTCACATTTTTTTGGGGATCGAAAAAAGTTTCAGAAATTCCTGCTTCAAAATTTTAAAAATCCATGTATACTACAATTAATTATGACTAAGGACTAAGAAACTATATAATTATGATTTGATTTTTAAAAATAATTTACTCGAAGCGCAGCAAGCAATTGAAGTTTGTAGATAGCTCTTTTTCCAACCAATAGTTTTCCAAATGCCTATTTTCATCACTAGTTTGTTAAAAAATTTCTCCTGTAACTTTTCAACCACATTATCATCAATCACATGAATCATCAATATCATCGGACTTTTTTACATAAACACTCCATCATTTTTTAGGAACATAAATATGAGGGGTCGAATAACGAGCTAAATAGGTAAATAGCGAGGTAAAAAGAGGTAAATATAGCTCATAATTCAACCCAATAACGTATTCGAGTTGTCAAGCTATCTGCCAGATGGTCCGATTTTTTACATTTATAACTATCGAAAGGAAGGAAGATTGTTTTTTCACTGTTCCTCATGTACTTACCTAGTTACTACTGATCGAATCGTAATTATAAGTAGAAGCAACTATCTCTGAGCAAATGTCAAACTACCTTCAAAATTAGAAAACAATTTGTCAGAGAGACTGGGAAATGGATGTTTTAGGAAAATCACGTTCGCACGAGCACACTATCGATGAGATTATAGTTGAACTCAGAGGGCAGTTCAGTGGCTAACCTGCACAACCCCTGAAACTTTCAAGAAACCCGTTTTTAATCAACTTCGTATGGTTTTTGTTCAATGGACTACAAACAGTCCGTCAGACAGAGGCCGAACCTGGAAGCTCAAACTTGAAATTGTTGACGGGAGAGGACCTAATTTTGTGGATCCACTGCACCAATACAAAGCATCCCTTCATACCTGCTAAGGTACAAAAACAATGAGCTCTTCAAATCCAAATTTTGTCAGGAATTTTGCGTTAAGGAGCTCTCTGAACGGTTTCAATCACGGGCAGCTCCAGTTATTGAAACTGACCGTGTTCCTGGCATTCTCTCCGTCGGTGTCGGTCTGTTTACCCGAGATATAAATAGGAGACCTTTTATCCGGTGAAACTTTACAAAATTTTGATCTTTCTTCTTAATTCGCCGTCTCCTCGCGGAGGTTGGCGATCCAAACAGCCAGTTCTTCCTTGTTGGTGGCAACCCGAAAAACATCCTCCGATGAACAGGAGAGCCACCGCCTCAAATCCTTAAGCCAAGAGTTTTTCCTTCTCCCAACTGAACGTTTCCCCAAAATTTTTCCTTCTATGATAAGGCGCAGCAACTCATACCGAGGACCTCTCATTACATGCCCAAACTATCAGGTTTTTCGCTCTTTAACAGTGAGGAGGAGCTCCTTAGATTTTCCCATCCTCTCAAGGACCCCGACGTTGGTGACTTTCTGGACCCATGGAATGCGTAACATATGTCAGTATAAATACAACTCAAAAGCTTCTATGTTCTTCTCAGTGCTGGGGTCAAGGGTCCAGCTTTCACACCCATACAAATGCACCGAGAAAACATAGCACCTGACCATCCGCATTCTCAGAGCCAGACTAAACGTAGAACGCACAAAGAATTTCTTCATTTCAAAGAAAGTTCCTCTTGCCATCTCGATTCTAGCTCTTCTTTTTTCGGGTCATTGTGCTCGTTTACCAAAGCTCCCAAGTATTTGTAGGATGCTACCTGCTCCACTAGCTCACCGCTTACCGTAAGGTTGACGTCTATTCTGCGCATTGAAAACACGAGTGCCTTGGTTTTGGAAACGTTCAACGCCAGGCCATATGCTTCACTATGCTGAACAATTGAATCCATCAAACACTGGAGATAAGCAAGGCTGTCAGCCAGGACAACGGTGTCATCAGCATACCGAACATTGCTTAGGTACACACCATTGACGGATATTCCCTTATCCGGATGCTGTTCAAGGGCCTCTCCAAATACAACTTCAGAATAGAGGTTGAAAAGCAAGGGAGATAGTATACACCCCTGCCGTACACCCTTCTTAATTTCCATGACCTCCGAAGTAACCTGCTCCACTCAGATCTCAGCCACCTGATTCCAGTACAATGAGGATATCAGCTCAATCTCTCCTCGGTCAATCCCAGTAGCTCTCAAAATTTAAATCAACTTGCCATGCGTCACACTATCAAAAGCTTTGCGATAGTCTATGAAGCAAGCGTACACGTTGACATTCATATCCCTGCATCTTTGGGTTAACACATTCAAAGAGCCCCACGGGTGCCCACACCATTCTGAAATCCAAACTGCGAATCGTCAAGCAAAAATTTCGATAGGTACGATTTTTAATTTCCATGGAATGTACGGACCACCTCCAGACGCGTAGTTTCGTTGAAACTGAGGTTTCTCAGTTATCGCGTCCAAATTGTTCACTTTGAAAAGGTATTTATCGTGGGAAATCATTAATTTTTATGTTAGTTGCAAATTGCAGCAGATAATTTGTAATTCCGCCTTATTTCACACGTTGCTACTTCACCTTGATAATATATAGTTGATACCGATTTGCAATGTTAGTAGTCTAAACTGGGAATGCCTTCCCACGGTCTTGTGCACAGTTGACGTTATTTTGATGATTCTGTTTCAACAAGTTGCATTATTTTGAAAGTATAGTCTTTAGATTATTTGCGGGAACCTGAAATTCTTCTACGTTTCAATCATAATTTTGTCGATGTATGAAATTTATCAATTAAAATAAATTACTGCTTGGTGGTCAAATCTCTCGCGGTTGGTGGCTGAATCTATTTAAATTCAAGAGTGAACGCCTAATCATTCTGGATTGTAACCCATTTCTACCTTGTTTTTTAACCAAAACACTCCATAAACTTATCAAATTTGGAGAATTGTATAGTTGCGACATTTTGCTATAATTGGTTCAGGAGTATTTTACTTACTGTTCACAATGGGGTAGTTGCATTGGTCGGAATTTCGTGTTTTAGACCTTCCTGAACAATTTTGGTTCTGTGTCTGTCTGTCTGTCTGTCACGAATTCCATGCCACAGCCATAACTTCTACAATTCTCATCCGATTTCGATGACATTTTCAGGAATTGTGCGGGTTGTCTTGTAGATGATTCCCTATGAAAATCATCACTCATGGACTGATAGTAGCCGTTGTGCATGCGCAAACTTTTATTTCCTGTTACAGCAATAACTTCTACATTTCCAATCTGATTTCGATGAAATTTTCAGGGATTATGCGAGTTGAGGTGGAGATGGTCCCTATGAAAATCATGGCCCCCAAATTGAAAGTATTTTGTGCGCATGTTCAAACGTGAAATCCTTGTAACAGCCATAACTTCTACATTTTCCAACAATATTCAGAGATTGTCCGGGATGACGTGTAGATGGCCCCTTATAAGGGTAGTACAAGAGAGAGGGCACTTACAGATTGAAGTTTTGAGATTAACTACCATGCACCGGATCATCTATACAATCGGGTTATGGATACGAGGAAGCTATGTGCCACACCCACTTGCCATACGTTTTCTTCCCTGTTCTCAGTATACCATACCAACATACTGTAAGCACAGGGTGTGTGAACAAGTTTTAATTTTTTTTATTGTAATTACATCAGAAATTGTGCGCTGAATCCGAAAGATAGCATTTTTAGGAAGCGTTTCTGGGAGTTTTATTTGCAGATACGTACTTCAATAGAGATTCTCTACACAGAAAAAATACAAAAAAAATATCATGCAACTACCCCATTTGGTATCAAAAAGAATACGGTTTTGAATATTTTTGTTTTGAGGTTGAAAATGTTTTCCTAATATGAAGGTATGTATTTTAATTGAAGAGTTGAAAAAAAGAGGATGAAGAAACTATTTTTTAATAACTTTTCTTCTACTTTAATATAAAACAATTGAACTAAACACAACTGCGTCGCCCCTACTTTAGAACCATTCACTCCAGCATTGTAATTTGAGAAAGTTTTTCACATATTTCTCCGCAAAGTTTGTGGTGGTTTTGATGTAAACTTAAAGCTTTTCTTCTATTATTCAATTGTATAACGCAATCAAGATTTTTAGAAAAATTTTACTAAATTTGTTAGGTTGCTCTAAAAATGTGTTTGTAAGAGAATAAATAGGTAACATCAACAAAAAAATACCTACCAGTTTTTTCCAAGTCTGTCAAGTGGGTGTGGCACATAGCTTCCTCGTATCGATAATCCGATTTTATGGATGATTCAAGATAGTAGATGAAGATGGAAAAAGCATTCGTTTTCACTGTCCGGAGATGAAGAAAAAATTGCTCCAAAATCAATTTGTCCACTTGCATTGTAAGAAATTTGTTTCTATTTGTCTGTTTGTGCGCAAATCCTTTTGCTATGCGAACTTACAGTCCAATTTCGATGACATTTTCAGGGATTTTGGGATCTCCTAGAGTTTTATCGCTCCTATAATGATGAGTGACTCTGCGCAAGGACAAATGTAAAATCTTCCATGCTTCATTTTCTTCATAGAAGTTGTCCAATTTCACTAAAAACTTGGGCGATGAGAATTACTTAAAATATTTGACCATTTCTCATTAGTTAATCTTGATTGTGTCATCGACAGGCAAACATCATGGTACCACTACCACTACTACTACTAATAAGTATATACCTAATTTCCGATTTCGACCAAACTTGGAGGATTGACGTTTTGATTGTCCCAAGTGTATTGGACAATATACGCTATCATGATGTGGGTACGATGAAGCTATTTGCCACACCCACTTGGTAGGCTCTTTGTGATGCGCCTGCTACATTCAAGTCTTCGGTAACGTAGCGTTGAAGCAGTCGATGCCTGGTGGTTTCCCTATTCGGCCGATTTCTCTCGACACACACCACCGACCCCACACTCAGCCTCGTGACGAGTTTCATGGTTACATAAATAGGTACGCCTTCGCCTTCATACCCAGCCTTTTGGAATAATGTGTTCAGCTCTCCTTTGTTTGAATGCAGCGAAATAAGTTCAACATCAGCAACATCAAACCTGTAGTGCAAGGAAATTTACCTGCTTCTAATTACAGAATTGATTTTACTGCTTCTAATTATGAGACCTAAGTTTTAGGCACCTAGATCCTCTCAAGTCAGTCGGTAAATTTTCAAATCCATTAGTATTCTGTGTCGTTGTTTGCTGAAAATTCGAATCCGATATCTGTTTTCACAAATCACTGTTCCTAATGATTGGAATTCTCCCTTATCATTCGCGACTCCAATGTGAAAAGTCTTTAAAATAATTTCTTAAGTAATTATTTCTTAATAAGTCTTTAAAATAATTTCTTTAAAATAATAAGTTAAATAAGATTTGTTTGTTTTAATGTTCTTCAAATCTTGTTGGCTTGTCAAGTAAAATTCTCGTACACAAATTCTGTGCGAACATTTGAAAACAGACCACCTAACGTCCGTACATAATGTGGGAGTCCAAAATATTATTTTACTATCATGGAATCGCAAGTAAGATAAGTTGGTAATGTTTTGAAAAGAATCATGTTGAAAGCGTGTTGGAACTTTTATATTTCCAACTTCGATCCTTAAGTGGAAACATAGAAAGGTTCCTTGTAGGTACTTTCCTGCACATTACTGAAAATACAACTGAATTGAATGAGAGCCTGTTCACAAAATTGCCGCCTGTCTACTTCCAGTAGGATGGACGTCCTTGTGATGGACAGGAGCCGAAAACCACTTCCCCTCAATTGCGCCAGCTCTTTCATCAATATTTATAAATACCTCAGACTTGTATGTCATGCCTAGTCAGTTCTCGTTGGAGAGGAATTAGGCAGGAACGCACTCAGTATATTCTTGCAAAAATATCGAAAGTTGGATGGGTAGAATGGCTTCCTCACAGAGAATTACGTGGACCTATTGTGGTGTAAAAATTATTTAACGTAATCTTGTATATCATTATTATTTACCTCTATCGAATCCCGTGATATGGAAAATAATTTTTACGATCTGATTGATGTTTTTTCACTGTTCCTCATGTACTTACCTAGTTACTACTGATCGAATCGTAATTATAAGTAGAAGCAACTAACTCTGAGCAAATGTCAAACTACCTTCAAAATTATAAAACAACTTGGCTTAGAGACTGGGAAATGGATGTTTTAGGGCGGAATTCACAGTCATTCCACAACGCCGAGGAAATCCTCAAGGAGGCGATGAGGAACCGTCGCATGCTCTGCGCTATTCACAGTCGTCGTGTCGAGGAAATCCTTAAGGAGTTCCTCGAGTCGTATGACCATTTCCTTAGCGTCGTATTCACATTCCTAACTCGACGTTGAGGAAATCCTTGAAATCGGCTCAAAAGGAGCA
The DNA here is from genome assembly GCA_009739505.2 of Apolygus lucorum. Lineage (NCBI taxonomy): Eukaryota > Metazoa > Arthropoda > Insecta > Hemiptera > Miridae > Apolygus > Apolygus lucorum. The sequence goes on along the minus strand of CM019176.2, from coordinate 46,102,927 downwards.
GAATATCGAGGTACATGAAAAGGTCCCTCAAGGAGTTCCTCAACACTTTTTTGTTAACTATCGGGTTGGGTTACCCACTTGTTTCCAATTTTCTGTAGTCAGAATCCGTACATAATGCTTCGATAATCATAATTGAAGGCCTTGCTCAAAAAACGAGCTATATGCATTTTTCACATTTTTTTGGGGATCGAAAAAAGTTTCAGAAATTCCTGCTTCAAAATTTTAAAAATCCATGTATACTACAATTAATTATGACTAAGGACTAAGAAACTATATAATTATGATTTGATTTTTAAAAATAATTTACTCGAAGCGCAGCAAGCAATTGAAGTTTGTAGATAGCTCTTTTTCCAACCAATAGTTTTCCAAATGCCTATTTTCATCACTAGTTTGTTAAAAAATTTCTCCTGTAACTTTTCAACCACATTATCATCAATCACATGAATCATCAATATCATCGGACTTTTTTACATAAACACTCCATCATTTTTTAGGAACATAAATATGAGGGGTCGAATAACGAGCTAAATAGGTAAATAGCGAGGTAAAAAGAGGTAAATATAGCTCATAATTCAACCCAATAACGTATTCGAGTTGTCAAGCTATCTGCCAGATGGTCCGATTTTTTACATTTATAACTATCGAAAGGAAGGAAGATTGTTTTTTCACTGTTCCTCATGTACTTACCTAGTTACTACTGATCGAATCGTAATTATAAGTAGAAGCAACTATCTCTGAGCAAATGTCAAACTACCTTCAAAATTAGAAAACAATTTGTCAGAGAGACTGGGAAATGGATGTTTTAGGAAAATCACGTTCGCACGAGCACACTATCGATGAGATTATAGTTGAACTCAGAGGGCAGTTCAGTGGCTAACCTGCACAACCCCTGAAACTTTCAAGAAACCCGTTTTTAATCAACTTCGTATGGTTTTTGTTCAATGGACTACAAACAGTCCGTCAGACAGAGGCCGAACCTGGAAGCTCAAACTTGAAATTGTTGACGGGAGAGGACCTAATTTTGTGGATCCACTGCACCAATACAAAGCATCCCTTCATACCTGCTAAGGTACAAAAACAATGAGCTCTTCAAATCCAAATTTTGTCAGGAATTTTGCGTTAAGGAGCTCTCTGAACGGTTTCAATCACGGGCAGCTCCAGTTATTGAAACTGACCGTGTTCCTGGCATTCTCTCCGTCGGTGTCGGTCTGTTTACCCGAGATATAAATAGGAGACCTTTTATCCGGTGAAACTTTACAAAATTTTGATCTTTCTTCTTAATTCGCCGTCTCCTCGCGGAGGTTGGCGATCCAAACAGCCAGTTCTTCCTTGTTGGTGGCAACCCGAAAAACATCCTCCGATGAACAGGAGAGCCACCGCCTCAAATCCTTAAGCCAAGAGTTTTTCCTTCTCCCAACTGAACGTTTCCCCAAAATTTTTCCTTCTATGATAAGGCGCAGCAACTCATACCGAGGACCTCTCATTACATGCCCAAACTATCAGGTTTTTCGCTCTTTAACAGTGAGGAGGAGCTCCTTAGATTTTCCCATCCTCTCAAGGACCCCGACGTTGGTGACTTTCTGGACCCATGGAATGCGTAACATATGTCAGTATAAATACAACTCAAAAGCTTCTATGTTCTTCTCAGTGCTGGGGTCAAGGGTCCAGCTTTCACACCCATACAAATGCACCGAGAAAACATAGCACCTGACCATCCGCATTCTCAGAGCCAGACTAAACGTAGAACGCACAAAGAATTTCTTCATTTCAAAGAAAGTTCCTCTTGCCATCTCGATTCTAGCTCTTCTTTTTTCGGGTCATTGTGCTCGTTTACCAAAGCTCCCAAGTATTTGTAGGATGCTACCTGCTCCACTAGCTCACCGCTTACCGTAAGGTTGACGTCTATTCTGCGCATTGAAAACACGAGTGCCTTGGTTTTGGAAACGTTCAACGCCAGGCCATATGCTTCACTATGCTGAACAATTGAATCCATCAAACACTGGAGATAAGCAAGGCTGTCAGCCAGGACAACGGTGTCATCAGCATACCGAACATTGCTTAGGTACACACCATTGACGGATATTCCCTTATCCGGATGCTGTTCAAGGGCCTCTCCAAATACAACTTCAGAATAGAGGTTGAAAAGCAAGGGAGATAGTATACACCCCTGCCGTACACCCTTCTTAATTTCCATGACCTCCGAAGTAACCTGCTCCACTCAGATCTCAGCCACCTGATTCCAGTACAATGAGGATATCAGCTCAATCTCTCCTCGGTCAATCCCAGTAGCTCTCAAAATTTAAATCAACTTGCCATGCGTCACACTATCAAAAGCTTTGCGATAGTCTATGAAGCAAGCGTACACGTTGACATTCATATCCCTGCATCTTTGGGTTAACACATTCAAAGAGCCCCACGGGTGCCCACACCATTCTGAAATCCAAACTGCGAATCGTCAAGCAAAAATTTCGATAGGTACGATTTTTAATTTCCATGGAATGTACGGACCACCTCCAGACGCGTAGTTTCGTTGAAACTGAGGTTTCTCAGTTATCGCGTCCAAATTGTTCACTTTGAAAAGGTATTTATCGTGGGAAATCATTAATTTTTATGTTAGTTGCAAATTGCAGCAGATAATTTGTAATTCCGCCTTATTTCACACGTTGCTACTTCACCTTGATAATATATAGTTGATACCGATTTGCAATGTTAGTAGTCTAAACTGGGAATGCCTTCCCACGGTCTTGTGCACAGTTGACGTTATTTTGATGATTCTGTTTCAACAAGTTGCATTATTTTGAAAGTATAGTCTTTAGATTATTTGCGGGAACCTGAAATTCTTCTACGTTTCAATCATAATTTTGTCGATGTATGAAATTTATCAATTAAAATAAATTACTGCTTGGTGGTCAAATCTCTCGCGGTTGGTGGCTGAATCTATTTAAATTCAAGAGTGAACGCCTAATCATTCTGGATTGTAACCCATTTCTACCTTGTTTTTTAACCAAAACACTCCATAAACTTATCAAATTTGGAGAATTGTATAGTTGCGACATTTTGCTATAATTGGTTCAGGAGTATTTTACTTACTGTTCACAATGGGGTAGTTGCATTGGTCGGAATTTCGTGTTTTAGACCTTCCTGAACAATTTTGGTTCTGTGTCTGTCTGTCTGTCTGTCACGAATTCCATGCCACAGCCATAACTTCTACAATTCTCATCCGATTTCGATGACATTTTCAGGAATTGTGCGGGTTGTCTTGTAGATGATTCCCTATGAAAATCATCACTCATGGACTGATAGTAGCCGTTGTGCATGCGCAAACTTTTATTTCCTGTTACAGCAATAACTTCTACATTTCCAATCTGATTTCGATGAAATTTTCAGGGATTATGCGAGTTGAGGTGGAGATGGTCCCTATGAAAATCATGGCCCCCAAATTGAAAGTATTTTGTGCGCATGTTCAAACGTGAAATCCTTGTAACAGCCATAACTTCTACATTTTCCAACAATATTCAGAGATTGTCCGGGATGACGTGTAGATGGCCCCTTATAAGGGTAGTACAAGAGAGAGGGCACTTACAGATTGAAGTTTTGAGATTAACTACCATGCACCGGATCATCTATACAATCGGGTTATGGATACGAGGAAGCTATGTGCCACACCCACTTGCCATACGTTTTCTTCCCTGTTCTCAGTATACCATACCAACATACTGTAAGCACAGGGTGTGTGAACAAGTTTTAATTTTTTTTATTGTAATTACATCAGAAATTGTGCGCTGAATCCGAAAGATAGCATTTTTAGGAAGCGTTTCTGGGAGTTTTATTTGCAGATACGTACTTCAATAGAGATTCTCTACACAGAAAAAATACAAAAAAAATATCATGCAACTACCCCATTTGGTATCAAAAAGAATACGGTTTTGAATATTTTTGTTTTGAGGTTGAAAATGTTTTCCTAATATGAAGGTATGTATTTTAATTGAAGAGTTGAAAAAAAGAGGATGAAGAAACTATTTTTTAATAACTTTTCTTCTACTTTAATATAAAACAATTGAACTAAACACAACTGCGTCGCCCCTACTTTAGAACCATTCACTCCAGCATTGTAATTTGAGAAAGTTTTTCACATATTTCTCCGCAAAGTTTGTGGTGGTTTTGATGTAAACTTAAAGCTTTTCTTCTATTATTCAATTGTATAACGCAATCAAGATTTTTAGAAAAATTTTACTAAATTTGTTAGGTTGCTCTAAAAATGTGTTTGTAAGAGAATAAATAGGTAACATCAACAAAAAAATACCTACCAGTTTTTTCCAAGTCTGTCAAGTGGGTGTGGCACATAGCTTCCTCGTATCGATAATCCGATTTTATGGATGATTCAAGATAGTAGATGAAGATGGAAAAAGCATTCGTTTTCACTGTCCGGAGATGAAGAAAAAATTGCTCCAAAATCAATTTGTCCACTTGCATTGTAAGAAATTTGTTTCTATTTGTCTGTTTGTGCGCAAATCCTTTTGCTATGCGAACTTACAGTCCAATTTCGATGACATTTTCAGGGATTTTGGGATCTCCTAGAGTTTTATCGCTCCTATAATGATGAGTGACTCTGCGCAAGGACAAATGTAAAATCTTCCATGCTTCATTTTCTTCATAGAAGTTGTCCAATTTCACTAAAAACTTGGGCGATGAGAATTACTTAAAATATTTGACCATTTCTCATTAGTTAATCTTGATTGTGTCATCGACAGGCAAACATCATGGTACCACTACCACTACTACTACTAATAAGTATATACCTAATTTCCGATTTCGACCAAACTTGGAGGATTGACGTTTTGATTGTCCCAAGTGTATTGGACAATATACGCTATCATGATGTGGGTACGATGAAGCTATTTGCCACACCCACTTGGTAGGCTCTTTGTGATGCGCCTGCTACATTCAAGTCTTCGGTAACGTAGCGTTGAAGCAGTCGATGCCTGGTGGTTTCCCTATTCGGCCGATTTCTCTCGACACACACCACCGACCCCACACTCAGCCTCGTGACGAGTTTCATGGTTACATAAATAGGTACGCCTTCGCCTTCATACCCAGCCTTTTGGAATAATGTGTTCAGCTCTCCTTTGTTTGAATGCAGCGAAATAAGTTCAACATCAGCAACATCAAACCTGTAGTGCAAGGAAATTTACCTGCTTCTAATTACAGAATTGATTTTACTGCTTCTAATTATGAGACCTAAGTTTTAGGCACCTAGATCCTCTCAAGTCAGTCGGTAAATTTTCAAATCCATTAGTATTCTGTGTCGTTGTTTGCTGAAAATTCGAATCCGATATCTGTTTTCACAAATCACTGTTCCTAATGATTGGAATTCTCCCTTATCATTCGCGACTCCAATGTGATCCTCTACAAAGTTGTCACTCGAACATTTTATTTGTACCTCTTTAAGAGAAATAAGGATTTTAGAAGTAGTAGATACCCTCTTCTGTTTTCCTTACATGTAGCAGTAATGTAGGCATACATAATTAGTTTTCTGGTAGTCAAGCAAATCAATCTTAAGTTAAAAATTTTTTTAACTAAAAAAAAACTAAAACGACTTATGAATGCATTTTGGTTTATTATTTTCAATAATAAAACCAATTTCAATTTAAAAAAAAGAAAAAAATTATTTTCAATAATGAATCTTCGGAATCGACCAAGAATTTTTTTTTTACCCCCTTCAAAATTTGTTGGTATACGTTTTTAGGTAGGTGCGTAGAATCTAAACATCGAATACAAATTTTTCCGTCCGCACGCCCCACCGTACGCGGCACTTTCCTTAGTTCCCATGGACCGATTTTGATTAAATTTGGTCTATTTGGATCCATTTGGGGTATAGTTGTGCCCCGAAGCTTTTGGTTAATGTAGGTCACTTCTAAGGGTTGAGAAATAAGGTTTGAAATTTCAAAAACGCCCTAACTCAAAAAATTTTGATTTTAAGGTATTGTTTTTCCCTCAATTTAAAATATTATTTAATTTTTAGAATCGAATGAGACCATCCAGAGCTCTGTAGGACCAACCGCTCGCTCCCTATGAGAACTTAAAGGTTGGTTTTACGATAAATCAGAAACAAGAGTGTGAATCGCAAAAGAGACCTAATCTCCGTTGAAATTTTAGCTGACCAAAATGCGATCGTTGTTAGTTTCTTTGAGATTTCCCTATTTCTTTGCATTGAGTGTGAAGCGTTTAATTCTTCCAAATAAACTTGATTGTGAAGCTAAAATATGATTGGTAGGGACAATGGCAAAGCGGTGTCCTTTGCAGGCGAGTGATCTATGCAGAATAATAATAAACCTTTGTGTAATAATTTGCCGCGTTTTTGAGTTGGGATGATCATTTTCTTCGGGATCCGAATTCGAAGAGAAGAAGATCTCACTAATCAGGAAGGAGCTAATCTCACTAAAAAAAGTCTGCCAAGTGGGTGTGGCACATAGCTTCCTCGTATTCATAACCCGATTATATAGATCTCAAAACACCAATCTCTAAGTATCTTTCACTACTCTCATAGGGGACCATCTACACGCTAATCTGGACAATCCTAGAAAATTTCATCAAATTCGGATGAAAAATGTAAGTGTCATGGCTTTTACAAGGATTTTACGTATGCGCATGCGCAGAGGCTTCTGTAAATTTTAAGGCCTTGATTTTCATTGGGAACCATCTACAGTGGCCTGGCCGTAGGTTCATCTGATTTGTAACAGTGGCCCTTCTGCTCGGAAGGGAACGGTATGGAAAATTGGCCATTGGAAAACAACCATATAACGAACGTGGGAAAAAAATCAGACCATTTTCGAGCCTGTGGAAAATCAAAATATGTTTTTTGAAACGTCGGGAATGAGAGTGGTGTCCAACCTTAAATTCAAGAAATTATTTAAAATCTCTCATGTAGGAAAATGAGGGGTGTCTTCTGAAACTCCCTGCAGGTCTTGTGCGAGGGGAAGCTAACCAAACCCGCTGTGAGAAGCGGATATGAGGAAGTTTATTTTGAGAGAGCCAGTGACCTTTTTTAGTCCGCGAGGTGACATGTTGCCCCTTTCTAACAGTTAAGGTGTTTACTATGTAGAAATGAGCCTTGATATGAAGGTTGCATAGGTACCTCCCCAATCTTGGAAACTAGGACCCTCTTGTTTGTTGATAATTCGAGTCTTGGGCCATGTTTCCCGTCCAGTCCTCTCTGCACTCTCCCAAAACTCGCAAGTTTGGACTAAACTGATAAATAGACCCAATCTTTGGGAGAAAGGGAAATAATTCATTTTAGTTCACAAATGCTCGACCATTACTGGAAACGCACATACGTCGAAATCAAAAGAGGACACCGTACCATACAAATCATTCCTCAAAATAACCTAATTTCGGATGGTAGTAGATTGCTTGAACATGGTTTCCTATTCTAAAGAATCACTCACTATCAACGTATTTTCAATAATGAACCTTTGGAATCGACCAAGAAAAATAAATTTTTTAACACCCCCTCAAAATTTGTTGGTTTACGTTTCAAGGTACGTAGAATCCAAAAATCGAATAAAAATTTGGCGGTCCGTCCGCCGTACGCGGCACTTTCCCCACTTAGCATTGACCGATTTTGATGAAATTTGGTATGGAGGCTCCATTTGGGGTCTAGTTGTGCCCCGAAGCTTTTGGTTGACGTAGGTCACTGCTAAGGGTTGAAAAATGAATTTTGAAATTTTGAAAACGCCCTAACTAAAAACAAATTTGATATAAAGGTATTGTTGTTCCACCAATTTAAGATAGTATAGAATTATTAGAATTTTTTGAGACCACGCGGAGCCCTGTAGGACTAACCGTTCGCTCTCTACGAGAATTTAAGGGTTGGAGTTACGATAAATCAGAAACACCAATGTGAATTGCAGAAAAGGCCTAATCCCCGTTCAAATGTTAGCTGACCGAAATACGATCGATGTTTTTCTTCAAGTTGGTTGGTGGTAACAATGGCAAAGCCATGTTCTTAGCAGACGAGAGATCTATATAGAAAAATGATTAACCTTTGTGAAATAATTTGCAGCATTTTTAGAAGAGAGGACTCTGAGCATTCTTCCCCCCTAGGTCTTAATTTATTGCTCTAAGGTCGGGGTGAATATGAAGGATCGTCTCCAAAAATTTCCCTGTTCCCAACCGATTTTTTCTTTTTTTTACTCAGATGTTTATATAGTTGTTTATTGCTTCACCAGAACATACTTTCAGGTTCATGTTATTATGTTTCCTCAAGGAAAGTGCTCAGATTAACGTTGAGTGAATGTATTTCATGATGGAGTAGGTAAGCAGGTTGTAATTATTAGGTATGTTGTGATCAATTTGTATGTTTTATTGCTTACTGGTAGTAAACGATATAACTTACTATACAAATATGTAGAGGTACCTATAGTTTCAAACTTTCTATCCCTATCGGTCACGAGTGTAATTTTACTAAATAGCGTAAGTATAGACCGGGAGCCGTGGCCGAAAACGGTGACTTACGAGTTGAAAGCTAAACAAATCAATTTTTATTAAAATTTCCTCCAAGGTGAGCAAAAAAATGGATCTCTGCCACTCCAAATGCCCGTCGTTCAAAAATGGCAAATGGTTTGAAAATGTCAAATTTAGAGAAATGATGAGAGTTGATGGCTGGAAATCAATTCACTTGCAAGAACTAGTTATTTAAAGGAGGAAAATACGAGTCTACAACCCTCCTTTCCGGTCCTAGTTGTGTACGCTTGATATTGTCAAAAATAATGTTTTTTTAAGCAATTGAAACCTTTATAATTATTATACATACCAACAGGGAGCGGGTAAAAAGTCCAACTGAATCCTGGTTGTTATTGTTTAGATCTCAAAGGTCGCTGACACAGGAAATACGTTCCAAATGGCGTTTGGTATTGAAGGGGATCTGACACCAACTGTTGCATAAGGAGAATCTCGCGAGCTCAGAAACCCAAACCGACAAAAAACAGAAATCTTTGTCCGACGAATCTGAGTTCCCTTCCCGTTTCGTCAAGTTTTTTCCCCCTCAGTTCTCATTTCATTCAGGTGTCTTAAGACCTAAGAGTTCTTTTCAGTGTTGCTCAGCTTCCTGGTTTGAGAAAATTGGAAGGGTTACTACCAAATTAAAGGATAACGATTGCTTAGATAGGCATTGTTATATCAATGGCATTGGTAAGCATTTCAATATCAGATTGCTTTGGTAGGCAATAATAGCTGTATTGCTTAAGTAGGCACATGGTCATTCAACAGTAGACTATCGCAGGTACCTTTACAAAAGCTAGCACACCAAGTAGTAGGCTAAACTTTAAAGAATGTCTTTGTAATCGTATTATATTTAATTTGTGAAACTCCTTCGAAAATTTAGGATAGTTTATTGGTGAAACTAGACAAGAGAGTCAAGTGGATTGCGTGGCGCAGCCAGTAAACCTTAAATGTGAGTAATGAAGGCGATTATCAAATTACTGAAGACGAGTGGCCAGTTACAGGAGCTTCCGTCCTCGTTGAGCAATGACGTCGCTTTTGCCACCGAGTTATGTAGTTTCTGAGATTCTCAACAGAGGCACTTCTCAGCCTGTTGGTCCAGGACCATCCAAGTGGGTGGGTTTTGGTATTAATGGCGGGCTTCCAACCTACGCCATTCCGTACTACTGATATATTTTTAAAATAGTAGATGGCTTTCAACAACTTTTTGTCGAATTATTTTTGAAGGACCAGAAAATGTAGAAACGAAAACAGTAAAACAACTCGAGTTTATCCTTGTCAGAAGTGGCTTATTCAATCGCCTGCATTGCAATGTAACCTGTGATGGTACAGTAGTGTTACTCTCATGCTCACACAGTCATGCAGAGTAAGAAAAAATCACTACGTCGCATACTTTAACCCATTTGGAACCAGCGGTGCCATACGGCAACCTCCTTTGAACATCATTTAGAAGCAAACTTTTGACTTAATTGTTTAGTACTTCTGCTTATTTTCTTGATCTGGAATGTTCATCTCAAACCCTACCAGCGTTAGTTTAGTTCAGAACGTGATTCAGTACAATTGTTTCTCATTTGAAAATGGACCAATCTGTTGGTGTTGAATCGCTGCTGAATAATTAGGTGTAAATAATCAAAATAAATTTTTTTGTCAGTATTTTTTTCTTCTTTTTTTTTTACCAGAATGTTTATTTATGGGATAAAATCGTTTTGTTGGAAATTGTTCCACTTATAACTTCACAAGAAGTGATTTTACATCAGGGGTGCCATATGGCACATATGGTGGAAACAATTTCTCTCAGGGGCTCTTAGTTGCTGTTTAGTGTTGATTCACCCGATTTTGCTTACGGGTCTAACAAGGTAGCGGAAGCTTTGTTTCCATATTTCAAGGTAGAAAAAAAATGTTATCTAGAAACAAAATTTCCACTAGCGTTTTCGTTTCAGACTTCCTGAACAATTTTGGTTCCGTGTCTGTTATGGAATCCTTGCCACTTCTAGATTTCTCATCAGATTTCGAAGAAATATTCAGAGATTGTGCGGGTAGTTGATCTTTCGAGATCAACTACTATGCATCGGATCATCTATTCAATCGGGTTATGGAAGCTATGTGCCTCACCCACTTGGCAGACCAGACGTTTTTTCATTGCACGCCTGGATTTTCTCTTCAAGAAGCCCTTGATGTAGGTACTAATTGGTGATACCCTCGATGGAATTAACCAATACACATTTATGTTGAACCACCCGAGAAAAATGTACTGACTGATGAAGATTCAGGCGATTTAACTAGGTACAGTTGGCTGGCCACAGCAAAATTATCCAGATTTCTGACAATCGCTGCTACTGGGATCAGAAATCTGACATGGATTGCAAAATGGTTAGCAATGCTAGGCGACAATTTTTTTTTTCTTTCAAGTAGGCAATGTCAACGAGACATTCAGAATCATTTGTGAAGTACCTATAAATACCGTCTTCCTGAGTGTTGGACGATTTCCTGTTTGATCGCAGGAACCATTATGTTGTGAACACCTATGAAAAGAAGAAGAAGAAGTGGGCTGGCTTTAACTGGAAGTCCCAGACTAGAAAAATGTGCCGCAAGTCCACTATTCCCCCGAAAAGCGCGGCAGAGCATGTTCCGTGATTCTTAAATAAGGCTCTAAGCAGTAAGGCGAGGCCCGAAGGTCCGTGTTTTTTCTATACTTTTGTAGTACTTACATTTTAGTCAGGCTTTTTCAAAATTAATTTTCATTTTCAGTAAATTACCTGCCTATCCATTTCTTAAGTATGAGTTTATTACTAAAATTAAAATAGAAATGTTCTGGTTTTTTAAAAATAAATTTGGATGCTTTATTCCTCAGCCATGTTAGGCACCTGAAGCACTGTTTTGTGGGAATTTTTCGTATTTTTTTGTATGGGTTTTTCGTAAACTGCCATAGTACTGCATGACCAGATTTTTAAAAACTTGTTTCAAACTGAGTTTAAAACAATCTTAAATAACCTTAAAAAAAACCTTTGTTTCACAAAAGAAGAAAGCGTTTTAAAATTTTTTAAAAAATAATTATATTTAATTTAATTGAGAAAAAACCTCAATTTTCAACCCTGTCGAAAACTGCTCTGGGCTGGGCTGCATCTCATGTGCCTTTCTGGGAGAAGATGTTGTGGTGGTAGTTCCTACTCCTATCTCGTCGTGAATATGTCTCCGTCATCTCTTGGCTTCCAGGAGGATAGGGAGATCAATGTGAACCAAGGAGTTCCATGTTTTACTAGCATGTTCACTCGCTCATTCAGGTAGGTTTACTAATAAAACGGGTTTCCAAAACTTCATCGCGAGTGATTTAGTTCGTAGGTATTTTTGTTTACACTGTAATGTCATGAAAACTAATGGGTGAATGACTCGTACGTTCTTAGGGAAATCCTGTGCGCAGTAAAAGCTGTATCTCCGCCGTTTCGTGAGGACGGTCCAATTAAGAGACGTTTTGTGCTTGTTAGCTCGCTCATTCAAAAATACTGCCAGAATATTAGATACAGCAATTTACTCGCTCCACAATATCATTCGTCTGAGATGTGGAATAGGAAAGGCTTGCTTAACTAGATATTCTACACCCAGGAAAATGTTAATGAAAATGTATGTTTCATTGCTTAATACTGGTTAAACTTGAACGATTTATTTCTTATCGAACGGGAAGTTCTCTGGAATGCATCCATTACTAAGAATATATTTTTATGTGCCTTCTATGCGGAAAAGAGGAGGTGCTACAAGTCATCTTGTTTGCCGTTGAACATTGTTTTATCGATGTCTGTACAATCTGATCTTTTATAAAGTAACGATCCCTACTTACCCATTATGGCCACAAATAACCATTTATGAATTGAATATTACGGTGTACAACGTGAATGAAGAAAAATCAATAAGAATTCCATCGAATTCGGATGAAAGCTGTTGATTCGATTCAAGTTTGACACATGCGAGACTGAAAACGTCTCATTTTGAATGTGTGACAAAAAGCTTGACTAAAATGCGGTATACATTTCAAAATAAAACGTCCATTCATACAAAGCCTATTGTGATGCAGTGACTTCCAAGGGAGAGATCTTCTTCGATGCGTTTCATTCTCCTCCAACAAAGCGCGCCTCAGCCGATCCTAACAAACCGGTTCTGCAACCTACTTCTACTTAATTACCTTTATTTATTTATAGTCGTCTCTTGTCATCTCTTCCTGTAGGTAATCCTTGAATCTCAGGTCAAGGTGAAACGTTCAATTTCCCGAAACCTAGAATTCACCCCGATCCTCAAAAAAGTGGCCTCGCGCTGCAGGCTTAATTTTTGTCAGGTTTGAGATTAGGCAGGTGCCTAATGAACCCCCCAAAAAAATTATGACAGTTTTTCGGTTGGTATTTTGGCGAGTTTTAGCTTTTTTATCCCCCCCCCCCCCCCCCCCCCCCCGTTTGTTAGATGGCACCTTCTCATACTGGCTGTACCAAGACACCTGAAGCTGCTATCCCTGAAAGATTCAATAGAATCGGATGGAAATTTATTATTGTTAGTAAGGATTGTACATCTGGCTGATATCAGTCCAGGGGCAACGAATTTCTTAGAGAACCATTTACACTCGCCATTTACAACCCGCACAATTTCAAAGACTTTTGTCATTGTAATCTGTGTCTAACTTCGTACAGTTTTGACCGTTTTGGTTCATTATTTTCAATAATGAACCTTTGGAATCGACCAAGAAATTTTTTTTTTTAAACACCCCCTCAAAATTTGTTGGTTTACGTTTCAAGGTACGTAGAATCCAAAAATCTGGACGTCCGTCCGCCGTACGCGGCACTTTCCCCACTTAGCATTGATAGTGACAATTCGATGTACCTTTCGATGCGATATTTAACATCGAAATAATATCGGAAGGCAGTATCGATATCGATAAAATATCGTAAGAAAAACATCGATATCGCTGATATCGAAAGAAAAATTTTGGTTTTACTGATATCGAATATGTTTTTGCATATTTTTTTTAATCAATATCAGTGATATCAATATCGAAAGAAAAATACTGATTTCACCGATATCGAATATGTTTTTTGCATATTATTTCATCAATTCAGTGATATCGATAGAATATTGAAAGAAAAATACAGATTTCACCGATATCGAATATGTTATTGCATATTATTTCATCAATTTCAGTGATATCGATAGAATATCGAAAGGAAAATCGAAAAGAATACTGATTTTATTGATATCGAATAAGTTTTAGCATACTTTTTGATCAATATCAGTGAAGTCGAAAAAAAAATACTGATATCGAATATGTTTTGCATAGTTTTTTTAAAATCGAAATCCAAACATGCCAGTTCGAATTTTACTATTTTTTTCTTTACTTTTACTCTTCTTTACTTTTTTTTAAAGTTGTAATAATACATAATATATTATAATAAATTAATACAAAGCAGAAATGGCTTCCTCGAAACGTGTTCCTCTTCCCATATCGATTATGGAGCATGAGGACTGTATATTGGACATAGCTGGATTATCATGTGTTGCGTTCATCTTCCGCTTCGATTTACTTTTGGGTTTTTATTATTTTTCATATATTAGGGGAAATTGAGAAATTACAGTGGAAAGAAATGTAACCATCCCAACCGATAATTAATTTCTTTCGATATCAATATTTTCCTTTCGATATTCGATAATATCGCAAGAAAAATATCGATACAAATATCGGAAATATCGGAACAAAATATCGATATCAATAAATATTGAAAGTATCGAATCTTAACCAAGCATTGACCGATTTTGATGAAATTTGGTAAGTTGACCCATTTGGGGTCTAGTTGTCCCCCGAAGATTTTGGTTGATGTAGGTCACTTCTAAGGTTTGAAATTTTGAAAACGCCCTAACTCAAAAAAAATGTGATATAAAGGTATTATTTTTCCATCAATTAAAGATAGTATAGAATTTTTTGAGACCTCGCGGAGCCCTGTAGGACAAACCGTTCGCTCCCTACGAGAATTTAAGGGTTTTACGTACGATAAATCAGAAACACGAGTGTGAATCGCAAAAGAGGCCTAATCTCCGTTCAAATTTTAGCTGACCGAAATGCGATCGATGTTTTTCTTCATGTTGGATGGTTGGGGGCTCTGCAGACGAGTGATCTATGTAGAAAAATAATACACCATTGGGTAATAATTTGCAGCGTTTGTATTTGATGATCACTTTCTGTTTGGAACTTCTGGAATACACCTATGCTTTTTATGCATAAGTTTTGTGCGGTTAGAGCAGCTATATCACGGAGTTGATATTTAGGAATATGAATTTATTATGTACCTACAATCTTTGATGAAATTTCCTGATGAACATTGCTCCTACCCATAACCTCGTTTTGTTCAGCAGAGTGCTGGACGACCAATCACACCTACTTACCAAGATTTAGGTACTTACGAAGACCTTATAAGCTTGACTTATAAGCTCATAAGCTTGAGGAAGGGGGGGGGGGGGGTACTACTGATATCAAGATAGAGTAGTGCGAAATTCAGTAACAAGAGTGTGTTAGGACCCCGATAGAAAACAATCCGCCACTCATCGCCCTCCTCTCACAACCAGTTTGTTCAAATGAGGTTCATCCTTGTTAGCGATCGAGGTTTGTCTCTAGGGGCCTTAAGGGTTGATCGTTGTTTTATAGTAATTCATCAAAGTAGTTGAGTACTTTCATCAATTTGTTAGTAGATTTAGAAACTCTCAACCAAGTATGGGGAAATAAGAAGTAAAAAAATTAATATAGTTTCTTGGTACATATTGATCTGATTGAAATTCCTGTTGTGGAGTTGAATGGAACTTCTCTTACTTGTTAGTCACAGTTTCTGACTAAAAGTACCTATTTCGTCTTTGTTAAAATGAAAGTTCTGTTCCTGAGTTCCGATTTGACTTGAATGACAGTAAATTGTGCTGCTCGCAATTTAATTTAGACAAATTTGATGTGCCAATATTAAGCTCGTTTGATCTCTAATTGACCATAATCCTCGGCAGGAAGTTTCGGATTAGATTGGATTTAACTCAAAAATTCAAAGTTAAATTGGCATTCAGTCTTGTGACTAGAATGCACAATGCAGGGGATCTAGTGCGGAATGTGTAGGTTCAAACCATCAGCCTTGGGGATTGGACAAACCTAACTTTCCTTCCACAGCATTCGGATGCCTCTTCTTCGAACTAAATGTCTGCTTCTAAAAAAGTTCTATTGATTGGGAATTTTGTGAAATAGAGTTGATAACTTACTTAAAAATGTAATTTTAGTGCGAGTGTAATAAGATGTTGGGAATTTCTTTTTTGTTTCAGTGGTCTGGTGCGGTACATATTGTTCCTAATCAGCGTATGGAAAATCTCGCGGAACAACCTCTCCATTGGACAAATTTTCAGAAACAATGCGACCAAGACGCCGAACAAGGTCTGCTTCATCTACGAAGACAAAGAATGGACCATGGCTGAGGTAATCATGTTGCTTCCTAGTTAACATTGTTTGGTTTTAAACTGATTGCATAATAATCTCTTCACTTTGCAGAAATATTTTGCTGACATTGCCCATAGATAGATAATAAAAAATGGTTTCAGATGGAGGAATTCAGCAATAAGATGGCCAACCTCTTCCGAAGCCACGGCTACCGGAAAGGCGATACGGTCGGGCTCATGCTAGAGAACAGACCAGAATTCGTCGGGATCTGGCTGGGATTGTCCAAACTTGGCGTCATCACGGCTCTCATCAATTTCAACCTCCGACAAAACTCCCTCCTCCATTCTATCAACGTCGCCAAATGCCAAGCGTTCATTTTTGGTGAAGAATTTACCGAAGGTGGGTTTGATATAGATATGATGTTGGAGCAATACATATTATGGTGTTTGGGCTCACTGATACTGGAACCGTCTGAATGCAGAATTAGCTTAGCGGGGGACCCACTTTTGTGATGGTCTCACTGCCAAAATTTCAAAACATTGAATTTTCAAATTAAGTTTAACATTCATGTACAGTGTTTGTTGCGTCAAGTATTATTTTCAAATTCAGAACATCTCAACTAATATACTCAATGGTTTTTTTCAATTTTTATTTCTCATAAGTAGACATCAATGAAGAATTCCTACCTACGACATTTTCAACTAACCTGCTCTAGAGATTGCTTTGAGTACCATAATATTAATTAAACAATATCTTGGTTGCAGCTGTTAAAGAAATCAGTGTCAACATGGCCGGAGTCAGGTTGTATAGCTTTGCTCCAGGCGAGCCTAAGCTGCCCAGAGGTGATCTCAGTGAGCGACAGCTGAGTCGTCTCCTTTCTGAAACATCGTCCACGCCTCCACCAATCGAAGATGTTGGCTTCCATGATAAGATGCTGTACATCTACACCTCAGGAACTACTGGACTTCCGAAAGCTGCTGTCATCACCCACGCTAGGTTGGTCAGAGATACCACTTTGTGGTTAAGATATCATAATAAATGTCATTCTATTTCACCATATTGCCGTTAATAGTTTTTTTCAATCATCTCTGTGCAATGCTTGTTTAGGTACGTTTTCTTGGCCGGTGCCATCAGCTACCTCGTTTGGTTCAAGAGGAGTGACAGGTTCTACACTCCTCTCCCTCTCTACCATACTGCCGGTGGAGCCATGTCTGTTGGTCAGGCCATCCTTTATGGCTGCACGGTGGTCATCAAGAAGAAATTCTCTGCGTCCGCTTATTTTTCGGACATTGCCAAGTACAACTGCACCGTAAGTTTATTCTTCTACTCTTCCATAATAACCAACACTGACCAAATCCAGGTAGATGTCTTTCATTCGTTTATCGTCCTCTTACAAATTGACTGACATTTCAGGTGGCCCAGTATATTGGGGAAATGTGTAGATACTTGCTCGCCACACCTCCCAAACCCACGGACTCCCAGCACAAGCTGAGGATGGTCTTTGGAAACGGCCTTCGCCCTCAGATCTGGCCAGAGTTTGTCAAGAGATTCAACATTAGGCAGGTTGGCGAATTCTACGGCGCTACAGAGGGCAATGCGAACATAGGTGAGTTTGTAGGTGAACAGTAGGTGTGTCAAGATTCTACAGGAAGGTGTGGCTGTTACTATCAGGATCCAACACATTCACATACATTGGACGAATATCTGTTTCAGTCAACATCGACAGCACCGTAGGTGCCATCGGATTTGTCTCGAGAATCATTCCCGCCGTGTATCCTGTGTCAGTCATCAAAGTCGATCAATTGACCGGAGAACCAATCAGAGGCTCTAATGGGCTTTGCATCCTGTGTAAACCAGGTACTTACGTTACAATTACACAGGGGAGTGACTTTCTCCGTTTCAGAATTTTCTACTTCGCTGATACATAACTCCCATGATGTTTTTCCAAGGAACGCGGAAACTTTTCTTTTTTGTTATTTAACATATTAAGCTGTAAGTAACTAATTTGTATTTTATTTTAATAAATTCAGATGAGCCTGGCGTCTTCATTGGAAAAATCATCCCAAGCAACCCGGCCCGTGCGTATCTGGGCTACGTAAATGAGAAGGAGTCTGAGAAGAAAATTGTGAATGACGTCTTCTCCAAAGGAGATTCTGTTTTTATTTCAGGTAGGTACTATCCCAAGATACCATAAACATTGATAAGCTCTGCTCATCAGAAATAAACAGAACTAAAGAGGAGACAATTTTAATGTCACAAAAATCCCTGTGAAAATTTATATTCTTACAAGTCTGTATACTTTACCTGTATTCCACACGTTTTCAGGTGACCTCGTTAGTTGCGACGAATTTGGATATATTTACTTCAGAGATCGAACGGGAGACACTTTCAGGTAAAATTTTGTCCTTTGAATACATTACTAATACAAGCCTTAATACATTTTTATTTTAT
This sequence comes from Apolygus lucorum, assembly GCA_009739505.2. Taxonomy (NCBI): domain Eukaryota; kingdom Metazoa; phylum Arthropoda; class Insecta; order Hemiptera; family Miridae; genus Apolygus; species Apolygus lucorum. The sequence goes on along the minus strand of CM019176.2, from coordinate 46,084,542 downwards.
TTATTTTTATTTATTTATCGGAACGGGCAATACAACATACATAATTATTGCGACAAATATTTAAAGAGAAAATAACTAATTTACTATAATACTGTCCTCGTTACAACGCCTAGAAACAAAAATGAAAAAAAAATTGAAGTCAAATTCGTTCCATATTGTGGCAATAAAATAACAATTCTCATTCCTGAAAAATCAAATTAGGCTATTTTGTAATTCAGAATAAGATGCAACACTTCTCGACTTTTGGTTGAAGTGAACCAGTGATTGGTTTAAGAAGTCGATGTCCGGGCAAATGGAGATGAAAGAGTTGGCTTCCCATCGGAGACAGGGCTATTGTAAAGATAATTTGTACGAGAGAAGGGAGTCCAAAATAAAGAGTGATATCTTGACCTCAGTCGGGGGGTCAGGAAATTTATCCTGGATAGGAGGGAAGGTGAGTCGACCGAACCCGTCAGCAGCTTGTAGAAAAACGCCAAGTCAGGCAAGCACCTCCAGTCCACTAGGTCCGGCACTGGTCCGGCATCTCTCATTCAACTCCGCATAGCCTTTGAATCCCGGGGCGAATGGAGATTGAAGGCTATGTACCGGAGGAACCTATGGTGGATTCGTTCCAACTGGTACATGTGGCGCTTGTAGTACGCTGCCGTCCAAAGGAAGAACGTCCTAAGTACATTTTTTGCCTTTTGAGAAAAACGAGGTTTTGTGAAAATGCCTGCGCCATTCATCTTGTTGCAGATAGAAGAACTTTTTTTTCACGAAACACCCCACAAATATATTTCTCTATTTTTTACTCCATTGACAAGCACAGGAATAATATCATCTGGGTAATTAATGGGTCATTCAAGCCCAATGAAAGGACATAGGACGCTTTTGCCTAACAACCCAGGGCTTAGGACAGCTTGACTCAGTTTGATGCAAGGCTAAAAGGTCTTATGTTTGTGGTATTTTGAGTGATGATATAAACAATTTGAGAAATCAGTAGGACCTACTGATTTCTCAAATTGTTTATATCATCACTAAAACCTGGTATTAGCTTCAAAAGCAAATTTTTATTTTCAAAAAGTTTCATGGAATTACAAAATTGAAATGCACTATATTATACAGGGTGTCCGCAACCCCCCCCCCCCCCCCCCACAGCTAAAATCACGCCTTACTTAGGACATTTTAGCCTGGGATGCCTAGCAAAACTCGCGAAATGGACTTAGGACAAAGAGATTTTTTCTACTTTCCCATCGACATAGGACATTCTAGGCTAGCACAAATGATGCGGCTGATCGAGCTCTACAAGATCATGTCCCTATCTCAAAAGGTGAAAAAATGGACTTAGGACGTTTTAGCTTTGGACGGCAGTACGGACTTCAGATAACTGAGGTTTGATAATACGAGTACCTTATAAAGAGTCACTATTGCTGGCACCTGGTCGAATTCCCTTATACTTCCCTTCACGAATCCAAGCAGTCTCATCATCGCCATACACGATATGATGGCCATGTGGTTCGAGAAAGTGAGCTGATGATACCGCGAACCGAAGATACCCTGACCAGATGACTGTTTTTATATGGTAGTCGTAATGAATTGGGGATTCAGACCGACGGAAGGTCATCGCTGAGCATTTAGTGGGGTTCAGGGCCAAGCTGTTGGACGATCACAAGAGAAGTGGGTCGATGCAAGTCTGCAGATCCTGGCAGTCACAGATCGACTCCACAGTACGGTGCAGCTTCAAATTGTCCGCAAAAAGCAAATACTTTGTTACACACAGCAGATACAGCAGGATACATTAATTATGTATCCTGTCTGAAAGGAAATAACCGCGGATGGTTTACATTCATTCTGTAACCGGAGTAACTAGAAGTCAGCAAGAAATGCCTTCCATTGATCAGCCGATAAATTGATATTATTTCCAAAGAATCCCATCGATTGGAAAATAATAGTTTCCAGAAAACTGTTATCTTGGATTACCAGAGGTTGGCCCCTTCCCCAATAAGCTTAATTCAATATTTGTGTAATGGTTATGAGGATGATACGCGCCTCACCTACTCGTTTGTGTCACATTTGAACATTATCGTTGGTTTTGCTCTCAGATGGAAAGGAGAGAACGTGTCCACTTCAGAAGTCGAGAGTATTGTCAGTAATTTGGTGGATTTCAAAGACTGCGTCGTCTATGGCGTGGAGGTAAAATTCTTGTATTCTTTTTACACTATTCTTCTCGATACCTTTATTATAAACATGTGATATACTAATAGCGAAAAAACCCAATAATTTTGTTTGTGTTAAGACGATCTGTAAACCCTGTTGGAAGGTAACAGTAGAAAACTAAACTGATTTGGAATGTTCGCTTTTGGGGTTCATCAACACTAGACGTTATTGGGGGGCCATCCTGGCTTCGGCTTTATCCACTTCGACAATGTACGGCCTTGTTCGTCGAAAGCTGAAGCCAGGATTGCCTCCCAATAACGTCTAGTTTCATCAACAGCCGATCGAACACTTCACGTATTTCTTGTTAATTTTTATATTTTTCCCCCTTTATATGGGTGTAATAAGTAACTTCTTTGAAATGACAATCCAGAAGATTGCCTTAATTATGGTGCATTTAAACCATTTTTTGAATATCTCAGTATGTTAGTCATTAAAAGATAAAGACATTAACTTACCTGGTACCTTGAAATACTCGTCTCCAAGATTGAAGTGTTTTGCTTCCATTGTATTTTTTGTGAGAAAAATTTGGAATCTGGAACATTTGTCGATTTATACTTAATAAAATTGAATTTATTGTAATATTGAAGGTACCTGGGAGTGAAGGGAGGGCTGGAATGGCCGCCATCGTCGACAAAGACCTCAACATCAACATGAATAAATTAGCCGAAGGCGTGAAAAAGGCTCTTCCAACTTACGCGCGACCCATCTTCGTCAGAATCATCCATGAAATGGAAATGACCGGTAGGTACTTCACTTAGTACCTTCATTGTTTCAAAGTCTTCCTACTTACTACGTGCAACACTTGATGGGTGGGATAGTTGATTGAGATTGTGTTTGGAAATCAGCATTATGAGGGAGAGAAGCATGGCTGTATCAAATATATTCTGTCGGGAGTTAACCTTACATAACTGACAAGGGTTAGATTCTACGACTCAAGCCTCGAAAAAACGTATTTTGATCGAGATGGACGCGCTGGAACTAGTAGATTCCACAGCAGACTCCCAGGAGCGCTAATATCACCAGTTTTGTTATCACCTTATCAAGAATGAGGAATTTCACCATGTCGGAATTTCCTATTTTTTACCCCAAAGTTGGATTCAGCACCTCGAAAAAAAACCTACGACAAACTTTCAGCCCGTACTTCCTAATTTACGAATAAACAAAACAGTGTTGAAAATATCAACGTTTAAAAAAACCGGGAGGATGACGTCAACCAGGAATAGTACATGTATGGCCGCTTGAAGCGCTGAGATCGTGAAATCTCACTTCGTATAGTCCTCAGAGGCAACATTTCACAAAACCAGTAAAAGATCGAAATCTAAGAACTGAAGAGAAAAGATAGAAAAAGCAACCCTCTGCAACTAGCTTCAATTTCCGAAATATCACTCAGCAGAGGATTGTTTTTTAGCCATGACAATGTTGAAAAAAGTCGTAGACAGCTTTGTATTGATCACGAGTGTTGACTATAGTTTACATGCTCATTAAAAAAGGCTCGTTCTGAGATGTTAGATCCTCAACTTTAATGAAGAAAAAATTACGTGAATAAAAAAAGTTATTAGATGATTGAAAGTCGACTGCGAAGTTGAGAATGGGGTATTTCGGTGGGTCAGAAATTCAGGTTTTTGACCTCAAATTTGGATTCAGCACCATTGAAATCTCTATACTCCAACTTTTTGCCCATTGATACAATAACATGTGGTAGAAAATAAAATAAAGAGATCACACGTTTGAAAAGAAGGCGGGCCTCCATGAACGCACACACTGTGCCGTGGGCGTGTGTGAGTAGTATTTTGTAGTATCCAAGGCCACGAGGCGTTCGAGACCGCACAGGATTACTGGAATGTCTCGTTCCAAGGTCAGCAAGTTAATACGTCATGACAACTTACTAAGTCAAATCTTCAACTTAAAACGCTGCAAATCATTGCTCAAAGGTTTATTATTTTCTGTATAGATCATCCTTCTGTATAGATCACTGGTTCTCCATCAATAGCACCTACCACCATCTGTATTCTCCCTTGACCTTCCCTCTCAAATTTCAGCTCCTGCGTTCAATAGGATTGAAAATGGCTTCGGAGCTCACTCAGCTGATCAGTGATCTGAAGAGTGAAGAAGATCTCCTCGAATGCTGGAGACGCCTGGAAGAGCACTTCCATTCAATAGGATTGAAAATGGCTTTGGAGCTCACTCAGCTGATCAGTGATGTGAGGAGTGAAGAAGATCTCCTCGAATGCTGGAGACGCCTGGAAGAGCACTTCCATTCAATAGCATTGAAAATGGCTTCGGAGCTCACTCAGCTGATCAGTGATCTGATCAGTGAGCAACGATTTGCAGCGTTTTTTACCTACAAACATTGTTTTTACCTACCAATTTTTTTTTTACCTACCAACTATTGGTAGGTACTACCTGCCACACTATAATGGCTTCACTCCTTCACAATCAAGTTTATTAGAAAGAACTAAACGCTTGACACTCGATTCGAAAAATAGAAAGCTTGATATGGAAATTTGATTACTGGTTACGCAGAAGGCAAAACTGTATACAAATCGAAGAAATGAACAGCGATCGCATTTTAGTCAGATAAAGTTTGAACGGCGGTTAGACCTCTTTTGCGATTCACACTCATGATTCTGTTTTATCGAAGGAAAACCTTCAAATACTCGTAGGGACCGAACGGTTTGTCCTACAGAGCTCCGGGTGGTCTCAAAAATTTTTAAAAATTCTGTACTATTTAAAATTGGTGAAAAAACGATACCTTTATTTCGAGAGTTTTCGAGCTAGGGCACTCTTGAAAATTTCAACCCTTAATTTTCACCCCTTAGAAGTGACCTACATCAACCAAAAGCTTCGCGGCACAACTAGACCCCAAATGGAGCCCATATACCAAATTTGAACCAAATCGGTCCAGTGTTGCTAAGAAAAGTGCCGCGTACGGCGGACGGCGTACGGCGGACGGCGTACGGCGTACGGCGGACGGACGGAAATTTTTTTATTCGATTTTCGGATTCTACGTACCTTGAAACGTAAAACATCAAATTTTGAGGGGGGGTTAAAATTTTTTTTTTCTTGCTCGATTCCAAAGGCTTATTATTGAAAATAATAAACCAAAAAGCTTCCCTAATTTTTTCTAAACATTTTCTCAATGAACAGACCCGATTACTGTCATTCCTGACGCATGCTCTTTTGAAAAGAAAATTTACCGAAATACCCCATTCCTTCTTCCACGAGGTTTGATTTGTCACTGAGCGGCACGAGTCACGTGATACGGTTATGTCGGCGACTGAAAGGGTTGCTACCCTCCGCGACTAGCTTCAATTTCCGAAATATCCCTCAGCAGAGGATTGTTTTTTAGCCATGACAATGTTGAAAAAAGTCGTAGACAGCTTTGTATTGATCACAAGTGTTGACTAGAGTTAAAGATGTTAGATCCTTAAAATGTTAGACGCAGATCTCGTCTATGTCACGCAAATCCTGGGGTCCCTGTGGCTGGCTGCGTCAATGTCACGCAAACACCTTTTGCGAAAGGTTCAAGAATATCTGCTCCTGTTCTTTCATTCTTGGTTACCGCTCTTTTCTAGTTGTTTTTCGTGATAGATGAACTAATTATGACACGATATCCTGTTCAATCCGGAGATGAATCAGTCGATGTCACAGAGTACTGGAGACAAGTTAACAGAGGAGAAAGCTGATGTTAAAATGGTGTGCAAGCATTTTTGAGGCTGTCTCAGTTGCGCCATCTATTTTCAGCTACTACTGAAGAACTACTACGGAAACTAAAGAGGTGGGGGAGGCCACACTCTCTTCATGCCGCTTCTTTTCAAATCCTTTCGAATGACCAGAAATTGATAACTTTCCATTTCATCGTCATTTAGATTTGCAAGAATTACTTGGAAAAACCAATCAGTGCAAAGGTTTTTTCCAAGTTCCCTTACAATGGGGTATTTCAGTCAATTTTTTTTTTTTTTTTTTTTTTTTCAAAAGAGTATGGCTCAGGAATAACGGGTCTGTTCGTCGAGAAAATGTTTTTAAAAAATCAGAGAAGCTAAGGAAAGTTGAAGATTTGAATGGTGTGACGTAGCTAGCCAATCGTAACGTAGCTAGCCAACTGTCTTTGAAAAAAGTATCCATGCACAGAAACCCTTGGAGGACCTCTTGGATACTACAAAATACTACTCACACACGCACGTGGCGTAGTCCTTGCCTAGTGTGTGTGCATTTATAGCGGCCCGCCTTTTTCAAAAGTGTGATCTCTTTAATTAGTTTTTCTACCACATGTTATAGTATCATTGGGCTTAAAGTTGTAGTATATAGGTTTTCAAGGGTGCTGAATCCAAATTTGAGGTCAAAAACCTGAATTTCCGACCCACCGAAATACCCCATTGTTGTTGTCCCTAATGCCAGTAGTTCAAATGTTCAATCGACAACTGCCACCTATAGAAACGTTTGAAACCCAGTGCATTATTGAAAATCGCTCGATTTTTTCATAAATATCGTCGAAAATATAACTAAATGTTATCAAATTAATTACTTAGATGCGGGCGGTAATGCCCCAAGGAGAAAAATATGTGTTCAACAAGGTGACTTGTTGCGATGAGGTTGGGAACAAGCAATCACGAACGCGATCTGTTGCACTCATCTAGAACTATGTTCTGGAGCTCCACCAATCAGAACGCTTCTAGGGCTCCCAGCTTCAGCTTTCAGCCCAGTGGTCGATGTTGAAGGTCATGAGCAGTTATCAAAGTGACACCTTATCTTTGCACGCTTCACGAAAAAAATGTCTCCGCGTCAGTGGACCAACGCGTTTTTTTCCCCGCAGTCGACGTGTTAACTTTAATGAAGAAAAAAATTACATTAATAAAAAATGTTATTAGATGTTTGAAAATCGACTGCAAAGTTGAGAATTTAACTTTTAGACGAACCACTACAGTGAGAAAAGAGCTTACTTGTAGCTTACGAGTTAGAACGTTAAAAAACAAAATATCCAATATAATTCCTGAGGGTATTGAACAGCTCATCAGAACCTACAGTTGGGGAAAAAATCAATGTAGGTCTAGTGGATGCAATTTCCCAGGTGTTAGACGCGAATTTGCCTGTATCTTAGGAATCACCCACAGAACTCTTATGTGGATTTGAAGTTGAAAGTGTCTGATACTGGTGCCTTCACCCTACTGGCTCGCCTATTAAATAGAATGAGGAGCTAAATTACCTCAGAACAAGAAAATGTTAATTGGAATTTCCCAAGGTTCCCCGATTGACTTGTTCCGCTGTTTCAGGCACGTACAAAATGAAGAAATACGACTTGCAGAAAGAAGGTTTCGATCCTCGGAAAGTCAGTGACCAGATGTACTTCCTCGGCCCAAGTGGCACTTACGACATTCTCACTCCCGACGTTTTTAACCAAATAGAATCGGGGAAAATTCGACTGTAGTTTCAACTTATGTACCTTCGTCTTCGTGAACATTTTTTCTCCTTTCTGGACTTGTTGAAAATGTTTTGTTGAGCTTCTTTGTTATATCATTGTTCATCATGACAATTTTTTTTTTTTTTTGTTCTTCTATAACAGAATTAGAAAAAAATAGGCAACTTCCTTATGACTACTTAGGTCAACATAATTTGTTGACAATTCTATGTTGTTCAGTTCGAATTATGGCACATCTTGTTGAACCATATCCAAATGCATCCTCTAGGTAGGTATCAGTATTTTGGCAAGGTCGAAAAGAAGATGAACTGAATACATGAAGTCTGGTGACTCAAAAGTCATCGCGTTTTAATAAATAGACCTGTCTACCTAATTTAAAGGATTTTATTGTCATTACTTTCCCAATAAGTTAGTTACTTCAGGAAATAATGAACCGAACAACCCTAACGTTGACATCATTCCTTGTGAAATCTACCAGTAAAGCAATTTTGTTTCGAAATACTTTCCTATTTTCTAGCCGAATTCTCCATGACTTTTCAAGTTGATGACTAACGTGATTACACGAATATTTCATGTTCCAAGCTGGGCAATTATTTAGGATAAGTAAAAATATAGCGCGTACACAAATTATTTTTAGCGTATGTACCTAGCCGTTGCGAGCTCAATCATACAACTCACATTCCTGCCAAAAAGTCTCGACTTGGTTTCTTCTGATGACCAGTTCACTTCAAATGAAGAAACAAGTCGATACCAGTTCTCTTTTATACAAAGACTACGATATTTTATTTATTTTTTAAAATTAGATCTGAGTCCTGAACTTGTTAGTGTGAAAATGGAGTATTTTTCAAGTAGGGCCCTGGTAATGTGTGAGTAGTAATGAATTATTTTTGTTTTCGGGAGAAACATAACTACTGCTTACTCCAAAAAATAATTTCTGTACAATCTTGCTTCCGGACAGAACTAAAAAGAGACTAAAAACTAAATTGTGAAACTGTGATTCTCCTCTGTACATTTCATGTGGTGATAGTAGAGTTGTTGTATTATAGACAAATTGTTGAAGTACTTACTTGTATTGTACATATTAGTATAAGCTTCGTTATATTTTGAAACTGTTAAGTGACACTTCATTGAGCAAAAGTGTCAGTAATGTATTACGAATGTTAATTAATTGTGAATTTTAAAGGATGAAGAAGACGAAAGTTGTAGACCATAATCGTCTGTTGAAATTTTTGTAACTATTTATTTTCTATGTAATATTAAATTGGAAAAATTATAGTGGCATTTTAATTTTTAGTAAAGACCTTTTTCTGGTGAATTTTCAATGAAATTGAGATGAGTTCAAAAAGTGGGGGGATCCCCAGGAAAAAACGCTGGAAATTATTACTCAACGGTTTATTTTTTACTGTATAAATTAACAGTCTGCATAGAACTCGGTTTTTCCATTATTAATTACGTACTAACAATACTGCCGTGCTAAGCCAGAAAGTCGTATCTTAACTTCACCCAACTTTCGGGAAAACGACCTAATAGGTTTCGTGGCGAAATAATTCTTTCGCGTGATTATTTTTCCTCCTTTTACCACAAGTATAGGTTTTTCTTCAAAGAAATCAGTTGCTGAATCGATTTCTGGAGTCAAAATTAAACCTTTTTGAGTGTAAATTTTCAAAAGACGATGATACGAGATTACGCTCTCGTAAACCCGAAGTTACGACTGTTCTGTTCATTTTAATTCTTGAAACATTAATTCATTTGAATTAACATTTTAATTCAAGAAACCATTTCACATTGATTATTTTGTCATCCTACTTGGCTCAAAGTCAATCGTATTTCATATCTCTGTTCAGAGTGTAAGAAAGAACTGCTGAATCAATCAAAATAAACGTTTGTTAGTTGAGTTTTCAGAAGCAAAAAGTCGTATCATGCCGGTTTAATGCAAGAAGTCGTATCGTCGAAATAGGCAGATTCCCGTGTCAGTGACAAGATACGAGTTTTCTTCTTCTGAATCGCTCTGATACGTCTAGTTTCTTAGCAAAATCAAGTTAACAAGCCTTAACGCGAAAGTCGGGAGGCTTGTTTGAGGCATTTCTAATAGAGATACGACTCTAAAACTCCGAAAATCGATAGAAATCGACCCCCAAAACCCTCGGATACCAATAACTCAATTTGGTCAAATTTTCACGTTACGACTTTCTGGCTTAGCACGGCAGAATACTCGAGGGTTTCATGAGGCTCCCTCATTTTTCCCCATCGAAACGTCGAAAATCGAATTGTGCGTAGCGCTCCTTGCGGCATCAGACGATAACCAAGTCAGTGTCAAAAGCACCGCATGTTCATTAATTTCCTTTCAACTAAACAATGAGAATACTCCAGAAGTTCCTAATGAAATCCTAATATACAAGGTTTCAAGCACATAGACGAAAAAATCTATGGCTACAAAATTGAGAAACGCTGCAAATTATTATTATACTCAATAATTATTATACTCAAAGGTTTATTATTTTTCTATATAGACCACTCGTCTGCCACCAACAAACATGAAGAAAAACATCAATCTCATTTCGGCCAGCTAAAATTTGAACGGAGATTAGGCCTCTTTTGCGATTCACACTCGTGTTTCTGATTTATCGTACGTTCAACCCTCAAGTTCTACCTTTATATCAAATTTTTTCGAGTTTGGGCGCTTTCAAAATGATAGCCTTTATTTTTCAACCCTTAGAAGTGACCTACATCAACCAAAAACTTCGGGCACAACTAGACCCCAAATGGAGCCTACATACCAAAATTCATCAAAATCGGTCAATGCTAAGTGAAGAAATAGGACGGCCAAATTTTTATTTGATTTTTGAATTCTACGTACCTTGAAACGTAAACCAACAAATTTTGAGGGGAGATAAAAAAAAATTCTTGGTCGATTCCGAAGGTATATATAGAAAATAATAAACCAATAGGATAATGCTTCAGACTTCCGAATAGGTACCGATGAAGTCTTGTGTCAAAGGAAAACTTGCTAATTCCGTCACACAATTTTGAACGCATTTTGGTACTTAGCACATGACTGAATGTTCTATGCTAGAAAGGAGAATGTGCTACGCTCGCTCTAACGCCAGCAAGCAACATTTCCACCTCTCCCGCAGACCATCTGACTGTCGCGTTTTTCCTTAGCTGCTTGGGTGGCTCAGCTCCACTCTGTTATGTCTGCGAGTCGTGTGAAGGAGATGACCTTCTTTAACCCCTACTCAACGAAGAGAGAATGTCCCTAGCCCTAACGACTACACTGTCACCTAGGCGGGGCTAGCCCAGACCGGAAGGTGGAGTGTAGGGAGATATGCTGGAGCCAATGGAAAATATTGAATGTATCCTTTGTTTTCTATTAGAAATCTCTTTTTTCCTCAATTAAATTAAAGTAATGTTAGATCTAAACTCTTTCTTAATCAACAATTTTACCATCAAACAAGTTTGGATCTATTGAAAAGATCGATTTTGAATGAATAGAAGAAGATTGAGAAAGGAAAGAACAAATGACTAGAAGTATATTCTACACAAGACTGACAAGCCTGAAGATGCTGGCAAGTTGCCCCAGCGAAACTGTAGCTAGAAATGAAAATTAAACACCAAAAATCAACGTTTCCCCCTTTTTATTCACAAAGAGGACCCAGAGTCGTTTCGACCACCAACAAGATATTGTCATTCGACTCAACACCCTTCAACAATCAGATATGCTGGAGACACTCGTGTGTAGGGAGATATGCTGGCCTGACAACCCCGGCGTCTCATACGAGACGAATCGTAAGGAGGTGGGACATTTACCTAGTGAGCCTACTGTAGTGAGAAGAGCTCTAGGCGAGATGGGGGCAGAGGGCGGCACCTTTTGAGGGGCAAACTGGCGACTCTGATGGAGCAAGCTAGTGATCGAATGCGAAGGTAGAGAAGGAAATGAACAAGGCGAATGAGTGGACTAGATTGCATTCTGGAGCACCCCTGAATGAGCTTATATACTCTAGGTACATTCTGTTGGGGAGAGAGAGATGGAAGGGTGACGTCATGTGACGAATTTTCTCATACCTCGTCTCTCCCTTTGGGTGTTGACTCACTCAGGGGTTTCTGTCGCTTCTTATTTCTTTATTTACGGGCGAGCCCAATATACATTCTAAAAAAAGTAGGTCATTCTAACGGGGAGAGAAATTTGGTCCAACAAAAGTTACATATGAGAATTTAGATTTTTAAGTTTAATTATAGCTGAATGGGGAGGAGGTGACAAGTGTCTTTAGTGATGAGAGAGGGGAGTTGAAAAAGTCAAAGTCGTGGTTCAATGACAAGAAGAGGTTGGCACTGCGAGGAATTCTGTTCAGAGGTTGGTTTCGTTGATAGTTCGGTTCTTTTTTGAGAACTAAATTGTTTATAAGATGTGGGTCATAACACAATCATTTAATTAAAAAAAAACACTCTGAACGGAATAAAAACTAACTAAAACAATATAAACGAACGGAAAAAAGAAAAAAAGTTGTTGAAAGAAAAACTCAGAAAGAAAGGACGAGAAGATTGGTTTGTTAATGTTATGATAGTTGCTTCGCACAACTGCCACTAGGATCGCATTTGTTTCGACGTCGAATCCCAGTTTACAACGCCTTTAGCCCTTGGTAAACTGAATCGTCGAAAGAGCCGGAGCGCATGCGCATTGACTCAGGTCGAATCTCCAAGACCATGAATTCCCCTATTATACCGTTATTGGGTGCCTTCAAGACGAAATTGCTCTTGGTTGCTAAGGAAGCCCAACTGAGTGAAGCTGGGTTCACATAGGTGTGTCAAGTCTGTAATGCGCAAAAAGAGGAGTGGGGGTGTTCTGTAATGCAGAAAAGAGCGTTCACATGGCTTAATGATTAAGCAGAAGCGTGCAGTACGTTTCCAAACCAAAACAATGATTCTGGTTGTTTTGTCAATAAACGAGTTCGAGTCAATAAACTTTCTGTGAGCAAATGACGAGAGTTTGTTACGAAGTTTACTGAAGTTTGTCGAAGTTCATCCGTAATGCATAAAATATCCAATTTTTCAAAACGATACACTCTGCTCCAAAAGTCGACATTGGCAAAGATCCCCCCTTCAATTGGCTCCAGCCAATAGCATCCAATTACGCACTACGGATTACAGAAATTACGCACCTATGTGAACCAAACTTTACATGAAACTCATAAGAAACGAACTGGTTCCAACCAGCTATTCAAAGAATTTGGACGGATATTAGGCCTATTTCAGTGAACAATCTTTTGCGATTCACACTCGTGTTTCTGATATATTGCAAGCTCAGCCCTTAATTCCTCATGGGGAGCAAACTGAGTCCTACAGAGCTTTGCACTCGTGGTCTCATTCGATACCGAAAATTCAATTCTATTTTTAATCGGTGAAAAAACAATACCTTTATATTGAGAGTTTTCGAGCTAGTGCCCAAAATGTACAATGGATATTAATCATAAAATAAATTATTCTACGGACACAGAATAATTTATTATGTATTAGGGTATTGGCAACCAATTATGCTTCACACTCCTTTTTCATAAAAAAATGTACAAGTTTTCATTAAAAACGATCGTACGATAAAAAAATTCACTTGTCTAACCTTTAAGGAACAATGTTCGTCGTTGACTCACTTCGCGAACTAGTGTTTCAGAATTATACAAGATCGGGGTTTCCAGCTCCGTCGCCTTCATTCTCGGTTTGTGTCAACTGCGTGAGCAGGTCGGACAGTTTGTTCTTGAGGACCTCAACGCCTTTGGTGACGATCGTCTCCGGCCTCAAGGATCCACAAGTCTCCACATTGAAGTAGAATTTGTTGGGTTTAGCTTCCCAGTTGAACGGCGCTTCGTCTGTAAAAAATTGAGTTGCCTTAAAGACAAGATTACTCTTATAATCCTTAAATAGAGAAAATTCCAATAAGGCCAAGGGCGTGATGTAGTAGTTTCACCAGTTCCATTTTCCTAGGGGTCTTTGACCTTTGTGGCGATGGGAAAGATGTTTACAGAACAACGACACCAGTTCAAGTCACCCATTCATGGTTACCAAATTAACTAAGGTGCGCCCGAGCAATTTGATCTTCTCCACCACAAAGAACATTTTTTGAGGAAAAAATCAGTAAATTTAACACACAGCTCATTTCTATTAAATTCTTGGCGATCCTAGATTGATCAACACAGACAGTTTTATAAAATTAATTATTCATTAGATGAGAGAATGGAGCAGTAGACACGTACTGTACTTGGCTACTGTTAAATGATAAGAGAGAAGGCGGGAAATGTTTCAGGTGATGATAATGGAAAGGGGCGGAGTTTGTAGGGGTGCACATGCGTGAGGTGTGAAACCCAGACTTTATTATTCCCCCAAAGATGGTCGGTCGGAACTGTTTCGTATTAAGGGGGTCTCAGTCAGTCACTGTTCCTTCCTAGTATTTCTTGAAATTGTAGGCACAAAAGCTTAAAAAGCTGTACCTAAATTTGAAATTTTAAAGCATTTTAGAAATTCATTAGTGCACGGCCCTAGGGAATTGAAAAACTGAAATATTGCCGCTGGACTCATCAAAATCGAACAATAATTGCCAAAGAAAAATGGGAAAAACTATTGAATAAACAGGTTTTTCCATGTTTTTCCCATGTTTATCTGGCAATTACATTTCGAAATCGATGAGTCCAGCGGCAATATTTCAGTTTTTCAATTCCCTAGGGCCGTGCACTAATGAATTTCTAAAATCCTTTAACATTTCAAATTTAGGTACCACTTTTTAAGTTTTGGGGCCTCCAATTTCGTGAAATACTGACCCGGAACTAGGAACGAACAGCGAACGACTGAGAACCCCTTAATTTTCTCTAAATGTTTTATTCCCGTTCATGTATTAAACCAGTGATTTTCATATGAATACAGTCCACTAATTTCTTCATGCACCCTTCAACATTTTCAGTGCTTCGGAGTCGAGTATAAAACCAAAGATCTCTCTTAGCGGATCTCAACAGCTGCCAAAGAAAAATATAATTGAAGCTTTGAAGCCTTTTTGCTTATGAATAAAAAACTTCAGAGAGCTGGGGGGCTTGGAGTCTTCCTTGAAGATTATGTAAAATCCAAACCAAACACTCAGTGAATTGAAAGGACAAAGTTACAAATAACACGTATAAGATTCATACAATTTCCCATGATTGCCTTTGTCAGGCCGAGTCAAGTATTTTATAACACCCTAGAAAACACCGGATTTTTTTTCAAGAATAAATTGGTGACAAAAAATAATTGGAAAGAGCTCCTGCCTATCCCAACCTACCCAGAGAGGGTCTTATTTAAAATATTATGTAATGTTCAATAATAAATTTGGATACTTCTGTATGGAATATCTTGAATTCAACATTCAATTCAAGTTTTTTCAACCCATGATCGGGATTAAAAGGCAAAAGACAAATATGCAGGATGATAACGCAGACATAGGACATGAAATGATAGACCCATGTGTGCACAGCGACAATATTGCGATGCGATGCGGCCCAACCCGACCCGTCTCTAGTCTGCACGTACCTTTACAATAATTGGTTTGTTCGGAGAGGCAGTCCTGAACGGTTCGGAGGTGTTTGGAGGAGCCCAGAGAGTTCAGAGGAGTCCATTCGCCTCTATCCCCTCCCCTTTCAGATCTGGTTTGGTTCCGAACTGGTTCCAGACTGCCTCTCTGAACAGACCCAATACGTCAACTACTCGACTCACGTTGCTCATCATCCAGCTCGGTGTATTCGCTCTTGGGCCATTCGTCGGGCTTGGGGAACAGAGTGTGACGCATGCTGTTGTCTGGATCGTATTCGAAACAAACTCCAGCAGTGGGATTCCATTTGGCGTGCTCCTTTCCGAAACCTTTCTTGGCGTACGCCCTCAGCTTCAGTTCTTGGCCTTTGCGGAGCTTCACAATGAGGATATCTGAGAGAGATTGGTAGGTATGATGTAATAGTTTTCAAGATTCTTTCATATGAATAAAGTATCTATTCCATGAAGTGGCAGCAGTGGGATCTGAATCCAAGACCTCTGGTTGAAAATTTGAGCAGATTTCACAAAAGGTAAATTAATTTTTTAATTTCGATAATAAATTACCATCAGACTCTCCATATTCATTCGCATCGGCATCCTTATTTTTGCTGGTTGCCGGAACTACCAGAGGGTTAGTCGTTTTGAGATCGGCAGTCGTCACGTGACGTGTTTGATCGTCCAAACATTTGACATCCAACGTAAACTCAACACTGCAATCCGGACAGAAATCGGGACAACCACAATCCTGTAAAATTCGAAATAACGATGAAGTTAATGAATGTGGTAAATCGACTTGGCAGGGAAAAGAGCCTATACACCAAAATACAGATGGTAAATTCTCTCCACAGTCAAGACTAGCTAACCCAGCGACGATTGTGCTTGACGGTTTGCGTGTTTTGGTTGAGGAGGAAACCCGCTTTCTGGGGCTACACAGACATGAGAGTCTAGCCCCCAACAATCCTTGTCGGGTTTTAGCGCTACCTCCCGCCACTTCAACGAACTACCATTCCTGATTACCATAACTACCATTCTAAAGATTGCTGTCTCGTAATCGTTTTCGTTTCTCTTATTAGAGAGTTACAGCAACATTTTGAACCGTTTAGACGTGAGAAGCTGCTAGGGCGAGCATCGAGTGGATGCTAACTTTCCAACGTGAGTCTCACGTCCATCCTGTGATTGACGTTGCTTTAGATTTTTCAACACTCCATAGGTAACGTCAACTCAATCTCCGGTTTTTGTTTTCGTTGAACCGATAAAGGAAAAGAGGAAGGAAAATATAAGGAAATCAATGAAGTACGCTTGTTTATTACCCAAAATAATCGTAAAAGTATAAATAAATAAATGCAAAATGAATGTGAGCACCTAATCGTGCATTTCAGTCCATCCCCTTGTCTGAGGAGTAGATGACAGACAACCGAATTCAACGAGATTGGTAGTTTATGATCGACCTCGGACTAATCAATCTTTTCGTACTATATTCCAACATTACCTTTTCGAACTAAAATACGAAGTCGTTCAAAAAGGTAGAGGAAACTTGCCTTCAATGGGGAAGAAATTGAGGTCGATCGTCCAACTGATGTCATCAAGATCGAACATCTGCCATCCACACTTCAGACGCCTCAACAGACCGAAATGTATAAGGGATCAATTCTTCAATTCACATTACCGCGACCCCGAAGATAAAGAACTCGCAAAAGATTCACTGAAACTCTTCAAATTTTGAAGTTTTGAAGTTCAAAATGAAAGAAACAGAATGATCAGCTGATTGACGGCAGCCATTAGCTCAGCCACAAAATAAGGAGTTGAGTAGTAGGTTGTCTCACGTTGAAAACGCGACTCTACAACGAAAACGCGAGAGGGCCGAGTCAACCGTCTTCTGTGAGCCACACGTCATGTGCGAGGTTCGCATTTTCGACGTGAGTCTCGCATTTTTGTACGTATCTTGGCCCGCTGTAACTCTCTATTGTGTTCTCTCTGGACGTAAAAATGATGCCAAGTGACGTTGTATGTTGCAAAACGTGCCCAGTCATTCAATTTTAAAGCTGATCTCCAAAATCGTCATTGGTTCATGTTATTGAAATTAATATGAGAAACGAAAACGATAACGAGACAACAATTTTTAGAATAGTAGTTATGGTAATCAGGAATGGTAGTTCGTTGAAGTGGCGGGAGGTAGCGCTGAAACCCGACAAGGATTGTTGGGGGCTAGCCTCTCATCACATAGACGTTCGCCTCAAATATGACACACGTTTCGAGATTGTGTAAGCAATTGAGCAGCTACACCCTTTGCCTGAGGAAGCTGAAAACCCATTCTGCTGACAGCATACCACTCTCGAGATGTCATGTGCTACCTATGCAATAGTATTCTGGGGGTCAGCAAAAAATCTGGAGTTGGGAATACTTTTGGGACTGAAACCTGGGCAGTCTTGTAGAGGAAAATACCGAGAAAATAAGCTGATTACTGTCCCTGCCACCTATGTGTATCGCCTATCTTGTTCGCTAGGAAACTTCGTCCGCGGTTTGAAGATATGCAGTTCGTCACCGAATGAAGTTTTTTGAACGATGTGCCAACTTCTCCATCATCAAGATTCTAAACCACGTTGGAGACGGTGTCCTCAGCTGCCCGATTGGAAAAATAAAGTCTGTAGAAATTTTCATGAAATTTCACGTAGAATCCAAATCTGCAATAAAAAATGGGGGGTCTCATTCGAAAAAACGAAGTTGGTGTGCGTTGCGCACGCGCGCAATCATGGTGGTGGTATATTTAAGTGGTCATATTCAAGATCCTTGGGAAAAATCATGAAGATTCAAAAAAAAATTTACCACTACTTGAACAATTTTAGCAGGGGGGGGGAGGTTTTCGGGGACACCCTGTATATTAGGTACATCTTGTTTTAGTTAAATAATAAACGACCTACCCTGGAGTAGACGAGTTTGTCGACAATATCGTCCGAAGTGAGAGGGATAAGGCCGATTCGGGAAGCGATGAATTCATCACTGAGAACAGTGGAATTGGCTTCCAGTTGTACCCAGTCGATGGCCAAGGTTGGAGTCTCAGCTATGAACACCCGACGGAGACTGTTGGCAACACTGAAACACGCAGTGGTCATTGTGAAATATATTCGTACTACTAGACACACATATTTAAACTAACAACAGCTATTTACTCGTACATCTCGTTGCAATCTCTAGCTTAACTGATGATTGAAGAAAAAACGAATGACTTGTTTTCAAAGAAATGCCCATTATTCACATAAACTGTAAACACCTATGTTCAACTCACTTGTGACGTCACACTATGACCACAATGTTCAGTTAAAGAAGATAGGAACTCGTAATACCCACTCGTAGATTACAAAATATAGGTACAATTTCATACCCATTTTGGTTTATATTTTCAATAATAAACCTTTGGAATCGACCAAGAAAAAAAATTGAAACCGATCAAAATTTAATGTTCATGTTTCAATTCACGTAGAATCCAAAAATTTAATGGAACTTTTCGTCGACACTTTCCCCAGTGCCCATTAACCGATCTTGATGAAATTTTGGGATATCGGCTCCTTGTGGGGTCCAGTTATGCCCGGAGGTTTTGGTTATCGTCAATCACTTCTGAGGGGTAAAAAGTGGGGGAAACGGCTTAGCTAGAAAACTTTTGCTATACAGAAATTGTTTCTTCATTAATTTGAAATAGAGACAATTTTTAAGAATGACACCACCCAGAGCTCAGGGGGACCAACTGATCGCTTAATGAGGATAAATTATTTACCTAATTAATGAATGTACCATGATTTTTTTTCGTCAATTTAATAGAGTTCAATTTTAGAAACGAGTGAAACCACGCAGTCGGTAAATGAGCAATTATTGTGAAATTTATCGGACCCATGAGTTAATATCCCTGCGAGGGAGGACCCACACCCCCTCCCTCAGCCTAGAACATAGAAGGGACTCTTGTACAGAAGTTCTTGGATGTTGTTCCCGTTTGTTGGACGAATGATGAATCAGTAACACGAGTGTGAATCACACATGAACGTGGAGTAATTAAGTATGTCTAAAAACCTATGTCGCGAAAACCAAAACTACAGCTGTCAATTAGCTAAAGAAAACTGCTGGTTCTTTCTCTTCCTCTAGTAAAGGTTCTTTCTGGTCACATACCTACATGAAAAGTTACATACCTAGTTAAAGAAGTAGGCTGTAATTCATCAGACAAAAGGAGCCCGAGCCTTACAAGGCTGTCCCTTTCCCGTCTCTATGAAACCTCGACTGTTGTTGGAGAAAGAGGCCTCCAGAACTTTAAGGTTTTGGATATCAATGTACCAAGGTGGTACTGTTGGAAGGTAGTCCATGAAAATTAATAAGAACTCGGGCAATCGGTTACTACCAAGTAGCCGAGCCAAAGAGAAAGGGACAAATCAGCTTAGTACCTAAGACACAACCAAAAACAAAATATACCTACTTACCTGAGTTCCGTATCTTCAATGTAGAACTTGACGTTTTCGTCAGTGAGGTCAGAGACGTGAACAGAAGGCTGGTTGGCATAAGGCATCTTGACTGCATCAACAAATCAAAAAAAAACTTTAGGACATTTATCCTGAGGAGACGTATTATTGAGTAAGCACTTACTTTTAAGTTAGTTAAGCTATTAATTGAATGAAGAGGTGAATTAACTTGAATGTATGTCGAGCCTAGAACATGAGATCAATGCATCCCAATGACAAGCGACTGTAGAAGGGAGAACCTTTCCAATGTAGAGGTAAGTACTAGATACTAGGCAGAAAGATGCAAAATCCGTCAAGTGTTTTCTAGTCTGCCAATAGCATTGGCATGTTGTGTTACTCAACTTTCGTAAAGTTCCGAATCACTCTTATCATTTGGATCGACTATAACAATAAAGTAATACTTACGGCAGGTCAACTAAGTACCGTGCTAGGTATTGTAAAATATGTAAATATGTAAAATAGGTAAAATGCAGAAAGAAAATTGGCAATGGCAAGCTTTTCTAATCGGCCGAGTGGGTCTAAGCTAATAACAGTGAGTGAAATTTATACAGTTATTTCAAGTAACTTACCTGTTTCAAACTAACAGTGAAGGTGTTTTGAATCCTTTCCAGCAAACTATTTAAAGAAAGTGGAATCAAAACTCAAAAGGAATTGAAATTAGTTACATTTACGACCAACACCAAAGTATGTTGTGTATCCAAACTCGCGCACTGAACGCATGGAAGAAGGTAGGTAGGTAGGTATCTTCTTCCATGCTGAACGTCTCCTTCTACTTCCTTCCTGGCCGCAGCCATGCCAGACACACAAGATGATTTCTTGGATGGATGGTGATCTTGAGTTGATGGATGGTAAAGGCATGAACATGGACCTGACCATGACGGTTCAGGTGGCGCGGTGCTCCACTCGTGATCAAACACAGAACTATCAGTATCAGTCCGCCACTTTTTGAATTTGGCGGGTACCAAAAGATCGCTCATACACGTGTTACACGTATATGAGCGATCTCTTGGTAGTACCTACAGTAGGTAACCCCTAAGTACACCTACCTGCCGTCCAACGGAAAAAGGCAGTAACACGAATTTTTCGAAAAATGGAATGTTTTATATCGTTGGATTCGTCTTCCAAATCTCAATCCAATGCAACAGTAAAAAGAAGTATTTTTTGAAAAATAAAGACGTAATTCGGAAAACAATGTAGGCTGCTTTTAGATTTTACACATTGGTACAACAGCAGAGAGCAGTATCATATCACACAACGCTTAGATGCAGTAATGTTGACCATGCTGTTCTCTTCCATTGCTTTTGGGGAGGCGTAAGTGTCTCACGTACAATAGCCACACTATTAGACTGTCTTTTACCGTTGTACTTTGGCCTGATCCACACATCCTTCCCCAACCTGCGCGAGGGTTACTGCTTTCTTTCGTTGCATTAGCCTCAAAACCGTCTGAACTTCACATACCGCCCCACTGATAGCGCTCTGAGGCTGTTTTTTATCGTTGTTTCGCGTGCCTACTCATTGCTAAGTTATTTTACAGTGTATGTGATACGTCTGCTGATTTTTCAGTTTTTCTCGTTTATTAAAGCAGTTTTAGTTGTTCAAAGTTATGTTCAGAGAAAATACACTTTCATGGTGGTACAGAGAATAATTCATGAAAATCCGGAGGTATTTAATGAGAATTTATCCTAAATTTCAAAGCTTGGGTACAATTAGTAAGCTATTAAGGAGCCGAAATATTGAAAATCGGATATTTTTTTAATATTATCGCCCCACTCGCCCCCTCCCCTTGATAATTTTGATACTCTGGTTAAATAGAGTGCAATTTGGGAGATTTTTGAGTCGAACAAAAAAAGAAAAAAGCAAATCGGTTGGAAATTGAGGCCTGGGCAGAGTTTACAAGATTATGCCCGCAAACGCACGTTTTTTTAGCATTAACCCCCTCTTCCGCCCCTTAAAAGGCAAAATTTGAAATTCCGGCGACATAGTGCACAACTAGATAGATTTTCGCGTCGAATAAAAAAATGAACCACAAAAATCGGTTGGAAATTGAAGCATGGGCAGAGTTTACAAGATTATGCTCGCAAACGCACTTTTTTGAGCATTAACCCCCCCCCCCCTCCTTCCCCCCCCCCTAAGATGCAAAATTCGAGATTCCGGTGACGTAGTGCACAACTAGATAGATTTTCGCGTCGAATAAAAAAATGAACCACAAAAATCGGTTGGAAATTGAAGCCTGGCAGAGTTAACAAGATTATGCCCGCAAACGCACGTTTTTTGAGCATTAACAAGCATTAACTTCCCCATTTCCCCCCTTGAAAGGCAAAATTCGAAATTCCAGCGACGTAGTGCACAACTAGATAGTTTACCGTGTCGAACAAAAAAAGAACCCCGAAAATTGGTTGGAAACTAGGGCCTTTGCAGACGACCCAATATTTTGTCACATACACACAGAGACACACCTACGGTTTCGTTCGCGGATTTGGATTCAGAATGGTCTAAAAAGGATTACTGTGTGGTTATTTTTTTTCTTCTGTGGAGTGTTGTCCAACTTTACCCCAGATCAATCGCATAAGGACGCCCAGGTCTTACTGTGGACGTCCTAAAAATTCAACATAGTAATTATTTTGTGTCAATTTCATAACTAATTTTTAATAACAAAATATGTGTATACAAACACATGTGTCTACAGCCTGGAGAGTAATAAAATTCAAAATTGACTTATTTAAAGAATCGAAAACATTGGTTCGAAAGTAATGAATAAAATAGGAAATGCTTGCATGCGAGTCTGCAACACATTGGGACATTTTCATGTCAACCACTACACAACAAGGTAGTGAAGTAAGGTTGTTAGTTCATGTACCCAAGCATCAAAATAAGAAAACAGTTGATAGTTTTCTACTCAACACAGTGTCTATTTTATTTATTGGTCGCGTGAGCAAGACTTGCTTAGTTTTCGTGACGATTTTTCAGTTTATGTGCCAAAGCAAAGACATGAAAATGTCAAAAATACTAATAATTAGTTGAATAAACTTACGAACAATAAGACATTCTTCTATAAGTAACAATAAATTATACTTTAATAACAATCAATTATTGTTCACTAACAAAACTGTTTTTTTCCGTTGGTCTCGTACCGTGATAATATTCGTTCATGCAAAAAAGAAATAGAGTAACAGGAGGATCCAACGGAAGAAAACAGTACGTAGAAACTGCAAATATGAAAATCTATGTTCAGACAACAATAAAACACAGCGCGTGACGTAATGCAACGATTAAGAGCAGCAAAGTTAGATTACTGTTGTACCGCCAAGGCAATATCAAGTTTAGTACAACTGAAGAAAACAGTTCATTGATTTGAGACATATATTTGATGATGTTTTCCCATAGAAGTGATTTTTTTAGTAAGAAGAAAGTTTCAACAAGAATTGGGAGAAAAAATTATCAAATTACGATGAAAACTAAGGATTTCATGGCTAGAAACACAAAACCCGATTTTTCTAAAATTGTCTCATTCCGAAGTTACTGCCTTTCTCCGTTGGACGGCAGCACCTAGGTATTCATTATTATTAGGGCGATTATTAGACATTCTTTACGTGATAGAAACGTTTTGCCTACACTATTCATTACTCAACGCTATTTCCATAGTAGACGATCTTAAGAAAGGCGTTCCTAAGGCATTTTAGTAACTTGAGAGAAATTTAGAAGATTCAAACGAAACGACTGAATGTTCAGCAAAAAGGAAGATAACAGAGAATTGGTGGAAGAGATTTTCACTGGATATGGGAAAAAAACGTTGGTTTCTGGTTGGTGAGTTCACCTAAAACTTCCTAGAACTTAGGTACATATCCCAAGCAAAAGCAATGGATAAGTGCAAGGTCTACACAAACGAAGCTTCTTATTCCAAAGCCAAGTGATGCAATAACTTCCAAAAATGAATACGTATACAGAAGAGAGATAAGATTCTAACTTTATATTGGTTGCTGAATTATTCATTACGTAATAGGAAGACAACCTGGCAGGTGATACCAACTATTATTTTGAAATGCAAACTCGCGAGATAGTTCAATTTCGCAAGAGCTCCAAGATCCCTTACCTTCATAGAGCCCTTACGTATTCTGTAGAGAGGCAGGTCAAATTAAAAAAAAAAAAAAAAAGCTGACCAATGCAATAAACAAATCGAATGTTGGTGTTTTGGTTATATATCAACAATTTGATACAAAGTTACACAAGTATGCAGGTAGCAGGATAAATATAATACATAATGTCATTATTTTCGTCCTAGGAACTTCGCATCAGAAAGCTTTCCCAGGGACACTCCAGAAGATGAACAGGACCAAGCGATCTCTACATACAAGAGGTTGGGGGTATTTGATGCTCCAACACCGCCGTCTACTATGAGGGAGAACCAAGAGATTGCATTGAGTATGCCCAGACCCTCCAGATCTTACCGCCCCATGGTTAATTTGATCTCTTACCCATATTTATTGTACGTACTTACCACTTACCAAGTTTATTCCATAACGAATAATGTTTTCTGTTCTGCGACTTGACGTTTTTGCATGTTATAAATTTGTTGAGGCCCAGAAATGGCGGGTGATTTAAAGAGTCAGGCTAACTTGTACGCAACTATTTTAGATCTAGATAGGTACAATTTTGTTGATCGAAACGACGTTAGTTTTCTGTTCTGTGGCTATGACTCAATAGACATGTAAAGTCAATCCCTGAGGATTTTTTCGAAGGGATATTGAATATCTCTTTCAAAAACAATATTTGTTTATTTTGTGATTGATTCACGGTGCTGAATCAATTGGGACATACCTAGTTATTTCCTTCAATACCTACCTACTAACGATTCCTTTAATTTCAAACAGTGGTGAGAATCGGAAGGCAATGATAGAGAAAATCGGATTGAAGTCTATACCTCCAGGTTATGGGTGCACGGACTACTCAACGACTAACCAGGTTTCCTACACAAACTTCGTAGAAGGTCCAATGAGTCCACCGCCTCCAATGGTAATTAGTAAGCATGTAGATAACTTCACTTAGGATTAGAAATAAATTAAAACCACCCTTTTAGGTGTGTGTCGGTCCAGGTATTTCCCTGGAACGGTTCCAACGGTTACGGTGACAAAGATGTAACCATTCCAAATTACCGGTACAGTTCCATTACCGGTACAGGCGATCAAATCCCACTCACATGGCATGGATGAAGCAGGCAGTCAAATCCCTATCGTCCTTCTTCCATGCTTATGGTCTCAACTTGCAATACAATAGCATCATTTTCCTTGACAATTCGCTAAAAGGAAGGAATTTGAACAAGTGTTACAAAAGAGGCAATTTATTATAAATAATAGTTACCAAACAATTCAAGGAAAGAATAATGACGTTGCAGTTCAAGAACTTAACATGACAATAATAAATTAATAAAACTGGAGACAACTTCCATGCTAACCTGTCCAGAAGATAACTTCCCGCTCAAGAGCCATTCCATGAACCATTCTCAGTCCATGGAAGTAGTAAGGGCGCTTCCAGGTACAACATGGAACAGAACTGAGAACAAGATCCATGCTTACCGGTCCAGAGCCATTCTCTATGATTTCTTATCGGTCCGGTTCCAACCTTACCGGTCCAGTTCCATCCTCACCAATCAGAATGATCAGATTGATGAGATGATTGATCAGATCATTCTGATTGGTGAGGATGGAACTGGACCGATGGAAAAGATTCTCTTCCCGGTCCAGAGCCATTTCAAGATATCTTATCAGTCCGTGGAACTGGACCAGTAAGGGTGTAATGGGCCGCCACTCAGGTCAGCGGTTCCTGCAGCATCCACCCACTCCGTGGATAAATCAGCTGACAAATCCGACACATCGGCCGATAAGCCGAAGAGAGGGGCTTCCATACAACCCGCCGAGCATGGAGGAAGATGCGACCAGGGGCCGGGTAGATGGCAGCACCGAACGGAGGGGGACGAGGCACTAACGGAGTGGGGTAGCACACGGGGAGGGGCGGACGACCGTTGCGACGCCATCCCACAGCGTCAGTCGTGTCTTGATCGAGCACTCACCAACAACCTTTTGCAATTTAGAGCCCACACCCATGATACTGTGATCCGAAGCTGTGTGATCCGGAGCAGTGATCGAGAACAAGTGATAGAGAACTTTGTTGAAGAATATTAGAGCCCACCTTTATACGAACATTGAACATTTTGGCAACTCGACCCCGTTATACCAAGGCATCTGGATCACGATACGCCCTACCAGTTGAGCTTGGAACGAAGGACTCGAGGACTTCTGCATTCCAACGGACCACCATACGACGCCACGCTTCTACCCCGTCTATACCGGTAAAAAGATTGTAAATCTTTTATTTCTTTCTCTAGTAAACTCGCATTGTATATAGAAACTCCTCCTAGGTATTGTTCCTTTTTCTAGTATTAATAGTTGTGAAAGCTACGAATATATATTTTTCTTCAGTGACGCCGTTGTTTGGAGGTACCCCCATCTGGGCCCTCGGCAGTAAGGGTATCTTATTCCCTCATTATTTCTATATTTTTCATTGATCTTTTAGGAGTAAAGATAACATACTCATTTCAACATTTATTAAGAATTTTATTGTACAAAGTACATTTTGTTTGAGATATATTCACCATTCTGTCTACACCAAAAATAGACCATTCTCGTTCGGTAAATTTAAACCTTGTAGTTTATGTTCTGACTTACCTGATCAATTTCCTGGTGCTTGGTAAAACAAAGGCAGATATAACTAGGGAAATAGAATCAACTTACCTTATTCGAGTCTTGCTGAACTGCGTAGATACATCAGGGGTTATTCTAGGGATATTCTACTTACCTGAAGAAGTCCAATTCTTGAAGAGTACCTGAAACAAAAGATAGATAGTTAACATTGAAAGAAAGCAATAACTAGGTTCAATAATTCACAAACTAAGGGGAATATACTTACCTCACGAAGGTCTAGGTGAAACGGGAGGCCATTTTTCGGTGATTCCAAGGAACACCTAGTCAACGACTCCGACGCCACACCCAGCCGACGAGAACCATAGATCTTCACCACGGTAAGTGGATCCAACTAACCTAGTCATAAAGCGCAGGGACAAGTAATCGTTAGATTTTCATAAAATTACAATCCATCGGCCACGTAGGAAAATCTGACCATTACAAATGGTGGCATACGGTGGGATTTAGGTAAGCTTCGGTTACCACGAACCCTCAGTTCACCTTGCGCTTGACTAGTGAGAAACTGCCCAGGAGATTGATCAGAGTTATTTGCTTGATTATTTGTTTAATTGAAATTGTCTAACTTGTACACAAAGGAAACACGATCGTAAAATATTGTTTTTCTGTAAAAGCAAGAAATACGGCCGTGGAAATAAAACCACTCTTGAGAGAGGAACAGAGTGTGAGAGCGAGCGAGCGAGATCAGGTTGTTCCGGTATCATTTCCACGTGGTGGGTTTTGGGTCGGTCATCACGTTCCGGATCCTCACCACCTTGAGCGTTCCGGACGGTTTTCTGTTGGCTCTGAGTGTTCTGGACATTTTGTCGAGAAACAAGTCTCGGGCGGGTCATTAGGTTTAGGGATAACGATCCGAAACTGTTCTGAAAAGAACTGTTCCGGGTCCGAAACACCAGCCTTCGTTCCCGAGTCAGAACACAGGCAGGAGTAGCAGTTCCGAGACAAGTGATCCGAAGCGATAACACGTTCCGGAGTCACTGTTCCCGAATCAAGGGAACGTTTCGGAGTAACCGCCCACAAATTCGAATCCTGAAACACCGGTGTCGAAACAGGTGGTTTCGAAGCGATAACACGTTCCGAACCACTGTTCCCGAATCAAGGGAACGTTTCGAAACAGCCGTTCTCGAAACGCGAACAAGCATTGAACGCTCGTTCCCGAATCAGAACCGAAACCCTGAACAACGACATTGATTCGAAACCCACTGTTCCGAATCAGAGGATCGTTGCGGAACCTCGTTCCGTACGCAAGCATCCGAATCGACTGTGACAAAAGTGCAAATTCTCTTGTTAGTTTATACTTTCAACGTATTTCCGTGACCTAACTGACCTCGCGATTATTCAAGATGAGTGACGACGAGGGTGCCACGTCCGTTTCACAAGAAATGATGGAGGCTGTAACCGCCGCGATGGCAGAAATGGGCAACTTCTTCGCCTCCCAGAAGAAAACCCCGAAGTCTGAGGAACCGGGAGCTGGATTGCCGCGTTCGCTTTTTCTTGAGGTGGACGTCTGGAACCCCGATGAAGCTGGAAGCGTTTCCGCCCAACAGTTTTTCGCGGAAGTGGACCAAGCGACAGTCACACTGACTCAGGAACAAAGAGTACAGTTCTTGAGGGCTCTATTGAAGGGAGGGGTGAAACGATTTTTGCCCGAAGCCACCGGCGATTACCCGTACGATCGTCTGAAAAACAAGATCCTTCGCTGGTACGGAAGAGAGAATCCCGAACAGGCCAATATCAAACTATGGACCACGAAGAGGCAGACAGGAGAATCACTCCGAAAGTACGCCGAGCGACTGCTAGCGCTAGCCTCATGCGCGGTGGAGGCAGAAGAAACCATTCCCGCGGACCAGAGATCCGAATGGATCCAACAAAAGGCTCTGCGAGCTTTCGTTCGTGGGGTGGAAAAGGACATTAGCTTGTTCCTCCGAGGAGGAACCATAGACACACTGGAGGAAGCGGTCGAAAGAGCTGAGGAGTGGGAGGAGACTGACCGGGAGAACCGCGAGCCAGAGCTTCGATGGGATGTGGCCGGAATCACAAATCAAGAGCCCAAAAAGTGCTACGGATGCGGAGAGGTAGGGCACTTCGCGGCCAAATGCCCAAATCGAAATAGCCCGAATGGAAACCGGACGCCGCCGCAAGCTACGACATACGGGGGAGGACCATCGCGGAAGTCACCATTTTGGCGACCCTCATCCCCAAAACCGCGTCACCCTTGCTATTTTTGTGGGGAGTTGAGTCATTTCTCGGCCAGTTGCCCTCACGGAATAGCGGACGGCGATTTCTGCGATTTTTGCGGCGCTAAGGAGCACACTGAGGCTGAATGCTTCAGGAGAAAGAGGGTGTTGGCAAACGCACCCTACCGAACGAAGACTTCCGCGCCAGCTGCGGCCATCCTTCCACCAACACAGAACGAACCAGAGGAGGAGATAAGAGGCGACGAATTGGTGGCTTTCCAGACGACCGTGGCCTTCGTGACCAGACCAATGATCTCCGTGCCTGTAAAGCTGGAGAATACGAGTCGACGAATGGTACTGGACACGGGTGCCGCTGTGTCGGCCCTGTCTGAACCCATCCCTGGAGTGGACCTACAACCGACTACGGCCGAGTTGTGGGGAGCGGATGGCCAGCTGCTACCGCTCCGTGGGGTCCAGAGGGCTACTGTGTCAATTGGACCGGTCAAAGCCACCCACGATTTCTATGTTTTCAGCCGATCGGACTCAGGCCTAAACTTATTGGGATTGGATTTGCTACGTAAGTTCCCAATTAGTATCCGAACAGATACTGGCGCAGTCGAAATGAACCATCCTGGAACCGGCGAAATCCTGGTCGTAGGAGCACTGATCCGAGATCCAAATACCTTACAAAATTTGGAAAAGCTATCAACTGGACTGCGGACAGAGAGAGCAGAGGATGCGCTTCAACGACATCCAGGGAATCCCACTGTCGGGACTCCAAGGGAGCACGGACCCGGTGATTCCTCCGGGAACAAAGAACCCTGGATCACGAATGACCGGGAGTGCCTCCCAGTCAAGGACTTGGGAAAGGCCGAAATCCCAAATGAGCCACAGCAGTCGATATACGAACGGGTCGAGCGTCAGGAGGAGCCGCAACCGAGAGACCTGGGGGAGAGTTTGGAGGAGGAGGACCACTCATCCAGTGAACCGGGAAGAGATGGACGCGTGCTCCCGGTTTCTTGTGAGATCGACTCCGGGACAGCAATGCCGGTCGCAGGAGATCCCTGCCGCGTACCTTGCGTTTCGCCGGACCGCGTGAAGGAACCGTTTCGTGAAACGAACTTGACTGACGACGATCACGACATGAGGGATTCAGTGGGACGGGTGATGCAGTATCACTCGAGACCATTGGAGCCCGTTTCCACTCAGGAGGGGACGGGTGAGGCCGCCGCAGTGGGACCAATAGACAGGATTGTCGACAACTCAGCCTCCATCGGGGAAGACGCCCCAGAAACGAGGGCTGCCAACCGCGAGGATTGGTCAACCATGGAGGACGAGGAGGTCCCACTCGAACCGTGCCCATACCCGGTACGGGATCAGTCAAGGGAGCAACCATTGGATGAAGGCGCTCGAGAGGATAACTGGACTGAAGAGCAAGAGGCGTACCCTGTATCCTCTAACCCAGAATACGATTGGCGTCGACGCAGAAGGGCGGAGCCCGCCCGGCCGCATTGTGGAAGGAATTAGGAGCCAAAGGAAGGAGACCACACCTGTAAATAAAAGAATTGTTGTGTTGATTAATGTTGCAAAATGGTTTAATATTGTTCGAAAAGTATACTGTAATAAGAAGAATGTAATAAGAAATATAGACATAAAATTTAATAAATAAAGGAACTTAACTGACAAAGAAGCGATGGTTGGCTTTCCGATACCTGTGACCCGAAGTGAGATGGGAGCCCCGGGGAGACTTAACCGGATCGGGCTAGGAGGGGGACGGGGTTGTCTGGGTGTGATTGGCCGTCTCTAGCTCACAGAGTCCATTTCCTAAATGGACATTCTGAGGAAAGAAACGGGGAGGGGAGCCTGGAACAACCTGAAAGCAAGAGAGAGAGAGAGAGGGTAGAGGGAAAGAAATAGTCCACGAGTGGTAAACCAAGTGGTGACCACGGCCATATTTTTTGTTACAGGAGGAGTAGTAGGAGTTGGATTGCCATGGCCTCACCACAGCAAGTAGGAAACACCATAGGGGTAGCGACGAGCGCGGAGGAACAACGGGGGCGAACGTTGGAAACAATAGCCATTATAGGGGGCACAGCGGACTTGTTCGAGGAGATGCCGGAACAATTGGCTATCATCACTGGATGCATGGCACAGCTAGCGGAGGGCTTACGCACCAACATTTCCAGAATGGATCAGATTAACCGGGCACTAACCAGGGACGTGGCGACGTTGCGATACCAGACTCGGGCGCGGCAGGATCATTCCGAGACGGACAGTGATCATGGGGAGCCATGTGAACCAGACATTTCACGCCAATCGGAAATGCAAATACGACCTGTGACTTCCACGCCAGAACCACCGGAGTCGGCACACGAAATAGGAGACGAGCCGGCGGATCAAGCTGAACAGTACCCTGAGAGGGCGGTCCCACCATACCCGCCGCTCTCGCCGACGCCGCCGCCGACACTTCGGGGGTCCGTACCAGAGTTGAAGTTGTGTGCCTGCTCTATCTGCAACTGGAACCGGCTGGTGGCAAGATGCAAGAAGCACCAGATGGGTCATCCTGATCATCCAATGCCTGGCGAGCTCGGGGAACACGAGAGGATGAGACCCAAGGGCTGTACCAGGTGTGAGAGGTGGAGATGCGAGAGAGCGTTGCCGGAATCTCGCCCAGATGTGCCGTTGCCGTCGCCACCCGTTACCACCGAAGGCAGAAGAAAAGCCGATGAGGGCATCGGCCTCCACGGAAGGGAAGAGTGTAATGGGCCGCCACTCAGGTCAGCGGTTCCTGCAGCATCCACCCACTCCGTGGATAAATCAGCTGACAAATCCGACACATCGGCCGATAAGCCGAAGAGAGGGGCTTCCATACAACCCGCCGAGCATGGAGGAAGATGCGACCAGGGGCCGGGTAGATGGCAGCACCGAACGGAGGGGGACGAGGCACTAACGGAGTGGGGTAGCACACGGGGAGGGGCGGACGACCGTTGCGACGCCATCCCACAGCGTCAGTCGTGTCTTGATCGAGCACTCACCAACAACCTTTTGCAATTTAGAGCCCACACCCATGATACTGTGATCCGAAGCTGTGTGATCCGGAGCAGTGATCGAGAACAAGTGATAGAAAGTGATAGAGAACTTTGTTGAAGAATATTAGAGCCCACCTTTATACGAACATTGAACATTTTGGCAACTCGACCCCGTTATACCAAGGCATCTGGATCACGATACGCCCTACCAGTTGAGCTTGGAACGAAGGACTCGAGGACTTCTGCATTCCAACGGACCACCATACGACGCCACGCTTCTACCCCGTCTATACCGGTAAAAAGATTGTAAATCTTTTATTTCTTTCTCTAGTAAACTCGCATTGTATATAGAAACTCCTCCTAGGTATTGTTCCTTTTTCTAGTATTAATAGCTGTGAAAGCTACGAATATATATTTTTCTTCAGTGACGCCGTTGTTTGGAGGTACCCCCATCTGGGCCCTCGGCAGTAAGGGTATCTTATTCCCTCATTATTTCTATATTTTTCATTGATCTTTTAGGAGTAAAGATAACATACTCATTTCAACATTTATTAAGAATTTTATTGTACAAAGTACATTTTGTTTGAGATATATTCACCATTCTGTCTACACCAAAAATAGACCATTCTCGTTCGGTAAATTTAAACCTTGTAGTTTATGTTCTGACTTACCTGATCAATTTCCTGGTGCTTGGTAAAACAAAGGCAGATATAACTAGGGAAATAGAATCAACTTACCTTATTCGAGTCTTGCTGAACTGCGTAGATACATCAGGGGTTATTCTAGGGATATTCTACTTACCTGAAGAAGTCCAATTCTTGAAGAGTACCTGAAACAAAAGATAGATAGTTAACATTGAAAGAAAGCAATAACTAGGTTCAATAATTCACAAACTAAGGGGAATATACTTACCTCACGAAGGTCTAGGTGAAACGGGAGGCCATTTTTCGGTGATTCCAAGGAACACCTAGTCAACGACTCCGACGCCACACCCAGCCGACGAGAACCATAGATCTTCACCACGGTAAGTGGATCCAACTAACCTAGTCATAAAGCGCAGGGACAAATAATCGTTAGATTTTCATAAAATTACAATCCATCGGCCACGTAGGAAAATCTGACCATTACAAGGGTCGAGTTTTTGTCACTGCGTGGAACCGTTCCAACCTGATACTCGGTTCCACAGTCCCGGTACAGCTGTACCGACACACCTCTACACCCTTTAACGTTTAACAGAAAATACCATCAAATACAAACTCATATTTCAATGAGAAGAGTTTGACCTTTTCGTGCTTCAAGATCTTTCTTCCTTGTTAAGCTGTCCCTACACTATCAAGCCGCTTGCACCTCCAATGGATGGGAGCTTCGAGAGTTCTTCAGTCAGCCGTTAATTTTGATCAGAACCCCTCTGACCACCATCATTGGAAGCCGTGAAGTGGAGTAGTGCGTTTCACTAGGGTAATGCGTATAGGAGGTGGAAACTCCCGCTAGGCAGGCTGGTCGTAAAAGTAGTTTCTCGTACATCCAATAGAGTGCTTTTTAAAATTACTTTGGAGAGATCACATCAACTTTTTTCGAGTATCACAGTGTAACTGATAATTTTCAACATTAACTAATTATGTTGTTGAGTTGATAATGACTTCTGTCTGTTATGACATAATGTGGAAAAGACCCCTTTTTATATTACAAAAAGGACCCAAAAACCCAGAGTCTTTTTGCCCACCAACAGAAAAAATTTAAAAAGTTGGCAGTCGTAAAAAGTTGATGTGATCTCTCCAAGGTAATTTTAATCAGCACTCTATTGGACGTACAAAAAACTACTTTTACCACCAGCGCGCCTAGCAGGAGTTGCCACCTCCTTTACAGATACTGCCTAGTGTGCGTTTCGCTGTTTAAATTGTTTTCTTTCGGTGCTGGATGGTTTCAAATAGCACGGATATACTATTGTACAATGTTGGGCTTCTTAGCCTTAAAATTGGTTGCCCTGAAGCAAAAAAAAAAAAGCAGCAAACGAAGAAACGACGTACAATCTGAGAAACCATTTCACTCATGAAGCATTAATGAAGTTTCTGTGTAAATCGGAACTGGAGGACTACAGGAACTTTAGTCACTCCACCGAGTGACTAAGGCAATGCTTGTCAAAAACCGCCCTACACTATCAAGCAGCTTGAAAAAAAATAATGAAGTCCTTCAAACTGTCAATCAATCCGTTTGCTTTGAGCTTCAATCACTATTCTACACTATCAATAATGCTAACCAACCAACCAATAACCAATTTTCTCAATCATTTGATCAACCCGCTTGATAGCGTAGGGGCAACCTCTGAAGGACATGTACAGTAGAGCGTCATCCACAGTGATAGTGTTCAGCAGTTAGATGGTCCTTTGGAGCCTCCTCTAGCTGTTTGGTTTTTAGATGCATAATTTTCAGACCTATCCAATCCGTGAAGCAGAGTTATGAATAAATCTATCGCAAACATAATTCTCAAACTGAGTGTTTACCTTTAGTACCTTATTTACAGTCAGAAATATTCAAGCCTGTGACGAAATACAGAAGACTTCTCACAGACCCGTTTAACATAAAACGGCCTAACCTGGGGACGTTCCTGGACGATAACATGGAGTATTTGAGTACAATGCGCAAGTCAGTGAGTGGACCTCCACCATATGGATTGGATTACCAGCCTGTCTGGACTTGGGAAATAAAATGAAAGTTAACGATCTGTCAGATTAATGTGTTTTTAACCCAACAAGGGAATGGATTGCCCTCAAGTAGCAGAAGGACTTATCATCTCACTTGACTTTCAATCCTCTTTCCCTGAACCAAAAAATTAGAAAGGTGTGGATGTACACCACATTTTCACTCTCTTTTTACAGCATTAGATTGAAATCCCGATTTTCAAAAGTGCGCCACTCCAAGGCGTACCTATTAGGAATGGGTACCATACAACGATAACTAGGAGGTATCTGTAGAGGAAGTGGCAACTCCTCTACGTTCCTTGTACGTCCAATAGAGTGCTCTGATTAAAATTACCTTGGAGAGATCACATCAACTTTTTACATTTTTTCTGTCGGTGGGTGAAACGACTCTGGTTTTTTTGGGTCCTTTTTGTAATAGAGAAATGGGTCCTTTCCATCCATCCAACTCAACAACATAATTAATTAATGTTGAAAATTATCAATTACACTGTGACTCTCGAAAAAAGTTGATGTGATCTCCAAGGTAATTTTAATCAGAGCACTCTATTGGACGTACGAAAAACTACTTTTACCATCAGCGCGCCTAGCAGGAGTTGCCACTTCCTCTACAGATACCACCTAGTACAACGATAGGGCTAAATTTCTCAGATACCGATTATTTCGTAATCGATTCTCAAGACTGCAAACCCACTCAATTCGGATGACTTCTTAAGAAATCAAGGTGGAGTCTGCCCAGCCAGCTGACTTTATGAAGTCCTGGCGCTCTCACCTACCCTAGTTGAGTCAAACCCATTGATAAGGATGGAGAGAGGATGTAGGTCCTTTGGTGGTTTTCTCGTTCAACGACCAACAAGGTGGAAGGGGGTGTAGTTTGCTTGGGCTTCCGCCATTATTATCAACTTTGTCTACAACTCAGCACTTGAGGTAAGGACGCCATCGTTGCTCAGGCTGGACTTCTCAGAGGGTTCTGGGTTGAATGGTTGGTAAATCGATCAGTCTAGATTCCATCAATCGATTATTCGTTGGTCGATACTGACCCCTAGTACCTACTGCCCGACCTGATTTTACACATAAACACTATCAAAATCCTATTATTTTTTTATCAAGAATTTCAATTAAAAATCAACACTATAAAAAAATGTGTGTCACAATAACAAACAACAAAAACAATAATCAAAAAAAGGATGCTGATTTTTGGTTTAATTTAGAAATTAATCTTACATTGCTATGGGAGAATGAAAAAATGGAATAAATACAGTTTAATACAAAAAATATATTGCAGATTTGAAGATGAATTTTAAAAATATTTCCCATTATTTACATAGCTCATCATTATTGTTACTGCATTTCATAACGAAGTTCAAACTGTATTTCATAACAAAATCCATACGGCATGTTTTTATTTTGCTTAAAAAACTAACAACTTAGAAAAATACAACATGATAACACATTAACACTATCTTAGTCTTTGAATTGTTCATGATTGATTGAACTTGGCTCGTTGACGCAGCCTTAACATGAAAATTATTACGGAGGTGTCGTTAGACTAAAAGTATCGTGGTGATCGGATCAAATTCACACCCTTTCCGTTGAGAGTGGATAATGACTTTTTTTAGAAGGGATATTACCATTACGAAGGGTAGAATTTCTTGTTTTGAGCGGCCATGTCGAGGAGAACCTGGCACGGGGTGAAGGGGGCGCCGTAGACAGCTTCGTAGCTCTTCATCTTAGAAATCAGCTTATCGGCTCCGTAATTATCTACCCATCGGAAGGGACCACCGGAGAATGGAGGGAAACCGAGACCAAATACGGCACCGATGTCTCCTTCAACCTGCGAGTAGAATTTATAATTATTGTAAATTAGGTAACCACCGAATAAAATTAAATGCTGAGCAGAAACTGCTACATGGTCATGACCGACCATATATTATTTGCAAGACAAAATATATAAAGGAAAGAAAATTAAGAGTTACACACTTGGCGTTGTCACGAACGAAGCCAGAGTAGTTTATACTCTCCCCAAAATGCTGAACATCTATTCTAAACAGGGGATGAATCACAAAAGTACTCACTGGACCATTGAGGATGCCCTCTTGCAGGCACATCAGAGCTTCGTTGACAAATCTGGACACCATCCTGAGCTGAATATCTTCATCACTTTGAAGACCCTTGGGTTCAAGGTGGAATTTATTGAAGACGCTCAGAGCTCCGTCATTCACGTCCCTGTCTTTAGAGCCTTTAGCATAAACGTAGATACCTTTTCCGGATTTTCTTCCTGAATGTTGAGAAAGAAAAAACACATGAGTATCAGGCAAATCATCCAAAACCTGTTACATCTAGTTAGATAGCGTACAAAACTGCAAACCAAGAGTTATTTTCATTACCGAGGAATCCACTGTTGGTCATCTCCTTGAGAACTTCAACGTTTCCTCCAGAGAACCGTTGTCCGAATACATCGAAGAGATTGTCGGAGATGTGAGAAGCGACGTCAATACCGACCTCATCAACTAGAGTTGCAGCACCAACAGGGAATCCAAACTTTCTGGACAACTTGTCGAGCTGTTTGGGATCTACTCCTTCCTGGATAAGTGTACACAAAATATATAAGAATTATATACTACCTGATTAACAATCAGCACATGGTTAAAGATAAAGTCGAATAGAAGTTGGAAGACACACCCAAGTCATGGATCTACCATGAAGTTATCTCTTCCATAATACGAATGAAGTTAATCCGGGCTATCGAGCAAATTCTAAGAATAGAGGCCATTCCTTGCCACGTTGATTGAATGAGGAATTTCACCGATTTCTGTTTGCATTTTTCCTGAATAGTTAATGGTGTGGGATAGATGAAAATCGGGCTGATTTCGGAAAATAAGTCCCCTGTTATTTTTGGGAGACAGTCAAAATTTTTAATTTCAAAACTAACCGGGAAAACAGACGTGCAGCGGGAACGCTCGCTGATTGGGCTGTTCTGATCGCCGTCTCCTCCCAGTGTTGCCCATTGGGACGACAAAATCGTGTTTTCTAAGAGAAAAGTTATCAAACAAAAACAGAGGAAACCTAATTTTCCCCATCTCGCTTTTTCTATTGCTTCCGAGTCTACCAAGGTAGCGGAAGCTTTGTTTTCACTTTTCAAGGACGAAAAAAAAAAGTTCTCCAAAATCAAAATTTTCACTCGCGTTTTGCGTTTTAGACCTTTCTGAACAATTTTGGTTCAGTGTCTGTGTGTCTGTGTGTCTGTGTGTCTGTCTGTCTGTCTGTCTGTGTGTCTGTCATGAATTCCTTGTAACGCGCATAACTATACGAAGTTATTGTCCGATTTCAATGAAATTTTCAGGGATTGTGCGGGTTGGTGTGTAGACGGTCCCCTATGAAATTCATCATCCCCGGACTGATAGAAGCGACTGCGCATGCGCAAACGTGAATTCCTTGTAACGGCCATAACTTCTACATTTTCAATCCGATTTCAATGAAATTTTCAGGGATGTTACAGATTAGTATTTAGATGGTCCCCTATGAAAATCACCACCTTCGGACTGATAGTAGCCACTGCGCATGCGCAAACGTGAATTGCCTTATAACGGCCATAACTTTCACTTTTTCTACCCGATTTCGATGAAATTTTCAGGGACCATGCGGATTAGGTTGTAGATGGTCCCCAATGAAGATCACCACCTTCGGACTGATAGTAGCCACTGCGCATGCGCAAATGTGAATTTCCTTGTAACGGCCATAACTTCTACATTTTCTACCCGATTTCAATGAAATTTTCAGGGATGTTACAGATTAGTATTTAGATGGTCCCCTATGAAAATCACGACCTTCGGACTGATAGTAGCCACTGCGCATGCGCAAACGTGAATTCCTTGTAACGGCCATAACTTCTACATTTTCCATCCGATTTCAATGAAATTTTCAGGGATGTTACAGATTAACTTGTTTTGATGTTTTGAGATTAACTACTATGCATCGGATCATCTATACAATCGGGTTATGGATACGAGGAAGCTATGTGCCACACCCACTTGGCAGACGTTTTTTTTCTTCAGTTTTTCGATTTTGAACTTTACTGTTTCATGAAATTTTGCATCTGGGGACTATGGATTTCTCGATCTCAGCGCTTCAAGCGGCCATAAATGAACTATTCCAGCATGACGTCATTTTCCCGGTTTTTTTTAAACATTCGTATTTTCCACACTGTTTTGTTTATTCGTAAATTAGGAAGTTCGGGCTGAAAGTTTGCCTTAGGGGGTTTTTAGAGGTGCTGAATCCGATTTTGGGGTAAAAAATAGGAAATTCCGACATGGTGCAATTCCTCATTGTTGAATCATCAAAAATTAACTTCCCTCGACCGGGGATCGATATCCTATCGTCCGACTAAACTATATTTACACTTCTGAGTCAGAGCTCGTTACCACTGAGCTAAGGAAGCAAATGGACAGAAATGCGAAGAGGTCGCTGATCACAACATCCCCCCCCCCCCCCCCCGTTAGGAAATCTTAGGTACTCCGTTACCTAGTCAGGGAGGTGAGAGGCAGCTTTGGCCGGCGTTTTCCAACCCAGTAAGAACACACTATTTTTGACTGGCTTCGGAGTTTTTTGTTATTGCTGACCTCAACGTTTGTGCGAATAGGCGGTGGCTCGACTCGTGTCTTGAGAGGGAGTTGTTTTGATGACCTAATCTTAATGAATTATTGTTTCTCTGAGAAATGCTGAGGAGACCATTCAAGTCCTACTGACTGCGCCACAATGTTGAATCATCAAAAATTAACTTCCCTCGACCGGGGATCGATATCCTATCGTCCGACTAAACTATATTTACACTTCTGAGTCAGAGCTCGTTACCACTGAGCTAAGGAAGCAAATGGACAGAAATGCGAAGAGGTCGCTGATCACAACATCCCCCCCCCCCGTTAGGAAATCTTAGGTACTCCGTTACCTAGTCAGGGAGGTGAGAGGCAGCTTTGGCCGGCGTTTTCCAACCCAGTAAGAACACACTATTTTTGACTGGCTTCGGAGTTTTTTGTTATTGCTGACCTCAACGTTTGTGCGAATAGGCGGTGGCTCGACTCGTGTCTTGAGAGGGAGTTGTTTTGATGACCTAATCTTAATGAATAATTCATACAATAATTATTATTGTTTCTCTGAGAAATGCTGAGGAGACCATTCAAGTCCTACTGACTGCGCCACAATGTTGAATCATCAAAAATTAACTTCCCTCGACTGGGGATCGATCTCCTATCGTCCGACTAAACTATATTTACACTTCTGAGTTGGAGCTCGTTACCACTGAGCTAAGGAAGAGAATGGACAGAAATGCGAAGAGGTCGCTGATCACAACAGAATGAATACAAAAAATACAAACCTGAAGCAACCTCAAAGCTTCAGAAGCCATGGTAGCAAGAATTCTGGTGGTGTAGAAACCGGGTCCATCTTTGACCGTGATGCAAACTTTGCCCTGCTTGAGACCCACAGCAACGGCAGAGGCAGCGGTATCTTTGGAAGTTTTGTCAGTAGTGATAATTTCCAGAAGTTGCATTTTGTCGACTGGCGAGAAATAATGCATGCCGATAACCTGAGAGACAAACCATGAAACAGCGTAATGCACGGAAGATGCAGTAATTTCAAAATAATTATAACTTCTAACATGTAATTACAAATGAGAAATCTTAATAATCATTGTGGATCGTTCATTTCGTATTTCTATGTACATGGATTGCAATATTATATTTCTGCAGAATGATTTTACTGGTTGTGAGAGGATTGTGACTGACCATTTTCACATTTTTACGGAAATTCATTGTTTCATCGACCGATACCTGACAAGGGCATTCATACCACGTGTCGTAGGCATTCATACCTACCTGCGTTTTTCTAATTTCAATGAGATTTCCAGGTGAAGGGAAAGTGGTATTTTTATGAATTGATCCATTATCCCTCCTTCAAAAAATACATCGTTATCTCTCCGTACCAATCAATACATCGTTATCCTCACCCTAATTCTAATTTTCAGCCCAAGTTTAGCGTAACACATGATAGTACTAAGGTTCGTTCGGAGAAGCAGTCCTGAACGGTTCGGAGGAGCTTGGGGAAGCCTGGAGGAGTCCAAGCTCCTCTATCCCCTCCCCTTTCCAGGTCCAGTTTAGTTCTGAACTGGTTCCGGACTGCTTCTCCGAACGGACCACTAAACATGAAATCAAGGGTTGTTTTGAAAAAGTGTGAATCCACCTTGTATCACGATGGATACTGCAGAAAGCATTATGGCGGCAATCACACAACTCCCAAGCAGAAGTTAGCAGTTCCTCTTTAAAAACTCCCAATTTTCATAGACCAATTTTTTATGAAAATGTGCTCAATGAACAGACCAAATGGGGTGTGCGCATGGGTCGGAAAACTGTTTAGTTATTTTTAATCTAAACTAGACCTCATTCTGAGAATTTTGACACCAAACGCGACCTTTTAGCGTGAGAAGACCTTTTTCTATGATTTTTCAGTTTCGAATGTTTATGACGTCACAGTAGGCTGGGGGGTCCCGCCCAGGCGGGAGGGGCGTGTGACATCATAAACATTCGAAACTTTGAAAAATCATAGGAAAAGACCTACTCATCCAAAAAGAGAACGGCTGGTGTCAAAATTCTCTGGATAAAGTCTACTTTCGATTAAAAATTAAAAAAAAAAAATCAGGCGCAATCCCTGCATGGAGGTTTGCAGCTTTAAATAAGTAAAGTCATTTTGTTCATACCTATTGAAAAATGATTGAATTTGGATCAAAATATAAAATTGATAGTACCTTTTCCGGTCGTTTGCTAGCCTCAGCGATTTTGGTGATAGGCAAGGCAGATGTGTTGGTGGCAACGACACAGTGAGGAGGAACCACGGCCTCAATTTCCTTGATGACTTTGTGTTTAATGGCCATGTCCTCAAACACAGCTTCGATGACCATGTCGCAGTTTTTGAACTTGTCGTAATTCAACGTGAGATCCAAGTTAGACAACAGTCTATCCCTTTCGAGTCTGTTCGGGCAAAAATGCAACGGTCGTGAGAGATTCCAGATAAGACACGGAATAACACTTGTAGTCAAATGTAACTGAATATCGATGCAACAAAATTAGCATTACGCGGAAATTCTTTTCCTCTTGACAGCGTTGTCGAATCCATTGGTGATCTGCACTAGACCCCTGTTGAGACCAGCTTGAGAGGCATCTTTAAGAATCACGTTGATACCCTTGTCAACAGTGACTTGAACGATGCCAGCACCCATAAGGCCGGCACCAAGAACTGCACACGTCCTAAAATAAACAGTAGATCAAAATGATTACTCGTCAGCCCATCAGTGGTGAAAATAAATATGCGCTTTTCTCAACAAAATGAATACACAAATTTCAAAAGATGCGTTCGTCAAGAAACGAAAAAAAGCCTCATTGGTATCTACTAGTGAAACTGACATTGGTGTGGTGTGATTGGTGTTCAAAGTTGACATGTTATTTGAATTCGTGACACAAGCCTGTTATGACTAGCACTAGCAGCAGTTCAGGGAAGTGGAGCAAACGAAAGACAACAAATCATTTGGCTTCGCCTGAGTGCTCAACTGGACTCGCCATGTCCTTCAACGTCAATGTCACTTTCATAGCATCATTGAGAACCTTTGCACATGGATCGACTTTGGACCTGTAACTAGAAATCGTGAAATCCGTTTGCAACGTGAGTCCGAATATGAGCTCGACCATTTCTCGACTTCAGTTGACAGTGGAGTTTGAACGCGTGCACGTTTTTAGGTTATGTACTGGCAGCACATTTCAGTTTACAGTAGCAGCGATTCTGAAGATGTGATAGATTACAACTGATACAGAAGGCAACGTAGAGCAGCGAGTATTGGTGCCAACCATACATTGACAGACACTTCAGCAGCAGTTTGTTGCAGCAGAACAGCCAAAATAAACTGATGTCAAGTTGGTAGCATTAAAAAGAATGCTACGTATATTCGGTAAGACTGGTTATTCCAGTCATTGAGAGGAAGAACACAAGTACAAGGGAACGTGGGCAGGCCAGCCGGATAAAAGGATTTTTAATCTTTTGCTTTGAGTCTACCAAAGTATCAAAAGCAATGTTTTCACTTTTCAAGGCTTAGAGGAAGCTAAAGTGCCCCACCCACTTGGTAGAAGTTTTCTTTGTACAGGGCTTCAGGCTTCTCCACCTCTTCCAAGTACATGTAAAGTCACGTAAAACTATGCAACTGGGTTTAGGATACGACCTGCAGGCCACAGTTGCATGCAACCTTTTGAAATCACATTGCCAACTGAGTTGCATTTCCGACTGACAACCCATGAGCGGTTTCCCCAGGTACAAAGCATCAGCAACGCGCTGAACACTCTAATTGCAAAAGAGTCGACCCATGTGCATGGCTTTAGATACAATTGTTGTTTTCCTCCACGACTCTACCACTCTCACCCTTTTTATTTTATACCTGCATTAATTCCATCGTGATTGGATCAGCAGGAGCTACGGCACAAGTGAAAAAACAGGGAAAAACACAACTTCTAACCCCAAGCAACACTATCAAATTACCAAATAAAGTTTCTATAATTGTCTTACTTGACTTCTTTCTCTGGCTTTCCGAAACGGTTTTTCTTACATTCCGTCTGTCCTCTGAACAATCCGATTAGTCCTTTGCTTTGGGGGGTCATCGCCAACTCTCCAAAGGATTTGGCTTCGTAATCATAACCTACAGTAGGTCCTTTATCGAGACCCATGCGAATGACATCCAAAATCTGGGGAAAAAAGTTTAAATTCAGTCAATAGTTTTAAATGGGGCCGATTTTTTTTTCACTTAATACGAAAATTTTGGTAGTTGTAAGGTCTAATAGTTACTAAAGTTGTTTGAATAGACAAAAGTTTTCTCACACTTTTGACTCAAATAATTTATTATTCCAATTTATGAATTTACTATTTTAACAAAGAACGTATTTTCACACTAAATGGATTTTTAGCTTCAATTGATCAGTAAGGAAGCCAAGCGACAGGATCCATATATTTAGGGGCTTTTAACAGATTAGACCCGAAATACCATGCGAAATTGAGTGCTGTCGGAATAGTGGTCAAATATTTAATGCATAGTACATACAAGTAAGATAATTGCATCAACCTGCCATAACATAATCTAAAGCATCGGTAGCAAATGATGTATGAACCCACTGATGCAAAGATCAAAGGAAATTGATAACGGTTGCCAAAAGATGGTAACATTTCTAAACTTATCATATTTGTTTTAAAAGGGAGTACGAAGTTGAGCATTATCGACCTTTAGGGGAGCAGGATACAGTCCACCACTCATCTTCATGACTTGAGCTCTCGCCTTTTCGAAAATCTTGTCTTTCACCCAGTCGTACTGTAGAGCCATGTTGAGAACTTTGTCCATCAAGTTCTTCTTGGTTCGGTCGACTTTGATTTTGCCGCTTACCAGCTGTTGGGCTGTCAAAACGGCAACTTCTTCAAGGTAGTTCAGGGTCCTGAAGAAAGACAGGAATGGGAGTTTGACGCATTTAACGAGAAAATAAGATTCCATGATTATATTGATTTAATTTTGTTATTAACCTTTTTTCGGGTGGCTCCAAGCCTGGGCCCAAGGGGTCTACAAGAAGGTCGATGATACCGAGTTTTTTCGCTTTATCGGCGCGGATATTTTTCCCCGTTAGACTCATGTCGAGGGCAGTGGGGACAGATGACAGACGCGGGAGCCTCTGAGTACCACCTCCACCAGGAAGCAGCCC
Source organism: Apolygus lucorum (assembly GCA_009739505.2). NCBI lineage: Eukaryota > Metazoa > Arthropoda > Insecta > Hemiptera > Miridae > Apolygus > Apolygus lucorum. The sequence continues at coordinate 46,040,465 of CM019176.2, read as the reverse complement.
CAACATCACTTCTGGCAAGGCAACAGCTGTCTTTTTATCTTTAACAGCTATTCTGTAGTGACAAGCAAGCGCCACCTGAAGCAAAGTTAAGAAATAAAGTATTAGAGGGTGGCGACATGCATGATACATGGAAGGTGATCTTACAAGGTCGGATTACTGATAAAAGTTGGAGCTGGAAGCGAACAAAAAACAGTAAGATGGTAGAGAGAGATGCCAGACCATTGGAATCGACAAGATGATCAGACGTGATTGTGAGGGAAATCCAGTCGATCAGGGCTGTCCCCTACCTTTTCTTTGACCAACAACCGACAAAATTTCATGCCATTCGGTAAAAGACACATTAGTGTTTTTAAAAAATTTATCAGTAATTAATGTCTTTCATTAGATTTTGACTGCTCTGGGAGTGTAGGGAGAACTCAGGGTGGTATGGCTCACTAACCAGACCTACCAAGGGGAGCTTTTTCGATCCAACCACATACTGTGGTGAATACTTGTGGTCTTCACCGCCATTCTGATAGTTGCATCTACCTACAGTATTTCAATGAAAACACATATCTAGGAGCATCTATAGGTCCCCTCATATACGGGTAGAGATGCCTACTAATGAAAGTTCACTTTTTCACAAGCATACAGAAATGTCTATAGCTTTTATAAGCTTATGGATTCTATATGACTGTCCAAGTTAAGATCAATATCTTCCAATAACCGAGACAGAAAATAGCTAATAAAGTCTAAAATTACCTCAAGACCACCACCAAGGCACGAGCCCTGGATGGCCGCCACAACAGGTTTCTTCATGGCTTCAACTTTGTTTAGGATGTTTTGCGCCATCTTAGATATCTCGATGACTTCTTGTTCAGTTTTGGCGGCTTCAAGCATGGTAATGTCGGCTCCAGCGATGAAACATCCTGGCTTGCCAGAGATCAACACGGCTGCCTGCACGCTTGGATTGTTATTCACTTCACCGAGAGCACTTTCCAGCTCGTATGCCACCTCCCGGCTCAAAGAATTTACCTGATGCACATAAACGTTGCGTCTTAGAAATATGGAGTAGAAAATCCTGGTATCACACTGCATAAACAAACCACATTGTAACAGCATCTAGTATCATCTGATATTCACCTTCGCTCCAGGAGTGTCTAAGGTAATGACGGCTACGTTGTTTACTATTCTTGTTTTGGTGTGTTTGGTGGTACCGGAAGAATAAAGGCGCCATTGATTCACTCCTGAAATTGATTTAAAAATACGTATTATTTGATCGAATAAACGTGTTAACAGAGCTGTACATAATAAAATGAGAGCATGATTACAAGACAGTTATTTTCTTAATCCAAACCATTCTTTATACTGATGATAATAATCCAGCTCCGTGGGTCGCAGTTTTACAATTCGAAACCCTCCTGATTACAATTTTGTAAAATTACAGGAGTACCCTAGTTCTTCCAATGGCCAACGTTCCCCACTGTGAATTTTCATACGTCTTAGATGGAAATAATTCCAGAGTTTGGAGTTGCCCGAAAAATGAACAGACAAAGAATAGTCTAAATTCTTTTGATATGACGACGATTCTGATTAGAAATGCATTGGTGTTGCTTTAGGGACCTTTCCTTGTACGGCTAAACCCAGGCAGTACATCTACTTTATTTTGGGAGATACCACAATAACGGGTGCAACAGAATCAACACGAAACAACCATCAGAATTACCTACAATCACAAATAAATAGAAAAACTATCTCTGAACTTGATTCAAGTCATTTTAATAAAATAATTTCCACCTACCTACCCAATCTATTTGCTAAAAACAAACACTGATAAGAGGCAAGATTCTAATAATAATCTTATACTAATGCAGAATTACCTTCAATCATGAATAAACATAAAAACCATCTCTGAACTTGATTCAAGTCATTTTAATAAAATAATTTCCACCTACCTACCCAACCTATTCGATAAAAACAAAACACTGATTCTAATAATAATCCTATACTAATCCCCATTATCTGCCTTCAATGTAATACAGTTTACAATAGACATCGATATAACATCCAAGAATTTCATTAGGAATACTTCACAAGAATCGTCCATTTTTGATGTTTTCACCCCGATTTATGCCCCTACAATATCCTGGAATATTATTATTGTCAAATCCTGGAAATATTCTGTGAATACATAACCCGATAGTATAGATGATCCTATGCATAGTAGTTAATCTCAAAACATCAATCTCTACCTTCCACTATCACAATAATTAATCTACACGTCAATCTGCCAATCTCTGAATATTGTTGGAAGATATAGAAGTTATTTATGGATGCTACAAGGATTTTACGTTTGCGCATGCGCACAAAATACTTCCATTTTGGGAGTCATGATTTTCATAGGGGACCATCTCCACTCCAACTCGTTCAATTCCTGAAAATTTCATCGAAATCAGACGGGAAATGTAGAAGTTATGGCTGTAACAAGGAAATACACGTTTGCGCATGCGCATTGACTACTATCAGTCTGGGGCCATGCTTTTCATAGGGGACCATCTATACGCCAATCTGCACAATCCCTGAAAATTTCATCGAAATCGGATAAGAAATGTAGAAGTTAAGGCTGTGGCAAGGATTTCATGACAGACAGACACGGAACCACAATTTAAAACGTAAAACGAGATTGGAAATTTTGATTTTGGAAAACTTTTTTTTTCAACCTTGAAAAGTGAAAACAAAGCTACCTTGGTAGACTCGGAAGCAAAATCTATACCTACGCGACCAGGAGACGGTAGGATCAAAAGTGTCTAAAACTTATACCAACCGTTGATCAATAGTGTTTCTTGTTTTTACCAATCGGTGAGCCGAGGAAAGTAAAAATCGTACCAAATTTGAAGAATTTAACTCAAACATTAATATTAGTCTAGAAGTTGCCTTGTATTCACGCTTTCTTTTCTCATACTACCTCATCTTCATTAGGTATAATAATCATAGAAGTTAAAGTTTAGCACCCAATAGGGGGTGCGCCTTGATTTTTTTAGATTTTTAATCGAAAGTAGACTACATCCTGAGAATTTTGGCACCAACCGGGACCTTCTAGCGTGAGTAAATCTGTTTCTATGATTTTTCAAAGTTTCGACCGTTTATGACGTCACGCGCCCCTCTCGCCTGGGCGGGACCCCCCAGCCCACTGTGACGTCATTAACATTCGAAACTTTGAAAAATCATAGAAAAAGGTCTTCTAACGCTAGAAGGTCGTGGTTGGTGTCAAAATTCTCAAAATGAGGTCTAGTTTAGATTAAAAATAACAATAAACAGTTTTTCCTACCCAGGCGCACACCCCATTGAAGGGTTTCAGGTAAAATGTATCATTCCTCATTACAGAATAAACTTCAGAAAAAACTGTCAAGACGACACACATATTTTTCGTATTATCAGTTGCCTTTCGAGTTAACCGAGAGATAAGAATGCGTGAAATAGAGGGGGCAGTGGGTAGTGATTCACGAGCGGAGTTATCATCCAGGATCAAAGTACAACGCTGGAGAACGTACAAATATTCCGATAAAGGACGACAATGAATTAACATTATATTATCACCCGCAATAGGAACCTCATAGTCAGGCAAGTGAAATAATAGTCAGGAAATCTGTCCCACTTGAACTCTAAACACTAAACACTAAACACTCTCTAAATAATCTTCACTTCTGCTCTTTCATTTTTTTGTGAATCATGACAATTCTGATTCAGTTGTAATTTGTGTTCGACAAGTCGTTGGCTGTTGTCTGGATAAACCACCATTCAAGGTTCTCATCAGTGACCTATCTAAGCGCGATTGTCATTCATGCGTTTACATAGAGCCAATTCCGAACAGTATTACGTAAGTGACAGGTTAAAAAAACTGCATTGAATCTGGCACGGCCTAAAGAAATTAGAGGTCATGGGCAGATGTCCAAAAAGAACTTTACTGCTCGAGGAAATGAATAACAGGAATAAGCGTTCATTAGATTTATTTCCCTAGCACCCATGATACTAAATTGCAAAGTATTTCACTATATATTTGGAAAAACATTATTGTACCACTAAATAATTTAGTTCGATAACCATAATCTATCTTTAACAAATTTAAAAAAGAGGCAATCTACTGATAAAACAACTGAAAGTTGAGTCCGTAATGACCCATAATACTGCGAATTGCACAGGGTTTTGGGCTAATTAATGGAACACTTCGAATACGAATCACTTTTAATGAGCACTGACTGTTCAGATTAAACATCGCATACGAGAGACGTTGAGTGGATAGTATTACACCCATTGCTAGGATCCATGACGGGCATCTATTTATATCAAATACTAACAGCTTTAGAGTAATCATAACGATTTCTTTAAAATATGAAAAATGCGCGGAAAAGGGTACCCATGCCGGAACTGAGAATTTTACATTTGTATAATCTTTAAATTTCAATAAAATGAGCCCATTACTTTCAGGCTTGCATAATATCAGATATCTTGCATCTGTGAATGCATTACAAGAGAAGAAACAACAGAGTTCGATGCCGGAACCTCAGAACCATTATTATTAGGGCCTCAGAACCAATATTATTAGGGCCTCAGAACCAATATTATTAGGGCCTCAGAACCAATATTATTAGGGCCTCAGAACCAATATCAATAGGGCCTCAGAACCAATATTATTAGGGCCTCAGAACCAATATTATTAGGGCCTCAGAACCAATATTATTAGGGCCTCAGAACAATATTATTAGGGCCTCAGAACCAATATTATGAAGGCCTTAGAACCAATATTATTAGGGCCTCAGAACCAATATTATTAGAGCCTCAGAACCAATATTATTAGGGCCTCAGAACCAATATTATTAGGGCCTCAGAACCAATATTATTAGGGCCTCAGAACCAATATTATTAGGGCCTCAGAACCAATATTATTAGGGCCTCAGAACCAATATTATTAGGGCCTCAGAACCAATATTATTGGGGCCTCAGAACCAATATTATGAAGGCCTCAGAACCAATATTATTAGGGCCTCAGAACCAATATTATGAAGGCCTCAGAACCATAATTATTAGGAACCTCAGAAGAATTATTAGGGCCCAATAACGTTTTGTTTGAAGGGAGTATCAGGCGGACTTGAACTGGTGACGTCACCCACTGGAACGTCCTTCCCAGCTCATTTCGACGTTTCTCAGCCGACATTGAATTTCTGGCTGTGATATAATATCTTCGTAAACAGTTGTGATATGTCTTATTTAACTTGATCAGGAATGGCGTCTACAGAAACCTACTCGGTCTGTAGTACTAAATTTGTACTTATTTTTTTGATGTATTCCCAACGCAATTTCAAAACGCCCTAGCTCGAAAACTTTCGATATACGTAGGTATTGATTTTTCATTAATTTAAAATAGTGATGATTTTTAAGAATTTATTGGCATCCCAGAGCTCTGTGGGACAAAGCGTTCCAGTCTCACCCAGGAAACTACTACGTACGCCTTTGGTCGGAATGGGGTATTTCGGTGGGTCGGAAATTCAGGTTTTTGATCTCAAATTTGGATTCAGCACCCTTGAAAACCTCTATACTCCAACTTTTAGCCCAATGATACTATAACATCTGGTAGAAAAATTAATTAAAGAGATCACACGTTTGAAAAAAAGGCATCTCGAAACCACCCAGCGTTCGCACTACTCGTTGAAAGGGGGGAAGTATTTGAGCGAATTTTGAAAATTAAAATGGAAATGGAAGAACTGATTCTTTTGATTCCAGAAATGGAGTCTTGAGAATCAAAAAGTGAACATTACCATTCAAGAGATGTCCAGCGGAGTCAGGATTGAGGTTTTTGGACAGGAGGTAAAAATGTGTTTTTAGCGTTTGTGTGGACATCATCATATTCATAGTAAAACTTGGTATATTCGGAAACAGCATAACATTTCTGATAGAAATACGTTTTCAGGAATTAAAAACTGTCCAACAATTATTGTAAATATAATATACCTTATAAACAATTTCGCCACTCAAAACACGAAAAACTGTATAATTGTAACAAATTTTCCATTCCCATGTACCTTTTGGCCGTACCACAACCAGAAAGAGCCCCAGAAACTCATATTACTAATCAACAGTTAATCATTTTGGTTATTATTATTATTACTGTTTAGGTTAAAATCGGGTCACCTGCTGGTAGAAAAATCGGTACCTACTGGTTGTTTAAAGTTTCTATGGCATTTGGCGCATTCTATGACAGAGCTAGGCTGTACTTTAAATCATTTATACAAACACTTTTTTTTAACAAATTTATACAAATAACGTCAAAACTAAAACCAGAACTTGGAGAGCACGAGTATAAAATTATATAACATAGGTAATTTATACAATTATAATGGAGACTGCGTATAGTATACCCAAAATTGCAATAGCCGAATACCCACTCAATGGGTTCGTGTACACAAGTATAGAATGAATATGGATTGGGTAAATTACTACAATTTTTAGAAATTGCTATACCCTGTAAGTACATATAATAATATGGGAGTCTAATGAAATTTGAAAAAACATCAACAATCTGCGTATGTGTTTACCGTACTTACTCCACGAGTTCAGGGTAATAAAGAGAGCATTTTTTGAGGGTTTTGAAGTTAACAAAATTGAAAATCTTCAAGTTTCTACAGCTAAAGGGCGTATCTCTGAAATTTCTTGAAATCCTTAGGCGATTAGGCGTATGTCGTTTTTCCTAAGCCTAATGGCGGATATCATGCCAAATACCTGTCTCTACTAAGCAAGAAAGCCGCATCTCCTGAGATACGGCTTTTTTGCTTAGCAAAAATTCGAAATATGTTCTTGGCAACCAAAATGCTTAGCGGAAAAGCCGGATCTCGTAGGGTGCTCACTTATCTAATAATATAAAACGCCAACCGTACGTACGTACGTACGTATGCAAGGAGGGGTTGGAGGGGTCGTGGGAGGAGGAAGAGCTGAGGGCGGGAGGAGCTGGGGGCGGGAGGAGATGGGTGCGGGAGGTGCTGGGGCGGGAGGAGCTGGAGGCGGGAAGAGTTGGAGTCGGGAGGAGCTGGAGGCGGGAATAGTTGGAGGCGGGAGGAGCTGGGCTATCAGGAGGCTACTTTTAGTAGGCTTTTCAGCTAGTTAGTGATAAGTCACCAAACAAACTGGGCTGGAGGCTCGTCACCGAACTTTTCCATACGATTAAATTTAATAATCTGCGTAAAAAAAGAAGTGTAGAAACAACCAACGAATCATGTTAAAAACCCCGGCTAAAATCTGCCAGGAAACCGCTTGAAGTGCTTGGAATGCTTAACAAAAAAGGCGTATATCTCGAATATCACCCTTACTTACTAAGCGGAAAGGGAGTATCTCCTCTAAATTGGTTATGACGTGAATTCCCATGAAAAAAAGGCCGTTGTAAGTTGGAGAATGATTGGACCTACCGTATGATGTCCCGAAAATGGGGTAAAAGTATAATTAACTGGACGCGAAACTTAAAAAACGAAAAGTACTCGTACTGAAAATCTTGATTTTCGGAGATGCGCCCTTCTTGCTAAGGACGGCAGCATAGGGGACATCAATTTTGGAAATGTCTTCAAAATCGGACAAATTTTCGAGTAGGTAGGTAGGTAATTTTGTCTGGGACAAGGAATTGAATTCCGGTACAACAGAAACGAATTCAACATTGTTCTGGAAGGTTTAAAACCTAAAATGAGAGAGGAAGTTTCAATTTTTGAGGACCAAATTTTGACTTGCGACACCATGACAAAATGGACTAAGTTTTATGTTTATTTTTTGATTTGAAAGGTCTCTATCAGAGCTTTTCAAGAAGGTGCAATACGTAGGGCATTCGATGGACGGAAATGGGTCTTGGATTTTAAAGCTCACTGCTAAGTCATCCCGCCACGCCTAGTATTTCTCACGTCACACCTTTCTATACACCCATCATTGCTCATTCCTGTCGTGATTTTGAGCTGCAAATAGACACATTGGAGTTCTCGAGAATGCCTAAACCAAATTTGAGAGCAAAATATAAAATTCCCACTCAGGCGCAGTCCTCATTGGAATTTTAGACCCAGCAACCCTCTACATCGCTGTACCTACCAGCGTAATCGAAACTTGAAAACCTAGTAGTTCATCGTGTTATGCACTGAACTCGATTTCCTACCTACAAAACAGGGATCCAATCTTGAAACACCTGGCTGAAATGATGCAGTGGAATGAAAAGTTGTGCGACAAGCTAGATAAGCAGTAATATTTGATGGTCCTTAGGCGATAGCACAGTCTACACTGAGGGATTTTTGGCAGATACCGACTGAATTGTAAAAATAGAACCGGTAGAGGATGGGACACCTGACTTTCGAAATACCGGTTAAATTTAAGCAGAGAAATGCATGATTTTGTAGTAAATACCTAAACAAAACTGAACTTGTCACAAATCGTAGTTTTAGAACAAACGTATCATATACTACACGGAATGAACAACGAAGTGGTTGGAGATGACATGAAAGCACGTCAACGTTTCCTATGATATGTTTCGGGCAGGATGAGAATCATAACGGATCAATTTATCATCGCCAATGGATAGCGATGAAACAACAGATTCAGCAATCATAGAAATCGTTCGGATAAACCAGTATTGACCAAGCTTTAATTAACGTTAATAGAAAAAGGTCACGACGACCGGTAGGATTAGGGGTGGGGGAGTGATACTTCGGCTCGTTTTCAGGTACCGAATTTGAATCCTTCAGCGAATATTATTCTGTACGCATATAAAATAAATACCAACGTACCTGTAGACGATATCAATTTCACGTTATTTCTGGAAATATCGCCCAAAATCCCGAATAATCTGCAAGCGGCCATGATGACTTCTAACAAGCACTAGAAAAGACGAAAAACTGACAGACTGAAAAACGATGTGGAAGTAGGAGTAGGTTCTAAGACGCGCCCGCTGCATGTCTCAATCGCTAGCGCTGTCTAGGGCCTCGAATTCTAACTAGAAGTACTCGGGTATTTCTTTACTAATGAATGGTTGGGGTATTTTTTGCTTTCAAGATTCGCGAGCATTGAGTTCAGTGATAAAATTATGCACAGATAAGCCGAAAATATAAAAAAATCATTTTCCAAGAGGAGATGGTTATCGTGAAAACCGAGTGATTGAGACATGTGGCGGGCGTATTCCAGACCCTCTCGTAGAACAACACTGTCATGGATGTTTTGAACGTCCATGATGTAGGGATGGGCGAGACAAGTGATACTGCAAAAAGTATCGATACTTTCAAGGTAGCATCAAGTACGGAAAGTAACTACTTTCCGGGTATTATTAACAATTAAATTATAATAGGTAGATAACTTATTATTGTTTGTAAAAAAACACCGTTGTAAATTGAGATGAATTTGGGAAAATTTTTAAAAGGATTTGTTGTAGACAGGTTCTGGAAAATGACCCAAAAGTTTTTTTTTTTCAAAGTTCTAACTTCTCAAATTAAACGAAGGAAATTTTCACTAAAGTACCTATGTGTATGAACTTGAAGATGCCGTGTTCTTCAACACAATTTTCAGATAAAGAGTTATAACGCGAGATTGATCAAAACAACACACCTTTATTAATAGTTTCGATGATACCTGGGCCTGGTCTTGCCACATGTGAGGATAAAATTCATGAGCCAATTGGTTGAAAGTTTACACAGTTTTGTGAAAGAAAGTCTCCAATACGTTAGTCTGAGCGATTCCGAAGGTGTTTGAGAAATGATGTTGATTTATCTTAGATTATTTACTACCTAGTTGGTGTTGTTTGCAGTTGTGAAATTGCTAATATCCAAATTGCGCAGAACTCGTTAGTGAAAGAAAGTAGCTTACAACCCCTCAAATTGTTGTCCCATTTCTAACCATTATTAGGTTTGTTCCAGCGCAAAAAGTTCATGAACTCAAGTTCATGAACCCGCTGGGTGTGAGAACCCGAAAAAGTTGAAGAGTTCATGAACTTTTTAGGTTCATGAACCTGTGCGCAGGAACGTTTTTAGTAGTTAACATGAAATTCGGCAGGGAGCGCGCAACTCGGCTTTCAACAAACCTTGAATAACCTCCTCTCATCTCAATCTTTAGCGGGATTTTTTAAGTTTAAGATTGAACGATTCTTCGCAATTTTTAACTAACAATGTCTCCTAGCTATTTTGTTTCAACCCCTTGTTTTTTCAAGTTTTATCAATTTAAAGAATTTTTTCGTGTTTACTGACTTATTACATTAAAACTGTTGTAACTCCTGATATTTACCAAGTAAACTCAAGTTTGAGGATATTGTTGAAAAGAGCGTTACATTTCCAAGCTAACAAGTGCGAAACCAAAATATTTTAGCAATAAAACATGTTTGAAAAAATCAAGTCAAAAAGCAAACCACAAGTTTTTACTCTGAATCCCTGCCTATTTCGATAGGCGCTCTTCGAAAAAACATGCTCAAATTGTCAGTTTTCCAATGGTCTATCAATTTTTCTCTTTAAAATTCATATTGGAAGAGTAGGTACCTAAATCAAGTTTTAGTGCCAAAAAAACGTGCGTTTTACTAAAAAATCGAGTGTTATACGTGGTTTATCATTGTCACCCTCGATCTCAAGATGAATTGACAAGTTTTTGGTATCATTAATTTCCTATGCATAGGAATTACATGTAATTTCATGCTGAATCCAATGGTGATACTTCTTGACTGCAAAATAGTGGTTATTTCGATGAAATCCTTCATTTTTCGTTCCAAAAATACGCATTATTCGTAGATAAGGTACTGAGCATAAAGTAACACCTTTCTACTCAATAGCAACATCATCTTATTTGTGTTACGTTAAAATGCAATCTTATGGGACTCAAACAACATTGTTTCAGTAGAAAAAACATTGCAGAGTTCATACCTGGAGTTCGGAGGTTCATTTCATTGATCAGCTTCCACTATTTCTTCAAAAATTCACTTTCTAGCCGTCAGAATTATTCGGAAGTATCGCCATTGAGTTCAGCGTGAAAAACTACTGAAGAAATGATACCGAAATCGTGAAGTCATATTGAGATCGACAGGTGACCGGACTCGGCGTAAAACATTCAATTTTCTTGTAAAAAGCTTCTATTTTCTCGAAAAAGCTTTCAATTCAAACGCAGCAACCCACTATTGTAGTCAACTAATCAACTTTTGCCCATGTCACATGAGTAATCAATCACCCCATTTTACGGTAAATAGTTTGCAGAAGAGAGGGATGATGTGAACTTCCTTGACACACTCTCCGAATAAATAGACAAAGCTCACTGTAGTGATAATGGAATAATCGTGTATTTGTGAAAAAAGAAAGAGTCGATCGAAAATGGCTTCTGTTAGAACATAAGTAAATTCCAAAATAAATAAATAAGTAAATTCCACTTCATTCGAAAAACACTTCATTCCTAAAGACGTCTCGCTTTTCGAGGAAGGGGCTCAGCACAACGAAAAGAAAGTTTGAGAATGGAGCCAAGTGATTAGCGTGAAAACTAGGAGCATCTAGGATGTGAGGGTGATAAAACGGCATCAGCGCTGCCTGGCGACGATTAGATGAACCTTCCGGAACTCAAAACCTACGTTATCACACTTATCAATCGGCCAATGTGATTTGTGAAGTTGGTATCGTGTGCCGCGTTCCTAAAGCCGGGTTCCGTAGTGCTTAATAGGATTCGCGGATGTTAACTTTCGAAGGAGGGTGTTGCGTATTGGAAAATCAGGTATTGTACGGATTACGGACATAGGTACCTAGCTACTTTGATAAACTTCGTAACGAACTCCTGTCGTTTGCTTACAACTCAATCTCTCTCGAACGTTATTCAAGTTTTTATTGAGTATTTCAAGTTTTTCAAGTAGTATTTCAAATTTAATGTCAAGTTTTTATTGAGTATTTCAAGTTTTTCAAGAGTATTTCAAATACATATTTCAAGTTTTAATTTCAAGAGTTTTTATTGTTATTGTAATGACTTTTTAGTCGAGATTATTCTGATATTTTTCATGAGGTTAAATGAAGTTGAATTATCGTACAAGAAGGTCTATTTATACTTACAGAGTATAAATTGACCTTCATTTTACTTTAATTAATTTTACCTTAATTCATAAAAAGTACTGTTACGAAAATATGGAGAATACAAGACTTTTGATGTTTATCATAAGCTTTGTGATATTTTGTGATATATTGAGACAACAGTCTGAATTATAGATGTTCAAGTTCATCTCATTGATTTTTGGATTGTAGTTCACTCAAAGGTGATATAAAAGTTACTGTTCGGTAGGTATGTAATTCACTACACTGTATGTTCCTTCTGTGCCTGTTTTTCTTGACATAACTACGATACCATTGTAGTGATTCCTTATTTTTTCTTAATTAGAGGGAAATTGTGAATTTTAGACATTGTAACCAAGTAAGTTCCCCTGAAATGTCATATTGACACTGTGATACGTCTAGGCTGACTCGTTTGTTCCTATATTCATGTACTGTAAGACAGACATCGTTTTGTAGTAATGACAATTTTTTTAGACTGTCCAGGAATTTTTTTCCACCCGGAAAATGAGTCTTGTTTTACAATGATTTAGTAGGTAGGTACCTACTAAAAGTACTAATGTTCCTAATGACCTCAATGGTGATTATTTTTGGGATTTTTTTCATTGAATAAATCCAATAACCATTACCGATGTGGAATTCAATCATTTCATTCCCCAATTTCCCGAAAACGACCTTTGTTTTGATCCATTTAACACGATTTTTTACTGGTATTCGTCACATCGACGAATGAGTTGCAATACGCACAAAAAAATGGGGTTGCATTCTAGGGTTAAATAATAATTTTATCATTATTACATAACAATTTTATTATTACATTATAATTTTATTATTATTATGAGAATTTATATAACAACAATGAGGAATTTCACCGAATTCTGTTTGCATTTTTCCTGAATAGTTAATGGTGTGGGATAGCTGAAAATCGGGGTGATAGTTACCTTTTCAAGTTCATTGTTGATGGCCATGGTTAAAAACAAGCCAGTGTTTTGAAGTATTACTTTCAATAATGAACCTTTGGAATTAAAACTAGGCATAAAACTAAAATCTGAACACATTTGAGCCGAAAAGGTTTGCTAGTTAGATTATTATCAACCCACAACTTTATCTCAACCCTAATATTTCTGGATTAATCATGATATTAAACTAACAGGAAAACATTTAAAATTAAAAGAAATGAATTACAAAAATATTTATTGATATATACTTACATGCAGTTGGGAACTTCCGGTCATTGATAACAAATTACCTTGTTCTCAACTGAGAATCATGAATTAATAAACACTTGATACATTACAACACAATTAAATTACTTGACAATCACAAATTGGGGTGCAGTACAAAATAAATCAATAAAATGACTACGCCAAGCAGGCATCATTTCTACAGAGCTTACCAATTTTGGATTTGATGACATGAAGTAAGTTCAGAGTAGCCACACAACTTGGAAAAGTCAGGAGATTTCTTCTGATAAAGGCAGTTTTTTTTTCATTAGATAAAGACATCACTGAGATAATAATAAAATAAATAAATAATATATTTGATTTATTATTGGCTTGTTTTATTATTTTATATTTATTTATTATAGAATAATAAATAAATCATATAAATAAATATATTTATATAAATATATCTATCAATTTTCACCAAAAATATAAAATCTACAATTTACCTATTCCTTAGCCCGGAATCAGGTAGCCCCCCCCCTCCGGGGGGATATAATATAGTATTACACATATTGTACTTTTATATTTTATTTAATATTAACCATAGTCATTAGATTAATCATAACGGATTATATTGACTTTTATAAGAAATTAAATAAAATTTTATAATATATTTGAATTAAGTATATCCATTAAAGGCGTACAAAATGAATTTTATTCATTTTGGACTCGTTATGACTTTCATTATGAATTTTAAGCCAACCTGAGACTCTACAAAATCCATCTTGCACCACACAGTCCCAAATAGAAAGGACCAAATAGATTTTGGCAATGTTTGAGTACTAATTGAACTGGTCGTTGAAGAAGCCAAACAAACCTGAACATCCTAACGAATTATTTCTCCTGGTACAAAAATCTGTTCAGGAGATATTAGAATACGGTTTTCTTCATTGCAGTCATCTCCAGCAGTCACAATCTCGTCCGCAGGTACCATCACGACCAAGAAAAAAATGAATAAAAACAAAATAAGGAAAAAAAGTACCTACTCAAAACCATCCAAATTTGTTAGTTACAAATTACTAACTGAGTAATTAAATCAATTATAACGTATTCAATTATGTCACTATGATAGTTTATGCATAAACTGTTTTCTAAATTACTCGTACCTAAGCTTTAATGTATACTTACCACTTGGTAGATTGCTAGAGATAGAGTCCAGTAAGTCCCAAGTGTGTCGTCAGTATGAAATCCCTTCTAACATGGAATGGAGCCTGCAAAGAGAAAAGAAAGAGTACCTATTCATTTAGTTTTTGGTACCAGACAAGCATTTAGGTAAAGATTTGCAAAGTCCTATGCTGATGTATCACCAGAACATTATTTATTATTTGAGATAAAATTAAATAGGTAAACATAGACGGGTAAATACATTTACTTACGTTTGCCGGTATGACAATGGGGAAATTCCTTTTATAGTCAAGCTTTTCTGGGGTTTCATCCAAGTGCTCGGAGCAGACGGTGGTATCTTTGTTTATGCATCTATATTCCGTGCCTTCTGTAATCTACCATTAGCTCCTCTGATTATCGCCAATATTACGAATATTCTACAGAGAGTGCATCTTGCAAGATTTCTGAGTGCTTCTCGCAAGGTTTTATGTGAATCTCCTCATCATTACATCGCTTCAGTATAACACAATTTCCCCTGGGTAACAGCAAACAGGGCTAAGGAAATCGATAGGATTTGGTGGGCGGATTATATCCTGGTCGTCCAACTTTGCACGGTCGCTATTGCACTCAATGTATGCACAGTTATGGCATTGTGGAAGTGGAACTGTTCTAGTTATCGGGGGAATAGCACTAGGTACTATTAACTATTTTGCTGTACGACTCTGTTGAGGGCAAGCACTTCGTCACAGCGAGGTAATATACGGAGAACTCTTCGTCCAGATTCTCGCACTGGGAGATTCGCAAAACAAAACACACGCGGAAAATCAGCAAGGCGAAACTACGGTAAAATGTGTCACTGATGTACCGAGCTGTCATCACATCGGCCGATACGTGTGATAAGTGTGATAACGTAGGTTTTGAGTTCCGGAAGGTTCATCTAATCGTCGCCAGGCAGCGCTGATGCCGTTTTATCACCCTCACATCCTAGATGCTCCTGTGAAAACTGGTCAACAAATGAAAAATTAGTAGGTTTCACGTGAATGGCACAGGTTACCCTTCAGTTCGAGTTCACAACCCTGCCTTCGATGAGTGCAGAAAGTTCATGAACCCAGGTGTAAAAAGTTCATGAACTGGAAGCGCTGGAACGCGGTTTATGTTTGCAAGTTCTCGAACTCGGCGCCGCTGGAACGCATCAGTTCATGAACTCAACATGCGCGCGGGTTGTGCGCAGGTTAGGTAAAAGAAAGTTCATGAACTGAGAGGCGCTGGAACAAACCTATTATGATGACAGTTATTCCATATTCGGAATAAACCCTCCATATTAGTCAATGAGATGAAAAAGCCAGAAAATTAGATCATACTACACAATTCTCCAAGAACATTCTGTCCATTGATTTACTTCGTAAAACTCTTTCCATCTGATGAATATGAAATTGGGTTTCCATGAGTTTCTTTCCAGGAAAATTCATGAGTTTCTTTGAGAGGGCAATGGTCAGTGCTGCGCAATGTTCGGCACCAATCTCTTCCTGGTTGCTTCCTGCTGGGAAGTGTTTTACAAGATCTGTCTTGTGTTAGCTGGTGCCCTGTCGGCAGAGTTGAGAATAGGATATATGAAGAAGAAAAATAAATTGAATTTAACTTCGTACAACTAAAGGGTTTCAACTCGGCCTCGAGACTTGATCTGTCAACTAGGTAGGTACTTATGTATTAAAATGATTAACGATCAGATTGTGGAAAACCATTTTATCAAAAGACAGAGTAGAAAAGAAAGTTATCTATTTCCACAAAATAATGAGTTTCAAGCGATAACTTGTAACTCATTATTTTCGTGGAAATAGACGTTCTTCCCAACTCCGTTTTTTTTATTAACACGTTCACTGCGGGTCAATTTTTGGGAGCTGACCCACCGTGCTGACCCGATTTTTTCCGTAATACGCTTCAAAATCGCAGTTCACTAACGAGACATGTGAATCACAGTTTCAATCCCCCGACGGCGCATTCTGGCGGTCCAACGGAACCTTCCTAGCAAGCGTAGCAAGAGAAGGAGACGATTCGTACGGGCGAAGTGAAGAAAATCAGGGATAAACTCAATCCAACCACTCACGCCCCTGAGGCGTGACCCGCCCGTCTGGTCGGCCTACCTCACGCCCCAGGGGCGTGATCCGCAGCGAACGTGTTAAGGAAGGAATCTGACTGAGGTGTGGTAAACAACGAAAAAAGAATCTCTCTTACAGTGGTAGCAATAACGAAAAATTATGAGACATTTGAAAAAAACTGATGTATTGTTCAATTTGAAATCCACATAAATAGGTGTTGATGCTATATAATATCGGGAATACAGCTGTAGAAACACGAGGGGTGGGAACTACAAAATACGTGGCAACAACCAATCGGAAAAAATTAATACACAATTGTTATGCCACAGACAAAAAATGGTGGTTGAATAATAATTATTCGCGGAATGAGCAGGTATTACTGAGGCATCCTTTAGAACGGAGGCGGCCCTGTAACAAAAAGGAATCGAGGTTACACACTTCAGTTTATATTAATAGGCACTACTACTATCCCTCGTAAAAAGCTCTGCAAATTATTACAGAACGGGTTATTTTGGTTTATTATTTTCAATAATGAACCTTTGGAATCGACTAAGAAACTAAGTCTTTAACCCCCCCCCCCCCACAAAATTTGATGGTTTACGTTTCAAGGTACGTAGAATCCAAAAATCGAATAACAATTTGGCCGTCCTTCCGCGGCACTTTCCTCACTTAGCATTGACCGATTTTGTTGAAATTTGGTTTTTGGTATATGGGCTCCATTTGGGGTCTCGATGTGCCCCGAAGTTTTTGGTTGATGTGGGTCACTTCTAAGGGTTGGAAAATGAGGGTTGAAATTTTGAAAACGCCCTCACTCAAAAAATGTTGATAAAAAGGTATTATTTTTTCATCACTTCATAGTAATGAATTTTTTATTTAGTAAAAAATTTTGATATGGAGGTATTGTTTTTTCATCACTTCATAGTAGTGAATTTTGAGAGACCACACGGAGCCCTGGCGGGCGGGATTAGCCTACAAACGTTTCCAGGCGGTTGCCCCCTCAAATTCAGTCTAGTCTTCCCAGGGTCTACCACGTTTTTGGGTCTAATTTTTCGCTTTCGGCCTCTAATTTTCTCACAAATTGTTTCGTGATAATTCCATCGTACACTAGAATAGTTTCCAAACACCGGCTGTTTTCGAATTTTTAATTAAACACGCACTTCAATTATTACCTAATTAACATTTTCAAAAAAAATTTTTTTAATGTTATTCTTTGTAACATGTTAGATGATGGCGCTTAAGATTGGCTTGTTCTGATTACATTCATATGGTTAGATTTGAAAAGAATGTTCTTCCAAGCTTAGATAAACCGGATGAAAGTATGGGGTAAACCGGATGAAAGTATCTCCGTTCAAATTTTAGCAGACTGAAATGCGATAGATGTTTTTCTTCATGTTGGTTGTTGGTAACAATGGCAAAGCTGTGTTCTTTGCAGATGAGTGATCTATATAGAAAAATAATAAACCTTTGTGTAATAATTTGCAGCGTTTTTTCAGTATACCTAGATCATTTTGCTGCAAAGAATACGGCTTTCCCATTAAAAGTAACAGCTAGGTAACCTTAATTTCGCACCTAGTTCACTGTCAATTCTATTTTGGCAGAAAGTACCTACCTAACAGCAAAATTCAACGAATTTTGACTCTTGGTTGCAAAGGAAACTACTACAAGAAAAAACTCGCCTTACTGCTTAGAGCCTTCGGCTAAAATTCGAGAAACAACTTCAATTCAAGTGGTGACAATTTCGCGTCACCACTCCTGCGTGACTTTTCGGGTGGTTAGTCAAAGGCTAAAGCATGTTCCAAGCTAAAATATTGCGGTCCAACCTTTAAGTTCTCATAGGGAGTGAACGGTTGGTCATGAAGGAACGGCGAACGGACGGCAAAATGTTTATTTGATTTTCGGATTCTACTTGAAACGTAAACCAACATATTTTGAGTGGCGGTTAAATTTGTTTTCCTTAGTCATTTTGAAAATGTATATCAGTGAATTGAAATAGGGCCCAAGGTAGTAAAGAAAATTGTTGACATTTCAAAAACTAACCTCTCATCATAGGTGGAGGTCCTCTCATTTGCCCAGGGGGACCGCCCATCTGAGGAGGTGGTCCGCCTCGTCCCATTCCCATGTTGGGAGGCATAGCTGAAAAAAACGAAAATACACTATAAGGAACTATGTGAAACATTATTTTATGAAATCAAACACTAAATCAAACACTGCTAAAATCTCATTGGAAACCAGAACAAATGCGACATCAATAAAATATTTATTGGAGCCCATGCTCTTCTACAGGAAGTATTATTCAGCACTTATTAACTGGAGGCTAGCTAGCCTCATCACTCACGCTGGTATTGGCTACAACACAGAAGATAATCCTAGGAAATGTCAACCAGCAAAATTCAGAGAAAATCAAGAAAAAACAAAAGATATTTGCAATAATCAGCTTACGCATCATAGGTGGAGCTCCCATCATCGGCGGTGGCATGCCTGGAGGTGGCGCACGCATTTGTGGAGGTGCTGATACTTGGCCTCGTCCAGTTGGAGCCATGACTTGAGGTGAAGGTCCACCAACACCCCGTACTGGTCCCTGAAGACCTGAATTAGAACACAACAATTAACTTCGGTGACTCTTGGTGGAGAATAATTTTATCACAAAATTATATTATTACAAAATAATTTTGTGATATTATCACAAAAATTCAATACAATGGGGTATTCCAGTCAATTAAAAAAAAAAAAAAAAATTTCAAAAGATTATGGCTCAGGAATAAAGGTAATTGGGTCTGTTCGTCGAGAAAATGTTTTAAAAAAAATCAGAGAAGCTAAGGAAAGTTGAAGATTAGAATGGTGTGACGTAGCTGGCCAAAACTGTCTTTGAAAAAAGTATCCATGCACAGAGAAAAGATGAAACCCTTGGAGGACCTCTTGGATACTACAAAATACTACTCACACACGCGCGCGGCGTAGTGTGTGTGCATTTATGGCGGCCCACCATTTTTCAAACGTGTGATCTATTTAATTAATTTTTCTACCACATGTTCTAGTATCATTGGGCTTAGAGTTGGAGTATAGTGGTTTTCAAGGGTGCTGAATCCAAATTTGAGGTCAAAAACCTGAATTTCCGACCCACCGAAATACCCCATTATTCCAATCAAATGAGTAGGGATCCAGTCAAGTAATTTTTTGCCCTAATTAGTGAAATGGAAAGGCACTTGAAGGTAACGATGATTGCATTTTTTCGCTAGAAAACAAAGATTGAAGGAATTGGGGAAGCTGGTAGAAATTTACAAGAAGTTTGAAGGCAGGACTGTGACGTAGTCAGTCATTGCTTTGAGTTTACAAACTTTAAAGACAACAGAATGTTTTAAGGTAGTTTCCCAGTGATAAATGACGGCACATTAACAGAAAATAAATAACGTTGGCGATTCAACATAGGTTCTTACATCATAGTAATAACTCTTCTCTAGAAATTAAAAAAATTAAAGATGCTACAATAGTGTGTGCTAGGATAGGGGTAACTGAGTAGCAATAACTGGTCTTCTTCTTTCTTTAGACTCCTTTGGGTGAGAAAGCTACCAAGATAAATAAGGCAGATGCTACATAAGTTTGTGAGTTCTAGTTGAATAAAGAGGGAATTCTACGTTAATCAGCGTAAAACGCACATTAAAATAACAAGAGTATCATGGAACATAGCTAGCAACACATAATAATGGAGGGAAGTTAATATTGAGAAAGACAACGCAAGCATTTTTGAGGCTGCCTAAGTTGCGCTATCTGCTTTCAGCTAAGGAACTACTACAGAAACTGAAGTGGAGGCCACGCCGCTTCCTTTTGAACACTGGGCTGAAAGCTGAAGCTGGGAGCCCTAGAAGCGTTCTGATGAGTGCAACAGATTGCGTTCATGATTGCTTGTTCCCAACCTCATCGCAACAAGTCACCTTGTTTAACACATATTTTTCTCTTTGGTGCGTCACTGGCCGCTTCTAAGTAATTAATTTGATAACATTTAGTTATATTCTCGATATGTATGAAAAATCAAGCGATTTTCAATAATACACTGGGTTTCAAACGTTTCTATGGGTGCCAGTTGTCGATTGAACATTTGAACTACTGGCAATAGGGACAACAACAATTGTAAGGGCAATTTGGAAAATACTTTTCGCCTTAATTGGGTTTTATAAGTAATTCTTGCAAATCTAAATGACGATGAAATGAGAAGTTATCAATTTCTGGTCATTCGTAAGGATTTGAAAAGAAGCGGCATGAAGAGAGTGTGGCCTCCCCCCACCACTTCAGTTTCCGTGGTAGTTCTTTAGCTGAAAGTAGATGGCGCAACAGTGGCAGCCTCAAAAATGCTTTTTAACATTATTGCCATTTTAACATTAGCTTTCTCCTCTGTTAACTTATCTCCAGTACTCTGTGCTTTCGAATGACTAGTTTTTTCTTCATCAGTCTGACTAGTAAAAAAATACTCAGGAAATACGTTCAAGACAGAGGATTTTTCAAATTACACGTTCAATGAGGAATTTCACCGAATTCTGTTTGAATTTTTCCTGAATAGTTAATGGTGTGGGATAGATGAAAATCGGGCTGATTTCGGAAAATAAGTCTCCTGTTACTTTTGGGAGACAATCAAAATTTTTTATTTCAAAACTAACCGGGAAAACGGATGTGAAGCGGGAACGCTCGCTGATTGGGCTGTTCAGTTCGCCGTCTCCTCCCAGTGTTGCCCGATGGTTTGACGAAATCGTGTTTTCTAAGAGGAAAGTTATCAAACAAAAACAGGGGAAACCTAATTTCCCTCATCTTGCTTTTTCTATTTTTTTCTTCAGTTTTTCGATTTTGAACTTTACTGTTTTGTGAAATTTTGCATCTGGGGACTATAGATTTCTCGATCTCAGCGCTTCAAGCGGCCGTAAATGATCTATTCCAGGATGAAGTCATTTTCCCGGTTTTTTTTAAACATTCGTATTTTCTACACTGTTTTGTTTATTCGTAAATTAGGAAGTTCGGGCTGAAAGTTTGCCTTAGGAGGTTTTTCGAGGTGCTGAATCCAATTTCGGGGTAAAAAATAGGAAATTCCGACATGGTGAGATTCCTCATTGTTGTTGCCCCTACTGCTAGTAGTTCAAATGTTCAATCGACAACTGCCACTCATAGAAACGTTTGAAACGTATGTTATTGATAATCAGCTCGAATTTAGTCATAAATATCGAGAAAATAACTATAGTTATGAAATTAATTACTTTGATGCGGCTGGTAGCGCCTCAAGGAAAAAAACGTCTGCCAAGTGGGTGTGGCACATAGCTTCCTCGTATCCATAACCCGATTATATAGATGATCCGATGCATAGTAGTTAATCTCAAAACACCAATCTCTAAGTACCTTTCACTACCCTTATAGGGGACCATCTACACGCTACTCTGGATAATCCTAGAAAATTTCATCAAATTCGGATGAAAAATGTGAGTCACTACTCAAAAAATCCAAAAATATCTTGGCACGGCTAGGATTCGTACCCGCAAGCAAAATATGTGTTGACAAGGTGACTTGTTGTGATGATGTTGAGAGAACGCGATCTGTTGCAGTCAGCTATAACTACGTCCTGGAGCTTCACCAATCAGAGCGTTTCGAGGGCTCCCAGCTTTAGCTTTCAGCCCAGTGGCTAGCAAGTACAGGAAAGTTCTTTTGTATTCGATCAACTCACCAGGTTGCACAGGAGCACCGCCAGTAGGAACGCCCCTCCCAGCAGGCCGTGAACTGCCAATACCACCACCACCTCCTGGCATTGGTACTCTCGGGAGACCTTCTTCTGGTGGCGGAGGCCCTTCGACAGTTAAAGATACGATATTTTCTCCGCGGAGAAGAACGAATCCCAGAACCCTCTTTTCCTCTCGTTCAGGCTGCTTGGCGTTCTTGGGTTTGATTTTCCTAAACTCTTCGCAGTCTCCGAGAATGAGGTTCATATGTTTGTCAAAAGCTGAAATCAGGTCGAAGGTTGATAAGGCAGGAAAACATTATAGGAGCGAAGGCTTATACATTAGATAGAACTGGACATAAGGAACAGGTGTGTTGTAGAATAAAAACCGAGCCGGTTGGAATAGAATACTATCTAAATCATCATAATCACGAAAGCAAGTCGGTAAATTTATTTTGGACATTATTCGACAACGGTTACTTACCTTTAAAAGTACCAATAAAGGTTCTCGAGTCCTGCAGAATGATGCGGACCCGATAGTTGATATGCTGAAGCATTTTGTTATTCTTCCCGACCGTCTGAAACAAATTATGGCAAATAAAATACACTGGTTCATGTTTGTATTATGACCTAAATCATAACCATGAATATCCTACCAGTTGGACATCTAATTCCATAGAAAATCCGTACCTAGTCTGCGCCTAGGCAACATCACGAGCGCTTCCTTGCACTAAGCTCGGGTCAGTGAATGGTAGCAGCGATCTTAATTAATAAGGCTTTATTACACGTTGGTTGCAATTTATGTCGACGCTGGACAGGGGAAAGGGCCTACACTGGATGATGGTGAAAATTGAGTTAAGCATATTGTTTGGCTTTTCGATCCTTTACAAGATGATGAAAGAATCAACATAACAATAAAGTGGTTATTTGGATAAAACAGAGAAAACCGGGAAAAGACTGGCCGGGAAAAGGGCCAATACGCCTATTCTGATCTTTCCTTTGGAGGGCAGCTGATGACATCCGCGACGCCAGGAATGGCAGTCGCTCGAAAATTCAACTTTACTACGCCATTTGAGAACTAAAATCCAAGGGCGCTCGGGCCATGATGGTCAAAATTTTTTTTTAGTTTTCCGATCCTCTACAAAATGAAGATGGAATCAGGTTGAACAACATAAAAGTAAAGCGGGTTTTGGGGAAAACTCAGAAAAACAACGTCATTTGAAGTGTACATGACTGACTGGGAAAGGGGACAATTGCAACTCGTTTTGTTTATTTAGAGGAATAATTTAAAGGCAATTGGTTCAAACAAAAATCCAAGGATTCCGCTATAACCAGAAAAATAACAGTGACTTGAAAACTAACGGTTAGATTGCGTGAGCTCACTTGGAAACGCTATCTTAGAAAAGTCGCAATTCCCAACATTTTGTACTTTTGCGTATTGGTACTTTCCCCTTGAACCGTTCCACACCACCACAAAAGATTGGAATGGAGGAATTTGATGAATCCTAGAGGCAGAAACTGCCCTTTCGAGATAACTTGTCCTGGAGTTGGGGCCTCTTTAGAGCGACTGGCTAAGTTTCTGGCCTCGCGACCAGAAAATCGGACAACTATTCGCGTGAGGGAAGTACATCAATCATAATATGATTGTAATATTATTACAGATTGAGGAATGTCTTTTGTGACGGAGGGGGGGACGCCATAAACAAAAATAAATAAATATATCAAATATTAAGGGGAGGACGCCCAGGACTCACCCGACGCCGGCCATGAGGGATGAGGGAAGATGAGGAAGGTGGGGGTGGGAGAGGAGGATGAATGGAAGTGCCTCTATAGAAAGACCACCAATTAAGATATGAGCCTAGCAGGACGCGGGTGGTGATAACACGGAGTACGCCTACCGAGATGCCCAACTCGCGCAACTTCGTGGCACTTTTCCCGCACCACGACTAGGTCGCGGCCATCACCCTGATGTTTTTGGGTTCCACTCCTTTTAGCTCTGACACTGCTTGCCGTAAATCATCTCTATCATACTTTCTTATCTTGGCCCGCCAAGTCTGCTCCATGTCCAAGCTGCCATCGACAACTTGGACATCCAGGATAATGCAAGACTGGTCGGGCTTGACGGCAACGATGTCGGGCTTCTTACCCTGGTCACTTGGCATGTGATACGATCTCCCCCTCTCAACATCCCAGCCGCTAGATGACAAAGCACCTGCTATCTGCTTGGCGACCGCATCATGACGTATATTGCGGCCCCCATGAGTACGAGGACACTGCTGCACTACATGATACAGATGTTCATTTCTACTCAGACAGGCGCGGCAAAGGGGTAGAGTTATCCCATGACTACCTCTTGAACACCGTATCGCAGTTGGCAGAGTTGCCATGCGGACGGCGTGGAAGTGTCGGTACCTGACAGGACATCTTCCAAGAGCCTCCTTATTTTTCGACCGCCCACAGCCTTGTCTAAAAGATGTCTCGGTGTTAAGTGTGCAATTCTCACTAGGTACCTTCAAGCTAATCAGCATCACTAGGTGAACACAACTTTACTGTCCCGTTCCACGAAATTAATGTTAGTTGTTTGGGCAAAACTATATAGATAATAGGTATCTACTACCTTTATAACTTGGAGAGATTTCAAAAAGATAGATAGTAGGTTGCAAATGATTAGAACTTGGTGAAAGGAAGGATAGAGGAGTGACGGCAAGAGATACCACTTTCCCAATCTATCCAATCTTTCAGTTCCCGAGCATGGGAACTGAAAGATTGGATAGAGGGGTATCCTACCCTATCGGAGTGCTCTCACTTGTGGATACATGAATTTACTCATAATACGTAGGTATAGAAAAGAAGTTTAAAATTCTTTCAGATGACAATGCATACGAAGTGCTTTGTTTGTTGAGCTCTTGCTTAGGTAGGTACTCAAAGCTTTAGAAAATCTTGTTCAGTCTTTCACCTCGGTACCTAGGGCAAGTAGGCATAAGGCATAAATTGTTACTATGTATATTTACAGATTCATGACTCTCGTCATAAACTAGGTCCATAATATGGATTTATATACTATATAAAATAAGGTGTAAAATGTTATTGAAATAATGACGAAAATAATAGATTAGAATAGACGCCGGAACAAGAACGCTCCCGGCTTTAGGCTTCCTCGAGGTTAGCGCGGATTTCAATTTTTCTACCAGGATAGATAAAATATCTCACTTACCATTTTGCCTAGTAGTTGAACCACAGGACTTCTCAAGAAAAATATAACAAGCTACAAAGATTTGTAGCTGTTGGGATATAAAATTTTACAGAAAAGTAAAAATGTGGTAACAAGTTCACACTAAACGAGTTTCACTGTAAAATTGGGGTGGAAATCGATTATGAACATTGTGAAAAAATCGATATTTTGTCTCCATTTATCGATTTTTTCATCGATAAAGTGTTGCGATATTTATCGATTATTTTGTGTTGTGATTATTTTATCTTTTCAGTTCATAAATAAATTATTTGTTTGTACCATAGTTCCTCTGTCCCCGTCATGGACCTAGTATCTGGTCTATGTTACCCGTAGCTCTACCCTTACTTTATTTTTTCTGAATACCAGGGTGGATCTCTGGGCTCAAAGTTCCCTACTTTTGTTGAATACGATTGCATCCACGTCTACAAATCAGCCCAAGGAAGTCAAATAATGGGATTATGGGTTTTATCTCCGGTACTCTGTGTGCCTATATTATTGGTTCATAATTTTTCATCCTACCTACCTCAGATAGTTGGGTTATGGAGTACCTAAGTACTTATGAGAAGAGCAAAACTTGAAATTGTATATATTTTTGGTAAACCAATTATATAAGTGGGTAGCTACCAGGTACCTAAGTCGGTTATAGCGTGCTTCAATAAAAAAGCGTTTCTTAAAAAAAAAAAAAAGATACTAGGTAGGTCCTAAGATAGGTCGGTAGTTGATTTTCCATTTTTTCGTTTTCATATCAAAATCATCTTATCTGGGAAAAATTTTGACTTTTTGAGATTTTGATCATTTTATGCTAGGAAAAGCACTTTTAGAAAACTTCTTTTCTGCGCTAGCATTATTTATCATCGATTATCAATATTTTGGTACGATGTATCGATGGTGCTTGATCGATCTATTGATGATACCAATAATCGATATGTCGCCGATGTTGCATCCGTACTCCGCCATTTTGGAAACCAATGAAACCATAGGCGTAAGGTTTCCGCTTCGTAATATGGATCTTGTACGACAAATTCAATATCCTTGTATCTTGATGGAAGTTCACTAAAATCATGGAAATTAGAATCACTTTTCTATGATGAAATATTTTCTCAGTGTTGTAAATTTTGGAATGCTTTAATTTTTGTTCAGTTGCTTTCTGTTTTCCAGATTTCTGCAACAGAGCATTCTGAAATTTCTCGCTTGATTTTTGTGAATTGTCAAGTCCGTTGTGAGGTTGATTTTCAATTTATTTGTAATTTAGTTGTGTCATCGTCGTTTTATGCATCTTCTGATACCAGGTCAGCATTATACGTTCAAATCTGATTCGTTCAAATCAAACTTGAGTGTGAATCTCTGGTTATCTTCAAACTATTTGCTTCTACACACGTATAATCCTTTCGTCTCAGGACATGGCTGCGGAGATAAAACCTGCTACAGGCACTTCGAACGACAAATTTAGTTCTTCGAAAAAAATCGTTCTCCTCTCCAAACTCGAAGGGTCGGGAGACGATGTCAATCAGGCGATCATCATCCCAGGTCAAGAAGGAGTGATCAGTGTCTCGGATGACAGGTACCTACTTGCCTAGATTAGATTAACTCATTTTTTGCTGTGTACTGTATTTGA
Source organism: Apolygus lucorum (assembly GCA_009739505.2). Taxonomy (NCBI): domain Eukaryota; kingdom Metazoa; phylum Arthropoda; class Insecta; order Hemiptera; family Miridae; genus Apolygus; species Apolygus lucorum. Next base: position 46,013,456 of record CM019176.2, on the reverse strand, counting down.
ACTTCGAAAAAATCGTTCTCTATCCAAACATTCGAATTTCAGAACTGTGCGAGTATGGCTGAAAAGGGATACTGGTCAATATTGGCCGAGTATTTGTCATTACATGGCAGCCCCGGCCAGCGCCTTGTATTATCAGCATGAGACGAGACAACTTTTCGTTGGTTTAGACAACGGCACTATATCTGTGAGTTTACCACCACATGTTAGCTTTGTCTTACTTCCTTATCATTTTCCTACCTACTTATTAATTTTTTCTCTTGCTGTTTGGTAACTCTCGTTGTTGAATTCATGTCTTGGGGTATCCATTGTTGAGTTGTCAACTAAATTATACCCGCAGCTATTAATAGACTGATGCAATGCTAATTTGTCTAATGGAGCTTAATTCCGCTGCTTGCTAACGTGTTACGACGTAGGTAACCTTAGGTGTCCTTAGATTCCTATTTACTGCTTTGTCAAATAGTAGGTTTCAATGTGGGATAAAGTAGGGTAAGTTTGCACTCACCCAGTAAAAAACCTTCGTTTTCCAACTGTTTTTGTAATAATATCTAAAGAAGTCAATGAAATACAGAAGAATCGTATTTTAGTCGGTATGCGATGAGGCATTTATTTTCATGGAAGTTTTATTTTCATGGAACATCTTGAACAAAATACTATTCTAAGCAATCAGAATCCGGGGCCCAGGAGTAGCAAGAAGGCAGAAAAACTTCAGGGTTCGATTTGTCAAGGTATTTTCAACATAAAGTGTCTCTTAGCAATTTAGTTTATCCCCTCCTTTTTACCAAGTAGATTCAAATTTGAGGATACCGTTGGAAAGAGCGTTGAATTTTCAAACTACCTAGTGCAGAAACAAAATCGTTTAGAAATAAAACATTTTAAAACAAATCATGTCGAAAAGCAATTTTAAAATTATTTTACATTTGAAGTTTTTATTCGGAATCCCTGTCCATTTCTATGGGCAAAAATTAAAAATTCAAATCAGAAGAGAAAATCGTGTTTGAGTGCAAAAAAACGACGAACGGTAGACCTACGGTTCTACAGTCAGATCATTTGATGGTGCATCTACCTAGGGAATTGAAAACTAAAAGATAGCCGCTGGAATCATCAAAATCGAACAATAGTTCTCAGAGAAAAAGGGAAAACCCCGTTTATTCTTTGACTGAGACCCCCTTAACTCTTTCAGCAGCTGTAGTCGTAAGATTTTAAGTTGTCTCGCACTCTACTTAGTTTCGTCAGGCATGACAAAACTATTTTTGTAGCCTCTTTATTTTTATCGTGATGTGACGCTCGCAAACACCATCGTGACGTGGCACTCGTAAGGTTCAGAAAACAAATTGAAACGTCCTCTTAATCCACCAGAAAATCGTGTGAAGTCGACCTCAAGATGACTTAAAGAGGTTGGTTACATTTTGCCTATAAAATTTTCTCACTGAATCGAATGGTGATACTCCCGATTAATTTTGACTGACAGAAAGTGGATTTTTCGAAGAAAGCTCGGAAGATGATCTATGAAAAGAACCTCCTAACTCAGGGTAGGTATGAAAAATCCATTTTATTGATTAGTGAAAAATTACTTAAGAAATTATACCGAACTCGTCTAGTCATCTTGGGCTCGAGGGTGATCGTGATTAAAAAAAAAAAAAAACACTCGATTTTTTACGACAAAGGTTTTTTTACTGACTTCAAAACTGCCGTGTAGCCACGAAGGAGAAGGTACTCATTTTGCATACAAACATGATTTCTCTTCTGATTTGAATTTTAAAAATAAAAGATGATAGACTGTTGGAAAGCTGACAATTGTAATTTGTTGTTTCCGATGAGCACCTATCGAAATGAGCAGGGAATCAGAGTAAACACTTCGATTAAAAGAAAAAAAATCAAATTTCATAAAATTTAAAATTTCTTTTTAAATTTTATTAAAAAAATGTTTTATTTCTAGACGATTTTGGTTTTGCACTAGCTTACTTAGCTAACTAGTAGGTAACTATTTTGGGTTTGAACTAGTTTACCTAGTTAGCCCCCCAACGAAGTCCTCAAATTTGAATTTAAGTGGTAAATAACGAAAGGTGTATGACATATGGTCGTAAACCAAATAGCCAAAATCCAATCAAGTCTCAATCGTAGCCAAACCCATCAGGTGCGCCTGACTTTTTAAAAATTTTAATCGAAATTAGACCTCATCCTAAGAATGTTGACACCAGCCGTTCTCTTTTTGGATGAGTAGATATTTTTCTATGATTTTCCAAAGTTTAGAATGCTTATGACGTCACGCGCCCCTCCCGCCTGGGTGGGTCCCCCAGCCCACTGTGACGTCATAAACATTCGAAACTTTGAAAAAAAAGAAAGGTCTCCTCACGCTAGAAGGTCGCGGTTGGTGTCAAAATCCTCACAATGAGGTCTAGTTAGGATTAAAAATAACAATAAACAGTTTTTCCGACACATGCGCACACCCCACCCCATTGTATCGATGATCCGATGCTCAAATCATCAGAATCTGATGATTTGAGCATCGGATCGTCAATACAATGACATGATGATAAGATGTCTTCTGATGACTGACTGATTAGGCTGGTCTGCCAAAAGTTGATACGTCAGTTTTTACCGATTTTCAGATTTTTTGCTGCATAAGTCGATTCTAGCAAGCTTTTTGGACTTACCTCATTACGCCAGTCGTTGTTTTTTGTATTTCCTGCCGTTTCTACCATATCATAATTTACCAGACCAAAAAGCTTGCTAGAATCGACTAATACAGCAAAAAAATCTGAAAATCGGTAAAAGTGACATATTAACTTTTGACAGACCAGCCTGTTTGAGATTCTCAAACATCAATCTATAAATACCTTGCACAGCTCTCACAGAGGACCATCTACACGCCAACCCGCACAATCCCTGAAAATTTAATCGAAATCGGACCTTCGTATAGTTCTGTCCTTTACTAGCGTTTCGGACACATGCGCAGAGGATCAATCCCCGGGGGCGATGATTTCCATAGGGGACCACATTCACTCATATAATCCTTTGATATTTCATCAGATTCGGGTGGAAAATGTAAAAGTTATGGCTGTCAAGGTTTGTACGTTTGCGCATGTTCGTTTGGATGCTACCAATCCAGGGACGCTGATTTTCACGAGGGACCATCTGCACGCCAACCTGCCCAATCCCTGAAAATTTCATCGAAATCGGACAATAACTTCGTACAGTTTTGCCCGTTGTTAGGATTTCATGTCAGGCGGACACGAAACCAAACATTTTCAGGAAGGTCTAAAGACGATTGGAAATTTTGATTTCGGAGAAAACATCTTTCAACCTTGAAAAATGGAAACAAAGCTTCGGCAAGGTACCTTGGTAGGGGTTAAAACAAAATTGCTGAAAGACTTTTTTTTTGGAAATGCTTTGTAGAATCTAACACTAAAGTGTGTCTTCTGCCAAGTCAAACGTAGACATCCTGTTATAACTCAAAGTAAGAAAATAGTTTTAATGAAAGAGGCTCAGAATTCAATCAAACTAGCAATTTATTAACAAAGTTAATTTTTCTTCAGGAATATAAACTGGCAGAAGATTTCAACCGGTTGAATCATGTTCGGGACTACCTCGCTCACCAGGCTCGTATCATCAACGTCCACTTCGCTCTGACCTGTGAATGGATCCTGTCCATCGGCAGGGATAAACTTTTTCAGCTTTATTGCTCCGAGTCTGGTCGCAACTTGGGCTCGTACTCCACTCAGGCTTGGACCACTGTTCTTGTGTATCCTTTACCATTTTTATTTGAAGGTAAGAACGTGTTTGGGTGAATAGTCGAGAATCTGGAGGGTAAACAGCACATATCGTATTGAGTACAGATTCTTTGGTCAAGAAATGGGGTATTTCGGTGGGTCGGAAATTCGGGTTTTTGACATCAAATTTGGATTTAGCACCCTTGAAAACCTGTATACTCCAACTTTTAGCCCAATGATACTATAACATGTGGTAGAAAAATTAATTAAAGAGATCACACGTTTGAAAAAAAGGTGGGCCGCCATAAATGCACACACACTACGCCACGCGCGTGTGTGAGTAGTATTTTGTAGTATCCAAGAGATTCTCATTTTGGATAGCGTTACTTTAAGGTTCAATCGTTAGCGTTACCTACGTCTGCCATCTGTAATCGGTTGTTTTCTGTTTGCTTCGTTTGTGGTTTCGACTTATCAAATCAGGAAAGGGTTTCATCTCTTCTCTGTGCATGGATACTTTTTTCAAAGAGTTTTGGCTAGCTACGTCACAAACATTTTCTCGACGAACAGATTAAGATTACCGTTATTCCTGAGCCATACTCTTTTGAAAAAAAAATTAAAAAAATTGACTGAAATACCCCATTGCACATTATTGGTGCGTTTGATCTGATTTAACTAACTAGGTTATTTGAGATTAAGATTTAGCTACTCAATTTAGCTACCATAATACATTGGTTAACTAGGGTTTCACCATTTCCGTTACTTTGGGTGAGTTGCAGCTAACTGCAACTGCAGAAGTTGATGTTTATCTATATTAACCGTGTAATTATGCCCGTTTTCCCCATGTATCACTTGAAAAATGGATCTCAACTTGCGGAAGGATCTTGGAAGTAGAGTTTGAGAAGGTTATTGTGAACCCCACAATATAATTATTATGTTATAGAAAAACAATTAACGTATAATATGAACCAACTAATCATCCTGAATGTATTGCATACGTTTTCTTAACCTATTCGCATAGCTTTGATAACCAATCTAAGCACGCTTTCGTTGGAGACTATTCCGGAGTTATAACGATGATCAAGTGCGAGCCAACTGGCTTGAAAGAGATCACCAAACTCAAAGGTCACACGGGCTCTGTACGGTCTTTGGAGTGGGACTCAGCGCAGCAAAGGTTGTTCTCTGGAAGCTATGACCAGAGCATTATCGTCTGGGACATCGGTGGCCAGCAAGGAACTGCCTACGAACTTCAGGGTCATAGGTATTCATACTTACTATCCTAATGTAGTTGGTTTTCCAAAGTAATGTGTTGAACGGCTCTGTGCTGTGTTTCAATTTGAGAGAAAAGGAGGTTTTTTTAGGTGGGTTAGAATCCCACATAATCTTACTAGACCAAACTTCACCTGTGGGTTTCAACGATTTTCTCACCTGCCTGCCGGGAAAAAAGTAGTCTTTTAGTGAGTGTGTCTATGAAATTTGTCCGACTCCGAATCGAACGAAATTCGACTTGATGTGCATTGAGGATACTTAACAAGTTGGCACTGTTTACAAACTAAGGAGGTCCATCAGCTTCTACAGAAGTTCACGGAGAACTAAAGGTTCTTCAGATTCTGCTTGTTTACTAACTATGGAGGGGGTTCTTCAGCTTCTTCCGATCTAACAAAACCAACTTGTGTCCCACAACTAATTTTTCATTTTAAACAAATCAGAAATAAGAACCGTTAAAAGAAATAATTGTCATGCAAACAATCTTAAAAGTGAAGGGAGAGATACCTTATCAAATTTCATTTCCACTTTCACAAATAATTTTTGTGAAGCAGGCAATGGTTTTTGTTTAATTTATTTTGCACTGATCGCAATCGTAGGTAAGAAGAAATCATTGTCTGAAAATGAATTTTTCATTCTATTTCAGGAACCGAGTTTCTGCATTGTGCTACGCTCCCATTAAACGTGTTCTCATCTCCTCTGGTGAAGATGCTGTCATCGTATTCTGGGACATGGCTGCTCAGAGAAAAGAGGTTGGAACTGGGATATTAAAACTTATTAATCCAATTTATCGTCGACAAATTTCCGATTCAAGGACCACAAAATGAACAATTCATTGGCGAAGATTTTTGGAAGACTTTTAGAGGCATTTTGTTTCACCCTTCTCAATTGGTTAGAATTTTGAATTTTGAACCTCAAATCCGGGACCAGCACTCTTAAACCCACTTATACCAATAATCACTGTAATTTTTTAGGCCTTCTGTATTTCATAGACAGGGCATGTGGTGTGGTTAGAGGACTCTTGAAAAATAATTATTAAATTTCATTATTATTTACAGTATACATTTTGTAAAATAACACCAACTTTTTAATGTTGTAGACTCCGGAGTGGGTTGAATCGGACTTATGCCAACTGTGCCGACGCCCTTTTTTCTGGAACCTGAGAGCAATGGTGGAAACCCACACAATAGGCATCCGCCAGCACCATTGCCGTGCCTGCGGCCGAGCTGTATGTGATACTTGCAGCCAGACTACTATCGTCATTCCTAAACTTGGTTTTGAATTCCCCGTCAGAGTCTGCGGTCCTTGTCACGGCCACCTCAAAGGACAAGAGTGAGTCAAAAGAAGGATTTTGCTTCTATAGATGCTTATGATTTTGTCTTTATGGTTGATATAGTGCCAGATCGTGTGATCCAAGGGTGAGGTTAGTTATTCGGGTGACGTCCCCTGTTGCATCAAGCCTGCGTAGGCTAATTTCTTCCATATAGACCTGACTCTTATTGGTAAGCTCCTTCCGCGCGCTGTATCAGGAATTCCTGGGTCTTCCTCAACGTCATCTGTACGTAGCATGCTAAAATCTTGTAATACTTGAAAATCTTATTATAATATAGCTTTGTGTGGAATAAAAGGAATAGAGCCGGCTCGATCGTCAAGGAGTTCATGATCAAATAAATTGAGAAGCTTGATTGTGATCCAAGTAAGGGGTCAGCTGTGACCGAGCGAGCTACGGCATGTGTCCCTGGAGACGGGACTCGAACCGGTTGCAGGGGCCGTGAGTTCGAGGCCCGCCTCTGCGGCATATTTTCGGGCGAGTCGGTCGCAGTTCCCCCTCGTCCCAACCCAGGGCGGTGAGGCCAATGGGAAGCCATGAGCGAAATCATCAGAACAAATTCTAATCTTCCCTTAGGAAGACAGCTGATGACGTCCGCGACGCCAGGAATGGCAGTCGGACGAAAATCGAACCTGAAATGGTTGTTTGTTTACTTACTTGATTTACTTTGATTGTGATCCTGACTGTTATTAGATGGAATCTTCACCGAAATGTACCAAAAATTTGAAATTTTGGAACTTAAACTGACCGATAATATTGAGAGTTTTCTGGCACTTGGAGGGTTTGCATAATATTGAGTTAACGTCTTTTCTTGCACTTTGCCTACTGAAGTTCCGAATGCAGTGAATTTGTGGGAGACTAGCCATTAAAATTTAGCCCCAACTAAATTTTAATATTTTAGTTGATTCGGGCCATTGCTTCTGTACATTTTTGCTGTACATTGATGTCGGATGGGAGATGTGCATGTGGCATTCTTACAATTATTGGGAGCTCACAAAGCTGTCATCAATTGTTACTGATCGTATTCTTTCATTTCCAGCCTAACTTCCCTCGCCACCTTCCATGATGCAAAACACTCTATCGGCTTTATGAATCTAGATGAGCAGCAAAAACGTCTCCTCACAGTCGGCCATGACCGCGTCATTAAACTGTGGGACGTCTCACAACTCTTATAGTTTACAGTAAGTTATCTCCTTATAACAATGTCGTACTCTGGCTTTGATTCCTTTTACTCTCGTTTATTTGTGATAATTATTGATCATGTGACTGAAAAAATGTAAATCTATGTATTTTTTGTTATTGTACTCCGATTTGAGCTTTGCTGTTCGTTTAACCTGTATTTTGGGACTCCCCTCTTTTTCACTCGTCTATCGGGATACATCTTATTCGAACCTTATTTAATATTTTCCAAACCAAAATTAGGTTTCCAACGATTCAAAATACCATTTTTACTTAATATTTAGCATGATGCCTAATATTCTTTAAATCCCTAGTGCAATAAGATTGTAACGATCATTTCAAACTTACCAAATCCATTGGTTGCAATCCACTCGTCTTCCGATTTATCAAAGAAATTGGATGGCTGATGCGTTATTTTCCTCGTGCGTAGCTAATTCACGTATGGCATTTCTTCGAAGTAAAGATTAGCTAAGGTGATTAGTTAAACGGAAAAATACTGGTTATTTCATTTTGTATTTTTGGTTATGAAGCTCCAAACAAGGTGTGTAATTGATTTACTGATCAATCCTCAAGATAGCTTAGACCACTCACGCTCTCAGTTTGTGGATCCCTTAACACTGAGATATGGTTTTGAGGTGCAAGGCCTACCATTAAGTACTTGTAAAACAAGGCTACGACATGGTGTAAGATGCAGTTGCAGGAATGGCAAACCTAGCGTGGCGAGAAGTGGGGGTCGAACCCGTTCTGAAGGAAAATACTGATGGATCCCCAGTGCTGGTGGCTCATCGTGACAGGGAGAGGACGGCGTTTTTGGTTAATCTCATTGTTAATGCCGTCCCCTCTTACCCGTCTCAAGGATGGATTGCAACACCCAAGGAAACTCAGGGAAAGCGCAGAAAGTACGATCAAGCTGCTGAAGATATGAGAGCTTCCTTTACCCCATTAGTGTGCTTGTGTGAAGGAGTATTGCTTGCAGAATTCATAGCTTTCCAGTAAATGTACTCGCCGATAAATAGAGTAAACCAAGATCTGCCATTGCTGGATTAGAACGATACGCCAATGATTAATTATTCGTGCAGTCTCCCGACGTCTTCGAGGCTCAAGGAAGAGCATCAGAGACAAATAAAGTCGATCACGACGATATTGTGGAAACCCATTTTAATTAAAAACGGAGTAAGAAGAACATAGTCTATTCCACGAAAGTCATGAGTTAATAAGTTGAGTAGATTCCTGTTCCTTGCGTCTTCTGTGCCCTTCCTTTTGCTTCTTCCTTGTTAATAAATTGTGGATATGGTCAAGACCATGTACGCTACATAGTTTATATCAAATTAACAGCGTTAACGATTGGATCATTTTCAATCTTCAAGAAAAGTGGTTTTTTACGTACGACATTATTTTTGTAGTTTCAGAACTAACAGTTTGAAACCACATCAAGAAATGGTGTAAACTAATCCACACCATTTTCTATCCGTGGTTTAATAATTACAAAAACTTTTTAAGCATTGTTATTTTCAGTTCATTACCATTATTGATAAATATTTATGAGTATTAAACCTTGAATGTTTTGTTGAAATCTACAAAGCTCAAATCGGAAGTATCATTGGTATTTTATTTTTCTATTTTTGTTCCATTTCCTTCAATAGTTGCATCTGAAATATTAGTTGGTACTCTCTGCAAGCTCCGTTTCAAAGAATTGGGAATTGTTTGTGAAAAAAAGTTGGTTTTTCTGATCATTAGGTGTGTTTTTCTGAGATTCAGGTAGTTGAGCCAGTTCTAGCTCCAATTATTCGGTATGCTGATAACACCTCTTTTCTTATACACACCAGTTGTACAGTTATTGCGATTAACGGGCCAAAAATTCAATAAATTTTCTGCCTGAGCACGAAGCTACCGTCGATTTTCACGTGCGGCAGCTCATTGAGTTCAGGAACTTCAGTCCCACCGATATCGTCACTCAAATTCTTGCTTACTCAACTCCTCCAAGGATTTCTCAAGGTCATTTTCCAACTGTCCAAATCGTGAAATACGCTTTCTCGCCAGCGTTTTCGCTTCCTAATGTTGAGCCTCAACACGCTCCTTAACGACTTACAGTTTCTGCAAAGCCTCCTCATGCATTGGTGCTTTATTGTTTTTTGAGCGGATGAATGTTTCAGTTGCAATAAGTCGTATAATAGCTGTGTCTTTAGGCAATGTGTATCTATCAGTGCCTTGATAATTCGGTATGCTGACAACACCTTTTTTTCTTGTACATCAGTCGTACAGTTATTGCGATTAAACTGGCCGAAGTTCAGCCTCGTGTGTGATTTTCGTCCTCTGAACAAACAAATTGATTATTTTTCGTATCCAATACCGACTATAACGAACTTATTGGCACATTTCCATAATGCTAAAGTACCTATTTAATTTGTTCGACACGAATTCGGCTGATTAAATTGGTGAATTTAAATATGATGATATAAATTATAATGAAGAATTATATGATGATATAAATTTAAATATGATTATTATAAAAATCATTATTTTATTTAAATTTTCCCTGGGAAAAAAGATTAACAACTTTGATTGAATACCATTACTGCAGAACCTGCTTCACATTGCAATGGGGTATTTCGGTAGGTCGGAAATTCAGGTTTTTGACCTCAAATTTGGATTCAACACCATCAAAAACCTCTATACTCCTACTTTTTGCCCATTGATACTATAACATGAAAAAAAAATCCGTCTAGTTTTTCTAAAATCCAGAAAGAAAAAGTGAAGAGCAGTGACAACACTACCAAGACGTCAATGCCCAGCCTCCGCCATGACGTCACTGGCCTCGATAAATAAAAGCAAGTTGGAAACGATTGGTTTGGGGTTTGGAAGCATTGTGACAAACTTAAACTAATCCAGTGTTTGAGCCAGACGATGATAATTAAATCAACTACACAGTTGATCACCTCCAAGAATACCGGGCAAGTCCCATATGTTTAAGAGTAAAACTGGTTGAATTGACTGCGATTGGACATGAAAATGGTTCAACTTTGAAATAAGAAGGCTTATCAATATTGGACGAATAAAATGATACCAGAACAGATGACAGAGAAATAATATAGTGTCCTCTGTTTAACTAGACCTAATTTGGTGCTAAAAATGCGATTAAATTTGAATTTTAAATTAACACGTTTCTGATCAGAAAAATCTAACCTTTTTCGGACGACTCTTCTTGTGAGGGTTAATGTATGTCGTATGTGTTTTTGTAACTCATGTAAGTACGTTTGATTGTCGTAGTGTTTTGAAAACATTCTATCTGTGTTGGTTTACTCTACTTGGATATTAGATTGTTGTTACCCGTACTTTCGGTGGATGCATACCTAGTTTCAATATTACGCTATATTTTGTGCTCTCTCTTTTATGTTGAGACATAAGTTCGGAAAAGTATGATTTCTTAGCCCCTGCCGTAATCCCCAATCAGCTTGAACAATCAACGTTAATTTAATTTGGAACACTATTCACTTTTCTAAACGTTCAGTCAATTAAACTCTTCTCTAGATCGGGACCATGCTATGTGCATGTCTTTTTGCTAACCTTTATGTGGTAGGTACCTACTTGAAGTTCAATCTCTGGAGTCAGTTCGATTTCAACACTAAAAAAAAAATTGTCTCAAAAATGTTTTCATTTTCGCTTCTGAGACGTACGAATATTGACTGGTATACTTACCAGGCTACATTTCTCGTTCAGGAAATAGTATTGAAAGCATGTACTTCCTTAGTTTATCCAGGATAACTGACAACACTTGTTACCTCCGTTGTTTTGTATGTGCATACAATCAATTTTATCTTGAAGGAACCTAACCGTCACTAACCTCGGGATCATTCAGAGAAAACACTTTGTCCGTTGTCAATATAACCCAGCTTACTACTCATTTTGTACTCTACTAGTAGAAATCCTAAGTTTTCCATCAAGAATTTCTAACAATATTCTACACAATACGCGTAGGTTGGTTCCTTGAAGACTCACAATTAAGCCACTTTACATTAACATTATTACATTCAAAATTCCTACAGCGAAACGTGTGAACTAGGAAATATCATCACATTTATGGCCTTTTTGAGTTCACCGAAACTTCGTTCAATTTAATTAAAAGTTCCTGGAGTGAACAATACCACGTGATAACACCTGAGTCAATTATTCGATTGTTAGTTCGTAGAAGTCATGATTCGATTATTCAATTTTGGGCTCACCGATACTGATTTATTATTGATGACTTAATTAATGTCTAAAACGATTCCTTTACTTTTCTTTTACTCTTCGAGTCGAGTAAGGAATTCTACAACTACAGCTCACTTATTGCTACAACTGTCTCGGAAACTTCGAAACGTCTTCAAAAGGTTTGATACTAAAAATTGAATTTAGGGACTTCAAATGGAACCCCTCTTCCTTTTAGTACTCTGATACCTAGGTATCTGTTATTCAATTAGGAAAAAAGATATATGTGAAAAAATATTGGTTTTCTTTTGTTGCAGAATACTGTTTGTTGTTTTGTCTTGATTGTGGTACGAAATTGTCATTACTATCGAGTACCTATCCAAGCTGTGCCAGCTTTGATAGAATTTCTGTTTCAAAAATTGTTCTACTGAATTTGATAACACCTCTCGAAAGGTTAGACCTCTCACCTAGTTAGAAGGTTGAAAGTCTGGCAAATCCATTATTCCTAAACCGAAATTATGTCGAAACATTGATCCTGTTTCTTCAGTAATGCATACGTGCTGTATGGTAACCTCTTCCAGTGGCACTGTTAGCGCTAGCCTCGAATCCTTGATTATCAAGTTCAGCGGTGACACTCATAACAACTTAACTTATTCTTTCATCTTGCAACGTACGCCTTTCGAAATAGCAGAGCGAAACTTTGAATATCAACTTATCTCAACAAGTTTTGCTTCAGAGCAGGCTTGGTGCTTTCCTCCACCAAGGTGGATAGAGGAAGGGTGTTTTTCGATTGGTTACCTTCGTAATTTAAAGAAAAACTGAATGTTTAAATTTATTTTCCTGAATCACATTTCAGAAAGTGCGGTTTGATATTCATTATCGATGTCATCTTATTATTACCATACACGGGCCGAAATTCCAATCAAAACTTGAATTGATAATATCTACGAACAGTAGGCTTAAACACAAATATATGAAGGTATTATAGGTGTACCTAGGCAAAAAGACCTTTGATTTATCAATTTGGTTAGGTAATGAAAGACTTTTCATATAAAGTACCCGACGATAACAAAAGTGAATTATTTCGTACACCTGTACTCTATAACTCTAAAGCTATTTTTGTGCCAAAAACTGAAAATAAGATAAGCACCTTTATAATTTTGACAATTTCTGAACCATCCCACTATTTTTTGTTTCTTCGTGTTTTTATACTTTACCTACTCGATTTTTCGCGCTCCGAAGTACCTAGTTAGCAATTACCGGTTCTATAAACGTTGATGAACATTTCAGAATGAATGAATTTGTATAACGTAGGTAGTAAATTTCAACGAAAAGTTTGATGTATAATTAGCATAGCTGTGGATTTCCTGATTTCTCACCTACATTTGTGTAACAGTAGGTACTTCTAGGGAAACTAAGGTAGAACAAAAAACATGTACCTTTGTAGCGGATACCGTTAATACTGTATTATAATAACGATGGTATCTGATTGCTTCTCGTCTTCATATGTTTTTCTCAATATGAATTGTTAACTAATTTATCATTTTGTTGTTAGCTGAATTATGTTTTTTTGGCTTTATTTGATTATATTACATGTTTTTTATTTAATTCACGCCTAGCCTACTTTTCACAATATACCAACTTACTGGAAGAAGGTGCTTCAATGAAAAATTATATCTTTGTTGAAATAAATAGTTGATTTTATTACATCAAGAGATATTTATAACTTCGTTGAATTTGAATAAGTGATAACATTTATTTACAGTATCATACAGGTTTTATTGAGTGTAAATATTAACGAATAGTAATGTATAAATTAATTTAGAATGTGAATATTAAATAAATATATATGATACAGCTGTTGTAAATTCTATGTTTACATTATTACCTTAACAATGAGAATTTTTATATGCAAGGTATGAATAAGTGAGGAAAAAGTACAAGGTATGGTTTCTTAAGTCAACTCTACTGAGCGTATTTACATCAGGCATAAATAAGTAAATAAATCTGTACTCACAGTTATAAGAAATTCAGGATGAATAAACTGATCCCTAGGTATAGTATACTCCATAAGGTATCTACAATTCTACGGTCCTACGCGGGATTAGGAACATCCAAACTCATATTAACAATATTAATAATACTGCTTGTATTCTACCATAACTTGACTAACTATAGTGTTAATCATTGCTGCTTACAGATCAAGATATCCGAGGAATCCTGGTGATTTCATTATTGGTGAATTTTATATCGCTCAACGTGTTGAAGTCCCCATAACGAACAATGAGATCCAGGTACCTACCATAGCTTTTCCCCGAATACTGTTCTTCTACCTATCTCTTTTTCTTCTTCAGTATAGTTTTTTCGTGATTAATTATTCGGGATTTTGCAAAACCGTCGTCTAAGGAAGATTTTAGAATTTTCCTGTCTTTCCTCCGCGCGTACGATATTTTTTGATGATTCAATCTCATTTCTCATGGAGGATTGGAATTAGTTATATAAATCCCGTCGTTTCTCCTCATGAAACTACGTTTGTGTCGAGAAACTTGTTGAAATCCAGTGGGGAATAGGGATGACAACTCCACTGTCCCGACGTTATGAAATATTCTTTTGTGTTACATTTATTTAGACACCCGATATTCAGTGTTCAATGAGGAATTTCACCATGTCGGAATTTCCTATTTTTGACCCCAAAATCGGATTCAGCACCGAGAAAAACCACCTGTGGCAAACTTTCAGCCCGTACTTCCTAATTTACGAATAAACAAAACAGTGTAGAAATATGAACGTTTAAAAAAAACCGGGAGGATGACGTCAACCTGGAATAGTTCATTTACGGCCGCTTGAAGTACTGAGATCGTGAAATCTATAGTCCCCAGATGCAACATTTCGCAAAACCAGTAAAGATCAAAATCGAAAAACTAAAAAAAAAAAAAAAAAAAAAAATAGAAAAAGCAAGATGGGGAAAATAGGTTTCCCGTGTTTTTGTTTTATAACTTTCTTCTTAGACAACATGATTTCGTCGTACCATCGGGCAACAATGGGAGGAGACGGCTATCCAAACAGCCAATCAGCGAGCGTTTCCGCTTCACGTTGAAGAGGTCCGTTTTCCCGGTTATTTTTTGAAATCATAAATTTTGATTGTCTCCCGTAAATAACTGGAGACTTATTTTCCGAAATCAACCCGATTTTCATCTATCCCGCACCATTAACTATTCAGGAAAAATGTAAACAGAAATTCCTCATTCCATTACGTATCCAATTTTACGTGATGTTAGCAGCTAGTGATGGGCAAATGTATTGGTGTTCTGAAATGCACAGGTCTCCGTTGTGAACCTGCCCCTGCGGGCAAGATAATTGGGTCTTTTGACCGTTAATGCAGTAAAAATATTGTTTGCAGTTGGTATTAAAATCTGCATAAAATCCATTGGGGGCTCCTGCACAGGATTTGATGCTGCCTCTGTCACACTTCCCATGAGTATGGGGAACGCAGGATTGACCGTCGAATATCATCTTATCCAAACATACACCCGACTTTATTACTAATCCATCTCGACATAAATAGTAAACCCTGCAACTATTGTCTGTGATGTGCCCGAATCTCACGTTGTGGCATTTGCTTCTGTACTGATTACTGTTGACACATTTTTCTCCATCATAAATTTCACTTTGTTCGCACTGTAAAGTTGTCAGTTTTACTCCATTAGAACAGTATACATAGTCACGAAGTGAACGTCTGACTCTTTGATACCCATTTGGTTTACCAATACACTCTGTATGTTCGGCTAACGGGCATTCAAACTTTCCCTTAGTAACACATTCTGTTCCATCGAATATCTCATTTGGTGGACACACATAAACTATTTTACGTCCTTTCGCACAGTAGTAATAAGAATGACAGTTAGATTCTGTGTCAGTGTAGTAGCCTGATGATTTACCTTCACATGAATTCTCATTCCTATCTGGACACTTATAGTGTTCTGTGGACACGCACTTAGCACCGTTGAATATTAGTCCGACGGGGCAAAGGAATGTAATTTTTGTACCCTGTTGGCAGTGGTGGTACTTTCGACATTTACTCAAAACATCTGTAACGTAGCCTTTTCCCGCCAAGCATTCGTTTGAAGCATGTGTCTCAATACAATTGAAATCGTCTTGTGGAGTACAGTTGACACCATCCCACTGAAGACCTGGAGGGCAAGACTCTTCTAAGACCAATTTTTCATCGTTGCAGTAGAAGTAACTGCTACAATTATTGGATAGGTTTGGGTAATAGCCTTCAGGAAGTCCAGAGCACTTCGAATCTTGCGTAGTTGCACAACTGTTTAGTCGACGTGGCTCGCAGCTTCGACCATTAAATGAGGTTCCATATGGACATTTATTTCTCAAAACGGTCTCTTGATTCTTACAAAGTATATATTCAGTGCACTGATCATAGTCTACTATGTGGTACCCGTCACTTTTGAAGGAACATGCATTGCCAATGTGTTGATGGCTGCAGCTCTGCCCTGGATGACATGTGAGGGTTTCAACCTCAACTTCATTGATGCACTTGACATGAATTGTACTACGCACTGGGTAGTAACCGTCTGGACGTCTATTGCATGGGTTGGTAACCTTCACTACGAGGCTTGAGCCCAACTTGGGTTTGGCGCACCATGCTGATGCAGCAGGTACGCATCGATCGTGCGTCTCATTGAATAAATATCCAGATGGACAGGATTCAACTGCCTCTACAGCCCCTCCCAGGCACTCGAACCATCTGGAAACAAGTGAACATTCGATTAAAATACTCGGCCCGTGGTGTACATAAGTTCCATACTTAATTACCAAGTATGACCAAGTTAGTTGTTTTTTGGTTTCGGCAGTAAATCTAAGGGAAGTTCCATTTTTTTTCATTATAACGAACAGTTAGTGGTGGGATTGGAGGTGAACGCAATGAGAATTTTTTCTTCAACATTTAGATTAGTAGTTTATGATTACTCGAAAGTTGTGTCTCCAACCGGCATTCGTGGTCAGTGAGGGGCCTGACTCGGGGGTCACCTTTGGAGTTCCTTCATCTCGAATGATCTGTGAACAACCAAAAATGTTCTTGTTATCTTTTTAATTTTTATTTTAAGTAAATAATAAATTTCATCAATTGAGGTGACACCCCGTTACAAAAAGTTGAATTAAAAATTAGAAGCAGGATAACAAATATGGCTAGGGATAACTGGACAGCTATTGTTATATAAGACTGAGCCCGGAGTCATAATATAGTATCTTGAGAGTCTACGAGTACCTACGAAGTGTATTGATTGAGCCTGTTCGTTGATTGGAGGAGTGCTGGGAAAAATTATGGTTCTTCTGCAACCACGCTCTCTTATGGCTGGTTGGAGTTTTCAGTTCTGATACTTTGAGGGAGAGGCATCGACGGGGTTGTATTTTCTCCGACGTGTTAATGCTCGTTGCAAAGGCTCTTGAATTTGCAAATTCAAGAAATTGAGTTACCTACCGCAACCGATGGAATGGTGCAGGACTAGGACTTGCTTTCCAAAATTTGAGGCTATCAAGAAGTATTTCAAATTCTGTATTTTTAGTCCTGTTCTTGTTTTAGGGGTATACATAATATGTAGCGGGCGAGTTAGAAATATTATTTCTAATATCGTGTGAGTGAAAGGAGTTCGAACCTGGTGCATCCTTCTGTGGTATCAGGATAACGTCCATCCACTCGCCCCGTACAAACTATGTCGTAACAGCTTCCCCCCACTTTGCAGTCCTGTAACAAAGAACATCAGCTGTAACTACTGGATGTTCCTATCTGATTGCATCTGAATTCGATAATTCTAGTCATAGTTTTTATTGAGTCAAAGGAGTTGAACTCCTGTACTTTCGGGTGGCTGCACATATTTCACAGTGAATTCAATTATCACCTGTGATGTTGGTGAATAGTACGTCCCTGCTGGACAAGAACGGTGCACGACAGAATTTAACTCTCTGTAAAAAAGTATACACACCAGATTTTAGTAAATCCATTTTACGCTGAATGAAAGATACCTCATTTCTGATATTCAGAGGCCTACTTACTTGCAGACGTAGTATTGCTGGCAGCTCGACATTGGCAGTCCGTGTCTATATTCGCCAGCCTGAGGGCATTTGATTTCCACCTGTCGGCTAACAGTGGCGCCTAAAACAATGTTTTTTGGAATTACCGTAATATATTATAATATTATGGTGTTTACCTACAAAATTTATTCGCAGAGAAATTTACGTTGTATAAAAATTGAACACCTCTCTTTCTAGTGGGTTCTATGATTTGAGTCGTTCAGTTAAACATGGGTATTAAACCGCCAACATGTCAGCAGCAAAGCTTTGGATGAACCTATTTAGACTCAGTGGTTTGGTAAATGTAGGTACCAGGTCTCTTATGTGCCAAATTATGCGGAATCACAACGTGTTTGGAGAACTCATCCTTTGGACGAGTGAAAATCTTCCTGTATTCATTATTATTGCATCGCATAACAACTATATATACAACAATTTCCTCAAGATACCAGCACACAACATTAATTTATTGTAAACATTGCTTAGAAGAGCTAACTTTTCGAGAGAAAAGTAGGTAGCCATGGTTTAAAACGTTTCGGAAAACCCTGCATCGTCGACTCTTTGGTGGGTGCTCCCTGGAGACGGGATTCAAAGATGCCTGGCCTCCGATACTATTTGGAAGGAGCTCAGAGGATCTCGCTGATAAACCCAGTAACACCAAGTTGAAAGAAGTCGTCCAACCAACAGATTCCATGGTCAAAACTTTCTTAGCCACCGGAGAAATACCATCAGACGATGCCCTGTCTCTCGTCCCTGAGGGCCACTCTACCACTTTTCAATCCCACATAGAGTTTGCCAAATACCTGATGACCGATAAAAACAGGTTCACCAAAGACTACAACCGCAAATCTTGTAATTTGTCGAGCGACCTGTCCCAATATGATCTCATCAAAACCATAGGCAAAGGTGCTTTCGGGACTGTGTTTCTTGCCAAGTCCAAAAAACACAATAACTACGTGGTCGTCAAATGTTTGAGCAAAGAAGATCTTATCGGAAGGAATCTCTTGAAACAAGTGCTCAATGAAAAACGAATTATGTCTACTATCAAGTTCAATTTTGTCCTGAACATAATGGAGACTTTTATCGACAACAGTTTCGTCTATTTTGCGATGCCTTACCTATGTGGAGGAGATTTATTTGGACATTTATTGAAAGAGAAACGATTTGAAGAGCCAACGACCAAATATTACGTTGCTCAAATGGTTTTAGCTTTGGAGTATCTTCACAGCTTGAAAATCGCCCATAGAGATCTCAAACCTGAAAATCTGAGTTTGGACTACAGAGGATACCTGAGGCTTCTGGATTTTGGGTTGAGCAAAATCGTTGTTGGAAAAACCTACACGTTTTGCGGCACCCCTGAGTACATGGCGCCAGAGATCATCCTTGGCAAAGGCTATGGGTTTTCTGTGGACTGGTGGTCTTTGGGAGTGGTGGCATATCAGCTTTGCTCGGGAATCCAGCCGTTTTTCAGCAGCAAACAAGACAGACTATTCGCACTCATCACCAGTGGCGAGTACACGGACAGGGAATTTTTCAGCGATGAATTTTCCGATTTTCTGAACAAATTGATGACAGTGGATGTCACGAGCAGGGTAGGATGTGGCCAAGGTACTGCATCACTTCTTACCCAGTAATTTTACTGCGTTTGTATATAATAAATAATTATTTAAAAGTCTACCACCCTAAACACAGCTGATTGGGATTTTGATCGATTTCCTGGTAGGTACCTACCTTTATTACAGTTCTAAGTCTGAAAATCATCCAATGAAGGAAAGATCCAGTGGATGATTACTCAATTTCACACTACTTTCATTATCCGTTCCCTTCGTGTAGTGGTGCTTACTATTTACTTACTAAGGCATTGATCATTTACACACAGTACACCAGTAATATATTTATTTGGATCATATCAAAAACCCACTAGCCATTTTGAAGGAAAAAAGCTAAACATTCTGGAATTTCAAAAAAGGTGAAATTTCTTATGGTTGAAAAGGTGGAGCCGGCGACGTGAAAAAGCAGAAATGGTTCGATGACATCAATTGGCTGGCGATGCTCAACAAGAGGGCGCCGATCCCCTTCAAACCTACGCATGAAAACTTCGGACTCGTGAATTTCAACCATTTCAATGAAGAGGCACACGTGGTCGCTTCACAAAACGCATATAGAGATTTTTTCGGGGACTTCTGAAGAAGTCTTCTTAGTCTGACAAATAATAAACACCCAACTATCTGCAGCACAATTTGATTTTCCATTGAAATTGTTGGTACAAGCCAAATTGCCGTGCGTCGCAAGTTTTGCTTTCTCACTATTGGAGAGAGAGAAGTTAAATCTGTATTTTTCGCCTAATCCTTGATTCGTTCAAAGATATGCCTGTTCTCAATGCATCAACTTCCTCAAGTCAAAAAAAAAAAAAAAAAAGTGATTGGAAAATCGCCAGTCATTTTTTGCGCTTCACAGTTAAATACTACGTGCGAGTGACAATCGTTTAGAATCAAAAGGTCGGTACCTGTCCTTGTTGGTTTATTATTTTCAATAATGAACCTTTGGAATCGACCAAGAAAAAAAAAAAAATTTAACACCCCCTCAAAATTTGATGGTTTACGTTTCAAGGTACGTAGAATCCAAAAATCGAATAAAAATTTGGCCGTCCGTCCGCCGTACGCCGTACGCGGCACTTTTGCCACTTAGAATTGACCGATTTCGATGAAATTTGGTATGTAGGCTCCATTTGGGGACTAGTTGTGCCCCGAAGATTTTGGTTGATGTAGGTCACTTCTAAGGGTTCCAAAATCAATTTTGAAATTTTGAAAACGCCCTAACTCAAAAAATTTTGATATAAAAGTATTGTTTTTCTTTCAATTTAAAATTCTATAGAATTTTTTGAGACCACCAATTTTTTGAGTTCTGTAAGACAAACCGTTCGCTCACTACGAGAATTTAAGATTTGGACGTACGATAAATCAGAAACACGAGTGTGAATCGCAAAAGAGGCCTAATCTCCGTTCAAATTATAGCTGACCGAAATACGATCGATGTTTTTCTTCATGTTGGATGGTTGGTGGCTTTGCAGACGATTGATCTATACATATAGAATAATAAAAAATAATAAACCATTGTGTAATAATTTGCAGCGTTTTTGTCCTGTGTTTGTAAGGTGTTGGTTT
Source organism: Apolygus lucorum (assembly GCA_009739505.2). Lineage (NCBI taxonomy): Eukaryota > Metazoa > Arthropoda > Insecta > Hemiptera > Miridae > Apolygus > Apolygus lucorum. Next base: position 45,992,541 of record CM019176.2, on the reverse strand, counting down.
ACTGTCGATGAAAAAAGGTTCAGACAAGTGGTTCCTTGCCTCGGAAACTATCATATCCGTAAGCGAGGAGCTGCCTACCTCCGTGGAGGGGCATATGAATGTTTCTATTATTCTTGGCCTTGATAAAAATAGGAATCGATTGAAAATTCCTCGTTCCGAGTTTGGGGGAGCATTCAGTCCTGGAGATCTGAGAAAGTTCAAGGGGAAGGCAGAACGTCCGGGACCGCAAGGTCGAGCTCGAGCGCCACCGGGTCAAATTAGGGGATAAACGATGGAATCTCAGACAGCACGGCGATCTTGAGGTCGCATGTTGCTTCTAGAGGAAAATTTTCGGCAAGGAATGACAGGTTTTGGGGTCATTTAACCCATTTCCGGCCACTGATGCGTTTTCGCATCATCGAATCATTTTCTAATATTGAAAATAGTGGAAAATCTTCGTAGAAGAATTTTTTTCGTTCATGCTGTTCCTAAACTCGTCCAAAAAATTCTTCGACGTTCGGGAATTTGATTTTGGAATTTTTTTGTTGGAAAGGAGGCCTTTCGGCCGAAAGCTTGATTATGGTGGCTCAAATTCGATCCTGGGCGATTGAGCGTTCTAGGCCTCGAGTCGAAATGGATTCCAGTCCATAAATATATTTTTACATTTTACCAGCAACAATGAATTGGATAAATCACATCGATTTGGAAGACTGAGGCCTCTTAAATCCCATTAAAATGTAAAATTCATAAAATTTGGATTATTTTCACTTTCAATTGGTGAGCAAATTATGCCTTATTTCGGCCGCCATCCTGTAAAACAGTTCATCCTCCTCCTCTCACTACTCTATTATTTCTACCCTTGGCTTGAAATGGGTTAGGATTGAATACTTTTAGAACGTCTTGAACGCGCCCTATCAGCAAACTAAACGTCCTTAAGTTTTCGATCCAGACCAGATATGAATCCTAAGTGAAAATATGTAGATTTTTGTGTGTGTAGTCAAAGCTGAAACTCCACCAATTTCCGTGTAGCTTCCGCTTCCACTAAGGTTGGTGATAGAGGACATTCCATTGTTAATTTTGAACCTAACGTATGTATACAAATACTTCCGATGGGAAAACAATGGATAAGATGCTTAAAGTTCCATTACGTTTTACATCTCCCGCGGGATGGGAGATTCTTCCCTGTATCGCTGGTAGCTTTTCCGCATGCTCAAATGTCAAGTACCTCTGACCACCATTTTCTGCCTAGGCATACATGAACTCTTTTATGTATTGCTTCTTATTGATTGGATTAATCAATTACCGCGTGAAATTCTTGTAACAACTATAATTTTTACAGTTCGCATCCGGTGTTGATAACTTTTCAGAGGTTTATTCTAGTTGAGCCCTAGATTTAATTTCTTGTTATTAGTTTCATAATAATACATTTATCAAAATCTCAATCGTTTTCTCAAAAATCTTGGGTGGCAGATGGAGAAATTTTTCTGGTACTTTAGGTACTCGTATTGCATCGTTCTTGGATTGGGTGCATAACTATCTCAATGTTTGTCCGATACAGATATAATTTGTAGATATTGTGCTGTGCATATTGGGCAGGAAATGATCACAGTAATTGTGGCTTGTTGAAGGGTACCTCGTTGGGCACTAATCTTCTGTCGATATCCTAGGTTTTGTGATTCCATCTATGCAGTCGTGTTATGGATATGAGAATGCTATGTTTGTGCAATTCCCAAGTTTTTCTTCCATATCTGCAAATCAAACCCATAAATCGCACTGTGCGCTGGAATGTCTCAATTTTCAAATTCAAGCTGTATCATAGGATAGTAATGGATTACTAGGGTGTAACACTTTTTTCAGATCATTGGAGTTCAGTTGAGTTAGTTTCCTGTACCTACCTACACAGGAGGTTGCAGCTGTAGCTAGGTACTTCTTCTTTGTATAGACGAATCCGAGTTTTCTCTTTTCGCCAGACTCTTTTGTTCCTATGGTGAGTTACATGAGCATTTCTTCTAGATCCAACCACTTTTACCATCGAAAATCTTCTTGAATTCATTAACTGATGTTGTATTTCACATATATTCATAACTGTGTATCCTGAGTCCGACGATTCATCAGCCAAAACCTAGTTTTACGGCTTCCGTTGTTCTATTAGGTTATATCATTCGATCAACAGTTGGATTTTAGTTTTGAGTCGTGCTGTTCAAGAGAGATTCACATCACATAATTTTCCAGGGTAAGCAAAACGAGATTGATTTTTCAAATTACTCGTAAATAAGGTTCCACCCAAATTGAAGTTACATTTTGCTATTGTCTGTTCATGTGTTCACGAAATGGTGCCTTACCTGCTGAAGCTTAATCTGTTCAATATGGAAATTCTTGTTGCTGAGTATTCTAGGCACTTTTCATGCAAAGTAGCTTCGTATGCAACAATATCTCTTAATGAGTTCAGTCTTTACTCAATCGCTACACTACCTAAAAATCTTTGTTTGAGCGATACTCGTGTGAGTGAATGCGCAAATTTTAAAATAACGGGTTCTCAGTTCAACGATTCTTCTTGAATTCGGCGGCTAGTTGCACGGGGTAGGCCTATGAATTCAATCAAAATTTGATTAAGTAAAACAAAAACATATTGAGTATAAAAAAGAAACATATTGTTGAATAATGCATGCATTCCGGGGTTCGTCCCTTTCGATAAGCATTAGGTGAATTTAAACCAGTTGGTGAGCGATAAACAAATTTTTATTTACCATCCTCCTGCTCAAAACTGTTTCACTCAATGTTGGTTAGTTTCAGTCCTACGTAATTCGGTTAGCATTTTGAGTTTGAAGTAGTGACCCCCTCGCCCTTAGCCGCCATAACATTTTATGGGCATGCGAGCCTCTTATTTGATCAGCATTTTAAAATCCATAACCTACGATACCCAACATGCGAATTTGAGTTCAACACCCCCCCCCCCCCCCTAGATGATGATTTTCTGGGATTTTGAACGATAGTCCTTCGATGATACCCTATGAAATTGATCGCCGTACATCGTATTATTAGTCCAGTCAAATTAGCAGTTAGGGTTTGCATTAATTCCGGACAAAGCGAAACTTTTATGGGTGACTTGTGGGTGCCTATGGAACATGTTTTTAGTATATTCTACTAGATTCTCCTTGTGCTAACTTTTTGGTGCCCGAAAAACCGCGATTTTTCGGCACTTGTTTCAGTTTTTTGCCTATAACTCGTACACGATGCATCCTACGGAAAATTTTACTCTTTCCTTTATTAAACAGGATGAATTTCTGCGACGAATGACCACCTGAAACGTTAAGATCGGTTCAGCCGTTTGGCCGAAATCGATCGTTGAAGTTTGGCGATTTTTCCCAAATTGGTTGAAAAATGGGTTACGCTCAAGTTTCAAGGCCTGTACATCAAAAACGGCGTATCCAACCAAAAAATGTCACATAATCAAAGTTGTAGAGAATCAAATTTTGTGTAAGAAAAGCATCCCCCCTTCCTCCCCCTCCCACCCGCCCCTACCAAATGATAGAATAACAAAACAACTTCTGAGTAAACGAAATTATGAGTATTGAAAACGGTGTTGCAATCAAAAAATGTCATATAATCAAAGTGAAACGTCTGTTGTTCGACCTAAGGCACTGAAGTACTTATAATAATAGAAAAGGCAAAAGAAAAAACATCTCCTAGATTCTCCTTTTGCTCACTTTTTGGTGCCCGAAAAACCACGATTTTTCGGCACTTGTTCCAGTTTTTCGCCTATAACTCGTACACGATGCATCCTACGGAAAATTTTACTCAATCCTTTATTAAACAGGATGAATTTCTGCGTCGACTGACCACCTTCATTTTTTAGATCGGTTCAGCCGTTTGGCCGAAATCGATCGTTGAAGTTTGGCGATTTTTCCCAAATTGGTTGAAAAATGGGTTGCGCTCAAGTTTCAAGGCCTGTACATCAAAAACGGCTGAACCGATCTTAACGTTTCAGGTGGTCATTCGACGCAGAAATTCATCCTCTTTAATAAAGGATTGAGTAAAATTTTCCGTAGGATGCATCGTGTACGAGTTATAGGCAAAAATCTGAAACAAGTGCCGAAAAATCGCGGTTTTTTGGGCACCAAAAAGTTAGGACCAGGAGAATGTTTTTTCTTTCGCCTTTTCTAGTATTACAAGTACCTCAGTGCCTTAGTAAGTTGAACAACAGACGTTTCACTTTGATTATATGACATTTTTTGATTGCAACACCGTTTTCAATACTCATAATTTCGTTTACTCAGAAGTTGTTTCGTTATTCTATCATTTGGTAGGGGCGGGTGGGAGGGGGGAGGAAGGGGGGATGCTTTTCTTACACAAATTTTGATTCTCTACAACTTTGATTATGTGACATTTTTTGGTTGGATACGCCGTTTTTGATGTACAGGCCTTGAAACTTGAGCGTAACCCATTTTTCAACCAATTTGGGAAAAATCGCCAAACTTCAACGATCGATTTCGGCCAAACGGCTGAACCGATCTTAACGTTTCAGGTGGTCATTCGTCGCAGAAATTCATCCTGTTTAATAAAGGAAAGAGTAAAATTTTCCGTAGGATGCATCGTGTACGAGTTATAGGCAAAAAACTGAAACAAGTGCCGAAAAATCGCGGTTTTTCGGGCACCAAAAAGTTAGCACAAGGAGAATCTAGTAGAATATACTAAAAACATGTTCCATAGGCACCCACAAGTCACCCATAAAAGTTTCGCTTTGTCCGGAATTAATGCAAACCCCCCCCCCTTTTTTGGCTAATTTGACTGGACTATATGTCCCTTGTGTGTACCCACTGTACGTACTCCCAAACGCAGTTACTGATCCAAATTTTTCTGAAACACTGTTTTCCCACCACGATCTGACAGTCCGATTGTGCTCAAATTTGGTACCCACGAAATGATTACTTGTGAATTTCTTCAGTCTAATCGGTAATAGTCGGGGATTCCAATTCTAATTTGCCGGTTCAGAAAACTGTTCATTTGATTGAATTCGTGTAAATCAAGTTTGTAAGAAGCAAAATAAGTAGTAGATAGTTGTACTCCCTTACAAAAATCCTGATACAATCTATCAGTTTGCAGATCTATCAATAAGTCTATGTTTTGTGAGAAAACCCTTCCAGGAATTTTTCCCGGGTGATTGCAGTAATTTTTATTTAACTTTATCTTTTGGGGAAATTACTGCTGAAAATTCCAAGAAATTGAATGGTTAATTATCCCTTACCTCGGGAACTTTTGAACTTACGACTGATAGTGAAGAAAACACAGGGAAGAAGGCTTGAGGTGAGAACACTCCAGTTTGGTGTCATCTTGAAAGGAAGACAAGCGACTGAAACGGAGAGAGAACTCGGTCGTTGGACGCGACGGGTCGGAGGGGGAAGATCCCGGATCACCTCATGATCGCATCCGCACAAACCTGAGGATGCGAATACCTGGCAGCTACCCCCTCGCCATAGCAAGCTCTGACCACCGCCAGAGGTTCATGGAAGAGTGAAGACTGCCGATGCTGGAAGAAAGAGTCTGTGGGCCCTTGAAGTTCGCGAATCCTACAATAAAAATGTTGAATAACTTTTCTAGTACGAAGGGTTGTCCCGATTGGAGTGATATCGTCCAACTTTGTTACCAATTCATGTAGTAAAACTGTTACCGGATACTGTTACTGGACTGTAAATAACAGTTAAAATAACAGTTAGTAATAACTGTTAGTTAGTAACTAACAGTTATAATAACAGTTAGTAAAACTGTGTAGTAAAAAGTGTAGTAAAACTGTAGTAAAGTGTAGTAAAACTATTACCGTTACTGTTAGTAAAACTGTAAAACAGTTAGTAAACTGTTAAACCAAGTTAGTTAGTAACTAACTGTTAGTAAAACTGTTACCGGATACCGTAAAACTGGGTGATTGGTACACATTTCAAGATTTTTCTGTCATCTTCAACGTTTTCATTATTTTTTTATTGCTTTGATCATATTGATCGTGGAACCTACATATCTCATGAGTGTTCTTGTAGCTTTATAGGGATTTTCTAAGTTTGAAATTGAAGGAATTATTCAAAAAATGTAATGTCCTATTGGTCCTCTCTCTGTGACTTGTGGTGACTACAGTGCACACTTTTTTCACTTCTGAACGCATCTATAAATGATCTGTGCCATAGCCCCCACAATCGATCTCCAGCTTTAAAAAATAAATATTCTTAGTACAAATTTCACCAAATACCCATCTTTTCGTTCTTCACTTAGTCACACACATGGTGTTGAAACTTTCAACATAATTGAGATCTATTTCTACTTCTCATCACTCTTATATTACGACAAGCGCGAGATTTTGCTTGGAGAAGAGAGAGATAAGAGAGAGAAGAGAGATTTGGAGTAAGGGAACCCCCTTTCTGCAATCGATTCTCATTACTGTAAAAATTATACGCCGCCGTTCCCTCGGTTTTCTAGGTCACTACATAAATTTGAATTTCAAAAATCGTGGTTGCACCATAGTGATCTCCCATGTCACATAGTCACTCAGAAACTTATGAATTCAACTTGTCCTTGAGATTTTAAAATTCATTTCGCCCCTTTCTAGAGTCATTCCTCGTTGTTTGCAGTCAGGGAGTCATGACCAATATTACACTCTTACCTAAACAGTAGTAACTACTAACAGTAGTACTAACAGTAGTAACAACTGCACTTCTTGCTCTGAAACAATTTCAGTTTCTTGAAGGTTCGAATTCCTGTATCACCAGGTTGACCGGATAATGAGTCTTGAAATGTTTTGAAACGTTTGAACCCGTTTCATCTGGGAGTCGAACCGTTGAGTTGGGTCCTCGTAAATGACTATCATACGTTCTCAACTCCACGAAAACCGTTTCTTAAGATTACAATTATCTTCGTACCGTATTGGAGAATCCGCCGTAACCAGCAAGTCGAGTACCTACAGATGGCGAGCGCTTTCGATGTAAGGACATCATCTTCAGGCCGTCGGGAGAGTACGTTTCTTAAGAACTCAGTTTTGCTTCCTTAGCAACCAAGATCTTAATTTAAAACACGTTTGCGTATGTGCCCAAGCTGATGTTTGTACGGTGTTGATTAACTTCATAGGGGACCGTCTCGAGGTTTATCTCTCAACATTTGAGCAAAATCGAGCGATATAAAATCGTGATATTTTCGTGTTTTCACCTATTGAGCACGAGGGCACACGAAATCCATAGGTGACCGTCTATAGAATATATGCCGCATAAATAATAAAAATGTCATCAAAATCGGACCATGATTTCGTGCTGTTATAGCCGAGACAAGGAATCGACCATGGGCGTACAGACAGATAATGGACTGTAGTTGTGCAAATAGCTCTAAAACACAGAATGCACAGAAATTTTGTATTTCGGAAAACCCAAATTTTGTTGACCTGCTGTCTTATCTTCCATAATAGGTTGATTGAACTGATTGCACTGCTACTCAATCCTCTTAGGTATGTTTAGCTCGAGTTGATAAGTACTTAGCTGAACAGTTTACAAATCTTCTAGTAATTAAATCTTCAAGTGGAATCCGGGAAACGACGATCATTTTCTCCAGGTCCAATCGTAGGATCATGCGATTACTAACCCGCGATGAGTGTGATACCAATATTGATACTTCCTTCGAAATCATCTGATAACGCCCTCCAGGATGGGTTCCCCAGTGTTATAAAATACTAGAAGGAGACTGTAGGTAGGTCGACATGAACATAGCGACGTTATGAATAAAGATCGATATCTTAGCAATTAGTGGGAACGAGAGATCGTCAGGAGTTATCTCTCCATGATGCCGAGGATAGATGGTGTTATGTTTGTTGATAGGAAAGTTCCAATAAATAATGAACCTAGAGATGAAGCTAGATATTAGGGTAATTTGGGGCGTTTGTGGGTCCTAGTTCAACCCATCATATTCAAAATGTTTACCATCAATTCGTTTTTCTCGAGTACATTTTTGGTTCTGTTGATTGCCTCTGTAATGTCGTTTGGGAGAAACCAAGGAGGACAGAAACTATACTGACCAGTTGAGGAAGAGATGAAGGTTGTTAAGATTGAGGGGGACGTTAGAGATATCGAGTAGCTTGGGGAAGTCTCAAAAAATGTGTCAATGTTTCCATGAAAACTCAATAATATTGTGTAAATATGTTACATCCGAAAACGAGCGTTTTTCAGCAGTAACTCTCCTCCCGATTTCTCCTTGGAATACAAATTTCAAAATTTATGTTATGCACAACTATCCTGTATAACTATTCTTGTAAATGAAAAAAATTAAATAAATTAATAAAACTCGATTGGAAATTAAGGCGGGGGCAGGCTGCCTACATAATATGATAGATGTAAATGCTCACACAGATAAATATACACTTTTGGATTAGTTTAGAGAGGTTTGTCTGAAACGACTTTACACGTGGACATTTTTCTCTCCATTGATTGTTGACATATTCTTATATAGATCAATTGAATAAGGACATCTAAATAATTACTAAGGAATGTTTATAAAAAAAGTCTGCCAAGTGGGTGTGGCACATAGCTTCCTCGTATCCATAACCCGATTATATAGATGATCCGATGCAAAGTAGTTAATCTGAAAACACCAATCTCTAAGTACCTTTCACTACCCTCATAGGGGACCATCTACACGCTAATCTGGACAATCCTAGAAAATTTCATCAAATTCGGACGAAAAATGTGAGTGCGGTAGTGATTGGATCAAAAAATTTTTAGCTTGACTAGGATTCGAACCTGAGACTCCTGAGTGGGAATTCAGAGCATTGCTGACTGACCTATCAAGGGGATGGTTGAACGGGGTTTGAGATCCTCACCTCACACGCCACTGTTACGGCTGTTACAAGGATTTTACGTTTGCGCATGCGCAGAGGCTACTGTAAATTTTAAGGCCTTGATTTTCATTGGAGACCATCTACAACCTAATCCGCGTAGTCCCTGAAAATGTCATCGAAATCGGGTAGAAATTGTGGAAGTTATGTCTGTTACAAGCAATTCACGTTCGCGCATGCGCATCGGCTACTATCAGTCCGGAGGTGATGATTTTCATAGGGGACCATCTAAACTCTAATTTGTAACATCCCTGAAAATTTCATTGAAATCGAATGGAAAATGTGGAAGTTACGGCCGTTACAAGGAAATTCACTTTTGCGCATACGCAGTCGCTTCTATCAGTCCGAGGATGATGATTTTCATAGGGGACCGTCTACACACCAACCCGCACAATCCCTGAGAATTTCATCGAAATCGGATGAAAAATGTGGAAGTTATGGCCGTTACAAGGAATTCACGTTTGCGCATGCGCAGTCGCTTCTGTCAGTCCGAGGATGATGATTTTCATAGGGGACCGTTTACACACCAACCCGCACAATCCCTGAGAATTTCATCGAAATCGGATGAAAAATGTGGAAGGTATGGCCGTTACAAGGAATTCACGTTTGCGCATGCGCAGTCGCTTCTATCAGTCCGAGGATGATGATTTTCATAGGGGACCGTCTACACACCAACCCGCACAATCCCTGAAAATTTCATCGAAATCGGACAATAACTTCGTATAGTTATGCGCGTTACAAGGAATTCATGACAGACACACAGACACGGACTCACAGACACGGAACCAAAATTGTTCAGAAAGGTCTAAAACGCAAAACGCGAGTGAAAATTTTGATTTTGGAGAACTTTTTTTTTCGTCCTTGAAAAGTGAAAACAAAGCTTCCGCTACCTTGGTAGACTCGGAAGCAATAATAACTTTAACTTAATGTAGATCAAATTCTCAATCATGTTGATGTTCTATCAGCATTATATTAGGATAGTTTTTTTAAAAATGAATTCCAACTGTTTCGTCAATTAGATGCCCCTGTCTCGAAAAAGTTATGTAGGTACTCGTATTGGGTTGCTACTGTCATCAACTTCGTTGGCAACAGGGCACTTGAATGTAACACTGTGGGAATTCTTATTATATTTACAATAATATAATTGCATGAAGGGATGCGATTTGCTCAGATTTCCTACCCGACGTTAGGCTTGGCCCGTGTTGTAGGGTAGGATCTTTGCAAAATCGCTCCATATATATCGGTAAATCTCCATATATATCGGCAAATAAATTGATATCTAAAATACATTACAGTAATAAGTAAATTACTAAACAATACATGAAAAACGCTGCAAATTATTACACAATGGTTTATTATTTTCTATATAGATCACTCGTCTACAAAATCACCAACCATCCAATATGAAAAGAAGAAGAAAAAAAAAAAAAAAAATCAAAAAAATCAAAAAAAAATCAAAAAAAAAAATCAAAATTACCAACCATCGATTGCATTTCGGTCAGCTCTAATTTGAACGGAGATTAGGCCTCTTTTGCGATTCACACTCGTGTTTTGATTTATATATATATATATATTTCAATATAAACACTTAAATTTTCGTAGTGAGCGAACGGTTTGTCCTACAGAGCTCCGCGTGGTCTCAAAAAATTCTAAAAATTCTATAGAATCTTAAATTGAAGGAAAAACAATACCTTTATATCGAAATTTTTTGAGTTAGAGCGTTTTCAAAATTTCAAAATTGATTTTGGAACCCTTAGGAGTGACCTACATCAACCAAAAGCTTCGGGGCACAACTAGACCCCAAATGGAGCCTACATACCAAATTTCATCAAAATCGGTCAATGCTAAGTGGCAAAAGTGTCGCGTACGGCGTACGGCGTACGGCGGACGGACGGCCAAATTTTTATTCGTTTTTTGGATTCTTCGTACCTTGAAACGTAAACCATCAAATTTTGAGGGGGTGTTAAAATTTTTTTTTTCTTGGTCGATTCCAAAGGTTCATTATTGAAAATAATAAACCAAAAGGACGCATTTTGATAATCTCTAACATATACTAACTTACTTTAATATTCTTAAACTTTAATAATCTCTAAGCTTTAATAGTCTCCTATACATACATGCTGTTATTGACTCAATGAAGTTCAATTTTATCATCAGCGGAGATCTTTTGCATTGAGAACTCTGATCACGATGACTCGTGAATATTCTATTTCATATTGCGAAGGTTGTATCGTATTTTTCACTAGCGAGTCAATTTTCCACTGACTTGAGGAGGTATCCAAACGTCCCAAACCAAACCACCTTCCAGATAACCTCCCTTACGAATGTAACAGTTTTTCATTTTAAGCAAATATTATCCCGTCTGGAAAGTTGTTATCCGGGTTGGTTTTAATGTTTTCCTGTATTCACCAAAGGATTGTTTTTCACATTAGGCCAGGGCTCCACCATCGCCTTGGAGTCACCTCGTTTAGCCAGATCAATTATTATTAATTAATTTTTTTTTAATGCTAATTTCAACGCTCGATTGTTATTGTCTGCTCTTGTCTGTGAATGGGTTCCGTCAACAAAACCTACAAACGAAACCTCTGTTAAACGTCAACAAAACCTTTGCACAATGCACACTTGCACTAAGCATGCAATTGCACTCGCATTAAGAATCTAAGGGGAAAAAAGGCGAAGATTTATTATTTTTCTGTGTAGATCACTTGCCATTGCCACTACCTACCAACCATATTTTCACTTCACAATCAAGTTTATTTAAACGAAATTAACGCTTCACACTCAATTCGAAGAAATAGGGATTTGTGGGTGCCTTCATTAATGAATTTGATTACTAGTTAACTTAGTACAACTCGAACAGCGATCGCATTTTGGTCAGCTAAAATTTGAACGGAGATTAGGCCTCTTTTCCTCTTTTGCGATTCACACTTTTGTTTCTGATTTTTCGTTAGTTTTCATAGGGTGTGAACGGTTGGTCCTACAGAGCTCTGGGTGCTCTCATTCGATTCTTAAAATTCAATATACTATACTATTACTAAGGTACATGTACATTATTATATAAATATTACTATGTATATAATTATACTATAATACTATTTTAAATTGAAGAAATAACAATAGGTAGGCTTCTTGAAAATTTCAGCCCTTATTTTTGAACCCTTAGAAGTTTTTTTATTTTTTTATTTTCATATATTTGTGCCTGCTCCCAAGGAGATTACAGGCGTTTACATTAAAATATAATACAATTTATCTAAATTAAATTTTTCTTATTTAAGATTAATTAAACCTAATCACAATTTTATAATAAATCCATATCCATTGAATTCAAGAAAATTAATACGTCACTCAAATGATTGTCAATGAGGTCCTTCATTGGCATCGGCCACCCACCACTCTGCAGCAGACACTTCTGCTCAAGACGGAAACGTTGAGGCTCAAAATATCCGCATCGAAACATAAGGTGATCCCAGTCCTGAATTTCGTCCGAACACATACATAAAGGGCTCTCGCTGAGGTGGAATCGATGCTGGAACTCCCGAACTCTCCCATGTCCAGTTAATAAAAGGGAACCCTTAGAAGTGACTGACATCAACCAAAAGCTTCTGGGCACAACTAGACCCCAAATGGAGCCCATATACCAAGTTTCATCAAAATCATAAAAGACATGTTTAACCCCCTCTTAAAATTTGTTGGTTTACGTTTAAAGGTGAGTACGTAGAATTCGGAAAGCGAATAAAATTTTTTTTCGTCCGTACGCCATACGCCGTCCCCCGTACGCGGCACTTTCCTTAGTTCCCACAGGCCGATTTTGATGAAACTTGGTATATGGGATCCATTTGGGGTCTAGTTGTGCCCCGAAGCTTTTGGTTGACGTCAGTCACTACTAAGGGGTGAAAATTGAGGGTTGGGATGTTCAATAGTGCCCTACCTCAAAAACTCTCGAAATAAAGGTAACATTTTTTTGAGTGGGTCAGCTGTGACCGAGCGAGCTACGGCATGTGTCTCTGGAGACGAGACTCGGACCGGTTGCAGGGGCCGTGAGTTCGGGGCTCGCCTCGGGAGCATATTTTCGGGCAAGTCGGTCGCAGTTTCCCCTCGTCCCAACCCAGGGCGGTGATGCCAATGGGAAGCCATGAGCGAAATCATCAGAACAATTTCTGATCTTCCCTTAGGAAGACAGCTGATGACGTTCGCGACGCCAGGAATGGCAGTCGGACGAAAATCCAACCTGGAATGGTTGTTTACTTTACTTTACTTTTACTTTACAATTTTTTGAGACCACCCGGAGCTCTGTAGGACAAACCGTTCGCTCTCTACGAAAACTTAAGTGTTGAATTTACGATAAATCAGAAACACCAGCGTGAATCGCAAAAGTGTCTGGATCCCTGGACTTAATTATTGTCCAATGGGTGTATGGATTCCTGGACTTGCTTATTCAAGTGGGTTCACAGATCCCGGGACTTACAGTACTGGGTTGGTTCTAGGAAATCGTACCAGTATTTCTCTCAACTAGTTCGGTCCTGCATGTGAGGGATCAGTAGTTACCTGGGAAACGCACAGGCTGGTTAAAAGTATTGTACATAGTCTGAAATAGATTATTGATATTATTATTAAATATTTGGACTTCGGAAAGCACGATTCACGGGAATAGTGGGCACATTGCAAACATTTCCTTCAAAATCTGTCTACCCGATTAGGATTTGTGTGCGGTTTCGCACTGCCTACAACGTTCTCCTACTCCTCCACAGCCGTTGGAGTTCTCGGAATGGTGCGTAGGTGCGCCTTTTATTCAAGAGGAATATTAGGAACCTTTCGATGAGGCACGAGATCTGCCTCAATTATACCCACGTCAGTTCAATACTAAGAAGCAAATTTGGAGCCGAAACGGGAATACCCAAAGCTGGCTACGTCTGAAGTAACGCACTTGAATTGAATAACAAGGTCAAGATACCGTACTAAAAAAGTCCGTCTCAACGAACGTAGACATTATGTTAATATCGACTGACGAAGATCTTTATAATTAAAGATGATTGAATAATGTGAAAGCAAAGTTAATTCGGCAGATATAAAATAAGTAGTGAACACTTCATCAACAAGATTACTATCCACAAAAAAGGGTACTTACTATATTAGTCAGCTTCAACACCATATTATGACTCAAATTTGCTTTACTTAGTAGGTACAAACTAGACATACTGATGTCATACTGATCCTATGAGTGATAAATCCTAATTCAAAATCCAATTCCGAATCGAGTTGGGTATGCTCATTGGATATTTAACGATAAGCACACCTATAAACTTTACGGATATGCAACTCCTATATTTTCTCAATACATTACCTATACATACTTTGCCCAATTTGTTCGGTTAGAAAATTTCTGAAGATCTCACATCGGATGATCCATCCTATATTCTAGATACGAGAGAGCTATTGGTCTTCGAAAATCAAAATCTTCACCCGTTTTTTCGGATTTCAGAGCTTTAAAAAGAGTTTTTGTTTCGGGTCTGGCGATTTGTTTGTGTAAATTTCTTGTCCGAGAGATAACTTTAAAAATTCACGAAGCAATTTAAATGACATTTTCCATGGTTAGACGGTCTCTGTTTACGAGTTACACAGGTATCTATCGTATCAATGGTATAGTGTCCACAGCATTATCAATCTGAATTCATCCTTTTACAAAATGAATTCGTCCTTTTTCTCTTTCTGAGTTCGTCCTTTACCAAAATGAATGCATTCTTTTACAAAATTAATTTGTCCTTCATGAAGAGGAACAAAATCTTGAAGAAGGCAACTAAGCAAAATATTAGGTGAAGAGATAACTTCTCTCGAAGAAATTTACGAAGTTTACAATGAATTGGTACTAGGAATTTAGAAAACGTTTGCCAGAAATTCATTCAAAGCCACGTTCATGGTTCTTAGAGGTTTTTCTCAATGGACAGGCTGTCCTGACGCTGCTCTTGACATGAGGAAAAGCACAATATGTATTACAAAGTTGGCAATGATATGCTTGATATCGCATATACCCTCTAAATTGTTTCACGCAATGGATGTTCTCTTTGACTATTTTTAGTCTTGCTATCTTCAAAATTGTGTCCCTCTTCTTGAATTCGTTTCGAAAAAAGACGAATTTATTCTGTTAAAGGACTAATTCAATTTGAAAATGCTAGTTAACGATTATCCTTAAACAAGATTTTTCACATCCTACTCGGTTGATCTCGCTTAAAATTGTGACTGAGCCCTAGACTGTTCAATGATTTCGTCGCGAACGACCAGTAGGAGTCAAGGGACATGTGAAAAAGCAAAAACGTTAGCATAATTGGGACAACTTCATAGGTTCCTGATAAGTCTTGCTTGCCACCCTCGAAATAAAACTGTTGATTCGCAACTGCATGCAAAAGATCGAAGTATTTTGTCTCGCTAATTCCTTAGGAAAACGATCAAAAATTTGAATCTCCCAATGCTTAGAAACGTCGTGTCGTAGTTCAGAACATGCAGAGTCGTACTATCTCTTTGATATTTTTCCTACCTCCTTGTCTCGGCTACATCCGGGTACTCAATGGCTATTAATCGCTCGTGTTGGTCCCCAGAGAGAATATCATATACTTGAAATATCACTGACTGATCTCCGCTCCTTGTGTTCTGCAAGCCTCAACTCATTTGCTTCAGGCTGTAGATTAGATTTAAGTAGGTCGTTTTCAAGCTCCCCTCTTGTAGATCCGCCCCTAGGTATCTACCTACCTATACTACAATTTACGCTATCAAAACCAAAACCAAATGAAGTCTATTAAAAACTGCTGGCGTCCGGACCTCTTGGATATGAGGCTAAATCTAAATAATTACACGCTTTTGACCTAAGTATATTTAATTACACGGTACAATTTTATATTTATTACGTTGAAATCTCATAAGGCAATTTCTGGCGGTTTTTTACCTGCCTTGAACTAAATATGGTCGTTTTCGTTACATTTCCTGCGCTTTGTTATAGTTAACGATTTCTATGATTGATATTTTAAATTCAAAAATATTAAATTCATATTATCAATATTCTCAACTGTTTTTGAAGTAGGTACCGATGAAGGGAAAATCCATGATTACATGCTCGAAAGATGGAATACCTCCAGTTTAAGCTGAATCAGGCAACGAGTGATGGAGTGGATGGACGCGCACATGCTGTCATTGGCAATCCAGAAAACCGAAATTGTGCTATTAACCACAGCGCGAATTGAGAGATCCATTAGCCATGAATGTGGATGAGCAGGAGATTATCACCTCTCCAGCCATTCGTTACCTCGATGTGATGCTGGACGGGAGACTGAGCATCTGGAAGCACATCAGTGGAGCGGCAGATAAGGCTGTAGAAATGGCCCATCGCCCGCTAAGAGGAAACTCCTTACCTTAACCGCAGAAGCAATTATGTTGTATGGAGCAGAAGTGTGGGCGGACTCCCTTAAGTACAGGGCACGTATGGAAGCTGTACAGAGGAGTGGAGCTCTGAGAATCTGTAGCGGTTTTATAACTGTCTCAAGTCCAGCAGCACAAGTGATAGCAGGAGCTATTCCGATATACCACTAGGCACTGGAATGTATAAGGATTCGTATGAGGAGGGCAGAGGCATTGTCCATTGTGAAGAAAGGAGAACAGGAGGAGACGGGAGATTTGTAGATGGCAATCAGACCTTGATAGTGAAGCCCGGGGACGGTGGACAGCCCTCATAATAGACGATCTAGAGGCTTGGCTGGAGAGAAAACACGATGAGGTGAATTATTACCTCACTCAATTCCTTTTGGGGCATGGATACTTTCGCTCTTCTTAGCGAAGATTGGGAAGGCCACTGGCCCAGAGTACAGATACTGTGGGATAGAAGAGGATGATGTTTGCCATACTTTCTTCGTATGCCCACAGTGGGAGGATATGAGGAGGAGTGCAGAAGAGGTCATTGGATCGTTGCATCCAAACACAATCATACACGAGATGATTAGGAGCAAGTCAAGCTGGGACACAGTGGCGGAATTTGTCACAGAAGTCTTCAAAGCAAAAAAGCTGGATGGAAGATGAGAGGAAGAGGAAGAGGAATACGATGGAATAGAAGACAGAAGTAGAAGCGGCCTTAAGGCAAAAAAAGGGCTCACCCTGAAGTACAAGTGGTACTGGGGTGAGTCCTAAGCAGAGGGAGTGGGGTTTAGTTGGTATGCCCAAGCTGATGAGTTCAACACTGTTGGGGTGATACCTCCCCCTCAAGTATCCCCACTCCCTACAAAAGAAAATATTACAAAAGATGGTTACCTATTCATCAGAAGTTCACTTACATTTGTCATTTGCTCTGAATTATTGATTCATTTTGAAGTAGGTATCGATTTATTTAATTAATTTTCTTTCCTATAACTATCAAATTATGATTTTTTAACAAATGAATAATTTGATTTCATCAAGATTCAATATGAAAGCAAAACGGAAAAAGCTGTTGAATTATTTTTTTTAAAAGGTTTTGTTGTCCCTACACACTTGTTTTTGGGATCATTTGTTTTGGAAGTTTGAGAACAACTCTATTGAGATACCAATTGTCATCTTTGGGCCAACCCCAACTGCTCTCCAAATTTGACTTCATGTGAAACTTATATTTGTGCGTGCGCAGACTATGATTCCATTCTCAAGATTATTTTTCGTTTTATTTCTCCACCACTTGATTACCGCGGTATTATCGTATACATCGAAAAAGAAAAGAAGCACTTTTGAAAAGAGAGCGCTACTATCTAGATATTTATTATGAAGAACATCGAAGCGCACTCTACGGGCGGAGGACGCCATCAACTTGACAGTCTCCAAGCTACCGCCCCCACCCCCCAGAGGGCGCCCCTGAAGATACCGTCACACCGTGCAGGAGACTCCTGAACCCACCTAACAGTACCCAGTACCGTCTCGGTCCCTTTCTCTGCCAACATCTCTCCTGCCGGGCGCTTTTCACCTTTTCAACCTTGTAAATTACTTGTACAAGTTTCATTCCATCTTTGGAAATTAGTTTTGAATCAGTCAGTGGTGTTTTGATTCGTCTTGATGAAGTGAATCGGGCTTCCATGATGGATACAGGAGGAGTTTGAGTTTTCCACCGAGTTTCCCTAAGGTGAGTCGATCTCTTCTTGGCGATGGCTGGGCTCAGCTGAGCCTGACCTCAAGGGCAATGCCCCGCCGGTATCAATTATTACTTATACCTTCCAATTATCTGTTCAAGAACCACTCATATGCCACCTAAAGTAGAGAGTTCGTCTGCTTTGCATGCACCTGTTCGCTGCATTTCTTTCTTAGCTATCAGCCGTGTATTGGTCAATAAAGTAATTCGACCTGGCAGGATCTACATAGCAGACCGGCTGATATGAAGACTTGCTTTGTCCACGTATCTATTATGTGTGGGTAATCCCCAATTTTAAACAACAAAAATTCCGCATACGGTAATTTATTATTACCCTAGTAGTAATATAAGCCCCCCCCCCCACATGTCACGTACCAGTTATTATTTATATACATTATTATGTATATACAAGCAACAATACAAACACCCCTCCTGTAATCTTCATGCTCAGAGGTATCAGGGAATAAGAGATCAGGGATAAGATAATTTTTACCATTACTTAATCAAACTGTCACATGGGATGATGGGGGACTTGGGTTGATCTTTGGTGAGCCGGCGACAAAAAAATCAAATTATTTGTACCAAAAAGCGTACAACAAACCTGCATGTACCATCAAATGTTTGACAATTTTGAAGTCGATGCAGCTGCAAAACAAGCAGGCTCCTGGCGATAATTTTTTTTAATTCACCGTACGTTTTAAAAACCAATTTTATTTAATAACTGAAACTACACATATATACTTAAACATTTAGTTGGGAAATATATGAATCAACAATAAAATTTTCCTTAAATTTAAGAAAAATGCAATTTAGTTTCTGCATGTTCTATTGAAGACTGTTTTCAACTTTAGCTTGTCAAATTCGTATCCAATGGTACAAAATTATCAAAGAAAAAGCAGATCAAATAGATGGACTAGTTAGATATTACGAGGACCATCAGTTAATGGGATGTTATATTTATTTGATTTGCTTCTATTTTTTCTATTTTACGTCGTAAAATGTCCTCATGCTGTGTTCTCTCTTTCCCACTTTGCTGACTTTCCGATTCTCAATTTATGTAGCTTGAGTTGAAATAAAAAATGAAAATCTCATTAGAATAAAACCTATTCTTAGTCCAAATACTAATTTAGATTAAAATTGTTGAGCAATTTGGCATCGTTTGTTGGTTAGGGAGTGAGAATTTGCTAACTCAGTACTACTCTTTGAAATGTCCTCTTCATTCACAGGCAAGGACCATTTCATTTCCCCGGATGTGACCCACGACTTCGTAGTGTTCACCATCTTTTTTCCCTGTATTTTTTACATTTAGTTCTTTTGACAAGTCGTCACCCACTCAGTGAATCGACCTCATTGTTTGTTTTAGCGTTTTTCATAGTCCATTGTCAGCACCCACTTCTCAGGTGGCTGCTCTGTAATCGCTCCTCATTTTACTGTAAATGTCCCGGTTAGGAGTTCGAGTCACCTAGCGCAAACCGTCAAGCGCTTGCTAGTCAGGGAGTTGTAATAGTCACGACCGAACAAATGGGGAAGCTTTAGGTTGACTTCAAAGAAGTTATTCAGATTTGAAAGTGTTACTTCAGATTTACTTCGTAGTTTGGCAGTTTGGATCTCTTGTTCGCTACAGAGTTCAAAAGTACTTGGGCATTACTGAACGCCATGGGAGAAAGGCATCTGCATGAGCTGTACTCAAACTTCGTTCTCATATTTGTCCTAGAGCACTGGAATCCGATACCCAGCGTCTCAGAGGTAACGGTTAACATCCTCTTCTCTCCTGTTCATCCCAAGGTGGTTGAATTTAAAGAACGGACTCTGAAATCGGTTAGGGGAATTGCAGAACGGTTAAGCCAACTCCTTCCCTCCATAGCGATGAAATTTGGTTGTCACTCTTGAGAGCACTGGAGGTGGTTGGGATGGAGTCAGATCAGCTGGGTAATTGTTGAGCTCCTACCTTTATCAGGACGATGAAAATTCATAACAACCTGGTATGGTTATTCAATAATCTAGGAGAAGAAATTGGTTTCATTTGACAGAAAATACTTTATCCATCCTCTAAATGTACATATATCATGATAATCGAGCGTAATAACAATATGTTTAATGTATAAAATTAATATATTTTTTCAATTGTTAGGTTTTCCAATTATTACATCAGGTACTTATTTATCCTATGTTCGAATTTTTCAGGATCTCTATCTTGAATCATATGGTATCACCACTAAATTCCTCAACCTTAAACTTATTATAAAATAACTTGGCATCTGCCTTTGGAGTAAGTGAACCTAGTTTCCAATAATGGAATTCGGTCACTAATATCTCTCGGTAAGCCCATACACTATTCATAAATTTCGTCAGTTCCCTCCTCAGTTCGGCTCAAAAAAGGAATAACGTCATCCACCCTCAACTCATTCTCACTTAGATCCCTTGATCTGTACAACTTGGCATATTCAAAGAAAATTGAAAAAAAATAAGCACAAAGACATTTTTTGCTGATCTGAAAAACAATTTAGGGGATTAAAACTACCTTCAGATCTATGCTGCCAACCCTGGGCATTGCTAACTACTCCACTACGAGCATTTCAAATGATAGAAGTGAGTCAAGTAAGGAGCTCTTGAAGGATGGAAAATATATTTTTTTATAATTTCACCCTATCTTTCCCTGACCGTTTCACTCTACCTTCTGCACAATTCGGTTCCAGTTTTTGCATCCGTTCGATCAATGCTTTGATCCTCATAGATCAATGCTGGAACTATTCGTCATGAACTGAACTTCCGCTCAAAGTGAAATGGGGTTCGGCTGTTTTATTTCAAAACAGAAACAATAATCAAACAAAGAGAGTTGCACCACACCCTGTAGTGGTCAGATAGCTGAACGAAAGGTTGTCAGAAACACTAACTAAAAGGTTGTCATTCTAATTACTTCCGCAAATGAGGTCGGAAGTAAAGGAACTTAAATAAAGGGAAGGAAAGGGAGGAGTCCGCCCATTATCATAGTTTTTTTTGTTTTATTACTTTTATTCCTGCTTATAACTGCTATAGGCCATCCGTGCAGTGCTGAGGAAATTTTGCGCTGATTCCGAATATGCCACACTCTGCCGTAGATAAGAGATGATATATGGAGGAGAGATAAGAGAAGATAAACGTAGGTTTTAGATGTTTCCCAAATCTCGTTATTTGATGAAAAAACTCGAAATAGAAGTTGGAAAAATTGATGTTTAGACCTATGGAACCACCCAAAATTATTTTGAATAATTTTGTATAATTCCATGTTATGTCTGTGGGTTGTGACCACCGTCTAGTTACATTGTTCTATAGCGCTCAGTGAGTCAACTTCGAGCAATCGCCTAAAATCGTTGCTGGTGAGGTTGATTGGATGTTTACAATCGATTCAGTACTCAATAGGCCACAATTAAGTATATAAACTATTCAACTATATGAAAACAGGAATACGAGTAGACGCGGTGGTAATGCTGCATAACTACAGTGATATAAAACTCTAATGTCGAATCTCGTTTGAGGCACGTATGAAAATCTACAAATTCTTATTAAATTCTTATGGGAACTATACTCGGCTTGATTGATTCTTGACATGTAGAATTGGTTTGATATGTAGAATTTGCAAATTTAAATTTAGTTAAACCTTTTAAAACTGCACTTATTCTTAGCACAAACGGAATTAATCTCTCTACAAGTATATCTAATCACATTTCCCAGTTGCAGGCGTGAAAGCATTATTTTCACTAAAGAGGGATGAAAAAAAACCGAAATTTTCAATCATATTTCACGTTTTAGACCCTCCTGAATAATCTCGGTCAGTCTATGTGTTCACAAATACTTGAATGGGTAAATTTGTATTAAGTAACAGTCCAATTTCAATGGCATTTTCTAAGGTTATTAATACATATTTTTAAAAGGTTCATATTTAGTTTGCAATTGCTGTATCCATTAAGAACGAATACAACAATCGTTTGGAGAACAGAGAAAAGGTTCAGTAATTACAACCGATGAGACACCTTACCTGCCAACAAAAGATTAATTTTTTTTCTTTTTCACCCCCTCTCACTAGTATTGAGACACGTTCATAAGTTGGTGCGATAAGATACTTCCTCAACACTTCCGTTCATTGTGAAAAAAACATTAATAGCAGTTTTTTTCTCTCCAAGTGGAGACCTCCGTGGGAGATGCGGTGAATGGTGCCGGCGCCGTTTCGGGGGAAGGACACGCGCCCGCAGGCGCAGTTCTGCGCCCGCTTCCAGAGAAAGTTGGATGGAGAATTTTTAATAGACAATAACAGCTTCCTAATTAGCCGAACCCCCAAGAGGTCTCCAATCTCCGAGAAACTACTTTTACTTTTCTCCTATTTCGCGAATTATTACCTATTCCTTGTTGGTTGTTTTAAAAGTGTGCAAAACGATTTATGAAGAATTCGAAAAGGACCATGACTGACGGAAACAAACCTATCATATTACTCGTAATCGAAAAAATGATCAATTAACTATTTATACGAGAGGTGAATTTTACAATGGCTTCCCTTGCAAAACTCTCGTACTTCATAATTTCAATGCAAATCTCAATCTAAAATTCAATTAAAATTCAATCTAAAATTGAAATCAAATTGAAAGAGATTGATAAAGAGTAATCATTGAAATTCTGGAAAATCAATGTAATTGAAATATTAATAAAAACTTGTTCTGTAAAAAATGAAGAGAAAATATTGAGCAGTAAGTATCAGGTTTTCCATGTCCTACGAAAAACCTTTGAAACATAGACACCTATCTATTTTTTCGGGTTTGAAGTTACTGCTCTAGTAGGCCAGTTAAATGTGTTAATTATGTTAAATATGTTAAATGTTAAGTGTCACTTTGCAAAACATAGTTTTTAACGAACTTGAATTGTGACTAACTTCAAGGGTCAATTTACAAACAAACACGAGAAAAGTCTTGAAAAATATCTACAGACATTTGGATTTTTAAAATTTTTTCCGGTTTCATTCATTTCTAAGATTGTCTGAACTTTCATTCAGTAAAAAATAATTTAGGGCCTTTGTACAGAGAGAAAAGAAGAATCAGATGTTAAAACTAGAAGAAACGTGAAATTAATTAGTGACTGCGATCTACAGAGAATATCTTACGAGAGAAGTTCCTTTACTGAAATCACTTTCCCCTTGGAAAATACCACAGAATCGTCTTCCATACCACAACGAGTTCTTATTTCCATTTTGGGAGCAGCAAACAGCGGTACTACGTGGTAGATAAATTGAGTCAGCGGCTTGCGGTTAGAATGCCTCCGTACGCTGGTATCGTCATATTTCGTTCAAGGGCGTAGATTGGATCAATGGAAGATTCTCATTCGCTTTTTCGAGACATAGCTGAATTTATTCAGTCTTTCAGTTCTCGTTAACAATATCCATGTGCCTGGTATTTAGGCATATTTTCAGCTGACCCAAATTGTATTCATATTTTACTTTTAAAAAAGGTAATGGGTATACTGATTTCTATGTGGATTTTCTAAGTTTTAATGAAGACCCCTGTATAGTATTATGTAGGCCCATTATAAATTATAATTCAAATCTACATTCGTTGGGGTTTTGATAATTTTTCTTAAGGTTTCCCGTAGCCTCCTTTGTGAATATAAGAAGATATATAAGAAGTTTTTCCCGTTGTATCTCTTTTAATAATATGCGACCTGAAGTTTCAAAAGACGCCTTTCGTGTACAGTTATGCTAACTGCATAAATATATATATGTATATTTAAATTTTCATTGAGGATATCCTATAGGAGAGTTGGAGTGAAATGAAATTTCAAGTCCAGTCGCCACCTCATCTGTAATGGAGGTTCACTTCCAGATCTACCCACTAACCACTTGAGTTCCATGAAA
The DNA here is from genome assembly GCA_009739505.2 of Apolygus lucorum. Taxonomy (NCBI): domain Eukaryota; kingdom Metazoa; phylum Arthropoda; class Insecta; order Hemiptera; family Miridae; genus Apolygus; species Apolygus lucorum. The sequence continues at coordinate 45,968,703 of CM019176.2, read as the reverse complement.
GGCGATCTGCCTCTGATCTTTTCTCTTTTTCGGAATTTTAAGTTGAAATAGTGGGCGGTAAAAATTGCTCCAGTTAACAAAAACGGATTTTTACAAAGAAAAAGTTCGTGTTGGCGGCTCGTTTATGTGTAGAGGATAGCGGCTTGAGAACGTGGGTAGATCAGTCTGCTGTTCAGCAGAAAGGCATTATACCTATGATGGACTCTCCTTAGAAAATAACTTCCTACTCGCTATGTACCCTAGTTACTTTGAAAATAGTCTATTATAATGAATCTAATAAATAATGAGATTTAAAAAAAGGAAATAATTGAAAAATCAAGACACAGCGGCTCATATTATCAAGGCAATGAATTTAAACATTAAATTAAAGTTAAATTAAATTAAAATTTAAACGTCAAATTTATTTAACATAAATATGATTTGAACCATCCAATGAGGTCCAATAAGTGTGTGATTATTAGAGTAACTAGATAAGAATCCTCTCCGTCCCGCGAAGTAACTCCATTCTTACTCTCGAAGTCTTCTCATTCTTACAAGTATTTCGGTGCTGCCATATTGAGGATGAGCTGGGCTGTAGTTTTTCGTAGAAGTCCGCCTGCCGCACCGAGAACGGAATCTCAGAATTGGACCACTGGCAGGTGCCACTTGCCAATAGTCTGGCTTATCGTTGGGATCTTCTGTCCCTACATACACTTTTGTCTGGTGGCGTGATCCGCTGGATTTTCGTCGGTAGGACTCAAATTCCACTTCTTCAGGGATAACATCTCCTAGATAACGACTAACCTGTATGCTAGTTATGGATCATATGTCTTGCTACTTATCTGCCTTGGTCCTACAATGAACTAACGGCGGTTCTTTGTCCCATCTACTCTTGATTCTCCTTGAATCCTTGATTATCTTCGAATCCTTGATTCTCTTGATCCACTCTTCATCGCTCCTTCACCAGAACAAAGTTGTCGATTGTGTTAGTATTGGTATCCCAATTCAGTTTCAAGTCCGTTGAGATAACGCTTCTCCATTTTTGAATGTCGATGAAAATTTGCTAATTACTAATCAACCTCTCATGCATTTCATTCAAATCGGAGAGAAGTTGATCATCACTTACTTTGACGACGAAGTTCTCCATTTATCATTTGGAAGGTCTCATGGCAAGGGCACTTTGATCCCATCTGATTTCCGTAACAGGGTTTGACTTAAGCTTATTTATGTTTTTTTCATTGTATTATAAATGTATCTCCTAAAAAAACACCGAATGTAATGCAACGCAAAGATTGATGCGAAGCAAAAAAGTAGTGATATTCATGTTGTACCAACCAATCCCTCCTATGTCTATATCCACTCTGAAGATTTGATAGGTACCGGGACTCAAGTCCCTGATAATGATTCTTCCTATTCCCATCTCTATGGGTATTGAACGTATCAACGAGCGTGTTGTTCAGAAACATATGAGAAGGAGTGCTCCACTTGTAACTGGCGACTTGAACGGTGGGGCAGGCAGGGGAAAGCTCAGGGCTCCGCGTCCACTGACACACTTCGCCCTCGACCTTTTCCGTCAAGTGAGAGAGAGAGAGATCTTTCGCTGACCAAAACGCGTCGAGTGACGGAGGAGAAAGAGAGAAAAAATCGTTAAACATAAAACGGAAATGCCTTCACAAACGAGACTTGGGAGCACGACAATGAGAATTCCAAGGTGGAAAGAGTCAAAACAGTCACTACAAAACTGGAGAGCCGGCAGGGACCGTTCTCCGTTCTCTAGCGGGGAAACGGATCCTGGAAAAAACTGTCTCCTGCGACATTGGTCTCGGTAATCCCTGGGACTATCATAAGTGCCATGGGAATGTAAAAGTCGGGAAAGTCTAAATTGTCAAGATTGATCAAACTTGACAAATTTACACAATTTCTGCGGAGTGTTTCGATGACACCTGGGGGATGATTCTTTCGGGTTACGCATTTTACATCCGACATTCTGCTTCCGAAGATATCAAAGCTTTGTTTTCGTGTAGGAATTAAAAGAAAAACACAATATAGGAATGAAAAAAATGGGGTCTATACTGATTCATTCAATTTGGCAGATGTAATAAAACTATTATAATACCTAGGTAATATCCTGTATGTTTGTAGGTCTGAACTACCTACCTACGTATAACGCACGTAAATAGAAGTATGACTAATAGCTAATAAATACCTAAACATTATTAGGGACACATTTGGTCATGGCTTAATCCTTTTAGCAGCATCACCAAATCTTCGAAATCATCCTCATCTGAAAACCCCAGGCGAACGAAACCTAACTCCTGCAGTATCCAAAAATGTTCTGGCAAACCAGGACGGATTTCAGCTCGGTCTTATCTTTTTCGGGCTTACACTGGTTTTTCGCTGAATTTTTTTTTTGAAAATTTCGGTATCCGTCTACAGGGTGTCTACACTTTGGATGGGCATAACTTCAGGGTTAGATTCTACAAGGTATTTCCAATAAAAAATGTCTCTTAGCAATTTTCTTTTAACCCACTCAAAATTCCTTTTTTTTCACTTCAAAGTTTTTCTTCGCGTTTTCGACCTTACGGCACTGATATGATCATAACTCCCTTATTTCTTCTGAAAATTCGATTCTGACTACACCGTTAGAAAGAGCGTTAAATTCATAAGGTACCTAGTGCAAAATCAAAATATTTCAGCAATCAAATAGTTTCAAAAAATCAAGTCAAAAAGTCAACTTTACAAATTTTTCTAAACTCGACTTCCTTCGACCAAACTTTTCACTCTAAATCCCTGCACATTTCGATGGGCGCTCTTCGGAGAAAACATGCTCAAGTTGTCAGCTTTTTAACGGTCTATCAATTTTTCTTTTTAACATTCAAATTGGAAGAGTAAATGAAGTTTGAATGTCAAAAAACGTGTGTTTTACAAGCAAATCCAGTGTTTCAAGCGGTTTATGGTCTCCCTCGATCTCAAGACGGCTTAGCTAGTTTGGTATCATTTTCTATGTAATTTTTTACGCTGAATCCAATAGTGATACTTCCGAATGAATCTGACGGCTAGAAAGTGGATTTTTCGAAGAAAACCTTCGTTTTTCGTACATAAAATACGCATTATTCGTAGATATGGTAGTGAGCATGAAGTAACACCTTTCTACTCAATAAAAACACCGAATTTCTAGCTGATTGAAGTTTTTGTTGAGTAGAAAGGTGTTACTTTATGCTCACTACCATATCTACGAATAATGCGTATTTTATGTACGAAAACGTAGGTTTTCTTCGAAAAATCCACTTTCTAGCCGTCGGAATCATTCGAAAGTATCACAATTGGATTCAGCGTAAAAAATTACATAGGAATCGTCAAGCCATAATACCAAAAAAAAAAAAAAAAATACCAAAATCGTCAAGCCATCTTGAGGTCGAGGGGGACCATAAACCGCTTAAAACACTGATTTGCTTGTAAAACACACGTTTTCTGGCATTCAAACTTCATTTACTCTTCCAATTTGAATGTTAAAAAGAAAACGCTGCAAATCATTGCTCAAAGGTTTATTATTTTGTGTATAGATCATCCTTCTGTATAGATCACTGGTTCTCCATCAATAGCACCTACCACCATCTGTATTCTCCCTTGACCTTCCCTCTCAAATTTCAGCTCCTGCGTTCAATAGGATTGAAAATGGAAGAGCACCTCCATTCAATAGGATTGAAAATGGCTTCGGAGCTCACTCAGCTGATCAGTGATCTGATCAGTGAGCAATGATTTGCAGCGTTTTTTACCTACAAACATTGTTTTACCTACCAACTTTTTTTTACCTACCAACTATTGGTAGGTACTACCTACCACACTATAATGGCTTCACAATCAAGTTTATAAGAAAGAACTAAACGCTTCACACTCGATTCGAAAAATAGAAAGCTTGATATGGAAATTTGATTACTGGTTACGCAGAAGGCAAAACTGTATACAAATCGAAGAAATGAACAGCGATCGCATTTTAGTCCGATAAAATTTGAATGGAGATTAGACCTCTTTTGCGATTCACACTCATGATTCTGTTTTATCGAAGGAAAACCTTCAAGTACTCGTAGGGACCGAACGGTTTGTCCTACAGAGCTCCGGGTGGTCTCAAAAATTTTTAAAAATTCTGTACTATTTAAAATTGGTGAAAAAACGATACCTTTATTTCGAGAGTTTTCGAGCTAGGACACTCTTGAAAATTTCAACCCTTAATTTTCACCCCTTAGAAGTGTCCTACATCAACCAAAAGCTTCGCGGCACAACTAGACCACAAATGGAGCCCATATACCAAATTTGAACCAAATCGGTCCAGTGTTGCTAAGAAAAGTGCCGCGTACGGCGGACGGACGGAAATTTTTTTATTCGATTTTCGTATTCTACGTACCTTGAAACGTAAAACATCAAATTTTGAGGGGGGGTTAAAAAAAATTTTTTCTTGCTCGATTCCAAAGGCTTATTATTGAAAATAATAAACCAAAATTGATAGACCGTTGGAAAGCTTACAATTTGAACATGTTTTCTCTGAATAGCGCCCATCGAAATGGGCAGGGATTTAGAAGGAAAACTTTGGTCGAAGAAAGTCAAGTTTCAAAAATTTTTCAAAGTTGGCTTTTTGACTTGATTTTTTGAAACTATTTTATTGCTGAAATATTTTGATTTTGCACTAGGTACCTTAGAAATTTATAGCCCTTTATAACGGTGTAGTCAGAATCGAATTTTCAGGAGAAATAAGGGAGTTATGACCATATCAGTGCCGTAAGGTCGAAAACGCAAAGAAAAACTTTAAAGTGAAAAAAAAGGAATTTTGAGTGAGTTAAAAGAAAATTGCTAAGAGACATTTTTTATTGGAAATACCTTGTAGAATCGAACCCTGAAGTTATGCCCATCCAAAGTGTAGACACCCTGTATATGAACAATAATAATAAAACTAGGTGCTTATACCTAATAATAATGCAATAGATCGAGCTGATCTATTGCATCTCTCTCCCTCCCTTTATCAAACAATTTTAAAATGCAAAAAGGCGTTTCACAATCGTGTTTTTGATTACTTACCCCCAAGATATCAGAACGAGGGTGAACAACTTTCCAATTTCCTACCACAATCGATTGCGAAGAAGCGATTCCCTAATGCGTTTCTGATCATTTTTCCTTTTTCAATTGAAAATGGATCAATTCTCATTCACGTCTAGTCTCAAGTTGTTCTGTAACGCCCCGTAGAACAAAGACAGCTAGGAGTTTGTAGTAACCAATTATTAAACCTGATTCAACTCCGCCTTTTCTGACAAAATAGACCCCAGTTCATCGCCAGTTCTTAATCGAAAATCTCTTTTTTTTGTCATTGTACTCATATTTTAAGATGGGGTATCTTTTGAGTGATTTGAGGTGATGGTGTCAACTTGTGCTTAACTGGTTTTATGATACTAGTGTTTAGACTATACCTAACCATACCATAACTATATCTACTAACTATGCCATACCTAATATACATATACTCGTAGTTGTAAAATTAATTGTTACAGTAACTTATTCAAGAGACTCATTTTCTCCAATGTATTTTAGGCTTCGCCACTAGTCATCTCCAATATAAATTTGAAATAAGTGAGGGGCAATGTTATGTTTTTCTCCTTTTTTGTAGTCATTTGTGCAGTTCATTCAAATGAATACAATCATTCATATATTCCTCTATTCTGGCACTTAGTGGCGGTTCTCAACACCAAGATCTCTGCAAGGTCAGTCAAGTGCAGCGATGTGATTCACCGCACCTGTGATTCACCGGAAACCTGGGAGTCATTCCCACAACGGATTCTTGCTTTAGAAATGAAATATGTTCTGATTGTGCCCGTTGAACAGTCCACTTTTCCGATCAAATGACTAATCCGTAATCTTTCTCACTCATTTGCGATCGGTGTTCAATGTGGGTGTGTGGTCCATCTATAAAACCTGGTGGAAACATTGGGAAATCACGTCTCCAAGTGCTAAGGCGGAAGAAGAACAATCAAACTCCCTCATTTTCCAAATAAACTTATATACACACATTCTAAAATCCATACTCTTTACAGGTGTTGTCTTTGATATCACTCAGCTCCAGCAAAAATTAATGCGTGAACCCATTGTCAGACACAATCTGACTATACAGGGTGTCACCTTTTCGGGCGCACCACCGGGCAGATTTCGATTCTACTACTAATTTGCAACAAAAAATGTCTCAGCAATTTTTTTTGTAGAGTCATCGTGCTCGAGTTATTTCACTTATAAGATTTATTTCGTGTTTTCGATCTTACCTCAGTAAAACGGCTATAACTCACCGAATTTTCATGAAAATTTAAATCTGATCCACCGTCAGAAAGAGCGTAAAATTTCCTATCTCCTTGATGGGAAAAACATTTTTTTGAATTGGAAAAACGGGTAAAAATTGGACTTGGAACGAAAAATTGGTAAAATCTTGGAAATTTCAACTGTTTTTAAAATCTCATAGGTTCTGTAGTCCGGCATGTTTATAAATTTCTCCCTCGATGGGAAAAACGATGTGGTCATGGAGATATCTTGATATTTTCCCCTTTTAAAGCAAATGTTAGATAGAGGTTAATATTACTTAGAATGATCGTAGGAACTCAAACAACGAATCACCGAATATCATACCAAATTGAAAACTGCCGGAATTACGAAAGAATTTGATGCCACGGCCTGGATCTTCCAGACACGCGTTACAATTTTTCATGCTGAAAATACGTCACACTTTTTTTCACAGACCAAAACTTATATCCATTTTTAATTAGGTCAGATGCCACCTGTTAATTTCCCTCTCGATCTTGTCTCCACTCATGAGTTGCCTCATTTGATGACTCCTGGGACAGTCATGGGAGCAGCGATGGATGGTACTGGGATGTAAGAAACTCTTATAGTTACGAACTTCTTTGGTGTTGATTCTTAAAGTCAAGATAATTCAGTGAACCCGAACTATTTTATTTTCACCTTTTGGGCGGTTTGAGAAAAATAAAAAGTATCCAACTGACACACCATCTGCGTCTATACTTGTACATCGTTCCTACCTAAGATGTTTTTCCTTGTCACCTCATCTTCTAACCACCTTCAAGTACCGTAATTAAATCCTTCTCGATAAATCTCCGTTAATGAATTCGACGAGCAGCACCAAAGTGGCCCTCCACAATGAAGACCCCCCCTTGTCTAGTGGGCGGAGACTTCGCGAGTCTTCGAAATCGCTAACCTACCAATTTCCTCGGTCAATCACCTCAACCGGGGGTTCCTTACCGACGCAGTAGTTTTGCAAACAACAGCCGGTTTCCATAGGATGATCCTGGTTAAGACCAACTAGAAATAGCTAGACGGGACGATAAACGTTGGTTTCTGACTTCACAATCCGAGTCCGCGGTTTTGGCCGTTTCTTTCCCGGACGTTCAAGTGCCTGGACGATACCACGAAGTGGATGCTTCGTGAATATTCAATATTCGTATTTTCGCTTTCTCCTTACCAAACACTCACATTTCGCTTGACGTTTACATAGTTCTCAATATACCTACCGTACATAGGTACGTATCTATCACTCGAAACAATAATGTAATGAGAAAGCATGTATTTTGTTATAATGCTTGAAATACTGGTCCATGGGTAACTCTGTTAGTTTTATTTTATTCGTTAGTTGTGCTGCTAGTATTGTTAGCTGGTTAGAGTGATTAGGGGCTGTGATCCTGACGTCTGTTGGGAGGTAGGTACTGCTTTTGAATAATGAGATCTGCTTTGATCACAATAAATCTGGTCACCATATGTGATTGTTGATAGTACTGATGTCTTTGATGTGTAAGAAGACAATAAAGGATAAACTAGTCCAGAGAAAACAAGCCAGTTCCTTAGCTAGAGTAAACAGGTCTTGGATATGGTGTGTCGAAGTATTATTTTGGACAAGTTTCTTCCCTCAGGTTAATTTGACAAGATACTTATGAAACCAAGTGGGGAAACTAGTCCAAAATGACAGCTGCTCGATTGATCAATATTCTGGAGGGCACCATAAGGAAAGTGTTCCAAAGTAAAATTTTCTCCATAGGTGTTATACCAGTTTCCCTACGAGCTCTGGCTAAACGAGTAAAAAACTGGAACAGTATGACTGGCCATCATTTTTGGAAATTTTCAAGAGAATTGAATCAAATTAGCCGGAGGGAAAAACAGTTCAAAACTGTAATTTGGACCACCTCTTTTTATCCCTTAGAAGTGACTGACAACTGACAACAAGTGACTGACAAAAGCTTCGAAGGACAACTTGACCCCAAATGGAGCCAATTTACCATATTTCATCAAAATCGGTCAACGGGAACAAACTGCCGCGTAGGTACCTCGCGGCGTACGGCGGACGGACGGAAAAATTTCGATTATTCATTCGATTTTTGGATTTTATATACCTTGAAACGTAAACCATCAAATATTGTTTCCTTGCTCGATTCCAAAGTTTCATTATTGAAAATAATAGGGGTCCCCGGAGGTAATTGAGAGTGGAACTCGGATCAACTCCAGGAGCGATAAAGCAAATCATGCTAGAAAGCTAATTAATTTCCCCTGGTCATCCAAGGGAGCTGTTATTTGATATTCATCCCCTTATTAGAGGCACTGGCAGTTGACTGGAAGTGTTATCAGTCGCATTAGCCATCATAGTAAATCCTTCTGTATTTGTCCTGCAATTCTGCACTCTGTCACTATTTACACCAGGAACCTCTCTTCCCTTGGTACTAGCTCAGGGCTTTGGCATCCCACTGAAGCCCCTATGGTACGAGTAACACGGTATAATGGTCATTGCTGTACGTTTGTTAATGTTCTATTGCAAACGATATGATTTTTTAAAAGTTCAAGATGACATAAGCTTTGAAAGAGCCTTCCCTGTGAAAGTAGTGAGGAGATCCACTAGGTGGGCTACTCACAGATTCTTTGGGAGACTGGTGGTACTTGGTATTGGTGTATATAGTCGTGCCAACTCCCAAACAACAGTAATTTGCTTTCTCGCACGAAGCCCTTACCGTCTTCCAAAATAACTCGACTTGGAGTCGAGACCTTGAATCGCTGTTTGTGAATCTCAATCTAGCCCTCGCCCGACTTTTGATTCCCGGCTATTACGATCGAGTCGCCTCCCATCCGTCGCGGCGAAAGTTTCTTGCGGAATCTGGAGAACACACCCGACGAATAAAACAGCCCGGGATCTCCCCCGATGTTCGGGGACCATTAGGGCGGAGCCCCATGAGAGTGAGAACTTGGAAGCAGCCTTCCTATCTTGGTAGGTAATGCAGTTCGTCAGGATTCTGGCTATCTGGTCCTAGATGGAAAGTGGCCATGGGAAAATGAAATCTGTAATTTTTGGTTCATCCAAAGAGGGAGTTTGCCGATGGTTATTTAGACTCCTTACTCCTTACTGTACCTAGGAATGCACCTCGTTTTGGAGCGATCAAAAATTCTGCAATGTGGGTATGACACATAGCTTCTTCATGATATGGTCGTACGATAATATCAGCGACCACGATTCTCAGGGATCGAAGAGATGAAAAGTATTGAAAATAGGAAGGATGAGTGTGAGAACAAAATTGGTGGTTTTCAAGTAATTTTTCATTAACAATAATTTCAACCTACAACTAGAAACATTTATATTGAAATTAAGAAAATTTAACTTTTTTCCTAAAATTTTCAACTTTTAACGCATCACCTATTCCGTGAAAATGACCAAAAACACAATTTTACATAACTCGTCATATCTAACTTTTAGGGTCAGAAATCATTTTCGGAACATTCTGAAAATTATACTAAAAAAGAATTTGCTCGTATGTTGTGAATGTTTTTCCGTGTAATCGTCAATTGTTACAGGATTTATCCAGTTGGAGTTGTGATTTATGATAGGTATTACTAGGCACTCTCTTCTTGACGGGATTTGAATGCAGATTCAGTCACGTATTGAATGTTCATTATGGGATAATAGTATTCTGGGAGGGTACTTTTCTACCGAAATCTCTCTACTCTGGCCACAGCCAGTCGTTTCGTATTTCTGGAGCTAATCAATGCAGCACGGATCGTTTATGAAACGACGCCGTTAAGCTGAAAAGTGACAACGGTCCAATTCGGTGCCAACCATCAAAAGAAAATTACTCTTGGATTTGAACCTGCTATGGAATAATAATATTGGTGGAATGGTTTTACTGGCAATAAGGTAGGTAGTACAATAGCTATTGAACGCCACTGAAACCTGCCCTGATTTTTTACTAGAGAAGAAAATATATCAATATCATTAGTACAGTCAAATTGCCATCTTTGGTTTGCGAAGTCACAGATGCCAGTTTAGTTGGATTCCATAAAATATAGAAATATTTCGACGCTGGTACAATTGTTTTCTCATTTACTATAATTTTGACGCGATTCCTGCTACAAACACCAGGGCGGACGGCGTACACACCCAAAGAGAGAAACTTCTTCTCGCTCCCTCGGATTTCTCTTCAAGTCCGACCGGACTGCGGCGAATGATTCTGTCCGTGTTCAGCGAAATGCTTTCCTCTTTAAAATATTTTTGCGAGCGAGAGGGCAGACGCAGTACATATTCGGCTAAATTACTATTCAGTGAAGAACCTCATCTGCAGTTAGGACCAGACAAGATGGGTGATGAGGTTCCATCGTCGTAAAGTAATTTAGAATCACCTCACCCGGTGAAACCAGCATGTGAATTCCAGGCATGTACGGAAGGGATTGGGTTTTCTTTTCACGCAATTAATATTTTGGCTGCTCTGTGACCTCTTGAATCAGGCTTTCTAGATGAATTTCTTAGCCTAATAGAATGTAGCAGTTAGGTACTATTCCAGCGACCACGTGCATTTTGGTTTCAATACAGAAACGATAACTTTTTTATGTTCTTAGGAAAACTATTTTCATGTACAATCTTCTTCAAAGTTTTGAAACATGGACTTAGTTCTGATTCAGACGCTTTATATTAATGATAATTGGTATTATTACCTTTCTTTTATTTTTGGGTGAAAAAGTTGGACAAGGACTGTAGTAGTTGTCGAAAAGTAAGCCATTTACGAAAAGAAAAATTAATTTCCCGTAAGTTCAAAAACATGAATAAAAAATAGCGCTTTATTTTTTATTCATTTCGTTGATCGAGGAAGCTATGTGCCACATCTACTTGGCACATTTTTTTGGTTTTTCACCGATAATGTGCAGCAGGCGTCTCTCAAGTTTTTAGGAAGGGGGCGGGAGTGACGCGGCACAGGTGCGTTGTGGCTAATGAGTTCGCTGGTAAGTGGAGTGTGACAATGTGAGGTAACTAACCCAGCGGGCTGAGTGTCCGGTGGAGCGGCCTCCGTGCTCTACGAGGAACTTGCCTTCCAGAGCAACGTAGCAACAGAAAGAAGAATGGTGTAGACTGTTGTAGGCCTCAACAGCGGTACCGGCTGAGGCCATTCCGTCGAGACGTCCGCCTCACGCCTTGCACATGTCTCAACGGAAAGAAAAAAATCTCGTTTAGTGAATTGAACTTGTTAAAAGTAACTCGTGTCTGAGCAGACAGGTCCTGTTATCCGAGGAGTTCGCGTGGACTGATTACCGGAAGGAAGGTTACATTATATATAAATCCAAGAACCATTTCCTCACCGGATACCGCACATCTTGGAAATATCTCACAGTTGGCCAATTAAAATAGGAATGCACTTCGGAATGACTGTAGAAAAAGTTTTATGATTTTAATCGGTTCGTTGGGTGCCTGTTGTAGTATCTTAATTTTACGAAGTCCCTGGGGGTGAGCTCAACTCAGGGTAGCCAAAAAAATCTCGACAGTTTTAGAGTTGCTTTCGTTTAACGTCTATAACGTTGAAACGGCGTATCCATGCGTTTCTACCTGTATAACAAATGAAAGCCCATTAAATTCTGCGTCGAATGAGTACCACAATTTCATAATTCGATCAAGATTAAAGGTCAAAATTGCTAGTCGAAACATGACAAATTTTCCCAATGAGGAGCAAAAGTTGGGTATCGTCACTTTCCACCACTTGCCACGTGAAAATAACGTAACAAATTTGAAAAACCATCGAAATAAATTTTGTAGGGCATCTAATTCTGCGTCAAAAAGGCATCTAGAATTAAATTTCAGCGAATGATTACATTCAGAAACGCAAGAAAAGGGAAAGTTGGCAATATATGAAGTTTTCGGTGTCATTATATTTTTTGTTTATTTAGTACCTAATATACAGGCTAAAAAATACGAACGAAGTGGTGAAAAGGTTAATTTAAAAGAATTTTGATGAATAAAAATATGTTTTCCACTTTTGATGTGGTCGAGTCCTCTTCTTTAAGGGGTGCTTCTTCTACTGAGGCTTCCTAGAATAAAAATTTTACTTAACAAATCACCTACCACGGAGGAGTTAATATACCGACTGAGTTGAATGGCAAAAGACGGAACGTATAAACGAATTTCCAATATTCGACAAAATGTACCAAATTGTCCTGATAAGTCTTTCAGATTTGTAGTTGCGTATAGACTTGACTTGATGTTTAAACAATATCGGATTTTATAGATATGTTGATGTTGACTTGACATTCAACCTTGCTCGTGAATATGGTTTGTTTGGTACACATAAGGGAAAAGGAGTGTTCTTTGTAGGCCAGTGATCTTTATAGTCAAGTAATAAACCGTTGTGTAATAATTTATTGCCTTTTTATTAATTTTTGGAAGGTCTCTATGGGAGCTTATCAGTTTGCGACTAGCGGAAATGGATACCTGATCTTGGAGTACCAACATCATCCAGGGAAGAGAAGGTGCTGCGTCTTGAATTTCCTAGATCACAAGCTCTTTTTCTATCAATTTATTGAGCAAATTTTGAGTGAATATGGCTTAGAACCAACAATTGGCTATGCATTTTTAGGATGCTAAATACTAAGTCAATACATAATAGCCGTAACTCAAAGTTTAGAGGCTTCCAAAAAGATGATAATTGTTTATGACTTACTTAAATCAATTCCTAAAAATCTTATAAAGATCGTAAGACATCCTGCTGTGCAACTTGCGGTATCTTTAGCAGCAATGTGTTGCAACTAGCTACATCCTATGCGTTACAAGGAGAGCTCATTTGCTTCGCGCTCATAGCACTTCTTCACTTGTGCCTGCCTTGCCTTTCAGTGCCTCGAGGGATCCATTCCTAAGGTAATTTGGCATCCTTTCATCATTTTTGTGAAAATTGACAATGTTGTTATTACTCCGCATTTTCATATTCGTCATTGTATGATTCAGAAAGTACATGAATATTGTATGTATTCTGAAAAGTACGTACTTTGTTGAGAATACATGACAAAATCTCGTACCTACCGTTTTACCTGCTTCAATGTAGATGGTATAAGAGGTATGTATCCTCGTCAATATGCCTTTAGTTGAATTTAGTTCAAATGGTTTCGTTTGTCAACTTTGATTTCAGGGTCAATTCGCAAAGTCCCTCAATCAATCTGTCCCCTCATTATCAAAGTCACTATACTTTCTTGATATTTGCTTGCTGTATTAAATTTAATTCTTTTTTGATATCCAAACTCGTATTCTTTCGGAGATCCGAAGGAAGAGGAAAATAGATGAACTACTAAACTTCCTTGAAAAGATGTGGTTGTCATATTTTCGAAGAAAAGGAGGCTGTGTGAAGTAGATACTTCCTGGTTTGACTGTGAATAGGAGAGTCCGCCGTAGTTCCCACTGTACCGCATTATACATTCACTCCGTTTTACGCTCACATCTCTTCTCCTAGGAGCCTCCGTCTGTTGAAAAGTTCCCACACGCCGTTCTTTTCTGTTTACTGCTTGATTTAAGACCTTCGATTGATTTTGAATGCGGGAAAAGGATGAGAGGTAGGACAAGAGTGGTGCTATTTGTTTTGAATCGGCCTATCAAGAACTTGAAACATTGTCAAACTAGCTGTAACTAAGCTCAAGTGGTAGTTACTCCTATGGGAGGTGAACATTTGAACCGATTGGTCTGAGAAATGTGGTTCGAAGCCACGGCAACTCCCTCACCCGCGTGATGATAGATGCTGGAAACCCGATCTGCGATGTCCAATGGGAGGATCCGATAAGGAGAATACACCTGTCACTTCCTAACTGGTTAATTGTTTTGTCAGGTGTTGGTCGAAACGACTCTGGTTTGAGTCCTCTTCGTAATAAAAAAAAAACTTTGATTTTGGTTTGTTATTTTTAATTATGAACCTTAGGAATCGAAAAAAAAAATTTAACCCTTCCTCAAAATTTGTTGGTTTACGTTTCAAGGTATGTAGAATCCGAAAATCGAATAAAAATTTTACGGACGTACGCCGTACGCGGCACTTTCCTCAGTTCCCATGGGCCGATTTTGATGAAATTTGATATATGGGCTCCATTTGGGGTCTAGTTGTGCCCCGAAGCTTTTGGTTGATGTAGGTCACTTCTATGGGGTGAAAACTAAGGGTTGAAATTTTCAAAAGTGCCTAACTCGAAAACTCTCGAAATAAAGATATCATTTTTTCACCAATTTTAAATAGTATTAAATTACTAATAGTACTAATAGTAATTAATTACTAATATAAATAGATTATTTAATTAAATTAATTAATAATATTAATTAATTAATTACTAATAGTATTAATTACTAATTTTAAATAGTATTGAATTTTTAGAGACCACGCGGAGCTCTGTAGGACAATCCGTTCGCTCCCTAAGAGAACTTAAGGGTTGGACTTACGATAAATCAGAAACACGAGTGTAAATCACAAAAGAGGTCTAATCTCCGTTCAAATTTTATCTTACTATCAAATATATATCTTATTTTATCTAGGAAAGTTCGTTTCTTCGAGTTGTATTCAGTTTTGCTTTCTGAGCAACCAGTAATCAAATTTCCATATGAAGCTCCCTATTTTTCGAATCGAGTGTGGAGCTCTGTTGGACAATCCGTTCGCTCCCTAAGAGAACTTAAGGGTTGGACTTACGATAAATCAGAAACACGAGTGTAAATCACAAAAGAGGTCTAATCTCCGTTCAAATTTTATCTTACTATCAAATATATATCTTATTTTATCTAGGAAAGTTCGTTTCTTCGAGTTGTATTCAGTTTTGCTTTCTGAGCAACCAGTAATCAAATTTCCATATGAAGCTCCCTATTTTTCGAATCGAGTGTGGAGCTCTGTTGGACAATCCGTTCACTCCCTTCAAGAACTCACGGGTTGGACTTAGATTATTCAGAAACACGAGAGTAAATCACAAAAGAGGCCTAACGTCGTTCAAATGTTAGCTGACCAAAATGCGATCGCAGTTCGTTTCTTCGAGTTGCACTCAGTTTTGCGTCCTTAGCAACCAGTTATTTCCTTAGCAACCAATGATGAAATTTTCAAATGAAGGAATTCTTTATTATTTCTTCAAATGGAGTGTTAAACTTTTATTTCTTCTAAATAAACTCGATTATCAAGCGAAAACTTAGTTGATAGGTAGTGACAATGGCAAAGCTGTGTTCTTTGCTGGCGAGTGATCTGTATAGAAAAAAATGAACCGTTATGTAATAATTTTCAGCGTTTTTGTTGTATTACTTACTGTTAGCAACAGTTTCGCTGGTAAAGATCACTCGCTGAGTAATCAGGCTAAAACATTATTTAAAAAGAACAGTCGATTACTAAAATTGTATTCCATGCCATATTAATCGGGTCCAAACTATACTTACGACAATATATATACACAATATACCTGAGTCGTTTCGACCAACCCATGACATATATCTTCCGATTCAACAAAGTTCATTGATTTTTTAGTCGATTCCTGCAGCCGTTCAACTCTTCTTCAGCAACTGAAGAAGCTTTTTGGAGCCTAAAAGCCGTAAATGAGTTTGATCTTGATCACAATCCTGAAATCAACTTCTGTGCTGTGCTTTTCGAACTTCTGGATGCTTGACCCTCGAAATACCTTGTTCAATTCCGCACTCATTGAGAGCACTCCCTTTTTTTGGGTCAAAACAGCTTTTGAGGTGAAAAAATCCATGTTCCAAGGGTTTGTACATCAACATAAGATTGAGGCCTAGATTGATTCAAATTAGCACACAGACGTGAGAGCTGACTCCTTTTATAATGATTCAGTCACTTTCCTCTCCTGAAACCGAAGGGCTGCTTACAGTCAGTGGCCAAGTGCTCAGATCTGAATGCACAAAACAGATTCTTCAGAACTTATTAATTGTGAAATATTACATTTGATATGGTAAGCAATTTTGTTTGTTGTCTTGAATTACGTTTTATTTTGGTGGAAGGGTAGGTATTTTGGATACATTATTTTGGATTCAACCCTAAATTTCTTACACCCTAAAAACTCGAGATTCCGGGGGAATCCTCTCTCACTCTCTTTGGCTGAGCATTGACTAAAGTACTAAAGTAATAGCGAAATTGTAAGCTATCAGTCGAAATTTGTTACGAAATCAATTGAGAAGCGATAACTCTAGCTATGTAACGTCTGAGAAAGACTACGGGAGAACAAAGAAGGAAAGTCCCACTGCAGACACAAAGGTAGAGACTCGGCGTCTCGAAAGACTTTTCCGTATTATATCTGTCGCAAGACATGCGCGACACACATGAGCCACAATGAGGTTGCCGCGTGCTGACCTCCTACGCACGTCTCTTGGCGAATGGGATTTTTCTTTCTTTTTGAACAGTTTTCACTGGGTGCACATTTCCTGAGCTGCTCAATTTCTGAACAGTGAAATCGAAGAATAGCTATTGGAATCGGAAACGGGCTCTCGATATGTGACCAGCACATCGGGGAACGTCAAACGACTTATTAATCCATAAACGTGACCCATTGACCCATATTACTGGATTTTGCTGGTTTGAGAATGGCGAGCGGTATCTCTTCAACTTAGAGAGTGACGTCTTACTGCTGAACGTTCCATGGGGAGTTGATCAGCGAGTGACACTAACCATGTTGGTGAATGAAGGAGGGAGAAAGAGGAGGAGTTGAAAGAAAGAGTGAGTTGAGTGTTGAAGTGAGAGGAAGAGCCGTGCTGCTTTAGCACCTCTCTCTTTTGTCGTTAGCCCTTCCATGTCCAAAGTACTTAGCTTCTTATTTCTTGGAAAGGTTTAACAAATTAGTGGGTAAAATAGTTGAGGATGGGATACAAAATGTAGAGAAGTAAGAATTCTAGTGGGAGCAAGAGCTGTACTACCTTAACTCCCCCCTTCCGTTAGTCCTTCCATGTCTTATCTTCAAGAGCCTTTTATGATTATACAAAAAGAAATTACAGAAGAAATTATTTATTATATATTAGTCGAAGAGTTCGACTTATTAGTGAGTTGGAAGGAACAGCTCAGTTTAGTGAATAAATTGACTCACTTCATAGAGCTAATCTTCCCACCAACAGTTGCAACCTTGATTTTGTCTGAACTGCTGTGTTTACTTCTTTCGTGATTAGGCTTCTGCTTTCAACAACTACTGTATGTTTTGCTTATCTAATATTAAATTGGTTATTTTTCCAGGTAGGAGAGCTGCCAGCTTCTTATTGAAGGATGAATACCGTACGAGTGAGTAGTTATGTTAGTACCTATGTATGTATAATTTTAAAAGAAGAGATGATAAGCAACTCCAGGGTACTCGATCTTGTCTGAGCTCGGAGTTTAGTGCGGGAATAGCACATTCCGGTGAACTCAGCTCCATGGTACCACCGTCTTGTGTCCACCTTGACTTCTGGTTTTATTTCAACTGTTGATCGTTTTATAGGGACACTTTCTTTTATCCTTACGTCCGGCTGCGGGCCTCAACATCCTTATTCCGTTGGATAGTCTTTCGTTATTAGTTATTCTTTTCTGAATAGGTACGTATCTATCTAATGTTTCACACTTAGACAAAGACTGAATATTTGGAGGCTCCAGGACCCTTTTGATTATTTCTCGTGAACCCATGTGTGTTCATGATTATTTTCCAAATATTATTATTGTCCAGCTAATACCTCAACTATTCATAAATGCCTATATCAATGATTCAGGTCAGGGCTGGGGTATTGAAAAGACAAATTGCCAAGCGTTTTCTTGGTTTCTGTGTATAGATGCGAAATGCACTATTTACAATCTACCTTTTACTTATAATGAGGAGATAGAGAGGGTTGTATGATCCCATGGCTCATCAACACCAGCTCGTCACAATTCACCATTAGAGCAATATCTCACCACAGGCTGGCTAGACAGTTCGTGACCGCTATCTCGATTCGCATTCGCACACCAGTTGTGGCTGCCCACGCTGATATCTATTAATTAATTTTAAAGTCACTTTAATTAGACGGTTTCTTTACCTTGGAGGATTAACGTAGTAGGTCACTTTCACTTTCGTATCAGGCATCAAGAATTGAAACCTGTTCCATCCAGTAGGGCTAGACGAAGTGGTTATAGAAGCTGATTTCTTTCGTAGCTTTTATCGCAGAGTACTTCACAAATGCTGGGGGAAGTGCTGATCTATGAGGGCATTGACATTTTAGACCAAGATTGTGGTAATATAGAAAAGTTATCTCTAAAAATGTTCACTCTGGGGTGGAAATGTAACATATTCAGTTTTATCAAGTAGAAATTTCTCTATACAGATCAGTCAGAAAATCTATATTAAACATATTGTTTAGTAATGCATGCATTCCAGGGGACGTCCCATTGGATAAGTATTGGATCAGTTTAACCAGTTGTTAAGCGATAAGACTGTTTCTCTCGATGTAATTCATTTATTACTTTAGGGAAGAAATAGTGACACCCCCCCCCCACCATTATAAACCATAACACTTCTAGCGGCATGATAGCCTCGAATCTGAAGAGCATTTTAAAATCCATGATCTACGACACCCAACATGCGAATTCGAGTTCACACCCCCCCCCCCCCCCACCACCACCAATGGTGCCAGTCTGGCACCAAAGCGGAAATACGTCGTAACATTGAACTTTCATCAATTAGGTTTAGTAGGCAGTCCGTCGAAGTTCACATCCGTATTCAAGGTGAAACACCAAAAAAACCCAAGAAATATGAGGTTTATGGTGCCCTGGCACCACGGTGGCACCACTTTTATTTCCATGGTGGTACAGAAAGTAATTCATGCAAATCCTAAGGTATAATGAGAATTTTTCCTCAATTTCAAAGCTTGGATACAATTAGTAAACAGTAAAGGAACCGAAATATTGAAAAATTGGATATTTTGTGAATATTATCCCCCCACCCATCCCCTCCTCTTGCAAATTTTGGTACTCTGGTGAAATCATGTACAACTCGGAAGTTATTTTAGTCAAACAAAAAAAGAAACACAAATCGGTTGGAAATTGAGGCCTGGGCAGAGTTTATAAGAATATGCCCGCAATCGCACGTTTTTTAAGCATTAACCCCCCCTTTCCCCCTCTTAAAAAGCAAAATCCGAAATTCCGGCGCCGTAGTGCACAACTAGATAGTTTTCCGCGTCGAAGAAAAAAAGAACCACGAAAATTGGTTGAGAACTAAGGCCTGGGCAGAGTACACAAGATTATGCCCAAAAACACACGTTTTTTGAGCATTAACCCCCCCCCCCCTTCCCCTCCTTAAAAGGCAAAATTCGAAATTCCGGCGACGTAGTGCACAACTAGATAGTTTTCCGCGTCGAACAAAAAAAGAACCAGGAAAATCGGTTGAGAACTAAGGCCTGGGCAGAGTACACAAGATTTTGTTACACACACACAGAAATACACACACACACTCAGACATACACCTATGGTTTTTTTCGCGGATTTGGATTCAGAATGGTCTAAAACGGATTACTGTGTGGTAATTTTTTTTCTGTTGAGTGTTGTCCAACTTCACCCCAGATCGATCGCATCAGGACGCCCAAGTCTTACTGTGGGACGTCCTAAAAATGTGAACTCATATAGGAATTTCATCATTATTACAAAACTCTGAAAAATATTACACAATAGTTTATTACCTCATTGTATATCGGGTATTAGACCAAGAAGTCCGTCCCACTCGTCCTAATAATATTTTTCATCCTAAACGCGCAATACCGAAAACGTGATTCACAGAGAAAGTTCCTTGGGGAACGATGTAAATGGAGAGGGGGAACCTGCCCCTCTCACACGAGGGTGGCTACCTTCTCCCAGATGTGTTTTTCGGGATCAGTTCAGTAACAAACCTCATAATATACGTTTCGTTCGTCTAACAGTCAGTGTAGTCTCATTTATTTCACCTACCTATCTGCTTTCCCAGCATACACGAAATCAGATAGTGGGATTCGCTCACACAACCACAGTGCTTCCGTGACAATTTTTAACGTTGTGACATTTTTGAAACTGTGCTTTTTTTCACATCTATTATAGTTGAGTGATTTAGTTTCTAAGTCCGTGCTACGAAGAGTCTTTATGAACTGAGAATAGAGAGTGCGGTAGATTTAAGCTTATTCCCAAAACTTTTGAAAAACTCGTGAATTGTGTGAACTTCAACGTACAAGACGGGGAATAAAATATCCAACATGTTTAATTGGGAGATTGAACCTCTCGATACAGGGGGAGGAGAAGAACAACTGCCTTCAACGTCACAGGACACGAATACTACTATCGTCACATCAAACCCATTGGACACAGTGATGCTTATGAATCAACAGATGCTCGAATTGCAAGGGAAACTAGTGGAAACTATGGCGAAGCAGAAATTGAAATTTATTCCGTTCGACCCGACATTAACCGACGCAGATGTATGGTTGAAAACAGCAAAAATGATCATGAAGAAATTACAACCAGATTCGGTTGATTTTGTATCAGCTCTCACAGAATCTATGCGAGGTGCCGCTACTTTATGGCTTTCAAACGTAATGGAAGAAGGATTGGAATGGATTACATTTGAAACACTGTTTCAGCAACAATATTGTAAGAAGGAGACACCAGCTGCACTAGTGCATAAGTTGATAACGCACTATTTCAAAGAGGAAGAATTTGAAAAGGGATTGTCTGAATACTATCCCAAAATAAAAGGGATTTTTAAGAATAAGCCTGGCATAGAATGCGCTGACATTCTAATGTCGGCAGTAGCTGGAAAAGCGGATGGTGAAATTAGAAGATGGATTTACAAGGAAGAAAACCCAAATGAATTGACACTTTTTAAGGAGGTCGCATCAGTTAAGGCCTCTCGAGCAAGAGGATTTGGAGGATTTAAAAATGTTCGAGGAGGATTTACCCAGAGAGGAAGTTTCAAGAGGAGGAACATTGATACTTTCGACCAGCCGGCAAGTAAACAACCAAAAGTTGAATTTAAAACAACTACTCCAAATATACCATCAGACCCGACTAAAAGACGCTTTTGTCAGAAATGCAACCTGAACAACCATGATTGGGCATTTTGCAAATTTAATCCAAATCGCATCCTACCCAGAGGACCTGGCACATCACAACAGAGGTTTGGACCACCTAATCTACAACCATCAGGATCTTCCGGAATGACCCGAGGTCCTGGAGGACCTCGACAATCAGGATACAGGCCGCAGGGAGTACAACAGGCGCCACAGAGGCATGTGAATGCCTGTGCTGCAAATCCTACAGGGAACCTTTCACATAGAGGTAAAACCTTTCAATATATTTTTGATTCTGGCAGTGAGGTTTCACTATTGAACGAAAAGTTATTGAATGAATTTGAAGGGCAAAAATACACAAATCCTATTATTTTAACCGGCATTGGTAATAAGAAAACGATGATAAATACTCAAATTTCAACGATGATAACGATTGATAATATTGAAATTCCGATTTTGTTTCACATAGTTCCTAATGGATTGATTTCTTTTAATATTCTAATAGGTCGAGATATTATAGATTCAGGAATTTTGATAACCATATCTCACGATAAATACGAAATAAAAAGAGTAGAAGATGATAAGAAGAAAAATAAAAAATTAAGTTACTTAAAATCAAAATCAAAATTATTAAAATTTAATCAAAAAAATAAGCCCGTAGAAATAATGGATGATTCATTAGATGAAGATAAAATTATTAATAAGTCATCAGATGAAAATATCATGCCGATTCCTTGTGTGCAACCTATTGTGGACTTGACCGTTGAATCTCTTACAGCTATGGAGGGCCCTACTGGATCAGGGCAGCTCCAGGGGTCAGTAGCCTCTGACCCTGATGTTGAAAGCTTCCACCCAGATGTTGAGGAACTGGATACAGATCTGGAAACGTTTGAGGATATATCTAGACTTAAGAACTTATTGATGCAATTTAATGACAATTTTACTAGGGGTTTACCAAAACAACCAGTAAAAACAGAACCTTTTGAAATAAGATTGATTAATCCTGATAAAATTGTTTATAGAAAACCGTACGCATTACATCCACGTGATCGTGAGTCAGTTCGAAATTATATTAATGAGTTATTAAACGCTGATATAATTGAAGAGTCAAATAGTCCATATTCGAGTCCCGTACTACTCGTACCTAAGAAAAACGGTAAACTACGAATGTGCTCGGATTTCCGCGAATTAAATGCAAACACTGTCTCACAACATTACCCGATTCCACTGATTCCGCAGCAAATTGCTAGATTAGCCAATCAATTGTATTTCACATCGTTAGATGCAGCTTCGGGATTCTATGCGATACCTGTAGCAGAAAACGCTCGCGAAATACTCGCATTTTCTACTCCTGACGGACATTATCAATATAAACGTCTTCCATTCGGCGTTAAAAACGCACCTGTTTGTTACCAACGTGCAATGATACATGCACTAGGAGAATTAGCCAATACGTATTGTTTGGCCTATATTGATGATCTTCTGATTATTAGTGAAACAAAAGAACAGGCTTTCGAAAGATTAGGAAATGTACTCGAAAAATTAGCCGCGGTAGGCTTTTCTTTGAACCCCGATAAATGTTCATTTCTTAAAAAGTCAGTCGTGTACCTAGGATACAAAGTAGAAAACGGTACTGTAAAACCACATAATGAAAAGTTGAAAGCACTCCATGAGTTACCACCACCACGGGATAGAACCGCGCTTCGTTCATTTATTGGTTTATGCTCTTACTTTCGAAATTTTATTAAGGATTTCTCAATTATCTGTGCGCCGTTATACGAGCTTACAAAACTAGCTGTTCGATTTGAATGGACAGATAAACACGAAGAGGTTCGACAAAGATTAATACAATTATTAACAAGTGAACCTATATTGACCATATTTCAACCGGAATACCCCATCGAAGTGTGGACCGACGCTTCATCCATTGGATATGGGGCGATATTATTTAATGTTGTAGATGGCAAACATAAAGTTGTTGCTTACTTCAGTCAGAAAACCACTCTGGCGGAGTCTAAGTACCACTCTTACGAGAACGAAACACTCGCAGCAGTTAAGGCCTTAAAGGCATGGGAACATTATTTATTGTATCACGAATTTACATTAATTACAGATTGCAAATCATTTCAGGCAAGTTACGTTAAGCAAAATTTAATTACGAGAGTACATAGATGGTGGGCGTATTTACAGACGTTTACTTTTCAAATTCGTTATAAACCTGGATCAAAATTGGAAACAGTAGATTTCTTAAGCCGTTACCCTGTAAGTGAATCTACAGAAGTGAATGTATTTCAAGTACAAACCGAGGACTATTCAAATAAAAACATATCACCAGATTCAGAAATCATAGAGGACAATTTACCTAAAATTACAGATTTTGAACACAATAAATTAATAGAAAAACACGTAAAATTGATTGAATTAACAGGCGAATGGTTGTTGATGGCACAGCAGAAGGATGCTGACATTCAGTTGATTATAGGAAAAATTATAAATGACACATTAACGCCACCGTCATTATTAAATACATATGAGATAAGAGATGGCATTTTGTTTAGAAAATTTCAAGTAAACAAAAAGACGAGAATAGCACCCATAATTCCAAAGGCTTACAGATGGGTCATTACGAATTCTGTACATGAAGCAATACTTCATTCAGGCATAAATAAAACGATCGATACCATTACTAGTAAATTTTGGTTTCCGGGTGTGCGTAAGTTTGTCACGAAATTCGTGGATAACTGCATTACCTGCAAGCTGGCCAAGGCGCCTACAGGACAACAACAAAGAAACCTGTACATGGTGCCAAAAGAAGCAATTCCATTTGAAACGATTCATATGGATTTTACAGGGAAGCTTAGCGGATCGTCAGGAACGTCCGAATATTTTGTTGTCACTATTTGTTCTTTTACAAAATATGTACTTTTATATTACACACGTAGGCTTACAGCTAATGTCGCTGTGAACGCATTAACAGAAGTAGTCGGTTTATTTGGAACACCAACACGTGTTATTTTTGACCAGGGCGGAAGTTTCATGGGTAAAGCATTCATAGAATATTGCGCGAAGAATAACATTCGTACTCACCCGATAGCGACCGGTGCTTCAAGAGCAAATTCACAGGTCGAAAGATTGATGTCTACAATTACAAATTTGATTACAGTTGCCCTAACAATAAAGAAACAATCAATTAAAAATTTACTTCCCCGGGTTCAATTAGTAATAAACGCAACCATGAACCGAGTTACTGGTATGTCACCTATTGAACTTTTAACCGGGAAAAAGCCGAATTTACCTAATTCAATTCAACTAAATGAAAACGTTATTCCATCGACTCGCTCAAATCTCAACGAAATTCGAACTACGGCTAAGGCAAATATTGATCGTTCCGCGGAATACGAAATGAATAGATTTGCGGGAAAAGGAGCTCCCGTGATACCGTTGAAAATAGGCGATTTATGTTTAAGACACTTAGAACCACGATTAATTGCAAAAACTGATCAAAAATTTAAAGGTACATACAAAGTCGTGGAAATTCTTGATAACGACCGTTATATCATAGAACACTTAATAACGGGAAAACGATTGAAGTACGTTCACGAACGGCTTCGCAAGATTGAACAAGATGATGAAATATTACCTCAGATGGTGTGTTCGTCTGATTCAGAACAAAGTGATATGGAGTGAATAAAAATATTAAATTTCAAGTCAAAAATTGAAAATGACAACAAACGACTGTTGAAAATGACTACAGTAAATTTTTTACAAACGACTGTTATTGGAATCAATCAATTATGACTTAGGATGATACGTGATGCGCACACGTTCATCCCTTGTTATTGCCCATGGCTCACGTATGAGGACTGGAAGTACCTGATCATGAACACGTCATGGTGAAGGTTGGTGTACGATAAAGGTTACTCGCGCGATTGCCTGGCTAACATGGTCTTCCTGATCTTTTTATATTATGTCCCGTCACCCGGCCTTATGATTCGAGGGAGTTTCAAAGGACCCAGGCGGTGGGTAAAGATCCTGTTCGTCTGCCGCTCCTAGCATTAGGCTGCTTGCGGAAGCGAGGGATTTGAAACCTATTATTTTATTATTCATATGATGAATTTTTACCGTGATTTTTGTTGGCTAATGTCCGTATTCAAATAATGAGCACGCTGTCAGGCTGTGTTACTTATTACATACGATATAAGCATATGGCTGATTATTGTTACGTTTGAATCACATATTGAAAAAGAAAAACAATGAGTGTGAGATAAGTATTTCACATCTTAGGATTTTATAGTGGGCCCACGACAAAAATGAAACTTGTGTGATACGAAAAATGGTATCTCACGTGACATAAGTATGTCACTAGTCCAACAAATTGATATCACTGATTCTGTCGTTCTTTATTTCAAAGTCAATTATTCCATTGAACATGAAAAGATGTTGATTTCATATTTTTACATCACTTCCATTTTTATTCACTACCTACTAGTTCAAACCGAAAACTCGTGAAACTATTTTAGACTGCATTCAACTACTCGCGTAGGCCACCTGCCCATTTCGAAACAGGGTAAAGTCCGATTCCGTTTGGTGAACTCGCCGGGCGAAAAGGGTCGTTTTGCTACCTGCTCTCCCGAAACACACTTTATTTTGGCGTTGTTCGCAAACTACTAACCTGTTTACATTTCTTCTTCACAGGAAATGGCCGAGTGGTTGAGATCTTTGAAAGGCGAAACTTATTTTTGAATCTTATGTATACCTAATGACGTACCTACTCTTCTGTCTTTCATTCGGTGACAACCGATTATCCGGAATATTTTGTTCCGATGGTACTTTTGCCAACCTAAAAATGATCTAAATGCATTGTTTTCGTCAAGGCCCTTTCACGGATCTCCGACTTTTTTTTCATGCCACGATTTTTACTAATACGTTTTGATTTTTTTTACAGGGCGTTCTCAATGAAAAGGCTTGTGCGTGCCCACGACGTGTTTTTGTTCATACCATAACTTTGTGTTTTATTTTTCTTATTTTGCAACAAAAGTAATTAAACCATGGTCAATCAACGCCAAATGCACATGAATATTGATCATTCTTTTAGAGTCAGTATTTTTCTTCAGCACTTAAATTCAAATGATTTGATGATGTATTTACATTACATAAATTTACGATTTTATTGTTAACATTCAAGTTCTATTCTTATCTTTGTGAACAAAAATAACTTGTACCTATTGAACCCCGGAACACATCACCTTAGGTCAGTTGGAGCCGGTCCAGGCTTATCCCACTGGGTTTCCTGGAGTCATAGGAGCTCTAGGCAGGGACCTCTTTAGCCACTCTAGGTAAAGTCACGTGCGCGTCATTTTAGGCTCTAGATCTGTTAGCCTCAGATACCTACTTCGGATCTGTTAGCCCCAGATGAAACCTTACCTTTGTAAATATTTTATGTGAAATTTTTTTTTTTCTCTTTGACGACTACGCCTAAACCTTTTAACCGTTTCCTCCGTGGGACCGTCGGACATCAGGAAAAGCCGTATCGGGTATTAGACCAAGAAGTCCGTCCCACTCGTCCTAATAATATTTTTCATCCTAAACGCGCAATACCGAAAACGTGATTCACAGAGAAAGTTCCTTGGGGAACGATGTAAATGGAGAGGGGGAACCTGCCCCTCTCACACGAGGGTGGCTACCTTCTCCCAGATGTGTTTTTCGGGATCAGTTCAGTAACAAACCTCATAATATACGTTTCGTTCGTCTAACAGTCAGTGTAGTCTCATTTATTTCACCTACCTATCTGCTTTCCCAGCATACACGAAATGTATAGATCCTTTATTGTATAGATAGGTCTGGAGAAAACTCGGCTTTTCCATTAACACTATCTACTAGCAATAACATCCAAGAGCTGCGAGTGCCTTCAGAACGAAACTCAGTTGTTGGTTGCTGAAGAAGCCCAACTGAGTGACATGAAACTCAATTCAGAGAAACGATGTGGTTCTAACCAGCTAACTCTATTCAAAGAATTTGAACGGTAAAAATCAGATCTATTAGGTTTTAGGATAATTAGGTCTATTTCCGTCAGTGAACAATCTTTTGCGATTCACACTCGTGTTTCTGGAATAACGGTTTGTCCTGCAGTTTTCGGGCTAGGTCTTTTGAAAATTACTACTTCTATTTTTCACTCCTCAGAAGTGACGACACCCGAAATTTTGAAAAGGGGCAGGGGGACTTTTTTTCTTGCTCGATTCCAAAGGTTTATTATTGAAAATAAACCATTATTTCATTACAATTATTAGCTAGTTCTGTGGTAAATATTATGTAGTAAACCTCATCAACATAGCAAGGCTGTGGATCATCGTTCTACTTGATCTAGGAGAGGGAACGCATTTTTGGAAAAACAAAGAATCGACTCGGTTTGAATTGGAAAACAACTATCATGGGTGATTTACTATACTTCTCATGGAAAACCGACAGGGTATCCGGTGTGCGAGCCTGGTTTGACCAGCCTTGGCCTATCAGAGGTCGACCGTCGGCCCTGTAATAAGCGTTCACCATCCGTGACCGGAGACCACCGACAGAGACAATTCCATCTGTCATTCTCGCACTAGAGACTGCAATGGCCGACTAAGTACGAACTAAAAATTATAATTCCTTGCTGATTTGCATCCATGGATGAGTTATTGTGATTCGCAATAAGTAAAAACGGTAAGCACCTTCTTTAGAGATACCAAAAGTGTAGCGATTAGAATATAATTCAGCATTAAGTGCTCCTCCCTGTCGATCAACCATCGATTTTTCCAATCCTTTCTTATTCCAAATTTCAGTCCTCACATTCCAATTCAGCTTAAGATCCAAATCCAATCAGTAGACTGTCAGTCAGGTAAATCGTGGAAATTCTGGAAGAGCCAGTTTAGTCAATGTAAGGCGGTCCTGTATACCACCAACGTTTGTGCTTATATCTTGGTGAGGAGGCCGTCATAGTAGACTCACATGTATCCATTATTCATGGCCAGGATCAGTCCTACGATTTTACCTCGGACTTGAGTTTTTTTTTTTTAAATATCTTTATTTATGTCATGTACAATAATCAATATACAAATCAATGATAATTACTTACTTATAGGTACGTAATATTATTCTAATTTACAAAATAATACCCCCCACTCGAGCTCTGCTCATATAGCGGGTGGGGAGTACAGTTCGATCGATCATGTGACCAATGTATTGCTGATAATTTCATGACTAGTAATTGAAATTACTTTATAATATATTCATATCCATAACCATTACCTATCTTTTCTCTTCGGTGTAGGTATAGGTATCTTACAAAATTTAACGGCAAAATCTTCATTGCTAATCAAATAGACAAAATAAAAATGAAACTTATATATAATATATAGTTAATAGACACTTTTTTTTTTACTTGTAATTAAGAAATTATTGTTAATTTGGTTAAGTAATTCTAGTTTGAATATCGAGGCAAAGGCGTGATCCCGACTATGAGAAAATTGGCAAAAATTCAATAAATTTCTCCATAAATTTTTCATCAACCATCATACTATTTATGGAGGTTTTTATGTTTTTTGATTCAGATAGACCGGGAGGTAGGGCATTTAAGATTTTTGGAATGAGATAGCTTAGGTGTTTTTGTCCTGCTGCAGTATTCATAAATGGAATTTTATGGTTACCAAACATCTCTCCTCGTGTGTTTTTACCATGATTTATTATTGGGGGGCTGTTTTTGTGGGATATTGCAAATATGATCAGCGTTCGCAATGCTAGGTATTTTAATTTTAATATTTGTAACTTTTGGAAGAACTTATCCGATCTAGCTAAACGTGTTGCACGCGCCATTATTCGCACTATGGACTTTTGGAATGTAACCAGCTGGCGTAGGTCTTTCTTATTTGCATTGGACCATACTACTGAGCAATAAATCAAATGAGATTGAACCAAAGCATAATATATGGTTTTTAGATTTTCTTTGTCCATAATATTTCTGAGCATGAAAAATACATGACTCAGTTTTCTCAGTTTAGCTACTAGGGTATTGATGTGTAAGTTCCATTTGAGGTACTTATCTACTAACATACCAAGATATTTAATCGAATCTACTTCCTCTATCAATTGGCAGGAACATTTATTGTCTCTGCAGCCACCAGAACAAATTCTCAGAACCAACCCATGCCCACTTATCTACTAACATACCAAGATATTTAATCGAATCTACTTCCTCTATCAATTGGCAGGAACATTTATTGTCTCTGCAGCCACCAGAACAAATTCTCAGAACCAACCCATGCCCACTCGATGTTTTGACGGCTTCAGGTTTTAACGAAAATTGTATAAATTTAGTTTTTACTGAGTTTACCGATAAAGCGTGTTTGCTGTACCAGTTTATCGTCTGATCAAGTGCTCGTTGCGCATACCTTTGTAGTTCCACGTCATCATTCCCCGAGCAGATCAATACCGTATCGTCGGCAAAAGAAATGATTTTACAATTTTGGATACTCATGTTACATAGCTCATTCGCAAATATGATAAAGAGTAAAGGCCCTAAAACGGTCCCTTGTGGGATTGAAAAATTTGATGAACGAGCGTCACTTAAGGTTTCTTCTATTTTGACCTTCTGTTGTCTTTTATTCAAATATGATCTGAACCAATTTAGCTCATTACCCATTATCCCAGCAGCTTCAAGTTTTGCCAGAAGGAGCGAGTGCTTGATACAATCGAAACACTTAGATATATCGAGGAATACCGACATGACCTTCTTCCCTCCATCTAGTTTCATCATTACCTCGTTGGTGACTTCAGCTACCGCGTCCTGTGTGCTCTTACCTTTTTGAAATCCAAATTGGTTTCGAGATATTAGTTTGTGCGAGCTTAGCCATTCCATAAGTTTTCGTTTCACGATCTTTTCCAGAATTTTACTAATAACTGACAGCAAAGATATTGGCCTATAATTTTGAACCATAATTTTGTTTCCTTGTTTAAAGAGAGGTTTGATGATGGATAGTTTTAGTGAGTCAGGGAAAATTCCATGCTTTAGGCTCAGGGAAGCTATATGATGAAGAAATGGTGTAATAAGGTCACTGACCTTTTTGATCATTTCAGTTGTGATTGAATCATGACCTGGCCCACTTCCCCCTTTCAGTGAGTTAATGGCATCTTTAACCTCTCCTAAATTGACCTCTCCAAGTGTGAACGGATTTTTATTTTGAGATTGTAGACACTGTTTAATTATTCTGTTTTCATCATGAGTTGATAATTTGCAATTTAATTCCCCGACAGAAGAAAAATGTTCATTTAAAATGTTTGCTACAGCTTTCGGATCTGAGTTGCTTTCCCATATTTTTCCCTTTTTCTCGATTTGCTCTACAGACCCCTCTTTTTTCTTTTTACCAATTATCTCATTTACAATTTTCCACATTTTTTTTGGATTACCACGTCCAATTTCAATTTTATTCTTATAAAATTCATTTTTGGTTCTTCTCAATAAATCCGTTAATTTGTTCCTATATTTGCAGTAATAATAATAATAAGTAATAAAATTAATTAATAAAATAAGTTTCTCTCAATGCTAGCCAGATTGTCTCTCTTCGTACCTTGTCAAATTCATTGACAACATCCATGAAAACAAGTTAAGAAGAGATTGTATACTGCTCATAAGGCGGCTGTGTAAGAAAAATTTTGCTTTTGATGGCAACTTATATGTAGCACATAATATAATGAAAGCAACCTAATTTTACCAAGAACTTCTGTAGAAGAAGATCGCTTTGTAGAAAATTCGCACTTAGTTGACGTGGTTGACGAATTAACCTGCTGAATTTCACGGTCATTGAATCGCACATTCTTTTTGCCCTCAGTTCATTGCCAGAAAAACCCCCAACAAGCCTGGTCGCCTTTGAGGGCGCGGCGGAGCGTGAAGAGCGCTCTTGAAACCACCGTTAACTGACAAATAAATTACTTGAGTGAAATGTACGAGTATAAAACAATCTCGAAGACAATGTTAATTGGGAACAAGTCCTATCCCCGAAAGAAGTTGGGATAGCTGGTCAAGGGAAGGCGTCAGGGGGTGACAATTAAAGTGAGATGTTCGGTCGGTTAGTGGTTACCGAACATAGGTACCGCTAGGATCGAGGGATTCGGTCAGTTGGATCTGATTTACATTGTGGAGCGGAGCCGATGTCCGGTCCCGTTGTTTTTCGGAAGTACTCAGTCGGTGAGAGGGACCTTCCCAACTACCCTGGGATGTCACAGATAGATGACTGACCTACTCAACTGGAGGTCGGGGACCGCCTAATGGTAAAACGTATATATGTGAGTCGAGTCAGGTTGATGAGAGTAAGATTCCAAAGTTATACGTTACAATCGTTATGTTTAAAACTGAATGTAAGGATCAGTGATAATTTTGTTTGGTCACTATAAGATAACGGTACCAATGAAGACATGATTTTTTTCTTAGGTACCAAATTAGTTGGACTTACCTAGCAGACAAACGTATGTCCATTTTGAAATATTTACAAATCGTAACAAAATATCTAAGTATAAAGTTTATAAACTCAACATAATATTAGAAAACATTCATATTTTTCAAGAACTACTCGTAAATTGGTGAGCTATACGTACTTAAAATACAAAATTCTCTTATCCCAATGCTGTTCACTTTTTTTTATTTTTTTTTTGGAACTCCCCTCAAAGACAAAATGTCTTTTGTGACGGAGGGGGCACTCCATAAATAAAAATAAATAAATTTAAAAAAAAAATAATAATAATAATAATGGGGAGGACGCCCAGGACTCACCCGACGCCGGCCCTAGGGATGAGGGAAGACGAGGAAGTTGGGGGTGGGAGAGAGGGATGAAGGGAAGTGCCTCTATAAAACAACCACCAGTTCAAATATGAGCCGAGCAGGACACGGGTGGTGATACCACGGAGTACACCTACTGAGATGCCCAACTCGCGCAACTCCGTGGCACTTTTCCCGCACCACACCCCGCGCCATGATAAGGTTGCAGTCATCACCCTGATGTTGTTGGGTGCCACTCCTTTTAGCTCTGACACCGCTTGCCGTAAATCACTTGCTTCTGTACCGCCTCTTGTGATCCAATAGTTCAAAATTTAGTTGAATAAACTTTGTCCCCAACTTAGAGACCAATTTTTTGACTATCAAGGTCAAAGCCGAGTTCTTTGCAGACAGGTGATCTTGCAGGAAAATAAAAAACCGTTGCGTAATAATTTGCAGCGTTTTCACTCCCATGTTCCTCAACATCCATTGCTTTATGAACGTAACATGAGTTCTAACTCGAAACCCTATGGAATGAATAGCACAATCTCAATCCTAGCGCCGGTTTTACTGGATTAGTATCAATTTTTCAGTCATTGTATCCAATTTTCCTGCCCTTAACCGGATGTGCTAACTATTTGAAGATCATCCTAGACCGTTGAAATTTTGATTTTCAGCGTTTTTGAGATCGCTTGGCATATTATGCAGCCCGGCGTATTATGATGATATTTTGTCAAAAATTAAGAAATATCCGAGTGCTGGATTATAGACATTGAGTTTCAATGTAGCCGAGGATCAGCTAGTTCCAGTAAAATGGTCGACGCCACCTGCTTAAGGTCACCTCAGTTAGCGGATCTGGACAAACCAGTCGCTCACACCTGTGAGTGAAGTGCGTCACTAGCTCTATAAAACTGCTGTGGAACCCCATGAATCTACTTTGAGACCGGTGACGGTCCTTCTAGGGTCTGTAGTTGGAGGTTCATTTATAGTGGTTCTTTGTTGAACTCCGCCGATCAGCAATGAGAGGGCATCTCAGGTTGAAGAGGGGATCTGAACTTTTTTCCTAAATTATTGTTATCTAGTTGATCGTTGCATCTTGTGATGCAGTGTTCAAATCTTGAGCCTTTACTTTAGCCCTAGTTCACAAAAAGTAGGTAATATCAATTTTCGGGCTCATTGATCTGAGTTAGGCAAATAAATATTTCAAGCATTTCCTTATGGTGAATCATTCATCTAGTAATATTTTGTTTGTCCAATGTGCGTATTCTGTGGTATTTAACAAGTTGTTTTTTCTCATTTCCTATAATAAACATCCCGCAACATTCAAGAAACAAAACTTTAAACAATAAGTACGCAGAATCCGAAAATTGAATTGTAAAAACCCCTTCAGTGAACCAAATAAATTTAAATTCTATTTATAGGTTTTTGGTTTATTATTTTCAATAATGAACCTTTGGAATCGACCAAGAACAAAAAAAAATTTCTAAATCCCCTCAAAATTTGATGGTTTACGTTTCAAGGTACGTAGGATCCAAAAATCGAATAAAAATCGAATAAATCGAAAATCGAATAAAATTTGGCCGTCCGTCCGCCGTACGCCGTACGCGGCACTTTTGCCACTTAGCATTGACCGATTTTGATGAAATTTGGTATGTAGGCTCCATTTGGGGTCTATTTGTGCCCAGAAGATTTTGGTTGAGGTAGGTCACTTCTAAGGGTTCCAAAATCAATTTTGAAATTTTGAAAACGCCCTAACTCGAAAAATTTTGATATAAAGGTATTGTTTTTCCTTCAATTTAAGATTCTATAGAATTTTTAGAATTTTTTGAGACCACCCGGAGCTCTGTAGGACAAACTGTTCGCTCACTACGAGAATTTAAAGTTTGAACGTACGATAAATCAGAAACACGAGTGTGAATCGCAAAATAGGCCTAATCTCCGTTCAAATTAAAGCTGACCGAAATGCGATCGATGTTTTTCTTCATGTTGGATGGTTGGTGGCTTTGCAGACGAGTGATCTATATAGAAAAATAAAAAATAATAAACCATTGTGTAATAATTTGCAGCGTTTTGCTTCCGAGTCTACCAAGGTAGCGGAAGCTTTGTTTTCACTTTTCAAGGACGAAAAAAAAAGTTCTCCAAAATCAAAATTTTCACTCGCATTTTGCGTTTTAGACCTTT
The DNA here is from genome assembly GCA_009739505.2 of Apolygus lucorum. Taxonomy (NCBI): domain Eukaryota; kingdom Metazoa; phylum Arthropoda; class Insecta; order Hemiptera; family Miridae; genus Apolygus; species Apolygus lucorum. The sequence continues at coordinate 45,934,459 of CM019176.2, read as the reverse complement.
TTGAACGATTTTGGTTCCGTGTCTGTGTGTCTGCCTGTCTGTCTGTATGTCATGAATTCCTTGTAACGCGCATAACTATACGAAGTTATTGTCCGATTTCTATGAAATTTTCAGAGATTGTGCGGGTTGGTGTGTAGATGGTCCCCTATGAAAATCATCACCCCCGGACTGATAGTAACCGCTGCGCATGCGCAAACGTGAATTCCTTGTAACAGCCATAACTTATACATTTTCCGTCCGATTTCAATGAAATTTTCAGGGATGTTACAGATTAGTATTTAGATGGTCCTCTATGAAAATCACCACCTTCGGAATGACAGTAGCCACTGCGCATGCGGAAACGTGAATTTTTCTTGTAACGACCATAACTTCGACATTTTCTACCCGATTTCGATGCAATTTTCAGTGATTATGCAGATTAGGTTGTAAATAGTCTCCTATGAAAATCATCACCCCCGGACTGATAGTAGCCGCTGCGCATGGGCAAACGTGAATTCCTCGTAACAGCTATAACTTCTACATTTTCCATCCGATTTCAATGCAAATCTCAGGGATGTTACAGATTAGTATTTAAATTGTCCCATTTTCTACCCGATTTTGATGACATTAGGGATTATGCGGATTAGGTTGTAGATGGTCCCCAATGAAAATCAAGGCCTTAAAATTTACAGAAGCTTCTGCGCATGCGCATACGTAAAATCCTTGTAACAGCCATAACATTTACATTTTTCATCCGAATTTGATGAAATGTTCTACGATTGGCCAGATTAGCGTGTAGATGGTCCCCTATGAGGGTAGTGAAAGGTACTTAAAGATTGGTGTTTTGAGATTAACTACTATGCATCGGACCATCTATATAATCGGGTTATGGATACGAGGAAGCTATGTGCCACACCCACTTGGCAGACGTTTTCAGTTGTGCCTCAAACCTAAACGTTTACTGACAGTCTTCTTCTGGAGGTGGACATTAGGAAATCTCCACCATTATCAAAACTTCCTATTGCTTCTTGAAGTTCAAACTTTTGAACCCAAATTTGTTTTCGTGTCTATTTCTGTCAGTATCTGTGGAACAAGGAATACCTTACTCCTAGCTAGTCTGTAGGTTTCTGCGTACCTATTTTGAAGGATTGAGCGGGTTAGCCCCTGAACCGATCCTTATTAATTTCATCGCCGTCGGACCAATAGTGTGGACGGTATAACGTCCGTGTTATGGTATCAAGATAGCGTTACTGTCCATCGGACTTGGAGATTAAGATGAAAGTACAGTTACCCTAATCGTACTTCATGATTCAATTCGTGTGGTTTCCATCGCCTTTCGGTTTCTTGAATCATTCAGCCTGAATGACCCTAGGCGGCTAGGGTTCCGTTGGCAGTAGTAAAAGGTAGGCTGTACCGTTGGTTACAACTCGCTCGTCTCTCCATGACGAGCACGAACTCCTCTCGGGTACAAATAGGACGAGGATACAGGACCAGTTATTTCAGAATCGAATGCCACACACACAGGCGTACGCACGATTATAATTGTAAGAAGGCACCTCCTTCTTATGACCACGTATCTCTTCTTGTATCCCTATAAGCCCTCAGCGGAACTTCGCCCTCGTTTCATTTTTAGGCAGGCATGCCATCGTCCTATTCATAACGTAAACATAAGCTTATTCGTTAAGTAACTCAATGTGACATTATAGGAACATAACTTGGTAGTAAACAATTTCATAACCTTTGATATAATTTATTTTAAATTAGAAAAAACTTTACCGTGCAAGCTTTTGTGGATCATTAAACTAACTTGGTTCCGAAAAAAAAAAACATTTCACACACAATGGGCCCCGTAATAATGTAATAAAAAGAAAAGAAGTTGATGAAATGGATAAGATAGTACGATAAGGAGGGAAGCAAATTACAGCTAGTTGGTTAGAAGATTGAATTACTTTTTTGTTGTCAACTAACCTAATTCATTTGCCTTGTAACTCGGAATCGAGTGATAATTTTCAGAGTTTCATGGAGGCTTCATTAAAACCAACAAAAACTCCTTACCACATTAAAGACTCATCAGGTGGCAGCGGTAAGTAGACCTGGCGGAAGAAGTCCTTGGAAGTCCTCCGACTGGATCCTGGATGGATCAACAGGAATCCCTAGCAGGAATCCCGTCTAACGGGCTAGCTTTCCAGGGTCGATAGGCGCCCCTTTCTGCCTCAGTATGTTACCGCAGTCCATCCCAGGCCCAGTGATGACTTATGACGTCGACAAGTAGATTCATGACAATAGATGAAGCAGATTTTTAGGTTGATAGACAAGATTGTTGGTGCTTTACTAGGTACCTTAGTTCAGGGGCCGAGGCTGATTTTCGTACTCCTTGAAGGTAAAAGATTTGGCTCCTAAAATTTTTTACTTCCTCCCTGTGTAGTGTGTCTTATTCATCGAAATTTGTAGTACTACGATAGTTTTAAATGCGATTCAAAATCGTTAATTTCATAATCTCAATAACCAAGAGCATTTGGTTCCTCCTGGAAAAATCAGTAGTTACATATTGGATTACAATGAAAAACTAAAGTTGATTGGTTGTGGAATCAGGAAACGCCTTTTTCGATAAATAGCGATGACGAGTGCAGTTCCAGTCTGAGTATGGAGGATTCTTATTAAATGATTCTGCTTAACAACTATGCAAATTATTATGCAACTGTTTATTATTTTGCTGTACAGAACACAGCTTTTCCATTATTAGTGCCTACCATAATATTATCCCCTAAGATTCACTATCAACTTTATTTTGACAACTACACATCGTTATCCGAGAGTTGTGAGTGCCCTCACATTCATAACAAAATTTGTTTCATGGTTGCTAAGGAAGCACAACTAAGTGTCATTGAACTCTGATCGGAGAAAAGATCCCATCTAATCAGGTGAATTTTGAACGGAGATTTGGCCTATTTCCCTCAGTCATTTACAGGGTGTCCAGCGACCTGAAAACCAGGAAAAATGGGAATACTCTGGAAAGTTTACTCTACTGGAAACTGAGGGAATTTAGTTTTTTTTTTCCATTTTTTCGAACAATAGAAGGTGATAAAAAGCCTTTGAAGTGGTCGTTTCTCTCGAGTAAACCGACAAGTTTTGATGATTTCAACGTTCATTCTCGACTTTTTCGAACAATTGAAGGTGAAAACAAGCCTTTGAAGTGGTCGTTTCTCTCGAGTAAACCGACAAGTTTTGATGATTTCAGCGTTCAATCTCGACTTTTACGTACAATCGAAGATGAAAACTACCCTCAGAAGTGGTCGTTTCTCTCGAGCAAACCAACAAGTTTTGATCATTTTAACGTTCATTTTCGACCAACCAAATGTGAAAACAAGCCTGAAGTGGTCATTTCTCTTGAAAAAACCAACAAGTTTCGTTGATTTTCGACTTTGTCGAACAATCGAGGGTGAAAACAAGCCTGTGAAGTAGTCGTTTCTCTCGGGTAGACCTACAAGTTTTGATGAGTTTAGTGTGAATTCTCGACTTTATCCTACAATCGAAATCGCTATTCAAAGTTATTCTAATATTCAGGAATTGAGCGAATGGGTTGCAGATGGTCCCATATGAAAATAATCACCCTCTGACTGATAGCCACTTCTACAGTTTCCATCCGATTTCGATGAAATTTTTAGGGATTGTGCTAATCATCGCCACAGACTGATTTGCCCGGTACTTACAGATCGATGTTTTGCTAATATATTTCTAATGCTTTTCATTTCAAAATGTCCTTAAAAACCTGATTTTTCAGAAATTATGATCACACTTCATATTTCATGAAGTTTGATTTTTTTTTTTTTTTTTTTTACTTCATTCATATTTTAAATGATTTAGAACCCTGAAACAAGTCGATAATTGACCCGGGAAAACCTGGAAAACTCAGGGATTTTTTTTTCGGAGAATCGCTGGACACCCTGATTTGCATTTCATACTCGTGTTTCTGCTTTACCATTCGTCCTCTTCAATTCTTTATGGGGAGTGAACGGTTGGTCCAACCTTCACATCTCAAGGTTTTGATCTAGAGCGTCTCAAAAATGTCATCTCCTATTTTTCACCTCTTAGGAGTGACCAAAAGCTTCAGGGCACAACTAGACCCCGAATGGAGCCTGTATACCAAATTTCATCAAAATCAGTTCATAGTAACTAAGAAAAGTGCCTAAAAACAGCGCTAACAGCGGATGGACTGACAAATTGTATTAGATTTTTGGATTCCACTTACCTTGCAACATTTACTATAAAATTTTGAGGGGGGTTCAAAAATGTTTCTTCTTGCTCGATTACAAATAGTAAAGCAAAAGCCGTTTATTTTAATGAACCAACAAATTATTGCACCAACTTGTCAATAGTGTCCGTGTGATGATGTGTGAAAAAGAGAGAGTGTAAGGAAAGTGAGAAAAACTGTCGACCCAATTCGAAAAACGCATTTTCGTACTTACTGACAATATAGTCGTAAGTACGAGTATTTCAGCACTTCTCCCTCACCAACTGCATGTCCAATAGGGTGAAAGAAAAAGGCAGAAAATTGACTGAATAAAAATCTTTTCGCGAGCCTTTTTCATGCTCCCTTTTCTTATTTTTCTTTTTTCGTGCGGAGGCATAATGGACGGCCGCGATTCACCTGGTTCAGCACTTCAACAGTCAAAAGCATTTCCGTAGAAAGCGCGATTTTCTCCGCGCATTCGCCTCATTACGTCGTTTTGTTATTATTTGTCCCCTGCGATGTTCCAGAAACATCGAATCATTTTTCCCGTATGTACCTACTTTTCTGTTCGCTTGCATCTTTTCTCGAGCGATGATATTTTTGAACTGTTTATCTTTTTTCGTCTCTGCAGTAAGAAAGAAAAAGGGATATTCGTGCAGCAAATCGGATAAAATCCAGATAATCGTGATGAAATGGGCAGTTATTAGTACAGTTAATGGTATGTGAATTTAGTTTGCTTTTTGACCACCAAAGGTAGGAGAACATAGTATTCAATTTTTTAGGTTCTCCAAAATCAAAATTCCACTCGCAATTAGCGTTCCAGTATTTCCTCCGCAGTTATGGATTGAATGTGTGTTTTTCGTTCTCTTCGTCAGAGGCAAATTCCTTGTTAGTGCAAAGCTGTACAAAAATATGATACTGAGTTAGAGCACTTCGCAAGGATATAGAAAAAAGTCGAATAATATACGGCAAAACTATACGGAATAAGGGTCCGATATCGATTAAATTTCCATTCATCACTTGAATCGACTTGTGGATTTCATCGGTGTCGCACCATTGGTATCGTTTGCGCATGCTCAAATTCACCAAACTAACCAAAATATGCATTTATTATCTACGTACCGTATTGGAGAATCCGTCGTAACCAGCAAGTCGAGTACAGGAGGCTTTCGATATAAGGACATCGAGAGAGGCCGTCGAGAGAGTACTCCAGATGTCCTTACATCGAAAGAGCTCGCCTCCTGTACTCGACTTGCTGGTTACGACGGATTCTCCAATACGGCACGTAGATAATAATTGTATTCTTATAACTAGCGGAACTAACCCCATTCATTTAATAACCAAAATATGGGTTTTCAGGATCTTATTGGCCGATGTTTAGAAGTCAATCCATACGTTTCTATACTTTAAGACCAATTGTGTCGTGTGCACATGCATATACGTGAATGCCATTTTTTAATTCTTGATGCATTTTTATGCATTTGTTTGTTGTTATTTACACAATTTAATAATGACGTAAATATCCCACTAACCCATGTAATGAAAATCCATAGTATCTATGGAAATCTATCAATGGAAATGTTCATAGTAAAGTAGTAGTTCAAATGTCATTATATATCTTTTGAGATGAAATCTCTCAATAAAATTGTTTATCCAGCTTAACATCGTAGGTAGATATGGATGTGAAATCACTAGCAATGTTTGATCCATTCTGTGGGGTCTCGGAGGGTCGGGTTGAACAGGACGGAAACAAGTTTTGCTTGGCAACCAACCTCATACTCCATTCATTTGTTAACAACCAAGGAGCTTGGGTTATTTTTCGTAACACCATAAATAGTCCGAATTCTAAGATTTCGTGAGGAAAATAATTATAGTATGGTAAAAATGCAATGATGGAAAAGCTGTTCAAAAATGTGATACTGAGTACAAGACCGATATTCCGTGCCTTCATTTACTTATTCCCGATACATCCCCGTTTTTTAATTGAAAAAAATCTTTTGTAGGGGTTGACAAACACTGGGCAAACTTTTGATACGACGCGAGCGCCATCTCCTATAAGAGAATCACACCAGAGGCCCTTTGATGACCCTTCAATCTCAAACGACTGTTTCTCAGTACCTAACATTGCAGTACCTTACCTTGCTCGAATTTTGAAGGGCATATACCGATTCCTCATAAACTTTATTACATCATCTTTAGGGGAAATCAGAAAAACATCCAATTTCTTATCCCAACAAGATTGTATGAAATTCAGGTCCAAAATTAAGGTTCATTGGGTTTCATCCCCAGATGGTTACCAATGAAAACGTAAGAAACTTGATTTCCCTAAAACATCGATTTCTCACGATGTAGTTGCCCGATTTTGCTCATGATTTTTTTGAAACCTTGCATAAATTATAAATGCTTGCATACGAGTCTGCAACACATTGGGACATTTTCATGTCAACCTCTACACAACAAGGTAGTGAAGTAAGGTTGTTAGTTACCCAAGCATCTAAATAAGAAAACAGTTGATTCTCTACGCAACACAGTGTTCATTGGTCGCGTGAGCAAGTTTTTTTCGTGACGATTTTTCAGTTTATGTGCCAAAGCTAAGACATGAAAATGACAAAAAGGAATGAAGAGACACGTGTTTTGAAAAAATAAATAGGGAAGAATTTTCATTCGTTTTGATATTTTAAGTATAAGAAACCATGAACTTGATCGTGAAACATCAAGTCAACTATTTTCTGTATAAATATAATATTTTTTATTTGTCAATTATTCTTTGTGGATAAGCTATACCGTATAAGCCTATTTTACTCAACAGACGGTTGTAAATTGCAACTCTGTGTTACAAAGGTGAGATAATCTTATAGGTTCATTAGGTTCTATTCAGGGTAAAAATAACGCTCAGCGTATGGAAGTTAGTTTCATTAGTGGACTTGAGTACTGCAGTACTGGTGGAAAACAAAAACGTTCATTACAACCATGCATTACACGAAAATAATTTCGGAAATAGCTGAATGGTTCTGCTTTAGCAAGTCATTTGAGAAAAAACAATCGTATTTTTAATTTTGGGCTGAAAATATGCACAGTATTACCTACAAGTCTTTCTTTCTTTTCTAAAGGAAGTTACATTCTTTGTATTTCAAAAATTCGAAATTATTATCGGTATAGTAATTGAGGGAGAATGGGAACGCCTCGAAAATTCAATACCAGAGGATTATTGGATGTAAGTATACAAATAACGCAGTATCTTACTGGAGACTGACTGAATAGGTGTAGTAGCGAATTCGTAAGAGGCTATTGTGTTCCAGTCATTCAAAGTTCAAGAGCCGTTCTCACTGCTAGGAGCTCGTTTTGTAATTGAAACCCCACCCACGATGCTGAGACTGAGCCTTCAGTTTAGAGGCTGCCTTGAACCTCGGCTCATTGTTCTCACTTGATGGGCGTCCGATGACCAGTCGATTAATCTCGGATTTCGATTGTTGTTTCGAACGGTAGTGATGATCTGGCTAAATAGTTGCACTTAAGTTTTGTCTCGGCAACGCAATAAACCCGGGACGCTGCGCTAGCCCAATAGTTGAGCTGTCGGTGTCTTACTCGAGATCTGGAGAACCGCTGCAGGGCTGATTTTAACCAACATTAAATGTTGGTAAATTTTATCCACCAATTTTTTACGTAAAGGGAGTTTGTACTGAAAAAACTAGACTGGTTATCATTCAACAATACACAAAGAAATGTTTATCCTAGCCAAATGGATATTAATCAGGTTGTAATTATCCATATTGATCGTTCTTGGTCTCATTCTATTGAACAAGATGCAATCTAATCTGAAAATTTTGGTGTACATAATTGTTAAAAATTAATAATAAATTTTTGGACAAAAAATCGATGTTTCTAGACTCTTAGGAGAATGTTGTTCTTTAGTATCCAAATTTTAACGAAACGATAGATTGATGAAATGCAGAAGTGCAGAACATCCACACCACCTAAATCATATTGTTAAGATTACATGATATAGGAAAGTTAGGAATATACCTACGATCATTTCTTAAATGCGACTGATATGGTGGAAATGCGTTAAAATTGTTGAAACTCCACGGACATTCTAGGAGACCTTCGAGGGGACCGGCACATGAGGTCTGAAAATAAAAAAATAAAGTTCTAGTTTGTGACGCTAAATGAATAAATAATGGATGAATGCCCTGCAAGGAGGTTGTCAGGTATTTGCGGAATGAGCAATGGGACAACCTGTCAAGAGCAGCGGACACATTGAGCTAAGCTACCTACCTCCCAGCACAGCTCCTAACGGTACACCTTCGTCTTACACTCTTGGGAAATGTCGATTGATCAAAACGATGCAAATTTCGTTAGTACAATAATCATCGTTTGACTAGCTGTCGTTTGATATCATCGATTGGTATAATTTCTTATTGCATGGTAAATTCATCGCCCAAATCTCTAGTAATGGTGGAATGATACGTTGCATGCAATTTGTAAAAGGGTACCAAAAAATTTTTAGAAACTGGTCTCAATGATTGTTATGTCAGCGTGATGTCGAGTGAAGGCGATGGCCTTCTCGATGGCTTGAGGTTTTCTATTGGACCCTACTCAATAAGGATGCAGGATGGAGATGTACTTTCTGCCCGGCGCGTTTCCGCCTACCGTTTCCAGGAGTGCATGAGGATTTTAGATCAGCCGCGTTCCTCGGCGCGATAGTCGCAGACTGGAAGGAGACGGTACATTTATCGAGTGGCTAGTTGGGGAAGACAACACCTAGGTAAGTTGGGAGCGGAGGCTGGCGCGATGAGCTACCGATACCTCCGAGGAACTTGGGCTTCCAAGATATGACGAAGGAGAGTGAGAAATGATCAAGTTGAATTGTTGTAGTAGAATGGATGAAGGTGAAGCCCTGAGTCCTCCTTTTATAGTACTTTAACTAGGTAAAGGGAGAGTGGAGGAGGGTGACGTCAGATGACGTGTTTTACCCCGTACCTCACTCTACCTACCTGGCACGATGAGTCACTCAGGGGTTCCCCTTGTGTCCTTTATTGGAGAACTAACATATACGAGTAAATGGAACATTACAATGATGAAAAAGTAAATAGTGAAATAAAAAACCATTTCAGGATGGATTTTCGTCCAACTGCCATTCCTGGCATCACAGACGTCATCAGCTGTCTTCCAAAGGGAAGATCAGAATTTGTTCTGATTATTTCGCTCATGCCTTTTGTGTTTGGACGAGGGAGGAAGCTAACGCACGTAAATACGCCCCAGGATCGAGATTTGATTTGATTTTAACCTCCCGCAGTAATCGGTTCGTGTCTCGCACCCAGAAATGCACGCCCGAGCGACCGCGGATGTACCGGACCCCCTCAATTTTGAATCTGCTTGGGTTCTCCCAATTGTGTTGGTCAACCATATAGGTAATTCGTATGTGATCCTAAGTTTCAAGCGAACTGGATGGAAGAAGAAGGGAAACGATATATAAAGTTGAGAGTGGACACAGCGGACGTGAACATACATATATACTACAAGATGAGAGTGTATTGAGGGTTCCATCGGTCTTTGCGAGTAGTAAACATCTGGTGGCAGGTAAGTGATTGTTGCCTGATACATTCAGAGAATGGGTTTCACTGACTTTACTCCGGCATCCCTGAGTCAGTCGAAGTGTGGAGAAGTACAGGGGATTGAAATTCTAGCGAAAGCAGGAGTTGTGAGGACTTGTCATACTGGGTATGTGCCTGTTTGTACCAGTTGAATAAGTTCAATAACTTCAAAGTGCTCTCAAGAATTTGGATCCATAATCCAGTTCTCAGAGTCCAATCCAGGTTGAGTGGCCACCAGTAGTACTGAAATCCCGTGATTTAAAAACGGTCTTCAGGTTGGAAACTCTATTCACTTGTTCAAACGGGTTCGCATATTTCCGTGATTCTTCTCAATGCCGGGACTCCCTGAAAAAACTGATAATGATTTCGGGATTGAAGACCCTAATAAAACGCGACCTTGACGACATCAGAGGAACGCTGAAATTCGATCACTCTGATTAAAGTGTGTGACACTCAAAACTGTCCGCGACAGTATATTTTGTCGAATTTCACTTTCCATCGAAGGGCACCCACCAGAACACGTCATCTCCACAGCCAGTTCCGTAACGAGTCTCGCAAACTGGTTTCGAGCAGATGTAAATCGATTCGAAAATCCCCCACAGCCACCCCTCTGTTTTCACTTTTCAAGTTCAAGCTCAAAATCGTTTTCACGGACCTAAAAATTGTTTAAAAACACCGCTCAACCAGTTCTTATCCCTCGGATTTTTTCTTAATCCGCCTCCTTCGTGAAAGTGAGATATGTATTCATCCAGAGTCAATAAACTTTGGGAATCTAATATTTTCACTTCGAGGAGAGGACTTCTTTTATTCATAACGAGTGTTTGGTTCTTGGGGTTAAAGGGATTTTCAGGACACATATTATAATACAGCCAAATGGAAAATGAAGCGTTACAATAATAAACCATGTAGATAATAAATAAATGTGATAAATGTAATAATTTGCAGCGTTTCAACTTGGTTCTGATGGGTGATCAAAATTTGGCGTCCGCACGAGTCGTGAAAAATAACGTGACATTTTCATTGATTCATTATCATCCCATTATGATGTTGTTCATTGAAAAAACGTATGCCAAGTGGGTGTGTCTTATAGCTACCTCATATCCTTAACCCGATTGTATAGGTGATCCGATGATATCTGAACAATGCCTGAGAAATTCATCAAATTTGGATGAAAAATGTAAAAGTTATGGCTGTTTCAAGGAAATTCACTTTTGTGAAATACGCAGTGGGTCCTACCGGTCCGAGAGCGATGATTTTCATAGGGAACCATCTACATCTCAATCCGCATAATTCCTAAAATTTTCATCGAAATCGGAAAGAGAATGTCGAAGTTATGGCAGTACAAGGAAATTCTTGTTTGCGCATGCGCAGTGACTAGCATCAGTCTGAAAATGATGATTTTCATAGGGGACCATCTGCACCCAAATCCGCACAATCACTGAAAATTTCATCGAAATCGGACAATAACTTCGTATAGTTATGTCCGTTAGAAGGGTTTCATGACAAACAGAACCAAAATTGTTCAGGAAGTTCTAAAACGTAAAATGCGAGTGAAAATTATGATTTTGGAGAACTTTTCTTTTTCATCCTTGAAAGTGAAAACAAAGCTTTCTCTACCTTGGTAGACTCGGAAGCAATAATCTTCCGTTACGTATTTACTTACGAATTCATTTTTGACTTTTTTGTCTATATGTAGACCTTATTATTGGAGAATTTCATAGTCGGGTTTTATATTGTATGAAAACGCGTAAAAACTATTGTATCACTTTTATTAGATATCGAATTTAAATTTTTTCTATGATTATTCCTAAGATCTCCTCCAATCATGCTGTTCAGAGCATTGTGTACTATTATGTTACAAAAATGTATGCGTATACTGTAAGATTGGACGAAGATGAATTAGCTCCTTCTCCTACACTTTACTAATTTCATCGCTTTTGTCGCAAATCGCAATGTGATTTTCCTGAGACTCAGATTTCTTCACTGTTACTTCTTCTGAATTTTCTGCACCGAAATCATAGTCATGAATGGTGTGAAGAGAGAATCGTTGAGGTCACTTGGATTCATTTTGCCTTAGTTGCAGGAAAGAGAGAGAGATTTACTTGACTAGCGATGTCAATTCAAATCGATGGCAAATCGCAATGTGATTTTCCTGAGACTCAGATTTCTTCACTGTTACTTCTTCTGAATTTTCTGCACCGAAATCATAGTCATGAATGGTGTGAAGAGAGAATCGTTGAGGTCACTTGGATTCATTTTGCCTTAGTTGCAGGAAAGAGAGAGAGATTTACTTGACTAGCGATGTCAATTCTCATTCTCTTTCTTCTATCCATCCAACTTTTGATCTCCTAGGTTGGAAGAATTAGAAAATGCTCATCAACTTTAAAACTCAACCGGCATGACGTCGATTACCATGGAATGAAGCACGGCTTTGATCGTTTTGCTTCATCTCAATAAAAATTTGAATTCTAGTTGGAGTTTAGGTGAATAAGGAAGGGTACTCCCAAACCTGTCGATCAACGTTTCTATCCTGGACATTTCAGCAGGAGAAAGTAGAATAGCTGGCGACGTGTGAATTAAAATCCTATATCCTAAATGGCCTTCCGCGTATAAAATATTCTATTGACATCGGACGACGTTGAAAATAGAAAGTTTGAGGATATGAGTCCAGCTGGACACATCTTGGTTTGTTTTTTCTGGAAGATGTGAGAATGGGAGATGAAGTGAGAGGATTAATAAATTGTGAAGAGAAGAACGTACTAGAATAGTTCGGAATACAAATTCTCACCACCTCACGACTGGTCAACGCTTGAATTCATCTCTTGAGTGGAAGAGTTGTTAAATGAAGGGGGGTCGAAGTTCCAGTGAGTGAAAAACTTGCTTGTTCAGTAAATGAGTTGAAGATTGGTCATTGAATGAGACCAACCTGGTTATGACATTTTAAACGAATCTGGCATTTTATAGGATTTTTCATAATCCACACATAACCTAAGCAAATTTCATAAAAATGGATTTTGTACAGTTCATCAGACAAAAGGAAATTTATGACAGACAGGCCGCACTCAGATAGGTTTAGAAAATGTGCGCATTTTCACAATAACAGCATTAGGTAAATATAGGTAATTAGTTCGAAGTTTGGTCGTTTTCAAATGTTATTTACTCACCTATGTATTTTCGTTCTTCTCAAGAGCGAACGTATTTTGAACGTTTTGGCTAGAACATGATGGTATACTGAATCGACTTACTTTGAAGAGCCTCTTCCCTTTACTAACCAAAAAACTCCAGATTGCGTTGAGTCAAGATGCAAAATGTACGTGTACCTACTTCACATGCTCCATGTACTGCACCTACGGGAAAGGGTTCAGTACTTGAAAAGGTGATCCGGTGGTTCTGGGAAACTCAATGCTTGCGTTGAGTTCCGTTGTTCTTCGAGGCCGGTACTGATCTGGAAACCGGCGAGCCGACGACCGTGTCTGGAACAAATTCTAGAGCACCGGCAACATCCCCAGTAATTAGGTTATAAGTGGCTCAGCCGTTGTGAAGCTCATACTTCTTGTCAAGTTGGCACCATTGATAAAGAGGTTACCTATTATATAGGACAATGGAGTCGAAAAAAAAATTTAAATTAAAAATTAAATCATTAAACTGAAACATTTCACCGAGATTTTCCCAAAATCATGTTATAGGAGATAGGAGATGAGCGAAAACGAGTGCCATGAAAAAGTAAGTAAAGTAATCAATTATTTCAGGTTCGATTTTCGTCCGACTGCCATTCCTGGCGTCGCAGACGTCATCTGCGGTCTTCCAAAGGGAAGATCAGAATTTGTTCTGATGATTTCGCTCATGGCTTCCCAGTCTCACCGCCCTGGGTTGGGACAAGGGAGGCGATGTGAGCCCCGACCGCCGAAAATCGCACGCTGCCGGAGATGAGCCTTGAACCCACGACCCCCGCAGAAGTCGGTTCAAAGTCCATGATTTCCCAACCAATGTTGTGCATGGGTTCACGAGTTCTTATCCCATCCATGACCTCCACTATTTCTATCTGATTTCGATGAAACCTCTTGGTTGTATGGGCGGTATAATAAAAGAATATCCAATTGCTCTCGATATAAAGCTTGATCGAATATATATCGATCGAACTTATATGGGTATTATGTAACCTGGATGCTTACTTCCAGATGAGGCAGCCATATGCAACAAACTTTTCTGACTAAGCTGACGTTTTTCTTCTCGCGATATTGTGTCATTTTTTGTTGTAGGTTTATTGTTGTTGCTTATACTTACATTGTCTTGTTGTTTCAGGGCTATGGTATCCGACTGGGAGAGAGTACCGCCTGAGCCATGGTTATCGTCACTAGGGTAAGTGCAAAATCCATAATTCTGAATTACTGTTAAACCACCATCACCACTTCCCATTGAGTCAAAGAAGCGCCAGGGCATTTTTGTTTACTAACTCCTACCCCATTCAAATCTCGTAATACTTTTAATTTAAAGTCAGCACCGTGAGAACAGCATTCTGAAGCTATGAATATATAGCACATTTCAATATAAAATTCCACCATCTGGTCGAAAACTAGCAATAACTAGTGCAGTATAAATGCACATCTCAGTTGCATATCTCCTGGTGTTTTTCCTCACAACAGGTCACGCAATGGGAAGGCTAGCTCTCCGCCTCCGACGCACCGGTTCTACCGGGCTGAGGATGACTCGCCTCGCTCGCCCAGGGCGGTCGGTAACTGTCGCTGAGGGGGTACCGTTGGACAATCAAATTCTTTCCACTTGTTAGCCGCTGAGCCTTACCTACCACTCGCTAACAGACTCACTCCCACGCTCTACATCTTCGTTTGGCGTGGCGACAGGGGTGGCTGAAACTCAGGCTCGCTGTCGCTGGTCAAATTCGGAACAATTAGCTCTTTGTAAATGATTAACTCTCTTGGCTTTTTCAAACTGGGATTTTCAGACCTTTTCATTCAGAGCTACACAAGGTTCTAATTGTGAATTTGATTCCAATGCTATATCGCACTCGTCATGGAATACTGTATCATCTCAATCCCTGGTCATTTTCAATTTAGTATTGATTGAAGCCCTGCAAAAGGCATCATGGCTATATTGATACCAAGAGATTTATATCAGTATTACATTGAGGATAAAAGCCAAAAGTCGGACGAGGACTGCGACTTCCTTGCCTATTACAGAGAAAAACTTTTTTAATACTAGTTTTCAATCCGAAAATCTTCTAAATTCCCTAAGTCGTAGGTTTTCTCCAGTCAACACCGACTGGAGAAAACTTACTCCTCTTGTTACTTTGTTTCTTGAATAATTTCAATTCATTCTAGAAACACTTGAACAAGCACGATAATAGACGACGCTAACCAGTAAAGACAGTAACGCGTTTGAATTTTGCATAATTTTCGAATGTTGAGAACCAGTAATGACAAAATCTCGGGGTTCCCTTGTGTGATTTTCCTTGTTGGGGAAGGTAATATTTCAAGAACCGTGTTGATTGGACAAATAGAAATGGAGTAAGAAGTAATACCTATTATAAATGGATAGAGTTTTTCAGAGATGTTACAACATTTCTCGAGCCTTGCTACATACTCGTATAGGCTTAGAACCCTGCTCAACCTCTCTCCACTTCACAGTGACTGGGAATCATTGCCCGCTCTAACAGCTACCAATTTCCATGGATGTTCTTGAACCTCAAAAATCGTTTTTTTTTTCAACTAACCAACGCAATGTTAGTCCTCTAAAATGAGAATTGAGAATATGATTGTCCTGAAAATCGAAAAAAATTTCAGACTCGGATCAATATTTTGGCTGTCTGGAATCAAGAAAACTCAGCTTCGTTAAATCTGATGTGACATCCTCAAAACTCATTGAGGACAGTCCGAGGGCTTGTTATTAATTTAGAACGAGCAAAATTAGTTGAAACACAATCTGAGACATGGTCCTATCGACGACCGACTCTTCTTCTTCCCTAGTCCCTATATTCGTGGCATCCATGGATGATGGGTTGGTAGTCGTTCCTCATTCTATGATGAATAGTCAGCGATACAATACTTGTTCATTGTCACTATTCTCGTAATGAACTCAGTTTTATTAGGGAACGTGAACGTCTACCATCATAAATTCATGTAGGTTTTGCTATTGCTGAAGACCGTCTGTGTCAGACGTCTAGTTCTCGTGTGCGGAAGATTAATGTGTGGAGGGTGCAGAGGAGCTCGCTATTGTCCCACTTTTGTGAAATCCGATGGGAGGAACTTTCACTATCGACGGGTTTCACACGGGTTTCGAGACCAGAAAGGGTTCTAATTATTGTGACAACTTTCAAGAACCCTCATGAGGGTGCACCCACGACAGAAATATCCACTTGACTCCTTCCTATGTCTGTTAGTTATGGTGGACGTTCTGTTAAATGATGATTCGATGGCTCTCTGCTCGTCAATGGGGTCCAATTTGGATATTTTTGTTTTGGATTTTTTTCAAAATTTTCCTTTTGAAATAGGCTTCAACTTCTCCGAAGGGGACTGGACTCTCAAGTAGTCTGTGTAGGTTGGACTCCACCTAGGTACTTCCCTTTTGTGCGGGGATTCAACTTCATTGTATTGATTCATACGTTCCTTCTAAGGAACTTCCCTTCCTCCATGACGACCTAGCGGATAGAATAAAATATTGCATATATTTATCTACGTTGTTTGTATTGTTATCAAGTATCACCGCCTTACAACCCGGTCACCGTAGAATTACAATTAGCCCACAAAATCCAACTCTCAATGATACCAACAAGAAATGAGCATATTTTCGAAAGTGGTTTTTGGAAGAGGCCACTACTTCCTCTTACTTTTCCTGTAAGGCACTCCTATGTAGAATATTGATCAGATCCCTGCGCTGGTCGAAATTAGCTCACCAGAGAGGATCGCCCTCCTGGCACACTAGCCCCCATTATTATGATTCTAATCAGATACCAAGTCAGATCGTGATCTGTAATGTGTTTGTCTGTCCGCCTAGAGGCACCACTACAACTAAGGTGAGCTCGTAAACCTGAATATTACCTCTACACAACCTGTAGATAGATCCTTGAAGTAATTTAGAGTTGCCCTGTTAAAATTAGTACCTAATACTCCTACTACTTCATACTTCAATAAGAACACGTCCTTTCTCATATCCTTTTATTCTCATCTGTCTATATAGAAACGTAATAGACCTTCGTGTAATAATTTGCAGCGTTTTTGTCTCATAACTATCCATCCTATCTAGAAATTCACTATATAACGAATTAATGAGGATATAATTTTGCATCCATTTAAGAACAGAAAAGTTAGAATCGGACCAAATCGGCTGTTCCTATGCCCTCTCAAAAAGTGGCGATTTTTGTCAACTTTTCCAAAAACTTAGTTACACTCATTTTCGAAGGTTCGGAGGTATTATTGTGTAGAAATGCATGCATTCCAGGGATCGTCCCATTATCCAATGAAATGCATGCATTATCAAACAATAATACATGCTCTACAACTTTTAGGTAGAGGGGAAATCGATAGAAATTAATGGCGCGAAGATGCAACCTTTCGAAAATGGGTCAGTTTTCGGAAAGCTTAACAAAAACGCTGCAAATTATTACACAATGGTTTATTATTTTTCTATATAGATCACTCGTCTACAAAAATCTTCGGGGCACAACTAGACCCCAAATGGAGCCTACACACCAAATTTCATCAAAATCGGTCAATGCTAAGTGGCAAAAGTGCCGCGTACGGCGGACGGACGGCCAAATTTTGGTTTATTATTTTCAATAATGAACCTTTGGAATCGACCAAGAAAAAAAAATTTTAACACCCCCTCAAAATTTGATGGTTTACGTTTCAAGGTACGTAGAATCCAAAAATCGAATGAAAACGCTGCAAATTATTACACAATGGTTTATTATTTTTCTATATAGATCACTCGTCTACAAAATCACCAACCATCCAATATGAAGAAAAAAAAAATCAAAAAAAAAAATCAAAAAAAAAAATTAAAAAATAAATCAAAATCACCAACCATTGATCGCATTTTGGTCAGCTCTAATTTGAACGGAGATTAGGCCTCTTTTGCGATTCACACTCGTGTTTTGATTTATATATATATATATATATATCAATATAAACCCTTAAATTTTCGTAGAGAGCGAACGGTTTGACCTACAGAGCTCCGCGCGGTCTCAAAAAATTCTAAAAATTCTATAGAATCTTAAATTGAAAGAAAAACAATACCTTTATATCAAAATTATAAAGTTAGGGCGTTTTCAAAATTTCAAAATTGATTTTGGAACCCTTAGAACTGACCTACATCAACCAGAAGCTTCGGGGCACAACTAGACCCCAAATGGAGCCTACATACCAAATTTCATCAAAATCGGTCAATGCTAAGTGGCAAAAGTGCCGCGTACGGCGGACGGCGTACGGCGGACGGCGGTCGGACGGCCAAATTTTTATTCGATTTTTGGATTCTACGTACCTTGAAACGTAAACCATCAAATTTTGAGGGTGTGTTAAATTTTTGTTTTCTTGGTCGATTCCAAAGGTTCATTATTGAAAATAATAAACCAAAATTTGGCCGTCCGTCCGCCGTACGCCGTCCGCCGTACGCGGCACTTTTGCCACTTAGCATTGACCGATTTTGATGAAATTTGGTATGTAGGCTCCAATTGGGGTCTAGTTGTGCCCCGAAGATTTTGGTTGATGTAGGTCACTTCTAAGGGTTCCAAAATGAATTTTGAAATTTTGAAAACGCCCTAACTCAAAAAATTTCGATATAAAGGTATTGTTTTTCCTTCAATTTAAGATTCTATAGAATTTTTAGAATTTCTTAAGACCACGCGGAGCTCTGTAGGACAAACCGTTCGCTCCCTACGAAAATTTAAGGGTTTATATTGAAATACATATATATATATAAATCAAAAAATCAAAACACGAGTGTGAATCGCAAAAGAGGCCTAATCTCCGTTCAAATTAGAGCTGACCGAAATGCGATCGATGGTTGGTGATTTTGATTTTTTTTCTTTTTTTTCTTTTTTTCTTCATATTGGATGGTTGGTGATTTTGTAGACGAGTGATCTATATAGAAAAATAATAAACCATTGTGTAATAATTTGCAGCGTTTTTATTCGATTTTTGGATTGTACGTACCTTGAAACGTAAACCATCAAATTTCGAGGGGGTGTTAAAAAAAATTTTTTCTTGGTCGATTCCAAAGGTTCATTATTGAAAATAATAAACCAAAATCGTCATTCTTTGAGAGGGCAGGACATAGGAACAGCCAAGAGAAATTTTTTAATGATGGACCCTTAATTGTGTCCTTTCTAATTCGTTATATTGTGATTTTGGTTTATTATTTTCAATAATGAACCTTTGGAATCGACCAAGAAAATTTTTCTTCTCACCCCCTCAAAATTTGATGGTTTACGTTTCAAGGTACGTAGAATCCAAAAATCGAATAAAAATTTGGCCGTCCATCCGCCGTACGCGGCACTTTTGCCACTTAGCAATGACCGATTCTGATGAAATTTGGTATGTAGGCTCCATTTGGGGTCTAGTTGTGCCCCGAAGATTTTGGTTGATGTAGTAGGTCACTTCTAAGGGTTCAAAAATGAATTTTGAAATTTTGAAAACGCCCTAACTCGAAAAATTTTAATATAAAGGTATTGTTTTTCCTTCAATTTAAGATTCTATAGAATTTTTAAAATTTTTTGAGACCACCCGGAGCTCTGTAGGACAAACCGTTCGCTCACTACGAGAATTTAAGATTTGGACGTACGATAAATCAGAAACACGAGTGTGAATCGCAAAAGAGGCGATCTCTAGGCAAAATCTCCGTTCAAATTATAGCTGACCGAAATACGATCGATGTTTTTCTTCATGTTGGATGGTTGGTGGCTTTGCAGACGAGTGATTAATAAACCATTTATCGGAGTGAGTGGGTGGAGTCGGAGTGGGTGGAGTGGGGAGTCGGAGTGAGTGGGTGGAGGAGAGAGTCGGAGGAATTGTTTTTGCCTACTTTTTGTAGGCTTTTCAGCTAGTTTAAAATAATAAACCATTGTGTAATAATTTGAAGCTTTTTTTTTTTTTTTTTTTTTGATAGTTGATCTAAGTTATAATCCAAAAATCAAGAAAAGAGCAAAAAAGTCGAGTTTTGAACATGACGCAGGATGCTTTCGAGTCGAAATCTTGGATTACACATTGTGGCTAAATCCCATGCAACATCAGGAAAACGAACCTTCTACGCTCGACCACGCGAGGTGGCTTGTTTTATTTGACTGGACTACTCCCCAAGTGCATAATTATGACGTTTCTCAGACAATAATAGACATCCGACACTTTCCGTAAACAGGAACTAAACTGTCATAAACAGATTTGTATCGTCCGGCCGTCGACCAAATAACATCGTTACGTTCTTAGTTAAAAATTCCAATCGAAGGAGAAAAGGGATATATCCGTCTTTTTCCGTAACATCGTAGCCGGAATCCAGTAAATCTCGTGTTAGTCTTTCTGTCCAAAACCGATTAGTCGCAAACGGTTCCGGCGCAGCCAGCTTCAGCTCTTTCTAATGATGTTCTCGTAGTATATATCACCAGAGGTTTTCCAGGTAATTCTGTTTACCATCAATTTTAATTTATCCTAGAAATTTCAACGAAAGGAAAATGGATGCCTGGACAGTGATAGGAAAAAATTGACGTGAGCCATCAGAAGAGGAGGATTCATTCGAGCTAAAAATTCACTACTATTTTAAATTTATGAAATAAAATGATCTATACTTATATTGAAAACTTTCGAGCTGGTAGTGCGTTTTGGAAATGACAAACCCTGGGTGCGCCCCTCAGAAGTGACTGAAAATAGCCTAATGTTTCTCGGGGCACAACTACACCCCAAATGGAGCCTCAAACCCCAATATACCAAATTTCATAAATTTCGGCCCAACCATGAAAAGTGCCTCGTAAGACGAAAGGACAGATTTTTTAAATTTATTTCAAGACGCTTCTTACTTGGCGGAATTGAAGGTACAACGTATTATGTGTGTGTAAAATCAAAAATGTATAATTTGAGGTCGAAATTTACCTCATATGAGGCATGTGCTACTGTATCAATACTATAACTGAAAAATGAGTTCATTGCTACGTAAAGACTAGTGAAGCTAAAAGCTCCTAACCTGACGAGCTGTTAATCTGCCTCTTATTTCACAGCTTATACTTACGAACATGAAAAAAGGTCGGCTTTTTGTGGTGACTCGGTCGGCGGACGATCGTCGAGTCACCCGGTTTAGCTACGCTCTGCCGCCCCAAGGTCTTTCGTCAGGTCCGACAACCTCCCCCACTTCCACCCTCGATTGTGAGGCACCAACATTCTGGAATTATGTTTCTAGAATTCTATAGAATACTTCTTGTACTTGGGTAGGGGATGTAGTAGGTTAAAATCCTACACCAATAAAAGTAATTATAAAAAATAAAAAATAAGATCCTACATATCTCACTTTTTCAAACTCAGCAGGAGAGTCGAGAAACGTGTTCATCAACCGGCATAGGATGAATGCTACAGAGAGAGTACAAGCAGACTTACAAGTTGGGGTTTTTTTCGTAACGCAACTTTGTTCTTGATTGCTGAGGAAGCTCAACTGAGTGACATGAAACGAAGAAACGGAAAAATATTTTATTTAATCTGCTAAACCGAAATTGACCTACTTCCGTCCTTGGAGATTCATTGGTGACTCACACTCGTGTTTCCGATTTATCAACCCTTAAGTCGTAATATGGAGCGAATTCTTGGTTCTACAAAGCTTTTGTCCGTCTCATCCGATTTAAAAAGATTAAATTCTATTTTAAATAGATTAACAAACATTGACTTTATATTTAAAGTTAGAAGTGACTAAATCACCCCTAGAAGTGACTGACAATAACAATAGACCCCCAATCTCATATAAATCGGTCAATATTAT
The DNA here is from genome assembly GCA_009739505.2 of Apolygus lucorum. Taxonomy (NCBI): domain Eukaryota; kingdom Metazoa; phylum Arthropoda; class Insecta; order Hemiptera; family Miridae; genus Apolygus; species Apolygus lucorum. The sequence goes on along the minus strand of CM019176.2, from coordinate 45,912,691 downwards.
CTTTGGATTTTTGGATTCCTAGGGACTTAATACATCAAATTTGAGGAGGGGTTACCATTTTTACATAATTTGTTGGAAAACCTTTTCTAACTTATTTTTTATGGTGAAGGAACCCTTTCCTCTTGAACGTAGAAAAGTAGGCAAGTGCTTGAATTATGTTGTAAATTACTATTATGGGGAGCAGATATAATATATCTGCTATAATATAATATATTATCTGCGACCCCGGTGAATAAGTGGTCAAGTCAAATTTGCCCATTTTACAGGGGAGCATTATCAAAATTTTAATCCTCACCTAAAATCTGGATTTTGTCTTAGAAGGTTGAAATTTGGAATGAATGACTACATCATTCATTCCAAATTTCAACCTTCTACGACAAAATCCGGATTTTAGGTGAAGGTTCAAATTTTAATAATGCTCCCCTGTAAAATGGGCAAATTTGACTTGACCACTTATTCACCGGGGTCGCTGTATATTATATAGCATGGGTCGCTATATATTATATAGCACGATATTATCATGCTCTACATACATCGAGTATACAGGGTGTCCGAGAAAGATACGGCCAAACTTCAGGGGTCAATTCTGCAAGATATTTCCAACAAAAAATGTCTCCTAGCGATTTTCTTTAAACCCTTGTTTTTTCAAGTTTTTTTTTCTTATATTGAACCTTGTCTCACTAAATGACTAAAGCTCCCTCATTTTTCGTGGAGATTCAAATCTGATTACACCGTTGAAAAGAGCATTAAATTTCGCATCAGATAAACTCACATTTTTAACCTTGCATCTAGTTAGATGTTTTAAGTCCAAACTTAAAACTTTGCAATCTTCGAGTTTTTTGATGAAATTCTCAAAAGATTTTCGCCCATTTCCTGTTGAGAAAAATCAATGCGGTTTTCAGCAAAAACATTCTCAAATCTCGGAGTTCCAACGGTCTAATCAAAAAATATTTTACAACCGAATTTAGGGGAGAAATTCGAATTAGAACGCGGAAAAACGTGGATTTTTTTCTGCGAAATCGACGGTTTGTCGGGAGGATTCGGGGGTCTCCACCTAACTCCTCCAAAGCGCAGAGTCTCCCCGGCAAACTGTCGATTGCGTTGAAAAAAATCCACGTTTTCCGCGTTCAAACACAAATTTCTCCCCTAAATTCGGTTTTAAAATATTTTTTTATTATACCGTTGGAAACCTGAGATTTTTAGGATGATTTTGCTGAAAACCGCACTTAATTTCCTCTACAGGAAATGGGTGAAAATCTCCTGAGAATTTCGTCAAAAAACTCGAAAATTGCTAAGTTTCAAGTTTGGACTAGAAAAAATCTAGGTGTGAGGTTAAAAATGTGTGTTGTAGCGCATCTGATGGTAAATTTAATGTTCTTTTCAACGGTGCTGTCAGATTTGAATTTCCACGGAGAATAAGGGAGCTTTAATCATTTTAGTGAGACAAGTTTCACCATACGAAAAAAATCTCTAAATAAATAAACTTGAAAAAACAAGGGTTTCAAAGAAAATTGCTGGGAGACATTTTTAGGACGTCCCACAGTAAGACTTGGGCGTCCTTATGCGATCGATCTGGGGTGAAGTTGGACAACACTCAACAGAAGAAAAAAATAACCACACAGTAATCCGTTTTAGACCATTCTGAATCCAAATCCACGAAAAAAAACCATAGGTGTATGTCTGTGTGTGTGTGTATGTGTGTGTGTGTGTGTGTGTGTGTGTGTGTGTGTGTGTGTGTGACAAAATCTTGTGTCGTCTGCCCAGCCCTTAGTTCTCAACCGATTTTCCTGGTTCTTTTTTTGTTCGACGCGGAAAACTATCTAGTTGTGCACTACGTCGCCGGAATTTCGAATTTTGCCTTTTAAGAGGGGGAAAGGGGGGGTTAATGCTCAAAAAACGTGCGTTTTTGGGCATAATCTTGTGTCGTCTGCCCAGGCCTTAGTTCTCAACCAATTTTCGTGGTTCTTTTTTTCTTCGACGCGAAAAACTGTCTACTTGTGCACTACGGCGCCGGAATTTTGAATTTTCCTTTTTAAGGGGGGGAAAGGGGGTTTAATGATTAAAAAACGTGCGTTTGCGGGCATAATCTTATAAACTCTGCCCAGGCCTCAATTTCCAACCGATTTGTGTATTTCTTTTTTTGTTTGATTAAAATGACTTCCGAGTTGTACATGATTTCACCAGAGTACCAAAATTCGCAAGGGGAGGGGATAAGTGGGGGGATAATATTCACAAAATATCCAATTTTTCAATGTTTCGGTTCCTTCACTGCTTACTAATTGTACCCAACCTTTGAAATTGAGAAAAAATTCTCATTATACCTCCGGATTTTCATGAATTATTCTATGTGCCACCATGGAACTAATAATGGTGCCACCATGGTGCCAGGACACCATGAACTGCATATCTCGTGGTTTTTTTGTGTGCTTCACCTTGAGTACGTCGGATGTGAACCTCGACGGACCGCCTACTAAAACTAATAGATGAAAGTTCAATCTTACGACGTATTTCCGCTTTGGTGCCAGACCGGCACCATTGGTGGAAGGGGGGGGGGGGGGTGAACTCGAAGTCGCATGTTGGGTATCGTAGATCATGGATTTTAAAACTTTTTAACAAAAAAACGGACCGACCTCAAAACTGATGATGGCATCCCACTAAAAAGGAAAAAATAATAACGACAATTTATTCAGTTAGGTTGGTAGGTAGGTACGCATTGAAGTCGCCGCCGTGCCCATCTGCAGAGACAAACATACACAAGTAGATTCCACTTCCATCTGGTTAGTATTACAACATGGGTCGATAGTGCAATACAAAACATGAATGAGAGTGGGTACCTATCATTGAGGTAATGCATGTGTTCCAAAACGATTAGGTAGTACGTCACTGCTGTCGTATGAAGGAGGATGAGAGAGTGACAATAAGTGTGAATCTCAGTAAGAATATTTCCTTTGATAACAGTAAAATGTAACAGTAAAATGGGGGCGATGATGTCCGTAGAGGAGTATCCACTCAAATCCGCGCAATCCCAGAAAATACCATCGAAATCAGATGGAAAATGTAGAAAGTATACCTCTTACAGGGAATTCACGTTTGCGCATGCGCAGTGGCTATTATCAGTTCCTTGGCAATGCTTTTCATCGGGGACCATCTATATGCCAATTTGCATGATCTCTGAGAATTTTATTGAAATCGGATGGAAAATGTGGAAATGATGGCTGCTACAAGGAAATTATCGTTTGCACATGCGCAGCGGCTATCAGTCCGGGGGCGATGATTTTCATAGGGGACCATCTACACGCCAACTCGTACAATCTCTGAAAATTTCATCGGAATCGGACTTGAACTTCATATTTTAGCCCGCTGCAACATGTTTTGGATGATGAGAAAAAAAAAAATCGTCGTCCCATGACACACCGAACTGTATACCTCCTTCCTTCGGCGCGGCTTCGCCGCGCATGAAGTCGGTCAAAAATGCTCTTCAGATTCGAGGCTCCCATGCCGCTAGAAATGTTAAGGTGGATAATGGTGGGGGGGGGTCAGTATTTCTTGCCTAAAGTAATAAATAAATTACATCGAGCGAAACAGTTTTATCGCTTACCAACTGGTTAAACTGATCTAATGCTTATCCAATGGGACGTCCCCTGGAATGCATGCATTACTAAACAATATGTTTTGTAGGAAATACCCCGTAGAATCGACCCCTGAAGTTTGGCCGTATCTTTCCCGGACACCCTGTATACGCTAACACATACACATCGATCACGTTGAAGTTCCTAGTACCTTCTTGGTAATTTCCTCAAAAACTTCTACGTGTGACGTGTTAGCTTACTGTGCTACCCACCAACTTAGTGGAGGTTTTTCTCGTATGAATCATCTTAATTTGTCAGTCGTCAGTCGTTATCTGCAGCGAGTATCTCACGATGGCAGCTGTTTAATTACCTCGCTTCGTTAAACCTGACGGGAGGAAGAAAAATTGAAGTTAAAGAGGTCACCTTTCTAGAAGATAAACGAATGGAAAAACAACCAGGTGGACAACGGCGGGAAGGCTGTTCGTTCTGAAATAATTTACTTTTGCGATTTTTCTTACGTTGTACAAATAATTATACATCCACTTGTTACAATAAATTTACTGGTCAAAGGTGGTTTGTATCCTGACGAGGGGTAAAACAAAATTCTGTTACATGAATCGAACCACTCAAGAATTTTCGATTATTTCTTTTAATTTTCGGAGTTTTGATCATCAGGGTGAATGACAAAGCTTTCAACTTAGCAATAACTTGTTTCCTGTTCATCTTATACAGCTGAAATATAGTTCACAACCAGTGAGAATAGAAGAACTCTATACTCAGCGTTCTGTACTAGTTACTACTTCTAAACTCAGTGTTCACAACCTCTTGGGGACCACTGAAAGCAATGATGGCAGTTTAACTGAGAACAACAAAGCTATCTTCTCCATGGACCATTCAATTCTACTTTTTTTCCAAATGGATTTTCATGAAATTTGGTAAGTAGGTCAGGTTTGACGAAATGTAGTACGTTTTACGGATCTCGGTTAGCTGAGCTAAAAAACTGATCGATTTCCTCCCTCAAATCCATCCTAGAGCATTGGCGTTGAATAAACAAATCTTTCAAACGGGCTTATATCCACTTGGAATGTTTTGGGGGGAAATTGAGATAACTAATTTCATGGCAAAGGAAGTTTTTTCAGAATTTTCAAAATAATTTGTTCACAGAATTTTGATTGTAAGACCGAATTTCGAAATTTTGCGTTTTGAGGGAGACACGGCCATTTCTTATTTGGATGTAAGCCCATTTAAAGAAAAACGATGGATTCGAGCCACTGGAAAAAAGCAAGTTTTCGGTTGTGTGAAGAAAAATCTCATTTTCTATTATTGGTTTACCCGTTATTTTCAATAATGAACCTTCGGGATCGAGCAAGAAAAAATATTCTAACCTCCCTCAAAATTTGATGGTTTACGTTTCAAGGAAACGTAAAAAAACCGAATTTAGACAACAAAAAAAAGTCTGCCAAGTTGGTGTGGCACATAGCTTCCTCGTATCCATGACCCGACTATATAGATGATCCGATGCATAGCAGTTAATCTCAAAACACCAATCTCTAAGAACCTTTCACTACCCTCATAGGGGACCATCTACACGCTAATCTTGACGATCCTAGAAAATTTCATAAAAGTCGGATGAAAAATGTAAGTTTTATGGCTGTTACAAGGATTTTACGTTTGCGCATGCGCAGAGGCTACTGTAAATTTTAAGGCCTTGATTTTCATTGGGGACCATCTAAAACCTAATCCGCGATTTTTAGCAAGCTTTTAAAGCGGGATACAAACCGTTTCGGAAGGAGTTTAAATAGGCCTTATCCCAAAGATTCAGAATCCGAATGAAAAACGGAAAGTGTGAAAAATGGATAAAATCCCGTTTGAAAGAAAACTCTTCGATTATCTGCATGGAGCTAACATCTTTCCTGCTAATTCTGGAGTGCCAACCAAACCCTCTTCTGAGTACTATCCATGTATTTTGGATTTACTATGAACACATTTTAACCTTTGACTGCCTGATGTAAAAGGATTGCCCAAATTATGGCAACGTGGCACAGGGCGTGGAGCCAGTAGGCGCACGCCGTCTGAGTCCCGGCCCGTGGTTCCGGTTCCGGGGCTTCCAGGAGGCACTTCCGGTCCGCCAGCCCCGCTCCACCACCAGATCGGCCGCCACTGACCTCTTCACCTCCGACTTCTTGCGGGTCTTCTAAACCGCGACACCCTTTTCTTTGTTCCTTCGACTGAAACCGATATCCGACGAGGTGTCAAATTGAATCCCTTCTTTCGTAGTGAACCAAAACAGTCTGCCAAGTTGAAGTAAATAAATCCTACAACACCAACTCTACACATTTCATCGTAATCTGAAGAAAATTGTAGAAGTTACGATTGTACAAGAGCAGAGGATACTATCAATTCGAGGGCAGTGCAATTCATTCGGGACCATGGACATCCCAACCTACACATCCCTTAAATTGTCATCAAAATTAGATGGAAACTATAGAAATGATTCATGTTTTGAGTATTTTACGTTTGCGCATGTTCAGAGGCTGCTATCAATCAAAGGGTAACGAAATTCATAGAGGACCATTTACTCCCCATGAAACTCAAACCAAAATACCAACCCTCACTATTCGAGTGAACTAGTTACTGATGTGCACACTCGTTGAAAACCATTCACAAAAAAAAGAAAAAAAACACAATTATTTTACTCTAAAAACGCTGCAAATCATTGCCCAAAGGCTTATTATTTTCTATATAGATCACCCTGTATAGATCCCTCCCTACCAACTGTAGGTACCTACCACCTACTAGGGCATTTTTTGAAAATGGTTGGTAGGGGGGGGGGATCTATACAGAAGAGTGATCTATACAGAAAATAATAAACCTTTCGGCAATGATTTGCAGCGTTTTTTTTTACCTACCAACTTTTTTTTTTACCTACCAACCATTGGTAGGTACTACTTACCACACCATTCTGCCTTCACACCTTCACAATCAAGTTCATTAGAAAAAACTAAACGCTTCACAATCGATTCGAAAAATAGAGAGCTTCATATGGAAATTTAATTACTGGTTGCACAGAAAGCAAAACTGAATACAAATCGAAGAAATGAACAGCGATCGCATTTTAGTCGAATAAAATTTGAACGGAGGTTAGACCTCTTTGGTGATTCACACTCGAGATTCTGTTTTATCGAAGGAAAACCTTCAAGTTCTCGTAGGGACCGAACGGTTTGTCCTGCAGAACTCCGGGTGGTCTAAAAAATTTTTAAAAATTCAACATTTATTATTGAAAATAATAAACCAAAATGCATTCCAAAACAGTTCTCTCTTCATTTTTCAGCTTGATTACGTCACAAATGGTTCCACTGTTCGAATATTTGTTTTGCTTTATAGGTCACACTGGCGAAGTAATATGTCATCACTGACATCGTAAGCATGGCAAGCTCCAGTTCGAGACAGTGGTGACGCAAAATAGAATCTATAGTTCTTTTGTTAGGTACCTAGGATAGTCCCCGAGGATTTTCAATTCTGAGAGACGATTATCATAGCCGTTGCTGTTGCGGTGAAGATAATTTCTCGACACCGACTTCCCTGAACTAGGAGTAGTCTTGTATAATGATGCATCCATACAATCTAAGTACGAATATTAGAAAGCTATGTGCCATACCCACATGTGGTTTATTATTTTCAATTATGAACCTTTGAAATCGAGCAAGAATTCTTCTGGGCTCGAGAAAAATGCGTTGATGTCAATGATCCGATCGGTAGGAGCTACATTTCGGGCGAAAAATAGAAAATTCACAAACATAATCTTGAACGACAATCGTGTTGCTGTTTGTTGACATCAAAAACCAGCAACATGATCGTAGAAAACTACTCGTATTTGAAATTTTGGTTTAATATTATTTAATTATTATTAAAATTATTCTTTGGAATCGACCAAGAAAAAAGTTAACCTCCTCAAAATTTGATGTTTACGTTTCAAGATGCATGGAATCAGAAAATTGAAGCAGTCGCCGTGAGCGGCATTTCTCTTGAGCGGCTCCATTTGAGGCCTAGTTGTGCTCGAAGCTTTTGGTTATTCTCAGTCACTTCTAAGAAGCGAAAAATAGGGATTGACTCAGCTCAAAAATTTCGATATAAAAGTATTGTTTTTTCATAAATGTAAAATAGTATCGACTTTTTAGAATCGAATGAGACCAACCAGAGATCTTTAATTCACTCCCTATGAAGTCTAAAAGTTGATACCAATAATGAAGTGGAAACAAGACTATGAATCGAAAATGAATTTTCACTAACGGAAATAGGCTAATCTCCGTTCAAAGTTCAGCTGATAAAATGCGATCTTGTTTCTCCCTTCGAGTAGAGTTTCATGTCACTCCGTTGTGCGTCCCTAGTTACCAAGAACCAAATTTCGTTTTAAAGGCACCGACAACTCCCAGATAATGATGTTTCGCCGGTAGATAATTTCTGCCTAAATGAACTTGAAAGTGAGGCCAACCACGCCACCTCACTCCCTTATCCTCAACCCAACCCAGAATTTCCACCCACCGATTTAAAACGGTTTCTAGCACAAGATCTGTCCATAAAATGGAGGAATGAATTCATGGAATACCACGCAGGAAACAGCTACAAGTCCTTGTTTCCTATGACAAACAAAAATCCATGGTACAAAAATATTAACGGCGATCCACACAGAACATTTTATAAGATTATGGTGTGATTGAGAAGTGCCGCAGCTGTTCGAATGCCCATCTTCACAGAATAAATGTGGTCGAATCATTGCGATGTAGATTCCGCAGAGCGTAACTGGAAACCATCCAGCACATAATCCTAGAATGTCCAAACCACCTAACAGCTAGAGAAGAATTGATTAAAGAAGTCTGCAAGAGAGTAGAAAACCCCTTCAACCTCAACACTATACTGGCCTCTTCCATAATTGAAGTGTATAGATGTATAGAGTGCTATTCGACTTTGTGAAAGCTATAAATGTTAATTTCTGATCCAAGCTACGTAAGTGAACAGTTTGTTTCTTTTTGGAAGTATTTTCTCTATGATTTGTATTTTCTGAACTTGTAGCGGCTGCGATTACAGTAAAAACCAATAAAGTTTCAAAAAAAAATTGAAAGTGATCCTCGAGCAAAAATATGTTTGGCAGGTACAGAAAATTGAAATGCCTTGTTCTTTGCAGGCTAGTGATCTATACAGAAAAATAATAAACCGATGTGTAATAACTTGCAGCGTTTTGTTTTATTTTTTTCAATAATGAACGTTTGGAATCAACCAAGAAAAAAAAGTTTAACCCCCTCTAAATTCGTTTGTTTATTTCAAGGTACATTGAATCCGAAATTTGAAATTTTGGTTGATTTCAGTCACTTCTAAGGGCTGAAATTATCAGAACACCCTTGCTCAAAAACTTTTGATAAAAGGTATTGTTGTTCCATAAATTTAAAATAGTACCATTTAATTTCTAGAATCGAATGAGACCACCCAGAGCTCTGTAGGACCAATCGTTCGCTCTCTATGAAATTAAAGGTTGGACTTACGATCAATCAGAAACACGAGTGTTTTCATTGTAACCAACTTCTCTGTGGATGATGGAAAGACTTATCCCTAAAGACCCTTTATCAAGTAGGTACTGCTCAAGCGGAGGACAGCTAATTGTGAATATCATTGCGGTTCGTTCTCTGATCTCAGTCATTGTTAGTACGTCATCACAATAGCGCTAATGAGTCGACGGATCCCGCAACGATTTGCGTGTTTGGCATTGACCTCGCCAAGCAATCAGCGTTGAATTACACCCAACATTTGAGACTTTTATTAGGCAATCCGAGAACCCTGTGGCAGGCAAGATGGGGGAGGTGAAGACCAAGTCTGCCTAATCGGTCACTTATTCGTTTGGATTTACCATCGTTAGTCGTCCGTGTGGAGTGACGTCGGCGTGTAGACCTCGTTTGGCGTGGAGTGTCGTAGAGGTTTTGGAAGTGATAATTTACGTGAATTTGGAAGCCACAACTGGAACCTTTAATGAGAACGATCTTCATATGGCAACCATCTCCATGCATCTCTGAAAATGGGGAAATCATCCCGATTCTGCATTTCAAAGGTCAGTTTAGGAGTATTATCTCTGAAAGACAGTTTAGTTGCACTTGGTATAGAGGTGTCGGGGAAAACTGAACTTTTGGCTGAGATTTTCCGAAACAGTCCTTGGATGTTTGTCGACTTTCTTGGGGTTTCACTTTAGTTTTTCGTACAGAATCGACAAAAATCAGCACACCACAAATCTTTGGATTAGAGAGACCTCAATCCTCAAAATCTGGTCCTGAAGCCTCGGGAAACGTCTTTGCCAGGTTCGATTGGCGTTAGAGATGAAGAACCTATATTTATAGTAATCTTGTGTCTTTAGTAAAGCTCCCTAATAACTTATTGATTGACAAGACCATGAATAACTTATTGATGGACCATCCATGAATGTGGACAAGACTTCCATATTCAAGAAGACCAGACATCAAGACAAGTCATCCTGAATGTGGACAAGACCATGAATAACTTATTGATGGACCATCCATCAATAATGGATTCAGGTCCATCAATAATGTGCAAGTCAGAAAATCCTCTTCGTATTTCAACGCCATCTGGTTATTTGAATGATATTTTGGTTCATGGCTGTCTGCTGCTGGTTGGTTCGTTTGTTTCAACTCCTTGTGTCCCTTTAGATCTACTTGAATAGCGAGCAAAGCTACTGCTTTACAAATTGTTACCTAATATTAGATTTTTAGCAACAATCACTAGCTTCTCAGACCATTGCATCGTTAGACTCGTTGAAGTCGATTTACTGCGAGAAACATCCGTTTTCCGACCGACAAACAATGCGAACCATCGGATTGTGTAATGTTGGAGGGAAGCCCCCGAAAAACCGCTCCCCGGGAAGTCAGAGATGACCAGAGCGATGTGAAACAGGGCCAAGGCAAGCACAAAGGCAGGATCTTGCGAGTTAACACGAAACGCTGGTTCTGATTTTTTTTAACCTGTTACAAAACCGAAAATTACTTACCAGGTCAAAATCACTCAGATTAGGGGGCGATACGTCCCGTTTATCGCGAGATCGACCCAAATTTTGGACTCAAATCCCGTACTTTTAAAACATCCTACAGGACTGCTAATGTCCAGCAATGTAAAGATTTTTGTCCCTCCAAAAATAAAGCTTTTTACTATCAAATTCAATATTTTCTTTACCAAAACTTCGTAAACATTGATTTAATCATTTTTTATTTAAAAAAATGTAATATACAGGGTGTCCCTGAAAAGTAGGAAAATGTTGGTTAAGTAGGTACTTACCTACTTTAATGTGAAAAAAATAAAAAAGCTTCTCATCTAAAAACCTTTAAAAATAATTAAAAGTTACAAAACCTCAAAAAAAGTAATAATAAAAATGAATGTCTTATCATTCTTCACCGTGGGTTGGGGGTCGGCTCCCGACTGGTCAAAGACCGTTAGATGAGAAGCTTTTTTATTTTTTTCACACTAAAGTAGGTAAGTACCTACTTAACCAACATTTTCCTACTTTTCAAACATTTTTTTAAAATTTAGAAGTGAGGAATTTATTTTTAATCCCGCCATAGCCGGTCCCCAGCCCATGTTGCGGAAGGGGGAGGAAAAATAAAGCCCAAAAACCTCATTTTTCCTACTAAATTTGGAAAATAACGATGAGATCGAAGAAAGGACTTCACTACGTGATTCAGCGTCAAAAAATAATGACAAAACATGTGCCACACTTGGGGTTTAAAGAAATGCACTTTTGCGCACCCTGGTCACTTTGCACGCGAAAAGTACCAGTTGCGCGCAATGAAAAAAGTCGGTTCGGGTATGAATTTCTCATGAAATGTGACGTAGAATGTGAATCTGCAATGAAAAATGGGGGTTCCCATTTGAAAGAACAAAGTTAGTGTCAATTGCGAGCACTAGCGCGCAATTTTTTTGCGCAAAAGTATTTTTCCTGAATTTTTTACAAAAAAATATGAAAAATGGCGTTGGACCAATTTTTTACGTAATTAAATACGGAAATGCCGGAGGGTGGACCATAACTTCTGGGACACCCTGTATATAATATAATATATATTTTTATATTATAAAAATATGTTAATAAAATAAACATAAATAAACTTTTGATGTAACATATATCAAACATTAATAAAATTTTAAAAATAAAAATTTTTCCTACACAACTCAACACTACTTTTTCAATCAAATCGTCTATTTCCATTTTCAAAACGCTGAAATTTATCGCACAAAGGTTTATTATTTTTTTGTAAAAATCACTCGTCTGCAAAGGACGAGCTTTGCCATTGTCACTGCCTGCCTACTACTCATACCTACTTCACATTCAATTCGAAGAAATAGGGAGTTGGGTTGCCTTCATTGGGAAATTTGAATACTGGTTGGTAAGGACGCAAAGCTGAATACAACTCGAAGAAACGAACATCGATCGTATTTTGGTCGGCTAAAATTTCAACGGAGCTTAGTCCTCTTTTGGGATTCACATTCGTGATCTGATTTGTCGGTGTCAAACCAGTCCACCCCGGCAGCGCCTGACGCAACCTCGAACTTAAATCTACATTATATCTGTTCCTATTCAATCCAAGACCTTGAAACTTTTATCACTTATTCAATCAAAGGCATGTTACACAAAATCAGGACGGAAACAAAAAAAAAGTATAATAGGGGACATGTAAAAAATCAATAAAGGTGATGTTTGTAGGTACCAACTTTTCACAATAAGGTTCGTGTTCCTCAGTCACTATAAAATATGTTGATATATTTTTCTTTTTTTACGTATTCGTCTTGCTAAGCTCTAAAAACATGGTGGATTGGATTTTGAAATTTCGTGATCCTGATTGTTGGCGTTCAGTAACAAACTTTTCTCAACATTTATTCCACTTCAGCATGAATTTTTCGTTTGTCGAACAAAATTTCATATATTCACTCCAGCAGATTTGTAAAGCTTCTCAATACAATTATCGCAACACACAAAAAAAATCAAAATCCTCCGAGTGGTTTTGGAGATCCGTACACCTTAGTGTGCGAAAACACATTTTTATAGGAAAGCGAGTTCCCGACAACCTATCCTCGTCTGCGGTCTGCCTCTTTGCACGCTCGTTTCATCGAATAACGAATCTATTTAGTTTCTATTATCTATGTCTGTCTGTACCATTTGTTTCTGCCCCTCATGGTTACCTAGAACCAACAAAAAAATATCGAGTTCACCGATAACATCAACAACAGCTATCTATTAGGTTTATCAAAATTATCATTTGCGTGTTTGTTGTTACTATGTTACTAACTTTGATGGTCTGTAAGTACGACTTGCCTACACTTATCAAAAAATTCTGGAAATTTTACAGTGTGTTCCTAATACGAGTATTATGTCGTATTAGGTATGTAGTTTGAAATAAAATTATTTAAAAAGATTTAAAAAAAAACGAAAATCTTTCCTTTCAAGTATTGGTAGGGAGCGAACGGTTTGTCCTACAGAGCTTCGGTTGGTCTCAATCGATTCTAACAATGTAATACTATTTCAAATCGGTGAAAAAACAATACCTTTATATCAACATATTTGAGGTGAGGCGTTTTGAAAATTACAACCCCTATTGACTGACATCAACCAAAAGCTTCGCGGCGGAACTAGACCCCAAATGGGGTCTTGGCCCATATACCAAATTTCATCAAAATCTACCCATGATAATCAAGAAAAGTTCCGAATACACAGAATGCATTTCTATTCGATTTTTGGATTCTACATACCTTGAAACGTAAACCAACAAATTTTGATGGGGGTCTTTTGATTTTTATTATTGAAAATAATAAACCAAAAGTCAACAATTTCCAATGAAATTCAAAAAGCTTTCCCTCAAACTGTAAATAGTACTGATATAATAATTAATACAGTGTGATTAAATAAGCGAATATTTGAAGTTATGTAAACGAAAGCGAAAATACGTGCATTTTGCTTGCTCGCTGCCAGAGGTAATAAAGAACCCTTTATAAAGAAAATATAGATAATTGAAAAAGAGAACGTATCTTGCTTACGAGGTTGCGAAACGGTTCTCTCTCCCTTCATACTTTCGTTGTAGCCAAAATGAGTTTGAGAGCATTGCGGTTCGTGGCAATCGGAGTTGGGTGTTTTTTAACTGTGATGAGCAGTTATTGAAGACAGCAGAACCTTGGCCTCGAAACAAGGACTAAATGTAAACTTCACAAAACAACATCCAGTCACCAAACCTAAAAGGAGAAAAATAATCAACATAATTGAGAATTAAATCCTCGATTTCTCTTTAACTGTGCACGTAGCTAAGAGTGTGTACAAACCATCACCATTCAACCAACAACTTTGTTCTTTAGTTCGTCCATCTTCAACTATAAATTATAACCGAGATCATAGTTATATTCCCCGCTCCTTATATCCTGGTACCGTCTAAGCTTTCTATAAATTTCTAGCTAACAGTAGAGCAATACTTCTGCAGTTCCTTGAGGTTTCTTATTCTATTTTTTTCGTAATGTCTCTACTGTGCTCAGACATGTGTTTGATTTAAAGAATCTGCGGGTGCCACGAGGTTTTTCTAATTTAGCTGCGGCCTCCACATCCACATGGGATCCGTTATGAACCCTCATCCATCCACAGTCCGCGACGAGGTATTCTCGGCTTCCAGGTATTTCAAGAGTCATCCTCTTAACGAATCGGACACTTTAACTCCTAACGGGACGTGCCGGTTTCTAGTCAGGAGAAACGCCGAGATCACCCGCGCCGATGGAAGTAATCGTAATCCTGCTTTCCAGTAGTGACACCTACGATCTTAGATGGAGGAAGAATACCCTGTAATGAACCTGGCTGAATGTGCGATTCCCATCCACCGACTCCTTAGCCCATTTTGGCCGAACTCGGGGTCAGAACACTAGCAAAGGTGCCGAATTCTATATCCTGATCACCTCAAGTAGCGGTATTCTACAATCTTCAGAAGGAAGGAGCAACTAAATATACTGATTCTGTGTGTAGTATGGACATACAACAGGGAAGTTCGGTCTACTGGTTCAACTTGCGAGTCTCAATTTTTCGAAAGATTATTGGAGATTTGCTTCCGAGTCTAGTTTTTCATTGTTTTCACTTTTCGAGGTTGAAAAAAATGTTCTCCAAAATTGTTTCTATGTCTGTCTGTCTGTCATGAAATCCTTGTACCGGGCAAAAGTATACGAATTTATTGTCCGATTTCGATGATTTCTGGGATTATGCAGGTTGGCATGTAAGATGGTTCCCAAGGAATACCATCGCCTCTGGACTTCTCGTAGCCACTGCGCATGCCCAAACGTGAATTCCTTGTTACAGTCATAACTTCCACATTTTCCACTCGAATTCAATGAAATTTTCAGAGATTGAGACGTCAACCAGTAGACGTGTAGATGGTCCCTTATTACTGCAGGGTACTTAGAGATTGATTATTGAGATTAGCTACATCGGAGAAAGTTGTGCCGCACCCACTTGGCAGACTTTTTCCTTGTATTCATTGGTTGGACTTTTACTCTTCTTCGAAAATACTCAGTCATCAGGAATGAGACGAAGAGAGCAATTCGATATAACAAGAAGTTCTGCTCCAGTGCCCAAATAAACTTGACCTTGACTTCCTTGAGCACGCGCCACCGCCTGCCTCGAGGGAGCCACAGGAAACGAGGTGCTCGGCAAACCACTATAATTTAAAATGTACCTCTTGAGTATAGAAATCCGAGAAATTATAATTGAGGTGTCAGTCCATTATTACCTCCACTGAATTGCAAATCAATAAATGTATTCTTGTCTCAAAGGGCGCATTATGGAAAAGTGGATTGCATTCTCTAATAAAAATATATTCACAAGATTAGCATAATTTTTGACCAACTTCAAGAAACCCAAAACAGGGACACGTTTCTATTTGGTCAGCTTGATTTCTCCAAATTTATTAATTTTAGAGACTCATACTCATGGTGTCTATATAGTTTTTGTTGCTGAATCCGGATTTGAAGTCCTTAATCGGCGTTGATAACCTTAACCAAAATGGTATATCAAAACCGGGAGTTTGAACTTGATAGCCTAAAGAACGTGATAGCCTAAAATCAGGTTTTGATTGCATCGAATCTTTTTTTTAGTAATTTTGTTACTATTTATGCACAAATAGAATTTTTAATTCTCCACTTCTCGTAGCTTCTTGAAGTTGACAGAAATGAGCTATCTCATGAAGGATCTCGATTCTGGACTGACCAGTTAATCATGAAGGAAAGTTCACAATTTAATCATGTTGTGTACAATGTGCAAGAATTGCAATTGCGAAATTCCCTTGAAGATTAGGAATAAATTATTCATGAAAATTATTACAACCCATAAGTGATCTTCTCATGCGATCGTTCTCATATGGATGAACCTTGAATTTACCTACTCTGGCCTGAGTACACCACACTATTCCGCTACCACTTACATGGTTACTTACTGCGTTATTCAATCGCTCCAGCACTACTACAATACAAATGTAGTACTACTACAAATACAGTACAAATGCACAAATACCATGGTGGAGCACTTCACAATGGATTCGATTTGATGACTTCCATGGTTTTCTGGATTCTGCTGACGAGAAGTTAATTCCGAAGGGCATCTGGCGCAACCTGAAAAAAAAACTATGATTCGTGAAAAAGGATAAGAACTAAAAAATAAGTTTTGGCTTTTCACGCCTGACTTAATTTCTGTAACCCTTCCTTTCGTTTGCGATTGAAAGAGGAGGTCCACGTGCCTACCTGAGGCATCCTGCAACGAATCACAATCAGTTGTTTCCCACCAAGCACGTATCGACAATAACTCTCCACTTTTCACCAACTTACGCTTAAACAGCATCACCACAACTATGATGACTTCTAGACGACCATCACGTACTTGAGGACCACTCCGGCCGATACTTGTAGTGTTGTAGAGCCCATGACCTTTCCCTCCTTTCCCATTCACTTCTCATACCTCCTCCTTCGTATCTCATTTCCCTTTCAAATCAGAATTCCGCGACTCGGCCTTTTAATCCGGCTAATTTCTACTTTCTTTTTTCTCAAGGAACTGCAGGACCACTTTAAAAAAAAGGCCCGTTCCCGCCGACTCGGTTCTTTTTCATTCTTTCATACGTATTCTCAAAGTATACCTACAGTTCTCACCAATGAGGAAGCTACGTATTTCACACGGTTGTTTATGAATTGAGAGGATCACACGCAAGTCCATCAAAACAAACAGAGAATAATAATTAACTACATCTTTTGCTTAGCCTTCTTCCCTCAAGTGAATGTTGAAGGTCTGTAGATTGGTACTTCTTAGATACCCTGTTAATTCTAAACAAACTAAAACAAAATGTCATAAAAGGCGAATTTCAAGTTAAATTCTTGTTAAAAACTTCGAAAAAAGAAAAACCGTCTTTTTAGAGGTTTTAAGTGGAAATTGTCTTAGCATTTGGAAGATCCGATGAATAATATAACCGATGTTTTACTTTCTAGATAATATCTAGAATATTATTATATTGTATTATATTATATATTTTATATATATTATATTTTCACCGGTATATAAGGAATTAACGCAACATTTTCTTTAAGACTACCTTCCAAAAATTAAAAAAAAATTGTATTGTTCAAAAATGGCTGAATATTTGCAATCTTCGACTACCGTTCCTCACAACTCCTAACATTTTAACTGGATAGCCAGAAGTTCACGTGGAGACGAATACATTTGAAGACCCTGCAGCAACAACGAGCCAACTCCGTAATTGTCGTTCTTATGTACCTACACGCCTGATCTAATGGTGACGCGAGAATCTTCCAGAACTACCTGTCTACCAGGTAGTTGTTCACAATTGGGTCTTCAATGTGGGAATGCCGGGATAGTTCGAATCAGACTTGTAACTTTGTTTACTTACTGATTTTAGATCTGAGCAGGAAGTTTTCCAAAAAGGTGTAACAAGAGTGTTATGGGTTAAACATATTGTTTAGTAATGCATGCATTCCAGGGGACGTCCCATTGGATAAGCATTAGATCAGTTAAACCAGTTGGTAAGCGATAAAACTGTTTCACTCGATGTAATTTATTCATTACTTTAGGCAAGAAATACTGACCCCCCCCCCCCACCATTATCTACCATAACATTTCTAGCGGCATGGGAGCCTCGAATCTGCAGAGCATTTTTAAATCCATGATCTACGACACCCAACAAGCGAATTCGAGTTCACCCCCCCACCCCCACCTCCACCTCCCCAACGCCAACAATGGTGCCAGTCTGGCACCAAAGCGGAAATACGTCGTAACATTGATCCTTCATCTATTAGTTTTAGTAGGTAGTCCGTCGAGGTTCACATCCGTATTCTAGGTGAAATAAAACTGTTTCACTCGATGTAATTTATTTATTACTTTAGGCAAGAAATACTGACCCCCCCCCCCCACCATTAACCTCCTTAACATTTCTAGCGGCATGGGAGCCTCGAATCTGAAGAGCATTTTAAAATCCATGATCTACGATACCCAACATGCGAATTCGAGTTCCCCCCCCCCCACCACCCCAACGCCAACAATGGTGCCAGTCTGGCACCAAAGCGGAAATACGTCGTAACATTGAACTTTCATCTGTTAGTTTTGGTAGGCAGTCCGTCGAAGTTCACATCCGTATTCAAGGTGAAACACAAAAAAAAAAACTCCAAAACCCTGTGTTGTTGCCTGTAAAGTCGGTATACGGGCGAAAGTTTTACGTGACAACGACTTTGAGTGGTAAAATAATTTTAATGTTAATATTCATTCGTATAGTAGGAAGAAGGATAAAATAAAATTCTTTGTAAAGTTGCACAGAGTAGGTATTTCCCGTAGGTAGTAGGTATTTCCCATGGGTGGGGGGGGGGAGTGAGTGCCAGGGAAGGGGGGCGGGGCGCTCCCGCTTTTGTGATCGCAGGGGAAGGGGAGGGGCCGCCCGCCTTTAAGGAGCGCCGAGCTGCACCCCCTCCGTGAGCGGAGCGTAGTTTCTTGAAGTGTCTCCCGGTAAACCAATTTATAAGACGTTATCACGTCAAAAAACGAAATAAGCGGTTTATGGCATCATGGCACCATGTTGGCACCACTATTAGTTCCATGGTGGTACAGAGAATAATTTATGAAAATCCGGAGGTATAATGAGAATTTTTCCTCAATTTCAAAGCTTGGGTACAATTAGTAAGCAGTAAAGGAACCGAAATATTGAAAAATCGGATATTTTGTGAATATTATCCCCCCACTCACCCCCTCCCCTTGCGAATTTTGGTACTCTGGTGAAATCATGTACAACTCGGAAGCTATTTGAGTCAAACAAAAAAAGAAACACGCAAATCGGTTGGAAATTGAGGCCGGGGCAGAGTTTACAAGATTATGCACGCAAACGCACGTTTTTTAAGCATTAACCCCCCCTTTCCCCCTCTTAAAAAGCAAAATCCGAAATTCCGGCGCCGTAGTGCACAACTAGATAGTATTTCGCGTCAAACAAAAAAAGAACCACGAAAATCGTTTGAGAACTAAGGCCTGGGCAGAGTACACAAGATTATGCCCAAAAACGCACGTTTTTCGAGCATTAACCCCCCCTTTCCCCCCCCCTTAAAAGGCAAAATTCGAAATTCCGGCGACGTAGTGCACAACTAGATAGTTTTCCGCGTCGAACAAAAAAAGAACCAGGAAAATCGGTTGAGTACTAAGGCCTGTGCAGACGACACAAGATTTTGTCACACACACACACACACACACACACATACACACACACACATACACACACACACATATACACACACACACACACACACACACACACAGACATACACCTATGGTTTTTTTCGCGGATTTGGATTCAGAATGGTCTAAAACGGATTACTGTGTGGTTATTTTTTTTTTCTGTTGAGTGTTGTCTTCCTTCACCCCAGATCGATCGCATAAGGACGCCCAAGTCTTACTGTGGGACGTCCTAAAAATGGAAATTCAATTTCTTAGGGCTTCAAAGTCAATTTTCTTAAACCTTCCCCTATTGCATTCCTAATGTGAACGACTTTGGACTAGGAGAGGATTTTTGATTTACAAGACTAATATTTCTTGTTTTCAAGAAATCCATTTTTAAAAATTTGTTTTGTATTTATTATTTATACGGCACTACGGTCCTTCTAGAACCAGGGCCCTCTCAACAGACTTCCACCCTGGTCTGTCTCGAGCCAAGCTCCTCCATCGTCGAACACCAAGCCGAGACAGGTCCTCCTCAACATCGTCCAGCTACCGCCTTTGGGGTCTTCCTCTCAGCCTTCTTCCACCAGGCGCTCCATACATGAGCTTGTGAGGGTATCTATTTGGGAGCATCCTCTCCACATGAT
This sequence comes from Apolygus lucorum, assembly GCA_009739505.2. Classification (NCBI taxonomy): domain Eukaryota; kingdom Metazoa; phylum Arthropoda; class Insecta; order Hemiptera; family Miridae; genus Apolygus; species Apolygus lucorum. The sequence goes on along the minus strand of CM019176.2, from coordinate 45,892,715 downwards.
CCAACCATCTAAGCCTACCTCGTCTGATGAACGCCACAATATCAGGCTCCCCATAAAGGTTTCTAAGTTCCGAATTTCTACGGATTCCCCACCTACCATTTTCGCATACAGGACCAAAATTGTACGGAGAATCTTCCTCTCCCACCAATTCAAGAGACGTTCGCTGGCAACTGTAAGAGAAATCCATGTTATCCAATAACTGCTATCTGGTAGATAACAGTTATTGATAGTTTGGTACGAAGCAAGTTATTGATCTCTGGCTCACAAAAGGAATGTGATGAGATGCATACAGACGAAGACTTAATGACTACAATAACTACTCGTTTGAGAACTCAAGTCAACCCATCAGAACTCCGACATTGGGGGTGGGGCACAAGTATGAACATTTGGGTTCCTGCTCCGAGTTGATGGAGAGTGGATTGCGCCTCTTCATGTTATGCCATCATCCGAGGTTTTTTCACTCCTCATAGGTCAGTGGCGACACTTATCACGTCTTGGGCAGCTATTGTCCTGATTGCAGACCATTCAAACGTACTTCCATGTTTGGTCATCCTCGAATAAGTACAAAGAAAACCAGAGTATGCTGACCTAGCATACATTACATCTTGTCAGGTAATGGAATTCAATCTAGTCCAATGCTCCCCTGCCTGTGATAAGGAACTACATTAATGTATCCACCCTTGTAGCACTTATCCTTTGACACTCTTGATTATTGACTCACAGAATATCCCTAATTAACTCCCCCGTCGTTTGTTTCAATGTGTGTCATGGGTTGTTATGCTAGGAACACGAAGATTACTTTGATGGGAAGAACTACAACGACTTGGTAAACATTACGTAATCTGATAACGCACGGCCAGGTGGTTCAGTCTCACGTCGACCGCCGTTCGAGCAACGTTTCCGCGAAAATCCGCCGATCTATCGTGAATTCGTCGGAATTTCCCTGTCAGTTCAATCGCCTCTCGTCAATCGAATCTCTTGTATTCAATAATACTGTGAAATCGCCCACCCGAGTGGATACTGGGTAATGATAGTTCATTCATTGTATTGACCAAACCGCAACTTTTCTTAATTCGGAATTAAAGTCAATCCTCGTGATGGAATTCTCTTACTTAATTTTGCTTCTCTATAGCAAAATTTGATTAATTTGTTCACTCCAACCCCAAAATTGCAAGCTTAGCTTGGGGACTTCATTAAACCACTCCCACCCACATTCTCGTAGTTTTCGTACGTACAAGTTCCGCGCAGAATGAGTTTTCCTTTCTGGAGAAACTTTCTGATCCCGAAAAATTACCAGAAATCGTAGTTAGGCTGCAACATTTTATAGTTTACTACTATTTTTTTATAGTTTCCAACAGAATCATGGTTTCATGTTCCAAAAATGTGAATTTATAGGATTTTTGAGTTGTTGCAGTTAGGTGGAAGTAGGATCATACAAATTTGAATTTAGATTCAGTTTTATCCAAAACAAAACTCTCTTGCCCAAACAAGAGAGAAAATATCGTCTTAATTGGCCAGTTACGTTGCGCGTTACCATAGCTCCACTGAAGCTCGCAATTTCATGGCGAGGAATCATCAATAAAATGAGGATAAAAAAAAAACATTAAAAAACCATACCTACTACAATGTGTCGTTTTGAAACTTGGTTGTTTCAAAGTTATACAGCTTGACCTAGATCTTGGTGTCAATAACGAATAAAAAGGTAAAAAGATGCGTTTCACTCAGTTGCCAGAGAGGGTCTGGGAACGTATTACTCATTTGTTTTGAAAAAAAAAAACCTCCAGACACCAACATCTTAAGTAACAAACAGAAACGTTCACGGTTCCTTCCTGAGATTTCAAGATAAATTGGTGATGTAATTGGTTTTCACGATGGCCCTTTTGTGACCTACTTCCACTAAAGTTGTTGTTCCCAAGATAGACCGTGTTATTCTTCATATGTAGTAGAATTAGGCAAAAAAAGTGACGATGATTCTCCATTTTTCTAGCTACTTTCGTAATTATTACGAATAACAAAATGGAAAAAAATCAAAATCTGTCAAAAACTTGTGGTATCATCATTCCTTAAAAAATTGAAAAATGGTGTTTACTTTTCAGTGTGTGATTTCGGTGATAACATTGTTCTACCCAAATGAATAGTCCGTGAGATTGTCGTTGAAATTATGATGTCTACACGTTACTCATTTTACGAGATGACGATTTCGTACGAAGTTCTGCATAAAAGTGGTTCGTGACTCTCCGCCTTTCTTCATATTCATTCAAGATGCCTAAAGAGTTGGAAATTCTTCTGAGTTCGTAACATATGAAATGGTTTCGGGAGTTGTATTCTGGATCAAGATAAATGAAGCTACCATTTTACAATCATGCCCATTAGACAGGTGAGAAAATTACCTAACAATAATATATGTAGAAGAAAAACTATATACTACTACATTAATGACCATATACTTACTAGTTTTAAACATTTACAAGTAGATAACTACAATTAGGTTACGCAAGATTGCAAATATTTGCAATTGATTCCCATCAGGTTATTAATGTAAGCCGTGGAAAGCTGGCTTATGAGAAATGCTTGACCTCATCTTCAGGGCGAGATTATTTCCTTGTGGTTGCGTTCAAACGTCAAATCCATGAACAGAATAAAACGAGAACTCTCATTTTCAACAGTTGCGTTTTTGAACATGTTTCAGTGGTTTTAGGGAAATGACATTAAACAATAATATGTTAGTTTTGTGTTTTTAATGTTAGTAAATGTAAGCAATCGGAAAAAAGGAAAGAAAACAAGTTGACTAACACATTTTCAGAAATCATTGATTACTGATTTTTTTCCAAGTGAGCTTAGGACGTGTTTACCTGATAGGTGTTGCTAACTTGAAATTCAAATCTTTGGTTGAATATGATGCTCTTAGTTCCATGGGTTTGTTTAACGTCAATCTCTTGTCAAAGCTACACGAAGTAGCGATCCATTTTTGATTAAATACGCGCTCTTAACAACTCAAGGGTTTTAAACCAAGCAGGATCTTGCTGTAAGCAATAAGAAAATGTAAGCCACCAAAACCTGATCTTATGGAGGTACCTACATCAAATTTTTCTAACGAGTTTGGAGATGATGGAATCCTTCAAAATCAGAATTTCTTATCAAATTTACGTTCAGAGATACCCGAACAGACGCAAGCTGTGCAAACTATCTCAACTTATTTATAGTCCCTTTTCAATTAATTTAAATTGTTCGATTTTAGTCTTAATGACTTGGTTCTAGACTATACAAGAAACTTGGCTCTGAAATCACTCACCAGTTGATGTTTAAATGACCCATTAAATTCAGTAGAAAACCTTCAATTTCCCATGTAAATTACACATGATTTGAGAGTTGATTGAGTTTAATTAAGTATATAATTATAATAGATACCTAAGGTAATTCTCGTAATGACAGTCAGTTCCCAAGTACAATGACGACTGCTATCGTCTCGGCGAGTCCTTGAATGGGGTATTTCGGTGGGTCGGAAATTCAGGTTTTTGACCTCAAATTTGGATTCAGCACCCTTGAAAACCTATATACTACAACTTTAAGCCCAATGATACTATAACATGTGGTAGAAAAATTAATTAAAGAGATCACACGTTTGAAAAAGGCGGGCCGCTATAAATGCACACACACTAAGCAAGGACTACGCCGCGGACAGCCCCGCGCGCGTGTGTGAGTGGAATGTTGTAGTATCCAAGAGGGGTTTCTGTGCATGGATACTTCTTCAAAGACAGTTGGCTAGCTACGTCACGCATGGCTAGCTACGTCACACCATTCAAATCTTCAACTTTCCTTAGCTTCTCTGATTTTTTAAAAACATTTTCTCGACGAACAGACCCGATTACCGTTATTCCTGAGCCATACTCTTTTGAAAAAAAAAATAAAAAAAATTGACCGAAATACCCCATTCTCAACGCCGTCTGAGAGTTAAATTTAAACTCAAGCTCATTATAATTTGTTGAGTGAAACGAACGTCATTGCGGTCAAAGACATGTCGATTCATTATTGTTTGACATTATCTATTAGCGTTCGTTTCTTTAAACAACAAACTGCAATACTGTTTGTCTTTCAATTTTATCATCGTCGAATGTCACTAGTATTGAAATTTATGTCTTCAAAAACAATATGTTGTATGGAATTTTTCAACTCAAGAAATACTTCGAAGCAAGGATCAAAAATATAGCTATTGATTTGGATTTTCTTTTAATTGCATGAGTTAAGAATTTGTCCCCTAGGATGTTGTTCCTCCTAAGAAGTATTACGAAACAAGAATCAACAAGATGGCTTTTTATTTCATGTGCATGCACGATTTACGTACCTCCCCGTGAGCACTTAGGCTATATATGAGTCGTTTCTCTTAGGAAGTTAACTCTTGACGAGAGAGCTCTCTGTGACGAGTGAAAAGAACAGCCATGGTCAGCTAAGTGACCTTCGAGGTTATTTTCGGTCCAAATTCTTTTCGATATTTATATTCGACAACAATTCGGTCGACTGAAATTGAATGTTTAGTGTGGGTTGCTTCAATTGAAGTGGGTAGGTTGAGGGTGGATACATTGCGGCAATATCCTTACATGTGTTTATTAGTTGAGTGCACTTTCGCTAAACATTTAGCATCATCAGAACTCTGTGGAAGAGTAACAGTCTTACACTTAATAAAGGTGACTTTCTTAATAAAGGTGACTAATTCGCAGGGTTTTTTCCAAGTCGAGGTCCTTAGTGTTATACAATAATTAAGATATAATTGTGTAGGAACTCAATCGGATTTGCTTTAGGTAGTAGGAAATCTCTTCATTTGTGAAGAGATAGGTATTCAGTACCTACATATTGGCCTCAGCAGGTACGGTGGGGATATAGTAGTTGTATGCATCTGATCTTTATATGTTTCGTAGTATTTCCAGCTGTAAACTGCAAGAAGAAGGGGTTGGAGATGTGAGTCTAGGTAGTTAAGTTGGGAAGGTCAAGAATTTGAAACAGGTCTAGGTGCTTACATGGTTCTGATGTAAAATCTTCATATACCTTGGTTTAGCGAAAGTGCACTCAATTAATAAACACTTATATGGATATCGCCGCAATGTATCCACCCTCAACCTACCCACTTCAATTGAATGTGCATCGATCAGCAGAGTTAGTTCTGTTGCTTACTTAGAGATGACTGTGGCCCTAAAGACCCCTAGATGACATATTCCAAGACGCATCTTAATCCCGCATTTTGAAAGAATTTCGAACACGTGCTGTTGTGTTCGAACTGTTACGACAAAAACGCTGCAAATTATTACACAATGGTTTATTATTTTATTTTTCTATATAGGTCACTCGTCTGCAAAGCCACCAACCATCCAACATGAAGAAAAACATCGATCGCATTTCGGTCAGCTTTAATTTGAACGGAGATTAGGCCTCTTTTGCGATTCACACTCGTGTTTCTGATTTATCGTACGTCCAAACTTCAAATTCTCGTAGTGAGCGAACGGTTTGTCCTACAGAGCTCCGGATGGTCTCAAAAAATTCTAAAAATTCTATAGAATCTTAAATTGAAGGAAAAACAATACCTTTATATTAAAATTTTTTGAGTTAGGACGTTTTCAAAATTTCAAAATTGATTTTATAACCATTAGAAGTGATCTACATCAACCAAAATCTTCGGGGCACAACTAGACCCCAAATGGAGCCTACATACCAAATTTCATCAAAATCGGTCAATGCTAAGTGGCAAAAGTGCCGCGTACGGCGGACGGACGGCCAAATTTTGGTTTATTATTTCTAATAATAAGCCTATGTGATCGTATCGCAAAAAATTTTTATAACCCCCCCTCAAACTTTGTCACTTTACGTTTCAAGGTACGTAGAATCCAAATTTGCAATGTCCGTCCGCCGTCCCCCGTCCGCCGTCCGCGGCACTTTTCTTAGCAACACTGGACCGATTTGGTTCAAATTTGGTATATGGGCCCCATTTGGGGTCTAGTTGTGCCGCGAAGTTTTTGGTTGATGTAGGTCACTTCTAAGGGGTGAAAATTAAGGGTTGAAATTTTCAAGAGTGCCCTAGCTCGAAAACTCTCGAAATAAAGGTATCGTTTTTTCACCAATTTTAAATAGTACCTATTGAATTTTTAAAAAATTTTGAGACCACCCGGAGCTCTGTAGGACAAACCGTTCGGTCCCTACGAGTACTTGAAGGTTTTCCTTCGATAAAACAGAATCATGAGTGTGAATCGCAAAAGAGGTCTAATCTCCATTCAAATTTTATCGGACTAAAATGCGATCGCTGTTCATTTTGGTTTATTATTTCTAATAATAAGCCTATGTGATCGTATCGCAAAAAATTTTTATAACCCCCCCTCAAACTTTGTCACTTTACGTTTCAAGGTGCGTAGAATCCAAATTTGCAATGTCCGTCCGCCGTCCCCCGTCCGCCGTCCCCCGTCCGCCGTCCGCCGTCCCCCGTCCGCCGTCCGCGGCACTTTTCTTAGCAACACTGGACCGATTTGGTTCAAATTTGGTCTATGGGCTCCATTTGGGGTCTAGTTGTGCCGCGAAGTTTTTGGTTGATGTAGGTCACTTCTAAGGGGTGAAAATTAAGGGTTGAAATTTTCAAGAGTGCCCTAGCTCGAAAACTCTCTAAATAAAGGTATCGTTTTTTCACCAATTTTAAATAGTATTGAATTTTTAAAAATTTTTGAGACCACCCGGAGCTCTGTAGGACAAACCGTTCGGTCCCTACGAGTACTTGAAGGTTTTCCTCCGATAAAACAGAATCATGAGTGTGAATCGCAAAAGAGGTCTAATCTCCATTCAAATTTTATCGGACTAAAATGCGATCGCTGTTCATTTCTTCGATTTGTATACAGTTTTGCCTTCTGCGTAACCAGTAATCAAATTTCAATATGAAGCTTTCTATTTTTCCAATCGAGTGTGAAGCGTTTAGTTCTTTCTAATAAACTTGATTGTGAAGGTGTGAAGCCAGTATGGTGTGGTAGGTAGTACCTAGCTGGTAGGTAAAAAAAAGTTGGTAGGTAAAACAAATGTTGGTGGGTAAAAAACGCTGCAAATCATTGCTCAAAAGCTTCTTCATTCTTCAGATCACTGATCAGCTGAGTGAGCTCCGAAGCCATTTTCAATCCTATTGAATGGAAGTGCTCTTCCAGGCGTCTCCAGCATTCGAGGAGATCTTCTTCACTCCTCAGATCACTGATCAGCTGAGTGAGCTCCAAAGCCATTTTCAATCCTATTGAATGGAAGTGCTCTTCCAGGCGTCTCTAGCATTCGAGAAGATCTTCTTCACTCCTCAGATCACTGATCAGCTGAGTGAGCTCCGAAGCCATTTTCAATCCTATTGAATGGAAGTGCTCTTCCAGGCGTCTTCAGCATTCGAGGAGATCTTCTTCACTCTTCAGATCACTGATCAGCTGAGTGAGCTCCGAAGTCATTTTCAATCCTATTGAACGCAGGAAGCTGAAATTTGAGAGGGAAGGTCAAGGGAGAATACAGATGGTGGTAGGTGCTATTGATGGAGAACCAGTGATCTATACAGAAGGGTGATCTATACAGAAAATAATAAACCTTTGAGCAATGATTTGCAGCGTTCTTCGATTTGTATACAGTTTTGCCTTCTGCGTAACCAGTAATCAAATTTCAATATGAAGCTTTCTATTTTTCCAATCGAGTGTGAAGCGTTTAGTTCTTTCTAATAAACTTGATTGTGAAGGTGTGAAGCCAGTATGGTGTGGTAGGTAGTACCTAGCTGGTAGGTAAAAAAAAGTTGGTTGGTAAAAAAAATGTTGGTGAGTAAAAAACGCTGCAAATCATTGCTGAAAAGCTTCTTCATTCTTCAGATCACTGATCAGCTGAGTGAGCTCCGAAGCCATTTTCAATCCTATTGCAGCATTCGAGGAGATCTTCACTCCTCAGATCACTGATCAGCTGAGTGAGCTCCAAGGCCATTTTCAATCCTATTCAAATCAGAAGGGTGATCTATACAGAAAATAATAAACCTTTGAGCAATTCGATTTTTGGATTCTACGTACCTTGAAACGTAAACCATAAAATTTTGAGGGGGTGTTAAAATTTTTTTTTCTTGGTCGATTCCAAAGGTTCATTATTGAAAATAATAAACCAAAATAATATCCACACTTACCCAACGGTGAAATTCATTTCGTAGTAAAGTAAGAGTAGGGAACTGCCCAAGTCCGCTTTGAGGGAATTTAAAACATCCACGTGGGTACAGGCAAACTTCTATCCAATATCGTCTCATATTATTTTATGCAAATACATTATCGAGTCACCTCATTTCAACGATGAGGAAGAGGATCGGTCTGCAATCATCTCAACTGGTTTCCCATCGAGAATGAGAGAGAACCGAGAAAGTTGGAAAGTGACCTTGAGATTGGCCGAAAGTGACCTGACCACTAGAGATTCGGCATCTCGCGATACCAATGAACGATGGGCCGATGCAATGTGGTCCAGACCAGCATCCTTCTTCATTTCCATCGGCGTCTTCCAGTTTCCCTGCCGTGTTATGGTTTCAACTCCGTAGCTGACTCACGTGGAAATTATGAAACACCCTACTACCTACCTCTGCATGTGAAGAAGTTAAATTTTTTATCTGTACTGGGACTATTCCGGATGGAAGGGGAACTTGTAATACCACTTCTGCCATATATCTCCGGGCTTGTTGCCTCAAGCCAAATCGCTTTTTCAATATGTTTGTGATCAATCAATCAATCAATACATCAAAGGCAGAACATTTCTTGGTTAAATCCAGACCTGTCATCTGCATTAGTTTATCCCATCGTTGTCTCTCCGAGATATGACATTTCCAAAAAATTTCTTTATGTACAATTTGTTGTGAAGTGAAAAAAAATCGTTGTTCAAAAATGGCTAAACATCGGTTAAAATATTTCTTTGGAAATTCCTCGTTGCACTTTTGGGACTTTTACCTTGAATCGGGTGTTAATGACGTATCTGGGATTGGTGGTTGGTATCCATTCACACTTCAGTCAACAATCTGTGATCTTTTTCCATCCATTTGCTTCTCATGAATTCGGCCAGTACAGTGCCCAAAGCCTATAGTACACAAAATTAATGAAATGCATTAATTGATACCAATTTCGATCATTGGTTTACAAAACTCTCGTTATCTATCGGTTGAGCTTTTGGGACCAATCAGTACTTACATGAATTCTTGTGAGCAATTCGGTGGTTAGGAACTGAGGACAGCAGGAAACACTGGTTTGTTGAAGGCATTTCCCACGAGGAGCTGAAAAAAGGATGCATTTCCGGCCGGATGGTCATAAGACGCGTACGGTACCCCTCTAATCTGCCTCCATTTATCTGAATTGATGTCACTTGGCTGCCGGACTCCCAGAGTATTCGGATTTATTACTCCCCTCGTTTCCTCCCGATACCAAGTAGAGTAAGTACCTACTAGAATAAAGCCCCTTCTTAAGACATTAAGCAGGTATTTATTCATGAGGATTCATTTTGAGGACTGTTGATATTTCAATGTTGGAAAGGAGCACCTTTGAGTAGTATGCATCCGTAGAATAATGTATACGAGTAAATATCTAATATCTAATATGTCTAATATAATAATATCTCGTAAATATATAATGTAATCATAGCTTTAGACAATAGACATACATTTTGGTAGGTATATAATCATATACGTATTATAATCATATACGTATTAATACGTATCGATACGAATTAATATACGTATTATAATCATATAATCGTATCTAAGTTTGATGGTTTTTACTCGCTTAATGATTGAGATTTTTAGGTACCTACCTAACTAGTTTGAGGTCATTTTAGAAGCCATGTTTAGGAGTGGTAGCATCTTAGAAAAAAAACACCTCATTCTCCTCTGGCTGGCCCCTTAAGGAAAATTAATTTCCTTCTAAATGATTTATTAAAAAATATGAAAATATAAGATTTTTACAAATTTTGAATGGGAGAGGGAAATATGTTTAATCTATCCAAAGTACATTAACCAAATGTTGAAATTTGAAATGATTGAAATTGTTGATGTTAAATTGGGTTTATCTGTAATGAACTTGAAACTTGATTGAAAATATAAACGATTATGGAAATCTCTTTTCTCGTGTAGGTGTCTCTCGCAAATAAGATTACTTATTACTATTAATTTATTATTGAATAAAAAAGTCTACTAGGTACTTCTTCATATAATTTGCCTTCTGACAGTCACACTATTTTTCTTAATGATTTCTTGCCATTTTATGAGTTTCAGTTGAAAATAAATTAATTGTTCATTACGACTATCATTTCTTCATGTATAATAATTATATTCTTTCTGATAATAACTATACAATTACTTTTAATGAGCTCTAACCGTTTTAAGAGATAGAAACCCCTATCATTGGTAATTTCAATTTGTGAATGCTGTCTGTATATTGGTGTCTAGGGTTGGTTTTTACCAAATTTTCAGCGTTCTTTTGCCCTTTACTTCTCACTAAATTTACATTCCAGTGCCGTCGGTGTTTCTCATAATACTCTCTGATGCTCATAATACTACTGACACCTAGAATAAATGTCAGAAATATGTTCATTTCAACATTTTATATTTTGTCTGACTTATCTTATACTTACAAGACACATTTTCTTGTTATAGGGGGACTACATTTGGATCGAACCTATCTCTGGACGTGAGTTCGATGTGGCGATCGGGGCACGGGTCATCTCTGCTGAAGGAAAGAGGATCCTTATTAAGGACGACGATGGAAAGGTTAGACAAGTATCATGATAAATTTTTTACGTATCTATTTTCTGCGTTGCCCATTTGCTCTTGGATGGACAGCCTTACATGTCAAATACTCGTAGTTCTAATCTAAATATAAAACGCTGCAAATTATTACTCAACGGATTATTTATTTTTACTTTACAAATCATCCCTCTGCAAAAGATCGCATTTGGTCAGCTGAAATTTGCCTCACGTCAGTCAGTGAAGCTAAGTGCGATTCACGTTCGTGTTTCTGATTCATCATTCGTCCAACCTACGGAGTAACGGAGACAGGACACCTCTACAATGGGTCAATGAGCCCCTTCAAAGGACTTGTGTAAGACCCACTGTAAGACTTGGGCGTCCTTATGCGATTAATCTGGGGTGATGAGGACACACACTGAGGAACCCTAAACCGGGAAAAAGAAACGGTACAAATTATTTCAAAACGGTCCATTAATTATACTGTATATAACACTAGTCCGCCAAGAACGCCGCTTTCCAACAAGCAAAACATCATTATCCCAAACTTGTGTTTCTTCTATACTAAATTTGATTCTTGGTTCTTGGGGAAGCACAGCTGTACACAAAGTACACCATGTGCGCTGATTAATTTCACAATTAAACGCGTATTCAATCATTATTGTTGATCTTATTGATAGTTTCATTCGGTTCTAAAAATGGACACTCCTAAATTGATGAAAAAACGTTATGGAAAATTCATTAATCAGGTAATTATTTATCCTCATTACCGTACCTACAGTTGGTCCCACTGAGCTCTAGGTTGAGCTTAGGTTGAACAAATTCTTTAAAATCGCCGCTATTTTAAATAAACGAAAAACAACAAATACGTTTAAATCAAACACTTTCCAGATAGGGCGTTTAGAAAATGGTTTCCCGCACTTTTACCTCTTAGAAGTCACTTATAAACTGTATGTTTTTGCTTATTGCGAGTTCCAATAAGTAAAAACTTTTGGGCACGATTGGACAACAAATGGAGCCGATTAACCAAATGTCATCAAAATTGGTCTTCGGGTGCGTATGGCGACGGGCGGAATATTTTTCTTTCAATTCCTGGATTCTGCATACTTCGAAACGTAAACCGTATAATTTGGAGGGGGGGGGGGGGGGGGGTAAAATTATATTTTCCTCACTCGATTCCAAAGGTTTATTATTGAAAATAATAAACCACATACAAATAACCACACCCAAATTTACATACAAAAATAACAACATACAAATTTAGATCGTTTTAGACCATTATGAATCCAAATCCGCGAAAATACCAAAAAACTATAAAAAAGAAACGTAAACCATTAAATTTTGAGGGGGGTGGGGGGGTTATAATTTTATTTTCTGCTCGATTCCATCATTGAAAATAATGGACAAAAATGGCTCTATCTCCAGAAATTTGTGAATGAGATTTTTCAGGTTCTTAAATTTTATCTGTACTTTTGAGACAGAAGGCAGAGCTTGAACAACAAACGGTCTTCGGATAATGCATTTTGACATGAGTTCTATGTAGTGGAGTTTTATTGACTAGAGAACCACTGGGTAGGTTGGACTGTGATATTCGTAAATAGAGGTACCTGGATCACCGCAAGACCCTCCGCCTACAGTCCCAATTTACGCCCACTTCCTCGACTTATTACGGGCGTGTCGACGATACATCCAAGCCTACCTGTAACCACCACAATCATCCGCCCTCACCAAACCTGAAATGGGAAAAGTTATTTTTCAGTCGTCTCCTACTCGCCGGAGCGACTCAAAGCGCCTACTCACAGGCTTTTCGACTCAAATCTGGAGGCTTTTCACTTTAGCGAAGAAAATCACTCCCCAATGACCACTTACTAACTGCTACCCATAGTGGGAATGAATTCAATGCATCAACATTATTATACAGGGTGTAACACTACTGTTTCACGACCTTTCTCCCACGTGTTCTACAACTAATTTCCGACAAAAAGTGCCTCTTGAAATTTTTTGGTATCAAAATGCCTTTTTTTCACTTTGAAATTTTTTTCGTGTTTTTGATCTTTGCTCAATAAATCTAACATAACTCCGTCAATTCAAGAGTTAGCTCAAACCTAAAAAAAAAAACGTTGGAAAAAGATATTTTCAATCTTTTTGATGCTCAATAACATTTTTTTAAGTGGAGTTGAGATGTGCAAACGACGTTCATAATAGCAAAACTCGTCAAAATCTTGAAATCCCTTGTTTTGACATGGATATGTCTTAGTTCTGGGGGTCATTCCAAAATTTTCGACACACAAAACAATGCAACGTTTTTTTTCTGATGCTGTTGAACGCAGGAAGCTGAAATTTGAGAGGCAGGGTCAATCTATACATACTTCTATACATCATCAAAGTTGATGATCACTGATCAGCTGAGTGAGCTCCAAGGCCATTTCCTCTCCTGTTGAACGCAAGAACCTGAAATTTTAGAGGGCTGGTCAATGGAGAACGCTGAGTGGTCATTGATCAGCTGAGTGAGCTCATCATTTAAATGAGGAATTTCACCATGTTGGAATTTCCTATTATTGACCCCAAAATCGGATTCAGCACCTCTAAAAAACCCCTAAGGCAAACTTTCAGCCCGAACTTCCTAATTTACGAATAAACAAAACAGTGTAGAGAAAAAATAGAAAAAGCAAGATGGGGAAAATTAGGTTTCCCCTGTTTTTGTTTGATAACTTTTCTCTTAGAAAACACGATTTAGTCGTCCCAATGGGCAACACTGGGAGGAGACGGCGATCCGAACAGCCCAATCAGCGAGCGTTCCCGCTGCACGTCCGTTTTCCCGGTGAGTTTTGAAATCAAAAATTTTTATTGTCTCCCAAAAATAATAGGAGACTTATTTTCCGAAATCAGCCCGATTTTCATATATCCCACACCATTAACTATTCAGGAAAAATGCAAACAGAATTCGGTGAAATTCCTCATTGCCATCGTAAGACATTTCCATGTACAGATGTATCTGCATGCAGTGTAGATACTTTTTTCAGTCGCTTGGTAACCATATCAATTCTTGACACAGAATTGTGAAACCTCCTTTAAAAGTGCGCCAAAATCTCAGCTATCCAACGTTGTAGTCAAAAAATATTTATAACCGAAATTGGTGTTTGAACGCGGAAAAACGTGCATTTTTTTTCAACGAAATTGACAGTTCAAACAGAAATGTCTCCCTTCAATTCGATCGTAAAATAATTTTTGATTACACCGTTTTTTTCCGGTAGGCAGGTGAGAAAATCTTTAAGATCCATAGGTGGAGTTGGATCTCGTAAGATACCTGTAGGGTCCGCGTCCTCCAGGTTATGTGAGATTCAAACCCACTAAAAAATATCTCCTTTTTCCCCCATGTTGGAGCTCAGCCCGGAACCGTTTGACACATTACTTCGGGCTGAGTCCTGGGGCGTTTAATCAGTTCTGGGTGAGGGGGCGGACCAGATGCTCCCTCCTCTCTCTTTCTCGTTCTAAGTGTATCTTCCTTGTCAAGATGCTCTCTATCTGTGCACTCTGCTACAGCAGTCCTGCTCCTTTCACCTTCCAGCATCCTGCTGACAACAGCCTCTGGTGTTGAACTCTGGGGAGCTATCTCCAGGTCTGCCATCAGCTGATTTCTTTCAGGTGCCTATTTGGTGCATTTGAAGAAGGTGTGGAGCACATCATCATCTTCTTTGTTCTGGCAATGTAAACCTGTTGGGGCAGATACCTTTCCCATTTTATGCAGATAGGCATAAAACAGTCCAAGTCCCGTAAAGAACTGCGTAAGGAATAACTTCACTTCTCCATGTTTCCTTTCCATCCACGTCTGAATGTTTGGCACCAACCGTGCAGTCCACCTTCCTCTATGTTCTCCCGTCCATATGTCTTGCCAATTTGCCATTGAGCGCTCCCTTTCTTCCTTGGCTATGCGGGCCCTGTCTCCTTCATCCCTTCTGTCAAAGATTCTTTTCCTCTCTGAAGCCATCAGCTGAATGGGTATGACCCTCGTGAGGACAAAGATAGCGGGTTCTTATACTGTTCGGTAGGCACAGGAGATTCGTAGGGCTCCTCTTCGCTGCACAGCTATTAATCTCTGTCGGAGATATGTCACACTCAATGCGTCTGCCCATACCTCCGCTCCATGCAAGAGGATTGACTGCACGACTGTCATCATTAGGCATCTCTTGCACGGTCTAGAGCCGTTTACGTTCTTCATGACGTGACAAAGAGCTGCTGTTTTTTGTGCTGCTCTATCTGCAGTTCTTCTTGTATGTTCATCAAATGTGATTTTGGTGTCCAATATGACTCCTAAATATCTGGCTGCTGGTTTAGTTGTTATTTCGGCATTTGCAATCCGCATTGGGATGATGGTAGGTATGCGCTTTCGCGTGAAGATGACTACCTCAGTCTTTGCTGTAGCTAGTGCCAGGCTATGGTCTTCCATCCACTCCATTACTCGTGACATGATCTGCACCAGTTTGACTTGGGCTGAATCCATTGTCCTTGCCAGTATTACTGCCGCCACATCATCAGCATATCCTACAAGGAAACAGTCCTCAGGCATTTCCAATCGTAGGACACCATCGTAAGATGCGTTCCACAGTTGATTACACCGTTGGAAAGCTGAGATTTTGGAGCACTTTTTAGGGAAGTTTCAAAATTCTGCGTCAAGATTTGATATGGTTACCAGTCGACTGAAAAAACAAGCGATTTCAAGATTTTGACGAGTTTTGCTTTTCATACGTCGTTTGCACATCTCAACTCCACTTAAAAAAATGTTATTGGGAATCAAAAAGATTGAAAATTAACCATGAAGATGAAATTTAACCATCTCTCCAACGGATTTTTTAGATTTGAGCGAACTCTTGGATTCAGGTAGTTGAGGTAGATTTATTGAGCAAAAATCAAAAACACGAACAAAATGTTCAAAGTGGAAACTTTTGTGGAAAACACTTTTTGTCGGAAATTAGTCGTAGAACACGTGGGAGAAAGGTTGTGAACCACTCGTGTTACACTCTGTAGTATGTCGTTCTCCTCACGCCCTTGTGAAATTGCAATAGCTGCCTCCTCAAAACAATTTCGTTCGTTCGAACGATACCTTCATAGATCTGCACATCTGCGCATTTTAACTACTGCTTATTACCCTTAGAAACGGGGTTTGTGTAGTTCAAGACCTGTATACCTAAATACCCCTGCCCCTTGAATATCCCTTGAACGTACCAATGATAAATTGTAAGTCAATTGGACAAATTATTTCGCGATAACGTCCCACGTGATAAAAAGTCACACATACCTATTGTGGAATTTGCACTTGTGATGAACCAATGAATATTTCAATAATTCTTATTTCCATGGAATCCACTACTAATTGTGTTTTATCTGTCCGTTTTCTGTAAAGTATTTGAAACTAGTCGACAAAACTTTGCCCGAAAGAGCCTGGTTGGGATTAGGTACCTACCTCACTTTTTTCTAAGAGCTTACTACTTATGCCTCCTGTGAGACTCAATCGATTCAGGTCGGCGAGCGCTCTTGTTAGGCTTCCTTGTAGGCCTGTCGGCGTTTGCCATAAAACGTTTCACATTTGTGAATTGTCCACAAAAAGAAAAAACACATCAGTTACATAAGTTTGAGTGGATGAACTCAAGAGAAACTCTCAAATCTTCAAGTGTTTTACAAATTATTTGGGTTTGTTTATAGTATTTTTCAGCCTCAACATACGTCATTACAGGACATTTGTCTGAGTCAGTAAATAGTGGCTATCGTTCTTATTTTTTTAATTTTTTTATTTATGATAGTTCGATCGGCATAACTTTGTACCTATACTTGGCAACCAACATATCAGCTATCGTACTTATACCAAGCTGTCATCCTTGCTTATAATTTGATCTTCTGTCCCTTGTGCAGGAGGTATGGCTCACGCCAGAGAGGAAAATCAAGGCGATGCACGCGACATCGGTTCAAGGGGTGGAAGACATGATATCCCTGGGTGACCTCCACGAGGCTGGAATCCTTCGCAACCTACTCATCAGATACAATGAGAACCTCATATATGTAAGTACCTTTGTAAACTACCTACATATTTTGATTTGAAACTAATTTTTACTTCCATGTGCTCTTAAAAACCTTGAGCTTATCTAGATACGATGAATTTGTCTCGGAATGTTGCTGTTATTGCAATACTATGGCGTTTTCAGACGTACACGGGATCGATCCTCGTGGCAGTCAACCCCTACCAGATCCTGCCCATCTACACAGCGGAGCAGATAAAATTGTACAAAGATAGGAAAATCGGAGAGCTGCCTCCTCATATATTTGCCATTGGAGACAACTGCTACAGTCACATGAAGCGGTTCGGCCAGGACCAGTGTATAGTCATCAGGTAAACAATAGGATGGCAAATCACAAACGTTTCTGACTGTAGAGAGCAGCAATCATGCCTTGGCAAACCTATAATATTAGGGTTGATAGAAATTTAAAAAACGTGGCTGAAGGTTGAAGGAACGATTTATAGGGCGGTTATGGAGTAGGGGTAACCCAAAGGTACCTACGTTTTTTTTTCCCCGAACAGTGTTGGAATCCTCAGCATTGGGCCTACCAACTAAAACCCCACTCCCTCTGCATAGGACTCACCCCGGAACCACTTGTACAGTATTACTTCAGGGTGAGCCCTTTTTTGTGCCAAAAGGCTGCTCCTACTTCTGGTCTCTCCTTCAATTCTATTCCTCTTCTTCTTCCTCCCATCTTCCATCCAGCTTTTCTGTTTTTTTTTTCCAAAGGTACGTTCTGAATACGGTTCCTTTCCCATTATTAATATTTTCTTGTTCTTTGTAAGTTTGATTGTAAAGGGGGGGGGGGGGGCTTCTACCTACCTGTTGAACTTTGTTTATTATCAACAAAAATACAAATTATCAATAGTTTCACAAATTTATAGATATTGATAATGAAAAGCTCTTGTATTATCAAAATGGCAATGTTTGTACAGGAGGAAATTTTAACAGTTCTTGAACTGTCTTACTTTCTGTGTAAATCTCCAGTAATAATAATTCTTGAATCAAGTAGGTATACGTTCTTATATAATCTAGGTATCATTTTCCTTTATATGCATCGAAACTACCACCAAATAAAGAATGTTCATTACAAATCACTAATTCATATTTATGAATCACTAATTCATATTCATATTTATTCATTATATTTACAAATCACTATTTGTTTTATTTCATTTTTCATGATCCTTAAAAAAGTACGATTTTCTCCTACTAAGAATTTGTAAATACAATCTTTTGTATGTTACAGCGGTGAAAGCGGCGCGGGGAAAACGGAAAGCACGAAGTTAATTCTACAATATTTAGCGGCGATTAGCGGTAAACATTCTTGGATAGAACAACAAATTTTAGAAGCAAATCCTATTTTAGAAGGTGCGTAAATTAAAGATTTATTTTGTTTGGTACTTATTGGAACGGACTTTTATTGAAACGATTCCTTCAAAAAAAGTTATGTGTTGTGATATTTAATGCATTTTGTTTGAATTTATTAATTGTAGATTAACGTGTAGGCATTTTCGGATTATCATGTATATTGAAAATTGTTTCAGCGTTTGGCAATGCGAAGACGATACGAAACGATAATTCGTCGCGGTTCGGAAAGTACATAGACATCCATTTCAACGCCCACGGAGTGATAGAAGGAGCCAAGATTGAGCAATACCTGCTGGAGAAGTCGAGGATAGTCAGTCAGTCCCGGGAGGAGAGAAATTACCACGTTTTCTACTGCATGCTGGCAGGGCTGGGGAAGGAAGATAAGGACAAGTTGGAGCTGAGAGATGCTAATCACTACAAGTACCTAGTGGGGGTGAGTACAATAGTGGTTTTTCCAGGGGTGGGTCTGTCTTCGTCCTTACAAAGCTGAAGTTCACCTTCTGCGTTGACTACCTACTACAAAATCTGTCTGCTTGAGTCTCAACTGTGTCCGAATTACTCGTAAATGGACAAATCCTATCATTGAGATGACAGGCAACTCTATGAATACCCATATGTGATCTAGCTAGACCAACTCAAGCTCGAAAGTAAACGAGATTGTAAATCAAATATTCCTCCTTATAATAATTCACGTATTGTGTTCAAGTAATTACTGGCGTGTTTTACAGGGCGGTGGCATCACGTGTGAGGGCCGGGATGACGCTGCGGAGTTCGCGGATATCCGTTCGGCCATGAAAGTCCTCCTTTTCTCCGACGCCGAAATTTGGGAAATTCTTACACTTCTAGCCGCCCTCCTGCACACTGGTAAGTAGATTCAAGTTTTTCTCTAAAGGTAGGTTCTATTTATGTTATCTGCTCAACATGGTGATTATCGACCTACAATGACCTTATATGAATCATGGCTGATGGTAGTACCTGAACAACTTTTCCTGCTAAAATTCAAGGTTTTCTTTGTAAAGTGCGAGTTACTTCATCCATGATTAACTGAATTTCCAACAGTGATCGACTTTTTTTTTTTGACTTGTTTTATTGCACCAAGTTACAACTTATAATCAACATTCTTCTGATACATAGTGGTGTACGTTAATAAAACTAAGATACTTCACTTAGTTCTTATTGTCCTGAAATTTGCACTTCATGGTGGTCACACTAAGTGGGTTAGATCGTGTGGCTTGGTTCTCTTAAGTTTTCTAAGCAGATCATCTGTGTTGAGTAGCTGGATGACATCCTCATTTACATGATCTTGGAGCCTCAAAAGGTGATTCATGGCTTGGCTGCGAATGACCTCATTGACAGATTCTATCTTCAGCTCGTAGTGAAGTCTGTCATTTCTAAAGTATCTGTATGTATCAACGCAGCATCGCAGTACATTATTCTGGAAGCGCTGAAATATGTCTCGATTGCTCTGGGCTGTGCACCCCCACAGTTGTGCCATGTAAGTCCAGACGGGCTTTAGGACTTGCTTGTACAGTATAAGCTTATTGTGAACAGACAATTTTGACCGTCGGCCCATCAGCCAGTATATTTTTCTGAATTTAATCAAAAGCTCAGCTTTTTTCTTCTTAACGTCGGACTTCCACCTTAGTTTGGCATCCAGCGTCATTCCAAGATATTTCGCTTCATTGGCATAGGTACGGTATCACCTTGTTATCGAGAAAGGCTGGCACATAGTTGATCCTCTTATTCGTGAAATCAACATGCACTGACTTAGTCTCATTCATTCTAACTCTCCATCTCACTGTCCAACCATGAATGCGGAAGATACAGAAATTTAGCTTGGTAACTGATTCACTGTTTGTTTCCCCAGTCGCTATAATTGCAGTATCATCCGCAAACGTAGCGAGGGTATTACCTCCTGTTTCTGGTAAGTCAGAAGTGTGAAGCAGGTAGTGTAGTGGGCCCAGTACGCTGCCTTGCGGCACCCCAGCTTGTATTATTTGTGGCTCTGAAAAAGCACCATCCTGTCTTATACAAAAATATCCGCTGGATATGTAGGACTGCAAGAGTGTTGCGTAGGATTCTGGCAGCATTTTACGAAGCTTGTGAATCAGTCCTTCATGCCAAACTTTATCAAATGCCTGAGTCACATCAAGGAAGATGGCAGAGCAGACCTTCTTCTCTTCTAGCGCTCTCTCAATAATACTTGTAATTCTATGGACTTGGTTTATAGTAGAATGGTGCTTCCTAAACCCAAAAGTAATCGAAGTGAGGTCATATCTGTAGACCCATGCTTCTCACAGTAATTTTTTTGTTCTTAAGTATGTGCAGGACCGACTTGGTCTCTCTTTTCCGACATGGTTTAAAGCGAGAATCTGTCCAAGTATAGAACACTCCCAGAAGTGGAACAAGGTGTTCCTTACCCCCTTTCGTCCATTGCAAGTTTTTTCTCTCCTTGTGGGCTTGAGGGGCTTAGAGCCTTGAGGCACCATTTTCACTAACATATCTCTGCTTATCCAGGTATCATCCCAATGAAGTTATGAGAAGGCTGGGTGATGGGGGAGCCACTGGGGGTGGTGTGTGGCAATGTACTGTTTCAAACAGTGGAGGGGGGTGGCGCAAACCGAGCGCCGGTTCGTAAGTGATTAGACTAACCAGGAACGGAGACTGAATGAGACCCAACCGATTCCAATAGGCGGGTGGGAATGGCCCTAGAGAAACTTTGTCCCGGAAGTCTTTTTGTGCCTAGTACAATATCGCTTGATGATAGGCTGAAAAAACATAGTTTCAACACTTCTTGTAGCATCAGCCAGTTTTTCAGGTTCACTCACTATCAAAATATTCACCCTTTCTATTAATTTTAGAGTTTATGAACAATTTCTTCTTCATCTTCATCTACAAAGTCGGCTAAATCATTCCAGTTTTGAGAGTATCTTGTGTTTCTGGCAGGTAATATCAACTATAAGGCTGCCATAATCGACAACCTGGACGCAACGGAGATCCCCGATCACTCCAACGTGAGCCGAGTGGCGGGACTTCTGGGCCTCCCTAAGCAACCCCTCATCGACGCACTTACCCGGAAAACCCTGTTCGCGCACGGAGAAACGGTGGTAAGCACTTTTATTCAGATTTACTACGATTTTCTCAGGGAGATTCAAGATATGAAACGCTCGGCTGGCACTTGATTGATGCCAAAACTTGTTGAGAGGTCAGCAATTTAGCTTGTTGTGACAATTTGTTTTAGGTAGTAGAAAACTACGGGTAGGCCTTCGTCACAGTTTATTGTAATTGTTGAGTCATTCTGGTCCCATTTTAAGACAATTAAGGAACTTTATCATTATGAAGAATTTCCTTCATATAAACGTTTTCGTAATAGATACATCAAAATATAAACCTCTTATAACTACTCGCAGAAAAAGAGCAAAAGGTATATGAGATGTGGTAAGCGATTATAGTAACTATAATACAACTATAATATAACTGTTGTAAGTAGATTTCAACATCGGGAAACTGTCAACATATTTGCCCTGAGACGGATGAGAGTTATTTGGATGCATTAGGAGGCAGAGCCTTGTGGCATCACTTGATGCCCTATCAAGAATTTGGACCGCTTTCTGGAATCTCAAAATTCTCTCTAAACATTCAGATTCACGCCTGAGCATGAACTTCGTGCTTCCGTCTCATTGCCAGGCGTTTGAACGTGATACAACTACTGTAAGGCCGAGGATTTACCCTTGAAATTTGCAAATTAATTGTTAATTTAATACACAAAAGAAACTTTAAATTATGAGAGTCAGTATTAATTTCTTCGCACTTTTTTCAAGTCTACGCTGGCATCGTAGCGAAATCAATTTTGGCTTCTCAGTCACTGCAATGTTCTGCATCTACAACTTTAAACAGCAGAGTTTTCTCATAACAGCAGAGTTTGCTGATGACAAAGCTACTCCCCTCCCGGCACATTTTATAGATGAAGCCAGAACAGCCCTCCAAACTCACTTAGACTCGCTCTCAGCCTGGTGTGGACAATGGAGGATACTCCTGAACCCACAAAAATCAGAGAATGTACTCTTCACACTGCGTCATACCCAACTCAATCAACCACTCGTGTTGAGTCACCTTAACATACCAACTGTAAGCAGAGTAAGATACTTGGGACTACATCTTGATGCAAAACTAACTTGGGCAGAACATATAAAGTACCTATATAAACTATGTATATAAACTACGACATATCATTCGTCACACCTCCCCACTACCCCTGCACACCAAGAAACTATTGTACATCTCCCTCATACGACCAATCGGGATGTATGGCTGCGAAATCTGGGGATCAGCGGCTGCCCCCCCCCCCCCCCCCACCCTATTAAAAAGATCCAGGCCACACAGAACCGAGTTCTTCGGCTAATCACGGGTGCGCCTTGGTACGTCCGTAATGACACCCTACACAGAGACCTCGATATACCGATGGCAGTGGACGTAATAAAGGCACATTATAACCGGTTACACAGCGCTATGGAACACCATAGCAACCCTCTTTTCAGCATCATTCCGGCCCACCCCCAGCAACACCCGCAGCGCCGTCGCCTCAAAAGAAAGCATCCACAAGACGCAATAATTACTTCGGATGAAGACAGCTAACGCTATCTTGAAAACACGAGCGTATCCATTTCCACCACCAGCCTAACAACACGAAGTACATATAATGCAGTTCCTAATTATAAATACATTACTTCATATATTGTTATTAAATTGTTATTAACCCATTTCAAGCCAAGGGTAGAAATAACTGAATAATGAGGAGAGGAGGATGAACTGTTTTACAGAATGCCAGCCGAAATAAAGCATCAATTGCCCACCAATCGAGAGCAAAACTACTCGATATTTTATAAATTTTAGTTTTTAATGAGATTTGAGAGGCCTCCGTTTTCCAAATCGATATGATTCATCCAGTTCATTGTTTTTGCTAAAACGTAGAAGTTTATTTTTTATGGACCGGAATCTTTTTCAACTCATGGCCCAGAACGCTCACTCGTCCAGAATCGAATTTGAGCCACCATACTCATGCCTTCGGCCAAGAGGCCTCCTTTTCAAAAAAATTCCAAAATCGCATTGAGCTCCCGAACGTCGGAGAAAACTTTTTCTGAAAAGTTTAGGAACAGCATGAACGAGAAAAAATTCTCCTGCAAAGATTTTCCACTATTTTCAATATTTAAGAAAATCATAAATATGACGATGCGAAATCGCATCAGTGGCCGGAAATGGGTTAAGTATCTGAAGTAGGACTGACAGTGGTCAGTACCTACAATCAAAAGCCAAGTTAATTAGGTGTATAACCTACTATAATCGTTGTTACACGAACTGTAATGTATTATTATACAATAAAGTTATATTTGATATTTAAAAAAAAAAAACTTTAAAACTCTTCGACGTTTTCCAGGTATCGACGCTTTCGAGGGACCAGTCAGTGGACGTTCGCGATGCTTTCGTCAAAGGCATCTACGGCCGCCTTTTCGTGTATATAGTCAATAAAATCAACAATGCCATTTACAAGCCCAAATCCACCGCCCGCAACTCAATCGGCGTTCTCGATATATTCGGATTCGAAAACTTCGACACGAACAGGTTGGTACTTCATGTTACGTTGGTATTAGGTGAATTTCCAATGGGAAACTTCATTCCTGTTGAAATTCGAATATCTACAATCTACAAATATATTATTCACGAATATTTATCAAGTAATTTAATTCAAAACTTGCAACCATTGGCCGGTATCAACGACAATATATGTAAGAGATCACCTAGCAACCATTATATCGCTGTTCTTCGGCATGTAGGGCGATCCTTCTAAGGATTCGCAGATAACATGTCCTTGCCTTCGATGATTTTGGACTGTAAATTTGAAACACTAATAGGTATTGAAATTACCTTGAAATAGATAGAAAAAGAATAGGTAAACTTTGGTAATAAATTCTATAATGAAGAAAGGAATCGATAACCTAACCTACTGCAGGCCTGCTGAACTGGAAGCGGTGTTACAGAAGGTATGATTAGGTATAAATTTAAATGAAAAAATGAAATTAAAGTCTTTGAGAGAAGTCCTCTCCAATTTGCAAATTAATGATCCGCGTTGCTTGTTGTGGGGTTCGTTGTAGTGGCGTCGGAGTCTCCACGAGGACGTCTCGATTTTGGGGGTCCTTGATGGAATAAAATGAGTGTCCACTCACCTCTCTCCCTCTTCATTCGATACCTTGCTGGACTTCTGGGTCGCGGCAGGAACCTCGAGAGCAGCTGCAGGTAGATGATACCTCAGGAGCAACAGATCCCAGAGTCGAGGTTTCAGGGCTCCAATGGAAGCTTTCGTTCACGCAAACAGGGGTTTTTCGGCAAGCAATGGCTTTGAACTCGGTCTGACCAAGCGATGGCTTTGAACTGATCTCCCAAGTCAGTGGATGAATTGTAGAGCAGTGGAGGTGGAGATAACTTTCGTTCTTTGATTCCGTGGACTTTGGTGGTCTCTCAGGAGATAGTGGTCTCTCTTGATGTCACTCACTCACAGATACGCACATCTTTTCCTAAGATTATTCACCTAGATCTCAAACAGTTGTTATTGTTTTCAGCTTTGAACAATTCTGCATCAACTTCGCCAATGAGAACCTCCAGCAGTTTTTCGTACAACACATATTCAAACTGGAACAAGAAGAATATAATTTGGAGCACATAAATTGGCAACACATAGAGTTCGTAGACAACCAAGATGCTCTCGACCTGATAGCCATAAAACAACTTAATATCATGGCTCTAATCGATGAAGAGTCCAAATTCCCCAAGGTAAAACATAGCATGACAAGAGTGTATCCTTATATGATGATAATACGCTTGACCCTAAATTTTAAATATTTTGTGTTCTGCAGGGTACGGACCAAACCTTGTTAGCGAAACTCCACAAGACTCACGGGATGCACAGAAACTACCTGAAACCCAAGTCTGACATAAACACCTCGTTCGGCCTCAACCATTTTGCTGGCGTTGTCTTTTATGACACTAGAGGTCTGTACCTGCTCGAAATGTTGATTTTTCCAGACAATGAACTTTTTCAACAATGGTAATCATCAATAATATAATTTGTGCAGGGTTTTTGGAGAAAAATCGGGACACATTCAACGCCGATCTTCTTCAGATCATCCACATTTCAAATAACAAATTCCTGAGACTTTTGTTCGCGGAGGACATCAGTATGGGGGCTGAGACGCGCAAACGGGCACCCACGCTGTCGACGCAGTTCAAGAAGTCTCTGGATTGTCTGATGAGGACGCTCAGCAACTGTCAGCCATTTTTCATAAGATGTATAAAACCCAACGAAATCAAGAAACCTATGGTAATTATAGCTACAACTGCATCTTACGAGGCAAAATTTTCATAATGAAGTGGGTACGTAAGCCAAATCCTAACAGTAGCCTCCACGTTTGGACGTTCCGTGATGACTGAACTGGAGATGTACCAACTTGTCACTGGATTTGGTTATCATATCAGACTGCGAAGCAGTCATGTAACTTGTCGTCCCTCCAAGTACATATATGTCAAATGGGGAATTGGCCTCCCTTTTTTTTTCGAAAGAGGGTTTACTGATATGGAAGAAAACCATAGAGTGCGGCTCGAAAAAGCATCCAAAAAATTTGGAGAATTTAAGGAAGATGGAAATTTTTAATGTCGCGGCAATCTGTTCATGTGGGTAGCCATGTTGCCACTTGACTGGCCTTCTAACCAATATGACTTCATAAGGGGATCTGTGCCCCTTTCTACGGTAGTGCTACCTCTGGAGGCGTAAATGTAACTGTAGCTTGCGTGGTTAACACAGGAGTGCACAACTGGGGAAGAGAAGACACAGAAGTGACCAAAAGAAGCAAATTTACTCACTCTTTTTTACTATACGATTCTACCTAATAGTTCATCAAGCATTATTCTTCTTCATTTTCTCTTATTTAGCTTCTACATTAGTTAGTTTCGTTATTTGAATCACTTTATTTGAGTGGATCATTTCGTGTGGTCAAAAGGGCGCCTACAACTCCACCTGTTGTCGTTCTTTCATACTATTTACTGGGACTTATTTTGCGCTTCGCCAGAGCACAGCAGTGTAAATTCGGTCTGTTTCCGCGTCGTTTGTAGGAAGAACCCCGGGGTGTTGTGACGTGCTCAGCCTCCCTCGATTTTCGCGGTGTTTTTTGACAGAGTCTTCACTTGTTTAGGCATTTCCTTCTACGGTAATTTTTTCCCTTGGGTATTCACGGTGTTAAACTTTATTCTAGGGCTCTCATATAGGATTTGACTTGAAATTCCAGAGTCTAAAATTGAGGCAAATTCCGTACTTAAATTCCTTACGAAAATCAGTACTTGGACAGAAGAAGGGGTAGGCTATAAATTCCCTTGTCGGAGCCCCACCAAGACAATCTACCAAATCTAACAAGCGAATTATTCTGTATCTCCTCAGCACCTCTCAGCTCAAGTTGTAAACTCATTAACAAACTCGGTGTCCTGGTTTCTACACAGATCAGAAGCCTTCTGCATTCCCTTCAGTAACCCAGTTTTTCAAGACCAGAAACCATAAAATATCAACAAGCTGCTTTAAAGGCAGACCAGAACTAAATTCTTTTCCCAATTCTTAAATTGATTAATTTCACAAACTGGTTTCTACACCGACCAGAATCAAAAATTATCAATTCATCCTTTTATTAAAATCACCTTCTGTAAATTCAAACTAGGTCAAAATTAACTTCAGTCAGTCAGATAGACAAACAGTAAATTTCTCATTTAATAGTTTATTCAAAATTCACAGTAAGTACAAATCATACCATAGCTAAATTTGTAAAAGATCATTAGCAATGGCGAGTATTCACTGGCAATCTTTACGTCTACAGCTCTTTTGTTCTTGAATTTCAGATGTTCGATCGAGGTTTATGCTGCAGACAACTTAGATACTCAGGAATGATGGAAACTATCAGAATACGAAGAGCTGGTTATCCCATCAGGCACTCATTTAAAGACTTCGTCGAACGCTACAGATTTCTCATTCCTGGTGTACCGCCAGCACACAAGGTGACTATCGCAAATACCATAAAATATATTGGTCTCGCTATAAAATAGCAATTGAAGTTGAAAAATCGTGTATTATGTTTGTTCCAGACGGACTGCAGGCTGGCGACCGGCAGGATTTGTCAAATCGTTCTAGGTAAATCTGACTACCAGCTTGGGAGCACCAAAGTTTTTCTGAAGGACGCCCATGATTTATTCTTAGAACAAGAAAGAGATCGTGTCCTAACAAGAAATATAGTAGTTCTACAAAAATATATCAAAGGCTGGGTTTATAGACGAAGGTGAATTTAAACTTGAAAACTCCTCAGTTCTACTGTTATTGTGTGTTATAGAAAGATACCTACTATGGGCATGTGTGTGTACTGTGATCATACTATTCACCATAATATTTTTCACCCCTATTACAATCACGATTTCAATTCTCAGATATCAGAGGATGAAGAAGGCTGCTATGGTTATTCAGAAATACTGGCACGGATGGGCTCAGCGGCGGCGTTACCTCAGAATGAAGGTCGGCTACATGAGATTGCAAGCACTCATCCGATCCAGAGTCCTCTCGCACAGGTTTAGGCATCTCAGAGGTCACATTGTGGCTCTCCAGGCTAGAGCGAGGGGTAAATTGGTGAGAGATACGTTCAGAAAAAAGATGAGGGCCATAGTCAAAATTCAATCTCACGTGAGAAGACTCATAGCTGAACGGCGATATGCTAAAGTCAAGGTAAAGTGGTTAAATGTTTTTGAAATTACCTGTCTAATCAAGATTTAATTATCTTTGTGGGATCTTTATAGTTCTAGTTTTCATTGGATATTTATTTCAGTTGGAATACAAGCAACAAGTGGAAGCATTAAAGCTGAAAAAGATGGAAGAGAAAGAGCTCTCCCAAGCTGGCAACAAACGGGCCAAAGAAATCGCAGAAAGGCATTACAGGGTTAGTATACACCAGCTTAGTTGTCCAACCAATTACCTATCTGCCAAAAAATAACGTGTTTTCAATAAGTAGATGATTTGTTTTCCATCATAATCGATTCGGTATTTTTTAGGATCGATTAGAGGAGCTAGAAAGGCGAGAACAAGAACATGAGATAGAAGAACGACGAAGGATGGAATTGAAGAAGAACATAATCAGCGACGCAGCGAAAAAGCAAGATGAACCTGTTGATGATAGTAAACTCGTTGAAGCTATGTTTGACTTTTTACCAGACTCAAGCAGCGAAGCTCCGTTACCAACCCGAGAAACTTCAGTATTCAAGGTAATTTTATCTTAGCTTCAACGTTGAGTTTTTTCATGAGTTTTGTAATGGCTACCTCACGTACCAATTTCACATTGCTTCATCAGGACCTTCCAACCGCTAAGGAGTCAGACCAACAAGAAGTCATCACTCAGATCCAGATTGTGTCCGAAGATGAAGAAGATCTTTCGGAGTTCAAGTTCCAAAAGTTTGCAGCCACTTATTTCCAGGGCAATGTTACCCACCAGTACTCGAGAAAGCCCTTGAAGCACCCTCTACTCCCTCTGCACACTCAAGGAGATCAGCTGGTGAGTAGAAATTCAAGGTATGTTCCAATGATTTATTCATCAACGTTAAAATGATCCACTGATGACAGGAGAATGTTTCAGGCCGCTCAAGCTCTTTGGATAACCATCTTGAGGTTTACCGGAGACCTTCCTGAACCTAGGTACCACACTATGGACAGGGACAACGTTTCAGTCATGTCCAAAGTCACTGCTACTCTTGGACGGAATTTCATCAGGAGTAAAGAATTTCAAGAGGCGCAGCTGATGGGAATGGACCCTGTAAGTACCTCTTAGGATCTACTTGTAAAGATAGACCCCAAGACCTACCGTTACCTATAGAGGATAACATGTACCAAAATTCTATGAAACGTATGGGAACATCATCAGGAGGTCCATAAACAGTGTGTACTGCTTGCCTTGTATAACTTTCTGATTAATTTATAAATCTGATCAACCAGAAATTTTCCAAATTTTACCAGGAAACTCTCCTGAAACAGAAACCCCGCTCAATTCGCCACAAACTTGTATCTCTAACGTTGAAACGGAAGAACAAGCTGGGCGAAGACGTGAGAAGAAGATTGCAAGACGACGAATACACGGCCGACAGCTATCAAAGTTGGCTGGAAGCTCGTCCGACATCCAACCTGGAGAAGCTGCACTTCATCATCGGCCATGGCATTCTGAGAGCTGAGCTTAGGTGAGAAATGAAAATACGATCGGCTCTTCTAGAAGAGACACGATGGATTCAACTTTCAGCAAATCAATTTAATTATTTTACAAATCTACTCTAACAATGGTGCAGCTCTGAGGCAGGGTGATCAACCAGAAACAATTATAAGTCATTAGTTTATTCATAATAAGACAGGGAAAGAACAAGTAGCTAGAAAAACTTGTACCTGGAACCATAATGAATTTTTACAATAATTCTAGGGATGAAATCTACTGTCAAATCTGCAAGCAACTGACGAACAATCCGTCCAAGTCTTCCCATGCCAGGGGCTGGATACTTCTGTCGCTCTGCGTCGGATGTTTCGCTCCCTCGGAGAAATTCGTCAGCTACTTGCGGGCTTTCATCAGAGAAGGACCTCCAGGCTACGCTCCGTACTGTGAAGACCGACTCAAACGGACGTTCAACAACGGGACGAGGAACCAGCCACCGAGCTGGCTCGAACTCCAGGTACCTACTCTTAGCTTGTCGATTTAAAAACGTTCGCCCTAGTTCGAAGTAAATTCCCTGATTTGCTCCGAACAGAAGTACTAACTGCTGGTTCTTCAAACCAGCTCAGTTGAAGTCTCGAAATTGATTAGCTTGCAGTCTATTATAAATGTACACTGTGAGTATGCGTCTCTGTACGATGTACCTATGTGAAATTTCATAATTTATTTTCATTTTCAGGCAACGAAGTCAAAGAAACCCATAATGTTACCAATCACTTTTATGGACGGAAACACCAAAACACTGCTCGCAGACTCTGCAACGACAGCCAGGGAACTTTGCAACCAACTCTCCGATAAAATAGCCCTCAAAGATCAATTTGGATTCTCTCTCTACATAGCACTTTTTGACAAGGTTTGCATTTAAATCAATCATTACTTACTTAAATATATATAAGCATACAAACTTGGTTTTTCCTCTTGATTGATATGCTAGTTTGGGAACTAAAGCTGAATTGGAGGTTTCTAACATCTACTACCATCAACTTGATAATAGTAGAATAAACTCCTTTTCTCAACTTAGCATTGGAGAAGTTATTCATCAGCAGTTGAAATTTGAAATTTTTCGAAGTAATTATTAGAAAACTGGAAGTGGTTGACAATCAGGTTCCGATCAGATCGCTTGATACGTACTACGATAAATCAGAAACATGGTTGTGAATCGCGATCGTTGTTCATTTCTTCGAGTTGTAATCAGTTTTGGGTACTTAGTAACCAGTAATCAAATTTCCTAATGGAGACACCCGCAACTCAATGCAATGACAATGGCGAAACTGTGTGCTTTGCAGGCGAGTTTTTTTGTTAGCATTTGGGAAAAGTGATCTACGATAATGTTCTGATCACTCACCTAAAAGTAGTCAGAAAGACGAGAGTGAATCGTGTGTTCCATATTTTTTGTAACCATTTCTGGAAAAGTGATTTACGACCTTGCTCTGAAATAAAACAGAAGCACGAAAATTTTGACGTCCACATCAAAATTTGACAGTGAATTCAGCCACTTGTTTTGGTGATGTTGTTATGGTTGTTGAGTTTGAACGTAAATGTACGCACATATATATTTAAAAAAAGAAACACGAGAATGAACCGTGTGTTTTGAGTTTTTGTAGGCCTTCGGAAAAAAAATATATATTTACGATCACGTTCTGATCACTCATCCAAAAGTAGTCAGAAACACGAGAGTGAATCGCGTAATTCGAATTTTGGTAGACCTTCAGGAAAAAAACATTTACGATCATGTTCTGATCACTCATCTAAAAGTAGTCAGAAACACGAGTGTGAATCGTGTAATTCGAATTTTGGTAGGCCTTCAGGAAAAAAAACCATTTACGATCATGTTCTGATTACTCACCTAAAAGTAGTCAGAAACACGAGAGTGAATCGCGTAATTCGAATTTTGGTAGGCCTTCAGGAAAAAGATATTTACAATCATGTTCTGATCACTCATCTAAAAGTAGTCAGAAACACGAGAGTGAATCGCATGTCTCATTCTTGTGGAAATGTTATGCTCCTGCAATCTGGAATCAGGGGAAAAGGAAATTTAACGCTCTTTTCAATTGTATCCTGAGATAAACTTACTGAGTTAGATAGGTATGGTAATTAAAGTCGTTTTATTGATTCAAGATCAAAACGAAAAACAACCTACCAAAGTGAGCTTGATTGAGTTATT
Source organism: Apolygus lucorum (assembly GCA_009739505.2). Lineage (NCBI taxonomy): Eukaryota > Metazoa > Arthropoda > Insecta > Hemiptera > Miridae > Apolygus > Apolygus lucorum. The sequence goes on along the minus strand of CM019176.2, from coordinate 45,861,071 downwards.
CGTTTTAATAACTTGTGAGGTCCTTTGGCTCAAATTAATACCTATACTTACCTACTTAGAAGTAACACTTGAAACATGATCTATCTGGACGAATTCTTAACTAATACAATTAAATCGTCCACGTTCATAAATTTGTTCATAAATAGAAACTCTACAAGCATTGACATGGATATGTCTATATATCAATAGAAGAGTGTTGTTTAAACATTTGTTCACATGTTGTTGTGTATTAGAGAAATTTTTATGACTCTCAACGGTAAGATCTACCCATGTCGACATATTTGTCTATTTTCATGTTCTGATTACACTCAAGAAATTAATTTATAAAGCCACCCTGTGGTACGGTACGTTTGATGGGTTTAGCTGGTATAAAAAGCACGACGAAACGACTCGTCCATCACTCCCTAGAAACGAGGCAGAAATACCATTTTGTTCTCTTAGTTTTCAAAAAATAATACATTTATGGTCACGTTTTGATTACGTACTAGGGATCACACCAAAACACAATTTATTGGTGTAAATCGCAATTAAACTATTACATTCTAACAAATGTACTGGGTGCTCTCAAAAGCTCTGAAGAAATTCAGTTTATATAATAATAATGCTACAGAGGTGCTAAAACACCAAATTGACTGCAGTATGGTAAGCTGGATCATCAAATTTTGAGAAAAGGGTTTAAAATCAATTTTCCAACAGGTGTCTTCTCTGGGGAGTGGAGGAGATCACGTGATGGACGCCATCAGTCAGTGCGAACAGTACGCCAAGGAGCAGGGTGCTCAGGAGAGGAACGCTCCTTGGCGGCTCTTCTTCCGGAAAGAGATCTTCGCGCCCTGGCACGACCCCACCGAAGACCAAGTGGCTACCAACCTCATCTACCAGCAAGTCGTCAGAGGAGTCAAATTCGGGGAGTACAGGTGTGACAAGGTAAGACGTTGCTGCTTTTGATCGTTGCAGTTATGTAGGTACCTACTTATTATTAAAACTGGAGTATTGTAAGACTACAACGAGCTGTTTGATAATGCAGGAAGAAGACTTGGCGATGATTGCAGCTCAGCAGTACTACATCGAGTTCTCTTCGGACATGAACATGGAGAGGCTGCTTGGGCTGTTACAAAGCTACATCCCCGACTATTGTCTCACGAACGGCGACAAATCCATTGACCGATGGGCCACCCTGATACTCCAAGCTTTCAAAAAAGTGAGCATCTCCGTACTCGACCTAAGCCTTATAATCCACCTGTTTATTCCAGCACTAATCTCTTGAACACATGTATCAAATACACACCTTGAACTAAACTTTATTCAGAATCAGGTAGAGGCATGACGATAGGCTAAACATTCAATTGAAAAACTATTAACATTGAATCGAATACCAGGTAACTCTTGAGTAAAAACGCAGTAAATATTACCACATCTGCTTCTTTGATTCAGTGAGAAACTACTTAAATTTACTACAACGAATTTCTTTTTTTTTCAGAGTTACTACGTCAAGGACCTCGTAGACACGCTAAGGGTAAAAGAGGATATAGTCAGTTATGCCAAATTCAAATGGCCTCTTCTCTTCTCAAGGTTCTATGAAGCCTATAGAAATTCAGGTAAAATTCATATTAGCTCTCTAATACAATATTCATGTCCAAATAAGTACAAAAATTCCAAATTCAGAAATGAAATAACAAAATTTATTGTTTATATTAATTTCAGGGCCAAATTTGCCAAAGAATGACGTCATTATTGCAGTCAATTGGACAGGGGTGTACGTGGTGGATGACCAGGAGCAGGTTCTCCTGGAGCTGTCTTTCCCCGAAATAACTACGGTTTCCAGTCAAAAGTAAATTACATGATACAGTTTTATTAGACTAAGTACCAATACCCAAAATTGAATGAATACACAATGACGTAGATACCTAATCCTTAATTCCTGTTTTTGGTTAATTCTTCGATCTTCAGGACGAACAAGGTGTTCACTCAGACCTTCACTCTTTCGACTGTCCGGGGAGAGGAGTTCACTTTCCAGAGCCCCAACGCCGAAGACATCCGAGACCTCGTCGTTTATTTCTTGGAGGGACTCAAGAAGAGGTCCACCTACGTCATAGCTCTCCAAGACTACAAATCACCTGGTAAGCATTTTCTAATTGTTTTTTGCAATAAATATGTCTTACACATTTCCGGAAAAAAATCGTTACCATGTTTGACATGGTTTCTTCGTTTTTATGACCGAGTTATCAGCTTAAAATTTCGGCATAAATCGAGTGCTCTCCAAAGAGTGGATAACGATTTTAGTAGGTGGAAAACCGACCCTAGATTTTGACATGAATTTTCCTTCGTACATTCTCTATTATTTTGGTTTATTATTTTCAATATTGAACCTTGGAATCGACCAAAAAAGAAAATTGAACCCCCATCAAAATTTTTTGGTTTCCGTTTAAAGGTATGTAGAATCCGAAAATCGAATAAAATAGCCGTTCGCCGTACGCGGCACTTTTTATAGTTCCCACGTACCGATTTTGATTAAATTTGGTATATGGGCTCCAATTGAGGTTCAGTTGTGCCCCGACGTCAGTCACTTCAAGGGGTTGACATTTTCGAAACGCCCTAGTCCAAAAACCTAAATTGTTTATCATCAATTTAAAATGGTTATGAATTTTTAGAATTGAATGAGACCACCCTGAGCTCTGTAGGACAAACATTTTGGGCTTGTAGTCAGACGGGCAGCTGGAGGGCGCAGGTTATCTCGATTCCTAGTGAAATGGCCGTGTACAGTCGAACCTCTTTCAATCTCATTCAAATTTTCAATAACTAACCAGTGGCGGCACCTGCCCCGATACTCAGGGAGTGTACAGAGATCAGGAGAAGCTATGGAGAAGGGACAGAATAGGTGCTTTTCTCTGCCAAATAGAAATTTCAACGATATGCAAAGGATGAATCTTGGTTACTTTTTCATCTTAAAATTGCAAACGGTACTAAATACGTACAATAGACACGAAAAATGTTCTCTAGTGGTTAACAGAAATTCTGAAATACTTAATCATCAAAGGTCTAAACCCAAGAAATTCATCCATCTAATTGCAATACCTAGCTGAAATGTATATTTGCCGGACGATTTAAAACATCGCCCAACCTGGAAGAAAAATTAACGAGCCCCTTGAAGACTCCGGGATTCGAAGAATCTTCCCTCTCATCATTTCCACGCATGGCTAGCTCGAAAACACCACAGAACTTGATACAATCAATGATTCGAGATAGAATGTACCTATTTTTCTTAACCGTTACGGGTTTCTTCATCAGATTAAGACGATATGCACTGTCGAATTGTTGCATTATATTTTGACGGCCCAATGTACGCAAATCTACCAGATCGTTGTTATGGGAGACAGCCAATGCCTCATTTCGGTTAGTAGAACAAAGTATGAGAGCAAAGCAAAATAATTTGTTAGTCACTTCACACCCACAAAGCCAATCTACCTTCTTATAATATTCGACGTTAAACTTACGGTACGAATCTGCACGATTTTTTAATTTTAACGTCTGCTGGAGTCCAGGTAGAGATGGCAAGGAAATGCCAGTTTCTCGAATGTCGCACTTTTCCACAACCAACAAACACGAATAGTTTACTTTAATGTACGAGGCATGTCCAGAAAGTAAGTGTACTGAAGCTCCCGCGGCCTTAGGGATTTTTTTTGCTATGTAAGGCACACTGCCGTGTAGCGTGACTCCTCCCCTTCAAAACAAGACCAAAACGAGGTCAGCACGTTGAAAACTGTGGTCTCAGGAGCATTTCTCGTGAAGGATGTCGATCGACTCTGCCGCCAAGTGCGAAATCCGCGCGGTAATCCGTTACCTCGTTGTGAAGGAGAAATCTCCGATTGAGATTTTTAATGAGGTGAAGGCAATTTATGGTGAAGGACATATGAATCGTACGAGTGGGTACAGGTGGTGTAGGGAGTTTAAGAACGGTGGTACGAATGTGCATGACGATTTGAGGAGTGGGAGACCGTCGATTGTGACTGACGAACTTGTGGAAAAAATTGAGAATGCGGTCCGTGACGATCGCAGATTGACTCTGGACAAAATTTCTACGAAGTTTCCATTAAATATCCAGATCTCTGCTGCACGAAACAATCACAGAAACCCTCGGATTTCCGAAACTGTGCACAAGATGGGTCCCAAAACAGCTGACTGAACAACACAAGTTGAATCGAGTGCAGACCTCTAAAGAGATTTTGGAACGGTATGAATTTTCTCAAGTGTATTGCTTCTGGGGACCTTCAGACTATCATCTTTTCACTTTAAAGACGCACATGACGAGGAGGTGAAGAGGGAGGTCGACAAGTGGACGAAGGAGGTGGCGGCAGATTTCTACGAGGCAGGCATCAAAAAATTGATCCCCCGGCTAACCACCTGCATCGAGAGAAATGGCGACTACGTAGAAAAATAGCTTAGATAATATCGGTGCATTACGAGGCATGTCTAGAAACTGTACTCGATTTTTTTAGAGTTCAAAAAAAATTATTAAACAAAAAAAAATTACGTGGTTACATATTATGTAACTACGTAATTTTTTTTTTTTTTTTTTGTTTAATAATTTTTTTTGAACTCTAAAAAAATCGAGTACACTTTCTAGACATGCCTCGTAATGCACCGAATTATTTATGGTAAAAAATCCCAATACTTTGAACAAAGCGGTGGGCTGAAAACGAAAAACGGAAATCCCTTATCAGTTTGTTTACGTATTACCCGATAGGGAAACCAGAGAGCCAGGAGCACAACTTCAATGCTGCTCCCCAAGGTCACATTTTGTGCTCTCTGGTTGGTCAATCTCACGTGCCCACCTCCCTCGAAACACGTCAACCTCCTCAAAAACAGAGCATAGAAAAGGAGTTGCTCCAACCGCAGCTGATTGGTCAGAAAAGAAGGAGCTCCCTGCCACTGTTTTCACGCATAGATTCATCTAGCACTGTACCTATGATCGTGTCTTCTGTCACTAGCCAACATACTCTTCAAACCCAGGAACTAACTTTGACTTTTTTTCCGTTTTTTTAATTGGCTGGGCGTACACATGCGCCTATGCTCCTTTCAGTAGCCGCCCCTGCAACTAACGTAATGCAGCTATAAACATAAAGGCACTGTCAAAGTATTGTTAATGAAAGAGGTGATTAGGGAAATAGTGGCAGGAGTAGGTCTGAGGTAAATAAGTGATAGAGAAAATTAAAGAAAAGAAAAGAAGGAAGTTTGCAAGAAACTCACAGCAATAGTGTTCGATTAAATCAGTGTGAGAGGAAAGTAAGCAATAACTAGGAGAGTAGGTGGAGCGATAGGATAAGAGTAAATAGGAAGTTAGTGGTAATGACTCTTCGAGAGTAGATTTCGTGGCAGCGATTAGAACTCTTCAATTTTGTAAGTAAGTACCTAATTTAATCAATTTCGGTTCGTTAAACACGGTACTGTTGAAGTCTAGGCAAATTACGAATTGGAATCAACAGGATATCCTGTTGCATATTGCGAATCATGACATTGCTCGTCCTTCGCCAGAGAAAAATTGAATTAATCCCGACGACTAATAATTAAAAATCTCGGAGCTAGACTTCTCGCGATGCGCGATGGATTTGGAAAATAAAAAAAGTGAGGATTTTCTCACGAGCCCTCATTACCGACGTCCGGCGCGCTCTGAGTTCAAGTCAGTTCAGGCAGAGCTCTCGCTCATTCTGGGTAATGTGAGTATGTGATTCCTTGCAGCCCTCAGTTTCCATTTGTAACCTCATTTATGCCCGGGAGAATTGTTAATTTGTAAATCCTTGTTGCTCTACCATTTCCTTAAATTATAGGGAAGTTTGTCGTACCGACCTTGATTCACATCTAGCTGCTACCTTCACTAATTAGGAGCAGGATAATCAGATAAAACCACTCAATAATTATTTTAAAATTCTACGATTTATTTATTATTGCCTACTTTCAGATGAAAAAATAAATTGTTTACAGTTATTCCTTTATTAATCAAAACTTATTAGAACAATTCAGTGGCCATGCTTTGTTTACTTTTAGTTAAATTTCGCTTCTTCTGACGTTTTTTAACTAACAAAAATATGTTGGTAACAACCGCACTTAAGGAGATAAAGGTTTACTATCTTACCTTACCCAAGGGCACTAAAGCCCATGAACTCTGGGCTCTTACTCAACTCTGAACTTACTATAGCGAAATATTGTTAGTAAATGATAAGACTCGAATGAGTCACACGAAGGAATGAGAATATATTAAAATAGTAAACAATTACATCACTATGTAACTAAATAACCAAGCGGCAACATTTTTGTGGTGGGAACCACTACAGGATTCTCCTTCCCCCTAAAATGCGGAGAGGTAAGCGGGTTTCAATCTGTCTATTGAGACAGTTTGTCTCCCGTTCGCTCTCTCTATGTCAAACGTCTTCTTTCCTGACTTGATCACTTTGAAAGGCCATTGCAGTGAGGCCTTTGGTCGGTCAATCCGTAGAAAAACGTGGCTCGCGGTTCTGAGGTATTTTGGTACATAAATGCATGGTGGTCCTCGTACGTGGCATCACTTGACTTCCCACCAAGGCCTTCAACAGTTTTACGTAGGACGAGGGGTCTCCGTTCCCCGCTTCACCAAAAAAAAATCACCTGGCAGTCTAATTGATGTTCCATAAACCATCTCAGCCTTTCCACTCCGTCCTGTCTGCACCCTCCTTCAGTTTCTTACCCCGATCTTTCTGAGGTCCTCCTCCACATCATCCCATCTTTTCTGAGGTCTTCCTTAGAGGTCTTATAGGTCTTCCGGGATTATTGTGGAACAGCTTCTACAAGCCCGACCAACATCATTTCTCTCCAAAAGTCCCACGTAGGGAAGTTCTCTGCTGCACATGGGGGTTCTCTGCTCCCAGATAATCTTTTACGATAATCTTCCCCGTTCACCGTATATTCTGATTCGCCACTCTCCATTATCGGAAACAGATCCACTATTTTTTGGAATATTTTTCTCTCATATTTTCTGCATCAGATTTGGTAGGCATCCAAGTCTCTAATCCTGCTTAAACATTTGATCCCAAAAAAATCATAAAAATGGCTGGCATGCGAACTTTAAACAATTCAACTTCTACTTTTAAAACGAAAAAGTCTTAAAACATGTCATTATATCAATAAGACAGCCATCTAAACTTATTTTCACTTCATTAGTTTTAAAGGAGGTTATTGGCACTCGACGTATTCAGGTGAGTTCCTACTAGCTTAATAGCCAGGTAGAATAGTTACACAATACCTCATTTCCAATTCCTGTTCTTGTTCATAATGCACGTTTAACTAGAATTGCATAGCATTTCTTTTTTTCCATGTACAATAGGTTAGATAAAAAATTACGTTCTACGTGAAATCAAAAAGGGTGTGTTATTCTGTAAAACTGTGATGTTTGATCTCCACAGGAACGTTTTTATTTTTATTTCTTAACAGATCAATCGAACTTCGTTGTATTTTGCAGGTGAGGGCACCAGTTTCTTGAGCTTCCAAAAAGGAGACCTGATCCTCTTGGAGGAGGAGAGCACTGGGGAAACAGTCATGAACTCTGGTTGGTGCATCGGGCGGTGCGAGCGGACTGGTCATAAGGGGGACTTCCCAGCTGAAGCTGTCTACGTCCTGCCTGCCCTCACTCAACCACCGTCAGAGATACTGGTGAGATGAAAAGATGGGTCAGATCTTTGTGCAATAGTTGGAAGCCAACTGAAGGGGCATGTGGGCCCACTCCACTGGTCCTCACCCTTGAGTATTAATTACCCTTTCACTACTCTTTCCTTTGGTTCCTCCTTCCTCCTCTTGGAAAGAGTTAGGAAGTACTTCAGGACTGCGAGAAAAGTCAAAAGAATGGGAAGGAGAAGGAATTTACTACAGCTACTTTTACTGTATAAGGTAGCTATGGGGAATTTGTCTCAATTTTAGATTCAGGAATTTCAAGTCTAATTCTATAATTGGGCCCTAGAATAACGTTTAACACCAGGAGTACCCAAGGGAAAAAAATTACCATAGAAGAAAATGCCTAACAAGCGAAGCCTCTGTCCAAAAACACCGCGAAAATCGAGGGATATCGTTCATGTCGCGAAAAAAAAACTACGCAAAAAGTGACCGGATTCACATGCTGTGCGCTCTGGCATACAACTCCAGATAGTACTGCAGAACGACAAAGGTGGAGTTCTAAACGCCCTTCTAAGTTCTAAGCGCGACCACACGAAACGATCCAGTCAAGTTACCACTCAAATAATGTGATTCAAATAACGAAACTAACTTAATGTAGAAACTAAACGAGAGAGGACGAAGACTAATAATGCTTGATAAACTAATAAGTAGAATTGGATTGTAAAAAGAGTGAGTAAAATTGCTTCTTTTGGTCACTTGCACGTCCGGGTTTTTTCTCTTCCCCCGGTCGCGCGCTTCTGTGTTCGATCACGTAAGCTACAGTTTCATTTGCATTTCCAGAGGTAGCGCTACCTCAGAGGGGCACAGCTTCTCCTATGAAGTCAGATTGGTCAGAAAATCCGTTACGTTGCAACCACATGACCCCATGAACCACATGCCGCTTCTTTTAAAATTTCCATCTTCCTTGAATTTTTTTAAGGTTTTTCTTCCATATCAGTGAACCCTGAAGGACACCATCATATGCCAAGTTCCCGAGAATTGGTCCAAGGATATTTCTAATCATCTTCTGCTATTACCCGTCTCCCCCGTTGCCCTTGTGCTGTGTCATTTGACTTCATTTGTCAGGTCCATCTATCCCATCTTCAGAGACTTAATCAGTTGTCCTAGTTTGTCTGTTGCGTGGCGAAAAGGGGACTGGCCGATGTTGTTTGGGTTGGTCCCTGGGTTTGTTAACCTGGGTAAAAGTATAGTGGTAATGAATGCATGCATTCAAATCAGGAGGTTCGTTCGGAGAAGCAGTCCTGAACGGTTCAGAGGGGTTTGGAGGAGCCTGGAGGAGTTCGGAGGAGTATATGCGCCTCTATATCCTCCCTTCTTCAGTTTCGGTTTGGTTCTGAACTGGTTCGGGACTACTTCTCCGAACAGATCAAGGTATGTTTAACTTTCCTCGTGCGAGTATTTCACCAATTTTGTTCTTCTACAGAATCTCTTCAACTTGGAAGGTGCTGAACATGGAAGACGAGTAAACTCCAACCATATGAACGGCACTGAGCCAAGAGAGAAACCACATACGCTGATGGAGTACTCCATAGATCATTTCAGGTTAGAATGGACAGATCTAAAATACGATTTCAAAATTTCGTCTTCTAAATGTATTTGAGTAATTTTGCCGAACTGAAAAGGGCGGAGAAGACACAGTCGTTGTTATTTAAATTCCGACGGTTGCCTTACCATGACTATGTCTCATATGTTATTGATAGTTGAGGCTTATTTGTTTGTTGTTCCTTTGTAAATGACGAATTGCATGTACGAAATGTCTTTAACGCAGGCCTCCACCTAAGAGAACCATGTCCAAAGCGCTGACACTTTCAGCAGCGAGACGAGGTGGTCCGGAGGAACTGTGGCGCCACTCGAGGGACCCCATCAAAGCTCCTCTTTTAATGAAGCTAATAGGCAAGGAAGAGTTGGCTGAGGAAGCTTGCTACGCCTTCACAGGGATTCTGAAGTACTGCGGGGATCTTCCAGCCAAAAGGAGACTCGGCAATGAGTACACAGATCACATCTTTGATGGTCCCCTGAAACATGTAAGCTCTAGAAGTTATGGTAACTTGTACTTTATTTTCTACGAGTATCAATTGATTAGTTTAAAAAGACTGTAACGCTTAACTTTTTAATAGTTTGAACAATATTGTTTCTTATTTTTCAGGAAATCCTCCGCGACGAAATTTACTGTCAGCTGATGAGGCAACTGACAGACAATAGGAATCGTCTCAGTGAAGAGAGATGTTGGGAGCTCATGTGGCTGGCAACTGGACTGTTCGCTTGCAGTCAAAATTTACTAAAGGTAGGCATCCTCTGAGCATAACTAGCATTCAACTAGGTACGTGTTATGGAAATAATAGTCCATCATAACATCATTTTCCAGATAAGCGTAACAGCATCATCAGTGTTGTAGAATCAAACTTCTGGGGCAGCGTAGAAAATAAATGGAATTCAAAATAATTAAACCAGTCTTTAGTCTTGACCTCCAAGATGCCATTGGCAGAAGGCTCCTTGCCCTATCCTCCTAGGCCACCATCTGATCCCACCAGACATATGAAAGCTGTGTTGACACAACTTGCAAAACCAACTTATTATTCTCCAATTGTTTGGAATCCTACTGGGTTCTATTTTATAGTTCTATTTCACGCCAATCTGAAGTTCACCGTCCCTGTCCTTATGCTATTGACGTACTCCACTATTCATTCTGTATACATTGTTCTAAAAATTATGGTTTCTTTCGAGTATCACTTCTTTCGAGTTTCATATCGTCGCATTCTTCGCAGGAGCTGAGCTTATTTCTGAGGACGAGAAGACACCCAATTGCTCAAGATTCGTTACAGCGACTTCAGAAGACGATTAGAAACGGTCAAAGGAAATATCCTCCTCATCAGGTCGAAGTGGAAGCTATCCAGCACAAAACTACTCAAATTTTCCACAAGGTCTACTTTCCTGATGACACAGACGAGGTTAGTACTTCTTGCTTTTCATCGTCCATCTGCAAGAAATTATTCTCTATAAATATGTCAAAAAACAACCATGCTTAGATTAGAACAGAGTTTTTGACTTTTGCTTGAAAACAAGGCTTCTACTAGCAAGGACTGCACGATGCTGCATTAGTTGTATCTTCTTCGCTAAACTAAATTTCACTCTAAATATTTCATACAGTCAGCAGCTAAGCACTCACCTAACATTTAAATTTGTTTCAGGCGTTCGAGGTTGACTCGTCTACGAGAGCCAAAGATTTCTGCGCCAACATAGCACAGAGGCTGAATTTGAGGTCTTGCGAAGGGTTCAGCTTGTTCGTGAAAATCGCCGACAAAGTCATTTCCGTCCCCGAGGCAGACTTCTTCTTCGACTTTGTGCGACATTTGACGGACTGGATAAAGAAAGCTCGGCCATCTAGAGATGGTAAGTAACCAGCGGGTGTAGTGTAGGTTCCCTTTCAGATTCGTCAGCAGTGCCAGCTGGAAAAGTCTTTTGTGATTATGTATTCTATATTAGTCGTCCATTCCTACTTGTAAGTGCTCAGTTAGAATCTACAATAATTTAAGGAGGCTGGCCATCTTTGTTCAGCTTATTTTAAGATTCACTTCAGGCTTCATACGCATTTATTCCTCAAGCATCGATGAATTTGATTGAAAATCCAATACCCAATGGGCAATTTTTGATCACACGATTTCCCACTGTATAAACTATGTATTAATAGAGAGTTTTTGGTGCCAGAATCTGACAGTCCCTGTTAGGAGGAGACTAGCGCGAGCAACAGAGGATGCTACCCAGTTGAAGGAGGAGACCCGTTAACTATAAACAGGGGGAAAGGAGGGGCTCGTGACGGTGGGCCTGTAGGAACAGGTGACTGTCTGGGGGCGCCCTTTCATCGTCGCCCACTGTTGTCAGGAGGTAAATTCATCGTCACCCGTGAACTCCGAGCTTTGTGAAGAGGTTCCACAGGCCCATTAGTGGTTGCCAAAAACTCTCTAATATCTCCCCCGAGCCGTGTCCAAAGGGTGCCCAGAGAGGTGACGTTTGGTTCTTATAAGTTTGATGAAGTCAGGTCCTTCACCTATCTGGGGAGCTTGGTCACAAATGGAAACCAAGTACAGGATGAGATATGTTCACGAATAATGGCAGGCAGCCGAGCAATTCATGCCAATATAAAACTCTTCAAGAGCCGTGTGATCTCTAGATCAACGAAGATGAGGCTTTATAGATCCCTAGTGCGGCCTGTGGTTTGTCATGGATTGGGGCCTTGGACCATGCATGCTGGGGATGAGGCTAGACTGCGGATATTTGAGAGAACGATTATAAGAAGGATCTATGGAGCGGTCAGGGAGGGCCAAGGGTGGAGATCAAGACAGAATACAGAAATTGATGAATTATTAAAACGAAGACATAGTCCGATTCATCAAAGCTGGGCGCATCCAGTGGCTGGGACATGTCGACCGCATGCCAGTGGAGGCCTGCCCGAGAATAATGCTGCGAGCTAGGATGGAAACTAGAAGACGAAGAGGTCGTCCTTGGAGTCGCTGGCTTGATGATGTCTTGAGGGATCTTCGGGTGGTGGGATTGCAGAGGTCTCAGGTGGGTGACCGTACCTGGTAGTGGAAGGGAGATCGGGAAGCCAAGGGCCACATCGGCTATGTATAGCCACATCGGCTATACACATAGTGCTATGTAGTTAGTTGTAGTGCTATGTAGTTAGTTAAACTATGTATTCATTTACTTATATTGTCCTTTTGAAAATACTTCTTATTGACCTATTGATTTGTGTGCAGGAGCGACGCCTCAATTCACCTATCAAGTCTTTTTTATGAAGAAATTATGGACTAACACTGTACCTGGGAAAGATCGGAATGCAGATTTGATATTCCACTTCCATCAAGAACTTCCGAAGTTACTCAGAGGTGGGTAGTGTCACCTATAGTACAATATGAACACAGCGAATTCAATTGTGCAGCAATAATATTCGTAAATCCAAAAAATAGCAAATCCATGTTTTAGCCATATTATTTTCACTAATAGTTACTCGTGTGGCAGGTTATCACAAATGTTCCAAAGAAGAGGCAGCCAAGTTAGCAGCTCTAGTCTACAGGGTTAGGTTTGGAGAAAATAAACAAGAACTTCAAACTATACCGTAAGTTGGTCTGTCTAGTTAAAAACTTAATATTGCTCAGCCTATTAATCTTCATTTACTATTTGCTTGCGCATGTTCTGTTGGTAGTGTAACTATTTTATTATGTGCAGGCAAAAAATTCGTGAATTGGTGCCACAAGATTTGTTGAAACTACAATCAGCAGCCGACTGGAAACGAGCCATAGTGGCAGCTTACAATCAAGATGCAGGTATGTTAAGATGCTACCTAGTAGGCACCAACAGGATGATGTATTCTGTGATTGTGAGGATAGTCGAATCTTTAAGCCTGAGGCTGCCTCAGGTCTACTGCAGAAAGTCTGCATCTGTGTGGCGCCCCCTAGGTGGCAGATCTGTGAACTAGAGGCCGAGTCTACCTTACATGGTGAAACCTTTGCAGAGAAATTGGACTGGTGCAAAACTTTATGTTCGTGTGATGGCAATACTGGAAATGTGTTTCTGATCCAGAATTGAAGTTGCAGTAGCCATTTCCCAAGTATGTGACTGAGAGAAGAAATTCCAAAAAAAATATCGTACATGCGGGGATTTGCACAATTATAAGAGATAAGTAATTTCATCTTCTCTAGAAGAATGCGCCAAAGAGTTTCTGTGGTAGACATATAAAAATTTATATCTCGTGCATGGCAGGGGTGGGGGTGGAGGAACCAGAGGGTTCTCCCCCTATGCCTCCAACGAACCCGGGTCTATACCCAAATCCACATTTAGGAACACTTTTTCAGTCTCCAGCATGTAGAAACCCACGAATTCGGGTGATTCTGCCATATCTGGGACCTTGGGTTCAGACAAAACAGCATTACCTGAACTCCAAGTTCGGGTTATGGTAGCCGACGGCATGACATCGCCCAAACTCCGGGTTTGTGTCAATGTTTTGGGCTGTTGGATCCTCAAATTCGAATTTTCATATTCGTCGAAAGAATTGTCGGCAGCGTACGAACGTGAAGACTCGGAGTTTTCATCGTCTGAACTGTGAAGAAGACCACGCTCTGAGCTTGGTTCGGTCAACTGCAGATGATGCCACAAATCATCTCGATTCAGCAGAGACTGTGATCGATGACAAGATCTGCAAAAATTTGATTTGCGATCAAATTCGTTCAGATTCATTCGATCTGGATTGCTCAAAATCCGCGTTGGAACAACCCCATCCGGCTTTATGGTTGCAGGAAGGGGATTTCCTGAACATATTTACTTCAAATTAGAAGAAAAAATCACTTACCGATATGTCCGTGGCAAATAAGATGTTTTTTTAAATAAAACAAAACCAGTTTGTAGTCAATTTTCCAGTAAAATTGTACAAAACTCGTAGAAACAAAAACTTCTGTGCGAAAGGACGCCATCTCGAAAAACAAGTGAGCAGTGTTGCCAGTGCAGAAGGGAGGCGGGAGGTGGTCAGGGTGGCTTCCCTGACCCCTCTCAGTGGTGCTGGAGGCTGTTATCCTTTTTCTTGTTGAATGGAAGCACGATTTCGCGCGCTTTTTCGAAAATAGGTACCTAGTTACCTACCTAATCTTCAAAATTTCGAGTGTTAATGTCCCAAAGTGCCCTTCAGGATATAATTATAAATGAACTTCGCAAGTTCGTTTATTCTTCAAATATATCGCTAGAATTACTAGACTTGATAGGTGGACTTCCTGTATTGATATCAATGTATGAAATTAGTTCCTCTCGTTATAAGAATACGGTTGTTGGTAATGTAACTTATTGGAGAATCAAAGGTAAACATCAAGTCTGAGAATACTCTGGAAGGCCACTGATAATTGACCTGCCAGTTATGATCGATTCTCCAATAAGATACGTTAAAATATTCCCTGCATTAATTTATTTTCTGAATCATATTTTTTTCTAAGACATTTTGTTGTTGCCAGGTATGAGTCCTGAAGATGCCAAAGTCACGTTCCTCAAAGTGATCTACAGGTGGCCAACCTTCGGATCAGCGTTCTTCGAGGTGAAACAAACAACTGAGCCCAACTATCCAGAGATGCTCCTCATAGCAATAAACAAGCACGGAGTCAGTTTGATACACCCACAAACCAAGGTACATAGCTCACACCCACCTTTCAATCTCTGTATGGTTGATAGGTTGGTAGGGATTTCCGCCTAACCCAGTTCGTCTGCTGAGTTTGCTGCTGCCCTGCATGAATCAGTAGATGGTAAAGAACTCTGACAGTGCTCCGAAAGCCTTATCTCATCCCAATGGGTGGATTGGGCTTTGGAGGGCATTGGGGCCCGCGACTACCTGAACTTCCACGCCGTCCGTGTGGCAACACGGCCAACAGTGGAGTGAAAATGAACACCTGTATCATGTAGTGCAGCAGTGTCCACGAACTCATGGGGGCCGCATCCTACGTCATGATGCGGTCGCCAAGCAGATAGCAGGAGCCTTGTCATCCAGCGGCTGGGATGTTGAAAGGGAGAGATTATAACTCATGCCAAGTGACCAGGGCAAGAAGCCTGACATTGTTGCCATCAAGCCTGACAGGTCTTGCATTATCCTGGATGTCCAGGTTGTTAATGGCAGCTTGGACTTGGAGCAGACTTGGCGGGCTAAGATAAGAAAGTACGATAGAGATGATTTACAGCAAGCAGTGTCAGAGCTAAAAGGAGTGGAACCCAACAACATCAGGGTGATGGCTGCGACCTTGTTGTGGCGTGGGGTGTGGTGCAGGAAAAGTGCCACGTAGTTGCGCGAGTTGGGCATCTCAGTAGGTGTACTCGGTGGTGTCACCAGACGCGTACTGCTCGGCTCATATTTAAACTGGTGGTCGTTTTATAGAGGCACTTCCCTTCATCCTTCTCTCCCATCTCCACCTTCCTCATCTTCCCTCATCCCTAGGGCCGGCGTCGGGTGAGTCCTGGGCGTCCTCCACATTATATTTGATTTATTTATTTATTTTGTTTTATGGCGTGCCCCCTCAGATAGACCTTTCGTCTTTGAGGGGAGTTAAAAACAAATAGTCTTTGTCCATGGAAAGACAGCTCAGGATGATGTTGAGAGAAAGGAAATAGAAAAACTGGAACATTAGTGATTTTTTGTGACTTCATCAAAGTAGTTCTTAAAAATAAGTTCTTTATGTGTAGGTATTAGCCATTTACCTTCACGTACAACAGATGCGAAATCACTTGTGGTACAAGGCCATGCACTGCTACTGAACCTTTTCTTCCTAGTCTCTAACTTTCATCTTTCTTAAAACTACTGTATTAAATTCACGCATTTCGGTACATATATGATTCGTTTTGCAGGATATTCTGGTAACCCACCCATTCACTCGGATATCCAACTGGTCCTCAGGCAACACGTACTTCCACATGACGATTGGTAACCTTGTCCGCGGCTCTAAACTCCTCTGCGAAACGTCGCTGGGCTACAAGATGGATGACCTCCTCACATCGTACATCTCCCTCATGCTCAGTAACATGAACAAACAGCGGAGCATCCGCATCAAGTAGGTAAATATTCGAGGTCCCTAGGTATCTCCTATATGTGAGGCATTTTTGAAATGGTACGTTTGTTCCCTCAGTTAGTTTTGTGTACTGTAATGGCGCGATTAACTTTTTTGGGAGTACGGGAATTGAGCTCTAATTCGAGTACCTGAGATTCTTCAAATGTAGTTATGTCCAGAAACTGCTGCGTCAACCATGTACGAGTCCCGTTCCTATTCAGTGTTTGCTTACATTCCTTCCATCTGCTCTGCTACTGTGGTAGGAGGGGCCCAGTCTTAAACCTTGCCCATCCCTTGCGCGGGTCCTGGTTTACCATTACCTACGAGTACACTGTGGCCCTCTTCCACACTCATAGGGCCCATAAATTCCATGTCACGTTGTGGCTACAGCTCCTGATGAGGATCACGCCGCCTGATTGCCAGGTACATGAAGTGTTATTACGTCCACATTTCTTTCCTGACATCTTCTTGCTCTCCTTCCATTTCAAAATATTGATATTTAATATGTCCCATCCCTAAACTGAACAACCATCGCTGAAAACGTGAGTAATATCATTTGGCCGTTGGTCATGGTGCCCAGTATGGAAGGACAGGTTCTCCAGCTACAAGGTGCTCGGTTTGTAAGGTCCCCTAGGGAGTGAGTTAGGAATGACCGTTCATCCCATCGAATCATTCAAGCAGTTTTCTTTGCTGTTTGGTAGAATTCTTTGGTAGAATTGGATGATCAGTCCTGAACTCGGTACAGTACCAGTAACTGGCCTGCTTTGCTATTAGCACGCTAGAGTGCGCCCCCACCTCTGGGTGCTCCGCGGGTACAATCCTCTCCTCTCAGGTTCCTGTCTGCATTTAGGCAGGAGAGGACCACAAGCAATTTTGATGATACACCTAAACTTGGCTTTCGAAAGAAGGAATAAGGATCTCCGTGAAGGTAATAGGCAGTTACAAGTCACCAGAAATCTTACAGTACCCAGGTAATTTCATCACTAACCACTAATCCAACATTAATGGTGACAATTTTATTGTTTATTCTAAACAAAATCCCACATGAGCCTCTTAGGACACACACCTCAAAGTAGAATGACATTTTCGTTTTGAAATGGAATGAATGAAATAGAAAATTAAAGATTTCACAATTTCTTCAATGCAGGCAAAGTATAACTGCATCTTTGTTCATCTCATAGCCTTGAAGTCTTGTAGCGCTAAGACACCTTGCAGGTCTAATCTACTCTACTTTATATTTCCATATCCAACTCAATTTTTGGGGCCAGTGGTCCCTCGTGCAATAAATTCTTCTGTAAGCAATAGGCAAGTAATAATATTATTCTAAGATCGAACAAATAAATTTTGAACCTAGTTGTTGTTGTTAAGGATCATATTTATTTAGGTAAATACCTACCTGATAAACTCACTAGAAAAGATGAGGGCAATAAGATTCCTGAGTTTCGATGTTATTTCATGGACGACTTTTGAACATTGTCATTTTGAATTAGTTGCAGTTACATTTTACCATTATACAGGGTGTCTACAAAGCAGGTCTCATTCCTTCCAAAGGTCGGTTCTACTACTATTTTTTAACAAAAAATGACAGCAATTTTTTTCAGATGCTTCTTTTCCGAGTTATTTCAATTTTAAAGTTTTTTTTTCGTTGATTTTGACCTTATGCCAATAAGTTGGTAATAACTCCTTTAATTTGATATGATATTTACAATTTGCGAAAACCGTTGAAAAGAGCGCCTTCCTGTGTCCATAGTTATGTTGAATCATCATAAATTAACTTCCCTCGACCGGGGATCGATCTTCTATCATTCCGATTCTGAATCGGAGCTCCTACTACATGAGCTAAGGAAGCGAATGGCCAGAAATGCGAAGAGGTCGCTGATCACAACATCCCCCCCCCCCCCATTAGGAAGTCTTAGGTACTCCATTACCTAGTCAGGGAGGTGAGAGGTAGCTTTGGTCGGCATTTTCCAACCCAGTGAGAACACGCTATTTTTGACTGGCTTCAGAGTTTTTGACGGGGCGGGGGATCTGCTGACCTCAATGTTTGTCCAAATAGGTGGTGGCTCGACTCGTGTCTTGGGAGGGAGTTGTTTTAATGACCCAATCTTAATGAATTATTGTTTCTCTGATAAATGCTGAGGAGACCATTCGGGTCCTACTGACTGCGCCACACAGTTGAATCATAAAAAATTAACTTCCCTCAACCGGGGATTGATCTCCTATCATTCCGATTCTGAATCGGAGCTCCTACCACATGAGCTAAGGAAGCAAATGGCCAGAAATGCGAAAGGTAGCTGATCACAACAGTTACCCGGGTCTCCTCCTTCAACTGGGTAGCATCCTCGGTTGCTCGCCCTAGTCTCCTCCTAACGGAGCCCCTCAAATTTTGGCTGCAAAAACTCTCTAGAAGAGACTGCTTCGAAAGAGCCACAGCAGCAAAGACCGACCCCAGAGTCCTCCCGTCCAACCGTAGATTTCGTTGAAAAAAATGCACGTTTTTCCGCGTTCAAACAGAAACTTCTCCCTTCAGATTCTGGCGCAGTTTTTAGGCTTACCAGCAATAGTTCACTATCTCAAATTATTTAGACAGTACGGGCATTGAAAAACGAAAAGTTTTCGAAAAGTTACAAGTTCATTTTTGACATTTTATGTCTTTACTATGGCACATAAATCAAAAATCGTCACGCGGGGAGCGTTACGCGAAGGGGAAACATGAAGGGGAAAGGGCATAAAATGTCTCTCCTGGTTGCGTAGGTACTTGTACGAAAGCTGTAGCCACCGATCGGGAGGAGCAAGGGGTGGGAGGAGCAGGGGGCGGGAGGAGCAGGAGGCGGGAGGATTTCGGATTGATTTCTATATAGATCACTCGTCTACAAAATCACCAACCATCCAATATGAAAGAACAAAAAAAATAAATAAAAATAAAAAATAAAAATTTTAAATTGCTTTATTCCCCGTAAAATTCAACTGAAAAACATTTATTTGGTAGTTGGGAGATAGGAAATTTAAAGCTCTTTCCAACGGTATCCTCAAATCGTAATTATCTCAGCAAATTAACGGAGTTATTACCGAATTAATGATATACTTACCTAAGGCCAAAATCAAGAAAAATACTTTAAAACTAAAATAACTCGGAAAAGAAGCCTCTAAAAAAAATTGTTAAGAAACACTTTTTTGTTGCAAATTAGTTGTAGAATCGACCCTTTGAAGGAATTAAACCTGTTTTGTAGACACCCTGTAGGTAACAGTAGGTGGGTATTGAGAAACGCGTACCTACAATCTGGTTAACTTTAACCGCTCATCTGAATACCTCTTATTTTTCAAAGCCCAGTCTCAGCCTCGTGGTCATCAAAGCAAATCTGAAACACAAGGGATGGGTATTGATTTGCTTCGTATATCAACTTGTTCATTTCAATAATAAAAAGTCGTTATTTTTGACCAGAGGTCATCTATTTTTTGAATAAATTTGAAATACAATAATTTTATGAAATAACTGTATTTTTGTTGTTGGGAAATTAATGAGTTGAAATTTTCTGCGTTGCATTATTACTGCCATTTGTGTAAACAAACCCTCCAAAACGAAAATTAAAACTTTTCAAGTAGAAAATTAATGTCTACAACTCTGAAATGTTTGTATTTTTCAAAATAGCCACCTAGTCTGAATTTTGAGTTGATGGCTACGTTTTCGATGAATCGATATATTTTTAACTGGATCGATAGTTTATTCGTTAAATCATGGATGTAATAAATACCCGTAGATATTCAGTTCGATACCTTTCCCTAGAAATAATGCCTGGAAAGTCACAAATTGTTGACTTTCTTCATTGCAGATACAATTTGTTATGGAGAAATGGGTGTACCTAATTCTATATTAATACTACTATATTATTTCGTAATTTGCGCAGGTACCTGCCTAATAATTTATTCATTATCGTTTTGTTGTAATCTCCGTTGAAAATTGTACAGAATAAGTTTCCAATTAAAGAGAAATATGGGTTATACTGCGCAAATCAAGGACTGATGGCATTGTTAATGTATAAATAGTAAATATTTCTTCAAAATATATATATTATGGTCTGTATATTTTTCTACATTTGTATTACATTGTATAGACAAAATGTAGTAACATTCTGATGTAGATTATACTCCCATCTAATCAAAAGGCGTTGTACGTCTTGTATTTTCTTAGATAGATTCATTATCTACCTACCCTTTCTAATCAAGCAGGTTGCTAATTTGTAAATAATATACTTTATTCTACCTGTATTGTATTTAAAAGAAATAAAATATTGTGCTTTTAGCGACTTTAGCAATGTCTCTTATTCATCCAGCTTGTTCAGGGGGTGAAAGTATGACTTAGTGCGCCCACACACTGTCAGTTGACCTGAAGGCAATCGTGAGGCCATCGATCGTGGTTACCCACACATTAAATCAGTTAAATCTGAAGGCCATGGCCTGCAGTCCGTGAAAACTGAAGGTCTGGGGCCGTAGGGCAGGCGAGGATCGGACGTGAGATCGGCGACAGGCATGGGTCTGGCCAATATTCGCGGCCGGCAGTCTGCCTGCAGGCACTGGACATATAGTGTTAGTGCAAGCGAGCACTTCATCTGTACGTCCGCCTGCAGGTGTTTGACTGATAGTGTAAGTTGCTCAGCGATTTTGGCCGGACGTTCGCCTGTTGAGGTGACGGCCTGCAGGCAAATCGTAGTGTATGGGGCGCTTTAGTAAGAAATCATTTTTTAGTTTGAATAAAAAGATCCCTCAATCCTGTGTTCAGGTACTCACTTATGATATGGGATTTTCATGTCTGTGCAATCAGTGTGTTCCTCCTGATCTTCTCAGGAGGCTATTTTGGTCGATGGTGGAGGACGATTCTCGAAGAGGAACCATCCCACAAAGTAGGCTCCTGGCCAGCATTGTGATGTTCTTGACTCGAACCTCAAGATGATAGGGAAAAGGGGAAGAATCAGACGGGAATATACGCAGTTTATTGGAATATATCTTACCGATTATCGTGAAACAAGCGGCGGTCTGGTTGTGGCCCGCATGTATGAAATCACGACTGAATTGAGCCCGCAGTGCAATGGTTTTGCCCCCCCCCCCCCGTCCGGAAAACCATACTTTTCTTACGTCGCAAACGTGTGTTTTGTCAATGTACAAGTTGTTGATATATGTAACTTAGGAATCCTTGGATTAATAATTAATAATGTCTTTAAAAGGTTTAAATGAAATTTATTACGATTTGAACAGAATCGGAGCTGCGAGAGAACTGTCCTACCGACTGCGCCACTTAGGAATTCTTGGATTAATAATGTCTTTTAAAAAAAGGTTTAAATGAACTTTATTGCGATGTGAACAGAATCGGAGCTGCGAGAGAACTGACTGATGGTCGGCAGAGCCGCTATTTATAATGTCAGGAGAGTCTGCTTAGGTCAGCAGAATGTACCGCAGGTAACTTGTATATATCATAGTCTTATGTACTATCCCTACAAAAGGAAATTTCATTACTATTCAAGACGGCAAGAGAGTCTGAATATATGTAGGTATTAGTATTGTAGCCCCCCCCCCCCCCCTACAATGGGGACTTTGCCTCGATTTCAAATTCTGGAATTTCAAGTCCATCTTCCTTAAATTCTCTAACTTTTTTGGATGTTTTTTCGAGCAGCACACTAAAGTTTTCTTCCTGTGTCAATGACCCTCTTTCGAAAAGAAAATTTAAAAATGTGAGGCGAATTCCCCATTCATGAAGGTATACGAGTAATGTATTTTAATTAGGCTCATACGTAAGAAGGTCTCATTCAGAGCCTTCGTGGTCTGTGCCGACTGTGCCTCCCTACTTGCGGCAAACTCCAGTAAGGAAGGCATGATTTCCGAAGCACATTAATTGCCCCTGAAAATTTTAAAATGCCGGTGGGAATAAACTATTCTTTTCAATGTAGTACGCAAACTCCAAAACGCCCACGGGAGCATCGTTAAATTTGTGATATCATTGTGCACCACATCAGCCGGAAGATATCTTAAAGCAAAGCGGAGCCACTGACCTGACCAATTTTGCCAACCCCTTCTTCTTATGAACGCGACGGTACCACGAATGCAATAAATGGAAGTAGCATCCCTGTAGCTCATCAAAACAGCCTCCTCAGCCGAGATGGTTCACGTAAGTTTTGAAGTAGTTGATCAAGAAACCTGAAATTCTGCTTAATTACCAGTCTCATAACCTCAATAAAGGTATTGGTAAGGCAATCAAATGTTATCAAAGTTAAACATTTTTAATAAGGTAACAATGTCGAATAAACAACATTTAAAACTACATACTAAGAAAATTATTTCTCTGTCCTTGATAGGAGTTTTGGGGTGGTAAAATAAAGTATAGATTCATTCCTAAGGACAATAGTTCTTTTTAAAAATCTGGTAAACCTAATTTCTCTCCACCTAATCGACCTCCATGACATCAAGGGCAGCTGGTTCTTCAACGTCCAAGATGTCATCCCCACTTGACAGCCATGATAGTCGACAGCAGCATTCTCAACTTCGGACTGCGAGGAGAATTTCAGTTAGGCATTAGCATACAGTTCTAAAATACGTTGTGATTCCCACTGAGGCCGGAAAGAAGTGAGTAGAAGATCAGACGATATCATCGTTTCCGAATTCGTTCAGCAGCTAGAACAGAAGGCGATTTCTGTCTTGGGTCTTCCTATACACGTCTACGGAATATTAAGCCCGAAATTAGTGAGACGCAAAAGCTGTAGAACAAAAGAAAATCGAATTATTATCTACGTACCGCATGGGAGAATCCGTCGAGTACTCGACTTGCTGGTTACGACGGAACCTCCATTGCGGTTCGTAGATAATAATTGTATTCTTATAACTAGCAGAACTAGCCCCATACATTTAGTACTAAAAAATCTGATAAGTAGTGCATATTCTTTACTTTTCCACTAACCTCGTCCTTGATTAAGGTTCGAAAAATAAAACAATTTTTTTGTCGTTCGAATATCCTACTAAAACAACAAAAACCTGCGTCAACCTGGTCGGACTGAACAAGTAAAATGGCATCGTGTTTGGAGAAAATACTTCAAAAAGTCAAGTTTTGAACGCTCAGACGATTCTGGACGACCGTGGGGCGCAGAGTACTCAACTCCCCGCTCCTTCATCGGAATAACTGTAGGGAAACGTATGATTTAAATCGGTTAATTAGGTCCAGTTAGTAGTAGGTATCCTAGTTTTCCCGGTAGGAATCCTAGTCTCTGAGTGTAAGTTTAACTCAAGGGAACCAAAAAACTTCGAAATTTTCGGAGTAGTGTTGGTTTTTCGTCTATAACGTCGTAACTGCGCTCCCAAGGGTCTCGACCGCCTTACAACAAAAGAAAGCCTATTAAATTCTGCATCCATGAGTACCACAACTTCGGTTGTTGAAAAATGACGAATTTTCCCAACTATGAGTAAAATTTTTGATTGGAACTTGAAGCCCGTCTATTCAGCCTTAGGCCGAGGCCTGCGCATTTCACTGAGGTAGGCAGAAGTGTAATCACCCAGAGCACTTGGATAATCAATTTTGATTTCAATTCTACTATGAATGGGACCATCGTTTTCATTTTTCAAGGTTAAAACATATTGTTAAGTAATGCATGCATTCCAGGGGACGTCCCATTGGATAAGCATTAGGTCAATTTAAACCAGTTGGTAAGCGATAAAACTGTTTCACTCGATGTAATTTATTTAGTACTTCAGACAACAAATAGTGCCCCCCCCCTTCACCCTTATCCACCATAACATTTCAGGATGCATGGGAACCTCGCATTTGAAGAGCATTTTTAAAATCCATGATCTACGATACCCAACATGCGAATTCGAGTTCAA
This sequence comes from Apolygus lucorum, assembly GCA_009739505.2. Lineage (NCBI taxonomy): Eukaryota > Metazoa > Arthropoda > Insecta > Hemiptera > Miridae > Apolygus > Apolygus lucorum. Next base: position 45,836,946 of record CM019176.2, on the reverse strand, counting down.
CCCCCCCCCCCCCCCCCACTACCGCCGTTGGAATTTGAGGCCTGGGCAGAATTTACAAGATTATGCCCGCAAACTCACGTTTTTTAAGCATCAACCCCCCCCCCTTTCACCCCTTAAAAGGCAAAATTCGAAATTCCGGCGACGTAGTGCACAACTAGATAGATTTCCGCGTCGAATAGAAAAGAACCACGAAAATCGGTTGGAAATTGAGGCCAGGGCAGAGTACACAAGATTTTGTCACATACACACATACACACACAGACATACACCTATGGTTTTTATTTCGTGGATTTGGATTCAGAATGGTCTAAAACGGATCAATGTGTGGTTATTTATTTTATTTTTTTTTCTGTTGAGTGATCCAATTTTACCCCAGATCAATCGCATAAGGACGTCCAAGTCTCACGAGGGACGTCCTAAAAAAGTACTCCGAAATCGAATTTTCCACGCACCCTTCCTTAACAATTTGGTTTCTCAAAAAACCTTCCCAAACAATTTTGGTTTCTTGACGGTGTATGTCCACAAATCCGTGTAGAGGGCAAAAGTGTACGAGGTGTCAGCCAGATTCTGATGAAATTTATTTGTTATGAAATCCAGCCGGTCAGTGGTAGACAATACGCATGCATCAACGTGAAATCCTCAATTTCAACTTATCAACAAAAGACACTACAATTTTTTGGGGTGATGGAAGTAGTGTGAAGCGTCGCACCAACTTTTTTTTGTATGAACGAGTTTGCGTTAGTATATTGATGTTCTTTTGCACACATAAACATACATTTAGGTAGGTAATTCCACTTTGAATAATTGTTGTAACATTCGTTGTGATCTTCAGATAGGTAACATCGGCAACTAGATTCCTTCTGTAGGTGACTTCTTTACCTTATCGGTACAATTTGAATTAGTTTTCAGGTAGGCTATCCTTTTCCTGTGTGTATCTGACTTTCTTCCATTATTTCAGTGAAAACATGTAAGATTCGCAATCGTGGTTATATTTCTGATCTTGCAACTTCCGAGTCAATATTCAAAACGAAATATTTGAAAGGCGTGTGTTCCCAACTGTGATTTCTTCTTGGTGGAATTTCGAGTGGGTGAAATGCTATTATTGTCTGGAGATTATTGTTTTGAAGCGTCCTATGAGAACTCGCAGGCAGTGCAATGTGTTGAGACAAAGCGGCCCTGCGGTCGAATTGAGCATCTAATGATTGAATTAACGATGCAAATGTCGAGCGAAGGTCGCTTGACCCAGTCCGCAGGGGGTCCCAGTTCCGGCCGTCTTGGGGTCAAGGCGAGGTCCCTACGTTACCCTAGAACGAACGAAACACGTAGGTAGGTAAAAGTCGACAAAACCCGATTAACTTGAATCAAGTGATAGATGGGAAGGTAGAGCTGAAAAATTAGTGGAAATTCAACAAGTGGGTGTGTCACATAGCTTCAACGACCAAGAAGCTCACAACCGTATTCGAATGCTCCCTGCACACACACAAAAAAATATTGCAAATTATTACACAAAGGTTTATTATTTGTCTGAATAGATCACTCGCCTGCAAAGAACAGCTTTGCCATGGCCACTACCTACCGACTATATTGTTACTTCATAATCAAGTTTATTTCGAAGAAATAAAGAGTTCATTCAACTGAGTACCTACAACTCGAAGAAACGAACAACGATTTCATTTTGGTCAGCTAAAATTTGAATGGAGATCAGGCCTCTTTTGCGATTCACACTCGTGTTTCAGATTTTTTGTAAGTCCAACCCTCAAGTGTCATAGGAAGCGAACGGTTAGTCCTACAGAGCTCTGGGTGGTCTCATTCGATCCTAAAAATTCAATTCTATTTAAAATTGATGAAAAAACAATCCCTTTATATCAAAAGTTTTTGAGCTAGGGTGTTTTGGAAATGTCAAACCTTAGAAGTGACTGACATCAACCAGAACCTTCGGGGCACAACTAGACTTGAACTCCAAAAATAGACTAGACTTGAACTAAACTAGACTTGAAGTCCAAAAATGTCACTTTTGAGATAAATGGGTCAGTGACATCATAGGACAATATTATTTCATAAGGATGCATGATTGTAGCGTTAAATACTTTGAAAATGGCTTGAAAACGGAAAAATTGAAGAGTTCTATGTCCTCTCTTGAAATAGTTATTGGTAGGTATTCGGTGCTTTGTCCAAAGTGGAATTCACAATGGTTCTATGTCCGAATAAGATAACTATACAATTCAATCGTGTTGTGGACACTGGAGCATTGTCCGGACATGGACAAAACTCCATTGCATTGGACATTGCTTTGTCTCCATCGTGCACTAAGTTTATGGGACTTGAACACAGTCAAGTTGCATGCCACCGTAGAGCGTCGTAAAAACCATTCGCTCCCTTTAAGAACCTAAAGGTTGGACTTGAAATAAATCAGAAAACCAAAACTGAATCCAAAAAGATTGTTCACTATAGGAAACAGGCCTAATTTCCGTTCAAATTTCAGCTGATTAAATGCGAGCATTAATCATGTCATTTAAATGAGCTTTGTGTCGTACTCAGTTGTGCATCCATCGCAACCAATCATCAAATTACGATTTTATTATTCATTACAGGGTGATGGATTATACACTTTTTGAGGAGGAAATCATCGATTTTCTTACAAAGGGTAATGAATCATCCTAATAAAATGTAAAAAAATTAAATGTTTAAAATTGTAAAATAACGGGAAACTTCTACATAATTATCACAAAATTTTACAAAATAATTTTTAGTCTTCTAAAAACATGATTGGATGGACAATGATTGAAACAATTAAGCGATAAACTGATCGAACTGGGCTCCTCCTTCAGAAATAACGCCCCTGCTCTGAGCAAAAATTTGTCATCGATAGCGTTTGCGATAGTTTCCCGATATTTTAAAATTCTAAACATTTAATTTTTTTACATTTTATTAGGATGATTCATTACTCTTCGTAAGAAAATCGATGCTTTCCTCCTCAAAAAGTGACTTTTTTGGCTGTAGATACTGTAAAATGAAATCAAATCAAGAAAGGGATATCACCACGCGATTCAGCGTAGGAAAACAGTGCTAAGTATTGTGCCGCACTTGAGGTCTACCTTCATCTCAACTTTGGCGCAATCCCTGGGTTCCGCATCTTTGAGCGCTAGCTGAGCGGGCTGCGCGCGTCCAAAAAAAAAGTTGTCGAAGTAAAATGTTCATAAAATTTGACATAGAATCCGAATCTGCAATAAAAAATGGGGGTTCTCATTTGAAAAAAAAACAAAGTTGATCATGATTGCGCGATTGCACACTGCGCAATTTTGTCATTTTTGAATTCTACGCAAAAAATTATGAAGAATCCGATTTTTTTTCTTACACTATTAGAGAAAATAAGTGGGGGGAGCGTAGTTACTTGGACACCCTGTATATTTTGATTTGATCGGGATAACGATTTTATTGCAAGTAGGCATTCTATGCAAACGGTAAATAATAATAAACCGCTGTGAAGTAATTTTCAGCTCTGCTAACTTCTGCCACGTGTTTTTTTAAATCGTGGCACATTTGTGATAATTAAGTAAAAACTGTGATAATAGTTCATTTTTAATAGCTTTTGGTTTATTATTTTCATTAATGAACCTTTGGAATGAACCAAGAAAACGTTTTTTGTAACACCCCCTCAAAATTTGTTGATTTACATTTCAAGGTACGTAGTAAAAATCGAATAAAAATTTGGCCGTCAGCGGCACTTTCTCCAGTTAGCACTGACCGATTTTGATGAAATTTGGTGTGTAGGCTCCATTTGGGGTCCAGTTGTGCCCCGAAGATTTTGGTTGATGTAGGTCACTTCTAAAGGTTGAAATTTTGAAAACGCCCTAACCTAAAAAATTGTGATATAAAGGTATTGTTTTTCCATCAATTTGAGATAGTATTGAATTTTTAGAGACCACGCGGAGCCCTGTAGGACAAACCATTCGCTCCCTACGAGAATTTAAGGTTGGACGTACGATAAATCAGAAACACGAGTGTGAATCGCAAAAGAGGCCTAATCTCCGTTCAAATTTCAGCTGACCGAAAGGCGATCGATGTTTTTCTTCATGTTGGTTGGTGGTAACAAAGGCAAAGCCGTGTTCTTTGCAGACGAGTGATCTATATAAAAAATAATAAACCTTTTGTATACTTTGCAGCGTTTTTTAGTACGTTGAATATCGGTGATATTTTATTAAGCAGTGGGTAACTTACGAACAGACAGGAAGTTAAAGAGGAAGATTTTGGTGATAATTAGAAATCATTGATTGATTCTAATGAATTTCTAAAAAAGGTCATAAGCCCGTTTGAAAGAAAACTCTTCAATCGAGAGCACAAAAATTGAAGGAACTCTTGATTTGAAATCAAGAATCTTTGGGGTCTAGTTGTTACAAGTCACCTCACGAGTTGTATTCCTTCCAAAACTGTTTGTATTCCGCTTTAAAAGCTAAAAATTTGGAGTTTTGTAAACTTCAACTTCCTAAACTAGGAACACGATTGGAAGTTTTGGAGTACTTTTCTCGCCTCCCAAAAGTGATGACTATGCTTCCACTTGGTATAGATCAACCTAAAAAGTATGCATCCCTGTGGCGTCACCTAGGTGGCGGATCAACGAACTAACGATCGAGTCTAGCTTCCATCATGACCTTCACAGGGAAATCGGATTGGTACAAAATTTCACGTTCTTTAGGTGGCTGTACTATGATGATGTTTCTGATCCAGAAATTGAGTTTAAGCTGCAGTAGGTGGGAAATTATGTCACTTTAAGGGGAGGAATTTCCGAAAAAATACCGCACAGTAGGGATGTCCCAAAAGTATCAATACTTAAAAGTATTGATACGTCTTGAAAAAAGTATCGATACACATCAATACTTTTTTTTCTGATATATATCGTAGTATCGATACTTTTTTTCCAGTACCAATACATCGATCGATACATATCGATACTATTTTTTCTGATATATATCGTAGTATCGATACTTTTTTTCCAGTAGGTATCAGAGGCGATACTTTTTTATATCTCACATTTTATCTGTTTCAACACCTACGACATGAAGGTACCTACTTGACAGTACCTCTTTCTCCACGTAGATGATTGGGAGACCAACAAACTTCAACATATTAAACAAAGATGATGTACCACCACCTCCACCTCTCTATGGTAACCTGCAGTCCTCCATGATCGAGGAAGGACCACCAAAATGTTAACCCAAACAAGTGCAATACGAAAACAAGAGCCTAAACAAAAACTAGTTTTAAATAACAAAATGAGAGATTTATTGTTTTGTTCATTCTATATTAATTATTATCCTCGTGATGGAGAGATGTCACACTGATGGAGAGAAACATAAACGACAATTTTACCCATTTTTGTGAAAGTATCGAAAAGTACGATACTTCAAAATATCGATCATTTTTGAAAGTATCGTATCGATACTTTTGAAGTATCGGACATCCCTACCGCACAGGAAGTTGCACAAATGACAAGAGATAAGTAGTTCTATTTTCTCCAGAAGACTGCGCCAATATTACCGTGGTAAGCTTATAGTTTGGAAGCAAATTAAGTTGAGTCGAATGAGAATAGGCGGAATAAATTAGAAGACTTTTATTACAATAATTTGTCACGGCTCTGTATTTTAAATTTTTGTACACTCTAACCTATTTTTTTGGTATCATCTAAACAACTTCCCTAAAGTACTCTTAAAACTTTAAATACAAAATTATACTAGGCGACATTTTTTTAGTAAAAATATAAAGTGCTCTCAAGAGTGCAACAAAAAATTGAATCTCTGTTTCTATGGATTAAAGCTCGTCACTCGATAATACATGAGTAGGAAATAAATCGAAGTTTCCTGAAATAAACTCATCTTATGTAAACAAGGTTATAAACTAGGAAGGTACTATTTACAGAAGTCATGTATAAATACCTAAGTACACTATGAACAATGCTACTTATATTATGTACAATGCAAAATTCGTCACAATCCAGAATGTTTTCAACTTAAAAATTAGCAGGGAATAAATAAAAATTACTAGCGATTATCACAAACATTTTGAGGTTTTTTTTTTTTACATACCTAGCGTATTTTCAAATGTGAAATCCAGACTGATGTCCGCAATTTGGACATTCGTGATGCAGGATATTTTGTACCTTAAGTATAAAAAAAACCATCTACCTACAAAAAAATCACCGTTAAAAATAAAAGTCGGAAAAAACTGATGTTCACAACGGTTATTTACCTACCGAAAAACGCGCAGGTAGGTAAGTATATTAGTGATTCAAGTAACGCGTTTATAATTCATTGAACAGTCAGTATACGAGATATCAATGACGTTTTTGGTGGTTCGTGTCCGAGGTTGGAATATCAACCATGGCTGGTCTACTACTACAATTATTCGCTGAAGTAAAAGAAAAAAAAACAATATGAAGGTGAGAAAATAACGAAAATGTATAACTAAACGAGGTATGCCGGCTGAGCAACCTTATAAAACGTGGAGAAATGAATGATTAGTCGAAGTGCTGATTTCAATACAATAAAACTATGAATAATTCAGACCCGGTCGAAAGTCGTTTTGGACAACAACTGGCTCACCGAGAGGGCACCAATAACGAACCAAATGTAGGCCTTATTGAGGAAAGCAAAGTTTGTCTGCACCGTGAAATTTAGATGAGTTCCACAATGTGATCCAGAACGTGGCAGTCTACCAACCGGGATGGTAGAGAGGGCTAATGTGAACAAATTTTGGTACATTTCGACTCAAATGCACATTTTCCGAAGACTTTAATTCAAGTATTTAATAAGTAGGTATCAACAACTTAATTTCGCCACTTCGCCCCAAGGTACATTTGGCGAATCCAGATTTTTATAGCATTTTGCAGCCTTATTAGACTTTTTATTTTCAAGTTAAACTTTCTTTGTAGTATCAGGGTCCCTACCTCAGAGTCCAGGCATCGTTTGCTTCATTTCGTGGAGATGTGTCGTTCAAATTGGAGCCTTTAAATGGTACCTAATCCAACAATTACACCTAAAATTGCCAGTTCCAGTGGAATGCTCAAACTCAAGACCACATCTCACTTCACATTTCATCAGTAATAGTCCCCCACATTATTTATCCCAAAGACCTGAAGACGTTCCAGAAAAATCACAGTTAGCAGTTGAGAATTAAGCATGAACCAACAGCTGATACGTTGCACGTATTAAAACAAAAACACATTTCGAATTCATTGTCGAACGGCAAACCACAAATTGCAGCATTTTGCTGCCACGAGGTGCATCAAGGCTATTGGAAAGTAAAGGTGGAAACACACTTCTCTCACGTCACGCGGGTAAACACATACCTAGGTATCACGGCCAATCATCAGTTGTATGTTGACGGGCTCTAAAAGCGCTCTCATTGGTTTTTTTCCAAATCGTTGTTAAATCTCAACTCACGTCACTCCAAAATGTAGTTGTCCAGACTTCATCTCACGTGAGGTCACGCGTGTTCCCGACAGCGTGAGCATGAGCCTGTGAGGTCGCATAAGCTACCGTCAGTGAAGTTACTGCGAAAGAATTACCTTGTGTTCTTATGGTAAAACGGTGAACCTCACTTTACAGAAGTGAGCTCACGCTGCGTGAGGGCATGTGACGTGATGAGGTGTTTCCAGCTTAATACTTCTCTGTGACTTTTGCATAGTTCCAACTGGAGTCATTGTGTGGAACCTAATCCAAGGGTTTCATTCCAGGAACGGTTACATCTAAAATCACCAGTTCCAGTGGAACGCTCAAACTCTCAGACCTCACTTTATATTTCATCCATAATTGTTCCCCCCTCATTTATCTCAAATAAAATACCATACACCCCGATCTCAAAGATATTAATTTTACCTACATGCTCGTGATTAAGTGTGAGCCAACAGGCGTCACATATAAAAACAACAGCATATTTCAAGATTATGGTCGATTGATCGAAGATTATGGTCCTCTAATCTCACTAGGGTTTTACACAATCCGATCTTGTGCACAGGATGGGAGGCTCCACCCTTCCTATCCTTGCAAAAGGAGAATGGGAACACAGTGTCCTGTCTGATATTGCAGGACATCCAACATAGGACAAGGTAGGATGTTCGGATGGGAATTCCATCCAGCGTCCTAACTACAGTGCTACGATTGAAAGAAAGCGGCTGGCCGATTTCCCGCAGGGTATACCTCCTAACAAAGACGACTACCTGTTCCAAAATCTTTGGTAGCCTGGTGAGTCAGAGGGTCGAGCCTCCGTACCTGACCCTTGAAGTGTGGTCCATCTCAATAGTAGATGTTCTGTATATAATTGGGAACCACTGCCTGGAAGTCAATCCCGAAACCCTGGCCGACCACGAACGGTCTGTAATAAATACACCTTCCACTTCCTCATTGGTCGGTAGTCAACACCCTCGGTCTCATTTTTCCCTGGCGCGAGTGACAGGTAGAAGAAGGAAGACGTTTTTGGGACTGTAATACATATGGATACCTGACCAAGCCAGCCGCTTTCTTTCAATCGTAACACTGTACTCTGTCCAGTGTTCCCCTCCACTTTTTCCAACGAATGTTTTGTCCTGTTGGAAGTAGTTTTCTCTCTCCCGCCAATTCCTGTGATAGGTTATCACCAACAAACACCGTACAGGGTCAACATTGGACATCATCGACAGAATTATGTAAACGGCGATCTTTGTGTTTGGAAGAAAGGGGTGAATTAGGAGAGGAAGGGCAGAGTCTCCTATCCCGTACACAGGATCAGATCGTGTAAAACAGCCTTTAGTATGAATGTTACTTCTTTATGACTACCAGGTCATGTCCTACTGCAGACATTATGTGGAAACTTATCCAAGAGTTTCATTCCAGGAATGGTTAGACCTCTCTGAAGTACAACAATAGAATATTCTCACTTTATGGATTCAGTTACATTCATAATCATTTTCCACACTATTTTGTCTCAAAATTAAATACTGTAGGGTGAGGGGAGGGGGTAACATGGGATAGAAATATTACCTGAAGTGGCGCTCCAAAGGAATACATTTCCAAATCACCGCAGGAGCTTCATGATTACACCATTCCAATAATAACACTTTTTCGCCGAAATTTAAAAAGACTGGTACCTAATGGCGCTGATAATGGAACATTTACGATGAAATTATGATTGAACGTTCAGCGGAGCGGCAGCCAAAAACGCTGTCACAGTTCCAGTGCCAACTGTCTCTTGGAATGGAACGCTTAATTGTAACGTTCCATGTGTCACTGGAACGTTTGTAACAGTGACGAAAATTCATGGAGCAATCCATCTCTAGTAGAATGCAGGAGTACACTAGAAAAACATCTAGTACATTACGAAGTTTGGCCATTTATGTCTCGAAGGACGTTTGCATCTATTTGGACAGATTTCATACTGTAAATTGTTGATCGGCGAGAATAAAAAATGAGTAAATTAAAGGGCAGGGCGGGAGAGTCTAATTGAGTTGCAAAATGCTTCAGACCTTCATTCTTGGAACAATCATTCAGTGCCTACCATGAGTTTCGTCATGTAAATTTTTAATACCTCCACGTACAACCAAAGAATAAATACGACTAACAAACGAATTTTGCACAAACCGATGAGCATTTGAGGAGACACAACGGCAAAGTTTGTTTAGGTACTTACATCTTTAAAAGTAGATTGGTACCAAAGTACCTTAATAAATTATAGTATAAAATATTCAGATCTGGTCGATTTATTGCTTTCAATTTAGAAAATAGTTGAGCAAAACTTAAGAAATAAGGAGTTCAAATTCTGGGAAAACGTGACATGAGTAGGTATCTATTTTCCTCGTAGTACCACTGTGGAGAATTTCATTTTTTCCACTCCGGTTTTATATTCTACTCTCATCTAAGTTGACGTACCTTTCAGTAGTTCTTTAACAAATACCAGATACTGAATTATATTTCAAAACGGCTCGATTAATTCATTTTTTTTTTTTATACCAAAATAGAGATTCAGTTTCCCAAACCTATTGCACTTTTAGAATCACGAAAAACACAAGCTTGGGAGAGAAAATGGTTGCTAATATCGAAGAGAAAAATAGGTACCTACCTCATGTTACGCTGTAAATTAATAAAACATGACTAAATCTAAAGAAAAATTACAAAATTATCTCACTTGATCAAGTCAAAACACATCGATCTATGGCCCCATACCTCTAGTATGGTATATTTTTATCTAATAGCCAGATTACCAATCAATATAAAAAACAATAGTACCTAATAATCATAAAAATAAATTATATACGTTCACTTCTGATAGTTATTTACACTTTCCTTATTATTTCGTTATACCTGTGTTTGTCGAGACTTATTTACAATTTTGCACAATATTTACACGGGAAGAATGATAAGTTCATTCAAACTGTCCTAAGCAGGTAAGGAATGTTTTGAGTTGATGCAACGCCTCGTCAGTAAGGCCCGATTAGACGAGTAGGTAATGTCACGTAATTAAGTGAGACCCCACACAACCACGACGGATACTTCTCAGATCATTACAAAATAAATTAGGGAGAAGATGAAAGAGGAAATCTAATTGAAAGAGGGGATCCGATAATTATGGCACAACTAGAAGAAATAAAGAACGAAAATTAAAAAACCAAATGCAAAAGCACTTAAACACGAGTTCTGGTCTAAATAGGTTTTATCGGGGAACCTCTACTGCAAAATAAACTAAGGTACCTTTCAGAATGACAAAGACAAGCAGGAGTTTTCGTAAAAACATTCAGTTGTATGCTCAGAAATTATTTGTCTTTGGTATGAGCAACAGAACGTTTGTTTGTAGAAGGTATAAATCATAGAATCACTGGAATCATCAAGTCAACTGGGTCTTTAATGGAAAGAAGATCCTCTCGGATCAGCTGGTGTATTATTGAGCACACTCAAAGCACCCAAAAATAGCTGGAATAATAACTAGCTGTAACTAAACATCGTCACCCATCTGTAACCCGACTTCATAGAGTAGTTAGTGAAGGTAATTAATATTGGAAAGATAGGCAAGTATACGACAACCTTTACGGAACCTGTGCCTAACATAAACGACTACGCTGTGTGTGGCTCTCCTCTGTATACAGGGTGTCCCATGTTAACCCATTTCAAGCCAAGGGTAAAAATAGGTAACAAAGTACTGAGAGGAAGAGGATGAACTATTTTACAGGGTGGCGGCCGAAATAAGGCATAATTTGCTCAATTGAGAGCAAAAATACTCCAAATTTGATGAATTTTACATTTTAATGGGATTTAAGAGCCCTCGGTCTTCCAAATCGATGTGACTTATACAATTCATTGTTGTTGGTAAAATGGAAAATTCTATTTTATGGACAGGAATCCGTTTCGACTCGTGGCCCAAAACGCTCAATTGCCCAGGATCGAATTTGAGCCACAATAATTATGCTTTTGGCCAAAAGGCCTCCTTTTCAAAAAAAAATTTCCAAAATCGCATCGAGCTTTCGAACGTCGAAAATTTTTTGTGGCAAGTTTTGGAACAGCATGAACGAGAAAAAAAAAATTACGAAGATTTTCCACTATTTTTTAATTTTTAAAAAAAAGTCGATGCGAAAACGCATCAGCGGCCGGAAATGGGTTAAGGTCCGTAAAATTCGAGAGTCGATTTTATTACAACTAATTTAAGAAAGAAAATGTCTCTTCGTAAGTTTGTTTGACCCTTGTTTTTCCAGGTTTTTTTTTATTTTAAGGTACCTAACGGAACACCAAAAACTGCGAAAAGAGCTCAGCTTTCCAACGGTATAATCAAAAAAGAGTTTACAATCCAATTTAGGAGAGAAATTTGTGTATAAACACGGAAAAACTGATTAAAAAAAAGCAAAATCGACGTTCTGACAGGGGAACACCGGGGTCTACTCCGTCGGCGCTCCTCCCGCCCTTCAACCAACCACGGAGCCCCCTCCCCCCCCCCCCCCCCCTCAGTAAAAAAAGTAAATTTGACAAAAATTACTTTACGAGTTGATTTTTCATCTATCAGGAAAAACATGATCAGACCATGATGTTCAGAGTTTCGTAGGCACAAGAAAGAGAGAAAATTTGACGCCCTTTACAGCGGTTCCCTTATTTTTGTAATAAATTAAGGTAGTTATGGATAGTTTAGAGAAGAAGGGGAAGAAAGAAGGGGTTAAAACAAAATTGTTATGAGACTCTTTCTTACTTAAATTAGTTGTAGAATCGACTCCCGAAGTTTTACTGTCTTAAGCATGGGACACCCTGGGTAGTATACGGCACTGTTTTTACTTGTTCTGGTCCTGAGCCGCACATAAACGTTCTGGTCTTTCTCTTTTTTCATCCACAATCTAGCAATTGCCGAAGCAATAAAAATGTTGTAAATAGGTTCATGTTTGTTGAAAGTTAGACCTTCGGAATAACACTTTCGTACACATAACCCATCACCGTTCCACCTTGTTTTTGTCTTGTTGTTCAGCCTGTCATCAATAACTTTCCACCTAGAATGTGAGCGAAACATGTTTCATGGCAATGAAATTAACCAGCTGCTTGAGGAGTTCGCTATCGGATGGTACTGCTCGATACCCTTCCACCCTCAGAATATTTCCTTCAACTTCATTATTTTTTTTTTTCAATATTCTCGAGGAAGAATTTCAATCAACCACCAATACTGAAGTGAATGTCCTCAAGTCACTGCCAAAATTTGAAGTTATTCCCTTCATGTTTGTGGGTTCAGGAGCCCTTCAAAGGTGGGGACGTTACGAGAGTTGATGTGCGGTATGGTACGTTACTTCTAAACCGGGCCCTGCACTCTGCCTAGGCGCCCGAGAAATCGGTCCCAAAGAGGTTAAAACAGCAGGTAGTATCCAAGAAACCAGCCATGTTATCTTTTGGAACTGAAAGTCGACCTCAATTATGAATCCCAGGACATGGCACTCGACTAGTCCCTACCACTACTGATGGGTGACATCATAGGTAGTGCTGCTGCTTTCTTCAATTCAGGCAGGCATGACTACACACACCTTAAACTACATACAGGTAGGTACTGTATTAGTACCTACCGGTACTCCGTCTTTATTCATGTACCTACAGGTCGGTACTGATCGCAGGCAAAAAATACATACCCCTCCGCACTCGCAACATTTTATGCCCGACTTGAAACGAACGCTACAATAGGTTTTAAACCTTGCATCTACAATGCAGTCACTCTGAAAGATCTACAGTATGAAACTCAATCAATCATCTATTTGGCAAAATGAATCAGCATGGCCACGCAGGAGAATAAAATCGAAACCCTTTGGATTCTTATTTGTTATTTTCAACCTTCCATCATTCAAAATTTACCTTTCTAAGATAAACATGCATGGAACCTACGCACTAAGCAGTATTATAATTAAAATAAAGGTCGAAGGGACATACAAGTGCTGGAAAACTCACCAATAAGATTTATCACAAGAAGACCTTCACATTGGACGAGAAGTAACAGTGGAGTGCGTGAATTTTCCAGCAAGTTCAATGAAAGAACATGCACTTACAGTGTTGGCACAAGAGGTTGCAAATCCAAGGAAGATGGCATTTAGATGCCCTGAGCTTGGTTCCAGGGAACGTCGCCGATCGCTGGGAGGCGAGACGGGTCCTGATGGGACGTGTTGTTGCGCATGATGTCTTCAGCGGGCGGACAGTGTGGCCGAGGTCCGGGCTCCGGGGTGTAGGTGAACGTCAGTCCGGTGGCGTAGATGATGCCGTCATTTCGGACGAGGCTGACAGGAACTTGAGTGGGTTGGCGGACCCACAGCCACTCTCCACGGAACGAAGAGATGTCAGGGACGACACACAGCATGCTCTCTTGACACCTGGTGAAGGAGAAGACATGAACCACATTTATAAGCCAAAATATTTGGGTTCCAACAACACAATCTTTGATAATCCGATTGATATCGAATGAAATCTGTTAAGTAGTACTTGCAGACGTCATTAGCTGTCTTCTAAAGGAAAAATCAGAATTGGTTCTGATGAGTTCCCTTTTGGGAGTTCGCCAAAGATCCAACTCGAATAATGAGGAATTTCACCGAATTCTGTTTGCATTTTTCCTGAATAGTTAATGGTGTGGGATAGATGAAAATCGGGCTGATTTCGGAAAATAAGTCTCCTGTTATTTTTGGGAGACAATCAAAATTTATGATTTCATAAATAACCGGGAAAACGGACCTGAAGCAGGAACGCTCGCTGATTGGGCTGTTCGGATCGCCATCTCCTCCCAGTGTTGCCCATTGGGACGACGAAATCGTGTTTTCTAAGAGGAAAGTAATCAAACAAAAACAGGGGAAACCTAATTTTCCCCATCTTGCTTTTCCTATTTTTTTCTTCAATTTTTCGAATTTTTTACTGTTTCGTGAAATTTTGCATCTGGGGGCTATAGATTTCTCGATCTCAGCGCTTCAAGCGGCCATACATGAACTATTCCAGGATGAGGTCATTTTCCCGGTTTTTTTAAACGTTCGTATTTTCTAAACTGTTTTGTTTATTCGTAAATTAGGAAGATCGGGCTGAAAGTTTGCCGTAGGCGGTTTTTCGAGGTGCTGAATCCGATTTTGGGGTCAAAAATAGGAAATTCCGACATGGTGAAATTCCTCATTCTTGGGACGCGAGCAGTCACTAATCCAACTGATCCAAGTCAACTGATCGGGAATGGGGTCAACTGGAATTCAATTCCTTTTCCGAGCTTTCGGTAAATTTATTTCCTTCTTCAAGGCTCGAAGGACGTCCGTTCGCAGTAAACTCAAATATCTCACCGACTCAAGAAGTAAACTAGGTAGGACCTATTCACAGAAATGTACACATATACAGGGTTTAACACGAATAGCTCACGACCTTTCTCCCAAGTGTTCTACAAATAAGTTCCGACAAAAAGTGCCTTTTGACATTTTTTGGTATCCCCACTCAAAATTCCTTTTGACGCAAACGACGTATGAAAAACAAAACTCGTTTTTAGATTTGAGCCGACTCTTGAATTGAGGGAGTTATGGTAGAGTTATTGAGCAAAGATCAAAAACACGAGAAAAAAATTCAAAATAAAAAAACAGGCATTTTGAGTGGGGATACAAAAAAAATGTCAAGAGGCACTTCTTGTCGGAAATCACTACAAATTTTGTAGAACAAGTGGGAGAAAGGTCGTGAACCATTCGTGTTACACCCTTTATAACTAACTTAGGAATAATAAAATAGTCACTTCTAATCTGGAAGATTGGTCTAAAACTGATTTTTACCAATGCGTTTTTATTCCTCAGGGCTTATATGGCTAAACAGGTTACCACATTAGGTACCAAGGTACTTGGATATGTAAACATTTAGCCTGATCCAAAACGGGACTTCAATATTCACGTACACAAAGCCAAGTTTTCGTATTTGGAATGACCAACAGCTCTTCGTTTCCATTTCAGAGGACAAAAATTAAGCCGTTTTCGTGTAAGTAGAATTTCTTCAGGAACGTTATAAACGGGTGAAGTCTTCGTTACAATCACATATTAAACCGTGTACGAACTAGTACATGAAATACATAGAGGTTATAACCAATAAAAGCCTCCAAGCAGGTACACTTTCCCACGCTCTTCATGATAATATTGCAAAACCTAACTACCATTGTTTTCTAAGGCTCATTTTCGACTCCTAATTACTTTTTTATTGTTCCTGCCTCCAATTTTTCTACTCATCTCTCAGGAGGTTAACTGTTTTATTTGCATCGTATTATACCAAGAGAGAGACATCGGTGAGAAAAAGGATTTCAGAAGCGTGAGAACTACTACAATCTCAGAGTTCACTAATTACTTCTCACGGTTCATATTCCGGTGCAGACGCCTTAAGGATGAATTACCTCCAGAACAAAACATTGGTAATTTCTTAATTATAATTTCCTTCTGCGACATAGACAAAATTTGTAGACAGTTGAACGTCTTTGTGTTTACAGCCTGGAGTGTCATCATGTTCCACTCAAAAAGTTTTTAAGGTATTAAGTAAGGAGATTACTGTCAATAGTGGCGTTTTCCTAGCTCTACATATTTTTATTTAGATATGTATACCGTACATTCATTTATATATCTGGTATGCCGTATAGATACCTTCCAAGTGGCTTTACTCAAGGGCGAAAGTCCCATCAGAAGATTGGACTTACTATCTCAGTTAATATTCAGTGCTGATTTTCTTAGAAGACTTTATTCTGTTTATGGCCTTACAGTCATGTCCCTTGAAATGGTTAATTGGCAAAAATAATTTCGAGACATTGAATGTCTTACCTCTTTCCAAAGTGGAAATCGGTTAAAGGAGTACTGAGGCCAAGCCTTATGCTCTCCCCCTCCACTGCAAGCAGCAGAGGAAAAGCTCCTCCGGAGAGGGATTGTTCACACAATCAGCGTCGATGCATAATTGCATCTCCCTGTTACTTCTTACAGGTAGATGCCGCGTGTACTAGCTCATGCTTCCAGACTTAGCGGGTCTGGCGCCCGAGTTTTTGGTAATTCGCAAAACTCACATGCCGGGATCCGAGTGCCAGGTCAACGTGTTGGCCATGGCCCTCGGATCCCTACCCAGCTCTGCAGAACCCGCACTGCAGCCACGACCCCCGCGAATCCGACCTCAATTGGGGGGCAGACAGGTGGCACTTTGACTTACGAAATTTCGAGACATTGAATGTCTTACCTCTTTCCAAAGTGGAAATCGGTTAAAGGAGGACTGAGGCCAAGCCTTATGCTCTCCCCCTCTACTGCAAGCAGCAGAGGAAAAGCTCCTCCGGAGAGGGATTGTTCACACAATCAGCGTCGATGCATAATTGCATCTCCCTGTTACTTCTTACAGGTAGAAGCCACGTGTACTAGCTCATGCTTCCAGACTTAGCGGGTCCGGCACTTGAGTTTTTGGTAATTCGCAAAACTCACATGCCGGGATCCGAGTGCCAGGTCAACGTGCCCATGGCCCTCGGATCCCTACCCAGCTCTGCAGAACCCGCACTGCAGCCTGGGTTTTGTTAACCACGACCCCCGCGAATCCGACCTCAATTGGGGGGCAGACAGGTGGCACTTTGGCTTACGAAATTTCGAGACATTGAATGTCTTACCTCTTTCCAAAGTGGAAATCGGTTAAAGGAGGACTGAGGCCAAGCCTTATGCTCTCCCCCTCTACTGCAAGCAGCAGAGGAAAAGCTCCTCCGGAGAGGGATTGTTCACACAATCAGCGTCGATGCATAATTGCATCTCCCTGTTACTTCTTACAGGTAGAAGCCGCGTGTACTAGCTCATGCTTCCAGACTTAGCGGGTCTGGCGCCCGAGTTTTTGGTAAAAAAAAAAAAAAAAAAAATTCGAGACAATCGGAAAACCATTTTTAGTGACTAATGGAAACCCCAAGGGTTGAAAATATGTTCTCAGTGATTCTTTCAATTTTTCCAGCATCGCCATTATCAGGATCTCGGACTAAGTGAGTTCCACTTGTTTTCAGCTTTCAAAGGAAATTTAGAAGGAAAGTGTTTCGCTAACGAGGATGAATGAAGAAAGAGGTGGGGCCGTGATTAAGGGAGAGGCAGGCAATGGCATGTCAATGGAATTCAATAAAATTGTTCTTACAGTACCCAAAATGTTACACCCTAACACAATTTTTTTCTCTATTTTTTTCTTCTGAATGATGGCGAACAACCCCCCCCCCCCTCCACCCTTAAACTTTCTTTTGAGCCAACCCTCGTACATGGTATGCTAAATATTGAAGTAAAGAACACAAGTTAGGTTTAGGAGTTATCTAAACCATCTCACACGTAACCTCAATAATGATAATGTAGAATTACCTGTACATAGTCTCAGCTTCCACATCTCCAAACCAAACTTGAAGGTTAGGAGTGAAGTTCTCCCCAGAGAGCTCGAGCATAGCGACGTCACCTCCTCCGTTGAGATGAAGGCTGTGGACGATAGGAACTGGAGTTACAGGAGTCCTCACAGGACCCATACCCTCGTAGAATTGATACTCCGCTTTGTCCGTACTGATTATGGTCCAGCAGGCGCCGTCGTTGATCATCTCTTTGTTCGGCTCTTTTGGGCAGGGCGTTGCTTGAAATTGGATTATGCGCTCTTGTGACAAGCAGAGATACATTCTTTCTGTATCCTTCATGTAAAATGCGCATTTGTGGAGCTGGGAGACGGGATCGTCCGCTTCAAGTAATGCCATTTGCTTGTCGACTTTTCGGATGATGAGGCGCGGAAGTGCCATACCTGTTACAGAACACACCAGCTTCACTGTGCTCCCGTAATGCACGTATCCTTCTCTAACACTAAATTCTTCGCTCTCACTTTCTTCATCGTCCAACAAATGTATCGTAAAGGCCCCCCATTGAGTTGAACTGGCGTGGAAATTACCGTTCTCAACATGAAGGTACCGCGTACTAACTGTCTGAGATCGTAACCTATTAAACAAAGCAACTTTAGTTCCACTAGCTATGCACAAGTCCGCATTTTTTAAAGACTGCTTCTTTTTGGAAGGTTTCGATATCACTTTGATGCGTTTACTTTGAAAGACACCTATGTCATGGCCACTACCATAAAACATTTTTACGGAAAGCATGAAATGTTTTCTCTTGTCCGAGTCAGATATATAGAGTGTTTTCGCGGCACAGTACTGCTTCCCGTTGTTGAGGTCTAGTTGCTGCATGTCCTGGTCAGAGTTACCTATACCGATAAAAGCGCAGAGTTGTGCAGCGTGCTCTGAGTCACCTTCGCGCAGGAGTTGTTCCTGCCGCAGTCTCCAGCCCTCTCCGTACAGGTATATACAAGGAGGTGGACAGAAAAACCTTTTTTCGTTACCGTAAGATTTCTGCGCAACTTTAGCGTGAAGAATAACGATAACCATGTCGCTCCGTTCTCGGAGATAGCGCTCCATCGCTTCTCGCGTGAGTCTCTGCTCATCCGTGCTCCTGTATATGTACCTTTCCACAGGGTTGGGGAGGCTGTGGGCCATTCCAAACTGATGGGGCATCATGAAGATGGATTCGATTGAGGAGCGTCCATCCAATGAAAAAGTCTCAGATCAGCCCAGCTCCCTGCATTTCTCACCTCCTTCTCTCAGTCCTCAAAGATGTCTGAAATTAAACAAAAATGTAGTTAGAAACAAAATAATTAGCAGAATAATAATAAGGTTAAGATATTTAAGATATTTAAAGAAAGATATTTAAAAAAAAAACATTCCGATCATCAGTAGGGGTATCTTTGAAAGTAGGGGAAATATTCAGTAGGTATTGTTGTAGTTAACGGTTCCCCATGAATTTCATCAACATAGGAAGAACAGAAAACTTGATTCTATAGAAACATGAATTTTAAAGATCTAATAGTCGAACACTTTGAATGGTGTTTTTCGCAATACGATGACGATGTTCTCGGAGGTTATTAAAACGGAGTTCTCGGGGGTATATAGATGATTCCGATGAGTCTGTTCAGATTTTATTAAACGGGATAGATATGGCCAAAGGGTATAGCCATCTAGAGAGATTCTTATATAAAAGATTGCGCTCTAAACACACCAACCTTTTTTTTCAATTTTTCTCAGTTTCCCACCAAAACTTTTCATTGGGAAACCTTGGAATTCTGACTATTTACGGTGTTGAGAAAAGTGGCTATCTTGTATGATGAATGTTAATAAAACGTGGTAAATGAATCAGTAAAAATTGATACATGCTTAATTAGTAGTTAGCTGTTGTGTAGCAGTTGTTAGTGCGCTCATTGGTTGATAAATATTGAGCATGAGGTTGGTTGCCTTTAGCCGCATTGGGATGGTATGTAAAGAACAGTAAATAACCATTTCACGTTGAATCTTCGTCAGACAACCAATCCTAGCGTCCCGGATGTCATCAGCTGTCTTTCGAAGGGAAGATCATACCAACGACACGACTCCGAATGATAGAGGATTGGAATAGAGATATTGATAAAACTCCTCCATAAACTAACATGTTTTTTGCTGGGGGTTATTCTGAAACTGGCGAGATTTGAATATTATATAGATACTTAACTACTTCTCGTCATTTATCCTCACAATAGTTCAAATACACGCGCTTAATGCGATGTTTTTCAATCACCTACATAGTTTTTGAAGACACTTTTGTAGTTCTCATCTAGCCAATATCTAGCCAACCTCTATAGTGTACGGCATTAAGTTATCAAATTTTGTGAATTTAGGATGAGCTGATTGGAAGTATTTGTTCAGAAGTTTTCCTTATTTTTCGGGTTGAAATTTGACGATGGGATTGCCCACTAAACCACGATGCAAAAACTTCCAATGAAACCCGTTTGGAAGTTGTGCACAAAACAGAATAGTGTTCTAAAACAGCCTATTCCCATCCGCGGGCTTACAGTAAACATGTACTAATTTTCGAGATGATTGGTCGAGCCGTCTATCACTAATCGGTTCCAAATACAATTGAAGAATTTTTTGCTTCTGAGTCTACCAGGGTAGCGGAACCATTGTTTTCATTTTTCAAGGTTAAAAATAAATGTCCTCCAAAATCAAAATTTCACTCGCGTTTTACGTTTAAGACATTTCTGAACAATTTTGGTTCCATACCTGTCTGTCGTGAAATCCTTGTAACGGGCAAACTACTCGAAATTATTGTACGACTTCGATGAAATTTTCAGAGATTGTATGGGTTGCCGTGTGAATGGTCCCCTATGAAAGTAGTGCAAGGCACTTAGAGACTATGTTTTGAGATACTGCCATCCATACAACTGAGTTATGGATACGATGAAGCTATGTGCCACACCCACTTGGTCGGCTTTTAAAAATGTTTTGACACCAGCGTGGCTGATTTTCCCGAGGACGAACTGCTCGCTGCCATTCAATGACACCATCTCTATAAAATACCCCGACTCCACAAAATATATTCTACTAGATACATTTTTGAGAAAAGAACAATCATCTCAAACCTATATTCGCTTTCAAAAACATTAAATTTTTATGTTTTGGTAGCTACATGGTGAGGCGCTAGGCTCAAATCATACTTCCTCTTACTAAGTATTTGCAAATTATTACCTACACGACGGTTTGTTGTTTTTTTCTGTAAAGATCACCCGTTTGCGAAGAACACCGGTATCTTCCAACCGGTTGAAGGACCTTCCATCGAGAAGCAGGACACGTGTTAATCTCGATTAATTTCACGATCAACTCCCATTTAAACATTGATACAATGTTAGCACTCTGAACGGTTTCATTCGTGTCTAAAACTTGGACACTATCTTCAATTAATGAAAAACATCAGTATTAATTGAATAATTAAATACTTAATTATCCTCATATGAAGCTTTAGTTTCATTGAGTTCTGGGAGTTGTCAAAAATTCTTAAAATCGTCGCTAAATTAATTAATAAACAATATAATGCACATTGACAATTGACCCCCCCCCCTTACCATTAGAAATGACTGTCTGACCAAAATTGGCACATGGGAACTGGACAGCGCAGCGTACAGGGTACGGCGAATGGACGGAAAAATGTTTATTCGATTTTTGGATTCTACGTACATTGAACGTACGTAGAATCGCTTTTGGTTAATCAAGTCACTTCTGTAAGGGGTGAACAATATGGATTGAAATGTTCAACACGCCCTAGTTCGAAAACTCTCGATATGAAGGTATTTTTCATTCAACAATTTAGAATAGAATTGATTTTTTTTAGAATCGAATGAGGCCACCCAGAGATCGGAGGAACAAACCGTTCGCTCCTTAAGAGGACTTAGGGGTGGGATTTTCAATAAAACAGAAACACGAGTGTGAATCGCAAAGACTGTTCACGGAAGGAAACAGGCTAAACTCCGTTCAAATTTTTGCAGATCAAATGCGATCATTGTTGGTTTCATTGAAAATAGTTTTGTGTTGTACTCAGTTGTGCGTCCTTAGCAACCAAGCATCAAATTTCGTTAAGAGGGCACCCACAGCTCTTGGATAGCGATGTTGTTGCTAGTAAGTAGTATTAATGGAAAATTATATGCAAAAGTTGTCATTGTTTAATAATTTTCTGCGGGTTTCTTCAACTAATCGAACTAAATACGTTGAGCGAGAAGATTAATAACAAATATGAAGTCATGTTTTTCTTTTTGTTTATTCCTTCCAAACAAACCTGACTTGAGAGCCGAAAATTGGGATATTACAGTAGGTACTGAAGTAGGACTTCAGTTCTTCCAACTGAAGAACTGTAGGTAGGTTCAACTGAACCTTCGTAATACATCATGTAGCAGAATGGCATAAATAGAGCGGTTATTGGTATTAAAGGAAAATCAACGGTAAACGATTTGAAAGAGCAACTTTAGTTAATAAAATATTTATGAAAAATGTACCGTCTAGGTTATGAACTTCAACTGAATGAGGTGACGCGAACGCTGACAAGTATTATTTATGATCAAAGGTTTTTGCGCATACTGTAACGTTGAAATTGGTATACTGATATTCTCCCTTCCTGAATACCGGAAGTAGGAAATCTTTTGCTAGGTAGGGAAAAAAAGCTTTTTCTAATTAACATCATCCGCAACAGTGTAACAGCTAGACAATATCCTCAGCTAGAAATATGTCATATTTCTATGACAATATGTCATATTTCTATAAGGATATTGTCTAGCTGTTACACTGTTGCGGATGATGTTAATTAGAAAAAGCTTTTTTTCCCTACCTAGCAAAAGATTTCCTAGCAAAAGATCAATGTTGTACATTGTACAACATTGATACCAACAATCAATCAATTGAATAAGGGCCTGATTTCTACACAACTTTCAAATGCCGGATCGGGGGCTCAATGGTACGTTCTGCAGATATGGATCAAAGCACAGATCAAGTTAGACGAATAAGGAAAAATATCCAATGCGCTGACCAAAACGAGGGTTACGTAGGTCTACGGGTTATGATGTGAACCGGAGCAGTATCTGTTTTCTCTCGAATGATTAGAAAACGATAAATGTGAGCGAAAAGAGGTATCAACGACGCTGAACAAATAGTACTTATAATATGCAGCTGAATTTAGAAAAATTGTTATTTTGGGAATCTATTTGGAAGCGTTGTCAGGGGGAAAATGTGTTGAAATTAAGATTGAAAATTTGCAAAAAGTCGTTCAAGAGGTATAAAGAAAGAAAGGCAGAGGCATATAAAGTATAGGCGATGACCTCAAAATTCGAGACCAATGTTTTTTTCGAGCCTTTCAAACTGTTCCGCCGCAAGAGCAAACTAACCGAAATTCCCCGGAACAAATATTGAAAATTTCAAAATTTTTCATGTTTTTTGAATTGCAGAACATGAATTTGAAGGTTGAAGACAAACTTTAGCCGAAAACCTTGTGAAATTGGCAAATATATTTTAGAAAGAAAGCGTTTTTTTTTTCAGGATGACCACTACTAACAAAATTTACTCTTTTTGATTTATTATCTTCTATAACAAACCTTTGGAATCGAGCAAGAACAAAAAATATGAAAAATCCCGAAATTATACTTACGCTAGCGTAATTTCTGAATTCTTTCCGCTCTCATATCGACTTCATTCTACTACCATTGCGAACTATCTATCCTACAAGCAGATACCCCGTAACATGGATACGTCTATGGGCTGGGGGTCATATTTTACAACATTTCCAAGTCAAACTAATCCTTTTCCAAATCAAATTAAACTTTTTTCTTATCAAATTAATCCTAGAACTCCCTTGAATCCCTTGAATTCATAATAATTATTTTATATTGAATAAATATTCTCTCTCTCTGTCTCTCTGACCCGAACCTACTACACCTTACACGAATAATGGAGTACTCCGAATTGGTAAAATGAGACGACCCAATGAAATACAGTTATTGTTGCAGTGATTGATTTGTTGTAGTCGATTGTTGTATCGTATTGTTGAGTTTAAAATATCAATAAAAATAGCCATTACATAATTACTATAAATCATGCCATTAAAATTATATAGGTAACTATGTCGCCAATTTTGAATATCGCTAAACTAGAATGTCTTGAATCTTGTCAGAATGTCTTAATAATCTGGAACTAACAGAATCATGGCCGATGAAAATAGATGTGTTATGGAAATAGGCATATTTTTATGGTTTTGTTGATATGAGAGAAAAGCAGTAATCAGCGAATTTTACATTTTAAGACTGATGTACATAGTGTTGCTTTTCAGAGAACTGAATTGTGTTACTAAGTTTCTATATTATCACTGCGAGTGATCTCTACTCATGATTGGGGGTCTGTAATGAACTGAAGATGTGGGTTAGCTTCAACATTCATAATAGGTATTATCAATTTCAAAGAGATAAGTAAGTGCCTTTTTTCGGGAAGGAAATGTCACCTATATACATTCATTGCCCATACTTTCTTCATCGATATCCGGAAAGTACTTGAAGCCCATTAACGACATAGACGTCATAACGGTCGGTCTTGATCGTAATATTGCTGTAGGACCCCCACAAGTAATACTAAGTATTGCCAAGTAATACCAAATCTTGGTGGTACTACTCTCGACCGCTAAGCTGAAAGGCTACATCTGGTAATAGAGAATAAACGCTGCAAATTATTACACAATGGTTTATTATTTGTCTATATAGATCACTCGTCTGCAAAGCCACCAACCATCCAACATGAAGAAAAACATCGATCGCATTTCGGTCAGCTATAATTTGAACGGAGATTAGGCCTCTTTTGCGATTCACATTCGTGTTTCTAATTTATCGTACGTCCAACCCTTAAATTCTTAAAGGGAGCGGACGGTTTGTCCTACAGGGCTCCGCGTGGTCTCAAACAATTCTAAAAATTCAATACTATCTTAAATTGATGGAAAAACAATACCTTCATATCAAAATTTTTAGGAGGAGTTAGGGCGTTTTCAAAATTCATTTTTCAACCCTTAGAAGTGACCTACCTCAACCAAAATCTTCGGGGCACAACTAGACCCCAAATGGAACCTACATAGCAAATTTCATTAAAAACGGCGCCGCGTACGGCGGACGAACGGCCAATTTTTTATTCGATTTTTGGATTCTACGTACCTTGAAACGTAAACCAACAAATTTTGAGGGGGTGTTAAAAAAATTTTCTTGGTCGATTCCAAAGGTTCATTATTGAAAACAATAAACCAAAACCATAATTTCTTAAGATACCTTGAAAGCTGCTTTACTCATTTGTAGTAGGTACTACCATTATGACAGAACCTACAAAACCTATGATAGATGATCCTTGTAACGTCGAGCTGGTTTTCATGAACACCGTAGATACCGACGAAGAAACTACGGGCAATCAGCACGAACGTATAACATACTACACTACACAAATTTACCTCCTGAAATTGTTATTATACAATTACATGCTAACCCTTATCTTCTGTACCTGCAACGATGGAAAAATGTAGATGGAACGGAAATTAATACTCAGCTCCCTGAAAAACTCTCTTTGTATGTACAAAGGTTTGTACAAAAGTATCTTTGAAAGTAAAAATGGGCACATTGCTACTTTCTGCATACATCAATAAATCCATAAAAACCTATGTAAGTCTATCACATATCTATTGGTTTATTATTTTCAATAATGAACCTTTGGAATCGACTAAAAAATATTGTTTAACCCCCCTCAAAATTTGTTGGTGCTTAGTACGTAGAATACGCGGCACTTTCCTTAGTAGTTACCATGGACCGATTTTGATGAAATTTGGTAAATGGACTCCATTTGGGGTCTAGTTGTGCCGCGAAGCTTTTGGTTGAAAGGTTTTAGTAATTTCTTAGTGGTGAAAATTAAGGGTTGACATTTTCAAGAGTGCCCTAGCTCGATAACTCTTGAAATAACGGTATTGTTTTTTCATCAATTCAAGTTAATATTGAATTTTTTAAAATTTTTTAAATTGAAAACTTTATTATTTAAAGAATATTACAGTTATTTGTGCATAAGGATATAGTAAGGCTGGGCCCTAATTCACATGAAACGTGTGCTTAGGTAAGATTCACTAATCGTCCAACAATCAGAATCCAACAACAAAGTACAACAATAGAATATCATCGACAACATACTTAGATATAGGTTAGATATAATAATGAATTTTTAGAATCTTTTGAGACCACGCGGAGCCCTGTAGGACAAACCATCCCTACGAGAATTAAAGGGTTGGGCTTACGATAAATCAGAAACACGAGTGTGAATCGCGAAAAAGGCCTAATCGTTGAAATTTTAGCTGACCAAATTGCGATCAGTTAGGAATTATAGGGTTAGGTTAATTACCTATAGGGTTAGGAATTGTTCGTTTCTTTGAGTTGTACACAGTTTTTCGTCCTTAGCAACCAGTAATCATATTTCATAACAATTAGGGCACCCTTAACTCCCTGTTTCTTCGAACTGAGAGTGAAGCATTTATTTCTTCCACATAAACTTGACAGTGAAGTAGGCATGTGGTAGGTAGGTAGTATCTACGGTTGGTAGATGATGACAATGGCAAAGCCGTGTTCTTTGCAGACGAGTGATCTAAATAGAAAAATAATAAACCTCTGTGTAATAATTTGCAGCTTTTTTTATTAGCCTTGATACTGTTCGTTCCAAGTAATTACGACGTCCTGACAAACGACTCAATAATTTTGAATACAGCAATATTCAACATTTTGAGGGATTTATACTATACATGATAATAATTTGTAATTAATTACTTACCTCGGTAATAACTGCATTTGATTAATTCGGTACAATTTTTCAATTCGGTAACTAGTTTACCAATATTCCATTTTTATTTAAGGTAGGTCAAGGTTTGGGAATTTGGTACGGTAGGCAGTGCGATTACAACTGACGACTGGGAGCTCGGCTAGGGCCGCATTCCAGCTGGTGTCAGCAAAAACGAGGTCCCCACTTCGTGTCAGAATCAACTAACCTAAGTTCATATAATAAGCATAGGAAATGTTCAATTACCTCAGGGTTTCTTTCAAAACTCTGAGTAGAACATGAAATTGGTATAAAGAGGATTTAAATGAAGATACACTAATTCGATATCTTTCGCTCACATGGAGACCAAACTACTGAAGTGTCGATCTCATTGTACCGGGAAGTTTGAACATTAAATTATGCACACACGCGACTAGCAACACAATACGTAATCACCGAGCAAAAAGATCAAATAGCTCACGATCCCTTGAAAATTTGGTGTTTCAATCCGTATACAGTGGAGGTACGCACACTAAACTACCACTGATAGGTAGGGTTGTTTCGGCTAGACTAGAATTGAACACCATCGAACTGACGTTGTTCAACAATGAATCTGGTACTTCTGGATGCCTGTTTTAGGATGCTAATTAAAATTTTCCTGTACTATGGTACTACAAGGTACTAAAATTCACTCATTTGACCAGGAAGATACCAACTAAATTTTAAATTGGGGATCAACACTTATTTTCAAAGTAAAATTACTTTACGATCAGGTATTTTGTAGAATTTTTTTATGTTAGGGATTAGTGGTTAGAAATGTACAATAAATGTATGTTCCTAGGTGCTTCTACTGTCTAATCGTTATCACTATTAGAAGGCAACCCAACTTACATGCATGTTGATTTCGTTATACAACCCAATGAATGTTCATTCATACCTCCGTATTCTCGGGGTATTGTGCGAAATGAGAGACCGAAAAAAACCCTTCTCAAACATAATTATTGGGGATGGTACTAGGTACCTTCTGCTACTACTAAATCCAACTAAACTTATCGAGATAGTCATGCATAATACGACAGACCTAGATCTGTTCTTGAACATAATTTTTTACTTTTTGATCTGACCAAGCGTATGAGTAATCAGCAATATGAAGGGCAGACGTCAATATCTGAATGAAAGAGTGGGCTGCTTCATCTCTAAATTTCAGGCACATGACAACATAATCGACGTATCATCGGTAATGGACGTTTTCTATTTCAAGAACAGTTCGTAGGTACAAGCCAATGAAACAAAGGAAATTAATACGCACCATTTCGATAGAATGTGTAGGAAGAATTGGAAGCAATAAAGTCGATATCCATAAGAAGTTTGTCCGCTGTTTTCAAAACATAGTTCGAAAACACCTGTTCACTATGGGAAATTTTCCGACAGTCTGGCCAACGTGAACGCACAATCGATGAGCGCCCCCCAAAACACCGGTGTTCTGGAGGAAAAACGAACCGGAGGAAAACTGCGGAATATCCGGCGAGCTGAGGAGGGATACCGTTCGGGAAAAACCTCGACGTTGAGGGAGAAAAACTATCGTTCGAGGGAAGAACGAGGAAGAGGTTGACTGGAAGGGAGTTGACTGAGAAGACGAGAGACGTTGGTTGATGAGAAAAATGATAGTTGGAGGCAGGTGGTGGTGGTGGCGGCGGTGGAGGGGTCGGCGTCGGTGGTGGGAACCCCCCTCGGCCAATCGGAACATCTGTCGGTACCCACGGGCTTCGCACTCGCGGTCTGCGGACAGCACTTCGGGAAGCTAATGGAATCTCCCGCCGTTTAGGAGGTAGGATATGCAAGTCAACATAATTATTTTGATTTGTCAAGCAAATTTTGTATTTTCAGTCAACTTTAAACATTTGCTCTTAAACAATAAATGTGTCTAGGTCAACCTTGAATTTCAATATTAACCTTGAACTTGTAGAAAATTTCAAATTTGTTGTGTAAAATCTTGATAGTGCCATGGAAACGCTAAGAAGTACCTACTAATATCAAGTACCTACTAATATCAGTATACTCTTATCAATAGAGCTCGGAAAATATGCACGAAAATTTCCCGAAAATATGCACCGGAAACTAAAAAAATATGCAAAATATGCATTTGCCCTTAAAACTGCATACGACTTTGGAATTTCAGTATTTTAAGAAAGGATGTTCCATATTATTACATTTTTTTAGCCCTTTTTTCTCCTAGAAAAAAGTTATGAAGCATCAGGTAAAGTAAACAAGCAATTCAAAAAATTTAAAAGTGGAAATATCTTTTGGAGAGTAGGGAGAGTCCCATGAGCTGTCTTCTCCTTTGAGAATTTTCGCGATTTGAACCACTGAAGACCACCCTGCATTTTTCGATAGGACCCTCTCCAGTTTATCCTTGACGGCTTTTCCAGTTGTTCCATGCCAGTGGGAGCTTTTTTCGAGCAGGTCGGAAACAGCACCTACGGCAGAGCAGAGATCCATTCCCCTGGTCTCCATTAGCCCATTACCTGCTGGGGTGATGTGAGTGAGGGGAACAAAACATTCCAACATTCGATGTCGAATATTGTCAACTTCCAGCACTGACTTTAAAAAAAATCCAGAATACGCAAAAAACTGGTAAAATATGCTGCAAAATATGCAAAAATCCCCAAAATGACCAAAATATGCAAAAATCCCCAAAATGACCGAAATATGCAAAAATATGCAATTTCAATTTCAATTTAAACCACCGCATACCCTTCAGAAACCTTCAAAACGTTCAAATACAAAGATATAGGTACTGCATAATAAAAGATACCTATGCAAAATATGTATATGCAAAATATGCAGATTCCGAGCTCTACTTATCAAGCAGCCGTTTTCTACTAACATCCTTAACGAAGATTCGACTGAGAAAAATAAGAAAATAAATTACTTTCAAACCATGTTACAAATTTAAATTCTCTAACCATGTACTTACGTATTACGTACTTGTCGTATGTACGTATCCACCAATATTTTGTAATACGTATTACAAAAATATTTTGGGATAAATGTAGGGGAAAGTGGGTCCATTTGACCACCTAACACTAAAACAATGCTAGTGAATGTATAAATTTCATTATTTCATTATTATTATTTCAATTATTTCAGAATAAAAATGTCGTTGTTCTCTTTGACTGATTATTAATTTACGTACTTTTGAATAAATTAAATACCACTAAATAGTAACGATCAACTAAAAACATTTTCAAAAAACAAGAAATTATTAAATACAGGTATACCCCATTTAGAAATTGCAAACCTATCTTCTACCACTTAGCGATTCACAATCGATTTACTAACTAAACCGGAATCTTTCGTTCGTACCATGAATGGTAACTATTCTAGATTGTACACTATCTAGTTACCCAAGAAATTATTAAGACGGGGATGAAAGTAAAATAATTAAGTAGTTTTTTCAGTCACTTCGAGGAATTTAAAAGTTTTACGGGCTTGGAAAATGTTTCATATAATGATAACTGGAATAATTTTACATCCCCACTATCTTTTTATTGAGGAACCTAAAATTATAAAGATAGTAACTACATAAACATCGAAAAGTATTTGAGATGGCAAAACACTGATCCTAGTAATCCAAGGGCGATTTTGAAAAGCCCCTTATTCACTATACTTACGTAAATTCAGTTCATTGTTCATTTTTTCCTTAGTATTTTATACTTGCTTTATATTTAGGCATTTAAATTTTACATTGACATATAAGAGAAAATTAACTTAAGCTAATGGAACGTAAGCTCCACTTATCTTTACTTACCAGCGTTGCTACTTAGTACGTAAGGTCCAAAAACGTACACGTTGCACGTGGGAAAGACCCCCCCTTTCGCCACCATTACCAATCTCGGAGGATTACCTCCGGAAAAATAATAAATACAAAACAAGTTATTTGAATGACTAAAAACAGGTTTTTTTAAATTTTTATAAAGAAAATCGTTGTCTCATGACACGCCGAATTAAAACTTCTCCTCCCTCGGGATTAGGCTGCTTTGAAGTCGGTCAAAAAGCAATTATATTTTTCGTAAAGTAGAGTAATAAGCCGTTGCAATTTTGCAAAAAACCAACCCAAATTTTATTGATGTCAAAAGGAACGGCAAAGGATACAAGAATAATAGTTTAAAACTAATGTTATTTTCAAAAAATGTTGAAATTGATAAAATAATTACTGAAACTTTCAGAGTCCAGAGCTCATGTTTGAGAAATTACTTCACGTTTTTCAGCGTTTTCAATTTTATGGGTAGGTAATGAAAAATTATTACTTTCTTAATTTAGTCACTGTGTCAAATTAGTAACCTTAAGTAATTACCTTAGTCACTCTTAGATAATTTTCAGGTAAGAGTTGTGATCAGTTTTTCGATGAACGATCAAATTTTCAATTTTTAGAAAATTTCTAAAAGAACATTTATTCAAGATTCTTCTTTCCTTTATCGAATTTTTGAAAAAAATCAAGTTGTTATAATGGCCTGAAAATTGTCGGTACAACCGTTATTATCTCCTGATGGTTCTAAATTAAACCACGTTTTTTACATTTCGGAACATAATTGAACACTTATGTTTTTACTGTAAAACAAGTTAAATACCCAAAAAAAGAAGCTGGGTAGGTTTTAGGTGTATCTACTCTTTTAGGCTTACAAAGGTCTGTTAGTTTAGTGAGTAGGTAGCTGTAAGACCCTTTGTTCCTTTTAAAGATGGAAATTCCAAGTGCTTGCATTCCTGGGCGACCGTGGGAACTCCCATTTTAAAATTTAAAGGGAAACACAAAATATGCCTTCGCATCGTTATAATTACCGTGATTATCTTCAGATTCAAGAAGGAGTCCGGAAAACGGAAGTGGCTTGCCTGAAGATGGGGGCAAAAGGAGAGGAAACGCTCCAGTGACCACGGGAGTTAGCTGTTGTGTGCTACCCGCAGATTGTCTCAAGACGGCTTCTGCCTTCATATCAAAGCTTAGAAGAAAGAGCCGATTTTTCCCACGATGTCCACCGCGAACTCCGTGTGAGAAATAGAAAGAGCATCCGTTCCCTACCCGGTCCCCCCCCCCCCCCCGTTGCCATCTTGAAGACGGTGTGACGTTTCGTATGGAGTTGGAGTTCACGACCTCCCCGATCAGCTGATTGAGTTTTGTAAATTTGTTTACCTTTTCTTCGCGTCAAACATTCTCATTTTTGCTGCTCGCTGTTTCATTTCCTTCGGTAATCTCGTGTCCTGGAGTAGAATTCATCCAAGTGTCATCCGATATCGCTGGGAGCGAGCACAACTTGTCACCCGAAACCGTCATGTGAGTGATATTCTGACGTAACTTAACCTTGCTCCTGTTGACTCGGCTTGTCCGTCTTGAGTACGACACCGGTTTCAACTTTCTACTTTTTTCAATTTTTGTTTCTCTGATTTCCGATATTGATTGGACTTACGAAGAGAAAATCGATCACCCTACTTGGGCACATTCTCTTCACTTGATGTCACCTAGACTTTACTTACCTGTTATCAGATTGCTAAATGTATACATCATGACATAATCTACTTGATACACTAAGATGATGAAGTCGTTGTATTTAACTGGATGCTTACCTATCCAATGAATACCTAGACATGCTGAGTATGTCTGGGTTGGTAGATACATACCTTTATATTTGGTTTATGTACTTAAGTGTCGGTTGCAATACTTCACTTCAATTCTGTAGAGCTGAGAGTGAAACCGTTTGGCACTAAGCATTAGTGGTTCTTCCACATATCACATCTTGCCTCCTCGTATCTACCTGCTCTATTCAAGGCTGTGACTGATGGATATGTTAGTTTGGCCTAACCTTGAATTTCAATGGCAGGCGGAGGGATTCGTTTAGAAGTAACTCGGTAGGTACCTAACAAAAACCAAAAATAAACAGGAAATTGTGAGGATGACCCCTAGCTATATCTAGATTCATTCTTGGAGCTCTGGAAAGGGTAAATGACCAGGATGGGGTTCCTGCTAGGGGCACCTCTGGATCCCTCCCCTGGGATTTCACTGAGAGGGCGAGCTTGAAGGCCATAGGCTTGGCCCTTGACCTAAGCGTCAGAAGAACCATTTTTTCAAGAGAAGAAGACTTAGAACAAATATCCCCATTGGATCACTCCAGTTTTCCCTGAGTTCCCCAGACAGAGAATCATTCGATTAACAGGTACCTACTGTTATGTTGGCGTGTTGTCGAGTGAAGGCGATGGTCTTCTCAATGGCTTCTATTGGTCCCTACTCAACGAAGGTGAAGGATGGAGTAGCACTTTCTGCCCGGCGTGTTTACGCCTACCGTCTGCAGGAGTGCATAGAACTTTTTAGCTCAGCCGCAATCCTCGGCGCGATTGCTCGCTGACCAGAGGGAGGCGGTACATTTACCTAGGTCC
Organism: Apolygus lucorum; assembly: GCA_009739505.2. Taxonomy (NCBI): domain Eukaryota; kingdom Metazoa; phylum Arthropoda; class Insecta; order Hemiptera; family Miridae; genus Apolygus; species Apolygus lucorum. The sequence continues at coordinate 45,803,874 of CM019176.2, read as the reverse complement.
TAGTTGGGGAAGACAACTCCTAGTCGAAATGGGAGTGGAGGCCAGCTCGATGAGCCTACCGATACCTCCGAAGAACTTGGGGCTTCCAAGAGGTGACGAGGGAGAGCAAGAAATAATCAAGTCGATTTGTTGTAGACGAATGCATGTAGGTGAAGCCCTGAGTCCTCCTTTTATACTTCTTTTATAACAAGGTATAACTTTTATAACAAGTTAAAGGGAGAGTGGAGGAGGGTGACGTCAAGTGACGTGTTTGTCCCCCATACCTCACTACCCACCTGGCACGATGAGTCACTCAGGGTTTCCCTAGTGTCCTTTATTGGAGAACTAACATATTCGAGTATATGAGTCATTACACCTACAATAGATACTTGATTTACGAGTGTACTTGTCATCACAAGCTCTTATTAATTACCTATGTATGATTTTTACAGGATACCTTAGCTAAGGATTATGGGAGTACACGGGCTGTGGAAGCTGATCGATAAAGCTGGTAGACCGATTCCTGTGGAATCACTGGAAAACAAAGTTTTAGCTATCGGTATCCTTTTCATAACCAACAAGATATTATTATCTTCCTGTTTGCATTGAACTTAGTAATTTAGAATATGATGTTTTATTATAGACCTTTCATTGGTTTTAAGATCATCACAAGTAAATAGTGTAATGACTTCACCATTCCAAGTCTAACTCCCTGATATCTTTTGGCAAGAATGGCGCGGCTGAATTGTATCTTTCCATTGTTTTCTATTCTTTCTTAAATTGGTATTAGACCAAAAGCTAGAGTCGGGACTATATACGCCGAGGTAGAGACAAGACTACTCTTTCGGACTCATTCTTTCTAGATTTGCGAGCGACTTGTTAAATCCTTCAATTCAACTCTTGAAAATTGAAAATATCAAAGGAAAGAGGAATAGGAACCTCATCTCCCTTGGTATACAGGTTTGTTACAAATTTCCAAGGATGGGGATTCCGTTGGTATGCTCACCTTCTTACCACTCAATTAAATTCACCTTTTCTCCAGTTAAGTCAGTAGAATCAGGTCAGATTGACAAAAGTAATTTTCCCAGTTATCAAATGTATTCTAAATTTTGCAGTAGTTATTATTGCCGTCGGTGAACCCGACGTTCGCACCACAATTTCAAAATTACGGCAAAACTCATTCCCCACAGCGAGCCTGTCACTAAAATACTGTAAGTAGTAGTGATGTCCACAAAATTTGAACGAATCTAGATCATTAGGTAGCACTGTCCTAAGATAGGATTGGTATTCGCAAAAGCTCTGTGACAATCGACAGTGGTAGATCAAAGATAATGATGAAATAAGATGAAATCATTTGACGATACACGTCGCTAAATATTTTCATTTCTATGTACGGACCCTTAAAATCTAAAACTCTATCAAAATCGAATTAATTGAGGGTTGTACTCGGTACTCTTTGATACGATTTCACGAAGAGTTGAGTTGTGGAATCTCTAAACATACCTCCCTCCAGTTCTCCACCGATCCCTGGGAAAATCTCGGCCGAGGAATATATTTTTCTCCGAGAGGAAGCTCACCAAAGCGTTTTCCCACAGTTTCGGGCTCCCCAGATTTCACATGCTATTGTTACTCCCCTCTACTAGTACCTGCGTCTTATTCATAACAATTAGTCCGTTTTCAACCTATTTCCTCGCTTTTATAATTGCTCATTAATTAGAGCAGTACTTCTTCCAATCTCGAGGGATAATTTACATACGGAGTTCTTTGGGAACGGGCTGGAGGCGTTTAACATTCCCCAGGCGTAGGCATCCAATTTAAAGGGAAGCGCCCTTTTTCACGGCCGTAAGTTCACCCCGAAGGACTTGAGCCGTGAAAGAGGACATATAAGTTTACTTGGAATCAAAGGTAGGTTGGTCAATTATATTATCTTTGGAATCTAATTGTATCTTCCTTAATGCACCGTTTGATCAGACGTCTCAATATGGTTGTATCAGCTGGTGAGAGGTTTCGACTCTTCAGCGAGGCCTGGGAGCAATATGTTCCTCCTTGGTCTCTTCCACAGGATCTGCAAGCTCCTCTTCTACAGAATAAAGCCGATTTTCGTTTTCGATGGCGGTGTTCCGAGTTTGAAGAAGAAAACTATTGTAAGTTCACATTTTACATACCTAAACGATGTACTGGGATCTGGGTACACAAGTAAACAATAGAAATATCAGAATAGGTTCCATGGAACGGAGATTATAATTAAATCATGGCAGTTTCTAGATTTTGGTTTATTATTTTCAATAATAAGCCTTTGGAATCGAGCAAGAAAAAAAAAAATTTTAACCCCCCCTCAAAATTTGATGTTTTACGTTTCAAGGTACGTAGAATACGAAAATCGAATAAAAAAATTTCCGTCCGTCCGCCGTACGCCGTACGCGGCACTTTTCTTAAGGCTCGATTACACAGGGCTAGTTTACTGGCCCACAATCTCACTAGCTAGCGAGTAGCTTGTAAAGTAGCCGGGTCGTCAACTTTTCCAGCAGCTCGCCAGCTAGTCTGCTAGTCAGCTAGTGAGCCGATGACACGGGGATAGTTCACTAGCGGCTAGTGAATTCGCTGGCTAGTAGCTAGTAAACTCGCCCTGTGTAATCGAGCCTTTAGCAACAGTGGACCGATTTGGTTCAAATTTGGTATATGGGCTCCATTTGGGGTCTAGTTGTGCCGCGAAGCTTTTGGTTGATGTAGGTCACTTCTAAGGGGTGAAAATTAAGGGTTGAAATTTTCAAGAGTGCCCTAGATCGAAAACTCTCGAAATAAAGGTATCGTTTTTTCACCAATTTCAAATAGTATTGAATTTTTAAAAATTTTTGAGACCACCCGGAGCTCTGTAGGACAAACCGTTCGGTCCCTACGAGTACTTGAAGGTTTTCCTTCGATAAAACAGAATCATGAGTGTGAATCGCAAAAGAGGTCTAATCTCCATTCAAATTTTATCGGACTAAAACGCGATCGCTGTTCATTTCTTCGATTTGTATACAGTTTTGGCTTCTGCGTAACCAGTAATCAAATTTCCATAAGAAGCAATCTATTTTTCCAATCGAGTGTGAAGCGTTTAGTTCTTTCTAATAAACTTGATTGTGAAGGTGTGAAGCCAGTATGGTGTGGTAGGTAGTACCTAGCTGGTAGGTAAAAAAAAGTTGGTAGGTAAAAAAAAATGTTGGTGGGTAAAAAACGCTGCAAATCATTGCTCAAAGGCTTCTTCACTCTTCAGATCACTGATCAGCTGAGTGAGCTCCGAAGCCATTTTCAATCCTATTGAATGGAAGTCCTCTTCCAGGCGTCTCCAGCATTCGAGGAGATCTTCTTCAATCCACAGATCACTGATCAGCTGAGTGAGCTCCAAAGCCATTCTCAATCCTATTGAATGGAAGTGCTCTTCCAGGCGTCTCCAGCATTCGAGGAGATCTTCTTCACTCTTCAGATCACTGATCAGCTGAGTGAGCTCTGAAGCCATTTTCAATCCTATTGAACGCAGGAAGCTGAAATTTGGGAGGGAAGGTCAAGGGAGAATACAGATGGTGGTAGGTGCTATTGATGGAGAACCAGTGATCTATACAGAAGGGTGATCTATACAGAAAATAATAAACCTTTGAGCAATGATTTGCAGCGTTTTTTATAGAGTGAATAAGGAGTGATTGATAGAAGGTAATTCAGCTTCATCCCAACTGGTGTAGATTTTTCGACTTTCTGCCTTTAGGAATCACTTGGACTACTAAAGAAAAGAAGTGAAAGAGTTGTCGATTATTATCTTGTACTATCGATGAAAATGTATTTTACCAAAGCTTCATTCAATTGAGAAACCCCCCGTTTTATTATTTTCAATAATAAACCTTTAGAATTCAGAAAAAAATTCGTTTTAATATAAAATTTAATCATTTAATTTTTTCATTTTAGATTTTGATGATATACCCAGAGCTCTATATGCTATGTCTGTATGATCAACCGTTTGTTATTGAGGATAATTAATTACCTAATTAATCAATGTTCCATCACTTTTTCTTAAATTTGAGATAGTGTGACCAAAAGAAGCAATTTTACTCACCCCTTTTTTACAATACGATTCTACTTATTAGTTTATCAAGCATTATTAGTCTTCATCTTCTCTAATTTAGTTTCTATATTAGTGTTAGTTTCGTGTGGTCACAGGGGCGCCTACCACTCTACCTGTTGAAGTTTTTTGATACTATTTGCTGAGATACTTCTTTTACGCTTCGCCAGAGCACAGCACTGTGAATTTGGTCTGTTTTCACGTCATTTTTCGGGAGGAAACCCGGAAGTGATGTCCTCAGCCTCCCTCGATTTTCGCGGTGTTTTTGACAGAGGCTCCACTTGTTTAGACATTTTCTTCTACGGTAATAATTTCCCTTGGGTATTCCTGGTGTTAAACGTTATTCTTGGGCCCTATTATTGGATTTGACTTGAAATTCCAGAATCTAAAATTGAGGTAAATTTCCCATTCCTGGCAGTTTAGTAGCGTTTTAGTAGTTCGTGAGACTGTACTTTGGTTTATTGTAGTTCGCTAGAAAACTTTGAGTGCTAACAGCTTTGAGTTGTGACAATGAAGGCAATTAACGAATAAAACCCATGCGTCATTTAGGTTGAAATTTCGCGGGGAGCAGTTCTCCTCTATGACCAGGTGGGTTAACGAAATTCACACTTTTGGTTTATTATTTTCAATAATGAACCTTTGGAATCGACCAAGAAAAAAAGTTTTTAACACCCCCTCAAAATTTGATGGTTTACGTTTCAAGGTACGTAGAATCCAAAAATCGAATAAAAGTTTGGCCGTCCGTCCGCCGTACGCGGCACTTTTGCCACTTAGCATTGACCGATTTTGATGAAATTTGGTATTTAGGCTCCATTTGGGGTCTAGTTGTGCCCCGAAGATTTTGGTTGATGTAGGTCACTTCTAAGGGTTGAAAAATGAATTTTGAAAACGCCCTAACTCAAAAAATTTCGGTATAAAGGTATTGTTTTTCCTTCAAATTATGATAGTATAGAATTTTTAGAATTTTTTGAGACCACACGAAGCCCTGTAGGACAAATCGTTCGCTCCTCACGAGAATTTAAAGGTACGATAAATCAGAAACACGAGTGTGAATCGCAAAAGAGGCGATATCCAGGCAAAATCTCTGTTCAAATTATAGCTGACCGAAATACGATCGATGTTTTTCTTCATGTTGGATGGTTGGTGGCTTTGCAGACGAGTGATCTATATGTATAGAAAAATAATAAACCATTGTGTAATCATTTGCAGCGTTTTTTTTAAACGTTCATATTTTCTACACTTTTTTTTTAATGAGAAAAACACTATTGAACATTGTAGAAAGTTGGCGTAAGAGGTTTGTCGAGGTGCTGAATCCGGTTTTGGGGTCAAAAATAGGAAATTCCGACATGGTGAAATTCCTAATTTTGGAGGCTATAGCCGTCAAAGATAGCCTTTCCGGGACTGCTTGAGCACCATTGACATACTGAGCTCCTCCCCGATCAGTAGGGCGTGCTAAATGCAACTGGATGACTACTTCGCGACATTTATTCTACAATATCCAAAACATATCCATAATTGGATGTTTCTCCGTGGTAGCGGAGAGAGTTTAGATTTATTTAATTATTGTAATTTTTTAAAGAAAGAATCACTGGTCCAAGACGAGAAATGACAAATTCATTTGCATTTTGTAAAGATGGTCAGCGCTTCACAACATTCGTATGCATTACATAGGTTCCTCCCCTTTTAATGTTTAGGTTTTCCTTCAACCTCGCTTTCCACTTTACTTGAAACAATATTGGTAGCTGTACCTACCTATTTTCAAAGGTTGCATTGTATTGCGAAGAATAGAGAAACTAGAGCTCAACTACGTCGAGAAGTTGGCATGTTTGTCGATATCAAGGATTTCTCTGCACGGAAAAATATCAAAACTTAATGATGCCGTGATTACAAAACTGGTGGGAACCTCTTGTTTTTCCTTAGGTATTGTGTGTTGATGGTTTGCTCATATCTTGATGTTCCTTCGTGGGAACGGATGTCCCCCTCGACCTACCATTTGAAGAAGGAGTAATTTTTTTCTTAAGCTGTTTTTGCGCGATCAGGAATGGAAATAGATTTTAAAATGGAAAGATTTTTTCCAAGGAAAACTCAAAGGTAAGGTTGTGCAAGTGCCACTGATGAAAGAGCGCTGAGTGCACTAAACCTCGTTCCCTACCAGTTGTTCATTTCGGTAGAAAATGACAAGAATAGGTACTCGTTTCTCAGGTCAAAATCAAGTCTTTCGTATAATTTTTTTGGAGGAAATAAGTCAAAATTTAAATCCATGGAAAACCGTATTTTTTTCCTTTATTGGCCTCACATGTAAACTGTATTTAGCCATCATAATATATAATTATTTTCCAGAGTTCAATGTTCGAGATTTTAATGAATTTAACTATAGCTTTAAACGTATTTTTATTGTTCAGTAAGCACTGCACTCTCGTAGGAAATTCAATGTTTTTTTGGATGAGCACCTCCATTAATTGTATTCTTGGCTGCTGGAAACTGGGGCATTTGAAGAGAATGTGATTTGAGTCTCCCTCTAGTTCGTCGCAGCTTGAGCAGTTAGGGTTGTCCAAAATTCTTACTTTGTAGAGATGGGAGGGGAGCCTGTGGTGGTTGAATCGAAGCCTAGAGATAATTTTAATAAAATTCCTATCCGTTTGCTCGTCACAGAACCAAGGAGTTCTAGGTACATACGGTTGGATTGATAAATAAAATTTTCCTTTATTCTTTGTATTTTGTCAGTATGATTCATTCCATCGTTTGAACATGTTACGTTTGGCTCTACTCTTCAAATCTTCTGTAGAATGGAAATTATGCGGGATGCCTTGAGTCGGAGCCAATGCTGCCAATGGAAAACCGTAGTACTCACTATAAACAGACTTGAAAATTCAACTGGAAAATCTTCTGTTAGAACAAGTAATAATCAAAATGATGTAAAAGTGTGATACTTGGAGCCCTCACTCACTGCAGTAGGCAATCTGGCGGAGAGGCCCCAATTTTCACTTGCCTCCACAAGAATTAATAAAGCTTTCTGTTGGTTTCTCCGTTTATAATTACTTTTACTTCTCACTACTAAGGAACACGTTTTTTTTTATTAAGAGTATTGCATAATATAAGATTATTGCATAATAAACAGGTATTATCTCTTTTCAATAGGAAAAAAATGAGGGGTTGTCTAACTTTAACGACTGATCACAGACTACTAATTAAAACAACGAAAAATAATAAGGAGCTGTCTGAATACAAAAAGAAATGCTGCTAATGGGGGGTGCACATGATTTTTTTTTTAAATTTTTAATCGAAAGTAGACCTCATTCTGAGAATGTTGACACCAGCCGTTCTCTTTTTGGATGAGTAGATCTTTTTCTATGATTTTTCAAAGTTTAATGCTTATGACGTCACGCGCCCCTAACCAGCCCACTGTGACGTCATAAACATTGAAAACTGAAAAATCATAGAAAAAGGTCTTCTCACGCTAGAAGGTCGCGGTTGGTGTCAAAATTCGCAGGATGAGGTCTAGTTTACATTAAAAATAACAATAAACAGTTTTTCCGACCCATGCGCGCATATCCCATTATTTCACAAAGGTTTATTATTTTTCGGTATAGATCACTCTTGTGCAAAGATCACTGCTTTGCCATTATCACTTTTTTTGCCTATAGTTTTTTTTAATAAACTACGATACTATACTGCCTACCTACTTCATACCTTCAAAATCAAGTATAATATACATATTATGTATATTAGGAAGAAATAAACGCTTCTCATTCGGTTCGAATAATAGGGGGTTGTGGTTCCTTCATATGGAAATTCGATTACTGATTGCTAAGAAAGCAAAACTGAATACAACTCGAAGAAACGAACAGCCATTGCATTTTGGTTAGCTAAAATTTTCAACGGAGATTAGACCTCTTTGGTGATTCACACTCGCGATTCTGATTTATCATAAGTCTGACCCTTAAATACTAGTTGGGAGCGAACGGTTTGTCCTGCAGAGCTCGAGGTGGTCTCAAAAAATTTTTAAAAATTCAATACTAGGTATTTCAAATTGGTGAAAAAGTTCTTTCTTCTTCTTTCCTTTTTCGAGAGTTTTCCAGCTATGGCACTCATCAAAATTTCAACCCTTAATTTTCACCTCTTAGAAGTGACTGACATCAACCAAAAGCATTGCGGCACAACTAGACCCCAAATGGAGCCCTTATGCCAAATTTCATCAAAATCGATCCATGGTAACTATCCATGGAAAAAAATTTCTTGGTCGATTCCAACAGTTCATTATTGAAAAAATAAACCAGAATGAGATGAAAACCGTAGTAAGCTTGTGTACAAAGTAATTAGTAGGCTTAGTATTAAATTGTGAAAATTGAATTAATTTTTTTTAATTTCTTAATTTATTTTGTAATACATACAAAAAGGAAGTACCTAGGTTTTGATTGACACTTGTGCTTTGATAAAATATCTACATAGGTAGTGCCAAGTTTGATACCATTTATCGAGTAAACGGGAGAATCCAAACAACTATTTATAAGTTGCAGAAGACATAATAGCGCATCCACGACCCGAGTATCGCACCTTTACACGGTTGAACTGAATGATCTTTTATAAATCCCTTCTTCCATCACTGGCGGTTTTCCGGTTGATAGACACGGTGAGAGCCTTCGACGCCAAATCTTCCCAAACCAGCCACCTGTGCGCTACTCGACCATCTCATTCACCGCATCAGCATTTTATTTCCTTCAATTCGACCAGACATGACTTTGATAAACCATTGAGACCACCGGCATTCGAAACACTTTTTGCCAATGTGCGTGTAATCGCCGTGAACCTCCGCGTTATCCTAATGTCAAGTGTGAAGCCGGAGCCCGTTTCGTTGCTAGACCTCTTATTTTTTCTAAATCTATGAATTCTTCGGGGTTTTTCCCTTGCCTTTTTCATCCAGAAATTGTGCTTTACCGGTTAACAGAGCCGTTTCACTTTCCTATCTTTTGACATGCAGTCTCCCTGAATAATAAGTTGTCCACCACAGCTTTTTCCTGAGGACAACCTCTTTGACCAGAGGATCCTCAACTGAAATGTTAATAACTAGGGCATACGCCATTTCTGATTAGGCACCTATCTCACTCACGTTAAATTTTGGTTTGTTGTTTGGTATAAACATAAAGGATTAAAAATGATAGGACAATCGAATAAGCACATTTATGAGTTTGTAAAGTACGGAAATTGCTTAACCCTGTACTTGGCAAAAGTATCCCTATGGCGATTATTTCAAAATTTCCTCCCTAAAGTGTACTCCTCCAAAAACATGTTAAATTGAAAAAGCTTCTGAAATGTTGAAATTTGAACGAATTTTCAACACGTGTGGTATATTAAGTACCTATACATCGTACACTGCCAAGTCACCAATGAATGAGAATTGATATTAAATAAAATGTATTTCGTTCTATTTCAATCAAAATAAAATTTAAAGAAAATGGGGAAAAGAATCAATAAAGTAAAATAATGGAAGAATCGCTGGTAATAATTTATTACTAGCTGGATATAATTATTATACCTTTTCACTTGGTGCACTTACCAATTAGATAAAATAGTAAACGTCAAAATCTCAATCAAAGACTTAACGAGTTTATACTCTAACATTTTGGTAGTTTTCCAATGGGAATTTTTTTCAATTTTTTCCCTAAAGTGTACCCTTGGCCCTCTAAAAACATGATAAAACTGAAAAGCTTCTATAATGTTGAAATTTGAACAGAAAACACGTTTGGTATATTATACGTTGCGAAGTACAGTGTTAAAAGAGGAAAACGGCGCCGGAACGTTGATGTTGAGGCTCGTTGTTAACATTTTAACTTTGATCACGCCCTCATGTTTGCCCTTTATTGCCGAACCAGCAATAAAGTGACCGCATTACTATAACGTTTGTTGGTTGTCGTTTTTTTCAGGCTGCTCGCCAAAAGGGGCGAAGGAGGGCTCAGGAGTCCATCGAAAAAGTTAGACAACAGCTGTTGGAGAACCTCATAAAACAACAAGCTCTCGGAGATGTGCTGGGAGAGAACGTCAAAATCCCTAAACAGTTCACTTCCAAACAAGATGAACTGTTCTGGCTTCCTCCTGTATCCGAAGGAGAGACAATTTCAAGGTAAGGAAATTACTAAAGAAAAAAAAAGTTTTTTGTACCAATTCGTCTGTCCATTTTCATATTACTTAATGTTTGCGAATATTTGGGATTCAGCAAAAGACTAGGTAATACGTTATTTTATCAAATGAACAGCATATCTAAGTTATTATAACCCTATAACCAAGATTCATTTGTTCTACGTTTTTCTGTTCATTTTTTTTCCGATAATTTGTGGCAAATATTTTTCTTTTAGTTGAATTATGATTGTCAACATTATAGGTTAAATCATATTACTTACCTTCTTTTCATTGTAGACAACTTCAATAAAAACGGAGCTGAGTAGAACGTTGTCTATTTCTACGAAAATAATGAGTTACAAGTTAAATCTATTTCGACGGTTAGGTCAGTAACAAACAATAACTGAAGGTACATCACAGAGAGCATAGCTTATAATATAAGCTATGCTCTCTGTGATGTACCTTCAGTTATTGAAAGTTATGTACCTTCAGTTACCTTCAGAAAGTCATACCCAATCAGATTGAAGCAGATAAGTGAAAGGAGAATCCTATTGGTTCAGAGAAGTGAAGGAACCTGGGAGGATCATCAAATGCCAATCAAGGCAGACAAAGTGAAAGGGAGCTCAAACATTGGTGAGGGTAACATTGTGAAGGGGAGACCTAGCTATTGCAGGAATGAACTCATCAACGGTGAAACATGTTGAGGGACCACCTCAATCAGACATTTACCAGACCTATCACTCTTAAGAATCTCGAACTTTTATTCAACATACCTCCCTTCGGGCAAAAATGAGGAAATTCTATGTACTGTCCGTTTGTTAGATCAAAACCAAAGTTATGATTGGATTCTCTTAGGTGATTCGCAAAAGCAGAATCACCTTTGTTATTCCCCGAAATCCTTCTCATGCTCTTTTATTCTTTCCCTAAATTTCCTACCAGTTGGACCTCAATACTCAAGCCCACATTTCAGCTTATTATTATCTTGAACGCTAATTTTATCTTTAACAGAACCCAACGAAGCTTTTTTTATTCGTAGCAAACTTCACTAATTAAACGTTACAAATTCATTGAAAAAAGAGTATTTATGCTAATTAATAAACCTAAACAATGGAATAGGAACTTCAACAGCCGTAATAATCAATAATGTTTTTCTGCTTCAGGTTGGAGGAAGAGGAAAGTGATAGTGAAGATGAGCAGATGACCCGCAGGTACGCTGGAGACTTGAACTCTGTGGATGTCACTAGCGAGGACTTTCTCAAACTTCCCGCAGATGTTCGGCATGACATCTTAACGGATCTCAAGGAGACCCGAAAACTCAATTCCTGGGCGAAGATACATCTTATGCCGGAGGTAGGTAAAATGACCAGCTAATGAGTAAAAATACGTCACAATCGCTTGAAGGTAGAAGCAGTGCAGGACAATAGTCAGTAATAGGGGGAAATTAGGGTTCATACGTACTCACCTTTAACAAACATAGTCCTCCTGCGGCCATGGGAGTATAGTCTACATTAAAATGAGTGTGAACAGAGAGATCATTAACGCAAGACAGAAGGTCAAAAGTGCTTTGAGAGTTTGGGTGCTTGATGATAAAACCTGACCATAGTTTCTTCCCCTATAAACTGATTTCAAGCAATTATACTGCCAAGCCTCGTTATACGAGGTATTGTTCCTCGTGCATGTCTCTTTTGTAAAATTGATACATCAAGTCGCTTGTCGTAGCCGACAATCTCATTGCCGAACATAGATCTCATATTTTTCAAAGTGCTACAAAATTACTTTTATTGGAGAGTTCAGAGGCTGACTATTTAAATTTCCGGTGATAACTTAAGATCGGTGGCTTTGTTCTCCCCACCACACATCGTAATAGGCATTCCATATTGTTTCTAGGAAGCCGATGATTTTTCCAGTTTCCAGATGGGTCGACTCCTCAAAAGAAGAGCGGTTCAGGCTGGCCTAGATAAAGCTGCTGAAGAGCTAGGAGTCCGAGGGCTCACTGTGAACGACCTGGAGAGCATCCTCAGCGAACAGGGAATTGATCTGAGTCAGAGGATCGCTGGTGACAGTTCCACTCGGTTCGTCTATTCATCGAGTGAGTCCCTAATTTCATTACAAGAACGCGTAACCCAGAATCATGTTAGCTGTAGGCCTTCAACTTGGGAACTTAATCAGCATCCTTCCTACTCAAACTCACAAATATATTAGAAGATTGGGGAATGATCATGGACTGAAACCGAGAAAGGACCTAAACTAAAACTTGAAATCTCACTATGTAGAAATATATCGACAGAAAATGCAAAACATCGTTTGTTGAACATTTCAAATTTTACAGGAAGCGAAAAACCATCCTCATTGACGATTATTGATCCGGAAGGCTCCAAACATATAGGTTATACAAGCGACCACAGGGAAGGTTTGTAGAGGAATTGGGCCATTTTCGAGGCTCGAAGACGTGTGCAAGGCCAAGTTTTATCGGGGGTTGGCCAACTCATACCCAGCGAGAGCCTCATGGGAGGATTGTTTGTAGAGGTGAGGACATTTCATACCCGTTTGTTTGCAAGGGTGATGTTTCAGACCTAAACATGAAGATCGCTGTTTACAAGATCTACGCGATGCCAAAGCTGGGAGATTTCGGTCGAGTTATCGCTCAACTCGGCGGAAACAAGTTTATTGCAATCAGTTTGTGCCATGGAATCGAGGGACGGTGTTTTAACCAAGACAGTTCCGGGCGATAGCCAAAGAGGAAATCGGGTAATCGAGACGACTTCAAATTTAGTTTTACTTAGAAACAAGCAACAAGCATGGATGGACAAATGGATCGCACGACAAACCAGTAGTTACATAACCTTGTATAAATTTGTAAAATTAATTTCATTTAAATTAAGGCCCTATCCGGACGATTAATTTTCCACATAATTTAAGTTTTTGGACAACTTCGTTTTTTAACGCGAAAGCTTCAAAAATTGACGATTTATTGGCATAAAATATATAAAATGGAAATAAATAGTATTTGGACAGTAATAATTAATGTGTCACGATCCAAAAAGATTGTCCTGTACAACACACTTGTGAGAACAGTCCTGACGTATGCCGCAGAAACCTGGACCCTATCTGTAGCTAATAAAAATGCATTGACGGTATTCGAGAGGAAAGTGCTACAAAGAATATTTGGTCCTGTTTGTGACCGTCGTACCTGGCGTGCACGGTTCAACCGAGAACTTTATAGCCTGGGGGCCAGAGTATAATCGATTTTATAAGGTGCTGCCGATTAAGGGCAGGTCACTTAATACGGATGCCAGAGGCAGAGTTGCCCAGGAAGGTCCTCATGGGTGAACCGGGAGGGAGACGCCAGCGAGGAAGACCACAGCTGCGATGGGTTGGAGGAAGACTGCAGGAGTTTTGGAGTTCAGAACTGGCGCACTGTTGCGCGAAATAGAGAGGAATGGAGAAGTTTCTTGAGGCAGGCCAAGATCCGCACTGGAGTATAGCGCCACAGGGTAGGTAGGTAGGACAGTAATAACTTACGTACTTCATCCAAAGGCCTTTGTCCTACGTAAATATCATTATCAGGAGTAGGTAACTCGCTGGGTATGAAATGGGAAACGGAGGTGAAATTGGCGGGAATGAAACAGTATTGGAAGTTTGAAAGTGGGTGTGACTCGGGCCTCAGTATCACTGCTGGGTATGGGTCGTCCTAATCCCGTTTTATCCGAGTAGATCGCAACCTTATTTCCGAAAAAATCTCAACTTACGAGGTTTTACTGTCAATATGGATAATACGATTTTATCAGTGTTATTGGTGATCAAGTACACCTGTTTTTTTTCCTCTCTTTGATTTGGTTGATTCACATATGATATGTAGGGCAATGGGGTATTTCAGTCAATTTAAAAAAAAAAAATTTTTCAAAAGAGTATGGCTCAGGAATAACGGTAATTGGGTCTATTCGTCGAGAAAATGTTTTTAAAAAATCAGAGAAGCTAAGGAAAGTTGAAGATTTGAATGGTGTGACGTAGCTAGCCAACTGTCTTTGAAAAAAGTATCCATGCACAGAGAAGAGATGAAACCCTTGGAGGACCTCTTGGATACTAAAAAATATACTACTCACACACATGCGCGGCGTAGTGAGTGTGCATTTATGGCGGCCCGCCTTTTTTTCAAACGTGTAATCTCTTTAATTAATTTTTCTACCACATGTTATAGTATCATTGGGCTTAAAGTTGGAGTATATAGGTTTTCAAGGGTGCTGAATCCAAAATTGAGGTCAAAAACCTGAATTTCCGACCCATCGAAATATCCCATTGAAATGGTCAAAATCATGTACCTGCATATCAATGATATGTAGAGCAATTCACATGATAAAATTTACATAAGGGTCTAAGAAAAAAATCAAACTGCTCTTTCACGATAATTTATTTTAATTTTAGAATGGTAAGTAATTCATTCTCATCTGACTTAGTTTTATTATATTTTTCACTTCACATTATGTCGATACAAAAATAACTCAAGACCTCAATCCCTAAGAATCTAGCGGTGGACGTTTAAAGGCGAAAAACGAATATGTGAGTTATCGATAATCTACAACCTGGCCAGAAACGTTGCCTTCGTTTTTCAAAGAAACCCGTCTTTTTCAGAGATAACTTTTTTTTTAAATTGAATTCAGGGTAAAGGGTCTAGAACATAGATTCGTTTCTCTATTTTTTGAGATGGCATTAAAAAGTTGAGTGTACACGACTTCAGTTCTTGAAGAGCAAGTTCTGCATGTAAAATTGTTACGTCGTCTTTATCCGTGTTTATTACTGTCTTCAACGCACGATATAGTTCAAGAACAAGATCCTGGAGGGTCGAGAATGTGTCTTCCCCTAGTCCCTGGAGTAGAAGCGTGACCACCATCACTGCTGCTCTCCGTGGTTCAGGTTGTCGATCCGTTTGTAGAATGCTGCTCAGCAGTTGGAAAACGTCAACGAGGTACATGTGAATCCGGAAGCCTAAAATCTTGCAAAGTTCTCCTAAATTGGACAAACTGGACGCTCTAACGAGATGATCAGGGTCCTGACACCCTTGAAGATACGCCCCTATTAGTTCGCCTTTGTACACAACCGCCATTTCATTCAACAAACGAGTGACTTTTATCAGAGTTTCGCCTACTTTGAGCCGAACTTCGGGAATTTTCAAGTGTCTGTACTGTTCAGTGAGTGAGACCAACACATCGTCGGGATATGAGGCTGCCAAAGCTGCGAGGCCTTCGACAGCAGCCAAATATACGTAAGAGTCCTCTTCTTTGAGATTCTCTTTGAAGAGACAGAGAAGTATCTCACGCTTTGCATACGTAGCTTTGTCTTTTCTCAAGATAAGTTTAGCCAGTGACATCAACCCGTGTGCTCTCACAGGCAGGAGTTTATCTACAGCCTCTTTCATTGCTTCATCAACGTTGTTTTTAGGTTGAAATTCTTTGGGTGATTCCTTCGTTTTTGAAGTCGAAGTAATGACTCCTTGACTCAGAATAGTACTCCTGAGTTCTCCTGCCAATACCCTCAGTTCAGTGTTAGTAGTTTTTCCCTGGAAATCTTTTAGGGGCTCAACCAGTATCTTGAATGCATCCCACTTTCTACACATCTTGTATTTCGGGTCATCCAACATAGCAGAAATCACCATCAACCCGACGCATGTTATTTCAACATCTTCTTCTTCAGATGTCAATAATCTAGTGATAAATCGTATTACTGGCTCCGGGTGTTTGTTTATGTTCTCTTGAACGTTGTCATCACTGGCTAACTCTGAAAGGAGTTTAGTTCCTACAAGTTTCTTCTCTAACTCATCGTCTGTAATAGAGTCAAGTGCTACTTCGAAGTACCTGGCTTTCAATTCAACTGAAGCCTTTGACATTATCCCCTCTAGTAAAAGTTCTGGAGCAGCGTCCCAATCTGTTTCCTCTTCTCCCGCTTCAGTCTTGATACCACCATTCTCCCCAAAAGAAAATTTCACTGATCCAGTTGCAAACAACAAGCTATTATAAGTTTCCTTAGGATCACATTGCTCTATAATTTTGAACACTAAATCAGAAATCTTGGATTTCAAATAGTA
Source organism: Apolygus lucorum (assembly GCA_009739505.2). NCBI lineage: Eukaryota > Metazoa > Arthropoda > Insecta > Hemiptera > Miridae > Apolygus > Apolygus lucorum. The sequence goes on along the minus strand of CM019176.2, from coordinate 45,787,609 downwards.
AACACTGGAATTCGTCTTGCAATGGAGTCTGAATAGGTTGACGTGGACATTTTGAACAGCTTCGAGCTGGAGTGCCCAATTCTCAGAACAAGGGATTCCACAGCAATTGTGAAGACCTTCAATGCTTTGCGCTACTTCGTCTTCGGTGGATGGCTCCAAAAGAGGTCGAGTCAGCTTATCCAGGAACCATATTTTGCAAGTCGCTGGATCTTTCTCAAACACTTGGCGCACACAAGAAACAGCTACTTGCATATACTCCAATTCATTGGCGTATAGCAGCTGCAGAATCTGAGGAAATACTTTGGATTTGTAGGCCTCTTCGTTTTTAATATGAGCGTTGATGATCAACCTGTTGAAAGAAAAAGTATAAATATAAGTGAAGAAAATTGTTGAGCAGTGACCAAGTCAACCCTAATTTTAACGAGCTTCTAGGAATTCCCAAAGTGTTCAGTTATTTGAAGCGAAGAACTTATGAGAATAGATACTTACCTTGAAAGTGTATTGACGGTTTCCCAGTGCTGTGGAGATGATAAGCCCTGCGTCAAATCTAGTATGGCTTTGATCGTTGCGACAACACCCACTCGCTGCATGAGGCGGTCTGTTAGGAATCCTCGAAAAGCCCTGGCGACTCTGGCAGGGCATTTGGGATTGCCATGAAGAAGCAGGAGTTCTTTGACGATGTTGGGTTGAAAATCTTTCTCAATCAAGGTCTCCAGATACAACTTGGCTTGAGCTCTGAAATCCGCGACGTTGAATCCTTCAGGAGGAAATAACAAAGCGAATAAAGCGGCCAGCAAGTCGCCCAAATGTTGTTTTGATATGAACCCTTTCAGCGTATCATCTTCTCTCAGAGACATGAGGCAATCTACAGTCATACACAAGCTGTAGCATTTTTGTTGGTCATTCGCTGGCTCTAACACTGCTCCTCCGAAGGCCGATCTCTGCATCAAAGTAATGCCTATTCCTGGAGGAAGATGATTCACGATCCCCAACACTACAATAATTTCCAACGCTGATTTTAAAGTTTTTTGCTGTGAAACACTCAACAAGCTCTCCTTTTCGTCGGCTACAGCCAATAGATCTTTGAGTGCGAACAATTTGTTGAGAATTAGCTTGTGAAATGCCCACCACGCCTCGCAATCAAATGGCGATGGCAATCTTATTGATTCTTCATAGGCTTTCACTATGTGAGAGTTGGTACCACCAAAGAGTAGAGATTTTTCATGAAATACATCTTGAAGAGGTTTCTGTTCCGTTTGGTTTGGACTCACCAGTTCTTCTATCTCTTTTAGTATCCTTGGTATGTCCATTGCAGTAAGTATTTACGACCATTAATTTGTGGTTTTCTGAAACAATTCATTAATATTTTAGAAAATTGTAAAGGGTTTGTTGAAAATTCATGGAATACGATGTGGGTAGGAATGAAGGTGATCATAGACGGCCAGAGTCTGACCAAACTTGGAGGTGGAGGAGCCGAAAATTTGGTTTGACGGCATGGTTGGGTGAGATAGCTAACCAAATTCATATTTTTGTATGCAATTTTTGTCTTGCAGTGCCATGCAAATTTTGAGTTATTTTTTTGGATTTTATCAACAATGTATGTTCCATCGGACCAAATTGGTAGGAGAGTCTGTGAAGCACTCTCCTGATCTGGCTGCGATTTCAGCATCCTTCACCTGCAACTCTGCAGTTCTCCTATAGTCACCTTGTCTATTGCACTTGTATCATTTACTGTGACCATTGGTTTTGTAATTGTTGACACTCGTCTATAGTAACTGGTAGATATATATTTACTACAAGCGGTTGTACATACACAGAGTGGATAATATCAAGTAAAACAAAAAAAGTCTGCCAAGTGGGTGTGGCACATAGCTTCCTCGTATCCATAACCCGATTATATAGATGATCCTATGCATAGTAGTTAATCTCAAAACACCAATCTCTAAGTACCTTTCACTACCCTCCTAGGGGACCATCTACACGCTAATCTAGACAATCCTAGAAAATTTCTGGAGAGGGTTTGAGCAGTACCAAAGGTTAAAGATGTGATTGGATCAAAAAATTACTTAGCTAGGCTGGGAATCGAACCCGGAACTCCTGGGTGGAAGTCCGATGTGCTACCTCTGAGCTAGTGATGCCTGGTGAGGATGGGAGATTCTCACGTCACACATGTGAAATTACGTGGGTAAAGAATTGCGAGGGCGACAAATGCAAGGCTGTTACAAGGATTTTACGTTTGCGCATGCGCAGAGGCTACTGTAAATTTTAAGGCCTTGATTTTCATTTGGGACCATCTACAACCTAATCCGCATAATCCCTGAAAATGTCGTCAAAATCGGGTAAAAAGTGTGGAAGTTATGGTTGTTACAAGGAATTCACGTTTGCGCATGCGCAGCGGCTACTATCAGTCCGGGGGTGATGATTTTCATAGGGCACCATCGAAATACTAATCTGTAACATCCCTGAAAATTTCATTGAAATCGGATGGAAAATGTAGAAGTTATGGCCGTTACAAGGAATTCACGTTTGCGCATGCGCAGTCGCTTTTATCAGTCCGAGGATGATGCTTTTCATAGGGGACTGTCTACACGCCAACCCGTACAATCCCTGAAAATTTCATAGAAATCAATAACTTCGTATAGTTAGGCCCGTTACAAGGATTTCATGACAGACACACAGACAGACAGACACGGAACCAAAATTATTCAGAAAGGTCTAAATCGCAAAATGCGAGTGAAAATTTTGATTTTGAAGAACTTTTTTTTCATCCTTGAAAAGTGAAAACAAAGCCTGCGCTACCTTGGTAGACTCGGAAGCCAAATTAGGTGACTCGTACGTAGGTACACATGAAGTGGAGCAGAATGCTACCAACCATTCCTCTCACAGGTTGAATTTTCGTCTGACTGCCATTCCTGGCAAAATGTGTACGTCATCAACTGATGATATGATTTTAGCATGGAACATGCTTTAGCTTTGAACTAACTACCTGAAAAGTGTAGTGTGGGAGGGAGGGTAACTTGGAGAGGGTTACGTGAACGCGTCAAGGGGGGGGGGAGTTAAGCTAGGTTATGAGCGTAGTCATCGCGGTTACGCGTTGGAGCATTTGATTGGTGCGTCTCTGCCCCTGAGTACTTTTGGAGTGGACGGTTGCAATTTAAAAATTCAATTATTTGTACGCATCGAGGCACAGAAAATCAAATGCCCCAATGCGTAACTGCATCGACCTTGCTCATGTGAATTCCCTTTTAGTCTCCACCCAACCCTACCCATCCCTACTCTGCCAAAAAGCGCGGCTTGAGCATGCTGCATGTTTCTTGAATTTTAGCCAAAGGATCTAAGTAGTAAGTACAGCGTGGTCTGAAGGCCGGGGAACTTTTTCCCATAAATCCTAAATTTCTCTTCTCTAAAAACAACTTTCCTCGACTGTTGAACACTTTCGATATTTCGACTATTTTCGATATCAGCATTACATTTGCTGTAAGGCTAGTGTACCGTCCATGTTGAAATGAGTCAAGTAAGAAGTACAATAGCAGTTCAGACAATGACAATTTTTATAGCTGAGTTACTTGTATCAATTACTGAATTCATTTGCTTGGTTATTGCTGACCAGTCGTCAGCAGTGACCAAGCAGGGGTTCAGCTGTGGCCGAGCGAGTTGCGGCATGTGTCTCTGGGGACAATACTCTGACTGGTTGCGGGGCCGTGAGTTCGGGGCTCGCCTCGGGAGCATATTTTCGGGTAAGCCAGTCGCAGTTCCCAATGACAATTTTTAAAAACGTGAAGTTTCGAAAAACGTTTCCTACAGAAATACTGCTAGTAAAATTACTACCCCAAAACGGTAAAATTTAATCAGCTTTCCAAGGGAGTATAAAAAATGTAGTTAAGAAGAACGTTGTCGATTTCTACGAAAATAATGAGTTACAAGTGAAATCTATTCCGACGGTTAGGTCAGTAACAAGCAATCACTGAAGGTACATCACAGAGAGCATAGTTTATACAGTCACAAGTGAAAGGGAGCTTGAATCCCATTGGTCGAGAAAGTGAAAGTCGTACCCAATCAGATACAAGTGAAAGGAGAACTTGAAACCTATTGACTCAGAGAAGTAAGTTGAAGGGATCTGGAAGCATCAACAAATGCCTAGCTAGGCAAACAAAGTGAATTCAATGATACGAACATTATCACAATATTGGAGTAACACTACCTACTTTTTTTGAACCCATTTATTTATCACTATTATTTTTAAATCAGGTAAATCATCAATAATTGATACGTACAATTATTGTACGTATCCCCCATTTTACAATTTTATTAAACTATGATATTTCACTTAGGGAATTTCATTTATACACCTCAACCCCCCACTCCGCTTAGGGCCAGGTTTTTCGACTTTTCCCTTCAGATACGTCAGTGCATACCTGGAATATTTTGCTTCCGAGTCTACCAAGGTAGCGGAAGCTTTGTTTTCACTTTTCAAGGTTGGAAAAAGAATGTTTTTCAAAATCAAAATTTCCACTCGCGTTTTACGTTTCAGACCTTCCTGAACAATTTTGGTTCTGTGTCTGTCTGTCCTTGTAACGGGCATAACTATACGAAGTTATTGTCAGATTTTGATAAAAATTTCCAGGGGTTGTGCGGGTTTTCGTGTAGACGGTTCCCTATGAAAATCATCACCCCCGAAATAATAGTAACTGCTGCGCATGCGCAAACGTGAATTCCTTGTAACAGCCATAACTTCCACATTTTCCATCCGATTTCGATGAAATTTTGAGGGATCATGCAAATAGGAACGTAGATGGTTCCCTATGAAAATCATCACCCCCGAAATAATAGTAACTGCTGCGCATGCGCAAACGTGAATTCCTTGTAACAGCCATAACTTCCACATTTTCCATCCGATTTCGATGAAATTTTCAGGGATCATGCAAATAGGAACGTAGATGGTTCCCTATGAAAATCATCACCCCCGAAATAATAGTAACTGCTGCGCATGCGCAAACGTGAATTCCTTGTAACAGCCATAACTTCCACATTTTCCATCCGATTTCGATGAAATTTTCAGGGATCATGCAAATAGGAACGTAGATGGTTCCCTATGAAAATCACGGCCCCCAAATTGACAGTAGGCTCTGCGCATTCGCAAACGTAAAATCCTTGTTACAACCATAACTTCTACATTTCTCTTCCGATTTCGACGACATTTCTCAGGATTGTTCAGATTAGCGTGTATATGGTCCCCTATGAGGGTAGTGAAAGGTACTTAGAGAATGACTTCTATGCATCGGATCATCTATACATTAGGGTTATGGATACAAGCTATGTGCCACACCCACTTGGCAGACTTTTAAATCGCTGATTGTTAGAACGGTCATGGAACGGAGATGTTTTTGTGTGTTTTGACAATTCTTAGGCCTGCTTTTACCGACATAGTTGGTTAATTTTTTCAAATTGTCAGAACGTTGAAATTTTCCAACATTTTTGTTAATTTAGTTGACATTGCAGTCAACTTATTGACATTTTTGCAGAGAAAATAGACGTACCTTAAAGGTAACGTTACGTACGTTCCAAAACTATTGCTCAGTATTGTAACAAAGCGGAGAAATTTGGGGTTTTAAAGAGAATCGAATAATGTTTCCTCAACCAAGAAGTTTCGAAAACGGTAAAGGACTGAGCTTGGACGATGTGGTTGGTGGCATTCTGCTCCACATAATGTAATTTGTACTTACATTGATCTAAATGTTTTTGTCACCCTCGTGATCCACCCCGTTTTTTTTACTGTACATAAACCTACATAGCAAGTCATTTGTTTCGTTATTAGCTAACGTACGTGTACTCATCATGAACAATTTCCGGACAGAACAATGAGTTGGTAGAATTTGACGAGCTTTTTCTGGATTCGAAACTCTTCAAAAATCCGTTAGTTTTATTGATTCTTCACCTATTTTGTTCTCGATTTCATTCATGGGAAACGTTGAACCTACGGTTGCGTTGAATTGTTCTTTATTCGTAGAAATTTTATGAAAATTAAGGTGCAAAAGCGTGTCATCTATTGCACAATAAAAGTCCTCTCCTATAACTTAATTTCATGATGGAATAAAAATGAAACTAAGTATTGCTCCGTTATGCTCATGATTTACCTTCCCGCGATGAAGCCAAGTGGTTCAAGACGTAAAAATCCTTGTTGTTCTTTAGGATCCTTGGGTATCCATCTAACTTTCGCACAATTATTATTTTCAACTCAAAACTTCTAAAAATTTACGTAAGTAGGAAAAATTTTGCAAGAGAGAAGCAAAAGCAACTAACAACTGGTTTGTTTTTATATTATCGTAACGCTAAACGTGATCGCAATATTCTTCATCTTCCGAGTTCACTGTCCTGGCCTCATTCATGCCAGACACAGTTGGTGCCAACTTGTGGAAGAATCCAAATCCAACGATCGAAACTCGATAAATCACTCACGATTTGTCTTAGGACCTATGTTAATACCGCTTTCTCTACTTGAGAACTTATAGTGACATAATAAATTTAAAAAAAGATAATTGCTCAACGCCCATGGGTGCATTTTGCTTCCGTATCTACCACCAAGATTGTGAATCCTTTTTCAAGGACAAGAGGAAAACTTCAAAATCATAATTTCCACTCACGTTTTACATTTTATATCTTCCTGAACAGGTTTGGTTCCGTGTCTGTCCATCTGGGTATCCGCAATTCCATGTCACCGGCAAAACAAAGTTACTATTTTGATGAAATTTTCAGAGATTGTGCGGGTTGGTGTGTGGACGGTCCTCTATGAAAATTATTGTCCTTTGATTGATATAGCATTTTCCAGTTGAATTAAACCTTTTTCCAAAAGAATTAAACCTTTTTCCAAATGAATTAAACCTTTCCCCAATACAATTAAACTTTTTTCCTAAATAATTAAACCTTTTACCGAAACATTTAAACCTTTAGCGGGAAAATAAGAAATTGCAAGTATATTAATCGCGAAACAGTTTAATCATGAATTAGGTTGAATGAATTGCAGATAGTAGATTCTGATGAACTTGATTCACTTTCGATTACAGCTCCGCGCCTTCTCTCTACAACAATAATTGAACTTGAGCTAGAATCGCTAGCACTCATGATCATTCGTTCGAACAGAACCGTAGGTACAGCAGAAAGTGGTATGCGGCTAGGAGAAACTGGTCAGACGACGTTGGGTCATTAAGGAGGAATAGACGACGCATACCTACGAAGGAATCCCTTCCAAGTGATATCACTCGGAAGGATTCAACAGTGGTGTCATCTTCATGCTCACTGACATTTCACTGGTCGCTACGTCGTTTATTTATTTTCTATTACATCCCCTTCTTTTGAGAGGTTTAATTGTTTCGGAAAAAGGTTTAATTATTTTGGAAAAAAGTTTAATTGTATTGGGGAAAGGTTCAATTCATTTGGGAAAAGGTTTAATTGTTTCGTAAAAAGATTTAATTCATTTGGAAAAAGCTTTTAATTCTTTTGGAAAAAGGTTTATTTCAACTGGAAAATGCAATTGTATCTACTCTGTGAGCATCTGCAAACGTTAAACCATTGTAAAAGCGTTAACTTCTACATTTTCCATCCAAATTCATTGAAATTTTCGGGGATTGTGCGGGTTGGGAAAAATAATGAAAGGGGGTCATGAAAATCATCGCTCCCTGATGCTTGTAACGGTGGTTTTTAACGATTATATGTATTGGGGTGTCACTTATGAATTTCATCTTACCCGGATAGATGGCTTCAGCGCATGCGCCAACGTGAAATCCTAGCTATAGGTACTTGTTCAATTTCCATCCGATTTCGATGGAATGTTTAGATTGGATGGGACCCTGGGCGGTTCTCTGTCATTTTCATCGTAGTTTGGTCATCAAATTTGGAAGAGTAGTAGTAGGTAGGTAGGTGGAGATTGAAGTTTTGATTATCCACTAAGTGGGGAGCAGAACATTCAATCAAACGCGAGTGTAATTATATGACGATTACTTAATTAATACACCTTGAAGATTACTTTTTTGTATTTTTTTCCAGATCCTGTTGGCAAGAAAAAGGAACAGAGTGAAATAAGTGAAGACGAGGATGACGTATCCGAGCTAATTCACCCCTCCCGCCTCTCGAAGTCAGAGTCTTCCGATTCCGAAGACGAAATATCGCCTGCCGTTCAGAAAATGGCCTCGCGCGAGAACGGCGGTCTGTCACAGCAGGAAATCCTGGAGCTGATAAAACAGCAGCACAGCCGCGAAGTTTCGAGAAAAGCCGAATTCAACGCCGCAAGAGCTGGGTCGTCTAAGGATTTTGATTTTCCAGAGGAAGAAGGTAGCAAATCACTCTCCGAAATGGGCGCTCACGACCGCGTTAATGATCCAACTGTACCACGTGGGAACGACTCTGACGGAGACAATGAAAAGTCAAAACTAGAGCCTGGGAAGCTCCCAGGATCGGCTGTACCTTCAGGGCACACAACTACGTCGCAAAAAGATACCCCATTGTGGTCTAATCAAGTAGACGAAGTTTCACCCTATAAAAATGTACCAGGTGGCAGTAATGAGGCGTTCCAAGAACAGAAAAATATTCTTGGCGCTATCGACGAAGTGGAAAGTTGTGGTAGCGACAAAGACGACACGTTTATGGAAGTATCCTCTTCTAATTCAATTTCGACATTTAAAGGAAGTTTAAACATTTCCTCCAAGTCTGAGGAATTTATTACAGACGATATTGTTGCTGATGTCTTATCTGTGGAAGCCGTCGTGGAGGACGCTGTGGCTAAATCCATCAAGTTGTTGACAGAAAATGCGGTCAGTACGGCGCCTCGAAGTGAGGCGAATGGGGATGGAAGTGACAAACCGAAAATCGACAATCTCCCGAAAAATGCCCCTAAAATCAGTATCTCGAAGGAACCTGTTGGGGATGAAAAAGCGTTCTCGAGTGCGCAGACTACCAAAATTTCCCTATCTGACGCGTCGAAAGTTCAAAATCCGCCCAAATCATTAGAGATTGTGATCGATCCAAATGTAACACCTGAAGAGGACATTTTCGCTGACGTTTTCTCCAACCCACAGCCTGTCGAACCGACGTTGGCTTCCAGTCCACAAGAGTCAAAAACGTTTCAACCTCTGCCCAAACCCTTGGAAATTGTCATAGATCCCGACGAACCACCCAACGATGATATTTTTGCTGACGTGTTTACACAATCTGCTGATTCTGCACCGTCATCGACAGGTTCAAAGAGTTTTGCAATTAAAACTGACCAGTCTCAAAGCTCCATGCACGATTCAGACGGTAGAAGAAAATCGATTGATTCGATGGAGATTATCGTCGACCCCGATGCCGCGCCGGATGATGATTTATTCGCAGATGTTTTCACTAAATCCGAGTCCAACTCGCCTAACAAAATCAAACCTAGTTTTCGAAAATTAGTGAATGACATCAAAAACTCCTCAACCAAAGATCTCAGTGATATCAAGGTTGGTGTTTGAAAAATAATCAACCCTAAGGAAGTTTTTCCTAGTCATATTCAAAATTTTAAAATAATTTTACCTACTCAATTTGGTTGAACACAATGAATTAAAAATTATAGGTGATTTTTATTATAAAGAATCCCACTTCCGTTCTTTTTCATAACATTTGTACGTTTTTGGGAATCTTTCTGTAGACCTATAATTTTAAAGAATTAAAAAAAAGTTCCCCATTATATAGGCTGACAATTGTTCAATCTATTTTTAGATTATCCTGGAAAAGGAATCCCAACAGTTAGCAGGTGAAACGAAGAGAGAAGAAAGGCTGGCATCCACGATTACCGAACAAATAACCCAAGAGGCGCAGGTAAAGTTCTACTTTCCTTCTAGAACTACTATATTTGACAAACCATTAGCTGGACAATCCTTGTTACAATGGTGGTGGACTGGTGGTTCTTCCAATGCCCCACTTGTAAGTGTTCCTGGGCTAACATGATGCAGAACTCTTCAACTAATAATTAGCGTGCATCATTAGGAAAATTGTTATCTTGAAAACGTAGCGTGAAAAACCATGTTCTGAAGTTACAAGAAATGCGTGTGTAGGTAACTGAATGACTATAATCTCAACAGTAAGGATCTCAGAAAATTAAAAGAATGAGGAATTTCACCGAATTCTGTTTGCATTTTTCCTGAATAGTTAATGGTGTGGGATAGATGAAAATCGGGCTGATTTCGGAAAATAAGTCTCCTGTTATTTTTGGGAGACAGTCAAAATTTTTGATTTCAAAACTAACCGGGAAAACGGACGTGAAGCGGGAACGCTCGCTGATTGGGCAGTTCGGATCACCGTCTCCTCCCAGTGTTGCCCATTGGGACGACGAAATCGTGTTTTCTAAGAGAAAAGTTATCAAACAAAAACAGGGGAAACCTAAGTTTCCCTATCTTGCTTTTTCTATTTTGGTTTATTACTTTCAATAATAAGCCTTTGGAATCGAGCAAGAAAAAAAAAATTTTAACCCCCCCTCAAAATTTGATGTTTTACGTTTCAAGGTACGTAGAACACGAAAATCGAATAAAAAAATTTCCGTCCGTCCGCCGTACGCCATACGCCGTACGCGGCACTTTTCTTAGCAACACTGGACCGATTTGGTTCAAATTTGGTATATGGGCTCCATTTGGGGTCTAGTTGTGCCGCGAAGCTTTTGGTTGATGTAGGTCACTTCTAAGGGGTGAAAATTAAGGGTTGAAAATTTCAAGAGTGCCCTAGCTCGAAAACTCTCGAAATAAAGGTATCGTTTTTTCACCAATTTTAAATAGTATTGAATTTTTAAAAATTTTTGAGACCACCCGGAGCTCTGTAGGACAAACCGTTCGGTCCCTACGAGTACTTGAAGGTTTTCCTTCGATAAAACAGAATCATGATTGTGAATCGCAAAAGAGGTCTAATCTCCATTCAAATTTTATCGGACTAAAATGGGATCGCTGTTCATTTCTTCGATTTGTATACAGTTTTGCCTTCTGCGTAACCAGTAATCAAATTTCCGTATGAAGCTTTCTATTTTTCCAATCGAGTGGTGAAGCGTTTAGTTCTTTCTAATAAACTTGATTGTGAAGGTGTGAAGCCAGTATGGTGTGGTAGGTAGTACCTAGCTGGTAGGTAAAAAAAATGTTGGTGGGTAAAAAACGCTGCAAATCATTGCTCAAAGGCTTCTTCACTCTTCAGATCACTGATCAGCTGAGTGAGCTCCGAAGCCATTTTCAATGCTATTGAATGGAAGTGCTCTTCCAGGCGTCTCCAGCATTCGAGGAGATCTTCTTCACTCCTCAGATCACTGATCAGCTGAGTGAGCTCCAAAGCCATTTTCAATCCTATTGAATGGAAGTGCTCTTCTAGGCGTCTCCAGCATTCGAGGAGATCTTCTTCACTCCTCAGATCACTGTTCAGCTGAGTGAGCTCCAAAGCCCTTTTCAATCCTATTGAATGGAAGTGCTCTTCCAGGCGTCTCCAGCATACGAGGAGATCTTCTTCACTCCTCAGATCACTGATCAGCTGCGTGAGCTCAGAAGCCATTTTCAATCCTATTGAACGCAGGAAGATGAAATTTCAGAGCGAAGGTCAAGGGAGAATACAGATGGTGGTAGGTGCTATTGATGGAGAACCAGTGATCTATACAGAAGGGTGATCTATACAGAAAATAATAAACCTTTGAGCAATGATTTGCAGCGTTTTTTCTTCAGTTTTTCGATTTCAAACTTTACTGTTTCGTGAAATTTTGCATCTGGGGACTATAGATTTCTCGATCTCAGCGCTTCAAGCGGCCCTTAAATGAACTATTCCAGGATGACGTCATTTTCCCGTTTTTTTTAAACATTCGTATTTTCTACACTGTTTTGTTTATTCGTAAATTAGGAAGTTCGGGCTGAAAGTTTGCCTTAGGAGGTTTTTCGAGGTGCTGAATCCGATTTTGGGGTCAAAAATAGGAAATTCCGACATGGTGAAATTCCTCATTCCTATTTTTGGGATTTGACTTTTTTCAATATTTAAATGAACGATTTGAGTAATGCATGCATTCCAGGGGACGTCGTATTGGATAAGCATTAGGTAAATTTAAACCAATTGGTAAGCGATGAAACTGTTTCACTCGATTTAATGAATTTATTTATTACATACTATTTTATTTATTACATACTCTGGCCCTGCACCGCTTTCTGCTGCTTTAGCGTGTAACGCAACATGTTATTTTCATTATGGTCTTGTTTTTACATTGAATGACCGGTTTCCTATTTTTTTAAATTATTTTTTACACCATTACCTACTTTATGATATGTTACATTTTATAGGACCATTTTTACCATTGTTAGTTATTATAACTGTTTATTGACGATTGTTATACAGGGTGTCCCATGTATTATCCACCAAACTTTGGGAGTCGATTCTACTACTAATTTGCAACAAAAAATGTCTCTTAGCAATTTTTTAAACCCCCTTAAAATCCGACTTTTTTGACTTTTAAGATTATTTTCGTGTTTTCGACCTTACACCTTTAAAACGGTCATAACTCCCTTAAATTGCACTAAAAAATTAAAAATAAGGATACCGTTGGAAAGAGCGTGAAATTTCTCAATAGATGAGCCGTTGACCAGTCGAGAAAAACAAAACGCTAGAGTAGTTTTTTTACCTAAAACTTTAAAATTTGTCAATTTTTGTTTTTTTTTTCAAAAATTTTGATGATTTTTCCCCATGGAAACAAGTTATTTGCCAGAGAGGCTCAAAAGCCTAAAAACTTCTCCATTTCATTAGCTTTTCAACGGTCACCCAATTTTTAGTTTCACTGTGGAATTAGAGGGAGAAAATAGTGTTTCAATGCGAAAAAACGTGCAATTTTTTCAACGAAATTGACGGTTGGACGGGAGGAATCCGGGGTCTGCTCCGCCGCCCCTCCTCCCAAGCATCACGTCCCCACGTCAAAACGTCGATTTCGTTGAAAAATATACACGTTTTTTCGCATTGAAACACCATTTTCTCCCTCTAATTCCACAGTGAAACTAAAAATTGGGTGACCGTTGAAAAGCTGATGAAATAAAGCAGTTTTTAAGCTTTTGAGCCCCTCTGGCAAATACCTTGTTTCAATGAGGAAAAATCATCAACATTTTCACCAAAAACAGAAGTTGACTATTTTTCAAGTTTGAGGTATAAATACTACTCTAGCGTTTTGTTTTTCTCAACCGGTCAACGGCTCATGTATTGAGAAATTTTACGCTCTTTCCAACGATATCCTTATTTTTAATTTTTGAGTCTAATTTAAGGGAGCTACGACCGTTTGAACGGTGTAAGGTCGAAAACGCGAAAAAAATCTTAAGAGTAAAAAAAGTCGGATTTTAAGAGGGTTAAAAGAAAATTGCTATGAGACACTTTTTGTTGCAAATTAGTTGTAGAAACTACTCCCGAAGTTTGGTGGATAACATATGAAGGGTCACGGGGAAAAAGGATCAGACTCCTCTTTTCCTAATTCCGAGAAAATCGAAAAACAAAGTTTGAAGTCGTCCCAGACAGATGCTATGCATAAGAAAATGAACTGTTTGGGCCGCCTGATCAGGAATTTAATTAGGTTTAAGTGACAAGAAAGAAAATTAAGTAGGTCGAAGAAAATTTCCAGAAATAATTAGAAATTTCAAACAAGGTAAGGATTTTGATCTTTTTTCCCCACAAGTATTCGCGTTTTGTCACCATAATACCTTAAATTGTATCACCATGTTACCTATTGCTTATTCAAATCTCGTAATTCACTTCAGTAAGTTTACTAGGGTTTGTAGGTACTTTACTGTCACCTCCAGAAAAATGCTGGGCAAAAAGTGGCTTAATTTTCCAAATTAGGTATAGTTTTGTACAAAACATTAATTGCAAAAAGGCAAACAAATCAATAAATAGGTACATCATTCATCTAGAGGATCGTCGCAATATGAAAAGGCGTCATCTCCTACATTCCCCAACCTGTTGGACAGTGACTCAGAAAATATTAACACCGGGGTTGACGAGAAACTGACAAGTGTTTTAAATCCCTTGATTTTGCTGGTTTTGATGGGTACCTATGGGGCCGTTGTGAAGGTTTCCCAATGTTACAGCTGCTTTTGGTACTGAAGTCTTCTTCTTCGAGGTAGAAGGGGTTGTGAAAACTGTCTGGTGCCTTCACAAGTAGGAGCTTTTGTGCTTGATGAGTCTTTGGTGTCATGCCGTTCAACTCATGCAAAGGCGAGGGAAGGGGTCTTTAAATCGGACACTGATCCTTCTTCCCTGCGAGCGCACGGAATCTGATCCTTTTTCCCCGGAGCCCTGTATTTGTTTTAGCTTTAAAAAGAATGAATGCGATCTTTCTTCCACAAAGTGAAACAACCCTTCGGTTCTACTCCTCCCAAGCTACACAATGGCGTGCCTATCTCAATTCGGCCAAAAAATGGAGTTTGATCCTTTTTCCCCGTGACCCTTCATATGGGACACATATTATTTCGATGGTGGTACAGATAATAATTATGAAAATCCGGAGGTATAATGAGAAATTTTCCTCAATTTCAAAACTTAGGTACAATTAGTAACAAGGAACCGAAATGTTGAAAGTTTGTGAATATTATCCCCCCTCCCCCCTCGCTCCATCCCTTTGCGAACAAAAAAGAACCACGAAAATCGGTTGGAAATTGAGGCCTTGAGGAAATTGAGACACAAGATTATGCCCAAAAATGCACGTTTTTGAGAATTAACCCCTCCCTTCCCCCTTCCCCTTAAAAGGCAAAATTCTAAATTCCGGCGACGTAGTGCACAACTAGATAGTTTCCCGCGTCGAACAAAAAAAGAACCAGGAAAATCGGTTGAGAACTAAGGCCTGGGCAGACGACACAAGATTTTGTCATACACATTTCGCGGATTTGGATTCAGAATGTTCTAAAACGGATTAGTGTGTCGTAGTTTTTTCTGTTGAGTGTTGTCCTCCTTCACCCCAGATCAATCGTATAAGGACGCCCAAGTCTTACTGTGGGACATCCTAAAAATGGATTGAATGATATCTACTCTAAAATATTTTCTTTGACACCTCTTTTTAGAATCTTCTGGAGCTTTTCGGGATTCCTTACCTCATCGCACCGATGGAGGCAGAAGCGCAGTGCGCCTACCTTGATCTCACGGGACAGACTGAGGGAACCATCACGGACGACTCGGATATCTGGCTTTTCGGAGCCAGTAACGTCTATAAAAACTTTTTCGATCAGAAGAAATTCGTCAAGTTATTTAAATCGTCGGATATTCACCAATGCTATCGTAAGTTTATTGATCATACCTATAGGTTTCCTGGCCCACAAGCTGTTGGCAACGCCCATGCCTCGGTGACGCTGGGATTTTATTGAAACAACTAATCGGTTCCTAAATATCAAGAATAAAAAGAAATTTATATTCATGTTACAACAAAAATTGGGACCTCCATAATCAAAATGACATTTTGATTACTAAACATTGACATTTAAATTGGGACCTCCATAATCAAAATGACATTTTGATTAGTAAACATTGTTTACTATCATTTTGTTTTTGGAGCTTTTCGAACAACTTCGGTTTCGTATCAATTTTGATTCAATCTTCAGGGTTGATGTGGGTAAGCGTCGAGACAGTTCCCTTCGAATTTTTCCAACCTTTGACGAAAAGTAGCTGAGTAAACCCTCATACGTGATTTTGCTCAAATTCTTAGGGAAGGTTGGAGCAGAGCTCCAGAAGAATGCATTGATGTCTTGATGATCCGATCGGTAGGAGCCACGTTTCGTGTGAAAAGTAGAAAATTCTCAAACATAATCTTCAACGACTTCACAATCGTGTTGCCGTTTGTTTTCATCAAAGACCAGCAACATGATCGTAAAAACCACTCGTATTTGGGATTTTGGAGTATTAAATACTTAAAAAATAAATATTAAAAATTTTTGCTTCCTCACTACCGAAGGTAGGGAAGCTTTGTATTCGTGAAAGAAGTGAAAAAAAAAAATGTCCTCCAAAATCAAAATTTCCACTTGCTTTTTGCGTTTTAGAGCTTCCCGAACAATTTTGGTTCCGTGTCTGTCTGTCTGTCTGTCTGTCTGTCTGTCGGTCTGTCTGTGGTCAATCCTTGTCCCGGGCAAAACTATACTAACCTGTGGTCCGATTTTGATGAAATTTTCAGGGATTGTGCGGGTTAGGTCCTAGACGGTCCCCTATAAATTTCAGCACCTTCGGACCAATAGGAGCGAGTGCGCATGCGCAAACGTGAATTTCCTGGAACCTCGGTTTCTCGGTTTCTAATGAACCGATTTTGCTCAAATTTGGAGGTTAGTTAGGGACTAACTTCTAAGAGACACCCTATAAGTTTCAATCAAATTGGTCAAGCAATAGCCGCTGCGCATGCAATGGAGAATGCTGAAGGCGCCTGAGTGATCACTGATCAGCTGAGTGAGCTCCAAGGCCATTTTCTCTCCTGTTGAACGCAGGAAGCTGAAATTTGAGAGGCAGGGTCAATGGAGAATGCTGAAGGTGCCTGAGTGGTCACTGATCAGCTGAGTGAGCTCCAAGGCCATTTCCTCTCCTGTTGAACGTAGGAACCTGAAATTTGAGAGGGCGGGTCAATGGAGAATGCTGAAGGAGCCTGAGTGATCACTGATCAGCTGAGTGAGCTCCAAGGCCATTTTCTCTCCTTTTGAACGCAGGAAGCTGAAATTTGAGAGGCAGGGTCAATGGAGAATGCTGAAGGTGCCTGAGTGGTCACTGATCAGCTGAGTGAGCTTAAATATTACAGTGGAAGAAAGATAAAGAAGGAGAGGGAGCAAAAACCTTTTCAAGGTATGTCACATTTTAGCCATTAGGCTCTAAGCGGAAATCATCCGGGGGTGCAGGGGGCGAAGCCCCCGCCGAGGCGCGCAGCGCCGAGTTTTCGCCAACTGATTCTATACGTCCATGTTACAATGAGTGAGGAAGCTATACTGCCCACCCAACTTGGCAGACGTTTTTTTCATCGCAAACCTTTGGAATCGTCCGAGAAAAACATCTTTACCCTTCCACAAAATTTGTTGGTTTACGTTTTACGTAGAATCCGAAAATCGAATTGAAGTTTTTTAAATAATCGAGTTAAAGGGACAGATTTTGCTGAAATTTGCTATATGGGCTCCATTTGGGATCTAGTTGTGCTCCAAAGATTTTGTTTAGTGTCGGTCACTTCTAAGGGCTGAAATTTTCAACAAGCTAGCTCAAATTTTGTCGATATAAAGGTATTGTTTTTCATCAATTTAAAATAGTATTGAATTTTTAGAATCGAATGAGACCATCCAGAGCTCTGTTGGAGCACCCGTTCGCTCCTCATGAGAACTTAAAGGTTATACTTATGATAGGTAAGAAACACGAGTGTGAATCGCTAAAGAGGCCTAATCTCCATTCAAATTTTATCAGACCAAAATGTGATCATTGTTAGTTTCTTCGAGTTGTACTCAGTTTTGCGTCCTTAGCAACCAATATGAATTAAATTTCCTAATGGGGCGCCCACAACAGGAGAGTCTAGCCCCCAGAAAGTGTTGTCGGGTTTCAGCGCTACCTACCGCCACTTCAACGAACTACCATTTCTGATATCTTATCAGGTGATCACGCTCGCGACCGCATTACCTTCGCTCCTCTAACTTGCAGTTATCCTAAGATTACAATGTAGCGATGTACATGGACTTAGTCGACTCGAGAACTTGATTCGTCACTCCGAAACACAAAAATGCAATACCAAGTTCCTTTTCCTCGCAATTTAAAAAGGCAGGGAAGTAAAGCCGCCAAACTTAGAAATTAGAGAGTGGTAAAATCGAGGTAAGCCTACTTTTCAGAAATGCCGCTTAACCACGCTCACATCGAGCTGAAAAGGATGGTAGTTTGCTGAAAGGGCGGTAGGTAGCTCTGAAACCCGACAATAATTTTCTGGGGGCTAGACTCTCCTGCCCACAACTCTTTATTTCGTCGAATTGAGCTAGAAGCGTTTATTTCTTCAAAATAAACTTGATTGGTAAATAAGGTAAAATATGGTTGGTAGGTAGTGACAATGGCAAAGCTGTGTTCTTTGCAGGCGAGTGTTTTCTTCCTCCAAACAGAGTTTCATGTCACTCAGTTGTTCTTCCCTAGCAACCAAGAACCAAATTTCGTTACGAAGGCAATCGCAACTCTCAGATAACGATGTTTCGCTGGTGAGTACTTCCTGTCAAAATGATGTTGATGGTGAACCCTGAGCGAAAAATTTGGTAGGTACCTACTGCTTATGGGAAAATTCCAGAAATTAAAAAAAAAAACCTTTGTGTTATAATTTGCCGCGTTTTGTATTCCGTGATCCTACAACTCACCATCGTATTGATTATTTCGTACTCATCATCGTATAGGGGATTATTTTATATAATTCTATTCAATATGAACACATTTACTCCAACCAGTGGAGTCAGGTGAGAATATTCGTCAGACAAACAGGTTGATCAGTCTTAAAGTAATAAACAATAATGAAAAACGCAGCAAATTATTAGGTACACAAAGGTTTATTTTTTTCTGTACAGATCAAGCGCCAGCAAAGAATACAGCTTTGCCATTTTCACTACCTACTAACCATGTTTTCGCTTTATAATCGAGTTTATTTAGATGAAATAAACGCTTCACACTCCATTTGAAGAAATAAAGAATTCCTTCATTAAGAAATTAGATCACTGGTTGCTAAGGAAGCGTAGCCCAAGGCTTAGTATCCATGGCTCATCTTCAAAATTTTCTCTGCTCTCAAGGCAAAACAGCTACTCGATTGTTTGCCTTGGCTGATGCTGCAGCCTGGATGCCGTGGTAGTGGGGGTATAGCAATAATAGACCCTGCGCTGACCTCCCGCCTACCCACTTATCGTCGCCTGTCATCCAAAATGGTCCCGCAAAATTCATTTCTTTGAACTGTTTGCCTTGCATTGCCAGGCCTTGCGCTAGATCGCGTATTGTAGTTACCAATCTCTATTATTAGTAACTCAAGTTACTAATCTCTCTGGTGTGTTGCGGGCTAGTATCCTAGGCAAAATACAAACTTTTTCCATTTTCCTATTTCATCTAAATTCCTTGGTTATCATGAAACAATCCCAAAATTTTATAAACAATTTTCCAAAATCGGCTGAATATTACTTGTGGAAATTGGAAATATAGGATAATCTAAACAAAAATTAATTTATTCATTTTGCATATTTATAGTAAGGCAAACAGTGTTAGCTATGTTTGCCTGGAGGAGACGCCATTGACTCCAACTAATTCTATATTCCATGGTATTTCTTGTGAGGAATTATTGGTTTGCGAAGCATTTACTTGTACCGTTTACTATTATCAGGGTTGAATCGTGACGATCTTATTATGATCGCCATGTTGGTTGGCAGCGACTACACCTCTGGACTCGACGGCGTTGGACCGGTTAATGCTATAGAAATAGTGGCGCACTACCCTCGCTCTCAAGGCGCCTCTACACCGCAATCTCGGTTGCTGAAGTTTGTCGATGCCTACATGTCGTCAACTATGAATCCTAAACTCTTCAAAAAACTCAAATCTATCGAGTTCACTGATGGTAAGGGTTCTAATTGCTGTTTAAGATGAAACTACTATACTTTTTAGAGTTCTAATAGATCCGGCTTGAACTTCAAATACTAACTACGAAACGAAATGTACGTACGTTTTTTACGAAACGTTTGTCATTCGAAAATGTCCTCAAAAGTCCAGTCATGCAGTATTAGAGCCAATGTTTTAAATTTTTTGCAGGTTTCCCTAGTGACGAGGTGGTCAAGGCTTACCTATCGCCCATCGTCGACGAAAGTAAAGAAAAGTTCTCTTGGTCAAAACCCGACCTCGGCAAAATAAAAAATTTTATGAGGGACAAATTTGGTTGGGATTTCAATAGGACCGACAAAACGCTGATCCCGATTTTCGACAAGCTGAACCAAAGCAATGTAAGTTGTGAGTCATCCACGTAATTGCCTATGCACTAGGGTTCATTGAAGTGGTACTGTTTGCAGATTGAAAGAATGCGGATGGTTTGGTGAGGTGCCCATGTGTATTACAATCCCAAAAACATCGTCCTTCTTCTAACTGCCACTCAAGCTAGGAAAAATGAGACTGAGGGTTGTTGACTACCGACCGTTGATGAAGTGAAAGGATTGATTTATTACAGGCAAAACAAAACAAATAGAGAACACTAATAAAAATAGAACAGGTTCCTTACTCTTAAGGTCTTGTCAATTAAAATCACACTTCCAGTAAAGGATGATGCTTCTTTCAAATTATAAAGGCGACTGAAGGGTAAACAGAAGGGCAAGGAAGGATAAAAATCCTTCCTAACAATCGGCTCTCTACCTTATTATGACTCGAGTTGCTGAATGCCTGGATTACGATGACTGAGGCTCGGCCCTTTCCCCAGCCTGACTCAACTGGCTACCTACGATTTTGGAACAGGTAGTAGTCTATGTTTGCAGTTATACCCTTCGGGAAATTGGCCAGCCGCATTCTTTCTATCTTTGAACAGTACTACTTTGAGCTGTTACCTCTGAATGTGGTTGGTTGGTACCTTCCTCATAAAAAGCAAATTTAATAATTTTTTGACTTTTCAGACGCAGAAAACCATTCACAATTATTTCGACTGGGCTTTTGATGTGAATGAGGCAGCAACAGTGAGTAAAAGGGTTGGAAACGCAGTTGAAATATTGACAACAGGCATCGTTCCAAGTCCATCGAAAAATGACGACCGTCCACGGAATAGATCAGAACCAGATCGGCTGGTTTCAAATTATTCTCGGCGGAAATATGGGCGATATCAACAGCAGGAGAAAGAGCTAGAAAATGAGCCAGTTTTGGAAGGAACTAGAGCTGCAAGAGCTGCTGCGAAGGCTATCATGGCTGCCACTAGGAAACCTGTTGCCAAATCTGCAGAGATCCAAATAGCAGCTGTCGAGGGACCTTCTAGTAGCGAGGTGCCGATTGGACCCAGCAATGGCAGAGGTCGTGGTAGAGGTCGTCCACGCAAGGATGTTCCAGATACGAAAGAACCTCTCCCGTCTTCCGACCAAATCACTGCCAAAAAACGAAAAACGTCTGCAGGTCCTGATGCTGCTCCATCGACTAGTTCCAGTGCGCCACTCCCTGCACTTTCAGACATCCTATGTGGCGTCGGGTCGGAACCCTCTGTGCCAGAAGTCCCCAGCTTGTGGACACCGTCGCGAGACCTCGTCTCTCCTTACACAAAGAGGAAATATGGAAAGGTCGGACAGTCGGTTGCGCCCAAGAGAGACTCAAGCAGCTTTGCAGTTCCTGAGAGACCGAAACCATCGTTTGATCTTGTGATGCGAAGTAAAACTCCTGCCCAGGTAGGCAACCGTAGAAATATTAGAGTATATTAGTTATTTTTAGATTTATTTTTTAATTTTGAGGAAACAAGCGGCTAGAGCGTGTACGCGCTAATGCTGATCTTTTCACGGCGTTTTGTCATCCCGCTTATATTTCTGGGTTTTTAAGATATAAGATAAGAACATGTCATGACGGACCATCTCGATAATGAAACGTTTTTCACAAAAAACAACAAAAACTGTCTTCCGACGTTGAGTTGTAACGGAAAGCATTCCACGGAATGAAAACTGTCGAGAGAAACTTGACATCTATTTTATAGTTAAAGTCGCCAAAAAAGTATAATAAATGAGGCCTCAACTATTCCCTCTTAGCCTCTTGACTAGTTCAAGCAGACCTAAATTAATTTCTGCTCAATTCAAAAACCTAAAAACGTTGAAGTTGTGTAGCTGGACTAGCCTTGCCCCAACTTGACGTGAGTTTTCTCTCGTAAGTACTCACCCCTCTCCATAAAATTAGTGTAGCGGTTTCCCTCTTCTAGAGAGTACTTGCTCCTCTCGAAGGGAAGCGGTTTTCCTCCTCGAAGAAGTACTCGCTCCTTCACTGCATAGTGCAACGGTTTTTGGTTTATTATTTTCAATAATGAACCTTTAGAATCAAGCTAGAAAACAAATTGATAACACCCCTCAACAATTGATGGTCTATGCTTCAAGATGCATAGAATCCAAAAATCCGATTAAAAAAAAATCCGTCCGTCCGCCGTTTTTAGGACGTCCCACAGTAAGACTTGGGCGTCCTTATGCGATCGATCTGGGGTGAAGGAGGACAACACTCAACAGAAAAAAAAATAACCACACAGTAATCCGTTTTAGACCATTCTGAATCCAAATCCGCGAAAAAACCATAGGTGTATGTCTGTGTGTGTGTGTGTGTGTGTGTATGTGTGTGTGTGTGTGTGTGTGTTACAAAATCTTGTGTACTCTGCCCAGGCCTTAGTTCTCAAACGATTTTCGTGGTTCTTTTTTCGTTTGACGCGGAATACTATCTAGTTGTGCACTACGGCGCCGGAATTTTGGATTTTGCTTTTTAAGAGGGGGAAAGGGGGGGTTAATGCTTAAAAAACGTGCGTTTGCGTGCATAATCTTGTAAACTCTGCCCAGGCCTCAATTTCCAACCGATTTGCGTGTTTCTTTTTTTGTTTGACTCAAATAACTTCCGAGTTGTACATGATTTTACCAGAGTACCAAAATTCGCAAGGGGAGGGGGTGAGTGGGGGATAATATTCACAAAATATCCGATTTTTCAATATTATGGTTCTTTTACTGCTTACTAATAATTAGTAAGCAGTAAAAGAACCATAATATTGAAAATAATATTCATGAAATAATATTCATGAAAATCCGGAGGTATAATGAGAATTTTTCCTCAATTTCAAAGCTTGGGTACAATTATTGTACCCAAGCTTTGAAATTGAGGAAAAATTCTCATTATACCTCCGGATTTTCATGAATTATTCTCTGTACCACCATGGAACTAATAATGGTGCCACTATGGTGCCAGGACATGGTGCCATAATGCCATAAACCGCTTATTTCGTGTTTTTTTTTTTTTTTTTTTTTGTGTTTCACCTTGAATACGGATGTGAACTTCGACGGACTGCCTACCAAAACTAACAGATGAAAGTTCAATGTTACGACGTATTTCCGCTTTGGTGCCAGACTGGCACCATTGTTGGCGTTGGGGAAGTGGGGGGGGGGGGGGGGGTCGAACTCGAATTCGCATGTAGGGTATCGTAGATCATGGATTTTTAAATGCTCTTCAGATTCGAGGCTCCCATGCCGCTAGAAATGTTAAGGTGGATAATGGTGGGGGGGGGGGGTCAGTATTTCTTGCCTAAAGTAATAAATAAATTACATCGAGTGAAACAGTTTTATCACTTAACAACTGGTTAAACTGATCTAATGCTTATCCAATGGGACGTCCCCTGGAATGCATGCATTACTAAACAATATGTTTTTAGTTACTAAGGACCAAATTTGATGAAATTTGGTATATGGACTCCATTTGGGGTCTAGTTGTTTTCGAAGCTTCTGGTTATTGTCAGTCACTTCTAAGGACTGAAAAATGGCGGTTGTAATTTTTAAATCGCCCTGGCTCGTAAACTCTCTAATATTAAAGTATTGTTTTTCATCAATTTAAAATAGAATTGCATTTTTAGAATCGAATGAGACCAACAAGAGCTCTGAAGGACAAACCGTTCGCTCCTTATGAGCACTTAAGGGTTGGACTTACAATAAATAAAAAACACGAGTGAGAAACGCAAAAGAGGCCTAATCTTTGCACTATGCAAATTTTAGCTGACCAAAATGCAATCGTGGTTCATTTCTTTGAAAATGTTTCGTGTTGTACTCAGTTGTGCGTCCTTTCACAGATGGCATCCACAACTCTCGGATAGCGAAGTTATTACTTTAGTAGGCAGTTTTAAAGAAAAAGCCGCGTTCTACCAAGACGGATGATCTGTAGTGGAAAATAATAAACCATTGTGTATTAATTTGATGCGTTTTCCCTTCTGGGAAGTACCTACTCTGTTTTATATTGAGGTGTAGCGGTTTTCCCTCAAAAAGTACTCGTTACTTCATCCCACGGTATGGCGTTTTTCCTTAACAGAAAGTAATCACTCCCGACGTCCCGTAGGTGTGCCGAATTGCACGGGGTGATTTGCTCCTATTCCCCCTTAACCCCCTTAAAATCCGACTTTTTCCACTTTCAAGATGTTTTTCGTATTTTCGACCTTACGCCATTAAGCAGCCATACCGTGTCAAAATTCAAATGTATTACACCGTTGGAAAGAGCGTTAAATTCTCTATCTCTCCAGTGCTAAATACAAGTTTTTAAAGAAGACTCAGGTGTTGAAAAATGAGCCCGAATAGTAAAATCTCGGAAATGTAGTTTTTTCAAACGTTTATAAGCCTAGCTGAAATTGCCGGTTAATTTCCCACAGTAACCCCAAAAGTTGATCCAAAAACTCAGCTTTCCAACGGTATGGTCGGAATTGTTTCCAATATTTTTATTTTATTAGTGGAGAAAACCGCGCTGGAATGCAAAAAAACGTGATTTTTGTTCAACGAAATCGACGGTTTAACGGGAGGATTTGGGGTTGGGCGGAGAGTGAGAGGAGACCCCCCAAATCCTCCCGTTAAACCGTCGATTTCGTTGAACAAAAATCACGTTTTTTCGCAAATTAACCGGTAGTATCAGCTAGGCGTACAAACGTTTGAAAAGAATGGACATTTCCGAGTTTTTCGAGAATTTACTATTGTACTAGTGGACATTATGCGTTTCTTGTCTGCTTACAGATAGCAAGAGAGAGAGCCGCGAAAAAACTGAAGGAATCAAAACAGAAAGCTGCACAAAACAAGACGAAAAAATAGACCTTCAATCAGCTCACAGATTAATTTTAAAAAATCAAATGCAAGTAGAAAAAGAATTATTTAATTACAAAAATCATTGTACATAAATCAAATTTGCACTGTAAAAATATATATTAATTATTACTTAGGTGTTTAATATCATACCACATTCAGTTCGTTCTCTTGCTAACCGAGTGCGTTTGGTTCACAATAGATTCAAAGAAGGAAATAAGATTTATAGAAAGAAGTATGGAATGGCAGCATTCACGACAATGGCAATTGCAGTACTTTCTCACAAGACTTTCTGTAGTGCTTTCTCACTTACGTACAATTTGGTCATCACAAAGTAAGTAGTATTTAAATTCTCTTCAATATGAGATTTCCATCAACAGCAATTGGTCGCCGTGATGGTTTTCAGGTCTGTGTAAGTTACAGAAGGATCTTTGTCGCTCAGTAGCGGTATTTCAGCTTCCTCGTAGTCATCGTATTCGTCAAAATCATTGGTTGGAGTTGAGCACCTCGAGGTGAAGAACAGCGTGGCAATTACTGCCTAAAATGTTATAAAATGAGATCATTCAATAAGTCTGGCACTCTTTTTTTTTCTTTTTTATTTGAGTAAGTAGGTACTTGGTTGACGTATTTCAACAATCACTAATCCTTTTTTCGGGGTTAGATGACTGTATGGTTTTTTCAAAAACAAATCATTTGAACACAGAAAATGTATTATGAGGAAAAAAAATGGAAATGTATTATCCAGAAAGTAAGTGCATGGAGGCTCCGATGGGGGGTGCGCCTAATTTTTTTTTTTTAATTTTTAATCGAAAGTATACCTCATCTTGAGATTTTTTACACCAGTCGTTCTCTTTTTGGATGCGTAGATCTTTTTATATGATTTTTTAAAGTTTCGAATTTTTATGACGTCACGCGCCCCTCTCGCCTGGTTGGGACCCCCCAGCCCACTGTGACATCATAAACATTTGAAACTTTGAAAAATCGTAGAAAAATGTCTTTTCACGCTAGAAGATCGCAGTTGGTGTCAAAATTCTCAGAATGAGGTCTAGCTTAGATTAAAAATAACAATAAACCGTTTTTCCGACCCATGCGCACATCCCATTGCTGCCAAGAATTTTTTCCTACGTTGGCCACACTGCCGTAGAGCTTGACTCATCCCCTTTGAAACAAGACCATAACGAACGCAGTACATAAAAAACATAGTCTTCGCAACTGTTTTAAAACTACAATCATCCCTATTATATAAAACAAAAAGGTTGTTCATTTTGCTTCCAAATCTACCGAGGTAGCGGAAGCTTTATTTTCGCTTTTTCTCAAGTTTGAAAAACAATGTTCTTCAAAATCAAAATTTCTACTCGTGTTTTACGTTTCACACCTTCTTGAACAATTTTGGTTCTGAGTCTGTCTTTCTGTGTCAGACAGCCATAACTTCTACATTTCTCATCTGATTTCGACGAAATTTTCAGGAATTATGCGAGTTGGAGTGGAGATGGTCCCTTATGAAAATAATTGGCCTTCAAATTAAAGTTTTTGTACGCATGCGCAAACGTACAAACAATATTCAGAGATTGTGCCGGTTGATGTGTAGAGTACCCTATGAGGGTAGTGCAAGGTTTTATTGGTTGACGTTTTGAGGTTAACCCTAGGAGGTCACACTGGGGTCCCCAGGGACACCACCTTTCCATTTTTGGAGCATATCCTTCAGAAAAAAAATTTCCCTGCTGTAGGATTTTTTGTAAATTATGTTGGTAGTCCACCTGAGACCTGACAGACCTACTTCGCTCAGTAGTGCTCTGTGTCTGGTATGAGACAGCTGTGTACTTGAGTTGGTGCTCTTTGGACCCCACTGTGACCTAAGTGGCTCTTTGGGGCTTTATAGGTTTGACCTAGGGTTAACTACTATGCATCGAATCATCTATACAATCGGGTTATGGATACGAGGAAGCTATGTGCCACACCCACTTCGCAGACTTTTTTGAATCCGAAAATTGAGTACCTACACTAGCTTTCTTCTTTTTATGCCTCATACATTCTACGAGTATGAGAAATAAAAAAAAGAAAACATATGAGGAATATGTCCACGTTTGAAAAATAAAAATTTAAAACAAAAATCCGTTCACTGTAGGACGTTTGAACCTGTAATAAATTCCCTGAGCAGCCTGGAACAACACATCAGCCTCAATTTTACAGAAATAGGTACCTTTTGAAAATGTATGGGAATTCATCACAAGTCTCTTTCAATGAAAATTTTCAGGAAAAAATTCATGTGCAGATTTTTTGAAAGAAACAAAAATTGTAACTTCCCAATTGTCCCGAGTTACTCCGAATTTAGAATCAGCTGATAAAATCAATGAGGCCTCAATCAGTTTCCAAAGGGGAATTCGCCTTACATTTTTTTATTTTATTTTATCGAAAGAGGGTTCACTGATATGGAAGAAAACCATAGTGTGCTGCTTGTAGAGGTGGGTAGTAAATCGCGTCACTGGTTAATGTCACCTATTACCGGAGAGTCACCGTTCCATTTGTCACCTATTACGGAGCTGACCCTATTACCAACTGACTTGCAGTGACAGCAGGTAAAATAACGCTCCCTGCTCCGGATTATTTTACTTTGACCCCTTCGGAGCTTCTTGAATTGTCACTGTGTGCGTTGTCACTCCAGTGCTGTTGGCACTACTCGTCACTCTGTAGTGGTTGGCGCTGGCTGTCACTTTGTGTGCAGTCGGCGCTGGTGGTCACTTCATGGGCGGTTGGTGCTACTTGTCATGTTGTCACTCTTTCTGTGGTTGGAGCTACATTGTCACTGGTCATTCCGTCACCATTTGTGTAGCGTGGTCAGGTGATAAATTGTCTCTAGTCCCTTACGAAGTACTTTCCACCGCCCAGGATTGGGGCTCTCACTGTTAGTTTGCCTCATGTTCCCATTTAGTTCGATGAACAGAACCAATCTTGTTAGAAATAAGAGACGGATACGCTAGTTGCATCTATTGGGGCAAGAACTCTAGTTATGGAAATCACTGCTGGTAACGGGTCACTTTACACCAAGCATCGCCACAGTAGCAGGATGCGCTTCTCTGTCACCCTATTACAAAGTCACCTATTACCGGCCTGTCACTGTCACGTTGTCACCTATTACCAAAAAGTAACTGTTTCGAACATCACTAGCTGCTCGAAAAAGCATCCAAAAAATTTAGAGAATTTAAGGAAGATGGAAATTTTAAAAGTAGCGGCAATCTGTTCATGGGGGCATGGGCTTGCAACGTAACGGATTTCCTAATCAATCTGACTTCATAGAAGGAGCTGTGCCTCTCTGAGGTAGCGCTACCTCTGGAAATGCAAATGAAACTGTAACTTACGTGATCGAAGCGCTCGACTGTGGAAGAGAAGAACCCGGACTTGCAAGTGACCAAAAGAAGAAATTTTACTCACTCTTTTTACTATCCGATTCTACTTATTAGTTTATCAAGCACTATTAGTCATCATCCTCTCTTATTTAGTTTCTATATTATGTTAGTTTCGTTATTTGAACCACGTTATTTGAGTGATCATTTGACTGGATCTATTCGTGTGGTCGCGCTTAGAACTTAGAAAGGCGTTTAGAACTCTACCTGTTGTCGTTCTGTGGTACTATCTGGAGTTCTACGCCAGAGCACTCAGTATGTTTTTTTCTGTTTTTTTTTTTTTTTTTTTTTTCGTGTGACGTGAACGGTATCCCTCGACTTTGGCGGTGTTTTTTGACAGAGGCTTCGCTTGTTAGGCATTTTCTTCTATGGTAATTTTTTTCCTTGGATACTCCTGGTGTTAAACGTTATTCTAGGGCCCTATTATAGAATTTGACTTGAAATTCCTGAATCTAAAATTGAGGCAAATTCCCCATTATCCTTTTGAAGCCAGCCAAAAGCAGCAACATCATACAAGCGTCAACAGTTTCATTGTCAGTTTATTTCAACTACCTACTGACATTAACTCACCGTTATAATGCACAAGAAGGCCATCGTCGTTGCACATACGGGGAATCCGAAGTGCTCCATGAGAAATCCCCCTAGCGCAGGACCAGTCATGTCTCTGAAAGGGATTCATCCACAGGTCATTAATTTATTACTAACGTGTTCTTGCATTTTGTTTATTATCATAAATTATCGCTTGGAATGAGATATTGATCAACGGCTTATAAAGTAGTTCATCTAAGTAGGTTTATTACATCGTTTTAATGATAATGGTTTTCTAAACAATATATCTACTCACCCTAAAGAGTACATACAGGACCACGCTCCCGCAACTATGCTGTAAGTTGAGAGTTCTTTTTTCAGACCGCTCTCTCTGAAAATTAGAAAATTCTCGATATACATCCTGATTTTTGCGGTGACAGAAACTGGTGTAAGATTATCTTTCATTTCGATCAATTCTAAATCTCCCGAATTTTTCATAGGGGTTGATAGAGGAACATGTCATTTGCTTTTTGATTCTTCCGGCTACGACAAACTCAGATTCACACAGAAAGGAATAGAGCTGTTATGCATTTGAAAAGTTTTGAGCTTTAATTGCGATTTATCAGTAGTCAGAGTTTACCAAGCTGATTTTGTGTTCGTGTTTCTAGAGATCAACCAATAATTAGTCAGAAAAAAGAACTTGAAAAGCCTACACCTCTGGATTTGGGGCGGACAGACTGGTTTACGTGTTACATGAGCTGTCTCAGAATATTCCAAAATAGATTGCAAGGAGACAATTTTGAAAAGCTACCATTCCAAAAATGCTGGACTCATTTCAATGGCTTAAAATCCTCTTCAAAACTCGCTGAAGGGACGTGAAATTAATCTTATGAAGCTGCGGAACTCACTCTGCGCATTTGAGTACCCCTTGGAATGTTGGCATCAGTGTTAGAGCGACCGCAATACCAATAATACTAAGTCCAGTTATATCCATCCACAGATACCTTGAAATGAAGAAGAAGAACACAATTTAAATCTGAAACTTGAGCAATTAGGTACTAGGGTAAGCAGATACAGTTCTGCTCCGTAAAGGATTAGGTAGGGGCTTATCTCATAAAGTGTATGATTGTCCAATAAGCTTGTGCATTGGGCTTGTCAATGGCGAAATCTCTTGAAGAATGAGACTGGACTGCTTTGGTAACCATCCCAAAAACGTGTCCTTAACTGTTGATGCCACACACTGAAAGTACGTAGACAGTACACAGAGCCCTGAAAGCTAAGGCTGAGAACTGGAGAAGCGTTTTGATTGATTGACGCTCCGAGGCACGGTTCAGGATAATCTCACGAGATACCAACATCGAGGATTGTGGATTAGCATATCATCAATGTAAGGCTCTAATCTACCGAAAAAGTATTAATTTCTTCTAATTTATAAGAAACAAATCATATGATAATCCTTTCCTAAGATTTGCATGAAAAATCATACAAGTTCTTAAAATCTAAGAGAGGAAGAATGATAGCTATCAAGCATGCAGAATGCAGGAATGGGCTCCTACCCCCACCACCTGGTCAATCTGTTGGCATCGAGGTATGCATTGAGCAGCACCAGTCACAATATCCTATTCACTCATCCATGCTTGACCCTCATTTTAACGGTAGCTTTATTCTCTTTATTTTATTCTCTTTATTTTAACGGTAGCTTTATTCTCTGTTGTCTCCATTACTCTGTGACGTCAATTAAGCCATGGCCAGTGTATTATGACCGAACAAGACTGTCCAGATTTGAGCGTTAAGGGGGGAAACTGCTGATCGTTTTGCCAAAAGATGATCAGAGTCCCTGCCAATAGGGCTGGAACCGATCCTGGGAACCACCAAAACCTGTTTACAGAATGTGGTTAACAACTGGGAAAGGAATGAGCGAGTAAGATACTGGCAGAACCTCCCAGGTCTGAGACAGGCAAAACTATTTGTGACGTTCTCGAAGGTACGGGCTAACGAACTCATCGCTATGCCTAAAAAGGATGTCAGAATTCTTGTGGGTTTGTTAACAGGCCACTGCCCACTTTGATATCACCTAAAGAAGATAGGCAAACTAACAACGGACATCTGCAGCTTCTGCGACATGGAAACGGAAAATGCTGAACATATCATTAAGATACTGTGAAGCATTGGGTCGAGCTAGATTCAAAACCCTCCTGATGTCTTAGCTCCTTACACCATCTCTAAGGTGACCTACACCAACCTTCTAAACTTCGCCAAAAAGTGGGGAGTAAACCCTTCTTAGTAGCCGAATATAGCCTGGAGGCACTCCACAATAGACCCCGGCAGGTCGCAGTCGAAGGAGTTTGTGAATTAACTCATTAAAGACCTCCTACTTAACCCATTTCAAGCCAAGAGTGGAAATAACAGAGAAGTGAGACGAGGAGAATGAACTCTTCTACAAGATGGCAGCCGAAATAAGGCATAATTTGCTCACCAATTGAGAGCAAAAATACTCCAAATTTTATGAATTTTACATTTTAATTGGATTTAAGAGGCCCCAGTCTTCCAAATCAATTTGATTTATCCGACTAATGGCCCAGAACGCTCAATCGCCCAGGATCAAATAGAGCCACCATAATCATGCTTTCGGCCAAAAGGCCTCCTTTTCAAAAAAAATCCAAAGTCGCATCGAGCTTCCCAATGTCGAAGGATTTTTTTTACGAATATAGGAACAGCATGAACGAGAAAAAATTCTCCTACGAAGATTTTCCACTATTTTCAATATTTAAAAGAAAAGTCGTCGATGCGAAAACGCATCAGTGGCCGGAAATGGGTTAACCCAAAAAGGGGGGGGGGGTTCCTTCTTAGTAATAGAGAGTCCGCTATCCTCCTTCTCAATACTTACTACTAATCGACCTATGTATTATGTATTACGTAAGAACTTTGATTTAATTTATAAACTTACGACTCCATTTCAAGGAGAGGGGAAGGTCCAAGCATCAGGAGCCCAACCGCAGAAAACAAAAGACCAAGGACCATCATGCTCCAATGGTTGTCCAAACGGTCCGCCACCCAGCCCCAGATCGGGCTGAAGATCCCGTAGAGCGAAGCAAAAAGCAAGAATATCAATCCAATGTGATAGCTACTTAAATGATCCTGTCGTGAGAAAAAACTAACATTAAGGAATATTCTCTTCCAAAACCTTTGTCCTTAGTCTAAGTAACCTCTGAACCTACCAAACATACAACCTAGGTTCAAAGATTCAAAATTTGATGAGACAATCGGTCAAGTTTATCCAATATCAAGGTGTTTAGTTTCTCGTGTTACGCAACTGTCTGCCGATTATTATTATTGTAGTCAAGTGATTTCTCTGTTTGAAACACTTCATATCGAGTTCTACGTCAATCGACACTCAAATAATACTTACATAGTGAACACGCCGACTCTGAGAGCACATGGTTTGGTCACATGAGGATTTCATCAAAATAAACTATAACCCAGCCAGTTATCAAAGTCACGTTGGCAAATTCATTGCTTGATTCCTCCAATATGGGTATTGGAAGGTACTCGTATTAGTGTCGGTTCTATTTTATATCATGAGTAAAAAATATGAAACGAAATTACTTTGGAGAAATGTGATGAGTCAATAACTCGTTAAGGTCAATCTACTTGAATAGAACATTAGGTATATTTTCGAATCTAATTCATGTACATATGTATTTATTTATTTATTTATGTTTCTAATTTAATTTCTTCTAAAGTTAAAAAAACACTTTTTCAAAAAGTTTTTTTTTCTTAAAAAATCTAATTTAAAATAAAAATAGATTTATAATTTTTGGTATTATTTTTTAAATTGTTTAAAATTATTTCTGTACAATAATTTAGATTTTATAAAAATTGAAATGAAATATTCCTCACAACAGCGGGAATTTTAGAGAACTGATGTCCAATTTTTGGTTATACACCTCCTCTGGTATTCAAATGCCATACTTTTCTGTATCTAACTCCTCGTGTGGTGGATTGGTGACCGATCGAGGGGGGTATCGCAGGTCTTGATTATTTTTGGGTTGGGCCGTTGGTGAACCTCGCTCCACACAAGCGGGTGAGGCAGAGCGAAATCATCAAAACCAATTCTGATCTTCCCTTTGGAAGACAGCTGATGACGTCCGCGACGCCAGGAATGGCAGTTGGACGAAAATTCAACCTGTTTACTTTTTTTGTTGTTCTGTACTCCTGCTGTAATAATTTTCTTGGTTGTTGTGGAGAAGGAAGCAGAGGACGTCAATATACTTTTTTCAACATTTATTTGGCAAGCGCTTTCGGGGCAAACTATGGCCCCTTTCTCAAGCCTACAAGAAAAAACAATTAATTCAAGACTAAAAAATAACAGTAGCATGAACAATCGCGGTTAGTATAACCAACCAGTCAAAAATATTATGTCAAAAACATGTTATTACTTAATAATTACTTTTTATTAAAACCATTAAAAATGAGCCACCAAGCTTATATTCTTATTGGTTTTTAGATGACGAAGAATAGGTTTAATCTTGGTGGCTCATTTTTAATGGTTTTAATAAAAAGTAATTATTAAGTAATAACTTTTTTGACATAATATTTTTGACTGGTTGGTTATAGGGATGGGTATCGATACTCGATATTTCAAAATATCGATACTTTCGTACCGATAATCGATATTTTAGTATCGATACTGCACTATCCGATATTTTTGGATATCGATACTTTGGATCCGATATTTCTAAATATCGAATATCGATACTATTCTCGCGGAAAATTCAACATAATGGCTAAAAAATGAAGAAGATAGAGAGGCTTTTGGTCATTACTCTTTGGTTACACAAATAACGTTTATATCATGGGAAAAATTCGATGAAATCATTGAAAGAAAGTGTAAACACAAACGGTGGATACAGCTTTCGTACAACGCAACCACGAGAGACATTTTATGTTTTTGCGCCCCCTTTCCCCTTCATATAAAACCCCGTATTGTACTTTTGTTTGTGGACATTTGATTGTGCTCGTTGATGGTTGCGATGTAATGTACGTAAACATTCATTTAAACAATCACGCTCATACCGCAGCTTGTTGGCCACGTACAACGGAGTGTTTTACGTAATACGATTGGGTAAATCGAGAGCTTTCCAACGAGTGGTGAACGATTTGTATACGATGATAACCGGAGAAGTTAGAGTCCCGTGGCAACAAATCGGTTGCAAGCGAAAATCATCAGAAATTTCCGCGAAACGCGTAACGATCCCCGCGTGACGATTTTTCATTTATGTGCAATAGTAAAGACATAAAATGTCAAAAATCACTCTGCTTGGACTCTTAATAGTAAAAAATGAATAAAAGTTGTTGAAAAAATGATTTTTCTCGAGAAAATTGGATGATATTGATAGTTTGTGACACTACAGTATCGATACTCGATATTTTAAAATATCGATACTCATGCCCTACGATACTTGGGATATCGATACTCGGATACGATACAGTATCGATACAAAATATCGATACTTTAATAACGATACCCATCCCTAGTTGGTTATACTAACCGTGATTGTTCATGCTACTGTTATTGTTTAGTCTTCAATTAATTGTTTTTTCTTGTAGGCTTGAGAAAGGGGCCATAGTTTGCCCCGAAAGCGCTTGCCAAATAAATGTTGAAAAAAGTATATTGACGTCCTCTGCTTCCTTCTCCACAACAGCCAAGAAAAAAAAATTACGTTTTTTAGTATTGATAAGTCCAGTGTACATTTCTGAACAGAATCTTCCCCACGGATTATATCTATAACCCACAGAAGTTCTTTTACAACACCTTTCTGAATGTGGGACGTAGATAATTGAAAATTACAAGTACCTAGTTATAAGTACCTACTTATAAAGTTCTGAGAGAAATTGAAAAATGGGAAGAAGTCTTACATGTCTAACACGTGAGAGACGCTAAATGTTGGTGTAGTTGGTCAGGTGAGGTCAAATGTTTACTCTAAGATAAAAATATTATCTTTTAATTGTGGAGGGTAATAGAATCAATATTTACAAGGAAGACGGGCGTGAGAAAGTTTGTTCCAGATCAACAGCTACCGATAACAACGGACGATCAAACTTAACTTCATCAAATAATACTATGAATGCGATGTTCGACATTATTGGTTCCATTTTTGTTATTCATACCACATTTCACACCACGTATCACATTTCCGTGAAAGTCCTCTTCATCAATTAACAACTGTACCCGATAATAATTCAGTCTTACCTTACTCAAATGAGGTTCTAACGTAGGGTCCAAAAACGACCAGGTGTTCGAAGCAACAATTACTATTAAGCCAATCACTGCTACAGCTGGAATTTTGAACAGTTTTGTGAAGGATGCGTGTTCCGTTCCTTTCGAGCCTCCTGTAAAAATGTGTGATGTAATGAGTAATTTGAACAACAATTGTATTCCAGTTCTGTAAATCAATACTCAGACACCGACCTTGAATTGTTGGTAAGAAACTGTAGGTTGTCGGTATCATCAAAATCATGATTGATCCGAGGGTGTAAAATGGCAGACCGAATCCTCCGATCTAAAATGACAAGAATGGCGATATTCGTATCAAACATTTAGGAAGACTACTTTATCGATAGTAAATCTAATCTAATTCTATTAGGACTTATTAGATTTACGGGAGCAATCTGCGTATTGAGGGGGGGTCATAATTTATTTAAATTTCGAGAAACTGGGGGGATTGACGCTCTCTTGGAGAGATTTGGTCAGTTTGGACATAAACGCTTTTGCACATCAACTATCGATATTCAGGCTATGGTTGCTATGGTAAAAGAGCTCCGTAGTTACTCTCTTTAGTAGTCTAACTTGTCTCCAGTACTCTGTGGTACAGACCAATGAGAGACTGACTTCATAGGTACGTGATAGTCCGTTGTACCTCGAAAATCGAAATTTAAGACTCCCAACAACCAACCAAACCACATGGTAGGATCGAATAATCGCAATGGGGTATTTCAGTATGTTTTTTTAAATTTTTCTGTCTGTTCGTCGAGAAAATGTTTTTACAAAATCAGAGAAGCTAAGGAAAGTTGAAGATTTGAATGGTGTGACGTAGCTAGCCAATCGTGACGTAGCCAACTGTCTTTGAAAAAAGTATCCATGCACAGAGAAGAGATGAAACCCTTGGAGGACCTCTTGGATACTACAAAATACTACTCACACACGCGCGTGGCGTAGTGTGTGTGCATTTATGGCAGCCCGCCTTTTTTTCAAACGTGTGATCTCTTTAATTAATTTTTCTACCACATGTTATAGTATCATTGGGCTTAAAGTTGGAGTGTATAGGTTTTCAAGGGTGCTGAATCCAAATTTGAGGTCAAAAACCTGAATTTCCGACCCACCGAAACACCCTATTTGAGACAATAGGTGGTAGTTTTACTGGTCAATTACTGACTTGTCATTTACGATACCACCTGAACCCGTGAGACTGCATGGGTTTGTATAAAAATAAAAGAAACCGGCCTTTTTGACAAGGGGCTACAATGGGAAATAGTCCTCCAGAAAAATATTTCTTTATTATTTTAATCTACTCAGAATTCGAATTTTAGTAATTTTTTGCCGATTTATAGGGCAAAACGTCTCCTCTTTTTGTCTGTAATCAGAAATAAAAACAGTTGCCTAGTAAAGCAGTGAACATCAGCAACCACAGGGTAGCGCTGATGTACCCATAGTGTCGTAGGTACCAAAAAAATCGTAGTTTCTCTGATTCAGCCATTGTTACGTAGACATCCATGGTGATGACGTCATGGCACAGCCTCATCGTCACCAGACAGGTTTTCTTTTTCCCGATTATCGACGCTACTAGATGGAATTTTTTGCTCAAAATTGGTACGATAAACACTCTTCTGACGAGATTAAATTAGAACAAAAATTTTTTTCTGAAGGCAAATTCCCCTCTGCATTGTTTTTATCTAAGTTATATGAAAGGTACAAGGCTCATACAACTCACCGAATAAAGCATTCCGCCTATAGCAGGGCCAGCGCTCATGCCTATACCCATAGCTGTTTCCAAAATTCCCTGAAATCAAAATTATAGGTTCGCTGTAAATTTAAATTTCTCATTTAAAAAAATTTAACCCACAATACACCTTTAAACACAAAATGAAGCTGTTGAAAGACGCAGATCGGGTACGAATGTACTTTTGCGTGGGAAAAGAAGAATTAGACCATTTGCTTCAGTTGGTTGAAATTGGCTCCAAGAAAATGAATACTCAACCTCGAAGTGCCATCATCACTCAGGAAAGACTTGCTCAGACCTTAAGCGACGTCTCGCCGAGATCTGGTTGTCAAGACTTTGTACGAGGGTTGTCCAGAAAATAAGTTCCGTTTTGGTCTGTAGGGTGGTAGGAGTGGAATTTGCCAAATCCGGCAACACCGCTCAAAAGAGGGAAGCTTGTGTTTTGTGAATATAATGAGAGGTGAAGGGCCTCAGTAGCTCGAAAAATAAGGTCAGGGCATGGAAGAAGGTAGGAGGAGAGCTCAGTCAACGTTAAAAAACGGGACGAAAAATCGCCCCCGCTTTCAGCGCAACCTCTAGGTGGCGAAAGGAAAACATCGTCCTCCGGTATTATACCACTCAGTCGCTAGAGCGCAGCTTCGTCCCTCCTGCTCATTTCCACGTGTTCTTAAAAATTGCACTTCATCAATATTACTTGTGGAGTGCAATTTTGGACGGTCTATCCTCTATAACTACCATAATAGTTATAGAAATAAGATACCAGGAGAAAAGGAGTAACGGTAGGTATGTACATACCTACCATAAAATGAAAAACAAAAATATTGTGCAAGAAAACCATTGATTGGCACAAAATATGACAAGTGTAATTTCTTTTCAAGATCAAAAACACAACAACTTTTTCAATGTAATAACTAACTAAATTCCTATAAAAATTATATCCAGGGACTGTAGTTACACTGCAATATCATCATCTATCATTTGTACCACTCTTATCATTGCATTTCTGCCGAGGCGTACCTAATGATGGTCTCAAGTTATTGGAATTCCACTCCAACACTACTTCATGTTTTGAATAAGTGAAAAGCAAACTAGAGACAAACCACTGTAGATGAACAGAAAGACGAGAAAATTAAACTTCAAGAGACGAACCACTATCAAATAGAAAGACGAGAAAACACGTTAGCAACGAGAAACACATCAGAAAAATACGTTGGAGTAACCATTATCAGTGCTGGGGGGAGGGGAAGCGTTATGAGCTCTAGTGACCGTGTATAGTACTTGTCAACTCTGTTTACCACCTAAAGAGAACACTACTGACGGGATAAAGGAAAAAGGTGCACGCATCAGCCCATTGAAGTGAGCTTTCCTCCTATCTTCTTCCATGGTCAGGGCTGGCAGTTGAAATGGAGCCCTCCACCTTACATCCCCCCTTGCATGGTGCCCGTTCCTTCTCGAGTTGTGTTGTGCGGAGTGATTCAATTTCTTTTTGCCCCTGATTTCAAATCGGTTGAAATTCACCAACAGTTAGTTTCTGTGTATGGAGAAGGTGCGATGAGTGAGTCAATGGTGAGGAGATGGGTCCGTGAGTTTAAGGCGGGAAGACATTCATTGGAGGCAGACCCTCACTTGTGACGGATGAAATTGTCGCAAAAATAGGCAACGCAATTTGAGAAGCTCGTTTCCCAGACATCTCACGATCCTTCATCCATGAGATCGTCTCGGAGAAAATGGAATTTCGAAAAATGACGAGGAAGTGAAAGAAGCTGTCACCAACTGGATCAAGGAGGTGGCGGGAAGCTTCTATGAGGAGGGGATTTTGAAGCTGATTTCGCAATATACCGAATGTATCGACGTCGCCAGGGATTATGTGGAAAAATAATAAATATTTTCAATTACACTAGCTATAAATTTCAAATTTTTCCATTGAAAACTTGATTTTTAAATAACGGAACTTATTTTCTGGACAACCCTCGTATAACGTGATATTGCGCATGCACCCCACAGCGTGAGCATGAGGAACCATCAGTGTAGTTCTTGTAAACGAATTTACCTACTATACTATGGGAAAACTCTAAACCAGACTTACAGAACGTAACATGACTCCCTATGATGTTGCATGAGAGCACGTGACGTGAGGGCAGTTTCCACCAGGTACCACATACCCAAATCAATAAAATACGCCAAAACTCATTTATATGTACAACTTGGGCAATTTCAAAAGTACTTATAAAAACTCACCGATTCTAAGGTCTGAATCGGGATTCTTCTTCTTTAGGTGCCCTGTCCGTGTCGAACGTTGGCGATCATCAACGCAATCTTTATTTTATCTGCGGCCTTTCTAAATAAAGATGTGGTGGTCTCCCCAAACCACTGGCGAAGGTTATTCAGCCATGAAACCCTTCTGCGACCAGGCTCGCGTCTCCCATTTATGCGTCCCTGCAATATATTCTGCAGCAAGAGGTATTTCTCGTTCCTAATTAGGTGGCCAAAATATTGGAGTTTTCGACGCTTTACGCAGTTCATAACCTCACACTCTTTATTCATTCTCTGGAGGATTGCTGCATTGGTCACTCGATCAACCCACGGAACCTTCAAAATCCTTCTATAGGCCCACATTTCAAAGGCCTCAATTTTGCGGCTGAGAGCACCCGTAAGCGTCCATGTCTCCACGCCATACAGCAAGACAGAGAACACATAGCAGCGGAGAATGCGGACTCTCAAATCAAGTCGTAGTTGTCTACTAGCCAACACCCTACTCATGCTCTTAAACACAGACCTCGCCTGCTCTATTCGGCTTCGAATTTCAGTCACATTATTACCCTCTTCAGAAACAATTGTGCCTAGGTATTTGAAGGTTGAGACTCGGGTTACATGCTTGTTATCAACAATCAAGTGCTGTCCTGACACGTTCCTTTTAGATATAATCATCCACTTTGTTTTTGTCAGGTTTAAAGCAAGACCCATGTCGATGCTTCTTTTATTGACGGCGTTGACTAGAGCTTGCAGGTCTTCGATATTCGATGCAATGAGTACGGTGTCATCCGCATACCTGAGGTTGTTAACCCGGACGCCATTGACCAATACACCAACATCCACATCATGCAATGCCTCTTTGAAAATATTTTCAGCATACAGGTTAAACAAAAGAGGCGATAAAATACAACCCTGCCGAACAACCCTAAGAATCTTAATGCTCCGAGTGCTTCTGCCACCCAAACGAACATTGGCCTCTTGCTGGAAATACAGATTAGCTATCAGCTGCAGATCCCTGCCGTCTACTCCAAGGTCTGCCAGAATCCTCATCATTTTTCCATGTTGCACCCGATCAAACGCCTTCTCATAATCCAGAAAGCAAGCATAAAAGTCGACTGACATGTCTCGGCACCTCTGGGATAGAACATTGAAACTAAATAAAGCCTCCCTTGTTCCAAAGCCACCACGAAAGCCGAATTGGGTGTCTCCCATTTCCCTCTCAAGTCTGCCATACAGCCTATTATGAATGACCTTCAGCAACAATTTCAACATATGGCTCATGAGACTTATAGTTCTGAAAAATCGGGATTGGGATGAATCGGGATTGGTTTAAAAAAATTTAACGATGCCCATCCTTATTTCCCTTCAAATGACGCCTAATAACTGGAGCATCTAGGATGAGAAGTTGGTGGAACGACATCAGCGCTGCCTGGTGACGATTAGATGAACCTTCCAGAACTCCAAACCTACGTTATCAAACTTATCAATCGGCTGATGTGGTGACAGCTCGGTACATCGTTGACACAGTTTACCGTAGTTTTGCCTTGCTGATTTTCCGCGTGTGTTATGCCTGATTTGGCAAATACCCCAGTGCGAGAATCTGGACGAAGTGCTTGCCCTCAACAGAGTCGTACCACAAAATAATTAATAGTACCCAGTACGGCAGCGCTGATGCCGTTCCACCAACTTCTCATCCTAGATGCTCCTCCTAATAACACGAGTGAAAAGAGAAACATTTGATTATTCCAAGTAGTTATAGCAATTGCAACTCACCAGCACTGCACTGATATTATCAGGGAATATTTCAACAACAAAAACGAAGCTGGCTGTGGCATACATGCTTGCTCCAACGGCTTCCAAAGTTCGTATTAAAAAGCAGAATACGGTAAATGTCGTGTAATCGTGCATGAGAGGAAGCAATCTGCAATCAAAGGTAGAGATCAATGTTGGTGCATAGTGCGAACAAGAGCCGTAAATTCAAGAACAAAAATGGAATAGTGACGTTTTATATTAAGTAATTTTACCCAAACAAAATGTTACAGCCTCCTGCGAGGAATACACCGGACATGAAGAGGAACTTGACACCAACTTTGGGTAGCTGTGAGAAAGGGGAATATTCATTAACCTTCTATGGCACGAACATCATAAATTAAAAGGAACTGCAACGATTCGCATCGTTTGAAAGCAAAATACTCGTATAAACACTTACGATTTTCCCAAATAGGGGTGATGTAACGAATACGACTAGAGCGTAAAAGCTGAATACCATCCCAGACACTGTGGGGCTCATACCTTTTTCCTTTGCCTGAAAAAAAAAAATTAAAAAATAAAAAAAAAAATGTGGGTTTCCAGTACCATAAGCCATTCTGTTCCTTTTCAGAAAAGGGGAACTGTAACCGCAACAATACAGAGACTCACGTTGGAAAGTTAGCATCCACTCGATGCTCGCCCTAGCAGCTTCTCAAGTCTGAACGGTTCCAAATGTTGCTGTAACTCTCTAATTATTCTAAAACGTTACGGGCTCAGTAAAAAATCTAAACCTAAACAATGTCTTGTATGTAATATTTGTTTTTTCGAGAGATTTCCCAACTCATTCAAATTTCAATAATGACTTTATCCATCACATCAACTGGGAACAGATAGACGAGGAAAAAACTAACAACAAAAAGAACAAGAAAAATTTTGATTTTAATGGAATCTAGAACCAGTTTCACCATCCAGACATCGTGACTTAGAACAAGTGAAACCTGAGACTGCAGAATTAAGAGGAAGAACTCAAGCTCCTACCTCTTTGGGGAAGAATGGTGCCATAACTGACATAGAACAGAAGCTGAGGAACTCTGCAAGAACAAGGGTGATGAAAGCCAAGACCTGCCCTGTAGTGAACTTGCAAATAACTGAAGGGTTTGGGTGCCTTTGTGTTCGCAACAGCCTTTCACGAGATCTGAACAGCTCGCCATTCTTTG
Source organism: Apolygus lucorum (assembly GCA_009739505.2). Classification (NCBI taxonomy): domain Eukaryota; kingdom Metazoa; phylum Arthropoda; class Insecta; order Hemiptera; family Miridae; genus Apolygus; species Apolygus lucorum. The sequence goes on along the minus strand of CM019176.2, from coordinate 45,745,706 downwards.
CCTTAGAAGGAAAAATCACGCACAAACAAATTAATTTATGAAGGCAACGAATACGTCTTGATTCGCTAATTTATTTCAATAGTTCACAATAGAAATTCTCATCCGAGCCAAGCTATTAAGTGACATACTTGTTCAGTCAATGATCCTCCTGCAAATACACTCCAAGACTCGGATTTCGATCGGATTCTCTTGACTGGAGCGGTATGTCTTCGGCCCAGGTGTCTTTGTTCTGGCACATCTACAAAGAAGCCATCTGAGTCGCTGAAAAATAATTTATAATGAACCATCATCTCACGTTCGAAGGGCAGCAACACATCAAAATTTATGTAACTCAAGCCTTAAACATACTATTACTCTACAGTATGGCCTGTATGACTTGTAAAGCCAAATAACATCCCTCCTTAGTGTATACCTCCATACATTCTTCTCCAAATCAGATGCTCGAAAATATCCAAGCGATTTGAGTAGGTATGTTGAGGAGCATCTAGAACGCAGCCTGTAGGTGCTGCACATGCTTCCTAGCGACACTACGGCGAATCTCTCTCAATTATCTAATTAATGCTCACTCAAGGCTAGACGTAGGTGTCATACTGGAACTAGTTCTCCCTGGCCCCACGAGGAGCGCAGGATAATTGGGATGACCGATGTTACCGATAATTGGAGCAAAGATAATGAAAAACAAAGACAAACGAATAATGAAATGAAATGAAATTATTAAAAACAAATAATGAAAATTGAAAATTTGTCGCTTTTTTAACGGTGCAATAAGATTTGAATTGGCGTGTGATTTAAGGAAGTTACGGCCATTTTAGTTTAGTCAAGTCAATAGCAGTTTGCCGCAGTGTCGCTAGGAAGCATGTGCAACCCCTGCAGGCCGTGTTCTAGATGCTCCTGGTATGTTGTTCCCAGAAAGCAAGTCTCGGACCCAAAACAGACCTAAAGTCTGACTGAACTTTTTAGAGTTTAATTTTTGTGTCTCTGGTCAACAATGTTCAGGTGTGCAACTGGAAGTGCACATAGAATTCTCTGTCACCAGCATACAAATTAAGCCTTCAGCGCTCCAGATCCCTTCCACCACACCACAGAAATGGTAGTGAGCATCATTGAGGAAGAAGATAGAGAGGAAACGGCCTATACCCGCCTACGTTTGAGTCTGGTCGGGAAATGAAAGTGAAAGTTCACCCTCCTCTCGCCCAGACCATAAAATAAGAGGTATCTACACTTACCCTCTAATTCTGTGTTGAATGATAGGAGGAATGTTTTAGAATTAGAATAGGTCGGAACAGGGACCTCCAATCAAAAAACACACCGAAATAAACGTGAAAGAGTATTAAAAAATCTATACAGTCATGTGCATATCATGGAACTACGTTGGAATACGACACTTTCTCCACCATCTTCAATGAAAACAATTTCACTACTAGATTACAATGTTGAGTTATTTAAGTTCATTTTTTCAAGTTAATTTTTAAATCAGGTAATTTTAACTTTTAATTGATTGATTCAAGTTTCTTGGAAAAGCTAGCAGTGTAAAAACGTGAATGTCCTAAAATACCACGAAGAACACGCTCTATTTGAAAATGAAATGTTGAATTCCAACAAGACAAAATATTGTGCTGCACAAAATCCGTTCTTATTCTGTCTTACTTCCAGCCTCAGTATTGCCATCATATTCCAACGTAGGTAACTCCTTGATATGCACATGACTATACCTATAGATTTTTCAACGCTCTTTCACGTTTATTTCTGTGTGTTTTTCGATTGGAGGCCCCAGTTCCGAACTATTGTATTTCAAAAACATTCCTCCTATCTTTTAACACAGAATCAGAGGGTAAGTGTACCTCCTATTTTTCGGTCAGGGTGATAGGGGGGGTGGGGGGTGAACTTTCCCTTTCACTGGCCAACCAGAGTCAGACAAATGACTTCCCTCTCTACCTTCTATGTCTATGGTGAGCATCAGGTTATTCCCATAGATGCTGCTTCAGGCGTTAGCTTCATCACTTTTCCAGCAATTATTTCGGGTAGCAGCAGAAAAGTGTAGCATCCGTGACTCCACGAATCACTCGAGTATAGGATACGAGACACAAGAGGGATAAGGCCTTTTGTGAGATAGCTGACGCATTAGGTAAGTGGAATTGGAGGCAGGTCGACATTCCTTTGTTTGGACAACTGTAACAATAATATATTAGGATGTTACTATCATAAATCTTCAACTAGGTCTAAGATTATTCTTCTTTATTCAGTCTCACAATCCAAAAGCTATTCAAACAGTGGAAATGTATTCAGGACTATTCAGTTCATTTGGACAGAGCTGTTTTAATAGACTGCCAAATAGATATATTTTATGTTGTTATAGGATATAGGAGGCTGTACTAATGAAATTTAAAAAACGTCCATTCATGCAGTATGAGCTAATGAACGAATTTTTAAAGCTATGGTTAATAAAATCGAGTAGTCCGCTTTGTGGGAGTGGCACAAGGATCGAATTGTTAAATTATACTATCAACTTCTTGGTCAATTTTTTTTGTTTTTATAAACCTCAAAAAAATACTCTTTTGTCACCATCAACTCATAATAAAGTACCGACTCATACCTGCAATATTGTACAACGATCGTATATTGATGTGTGTTTTTTAGATTTTCATTATAGGTACTATTCCAACATAATGTATGCACAGGGACGTCTTGAAGACGTTAGGAGTACATATTCATAGAGGACCGACTCGGATGTTGAATTTTTGGGTACAACGAATATAGGTACGCAAGTTTTCATTATATTATATAAATTGTATAAGTACAGGGTGTTTCATGAAAAGGTTACAACCCCTTCAATTTCGCAAAATACAGCGTAAAAAATTCCGACCAACGCAATTCTTCATGATTTTTTCTGAGGATCTCAGGAAAAATACTTTTGCGCAAAAAAGTTGCGCGCAATCTTGCGCAATTGACACTAACTTCATTTTTTCAAATGGAACCCCCCCCCCCCTTTTTTTATGACAGATTCGGATTTCGGATTCTACGTCAAAATTCATGAAAAATTCATACCCGAACCGATTTTTTTTTATTGCGCGCAACCTGGCTTTTTGAACGCTCTAAGTTGCGCAACTTCACAATTGCGCAAAAATTAGGTTTTGGAGAACCCTAAGTGTGGCACATGTTTTTTCATAATTTTTCAAATCACATGGTGTCATCCGTTTTTCAATTTGCCTGGAATTTTTCTGAATGGCGGCCAAAAATTCGGTTGTTATTAGTGAAAAAATCGCTCTTTTTAAATCTTTATGAGTTTTAAGGCAATTTTATTCAGTTCAAGCATGATCGTGCTGCCAGTTTTTAGGACGTCCCACAGTAAGACTTGGGCGTCCTTATGCGATCGATCTGGGGTGAAGTTGGACAACACTCAACAGAAAAAAAAAATAACCACACAGTAATCCGTTTTAGACCATTCTGAATCCAAATCCGCGAAAAAAACCATAGGTGTATGTCTGTGTGTGTGTGTGTGTGTGTGTATGTGTGTATGTGTGTGTGTGTGTGACAAAATCTTGTGTACTCTGCACAGGCCTTAGTTCTCAACCGATTTTCCTGGTTCTTTTTTTGTTCGTCGCGGAAAACTATCTAGTTGTGCACTACGTCGCCGGAATTTCGAATTTTGCCTTTTAAGGGGGGGAAAGGGGGGGTTAATGCTCGAAAAACGTGCGTTTTGGGGCATAATCTTGTGTACTCTGCCCAGGCCTTAGTTCTCAAACGATTTTCCTGGTTCTTTTTTCGTTTGACGCGGAATACTATCTAGTTGTGCACTACGGCGCCGGAATTTTGAATTTTGCTTTTTAAGGGGATGAAAGGGGGGGTTAATGCTTAAAAAACGTGCGTTTGCAGGCGTAATCTTGTAAACTTTGCCCTGGCCTCAATTTCCAACCGATTTGCGTGTTTCTTCTTTTGTTTGACTCAAATAACTTCCGAGTTGTACTTGATTTTACCAGAGTACCAAAATTCGCAAGGGGAGGTGGTGAGTGGGGGATAATATTCACAAAATATCCGATTTTTCAATATTTCGGTTCCTTTACTGCTTACTAATTGTACCCAAGCTTTGAAATTGAGGAAAAATTCTCATTATACCTCCGGATTTTCATGAATTATTCTCTGTACCACCATGGAATTAATAGTGGTGCCAACATGGTGCCAGGACATGGCGCCATGATGCCATAAACCGCTTATTTCGTGTTTTTTTTTTTTTTTTTTGTATTTCACCTTGAATACGGATGTGAACTTCGACGGACTGCCTACCAAAACTAACAGATGAAAGTTCAATGTTACGACGTATTTCCGCTTTGGTGCCAGACTGGCACCATTGTTGGCGTTGGGGTGGTGGGGGGGGGGGGGTAACTCTAATTCGCATGTTGGGTATCGTAGATCATGGATTTTAAAATGCTCTTCAGATTCGAGGCTCCCATGCCGCTAGAAGTGTTTTGGTAGATAATGGTGGGGGGGTCAGTATTTCTTGCCTAAAGTAATAAATAAATTACATCGAGTGAAACAGTTTTATCACTTAACAACTGGTTAAACTGATCTAATGCTTATCCAATGGGACGTCCCCTGGAATGCATGCATTACTAAACAATATGTTTATTTTTAACTCCACCGTAGACGGCCCCAAGCCCGTGGTTCAAAAGGAGGTGAGAAAATAAAAATAAACATGATGTCGACCACAAAACTGATGTTTTCGTGAAAGAAATGATCATTTTTCCTCTTGAAATCTTGGTCTTCCTCAAAATGGATCCCTGTGATTCAGCGTCAAAAAAATTATGAAAAAACATGTGCCACACTAAGGGTTCTCCAAAACCTAATTTTTGCGCAATTGTAGAGTTGCGCAACTTAGAGCGTTCAAAAAGCAAGATTGCGCGCAATAAAACAAATCGATTCGGGTATGAATTTTTCACAAAATTTGACGTAGAATCTGAATCTGTAATAAAAAAGGGGGGGGGGGTTCCATTTAAAAAACGTCTGCCAAGTTGGGTGGGCAGTATAGCTTCCTCACTCATTGTAACATGGACGTATAGAATCAGTTGGCGAAAAAATTATGATTTGTATTTTCAACGTAGAATTTTATTTAGCGGTCCACCGTCTAGGACCTAACCCACACAATCCCTGAAAATTTCATCGAAATTGGTTGAATAGTTGCGGAGTTTTGGTTGTAACAATAAATTTAAAGTTCGCGCATGCGCAGCGGCTATTGCTTGACCAATTTGATTGAAACTTATAGGGTGTCTTTTAGAAGTTAGTCCCTAACTAACCTCCAAATTTGAGCAAAATCGGTTCATGAGAAACCGAGGTTCCAGGAAATTCACGTTTGCGCATGCGCACTCGCTCCTATTGGTCCGAAGGTGCTGAAATTGATAGGGGACCGTCTAGGACCTAACCCGCACAGTCCCTGAAAATTTCATTAAAATCGGAACACAGGTTAGTATAGTTTTGCCCGGGACAAGGATTGACCACAGACAGACAGACAGACACGGAACCAAAATTGTTCGGGAAGCTCTAAAACGCAAAAAGCAAGTAGAAATTTTGATTTTGGAGGACATTTTTTTTTCACTTCTTTCACGAATACAAAGCTTCCCTACCTTCGGTAGTGAGGAAGCAAAACGAAGTTAGTGTCAATTGCGCACGATTGCGCGCAACTATTTTGCGTAAAAATTTTTTTCCTGAGATCCTCACAAAAAATCATGAAGAATTTCATTGATCGGAATTTTTTACGCTGTACTTTGCGGAAATGAAGGGGGTGTAACCTTTTCGTGAAATACCCTGTATATTCTATTTTTGGATAATTTTCAATTTTTTAAGTTGCACCTATATAAGATATTTAACAATAATTAATATTTTGTAATATTTATCCACACAAAAAACAGAAAAACGTGTTATTAGGCCTATTTTGTAACATTTTGATCCCTTAGGGTTTTCCAAAATTCCTGGCTAACAAACTCGTCTTTTTGTTTGTCATTAAGAACATTTTGGCAAAAACTTGAAATTTTTGCAAAACAATTACTCAAGTTATCGTCCAGAGTGACACACACAAAACGATTTTTGAAAAAACTCCAAGAATCTTTTTAGAACGGATTTTTGCCAGGAAAAGTCAAAAAAGTCCATGCTAACCATTTAGAGTCTATCGCAACATTTTCCTTGAAAATTCGCTACAAGTCTAGTTGAATCGCCATACTTAATGTAAAATGGTCGGTTCAGGAAGTTGTTAATGAGAAAAAATGTGAGAGAGCCTGGCATCGTATACTTACTTCTAGGAATTGTCAAAGAAATAGACAGGAAAAAGTTGTCACTGTATGAAAATTACTCAACGGGCAAAGGACATTGGGAGAAACCATTCTTTGTAAGAGAAAAGTATAAGTAAGTGTAGTAAGTTCTTTTGTATACGATTTGAAGTACACCCAAATTGGATTGTGCAAATTGATCCAAGACAAAATTATTACGAAAAAGTGCAGGATGGGTGTCAATAAACGGAAACATCGGAATAAAAAATGAGGTAATGGTTCAATTGCGAAGTAGCAGGTATGAGTCGTAGGATTAGGAAGTGCCACGTATGGTTGGAGTCCACTAATTGGAAACAAAACATTTCATGTTCGTTCAGAAAACTCTAAAACGGTCAGCGAGGCAAAATCCCGAATTTTTCACAAAAAATCCCAAAACTTTGCCGACATACCTTTTAGCCTGGTACGCTGAAGACATTAATGAATAACACTCCAATCACAGGGGATAATCCAATACTGAGCGATCAGAAACTACAGGGCAGATCTCGAGAGCGGCCAGTTGTTTATACAAGATAACGACCGGTTACATATCGTAGGAATAAACCAAACAATAATTACTGGTCAAGTTAGGTGCCTACCTGTTCTGTTTGAACAGTCTTCAAATTTAGTGAGTCGCCAGTTGGTACTCCAACGCGTGAAGTGGGCGTAATCACTTTCGCTACCGCTAATCATCAAAACAATAAGTACCTACCTGCTCACAATGGTTCCGTACAAAATATAGAAGAGCAAAAGCACATTGTAACTTTTGTCGTTAGCTAATCTTGCTATGGGAATATTAGTTGCAATAAATTTGAAACATGCTGTGTTGAGGAGTGAATTTACAAAGCATTATTGGCAATAAACGTCAATTTCAGCAATTTTTAATTGATGATAGATGAATTCCACACATAAAGTGGAGAAAAAATGCAAAGTTTTTTGCATGCTTGGTTGCTGAGGGTCTATGCATCAATCATGGAATTATTTTGTACTACTTATTATGTTACTAATGATGAAACATGCTCTGATAAACACATTCGAATATAATTAACACCTAACGGTCATCCATTATGACAGAGAGTTTTTGCTATCAATGGGCGATCAGATCAATGAGCCCGGGAATGTCAACCTAGAGTGCGCAATCACGTAGCTAACCGCCCCCAGTGAGCAAGCTAGCTGGAAAAGATGTTGTTCCATTATCATTGACGTCCCAAGTGATAAGAAGTGCTAGAGCCACGCTTTGTTTATGTTATGTTGCCTTGGTAATGGAAGACAAAGGGTGACAGTTGACCATACAAAAAATAGAAAGGTTTGTCACTAGAAATGGAAAAAAATGGTTTCATTTGCGTATTAGGTTCCACCGTTACCTCTCTGGGTGGGTAGTAGGTTCCAATAACCTGTTAATAGAGAGTTCCTAAAGATGATTTTGCATAACGGCAAAGCTAACGGTGTCTGTAGATCACCTTCTGCGCATGCGCAGAAAATTACGGCGATCAAATAACGTCCAAGCAAATAACGGCAATCGTTCTGGCTGCTAACTTACGGCCATCTTGCTAACATCCATGTGACTAATGGGCTGCCGTTAGAGCAGAGTGAACCTGACATGCCGGTAACAGTTATGCAACCACCAACATCAATTTCAAAACAAAGCCTCACCTCACCTCACGTTCCCGATTGTAAGGCAGATCAAAGCCTTGGAACAACAACAACATTCAGTGTAAGTAAAATTACAAGTAAATTTTAGATATTTTTTAGATACTTTTAGATATTTTTTGTACTCTGTTAACAGAATCTGATGATGCATGTCAGTGGGGAGTTAGGTGTGAAATTAAACATACCTTGGTAGCTTGCAAGAAGATGACATCTTCGCAAACATGTGTGGTGTGGTACCCATCCTGCGGTTTTCATCAAATACCTGCCTATCCACATTTGTGTGATTAATTGAATTATTTGTGTGATGGGGCATACCTGCATCATGTCGCCTGCCTTGGAGGTTGATTATCAGGCCATCAGGAGTGAGGATCGACTGGTATTTCAAACAATGATACCTCTTATGGCCTGTATAATATAAATTCTGGTTTGTTGTTGGACGGCACATCTTTCAAGCTGTTCCGTCTATAAACGCCCAGCAGTCGTTGAGTCGAGAGGGGCACCCTTCCTCGTTACTTCCTGTCAACAAAAGCTCAGATTGCACTGAAAGTTTCATGACATGGGTCATGTGGGGTATTGTTTCCCAGGGTAAATTTAATTTTTCGGTAGGTTTACATTTTCGGCTTCAAGGTAGTGCTAGAAAAACTTACCTCAGCGAATTCAGCCAGCTTTTCCTGGTCCAACCAAGGAATCCTGCCCAGATCAGAAATCAGGTGTCCCTTCGTTGTTTTTATGGAGGTTGTCATCCAAATCGCTATGGCCGATTATCATATCATATTTTCAGCAGAAAGTAGACCCACAACGTACAAATCCATAAAATGATCCATCTCGAACAAACACCTTGACAAGATGTACTTGAAATAGCAAACAACGAACTTGAAAAACGAAGGCAGTCAACAATAGAGAACTGAGGATCTAACGGCGAAGCCAGAAATTCCTGTCACTTTAACTTTTGCGTCACTTTTGACATTGCCGTAAAATTGTTCAACATCGCCGTTATTTTCGCTAACGTTCATCTAGGGTTAGCATCTGATTTGACTCGCCCTAGACAGATTCATAACGGCGATGCCTGTAACGCTCGCTGTTAAGCAAGATGCAGTTTAGGAACTCTCTATTTATTAATAGGTTATCTCAGGGACCTTCTCACTGACTCATTCTGTCATTCCATTTTAAGGTATCGTTTCTTTGAGATCGGATTTTCGTTCCCTAACTTTGTTTGTTTATCATGTTATTCAGTTCCAAAGTATAATTTTTGTTGATTTCCAGTTTTCATTTCCTTTATAAGTTGGTTTTTCTATCATGTTATTCCTGATATCCTAAAGTGATAGCGTATTTTCAATCTTTTTCGAAAAAAAACAAACTATTGTTGACTAGTGCCCATTCTAGTTGGCCTTCCCTGTAACGTTATTTAATAACGTGGTTATTCTGGTAATAATTCCAAGCGGAATCAACGAAACCCGGGAATAGGTTATTTTTAACTGTTATCTTAAATACCACCCGACGTTTAGGTTTCTAAATGGACTCCACCAAAATTAGTAGCTGGATCGTCACCAATTGTCAATGTTTCGTCAAGATCACGGGTTCTGTGTATACCACGCTCTGTGGAAAGGTTCCACAGGCACTTTAGTGGCATGCAAAAACTCTCTATTATAAATCTTTTATGTTCACGTCACTTAGTAGGAAGCTGGTAACTACCTACATTCCAGGGATTTCCAATAATCGTTTCCACATCTTTTGTCAAATAGAACTATCTAGACTAGGAACGGTTTTCATTCCGCAGGAAGGATTTTTTTCATGTATTTTGAAATTTAGACTGAGGTCAAATCATCTGACAAAATCAATCATAAATGGGGTATTTCTATGTTTTAGAAATGACGTAGTATGGACAATGCGCATCATCCTCTGTTCTACTCCAAGAATTTAGTAATGTCCTCTGCAATTGATACCAAACCTCTACACCTAGTTCTACAGGTACCAACTGTTAAGGATTGAAAACCTACCTATATTATTAAATGAATAGGTGATGCTGTACCTCCTGTATCTGAGCAAAACTGTAGAAGCTATAAGTAGGAAGTAAAGTAAACAACCATTTCGGGATGAATTTTCGTCCAATTGCGGACATCATCAGAAGAATTGTAAGATCAGAATTGGTTCTGTTGATTTCACTTAAATCTAATTACTGCCTCGCCCTCGAGCGGTCACCGTTCCAGATAAATTCTCCCTGGCGGACTGGCCCTAACTCCGGTAATCTCACGGGAACCATTAAATCAGCTAACTGAGCTAATTGATTCAGTAGGCAACAAATGGCAACTGTAAATACGGCTTAACGCAGGGGAACAACTTCTTGGAACGACATTTAGCAGCTGATAAAGCCAACTTCTGATTTGTTGGAAATATTTGGGAAACCTAATAAGGGAATAGTGCAAGTTCCTACCTCAGGTTCGATTCCTTATTTAACAATATGTTTTATTGTACAGTATTCCGCAGAAATGACGTCTCAATTATTTTAGGGCATTTATTGAATTATTAGAGTTCATCGATCCTACAAAAATGAGCTGACTCTAATTTACTCGTGACGTTGTGCGCTTTCCTAAATAAGTTGAAATAATTTTGGACTGGAAACTTCTGAGTGGCACAGAGTGACCCTGCTTGACCACTCCTACTTCCAGGTGTTCAGTTTGTTAATGAGGTTATCTCTTCTTTTGGTCGACGAACAAAATTGAACTTCCACGATGTGATGTCACATCTACCCTTTTCCTTATTTGATAAGAGTAGGAGATAAGAACAAAACACAGGTTCTCAGAAAAAATAAATTATGATCAGATTTTGAGAAAGTAGTAGTAAGCACAAAGGCACTTTCACCCAAACCAACTCTTACACCAATTCCAAGCATTTGTCGCTGCCGTGGCCACGGTATTCCACGCCTTCACCACTGCATGTTTCACTACCATGATGGCATCCGTGATTTTGGTGATGGCTGTTCCCATCCATTTCTTCATAGAATCAATAAGCTCTTGCGGGATTGGGGAATTGAACTCCATCGCCACAAAGTCCTTCTTTATCAATACAGCAAACATCGCAGAGGTTGGAGGGTCATTATTGAAAGACTGAAATGAACAAAATAGAATGCGATTGGGTCATTAATACACCCACTTATGTGTTAAAGCAAGGCGATTCCCCAAACAATATGAACATGTTAACAAATCTTTGAATGACTAAAGAACACCTTCAGCTGGAACCATAATCTATACAGGCTCAATATCATCTCCCGTTTCAACTAATTAATCTTTCAACTTTGGCTCAACTGAAGGATTTCCAGTCATTTTCAATTCCAGTCTGGCTTTAATCACCGTTGTAGCCATTATGCTCTCATGACTTGTGTATATTCCTTTCACAAAGGCTTACTTTATGATATAAGCTGGCCTCACTGTGGGCTTTGACTTGTGGATTCCACCAATCATATTTTAGAGCTTGATTTGTCAACAAAAATCGAATAAATACCGATCACTAATTGGAATGGAGGCTACAACATAAATCAATACTACAGAATGTTTTAACTGGTTACAGAAACTTAACTCAGTTATTGTCGTTGGTTGACATAACCTGTTCTACTAGAGAACCATTGGGACAAGCCAGGAACATCCATGCATGGTTCTTCCTAATACATGTGATTCCTAATACATACAAATAATTTATTTTTTAATACCTGAACATATTTATTGAGGAATCAAGTAGTTTAGATAGGAATCATTAGATTTTCACTAATTATAGCTATTGAGGTGCAGCTCAAATTCTATTAAAAAAATGAAAGAAATGTCCACGAATTTTAATGTTGAGTAATAGAAACAAATATCTGTCCAATTTTTTCCAAGATTCACTTCGGAGTTTTGGTGAATAGAATTCTTAGAAACCTGTGCCTAAAAGTTAAACTAGGATACATAAAAATAATCTTTGAAAAATGGTACTAACACAGTTCCAAGATTTTTGATGCTCAAGTATACAGATTGTCCGAGAAAGATACGGCCAAAGTTCGCGGGTTGATTCTACAAGGTATTTCCAACAAAAAATGTCTCTTAGCAATTTTCTTTGAACCCCTTGTTTTTCAAGTTTTTTTTCAATTTAAAGATTTTTTTTCGTATTTTGAACCTTGTCTCACTAAAATTATTATACCTCAATAATTTTACGTGTAAATTCAAATCTAATTCAAATCACACCGTTGAAAAGAGCATTAAATTTCCCATCAGATGAAACACAACACTAGTTAAATTTTTTCTAGTTTAAACTTGAAACTTTGCAATTTCTAAGTTTTTTTTTTTGACGAAATTCTCAAGAAATGTTTACCCATTTCCTGTTAAGGAATCATCATCGGTTATCAGCAAAAACATCCTCAAAATCTCAGGTTTTCAACGGTATAATCAAATTTTTCCCTAAGTTCGACTTTAAAACATTTTTTGATTATACCGTTGAAAACCTGAGATTTTGAGGATGTTTTCGGTGAAAACCGCATCGAATTTCCTTTACAGGAAATGGGTGAATATTTCTTGATAAGTTCGTCAAAAAACTCGAAAATTGCCAAGCTTTAAGTTTGGACTAGAAAAAATCTAACTAGATGCAAGGTTTAAAATGTGTGCTGTAGCTCAACTGATGGTAAATTTAATGCTCTTTTTAACGGTTTAATCAGATTTGAATTTCCAGGAAAAATAAGGGAGCTATAGTCATTTTAGTGAGGCAAGGTTCAACAAACGGGAAAAAAACTTTGAATTGAAAAAACAAGGGGTTAAAAGAAAATTGCTAAGAGACATTTTTTGTTGGAAATACCTTGTAGATTTGACCCCTGAAGTTTGGCCGTATCTTTCTCGGACACCCTGTATAGACACCTATCTACTACGAGGATTCGTTCATTTAATTCAATTGACGGTACGTACCCTTGATAAGTTCCACGTCTGTTGTAAAACTCCTTGAGTTGAAGAAATGCGTTTGGCATCCAGACAGTAGAACCTCACTTCGATCAAGTTGATCAAAGCGTTTAATTTGACGGTAAGGCAGGCTCTCATGAACAGGTCTGGTTTCTCCTGGTAGTCAATATGGTAGACGTGGCCGCAAACTGCAATCTTTTTCATGAACGGAAGGCCAATGCAGATTTCTCCAACTGTACAGTCAAAATAATCATGAATTTTCATAGTATTTACTTACCTGCCTGCTTCTTTTCAAGGTAATACATTATGTACACTTCCTCCTAGATTCACTCGTAATTTCATAATTTTTTACCCACATTGATTTCAATTAGTAGTCTTACAGTTCAAGACTGGATTAGTTGTTTATAAGCCAACTTACGAACAAACTCGAAAGAGAACAAAACTTCTCCATTGTGGTTCAGAGCAAGAGATAGCGTCAGCTCTTTCCATTCCAAAGCCATGTCGACGCAGACTGAAATTAAGAATATCGAGTCAAGTTTTTAGGTAATGAACTCAAAGAATAGCCAACCTCCTTGTCTGACAAATGAATAAAGTTCTACACTGCTGAATTTTCAAAACACTGAAAATTAGTACCAACTTACTCTGAGGTTTGTTGTTTTATTACAGCCTCGTCTCTAATTGTAAAGTATTCACAATCATGGTGGTTCACAATCATGTTACTGGTCAGTTTATAGAGGACAAGACTTTCGATGAGCGAATGGTTGGTGGTACATGAACACCAAGATTCTCTGCACAGATAAGTATTACCTACTTAACTATAGAACAAATGCAAGATTTTGCCCATGTATGAACGATTGGTTGTCCACGCACAGTGCACCGGCAGGACTGTTATCGAGTATTCTCCAGGCATAAATTATACTTGAACGCTAACAAACAGATTTGTAAACTATTACAGGGTGGTCCGCAATATGACATTTCAATACTCAACGAAACTTTAAAACTTCCCCTGTAATCTTTAAAGAACTATAATAACTTTACCAGGGTGTACAGACATACACGGAACCAAAATTATTCAGGAAGGACTGAAACGTAGAACTATAGAAATTTTGATTTTGGAGAACTTTTTTTTCCAACCTTGGAACGTGAAAACAAAGCTTCCGCAACCTTAGTGAACTCCGAAGCAAAATCTCATTATGAAAATGAATAAGGTACTTAATCATAACAGACTAGTAAGTAGAGACGTAGACGCGGTGCGGGTTAGCATCCATTAGCTGCAAGTGTGTCGTTATGAACACTTTTGGCAAATTTTCGAGAAAAATAATGAAGCAATTGCAACGGCATTTCAAATTGTAATAACAAAGTTATATTTTTTTTAGAAATCGATTTTTTGAGAAATATTATAGTTGAGAAAATTTTGTACTTATGGAACATCCAAATTAAAAATAGACTAATAAAACCGAGCCTAAACTTTTCTCCCTCAGACTACTGGAACATTCCACTAAAATGTTCGGCGCTCAGGCTTTTTTTCGGGATAGAAATTAAATTGCCTGAATTCTCCAGTAGAGCAAAATTCCCCAAGTTTTCCAGGTCGCTGGACACCCTGTTTATATAACGATGTATCCTCCAAATTAAATTATTCGAACACATGATTTACCACATTTTGAAGGAGTTCATGAAGAGGAGTAGAAATTTTAGTTACTTTCATGAGGATGATCCATGATTTCAAGCATGATGCAACAAGAGGGATACATCCATTCCGACATATCACATGCTGGTGGCACGAGCGTCGCCAAAAAAGACCTGGACTGGTTGTAGGCTTTCAGGTACTCGATGGCTGAAATGAAAACATTACTCACAAACTCATATTGAATCTCAGAGAAGAACGGCCATATGGAAAACTTCTGAACCAACATAGCGGGAAATAAAAATTTCTATTAAAAAATATGAGAAGGAATAAAGGTGAATTTTCAACAAGTTTTCTATTCAGTTCCAAGTCCAGCGACAGCAAAACATAGCTTGATAATAGTATTATCAGCAGTAAGAGAAGATTTACATATCTTTACTATGAGTACTTCAATATATTCAATAAAGGAGTTGATACGTACTTACCATTCTTTTCTTGTTTGGTGAAATCCCTCAAATCGTCCTTTTCTTGGTACAGTTGAGGGAAAAGTTCTCTATCGAATATAGAACCCACCTGACCTAACGATCGTTTCTGGGTTTCGCCCAACCCAAGCGTGGCACTCAGAGCCACAAAACATACGAGGTATTTCATATTTACGGTAAAAATGTCGCCATAGAATACTTCCTACCCCAACTTTTTACTTTCAGCGAACAATATTGTGTTCAATTGTTATGGAAGATTTCAAGTAGTACAAATTTCGTCCACTAAACAGACAGAAGAAAAAATGACAACTTGAACGGCAGCAAGTGTCCCCAGTGAATGAAATATTGGCAATTTCATCTTCGCCACATTGATTTAATCGTAAATTATTCTGCACTTGAACAAACATTGTCTCAGTCAACTATGAAAAATGAATTTTTTGTGTATCCAATCCTAATTAGTTAACAATGAGAAAACAAATGTTTTACTAGTTAATTAAGACAATCAAAATTATGAAGATCAGCATCCGATGAATTCGGTAGACTCTGGCTCCAGCTTAATTTTTTTTAAGTGGCATGAAGATGGATCCAAATCGTGAACGAATCCATCGACCATTGAACATGTTTAAATTTCTGGAGAATATTTTTTCATCTACTGGCTGAATCTATAGCTTTGTATCACACAAGTACAGGTACCAGGAATATTTGAATGAACCACTAGGTTGGCTGGATGGTTGAGGACCCAAATGCATCCAGAAGAAAATGTAGCAAGTTCTTGAACCTATGAATTCCTTGCGTGTAACATTTTTATCCAACACTCTCGCCCCACGAGCACTCTTAGTTGGGTAATTTTTAGCAGATCTGTTGCCTACCAAGTAACTAACAATGAGCTATTAATGACTTAATAACTTAATGCCATAAGTAATAATGAAATATTGATGAAACAGTTCTCTTCTTACCGTAACATGGTAAGGGAATGAACAATGGAAGATATACATTGACAGGTATTACATTTATAATTGATATAATAGAGAACAAATTGAATAGTTGAGAAATAATAGAAGATGGAGATGGATCGAAAGAATAACAAAAAATCTGAGAAAATCATGTATATTTTTTTGTTAGAGCAACAAATATCATGACTAGGGTGAGAATAGTTCAAATATACATATAAACTTTGTGTATCTACATAATCTGTTACGGAGCGAAAATATAAAAAAAATCAACTACATCGATCACAAGTTTCAAGCAAAGTTCTGGGGAGTTATCCAGCGGGAGATTGAGGCGGTCATTTAGCCGTCATCCTAAAGGCTGGTCTCTGGTCCTGGACGCCCGTCTTCCTCTTCAACATCTTCTGGAAAATCAGATTTGATAGAAATCATGGGAGTGGGAGGGCGCCACCGCTGGCTCCGTGAATGGTAGATGAGCCGAGTCCCAGAATCATCTGGCGAGTCCCGATTGTCAGTCGACAGGGCGCTCTCAGTGGCCGAGGCGTCTAGTTCGCTCTCTTCCATTTTAGTTCTATCGGCATCGGACTCTAACCTATTTATCGAACCCTATTCGTAACAAAAATATCATCATTAGTCAAATTCGTCGAAACCCTTGATCGAATTACCACCGCCTTTGACCCTCAAAAGCAAAATACCTATTTGCCTGATACATACTTGATTTCCATACATGGCTGAACCATCAACCGAAGTTTGTGGAGGGGGAAACGGAATTCTGGTTGGTTTGACCCATTGGGTGTTTGACCATCGGAGCCCATCCAAACTGGTCGGGCATGGATTAGTATGTAAACCAACCAACGAACTTGGTCTGGTACTTTCTCCCAGAGTACTCCAAATTTCGTGCCACGCAATGCCAGACACAACAATGTGTCATAGTTGGGAGAGTAAACCAGCTAATCAACTTGGTAAGGACTTTCTCCATGACTACTCCAAATTTCGTGCCATGCGATTCCAAACACAACATCGAGTAATGATGGGGTGAGTAAACCAACCAACCAGCTTGGTCAGTGACTAATGGTCACTGTGACTACTCCCAATTTCGTGGCCTGCAGTGCCAGACACAACATTGTGACCAAGGAATACTCTCCTAGCCTGACCAGACCAGTGTTGCAGGGCTTTCTTGGCACCCCCACCACAAACTTTGCCCAAACCCAGTAAACAACTTGGATACAACCTCCCAGATGAAAAAGGATATTACGTTGAACAAGCTTCAAAATTCAAACATTAATGCCAATGAGTAGTTACCCTAACGCATTTTTAGTACGTAAGACCATGGAAATAAATTTTTCCAAATACTTCACACCGCTAGCAATCAACTACAACTTGGATCCAATAACCAAAATTTAGCCACCATTTGGAAATTACAATGTTTTCAAGTTTTGTCACTTGGCGATTTTTGAGTTTGACAGTGATGTCGTAGAGACATGATATTTAGTTTCAACCAAAATATGATTCTCTTCTATAACCCTTTCGTGCACAAAATTTTAGGGCGTGATTTTTTCTGTTTTTCAGTTTAGTGGTTCTTGAAACAGTACTTGGACCATACATGGCCATTTTGTTATTTTTCAACACCAGTTGAAAACTACTGCTGTCTAGCTGCAATCCATCAATTTCCCATCCCTCTCTGTTGTTACAAGTTGTCTTTCATATCTACTAAACAGCATTAAAACCATTGAATTACTTTTCCAAATAGAAGGACCAACTGAATGATGAAATAATGAAAATAATTATGTGAAGGGGTAATTAGCTTGAAAAATCAGTCTGTTTGTCACTGAACACTAGGTACGAATGTTCATGGTAACTAAGAAACAACCATTTCACAATTGCCAAAACAGTTGAGAAATTGTGCTGAGCGAAAGAGCAGCAGGAAGACATACTACTCACCTAGTTTGGGGTAGGTTACTGTAGTGACACAATGGGAAGTCGTACTTCCCAATGGGTAACCTTGTTTTTAGGGCCAAGATGAAAATAACTTGTCGAGTGAAATGAAAGAGAAAAGTTTTCTAGGCATCCTAAAACACTTTAATTTCAAATGTAGAAAGTTTTAACTTGTTTGTGTCAATTGATCGGGATTGTGGTCAAATGGGAATATACACCTTCTTCGCCGAGCTTTCGGTAAATTTATTACCTTCTTCAGGGCTCGAAGGATGATTATTTAGCGATACTACCAAACGTCGATAAGTAAAGAGAAGGTGGAGACGCCACCATAATTATAGAAGATAAATTTACGGAAAAATGAAAAAATTAATTAAAAACGCCGGCTTTGTAGTACAGAACAATAGAACAACAAAAACGCAATGACTCCAGCTCACAGAGAATAATAACTTTGATAAAGTAATAATAATTAAGTAATAATAACTTTGATCAAAGTTATTATTCTCTCTGAGCTGGAGTCATTGCGTTTTTGTTGTTCTATTGTTCTGTACTATAAAGCCGGTGTTTTTAATTATTTTTTTCATTTTTCCGTAAATTTATCTTCTATAATTATGGTGGCGTCTCCACCTTCTCTTTACTTATCGACGTTTGGTGGTATCGCTAAATAATCATCCTTCGAGCCCTGAAGAAGGTAATAAATTTACCGAAAGCTCGGCGAAGAAGGTGTATATTTCCATTTGAACACAATCCCGATGAATTGACACAGTCCGTTTTGTTGGGTCGATCTACATAGTTGCTGTTTTAATTTGTTTTCACTATCTTTTTCTAATCGAAATACCAAACAAAATCATTCAACACCGCTCCAGGCACTGACTAGGATATCAAACGCTGACTTTGCACTCTAAGAAATATTCCTGTTTAAGGATGGAAGTACTTTTTTGTCACAGAGAAGGGTTTGTTCATGACTCTGAGACAGTGATCCATATCCTTTCTTTTTTCGTTATAGCCCAGTTTGAAGTTGGTATTCCCGCTGTGCACGAAAGGGATAAAAAATTAAAATAGTTCATACAACATGTACAAAATTTTAGTGACTTCCGTAGGCAAACATATATCATCCTAAAAAACAACATTCTTGACATTATTCAGACGACGAAGCTAACCAAGGAGTCCCCCCAATCTGGGTACCTCTGACCTCAAGACTTCTTTTCGAGTTGAAGCATCCCATCCCTACATAGAGTTCTATAGACCACTCAAAGTCATTCAATTAAAGTAGTAGACCTAAATCCACATGTATTGACTCCGCTACATGCATGCATCTAGGTAGGTACCAACAACTACAAAGATAACGTACTTCAGTGAGTGTGAAGAGTTGTTATTCTAACATGCGTGGAATGGAAGCAACATGCGATTGAAGCTGTAACTATGGAAGGCGAAAACCGAATGAGAAACAAAGGCGGTGGTAAACGAGATGGTAGAAGAAAAAGTAGAGCAAATCAGAATCAGAAATGAGTACTAGTATAGACATTATGTACATACATGAAAATAATCATCTATAAATACTAAATACCAGGCAGTGGGCTCTAGAAAACATTTATTCGTCTATAGTTACTCAACAGTTGAGATTGAGCAGATCGAAGAAGCACAAAACCCGTGAAGCCAACACACCTTCGCTGCACTCTGCTCTCTATCTCGATTTCATTTTTACCTGACAAGCATCAAATACTCACAATGCGCCAGAAGTAAACAAACTTATAATGGAGACAGAGATCGAAAGAATAGAGCAGTCATGAACCCGCAGACCACTTTTGGACTTCTTCGATGTGATTCAATCCTGCTGAGAGCTACAATTACAAAGTCTATGACATGCAAGAGTATTTTGACAGAAATCGTTCAAATTAGAATTTTAGCTCAAGCAACCATAAAATGAGTAGATAGAAAGTGTTTTTAACACTGAGTTCAAGCATTCGATTATAACACCGATTCGCATTTGCCAAAATTTGATGACCAGACAGAATAGGTTCTCGGACAAGAGTATCAACCCAATCTATTACTAGAGTCAGAGCCTTTTAAATCTTTAGAATTGGTGGATTCTTGGTAAGAGAAAAAAGGTAAGTCTGTCCTGGCCACGTTACAGCAATGGGGTATTTTGGTGGGTCGGAAATTCAGGTTTTTGACCTCAAATTTGGATTCAGCACCCTTGAAAACCTATATACTCCAACTGTAAGCCCAATGATACTATAACATGTGGTAGAAAAATTAATTAAAGAGATCACACGTTTGAAAAAAAGGCGGGCCCTTAACGCACACACAATTATGCCGCGCGCCTGTGTGAGTAGTATTTTGTAGTATCCAAGAGGTCCTCCAAGGGTTTCATCGCTTCTCTGTGCATGGATACTTTTTTCAAAGACAGTTGGCTAGCTACGTCACGATTGGCTAGCTACGTCACACCATTCAAATCTTCAACTTTCCTTAGCTTCTCTGATTTTTGACATTTTATGTCTTTACTATGGCACATAAATGAAAAATAGTCACGCGGGGATCGTCACGCGGGGAGCGTTACGCGGAAATTTCTGATGATTTTCACGTACAACCAATCGTTCCTAGGGAAAACTAACTTCCTCATTTTCCACCCCACAAAAATCGTTCACCACTCATTGGAAAGCTCTCAATTTATTAAACATAAGACATAAAATGTCTCTCGTGGTTGCGTACTTGTACGAAAGCTGTATCCACCGTTTGTGTTTTTAAAAACATTTTCTCGACGAACAGACTCAATTACCGTTATTCCTGAGCCATACTCTTTTGAAAAATTTTTTTTTTTTAATTGACTGAAATACCCCATTCTCAGGTAAGTAGTAATGTCCCCAATGAAAGGTTTCATCAGCTTAGCACATCAGTACTACTGCACTTCACGGTAACATCCAAGGAGTTTTCTCATTCATAATGGGTGGAGTCAACATTGCTGTCCTACAGATTTTTCACCTTTCAAAGTGTATATAAATAATTATGTAGATGGGGAAAAAAGGCTTCATTCAGGAAAAGACTCGTAATGAAGGTAAGAGCGTCAACGTGAATTAATTGATCTGCTTAACGTTAGTTCCAATCATGCCCTACTCCGATAACAGTAGAAGGACTCTTTAGAAAACAGACGCATAAAAAGAGCTTTGTTTTAACCAAAATTACTGCTGAAATAAATTAGGTTTCAAGTAAAACCTCAGCTTCTGCGAATAAAGTGGAGTAGCAACTTCAGGAGACATTCATAGGCTAAGTAGTTCAACCAAAAGACGGTGCTTGATTAGAGCTCTTCAAGGACAATAGACACTACCAAGTAAGCCACGAAAGCATAAATTCCCGATCGGAGACGAATTTTTCCAAATTCACGAAAATTATGGAATAGCAAGCCCACGAGATCATTCTTGAGGTAAAATCAAAAGCCTACATCCATGAACTTTTACTTTTAGTTCCTAAATTTATTACTTTGACAGATAGACACGCAAGTTAGTCACAAGTCAGCAGTTTATTACCTCTAATTTTGCCTGGGCGTTTCCGAATAGTAAGAAAATCTCCATCAAGAATGCATCTGGAAGAGAGTCACGTATTTACCTCTAATAAATTCAAAAGTCCATTCACGTTCAGATTTGGAGAGGTAGGGTATAACAAAAAAATGAAAAACCATGCGAATATGGATCACTTAAAATTCGTAGGCACAAGCTACGACAATCGCATACCATAAAATAAAACTCAGGGTAAAAAGTAATATAATCAAGTAATAATCAAAGGTGCACAAGTTAAATATAAGGCAAATCAATGGTGTATTCGGCTTACCGAATTATCGGCCGATACGTTGACATGCGGCAATGGAGGAAGTTTGACGTGGAGGATGCAAGTTTCTCCGGCACAAAGACCAGTAACGGTGTCACGGCAAATCGTGTCCGCCTTTTCACAGCCGCAAGCGCGGAAAAGAAACTGATTCGGATCCTGTAACAAATAAATACCTCTGATTTAGTAATACGAATTTTTTAAGAATGCCGCTTGATTTGTAACTAGGGTTTGGACTCCAGCAGGTCGATTCTGTAACTCGTTATTCGGTTGACGTTATGGCGTCGGATTCGGTATCCCTCCCGTGTAACGACAGGTCGATAACGAAATTGGAATTCTGTAATTGGGCATAGCGAAGTTTGGTCGTTGCAGTTCAAAATAACGACGTTGCTATGTGACCCGCAATATTTCGGTCTAGGGCGAGCGAAAGGTAGCAACACATGATTTTTAGCCAATGGGAAGACGGATTGATATCAGGTGATTGTTATCACGGGTAGTTTAAGTTCACCTCAGTTTGCATCGGAAACAAAATGTCGGATAACTGATTCAGATTTTTTGCCATGGTGAATTTACATCGGAGTGACGCGTAAGAACGGAATTTTTCTTGTGATTCGTGCTTTCATATCATGGAATAATGATTAACACGTTGAACGTGGATCGTGTCTATGTCACGCAAATCCCAGGGTCTGTGTGGCTGGCCGCGTCTATGTCACGCAAACACCTCTTGCAAAACAGGTTCAAGAATATCTGCTCCTGTAATTTCGTTCTCAGTTTCCACTCTTTTCTAGCATTTTTTCGTGATAGATGAACATATTATGAGTTGAACGGTTCAATCCGGAGCTGAATCGGTCGAGGTTGAAGGTAATTGAGCAGTTATCAAAGTGACACCTTATCTTTGTGTGCTCCTCCGGTAATTTTTTTATGTTTTCACATTTTTCATCCATTTTTACGGAATAATTCACTCTTTTTAAGAATAATCGACATTGTTTAATTGTTGGTTGTGTCAATAATCAGCTCAATCCTCTCATAAGTTTCATACTTTCAGTTCGTTATCGTGAAAAAGACACAGTGGTTCGACTCCGATTTTTTTTTTGTGTTTCACTCGGTTTTTCTGTTTTGAATCTTTGCCAGAGTACTCTACAAAGCTCCCAAAAAAGAGAAGACTTGTTCTCTTTCCAGGTATGGAATAACTAGGTATTATATTGTCGTACATGATTGATTCCTACCCATTCTATGCACCATCAACCTATCTCCCTTGCAAAGGCCGCCAGAATTCGCGTCCAGTGGACGGGCGGCCTGAGCCAACCCACTCACATAGGGGTTGATTTCCCATTCAAACTGGAGCAACATGACACCACCGCTGGCCGCGTCACGTTGACGCCGAGAATAAATTCTCAAAATTCTCAACTTTTTTTATGTCAAAATTTTTGGAAAAATGTACTTTTTAATATATGTTGCTGCTATAGCGTTTCGTCGAAAAAAAATTTCTCCGCCACAGGGGACCAACGCGTTTTTTTCCCGCGTGCAAGGTGTTAATGGAAAGAATGTCTCTTCTTTTACAGTTTGCTGTCTTTGATGTTGTCTTTGTAGTTTTCTGGGTTGTCAAAAACTCAATTCCATTGGAAATACTTTCTAGACTAGGTTTAATAAAGTGCCTACATAGTTATATTAATTAAAAACTTGAAATAATGTAAATACCTATTCAAATAAAAAATCAGTTCGAAAAATAATAAAACGGCAAAAAACCACTCATTATGACGATCGGAAATCATTTTTTAAATATTTACCAGAAATTATATACGTATGTATCAATTTTATTCTCACAATCATTTAATTAACAACACTAATAACCCACAATACGGAAAAAATGCACACAGCTACTCGGAAACTGAAATATGACTTCGAATAGGTTAGAAAATAAAGAGCGTTTTAAGCTCCTTTTTCATAAAGACGGTTGTCGTAATTCATACCGAGGGGTTTCGAGCTGTCGAGATGGTAACGACACTTTTCGGCCGAAATAGCGACGACTGAGCGACAGTTGTCGCTATTTCACGTCTGCAGAATCGCGATCGTCGCTATTCATCGTTATTGTTATCATAACGACACTTCGTTGTCGCTATTATCCCATAGCTAGTTAGAGAATCGACCTGCTGGACTCCTTTTTCGATCCCGGGATTGAACAATGTAATGATAACCACAAATTACTCAACTAAAAACGGCTCGTTCGTCTTTTTCACAGTGATTCGTCAAAACGAGAAGAGAAAACAATAGCAACGTTTGCAGATAACCTAGCTGTACTTGCAGTACTTAGATAAAACGAAGCACAACAATCCCAAAACTTCATGCAACTCTATTGAGCAACTCCCAAGAGTGGACATCAAAATGAACGAAACAAAGCCAGTTCATGTCGACTTTACCAATCGCAAGCTCTAGTATATTCCGGATCAACTCAAAAGCAATCCTATACCACATGCTGATAAAGCCATGTCCTGGATGGCGCTCGTCAAGAACGAGAAGGCAGAATCGGTACTCAAATTCAGAAAAATGAACTGGATAATTATTATACCTATACCTATTATAGGTCGGCGCTCTAAGATCCAGAACAAAATCAACATTGTACATAAGGCTGGCAGTTTCAAGTTGTCAAGAAGAATGTGCTCTACCCCATCAATCTAGCCTAGATATTCACCCACTACATTATACACGTACCCACTACATTACATTCACTAACCTCCAATATGTGTTTGAAGCAGTATCTGGTCAAAGGAATCGTGGACTTCGAGCATCTCACTCCTCCTTCGCTGTAGAAACACTTCGTATAACTGGGGGGTTTCGCCAAATCCTGTTGATGGTATTAAATAAGTAAAATTAACATAATCCTAAAGTCACAGAAAGGCAATAAATTCAGATTTGAGCTTTATTCGTCGTAAATTCACCTTTTGTCGTTTTTCAATTTGAGATAGATAAGCAACAGACTCCGCAGCAGAACGCTTGTGATAACGATTCAGGGCTTTCAATTTGTCGAAGAGTTTCTGGTCTTTGGCGGAGGTTCTAGCTTGATCTGAAATGGAAGCTGGAAAAGAAATAGGTACTCAATTCTAATTCAAGTTAGTTGATGTTGACTCAGGCTTTAGAGCTTCTGGATGGATTTTGATAATTTTACAGCAACTTAGATTGGGGAATAAATATAATTAGAACATTTTAGCAAGCCCTGTACAGATGCTGTGGAATCGTCTTCATGAATGCTATGCTAACAGACCATTTGGCATCTGAGAGATGAAGAGCACATATGGACCCACACGAAGGTCCGTCACTTTGAGTTACCTTCACCAAATGCGTGTTCTGACAGGAGACCAGCACCACAAAAAACCTTCCATTGAAGACCACAGGTAAAATCACATTTCTGAAAGCCACAATCTCCTAGTTCCAATTTTCATTGTGAGTACGAGTTTCCAAATTTTCATTCTGACATTGAGTAAGTATGTCTGAATATGACAAAAGATGGAAGTGAGTAATCAATTCATAAAAAATTGTGTCATTCAGCAATATTCGTGATTGTCTTTCGGCTAAGCACACGTTAAGATAGAAGCACCAGGCTCTCAGCAAAAAGTCTAAAGCTGAGGTTTGAACCTTCAATAATGAACGCACAACGAAATAATTTAAATATTTATGAATAATTATTAATAAGTCAACTCACAAAGTGTTTCCTTTTCTTTCTTCAGCGCTATGAGATATTTTCTCCTTTTCTCTTTCATTATATATGCCAGACGTTCGTATTGCCGTTGGTAGAGCAACTGCAGTCGAGATAACTTTTTGTGATGGATTGTTGCTACTTCATCCAGAGAAAATGCTCCAGCGTGCCTATAATTCAAAATCATCACTAATGAGTTATTTATTGCTATCAATGAAATTAGTGATGCACAATATCTGTCTTATTATATTATCTCCCCCGTGCTCTTTAACGAGGCATCATCACATAACCAAAAAGGTAAAAAATTTGAGACCACCAGCCCCTCACCCTAGTCATCACATCTAGTTCATCAGTTAGGTAATCAACATCAAATTACTTGAGGCTATCGTCCATCTGGCTTTCCACGCTTTCAGCATCCGAAGAGTCTTCGTTCTTACCATCCCAAACGTTTTCCATTGTCGCCATCTCAACATCACTGTCTGAATCACTGGCACATTCCAGCACTTGACTCCTTCCCAGAGCTGCCTTAGCTAGGTCAGCTTCCACTAGAACATACAATGATAAGATTGAGTAACAAGAGGTCCAAACGACTACATTGTCATCAACCCGGTTGGTTTTGTTATTCTCCAGGAAACTACAATCGTCACCAACCGACACAAATGATGGATGTCTTTGCAGATGCCCTTCGCCAATATAATATATTTTAGTGATATTGTATTGTATGTATAGTGATATTGTATAATATATTGTACAATATAATATATAATACATATTACGTATGTATAAGAAAATGACTCAATTGGTAATGAATTTAGAATCATCACTACTACCTATGTCTTCAATAATAGTGTTCTAATTATTTATGTTTATTTTCAATTTATTTTTTAATTTATGTTTGTTTATTTAATATTGTTCTGATTATTTATGTTTATTTATAATTATTTATTTATAATTTGTTTCTAATTATTTATTTATGTTTATTTATAATTATACATTTTTTATAAATATTGTTCTAATTATTCATTCTGAATGTACTCGTTGAGTAGAACTAGGAATCATAGGGTCTGTTCGGAGAGGCAGTCCAGAACCAGTTCGGAACCAAACCAGAACTGAAAAGGGAAGGGGATAGAGGCGAATGGACTCCTCCAGGCTCCTCCAAACCGTTCAGGACTGCCTCTCCAAACAGACCAAATGAAAATGAAAGGAAACAATAATAGATACTGAAATAGGTAAATTAAAATCTAAGTGAGATATCTGTAGGTAACACCAATATAAAAATCATCAGAAATTTCCGCGTAACGCTCCCCGCGTGACGATTTTTCATTTATGTGCCATAGTAAAGACATAAAATGTCAAAAACACAAACGGTGGATACAGCTTTCGTACAAGTACGCAACCACGAGAGACATTTTATGTCTTATGTTTAATAAATTGAGAGCTTTCCAATGAGTGGTGAACGATTTTTGTGGGGTGGAAAATGAGGAAGTTAGTTTTCCCTAGGAACGATTGGTTGTACGTGAAAATCATCGGAAATTTCCGCGTAACGCTCCCCGCGTGACGATTTTTCATTTATGTGCCATAGTAAAGACATAAAATGTCAAAATCTCATTTTGAAAATAAATAAGGTAGGTAATCAGAATCAGACTAGTTGAGGATAAATTTACTCAGTGCGGATTAACATTAATTTATTAGCCCTTATGAACACTTCCAGCAAATTTCCGAAGAAAACTAAGCAATTCATTATACATTTTAATAACAAAAATGTAAAGAAAGCGTTTAAAAAAAAATAGAAATCTATATTTTACCTATTATACATGTAGTTGACCAACCTTTCTACATGTGGGACATCCTTATTTGAAAAAAATATTTAGATTATACCAATTATTTTTCCAATTATTTTATACCAATTATACCAATAATTTCGAGGGGGTCTAAGCACGGAGCACGCTGCGTTCAACTTGAATAATTTAATAAGCCAAAAATGTGATGAGGGTTTTCAGGTTCTTGGTGTCTTTCTGGACATAAGAAAGGCATTTGATTCTGTGCAACACAAACGTTTATTGGAGAAACTATATGATTGTGGGATTCGAGGAATCCCAGTAAAATTAATCGAAAGTTATTTGTCAAACCGACCGCAAACTACGAGAGTTGATGACGCTTATAGTGGGACAATTATATTAAATTGTGGGGTTCCTCAAGGTACGGTTCTCGGGCCTATCCTTTTTTTATTGTATATCAATGATCTCATGGATATGAATATTAATGGTAGTATTTTTGGTTATGCTGATGACACTGCAGTGGTGTTCTGGCACAAAAATTATGATGAGCTGATTGATATAGCAAGTTCTGAGTTATTCCTAGTTCGAAAGTGGTTTGATCTTAATTTCTTGAAACTAAATGTTGCAAAAACTTCGGTTTTGCGTTTCACAATCTCTGGTAAATGCTATCCTGCAGATAGTAAATTGATTAAGTATCATGATTATAATTGTGCCTCTTTAGCAATCGACTGTAACTGTAAATCACTGCCTTTTGTTGAAAATTGTAAATACCTGGGAATTATTTTTGATGGAAACTTGAAATTTAAAGAACATATTTCATCACTGGTTAATAAGTTGCGTAAGTTGTTTTTCGTCTTTAAAACTATAAGAAACTTCTTATCAAAAAAACAGTCACGAGCTGTGTATTACGGTCTTGCTTTCTCCCTAATGAGGAATTTCACCGATTTCTGTTTGCATTTTTCCTGAATAGTTAATGGTGTGGGATAGATGAAAATCGGGCTGATTTCGGAAAATAAGTCTCCTGTTATTTTTGGGAGACAGTCAAAATTTTTAAATTCAAAACTAACCGGGAAAACGGACGTGCAGCGGGAACGCTCGCTGATTGGGCTGTTCGGATCGCCGTCTCCTCCCAGTGTTGCCCATTGGGACGACGAAATCGTGTTTTCTAAGAGAAAAGTTATCAAACAAAAACAGAGGAAACCTAATTTTCCCCATCTCGCTTTTTCTATTTTTTTCTTCAGTTTTTCGATTTCGAACTTAACTGTTTCATGAAATTTTGCATCTGGGGACTATGGATTTCTCGATCTCAGCGTTTCAAGCGGCCATAAATGAACTATTCCAGCATGACGTCATTTTCCCGCTTTTTTTAAGCATTCGTATTTTCTACACTGTTTTGTTTATTCGTAAACTAGGAAGTTCGGGCTGAAAGTTTGCCTTAGGGGTTTTTTAGAGGTGCTGAATCCGATTTTGGAGTCAAAAATAGGAAATTCCGACATGGTGAAATTCCTCATTAAATATGGTATCACCGTTTGGGGTGGGACATGCAAAACACACTTAACTGCTCTGCAAACTGTTCAAAATGCATTGTTGAAAATTTTACTTAATAAACCTCACAGGTACCCCACTGCTAAACTTTTTTCCGAATTCAATGTATTATCTATAAAAAATGTATTTCGGCTTCAGTCTTGCATTCTTGTTTACAAAACGGGCATCAGGTCTGAGCATGCATGTAACATTGCTTTTAGCAGAACTGCTTCGGCTTCCAATATATCATTGCCTCGTTGCCGTACTGAATTTTATCGAAGAAATTCTTACATTACCGCGGTGAACTTTTTTTATCAGCACAAAATTGATCTAACTAATTTCCATAGTATATTTAGATTTAAAAAATATTTATCGGTTATTTTATCGAGTGTGTTGTAGACGGTAGGTACCTACGTTTAGTTTTTAAATTTATTATTTTATAGGGAGAAAACTTAAATACTTTTGTTAATTTCATTTCAACATTATGACTAAAATTGTAATTTACCGAGACTCCGCCAGGGGACACAAGTTCGTAAGAACTTAAGCCTTGGTGGGCAAGGTGTGTAATTGATTTATTATTTCTATTTCATTTTATGTCCTTGTATAACTGTCCTATTATTTGTATCTGTTTTGTATTTGCCAAATAAATAAATAAATTATTTTTTGATGATTGGCCATCCTGTATGATAACTTGAACCGTGAAACATTAAAATAGAGTTGACACAAAGAAATAAAGTCCGTAGGTATATTCAAAGAAATTCACCAAATAACACCAACTTGGCTGGTTTTGCTTAAAAACCCTCACATTGGGCGCTTCCCGCATTTTAGAAACTGCCTACATTTTGCGTAGGAGGACGCATCCTGTCTATTATAGCTAGTTCAACGGAATAAAATGACTTCCTACTAAGCCAAACCACTACTGGCCCTTACTAAAGGGCTGGGACTGTTTGACTAGACAATAGAATCTGCGGAGAAGCACAATAAGCCACCAGGCTTCAGTGCTTTTGGGCTCCCCTCACCCTGATCCGCAGATTCAGGTACAATCTACAAGTCAAACTTTCAAGTGTGAGTATTTTTCTGTACTCATTAAAACTTTTCCTCCTCAGTTTGCCGGAACTTCCCACTAAAAGGTTTGGCACTAGGGCTTTTTCCCTGAGTTTTCCAGAAGAGTAAAATTCCCTGAGTATTCCCGGTTTTCCAGGTCGCTGGATTAACGAATTTTGTAACATCCATGTCACAAATGTTGAAAGTTGATTTTTCTCATCTATTCAGTTCAGTTCAGAGCTACATCAGACACCAGAGTTCTTATTTGAACCTTTACAGCAAAATTAAGACAATTCTGTAAATTGAGACAATGATTTAATTGGGGCATTATTTATGGGGGTTTTGGAAAGAGTGGTCATACCAAATGGATTTATAGGCTTGGTTCGGGAGCTGCTGTGATTATCTTCGCCTTCAGCCTTGGAGACCGATCTGATGGGACGAACATAATGAGCGAGACCGGCCAAAAGTGACTCAGGAGTGACCGGAGGTACGTGCTTCGCAGTTGTGCCTTGTCTTTTCATCTGACTCTTCCACGTGTGAACAGCACAATACCTGAAAACAGTTTTGAATAAATCAGATTGTCGACGAATGACGAACACGGCCGTAGCCGATGGGTTAGGACAGTGAGAGGAGGTTTGACAGTCAACGAACAAGCTTTCAACGACAGATTTGGGAAGAGCAGGCTGAAATCTGGATCACCACAATAGCTCCCTTTCGCCTTCCAGTTCTGCATCATTTATAAATGGATTGATTGGGGTATGTTTTTCTTCCTAGAGATACGAGTGCACTGATCCTAGCATCATTGCATAAAGAAAACAAGAAAACCCTCCAGAAGGAGGTTATCAAGATCACGGCTGGTGGTTCGGGTCTCTCTCGTAATAAAGGTATTGTTGATTCACTAATTTGATTTTGTCTTAAATTTAAAATATTGTAGAATTTTTAGAGGAGTTCTGTAGACTTACAATAAATCAGAATCGCTAGTGTGAATCAACAATGAGGTCAGAAGTCTAAACTCCGTTGAAATTTTAGCTAAGTAACCAAAATGCGATCGCTATTCGTTTCTTCGAGTTATACTCAGTTTTGCGTCCTAAGCAACCAGTAATCCTTGTGAAGGAACCCCAACCCCCTACTACACTAATTGAGTGTGAGGCGTTTATTTCTCCAAATAAACTTGATTCAATAAAATAGGTATGAGTAGGAGACAGGTAGTACCTATGGTTGGTAGGTAGTGACAATGGCAAAAATTGATGTGATATTTGCAGAAGAGTGATCTTTACAGGAAAATAATAAACCTTTGTGAAATGATTTGCAGCGTTATCATAAAGGTCTTCTAATAAATATTGATTGTGGAATTTTCTTTCCCCCGACACATGCAGTATGAAATCCATGATTAGAGCAACTTTCTCAAATATAATTTACCAATAATAGATTTTGTATAACCTGACCCATAAACTCAGTACTGTGCCCGATACCAAATGGTACCTCAGTACTGTGTAGTGTATATCGTGTGTGTATATCGAGGATGTTTATACCCCTCCAAACCGAATCTACTAGGAACTCGCTCTACGAGGGACTCTAGAGAGTTCCTAGTGGTTTTAGATACGGCGTGATGTATTTCACACACACTCTCAATCCGGCGCTGAATTGTGATAAGAACGCGCTGTATCCGAAACGGCGCCGTATTATTATGGTCGAATTCGTCACTAGGAGGCAATCCGGCGCACTGCATTGAAAACATGGCGGACGATCCGGTTCTGGCGTGCCAGATCGACCCTCTATTATCGACTCTCTATTAGAGAGTTCCTAGTGGTTTTTGATACGGCGTGACGTATTACACACACACTCTCAACATGGAAGATATACTTCTTCCATGCTCTCAATCCGGCGCCGGATTGTGATAAGAACACGCAGTATCCGATACGGCGCCATATTGTTACGGTCGAATACGTCACTAGGAGGCAATCCGGCGCGCCGTATTGAAAACATGGCAGACGATCCGGTTCCGGCGCGCCGGATCGACCCTACTAGGTACTCTCTATTATGAGAGTAGGATCGGTTCGGCTTAGATCAGGGTGTCCAGCGATTCCCCGAAAAAAATGTCCTGTTTTCCGAGGTCAATTTTCTACGGTTACAAATAAACTAAAATATAAATAAATGTGCTCATAATTTCTCGAAATTCAAGTTTTAAAGGACATTGTGAAATGAAAAAACCCAAGTGGGTTTGACAATATAGTTTCCTTGTACCTATCCACAACCCGATTATATAGATGATCCGATGCATGTAGCTCATCTCAAAACACCTATCAGTCCGGGGGCGTTGATTTCCATATGGGACCATTTACACCCCAATCAAGATAATTCCAGAAAAATTCATCGAAATCGGATGGAAAATGTGGAAGTTATGGCTGTGACAAGGAATTCACATTTATTATTATTTTCATAGGGGACCATCTACAACCCAATTCGCTCAGTCCCTGAATATTCCATCTAGACATTAACTTCGTACAGCTAGCCCGTTAAAATGGTTTTATGACAGACAGACACGGAACGAAAATTGCTCAGGAAGGCCATATACCTATGGATACCACATGCTAAAATGTAAAACTCGAGTGGAAATTTTGATTTTGAAGAACATTTAAACATTTTGAAGAACATTTAAAACCATGAAAAGTGTAAACTCTAAGCTGAACCAAACTATCTAATATGGCACTGGGAGGCAATCTGGCGCGCTTTATCGGATACGTCCCTCCCCTTCGTATCTAGACCGAACTAAATCAACTAGGAACTCCCTTAATAAAACTAATAAATTGTACAATAACCAAATACGAACCCTGTGTCGCGCTTATCTCGTGGCGCAGGCAGAAGGCATCTTTTGTTGTTGGACGGATAGTTGTATCCGCAGGGTTTGAAAGGAGCGTTCTTGTCCTCGAGGATGTGTCTGGCGCAATAATCATACTTCTCGAGGACTGGCTGCGTGCAGGCTCTAGCAGCGTAGGAGCAGAGCTTGACAACTGGTGATTGAGCTCTGTAAATAAGCGAGAGACCAATTCATCTTACAACTTATTAAAGGCTACATTTAAGAGGCCAACAATCCAAACTCCAACAACGAAATATTAGAACTCCAATTGGCGATTGGTTAGTGCCCATCAAGAGAGATGGTCGTTCTGGCAGTGTATTCCTCATTCTAATAACATCTGCGGAAGGCACGAACGCTGGAGCTGAGAGCGCTGACTTCGTTTAATTGCGAAGATTCGAACGATTGCAAGATAAACCTACGCGAGCATGGATTTAAAATTTCATACCCACACGACGTGGTCAGTAACATAAAAGGGTAAGTACTAAGTAACGGACTAAAAAAGTAGGTAGGTACGTAGGAATACTAGTTGATACTGACCTGGGCTTACTGGCCTTCTTATGACTCCCAGACGGTCTTGATGCAGTGGGTTTGATTTGGCGTAGCATCCTGGTACAGTTTCAACGATTAAAACATAGATACCAGATTCATAGGATTGTACGAATCACTGGAGACTCCAAAGACGAACTCAAGGCGAATAGCCAAGCCCCGTACGTCAACTTAACACGCATGCGAAGAGAAAAAACGGATAACACTCTATCTGCACAATCTAGGGCCTTAAAAAAGCGAAAGTAATTATTATAATAATGAAGATTTGACCACAAATAAGATCAAAACTTCCCCGGGAGAGAAAATTTGTTGAAGAACGTAAATCTGCAATACAATCCAAATAACTTCACGCGAATCAAAATGGCGTCAACATTCCACCATGGACATGGATCTAGTATGGTCCTAGTACTCCATGACCATGGAGTACTTCCACGACTTCACTGGCCACACATCCACAAGACAACAAGGACGTTATTACACCTCTGCACCATGGATAATTAACACTGTTCTATCCATGGAAACCATTAAACTCATGGTTCAATTTAATGAAATATCCGTGACAGAATACGTTAACCCTTAATTTCCCGCTTGTTCAAAAAATTTGTTTTCTCATACAAGTTAGATGAATTTTGACAAATCTGTAGAATATTTGAGCAGAAGGTTCCTAAAAGGCCCTATTCCAGTCTGACAGCTCAAGAATGATCTCTCCAAGGGCCACACAAGTGCTTCTTGAGTCAGCAGAATCTGTCTTTAAACCCTATTTTGTTGGAGTAGAAGATGGAGACTTGGTAAAATCCTTGTGGGATGATGGTGTCTATTATTTCTCACAAAGTAATGTATTCAAGGAATAAGGTGGAAAAGTTCACTTCATAGAGGGATCTGTGTTGCCTTTAACAGTGGCTCCATCTTTGACGAGGAAACCCAACTATTAGACTACAAGATGAGAAGAGAGGGCAGAAGGTACCTCGAAGGCCCTAATAGAATTTGTAAACTCGAGAATTATTTTGTTTATTTCGTTTTCTTACACAGTCGAAAGTTGAAGTATCAAAATAGCCAACAGCTACCTATCAGTTTTGGTTTAAAAGTTGATAAATTGTTCTAGGTAAAAATCGGACTTCCTAAATGAAAAGCGGAGGGCTCAAGCTTCGTCAGCACTCCGCTATGTAGCGCTACTGAGCCATGGACACCTCGGGATTCTTCCACGGACTTTTACCCCTCTCTGTTCAAGCCTTTTTTCGATTCATCACGTTATATTCAATCGCTACTTTTTATGCGTGTAATTACTTGATTAATATATCTCAAGACGTTCATAAAGTTTGTCAAGACGTTTATTAACTTTCCTAGCTTCTATCGAAGACTACGAGAAGAACAGGTAACGATTTATTTTCTCATGAGCTCAGGTGGTTGGTAGTGGGTGACCAAGCTGGAAGGAGCTCGCCATGCACCGTAGGTATGTTCCTAGGTACTCGAAAAATGCGCTGAATTTGGATTGGTATTTTCAATCAGTCGTGTTAACGAACGAAATGACGTGTAAGACGTTTCATTTCCTCGCCCAAGCTGTAAGACGTGTCCAAATTGATTTCAATACGTGTAGAGATCATTTGGTTGTTTCGTGATTTAGGCAAACGGCCATTACGTCAGCTTGTGGAACATTCTTTGAAGACGTGAGAGTTGAGGCCGGTTAGGGAGATCAAAACGACGAATACGTAGGGGTTTCTGTGAGGCTGCTCCCTATCCTGAATAACCATAAGTCGCGCTGGTACCTTGAAAGTCCTCTTGCATAAGCCCATGGAGACGATAAAACGTGTAGACGGGCCTCTCAACTCACAAGACGTGTTCGAGGAAATGATACCTATGCATTTTCGGAAAGCTTGGCTGCCGAGAATTAGCATTCATGGCCGCAATCATGTACGAAAGACCCCAAAGACGTGTTG
This sequence comes from Apolygus lucorum, assembly GCA_009739505.2. Lineage (NCBI taxonomy): Eukaryota > Metazoa > Arthropoda > Insecta > Hemiptera > Miridae > Apolygus > Apolygus lucorum. Next base: position 45,710,675 of record CM019176.2, on the reverse strand, counting down.
AACGTAGGGAATCTCAGTTGGGAAGAGATTACCTACCCGACGCCCATGTAATTGGGACTATTATACGATCGTTTCAATATTTTCTACGTGAATCTGATTGATAGTGAATTTACCTAGATCCCAAATTCTAAGCGCTCTATAAGACGTGTTTCTAACAACAAGTGGGTGTTCTTGCACTTACATGGGAATTACAAGTACCTACCTACTAAAATTGATTAATAAATTGAAATGTAATCGTAACGTTATCCATATGTATGTACAATTTATTTTTCCCTATTTACTAGTGTATGTTTCCCGTTTGTACTAATTTTTTTTTTCCTCTCTAAAACGTAAATTATGTGCGTGCGAGCTCCTCCAGTGAACCACTATGTCCTTGAGACGGACACAGTATTGACGTGAGACGATTTATTTTAGCACTAAAGATATTTTGATTCGAGGTAATAATAAGGACGTGATTCTTCAGTACTGCCTTCTTTATTTTGCCCCAATTTAAAAATAAAAATTGGTAAATTGTATATTTTTTTTGGGCAATAAAAATTTACCGTTTTTAAATATATATAATTATAAATATATATTTATATGTATATAAGTTTTCATTTTTATTCATATATACCTATATAAAATATACGGTATTATATAGGTAAGTACATTTTAAAATAGAATAAATATAATAAAGATAGGTGTGTGTGAAGAACGTTGCAACTACCCATAATGTCACAGTTGGGCAGGTCTAGCACCTGTCACCAACTGGCGCCAGCTTGAAAGTGGCAATTATGTGATAGATGCTGCTTTTCCCCCACCTAGCTATATGCTTTATGACTAGGGTCGTCTCACGTTCATACTCTCGTGAAATTAAGATAATGATACATAAATGTATAAACACCAGGTAATTAAAATTATAAAACAATTTTAATAATTAAATAAAAACGTGAAACATAAGTGTTATTACACATAAAAACGTTTACTTAACCTAATGATGTGTCCACTCGTGTACACATCACCGAAACGAAAAAAAAAAAAAAAAAAAAAAAAGCCACTAGACGTAAAGGTAATGTAGTGTTTCATTCCTAACAGGTGGTGAGACGTGTAAGGTCCGATCTGAGAAGACGTGCAGACAGACCGAGAATGGAATTACAAAGACGGGAGCACACAATGCGCAGAGAATTGATGGGGGTTCTCCACAACAATATACGGGTGTTTAAAGAGGAACTGGAAATAACTTTGAATACATTTAGAGACGAGATGGAGGCGAAATTAAAGGAAGTGAGAGATGAATATGAAAGTCGTGTAAATAGATTTCTTGAAGTTACGGATGGTGATATATCTGATGCCAGCTTGGGTCAGGTTCAAGACGTTCAGGACCTGGTTGAGCGCCCAATTACGAACGATCAGATAGGAGTAACACTCCTTTCAGAACGTTCTCAGACTGAAGACGTGCCTCATCAAACTGATGGTAGTAGGGAAAACGCTCCCTGGGGCTGTACTGAGAATGATACTTCAATAACACACATGACAAACGATCGAGGACAGGAAAAAGACGTGACAGATGAAAGACGTTCCTGGATGAAAGAAAGGGTGCACCTGCCAACATCTCAAAATCAAATATCATACAGAAGACCACCGATTCGACCAAGATTTCAAAAGGGCGATAATAAATTGACAAATGACAATGAGTATTCTCTTTGGAGAGCTCGAATAAGGCATGAATTATTGGCGTGGGACTGTTTGTTCCTCATTGACAAGACAGTCGGACCAATTGAGGAATATGTTGAGAGCGAACAAAAAATTATGGCAAGTGCCGTCACATCTTACTTGTTGTCGAACCTTGAAGAAAGACATCAACGTCATGTGCGGAATGCAAAAACCCCAGAAGCACTGATGGCTTGCCTCGACAAATTGTGTGAGCCCATCAGTAACTATTCCGAACACCACTATCGTGAAAAGTTTAATAAGCTGAGGTTCGACCCAACTAAACAGACAGTCCTCTCATTTCTTACAGATTTTGACAGCCTCGTTGAAAAGATACAGAAATGTCCAAATGCTGGACTAGGTGAGAGCCAGATAAAATACAACTTGATTGTGGCTATTTCAGAATCTTGTCCCACAATCAAAAACCTTGAGCTGTCGACCCCATCTCCAGGCTTAACGGTGCAACAGTTGAAAGACTTGCTGCTTGACGAAGAGCAACGTCTAGCTGAAATCTCCAGACGCTCACAGGGTACAGATTCTGACCAAGCAATGTATATCAAGAAAAGGAATGGTCAAAATCGGAATTACCATTTCAGCAAGAAGCGTCATGTTCCTCAGGGTAACAAACACACTGAATATGACAAGGGGCAATGCAAGACGTGTGGCAACTGGGGTCATTTGGCAGAAATGTGCCACAGAGAGAAGCGAAAATGTTTCAATTGCGGTTCTTATGATGGTCATATCTCCCGAGATTGCCCTAAGGAGGAGACGCCCTTCACCAAACGCAACCGCTTGTCAAAATTAAATTCAGAACGAAGACGTGGTGCTGTCAAAGGTACAGCAATTAAATCTAAGGGTAGACGTGTGCCCCTCAAGGATGCTCTAAAAATTTCAAAGCAAAGAGCCAAATCTGGGCAAGCAAAACTTGCTATGATCATGGAAACAGACGATGAGGATGCTCCTGATGACGAACCAATGTGTTGGGTGCAAGAGTTAGCTCCTGCGGACACAACAGACGTTGTGTTTTATGCTGCAAGACGTGGTTGTGACTCCGACTCTGGTACTGAAGCAGTGGAGGACTCATCCAAAGACGTGGCCTATCATGCAGACAGTAAGTTATCAAAATACTCCACAATAAACTTTGTTGCTGATAGTGGCAGCACTGAACACATTGTTAACGATCCAAATTGCTTTGTAAATTTACGTAAATTGCCTAAAACTAAAATAATTGGATGTGCAAACAGCAGTACTGATGCTGATTTGCAGATCAACGAGTTAGGGGATGTTGTATACTATAATCAGGAAACAGACACCTATGGGTGTTTGCAGAATGTCCTATATGCTCCTCAATTGACTGAGAATCTTTTCTCACTTCGGAAGCAAGTGCAAAATGGTTTAACAGTTATTCTAGGTCCAAACACTATTGAACTTAGAGATCCTGGTACTGGTCAGCTAATAAAAACTGGTAGATTTCAGGGAAAGTTTTGGTGGCTCACTTTCCATCTACCCTTGCCAACAGCTTCTCCTTCCGAGCGTAAAAGGATCTTGCAATCCGTATATCAGGACTTTAGGGATCGTTCATTGGCCTTAGGTGAACGTAGCTCCCAGTCCCTCGCACGTTTGGGAGGGAGTAGCTCCTCTTCCCAGAGTCACTTGGATGTGGATTTAGGAGGGAGAAGTGTAACGGTAAATGCACATCAATCGCCTCTGAAGCGTAAAATTAAGAACACATCTGCCAGGGGCATTGAAGCTCCGTTATTCAAGAAGTTTAAGTCAGCAATAGGGCTGATCTGTTCGGAGGAAGGGAGTTCAACCTTGACAGAGACCTCTAATGTCGATGTAGATTTTTCTAAAACTAGAACTTTGAACAATAATTTGCGTGACAATCTCGGCCTATTGTGGCATTACCGCCTCAATCACGCATCAAAAAAATACTTAGAGATAGCTTCTAAAACTATACCAACTTTAAAAAACATCAAATTTGGTTCTGATTTACTTGATTGCCAAACTTGTAAAATGGCTAAAGCTAAAAGAAAATCTTGTACTGATAAGAGACGGAGAACAGAAATACCGTTTCATAGGGTGTGGAGCGACCTGATGGGACCGTTGAAGCCAAACTCTCTGAAGTCTGGCTCAAAATATATTGTCTCTTTTGTAGATGATGCCACTCGGTATGCACTGGCCTACGAAATAACTGACAAAACACGGGTCCATCAGGCGCTTTCGTCCTGCTTGGAGGAGATACGGAAAATTAAAGGTCCAGACACTAAATTAGGCCACATTCTCACTGATGGAGGTACAGAATACAAGACTAGAGAAATGAAAGATTTGTTAGCCAAAGAAAACATCTCAATAACAGCATGTGAACCAGTTACACCACAACACAATGGCTGTGCTGAAAACTTCAATTTTGTTTTAGCTTCTGCAATTCGGGCAAATCTTATTTCAGCTAGAATGCCTGCCCATTTCTGGGGGCATGCTATGAAACATTCCATTCATGTACATAATCGAACACCCAATGCATCCAATGACTTCATCTCACCTTACGAACGATTGTTCGGAAAACCCCCTGACCTAAAGTACCTTCGGCGTTTTGGTTGTGAGGCCTATGTGTTGGATTTACACGTGAAATCAAAACCAAAATTCAGCCCAAGGGCCAATTTAGCCCATTTGCTGCAATGCACAGAAACAGGTTATATCTTGCTTGATTTTCAAAAAAGGACATTGATCCGCTCCAAGCATGTGGATTTTATTGAATCCAGAGTTTATGGTGATAGGTTGGGAAAAGTCGTGTCATTCTCTGATATATTTGAAAGTACTGCTCCCGATACCTTTTCTTCGGAGTTATGTGTGAACGCTGACTCAACTAAGGCTAACATGGATAATGACGTGTCAGCTCCAAACGTTTTTGAGCCTAGGCCATCTACCTCTAAAAATAGTAACGACACGTTTACTGTAGACCTTTTATCATCAACATCTACAAGTACTAATGACATGTCTACCTCTGATCCTTTACCACTAATCTCTGAAAGTAGTGACATGCTCACCACAGACCCTGTACCATCTGCCTCCATAAACAGTAGTGAAGAGAGTACCCTGAATCCTATTAAATCTGTACTATCTCACCCTGACAATAAAACCACCGAAAAATGGATAGGCCAGACAGACCAATTTGATTTTTATCAAAATGTGTCAGATAGTGATTCAGAGGAAGCACACTTCTTAGGTCCAGATTTTTCTGATAATGAAACGGTACCAGAAACATACTGGGAAGCCATCTATAGCAAAGATGCACACCACTGGATAGATGCAATTAATACTGAATTTGACGCGTTAATTAAAATGTAATACGTGGGACATCGTCGACAAGTCAAAATTACCTGAAAATATAAAACCAATCAAATCGAGGTGGGTACACAAAATCAAATATGAAGCCAACGGAAACCTTCGATACCGAAGTAGGCTTGTTGCCAAGGGGTTTGCTGATAAAAATGTGTACAATCTTTCTGAAACGTATGCCCCAGTTGCAAGATTAGCAGATGTGCGCTTCATACTTATTACAGCTAATAAATTCAATCTCAAATTGTCCCAATATGACGTTAAAACTGCGTTTTTAAATGGTGAACTAGAAAAAACTGTGTACATGACCATCCCTGATGGTCTAACTGATTATTTAGATAAAAATGAAAATTTTAAGAAAAATTATTTGTGTAAACTGAAAAGAGCCCTCTATGGCTTAAAGGTCTCTCCAAAAAGATGGTATATTAGATTCCTAGAAACAATGAAAAAATTAAAATTTAAAACGTATGAATTCCAAAATTGTCTTTTTGTTTGGCACAATAAAAATGAAGTTGCTTTGCTTCTGATTTATGTGGATGATATTCTTCTTGCTACCAATAGTGAATCAAAGAAAAATGAAATTCAAAAGGTCCTTAGAAAGGACTTTGCCATCAGCGAACTTGGAGAGCCAACTAAATTTCTTGGACTTGAAATCATAAGAGATATAAAAAAAGGTCAAATATTTCTCTGTCAGACAGAATTTATCCATTCTATGTTGAAACGCTTTGATATGCTGTCCAGTAGACCAGTATCGGTACCCATGCGTCCTGGTGATGAAAGACGCAGGCTTACTGGTAGGGTTGATTGTGGCCAAGCGAACATACCTTTTCGCCAAGCCATAGGGTCTTTACTTTATCTCCAAAATGGCACCAGGCCGGATATTACCTACGCTACTAATGTACTTAGCCGACGTCAATCAAACTACACTCAAGATGACTGGGAATTAGTTAGGCGTATTTTCCGATATCTTGCTGGAACAGCAAATTATGGACTAAAATTTACTGGATCTTTGGACAATGTAATCCACTGTTATGTAGACTCTTCCTTGGGATTAAATGATGAAAAGGGACATTCAACCACAGGGTATGTCATTAAAATATTTGGTGACTGCGTTTCGTGGAGGACCAAGAAGCAAACTCATGTTTCTTTGTCCTCAGCAGAATGTGAATTTGTTGCTATGTCAACAGCATGTCGTGAACTGGCAAATCTTCGTAGTATGACCAAACATCTTCTCAATATAGATATCATTCCAGAGGTTTTTGAAGATAATCGAACCTCAATCAAAATTGCAGAGACTGAGGATTCGACTACTTTCAAACATCTGACAAAATTATCTTTTCATTATGTTCGGGAAGAACTTAAAAATAACAACATCACTCTCAATTGGATTAGCACTGACTGCCAGATCGCGGACATATTCACAAAACCACTCAATGGTACCAAATTCTCATGTTTCCGAAATGAGCTTGTAAGATTAGAATCTGATTAAAATAACTAAAGTACTTATTTTTTCAGATAGACTCATTTAAATGCCAAGACGTGAAGATCCCTATCTTGAAAACGTTCAATGGGGATGACCCAGTTCTACTGGGGAATGTTAAGACGTGAAATAATTTAAGACGTGTTGGTATCAACCGAAGATGGCCCTGCAGCAGTAGCAGCAAAATCAACCTCTCTTATGCTGTCAATGTTCAGTACCGGGAGGGAGTGAAAAGCGGAGGGCTCAAGCTTCGTCAGCACTCCGCTATGTAGCGCTACTGAGCCATGGACACCTCGGGATTCTTCCACGGACTTTTACCCCTCTCTGTTCAAGCCTTTTTTCGATTCATCACGTTATATTCAATCGCTACTTTTTATGCGTGTAATTACTTGATTAATATATCTCAAGACGTTCATAAAGTTTGTCAAGACGTTTATTAACTTTCCTAGCTTCTATCGAAGACTACGAGAAGAACAGGTAACGATTTATTTTCTCACTAAAAGATACTTCAGGATATTAAGGGTTAAACAGACAATATTTTGTGATTGGCTAAACTGTACAATATCATGAATCTTGGAATAAGTAGGTAGAAACGATTCAAGAAAAGAGATCAGCCTTTTACCAGCGTGTATCCCAAAGCGGTTACGGCTGATTTACCTAACCTTGGGCGTCCTTAGGTATGAGATTAATCTGGGGTAAAGTTTGTCTACACAGGGAAAAAAATAACCACCCGTTTTAAACCATTCTGAATCCAAATCCGCAAAAAAAACCATAGATGCATGTCTGTGTGTATGACAAAATAGTACTCTGCCCAGGCCTTAGTTTTCAACCGATTCTCGTGGTTCTTTTATTGTTCAAAGCAGAAATCTATCTAGTTGTGCACTACGTCGCCGGAATTTCGAATTTCCGACCGATTTGCGTCTTTATTTTTTTGTTCGACGCGGAAATCTATTTAGTTGTTCACAACGTCGCTGGAATTTCGAATTTCGCTTTTTAAGGGTGGAGGGGGGAGGGGATAATATTCACACAATATCCGATTTTTCAATATTTCGGTTCCTAATTTATTATACCCAAGCTTTGAACTTAAGGAAAAATTCTAAATATGCCTACACTAATAGTGGTGCCACCAGGGTGCCGGGGCACCATAAACCGCATATTTCGTGGATTTTTTTGTGTTTCACCTTGAATACGGATGTGAACCTCGTCGGACTGCCTACCAAAACTAATTAGAAAAAAAAGAAAGTTCAACGTTACGACCTATTATCGCTTTGGTACCAGACTGCCATCATTAATATGTGTGTGTGTGGGGGGGGGGGGGGGGGAGACAAGAATTCGCATGTTGGGAAGTCGTTGATCATGGATTTTAAAATGCTCTTCAAATTCGAGGCTCACATGCCGCTAGAAATGTTGTGGAGGATAAGAGCGAGGAGGGGGGGGGGGGGGGAGACTACTATTTCTTGCCTAAAATACTAAATAAATTACAACGAGTGAAACAGTTTTATCGCTTACCAACTGGTTTAAATTGACCTAATATCCAATGGAACGTCCCCTGAAATGCATTACTTAACAATATGTTTCATAGGTAATTTTACATGTCCATTCTCACAAACAGGTATATATCGTAACATCCCATGAGAATCGAATGTTTGAAATGGTCGTCGTTTAGCCATTCCTGGTGATACATTATACATTATGAGCTGTGTCTAAGTGCCTATCCATCTGAATTATCCTTTTTGGTGACTCCTCGTTAATTGTCTTACATTTATTCTTCTTTTTTGTCGATTTTCTTTTCTTCTTCTCTCTTGGCGTCTTTTTATTGTCAGGTTCCACGGTATTCGCATTTTCGGACTTGCCTTCCATTTTCTTGGATGTTCAAAGCACCGCTATACAACTTTTCCTAGAGGTTGAGCCTTCACTAGAGATTTTACCTCTCTTGGCAGAATGATAGGCACCCTTTACGCTACACAAAAGGTACCTACATAATTAATCAAATCAGGTATGTAATTCAATCATGAAAACTTATGAGAGTGATGAAGAAAACCTCTCTTTCATGGGTTTTTAAAACGCAGCTGATAGTTTCAAAAAGTACCCACTTACGTAACACATGACTGTAATAATCGAAGTAAGCAGGTGCCTGCAGAATGGCGCATTCGTATGAAGTTGCAAGGACTTAAAATGAAGTTTGATGTTCAATTAGGTTTGTACCTTTTCTTCTTCGTACCAGAAAAGTACAACTTTATCTAACCATGATTAAAAACACTATGAAACAGTTTTTTAGAGTCCCCAATCACCATACATTCTCACAAATTTTAAAAACTCCTAAAACGTTGAAGAGGAGTAAAATATTTGATTTTTTGTGGAATTTAGTAGGTATTATTTTCCAACAAAATATCGAGTAGAAAGGAACGCGGGAACGCAAACGAGATCCAAATTTGGCGGGCTCTTCTTCTTTTTCTGTTTCACTTTTATGATGACGTCATCTCAAAAAGGTGGCATCACTGGCATTTATCAGTCTAGCCAACTTTCACAAATATTTTCATTCTAAAATTCAATATGGCGATCAGTGATCTCGTTTAGCTTGTACTTGGGATTATGCAGTATGTAATAATGTAATTTTTTCAACATAATTCCTTTCAATGCAACTCCTTTTATTCAATAAATGTTGACGTCGAAATGTAGAAGAAGCCGCGATCAATAAAGAAGCGTTACGGTTCCATCCCACGTTGCTATATTGTTGTAACCAATAAATTTCTTAGGTATGATGCAACTTCCTTTCGTACTGTTTTACGTTACTAGGTATATTACTAATGTTTTATCATCTTTTTTACAATTTTGTGACGTTTTAAATTGTTTTGTTTTACAGTCAAAGGCTGAAGTACTTAGTCACACAATTCTGTGATTATGTGTGTGTCAGTAGGCCCTTCCTATTTGTGATCCATTGCTAGTGTTGTTCTCCATATTGCAGATTTTAGCACCATGATCACCATCACGCCGACGAGCGGTTCTATGATGAATAACCCGGGGGGTAATCGGATGCAGATGAACAACCCCAATCAAAGATTCCCTCATCCTGGACGACAGAATTTCTTTCAGCCGTTTAGGGCGTATCGCCAAGGAGGAAGCGGTCCGGTCGTTTTCGATCCTGAATTCGACGGGAAAAGATTACGAAAATCTGCTATGCGAAAAACCGTCGACTACAATGCGTCGATAATAAAGATGATCGAAGTAAGGAAACCCGTTCGAACCAAATTTCCCCTTGATACATCATCCTATTTGATGACCTATTTTATTCTCCTGTTGAAGTGTGGGTTAGATAGGTTGTGGTCGTTTGGTGACGTCATCTTGTTCCTCAGACTTTTCCGCATCACACTTGTAATTTCATGTCCAATTTACGAGGGTTTCGTACAATTTTTGCCCGTAGCTACATTTTATCGATCGTTTCCTCGGAGGGGGCTGACTGGGAGTCTGCGCTTGGTATCTCGATTATAAGTTGACCGCAAAGGCTATGATAGGGACGTGTAGATGACGTCGTCTACTATCTAGTCCCATCCAGTCTTTGACGAAATCTTTCAGTACAAAATTTTGCGCTGAATTCGAATGGTGTGTAGCTGCTCACACCTTAACATGATGGAATTCAAAAGGGTGTCTCGTCCGCACATTTTATCTTAGAAACACCAGAAGCTCGAAAAGACGCCAGGTTGTTCACTAATAGCTTGTCGAAAATTTAGGAAATTCTACTTTCCTTGTGGCGCAGGAATTTCAAAATCCAAATTTCTACTCATCCTACCCTCCTATTGCATCTTTGTAGCGTGCTTTTTTTCATATTGTAGTGAAAGTTCAGCTATTTTATGCTAGGTTCAACATTTGGAAAGGTTACTTATTTCATGATAGTTTTTTGTTTACACCTCCGCTACTAACTGACTAAAATGTATCCAATTTTTGTAGTTTCTATTGGTGCTAAGTTCTAATTCGAGGCCAAAAATTTATAATTTCTTCCCTTGTGCGTACCCAATTAGGCAATGAACGAAAGTACATAGGTACCCATCATTTTTCATGGAATATGTATGGAAAGTCATCAATTTGGCAAATCAATCCAGTCAAAATAGGGTGTGCGCCTGGGTAGGAAAAACAGTTTATTGTTATTTTTAAGCTAAGGTAGACCTCATTCTGAGAATTTTGGTACCAACCGCGACCTTCTAGCGTGTGTAAATCTTTTCCTATGAATTTTTAAAGTTTCGACCGTTTATGACGTCACAGTTGGCTGGGGGGTCCCGCCCAGGCGAGAGGGGCGCGTGACGTCATAAACAGTCGAAACTTTGAAATATCATAGAAACAGATCTACTCACGCTAGAAGGTTGCGGTTGGTGCCAAAATTCTCAGGCAGTAGTCTACTTTCGATTAAAAATCTAAAAAAAATCAAGGCGCACCCCCCATTGAAAATATTTGGTGTTAAACTCCTGTTGCGTTGACCTTAGCCAATAAATGTTGTAGAGCGTCAAATTTTGAAATCATTCAGCACCCATTTTCCTTAGCATTCGTACTCAGTGAAAAATTTGAATTTATGATTTCGCGATTCCAGAATAGTTGAATTGTGACGTTCGTTATGTACCTGCGTCCCTCGTAAGATAATGAGCTTTGAAAGTTGAATTTAGAAGGAGGTTATTACCATTCGAAATTGGAAACTGCATCCACCCAGTTGGTACTTTTTGTAGGCACAACAAATCCAAAAAATATTTTGTGAATTCCTACAAGAGGAACTATTGAGTGCAGAGTAGAACCCTCTAGATAGAAAGATCTGATGTGTGAGCTTCTTCGCGTTCCTCTTTTCCTTTTAATCTCAATATCTATTAGCTTCCCGAAAGCAATATAATTGAAGAACAACAATTATATTGGCAGGTACTTTGTTTTACTTAATAAAGAAGAAATTTCCAATTTTAATTAGAAACCCTTTTAATTTTGAAAAAAATTAAGAAGGAAACGATGTACATGTTATTACTAATTTCTCTTTAGATGAGAAAAACAATGGATCTTGGATTTGTTTAGGTATTATTTCCCTCATTAGGGAGAATTTAGATGAAGGTTAATATTTGAAATGAATGTAGGTAGGAAGAAAAAACAACATAATTATAAATCATTGAATAAAAAACAAATTGATCTCGCGGACCTGGGTGTGCGCATGGGTCGGAAGAATAGTTTATTGTTATTTTTAATCTAAAGTAGACCTCATTCTGAGAATTTTGACACCAACCGCGACCTTCTAACGTGAGAAGACATTTTTCTATGATTTTCAAAGTTTCGATTGTTTATGACGTCACAGTGGGCTCGGTGGGGCGCGTGACGTCATAAACATTCGAAGTTTTGAAAAATAGAAAAATATCTACTCATCCAAAAAGAGAACGGCTGGTGTCAAAATTCTCAGGATAAAGTCTACTTTCGATTAAAAAATTAAAAAAAAATCAGGCTTACCCCCCCCCCCCCCCCACCACGTTACCGAATTTGTTTATCAGTCTTCCGTTACGCTTTTTCTGGCTGAAAAAAAAAGTTACATATTTTTTTCACAGACCCCAAGCTAAAAGAAGTAACCATGTTTTTAAAAAACTTTTACTTAAATGAAATTGAGTTTATATGGTTGAAAATTAAAGTCCCACACCTGGTAGATATCTACTTGTATAACAAAAAATTGCCGTAGTGAGGTTCATTACCTTCAACAGGAGAAATAACCAAGTTTGCAATTGAAAATAAATGAATCAATTCCTTGATGATTAAATTGCTCATTTTATGTCACTGCAGTCACGAGTATGGCAGAGAGATTACAGAGATCACAGAGCTCTCCAGCCCGACGCAATGTACATTCCAGACCTGATGCCCCCGTCGCACTATCAGGACAACCCTATCAACTCCGTGACGACCCGGTTTGTGAAAACAGCCACCAACAAGATGAGATGCCCCATTTTTTGCATGGCTTGGACGCCTGAGGGGAGGCGTTTGGTGACAGGAGCATCTTCTGGGGAGTTCACACTCTGGAATGGCCTTACATTCAATTTTGAAACTATTCTGCAGGTTAGATCATTTACCTTAAAATTTGTGGTGGTTTTTGGTATGATTGAAAAGGTATCTACTATTGTTATAATAGAAATACATTTTTCATAGTATTACAGCTGAAAGTCAGGGGACAGGTCTCTGCTGGATCGATCACTACCCCAGCATGTTGGCAGAAATTTGAACTATCCAATGTCCTGTTTTGCAATGTGTAACTTGCTGGTATTGGGCGCATATCCATGTATATGCAGTGTGTTAAAATCTATTTCATGTACTTCTTGTTCGTTGAGTGTATTAAGGGATGACCAACGATTTGTTAGGACCCTTATAGAGTGGAGCTGCGATAAAAGCCATGAGAGAAGAGACCAGAGATGTGGCCATTTCAAACTGAAGTGGCGAGTCCCTGAACCCTTCACGATTTTTTTTAAACACAATTTCAAATGAATCATCGGGATTAATTTCCAAAATTAAGCGTAGCATTGAGTATGCTGTGAAAAGTGCGGAGGGACCAGTACAAAAGCGAAAACAAACTGGCTTGTTTTCTACGCCCTTATCTTTGCTCGTAGTTCTGCTCGACCTTCAGGATGCTCCTCCTCTGGAAGCTATACCACGCCACTGATAGGCGACTGATCTCATCTTGTCTAAAACCATTAAGGGGCATCCACTGCATCCCCGCTCTAAATACATCCAAAAAGTTTAGTAGACAATTCCGTAGACAAGAGTAGACAATTTCTATTTAGGATTGACACAAATTTGGTTGTCTAGCTGCACAATTAAAGAGGTATTACGTACCAATTTTTGCACGAGGGAATTTTTCGATTTCAATTCAAATTCATGCTGCTATTTTCTAATAGGTACAAATCGAAAGCATCCATCTTCTGTGGAAGGCAGAGCTACTGTTAAGTCGCCTCCAATGGAGGATCCCCAGTCGTCTCGCGTCATTTGTTTGAAGTTTCATCCTATCACTTCCAGCAGAGGGCCAGCGCCGCTCCACTCTGCGCTCCCTCCATAAGCCTACCTGTGATTGTTTTCGTCGCAGCTCCGTTCTGTAAGGGCCTTTAGGCGAAGAAAGAAAGTGGCAGAGCCGGGCGAGTATACTCAGGGATTCCATTGGGACCTTGAAAGAAAGCGCGATCACTGTTGTCCCACCTTGCGTACAAAGTACTAGGCTCGGCGTTCCTTTCAGTTAGAAATCCTACGGCTTTGGAAATCACTAGCTTTTTCGTATAGCTTTCTGATCGATAATCTCTATATCTGACAGAGGCAGGGGTGATGGGGGGGATGAAAAATCGAATTATTTTTAAAATATCAGCCTAAGGGATGGATTTTGGTGTGCTCGGTCATCTAAACTCGCGAGAACAGTTGTCGTTACTTATCTATTTATCTTATGCTATTTTAGCCTCGGACTGAAAACTGAAATTTCAATTATGTTCGGTCCTCTCTACTGAGTAGGTAGGTATCTTTGCTGTTCAGAAGCTGTGGAACCTGGAATGGGAATACCTGAAAGAAAGAAATACGTAGCTGCCGGATGCCGACGCTGGCTGAGACCCTCAGTCAATGTTACTCCTTCCACCACTCCCAGACCTTAAAACAGCTTCAGTGTTCAATTGCCGAAGCCCTCCTCATCCTTCTTGAACACAATCTATAAAAGTAGTTGCAGGACAGCCTTCTTCAAATCTAATCATGTCGTGACTCGGTAATTCATTTTATTTTCAGGCCCACGACACACCTGTACGCACGATGGTCTGGTCGCACAACGAGATGTGGATGGTGACAGCTGACCACGCGGGATTCGTCAAGTACTGGCAGTCTAACATGAACAACGTCAAGATGTTCATGGCCCACCAAGAAGCGATCCGTGGCATCAGGTACTCACCGTCTCTAATTTCTAAACTCTCAACCAGCCTCCCACGCTATACTCTTCCCTTCATCTCTATAGTACTTTTACTTCTACTTTTCTCATTTACATCCATTCTCGTGTGCGGCTGGTGCATATGGACTTGTTTGCATTTTGCGAAATTGTACCGAATAAAGAACCTCTCTCCTCCATGACATTTGCACTGCTCTGTATGTCAGTTATAAAACATGTCATTATAAAAAAAGAAAGAAAAAGATCTGCGAAAATAAAAACTACTCCTTATTACCTACACAAAAATGGTACTTACCTCTAACAGTACTAGAGAATTAATATTGGTGGAATTATTAAGATTTTGGAAGATGTTGATCAATAAACAATCCTGATACATCCATCCCGATTTCCTCCTTATGACATTTCTATTATAAATAAAGCCGGGCCTGATTCTCTGAGAAAAAATGTTGTGTTATTTTTGGAAAAAAATTAAAGTGTTAATTTATAAAAGTGTTTGGGATTAGACTGTCGTAAAACTTACATCTGTGATATTGCTAACTGTGATATTCCTGTACGAGTTTGAAGCAATAAACTTGCTTTTGAAGTACAAACAATTTGCATTCATTCGTTATTTCGGCATTGGGCTCAATAAATCCTTGCTTTTCAGTCATGAAAGATGCCAAATAACTACTGGGTGTTGCCTTCTCATTCAATACCTATTAAATTGAATTCTCCTCATTTTGCTTGTCACAAAAGGTCTTTAAAAAATTCAGTATTTTAACAACAATTCCGTTTTTAATTAACCGTTTCCTATGAGATGAAAATTCCAACTTTAGACAAATATAAAGTGACAAGAATTGGAAAAAATAGGTCTTCTGGTTCTATTGTGGGAAGGTGGTGGGTTCATTAGTAAAATTTTCGTAAATTCGCTCAATGGGCTTGCTGCATGTACTTTTCTCAAAGATCAGCCTTACTGTAGGGTATGTAGCCATTGTGTATTCCCTAATAAATTTCAGTATAACCTGGTGTTGTACTAGATGATACTGTTTTGGTGTGGGGTCGTATGAACGCGAGTTAGTTCCTGAGCTTCCTGATGCCACCAATTTCTTTATGGATAGTGCAAGTTCTTCCCAGTAGTGGAGTAGCTTGAAATTTGGAAGTTCATCCGGTTGTAGTTTCTAAAAAAAAGTGACATAATTCACCTTCGTAATTTTTTTTCTCGTGGAAATAATACATTGTTGAGACTCAGATAAAATATTGTAATTAGAAGCCTGTTTCCAATATTCAAATTTTGTGTTCAAACAAGCCACCTAAAAATGACAAGTATTGAGTGAATTCACTTCTTATTGGGACAGAGGTTAAGTCAATCTTTAGCATTGGCTCTTCAATACTACCACCAGCTTACTTTATTAATGAAAAAAGGGAATTGTTTTATTAGAAGAAAAAGCAGAGACGAGAGCAATGGAAATATGGGACGAAGATTACTCAAATTACTTGTATATATATGGGATATTTCAGTCAAATTTTTTAATTATTATTTTTTTTTTCATAAGAGCATGGGTCAGGAATATCGGTAATCGGGTCTGTTCGTCGAGAAAATGTTTAGAAGAAATTAGGGAAGCTAATCAAAGTTGAAGATTTGAATGATGTGACGTAGTAACTTGTCATGACGTATTAACTTGCTGACCTTGGATCGAGACATTCCACTAATCCCGTGCGGTCTCGAACGCCTCGTGGCCTTGGATACTACAAAATACTACGCACACACTCCCATGGTGGAGCATCTAGGGAAAGAAAATAGTGGAACGGCCCAAAAGCTATCTAGTGAAGACTAGATGAAATGAATTCTCTTCTTTTTTGGCAAGATGGATGCACCTCGGTTATCAACCGGTGGTAATGTCTTTACATCCCTACCTAATCTATAGGAAACTAGAAATTTGCCCTCAATGAAAAATGCAATCAAGTCTGTTTGGGGCATCAATAAGAAAGGCATTCAGTCTGAAATGGTAATATAATGTACTCGTAGGTAAACAACATTAATTTTGAAAGCATTTTATTATTTAAGAAAGAATTAGAAACACAACACACGATTCTTACATCACATAAGCCAACTGGTAAGAGAGATAACTTAGGTTTTTGAGCTCCAGAAGGTTAATTTTATCTTCGCCAGGCAGCGCTCACGCCGTTCCACCACTTTCTTCCCCTGGTTGCTCCTCGCCCGCAGCGTAGTGTGTGTTCATGGAGGTCCGCCTTCTATTCAAACGTGTGATCTCTTTATTTAATTTTTCTACCACATGTTATAGTATCAATGGGCAAAAAGTTGGAGTATAGAGTTTTTCAATGGTGCTGAATCCAAATTTAAGGTCAAAACCTGAATTTCCAACCCACCGAAATACCCCATTGGTTTATGAAAACGCTGCAAATTATTACACAACGGTTTATTATTTTTATATAGATCACTCGTCTACAAAATCACCAACCATCCAATATGAAGAGAAAAATAAAAAAATTAAAATAAAATCAAAAAATAAAAAAATCCAAAAAAAATCGAAAAAATCAAAAAAAAAAATCAAAATCACCAACCATCGATTGCATTTCGGTCAGCTCTAATTTGAACGGAGATTAGGCCTCTTTTGCGATTCACACTCGTGTTTTGATTTATATATATATATATTTCAATATAAACCCTTAAATTTTCGTAGGGAGCGAACGGTTTGTCCTACAGAGCTCCGCGTGGTCTCAAAAAATTCTAAAAATTCTATAGAATCTTAATTTGAAGGAAAAACAATACCTTTATATCAAAATTTTTTGAGTTAGGGCGTTTTCAAAATTTCAAAATTGATTTTGGAACCCTTAGGAGTGACCTACATCAACCAAAAGCTTCGGGGCACAACTAGACCCCAAATGGAGCCTACATACCAAATTTCATCAAAATCGGTCAATGCTAAGTGGCAAAAGTGCCGCGTACGGCGTACGGCGGACGGACGGCCAAATTTTTATTCGATTTTTGGATTCTACGTACCTTGAAACGTAAACCATCAAATTTTGAGGGGGTGTTAAAATTTTTTTTTTCTTGGTCGATTCCAAAGGTTCATTATTGAAAATAATAAACCAAAATGTATATTTTTTGGACATTACGATAATTGGGTCTGGGGAACTGATAAAATTGCGAGTTAAAAAAGAAGGGAGGGTTTAAAGTTGATGGTACCTACAACTGCTCAGATATTTAAAATAATGGACCCTCCTCCTTTTGTATTGGTCAGTCAGTAATAAGGTTTTTACTCCGAACTCTGAAGAACTTTGAGTTCTTCTACAGCCTTTTTAGAGGGACTTTTCTTTCTCAGTTTTAATTTCAAGATAGCTCGTATCATATTTACTTATTGAATTGGTTTTGTAATATCATAAGATAACTTCATAATATGTATATAATAGGTATGTCGAAAACATGGATTTAACACTCAGGTACAGATTGTAGTCTGACGAATAGGTATGTAGGTAGGTACCTTACGGTGAAGCGCAGGTTTGAATGGATAACAATAAATCCAACATTTGGATGAAAATAAAATGTAAAGATAAATGAAAAACTTACTTTGAAAACCTTAAAAACTAACTAAAATTAATGCTCAGGTAGGTAGCTATTGGTATTCTACAAGCTCTAGTCGCTAGAGTGCGCTAACCTATTGGAAGTATATGATGGGTATCTAGGGACATTAAGTCAGTTTACCACTCGTGATTAATTTGTTAACACCCAGGTAAGTACCTGTACAAATACAACTTTAGGTTCTTTACGAATAAACATGTTCAACTCTTGGGAGAATCGTGATTGATGGGCTCGTGAAATGGTTCGACACCTCGTTATGTCTCTATAATACCTAATACCAACGTATAGCTCACTGTCAAAAATGAGCTACTCCTCTCCGCTCATTGGCCTCAATGGCTCTTCCACCATTCACTCTATTGCCTCCTACAGATGAGAGGTTACCTAAGACTTCAAATGGCCAGCAGAAGGGAAGGACCTCTAAGGTAGCATGGTTCATGGTCATTCAACTCTTCATTCAATCTCCATACTATTGTTAGAGAGGCTTTCTCAGACTTGAAGAAGATGGTGGGAGGGTGCCAAGACAGTACGGCTCTTCCTATCATGATAACTTATACTCCCTTTCCGCAGGTAGAGGAGAGCAGAATGATGAAAGCCTTTACAGTGGGTACCGTCAGTAAACACGTCCGCCGCAATCGTAGCTACGATAAACTCAACGCGTAGAGGCCTCCCTGAGGCAAAAAACATACGATGGGATTAAGTGTAATTTTGTATATTATAGTGAAAGAACAGCCCTCTTTGAAATGAATACGATATAGCAAGGACTGCTGAATATGAAGAGAGCTTGACATTTTTGGTTACACGTTTTTATCTACTATTACGTAGTTTATTATTACGATCTATTCGTGCAATTTTCTAGGAAAGTTTACATACCTGTTGGAATTGAAGAAATGCTACTAATTATTACACGGCGGTTTATTATTTTCTGTTTTGATTACCCAGCTCCAAATATCACAGCTTTTTATTGCTCAATACTGATGAAACAATCGTCTATATCCATTAGCCCAGTACCAAGAACAGGAAAGAATGCCGTTCTTCAGCATCCAGCGGGTGAACTGTGGAACTAGAAGAGCTAGATTCGTAGAGAGTTATTGTATTTATTTTCTGATTGATTTCATCCCAGCCTAATCTATATAGTGAACGAACGGATCGTACTTGAGAGCTCTGGGCGGTCTCATTCGATTCTGAAAGTTGAGAACTATTTCAAATTGATGAATTTAGAATACCTATTTAAATTAAAAGTTTTTGAGCCAGGGCATTTTGAAAATATCTACTACTTTCCATCCCTTAGAATTAACTACAAGTAACCATAACTTTCTGAACACAAATTGACTCATTTGGAGACCACCCAAATTTAATTAATTTGATCGACATTGAGGCCAAAGCGCTGGATAGGGTGGACCGACGGACTTTTCTTAGCTCGATTATCGAATTATACCTTGAAACAAAAAATATAAAAATCAGACATTCATTTCATTTTTGACAATTTTCTTCTGAAAAGGCAATTGTTTGCTTGACTTTTGTGTAATTTTATCAATTTTGACCGCGAAATTCTGTCTTATTATCGATAATTGGAAATTAAGAATTATAAGTCATGGAGATAGTTAACATGATATCCGAAGAGCAGCGTTTGCATCAACATTCTTCATAATTTTTCAGTGTAAAACATTCTTGTCTAGTTTGTGGTTGCGATGCTTCCAAAATCCAAGAACTTAGTAGTTTCCTCCAATAGACCATGATTTCGCAGCATTTGAGTCACCTCTAAGACTTTATTTTTCACGATTAATGGTGAATCAAGTGGAAATGTTATGTTCAAAATTGATACGATAAATTGAAACCCCGAGCCGATTGAAGTAAACAACTTTTCTCCGAAGGATATTAGCCCATTTGCTCGGAGAATGGAAAATATTCATTGTCCAGCAACTGTTATTTAGCGTTAGCTCACGCACAATGTACTTCAAACGTCGTTATTTCATACAATTCGTATTCCTTTCCTCCATACTCAATTTTATAACCATTCTATCACTCTTGATTTTGCTCTCATACACTTGGATTCAGAACTACCAAAGTGCTTGCATGATGCAAACAGTTGTAGATATTCCAAGTATAAAAGATTGATCTACTGAATTACTATTCAATTTGTTAGAACAAGAAAGTTTTCTAGGTTCCAAGTCCAAACCTCCTCCACTGGTTTTCCTCATTCGATTTAATATGATTGAACCTGAAGTCTGTGAAGTTGGCAACTCAAATTTCAATAAATTATTTATTATGAAGCATTTATATCGAATTGGCTCATCAAGACTGATAGAAAATGTGGTTATAGTAGTGGAGACCAATTTCTCTCAAGTATTTACTACTCAGTAATAATCATTAGGTATCATCATCAAGAAAAATTGTATAATGAAGAAAGAGTTCATTGCAAAACCTCTGGGAGGAATGCTGCTGTGACTCAATTATTTGTGCATGCCATTTCACATACTCAATTGTTCTGATTTCAGCTTCAGTCCCTTGGATAGCAAATTCGCATCCTGTTCAGACGATGGCACGATAAAAATTTGGGATTTCTACCGGTGTCAAGAAGAAAGAGCATTGAGAGGTAGGTAGTAAATTTTGCTAAATAATTTTACTAACTCAGTTTAGTAAAAGTTAATGACTTTTGTTTGGGTCTTACTTCTTAAAAATATCATTTTCATTCCAGGGCACGGAGCAGATGTGAAATGTGTTCACTGGCACCCTCATAAAGGCCTTATCATCTCTGGGAGTAAAGACAACCAACAGCCGGTAAAACTGTGGGATCCCAAAACAGGGACATCTCTAGCCACCATGTAAGTTTAATTACTATAATAATCTATTTCATCTTCAAACATTACCGCTCTTAGGACTAGTAGGTATCCGTTGTACCTACTAGAACAGGGGTCTCAACTACTAGGGGTAGTTGTACCATCTACTAGGGGTGTCAGTCGGTCGCTGTTCCTTCCTCGTTCTGGGCTAGTTTAGTCTCTTACAAACTGGCGCTCAGTGCAAAGCCCCTCCCCCCACCCGTCTGAAAGAGCAACATTGCCACCCACCATCCCCAGTGCCTTCCCCATCCTCCAGCCTTCTACCACACAATATGGTGTGCGCCTGGGTAGGAAAAACTGTTCATTGTTATTTTTAATCTAAGGTAGACCTCATTCTGAGAATTTTGGTACCAACCGCGACCTTCTAGCGTGTGTAAATCTTTTCCTATGAATTTTTAAAGTTTCGACCGTTTATGACGTCACAGTTGGCTGGGGGGTCCCGCCCAGGCGAGAGGGGCGCGTGACGTCATAAACAGTAGAAACTTTGAAATATCATAGAAACAGCTAGAAGGTCACGGTTGGCTCACGCTAGAAGGTTGCGGTTGGTGCCAAAATTCTCAGGATGTTGTCTACTTTCGATTAAAAATCTTTAAAAAATCAAGGCGCACCGCACCCCCCATTAGTTATTCTTTTCTCTCCAGTCTTCTCACTCGTTTAATTCCAAATGTAAAACATGAGTTAAAAGTTGTACCTAAATTTGAAATTTTCAAGGTTTTTGAAATTCATAGGTGGATCTACCAAGGGATTTGAAAAACTAAAAGATTGCCGCTGGAATTATCAAAATCGAACAAAATTGCCAGAGAAAAAGGGGAAACCCGTTTATTCACTGACTGAGATCCCCTTATTAATTGATGAATCTACCCATACCTGTTTTGTATCGTAGTATTCTTATGAAATGAACTCGAACAGTTCTTAGTTGCTGTATGGTTTTGAACAAGAGGTATCAAAAATATGTTCATGGAATTAGCAGTTCGGCAATTTTGACGGTTATTTCTCCAATTGAATCAGTGAGAATGACAACAGTACATGTCCCCAATCAGCTTATCGAGATATCAGGTGTCAGGTGGTATAAGTCCATGGACTCCTACTGTTTTTTCCCTCAATCATTTTCATTTTGGCTCTGTTCAAGCTTACCGAGTGTGGTTACCGTACTGCTCTTGTGCTCAATGCGTAGTTCTACTGGTTACAACCTACAAAAAGCCATTTTTCAACAATCGTCAAAAATGGACTTGTACTGTGTTTATTCTCATCGATTCAATTATTTTTCACCCTTTGGCATAAATCAATTTGAACTTTTGGCAACTCAATTTGAACGTACGTTTCGACAACTACTGGTGTCCTTGTCAAACTTTTTAACTTCTAAAATGTTCAATAAAGTATTTTTTCCCTCTTTTTAACCGAATTGAGTACACATTTTCACGATGTTTTCTTCTATTCATTTGTAGACATGCCCACAAGAGCACGGTAATGGACGTAAAGTGGAATAATAATGGCAATTGGTTCGTCACTGCGAGTAGAGATCACTTGCTGAAGTTGTTCGATATTAGAAATTTGAATGTGGAGGTTCAAGTTTTCCGTGGGCATAAAAAGGAGTCCAGCAGCGTGGCCTGGCACCCTGTTCACGAGGGGTTATTTTGCAGTGGTGGTTCCGATGGAGCTATTCTATTCTGGCATGTTGGGTGAGTACTTCCTTGGCCTTCCATTTCTTTGGCTCTTACATTTTTTGGTGGTATAATAATGAGTTGGAATATACCTAATTGGATAATATTTTTTGTATCACAGGGCTGATAAAGAGGTGGGTGCAATTGAGCAAGCGCACGATAGCATAGTGTGGACTCTGGCGTGGCATCCTATGGGGCATATACTGTGCAGTGGTAGCAACGACCACACTAGCAAGTTTTGGACGAGGAACAGGCCCGGAGACTCTATGAGAGACAAATATAATTTGAACACATTACCAGCATCACTGTCAGGAGTAGAGGAAACAGAAACTGGTAATAATTATTCTAAGACAGCACTAGAAATATCATGGCCACTCCATTTGCCTCTTGTTCTTGTGGTACCTGTATTTATTATCGCTTGGCCTTCTTTTGCCTAGTAAAGATACTTTCTTGTTGTAATACAGGGTGTATCATAAGTAACGGACCACCCTTTCTATTTCCGTTATTTGTGTGAAAATCAAAAAACTTGTCAAAGTAACCTCCCCTTTTTTTTTAAAGAACACATCACATTTTCGCGCGTCGCGCAAGCGCGCAAATACGCGCAGTGTGCACCAACTTTATTTTTTCAAATGGAACCCCCCATATTTTATTGCAGATTCGGATTCTATGAAATTTTATAAACATTTTACTTCGACAACTTTTTTTTTTAACACGCGCAACCCGCTCAGCGAGCGCTTGAAGATGAGCAACCCAGGGATTGTGCCACAATTGAGATAAAGGTACCCCTCTTGTGTGGCACATCACTTAGCACTGTTTTTCTACGCTGAATCGCGTGGTGATTTCCCTCTCTTGATTTTATTTCATTTTACCGTATTTATACCCGAAAAAGTCACTTTTTGAGCTGGAAATCATCGATAATGCACGGCGGCAAAAATGTGATGTTTGAAATCTTTGCAAAAAATACTTTGACAAGTTTTTTGATTTTCACACTGTTATGACCCACATATCAACTAGCAGTTAGTTCTTAAATAAAGAAGCAAGCAGGAGGATACTTGAGTGAGTCATCACCCACTGGGGGAGACGAGGTACGGGGAAACACGTCAACATGACGTCACCCTTCCACCTCTCTCTCCCCTGAGGAAACTATGCGAGTATACAGGGTGTCACCCTAACTCGAGGACCAAACTTCAAGGATCGATTCTACAACTAATTTGCAAACTTTTTTGTCTCCTGACATTTTTTTTTTAAACGCTTTAAAATTATACTTTTTTCACTTTTAAGATTTTGTTCGTGTTTTCGACCTTGAGCCATTAAAACGGCCATAACTCCCTCAATTTACTGGATAAACTCAAATATGAGTATACCGTTGGAAAGAACGTTAAATTTCCTATCAGTTCATCAGGACACAAAAGCTTTTTAAGCCTTTTGTATAAGTGAATAAATTGGTCAAAGTCAGAAATTTAAAACTTTCTCGAAAATCACCATTTTTCAGGCTGACTCATCTTATGTAATAAACAGCCGTATCGGCGGGCACTCAACGGAAAAAACTTGCCCAGAATCTCAGCTTTCCAACGGTCTATCAATTTTTCTTTTTAACGTTCAAATTAGAAGAGTAAATGAAGTTTGAATGCCCGAAAACGTGTGTTTTACAAGCAAATCCAGTGTTTTAAGCGGTTTCTGGTCCCCCTCGACCTCAAGATGGCTTGACGATTTTGGAATCATTTCCTATGTAATTTTCTACGCTGAATCAAATAGTGATACTTCCGAATGGTTCCGACTGCTAGAAAGTGGATTTTTCGAAGAAAACCTTCGTTTTTCGTACATAAAATACGCATTATTCTTAAATGTGGTAGTGAGCATGAAGTAACACCTTTGAACTCAACAAAAACTTCAATCAACTAGAAATTCGGTGTTTTTATTGAGTTAAAAGGTGTTACTTCATGCTCACTAACACATTTAAGAATAATACGTATTTTATGTACGAAAAACGAAGGTTTTCTTCGAAAAATCCACTTTCTAGCAGTCGGAACCATTCGGAAGTATCACTATTTGATTCAGCGTAGAAAATTACATAGGAAATGATTCCAAAATCGTCAAGCCATCTTGAGGTCGAGGGGGACCAGAAACCGCTTAAAACACTGGATTTGCTTGTAAAACACACGTTTTCGGGCATTCAAACTTCATTTACTCTTCTAATTTGAATGTTAAAAAGAAAAATTGATAGACCGTTGGAAAGCTGAGATTCTGGGCAAGTTTTTTCCGTTGAGTGCCCGCCGATACGGCTGTTTATTACATAAGATGAGTCAGCCTGAAAAATGGTGATTTTCGAGAAAGTTTTAAATTTCTGACTGACCAATTTATTCACTTATACAAAAGGCTTAAAAAGCTTTTGTGTCCTGATGAACTGATAGAAAATTTAACGTTCTTTCCAACGGTATACTCATATTTGAGTTTATCCAGTAAATTGAGGGAGTTATGGCCGTTTTAATGGCTCAAGGTCGAAAACACGAACAAAATCTTAAAAGTGAAAAAAGTATAATTTTAAAGCGTTTTAAAAAAAAATGTCAAGAGACAAAAAAGTTTGCAAATTAGTTGTAGAATCGATCCTTGAAGTTTGGTCCTCGAGTTAGGGTGACACCCTGTATAAGCCTACTTAGGGATGCTCCCTTATGCCAATCTAGTTCAGTCAACCGACTTATTCATTTCACTCTCTACCTTCTCCTCGAATAAGGATCTCCTCGAAGTACTAGGCTCACTAGGTAAATATCCCGCCTCCTGACGGTCAGTTTCTGATTTGAAACGCCGGGATTGCCAGGCTAGCCTATGTTCCATGCACTCCGCATACCGGTCGCGCTAGTAAGCCGCCGATGCGACAGTGCAAGTCACTAGCTTAGGGACCATTCTCTCTTCGTTGAGTAGGGGTTAAAGAAAACACAAACGCCGCATCGAGAAGGTCATCTCCTTCACTCGACGACACGCAGACATAACACACACAAATAACGGAAATAGAAAGGGTGTTCCGTTACTTATAAAACACTCTGTTTTTAGTGAAAATTTACTTTGAACTGAGTTATTAATCTTGTTTTAGCATAGTTTATGCAATATTTAACCTAGCTTAAAAAATGTGTTGAGCTTTACTAAACCATATCTTTGGCTTAGATGCAAAACATTACATGATTCTAACGGAGCTGTGATTAAAATTAGGAGTTTTGAAGTATCATCATTCTTCAGGTATTTTTACTTTAGCTATTTCTCGTTTCAGAGGACATCATATCTGTCATACCCGGCATGGGCCCTGAAGATAGGGTTGAAGTGAAAGATGAAACTCCCGCTCTTCCTGGACTCGCAGGCGGAGGAGCAATCCCAGGTTTAGAGGATTTGGATCTCATAATTGTTGAAGACAAATCCAAAGCTCAGTCCAAAAAGGTTGGTTTATTACCTGTCCTGATTTTGAATGTGTTGTATGCATGGAGAAGGTATAATGCATGAATACACCATGTGTTCTCCCTTTCCACTGTTTTCAATTTGTCATCCTACTATGATGGTTTTGTTGCAGGTGCCTTATTCCAAACCAATTCCCAAAAACTTCCAGGCGCATTGGAACGACACAGGAAAACTCGACGATTTAGGTATGATATCATTAAGTTCTAATAGATCTGGGGTCACCCTATTAATGAGGTAGGTATGCGTATTCCACATGGTTTCAAACACGAACAGCCATGATCAAGAAATTCTGTTGTACCTCTTCCCTAGGGACTGCTGTGCTTGAAGGTGAGTAGTTTGGGTTTGAAGATACTGTACCCAAAATTTTTTGATTTTAGGTTTCTTTTAACGTAGGTAAGTACCTAAATTGACGATGGGAGATTGACACATCACCACCCCAATCTTATCACATCAACACCACACCTGGCACTGGTGTAACACCACTTTATCCAGGTGGTATTCTTCTGGTACATTTCGCTGGACACTGAACTTGGGGAAAGCTTAAACTCAATACACTTGCTACGATGTATTTATAGAAACAATCACCAATAGGCAACTTTCATGGATTAAAAATTAACACTTTTCTGGTTCAGTTCTTTTCTGGATTAACACGTAATCTGGTTCAGTTAGTTTATACATGAAATGAAACGAGAAGGAAAATTTGATTTCTCTGCTATTAAGATTGACATTGCAGGAAGGATGGGATTGACGTAGCGGTTCTTGGTAAGGAGGCTAGTTAACTCACACCCCAACAAAAGCGCTAGTGTGCCCTTCTCGATGGTTCAGGTTACTCGTTAGCTAATTTAGCGTTTCATTAGTGGATTTTTCTCCAACAATTCGGGAAGGTTAAGGTTATAAAAAGCGGTAACCACACAAGTTTGCCAATATAATTTTGGTTTTTGAGGTTTTTGAAATGATGAAATATTAATAGAAACTTGAAGAATAAAATGCTTCTTATTTTTCAGAAAATTGGAAATAATGATGTAAATGAGTTAAATTTATTTTAGATTGATAGTAAAAGTTGAAGAGAGCATTTCATTGTATGGGACCAACCTCTAGAGGTTTTGACCAATGAGATGTCAGTCTTCTTGTCACTGATACCATGGAAGAAGGTAGGAGGAAAGGTCAGTCAACGTTAAAAAACGTGACAAAAAATCGCCCCCTGTTTTCAGCGCAACCTCTAGGTGGCGAAAGGAAGACATAGTCCCCCGATAGTATACCGCTCAGTCGCTAGAGCGCCGCTTTATCACTCTTGCTCATTCCCGTGGATTTTTTAAAATTGCACTTCATCAATATTACTTGTGGAGTACGATTTTGGACGCTCTGTCCTCTATAACTATCATAATAGTTATAGAAATAATACACCAGGAGAATAGGAGTAACGGTAGGTATGTACATACCTACCATAAAATGAAAAACAAAAATATTGTGCAAGAAAACCACTGATTGGCACGAAATATGACAAGTTAATTTCTTTTCAAGATCGAAAACACAACTTTTTCAATATAACAACTAACTAAATTCCTACAAAAATTATATCCAGGGACTGTAGTTACACTGCAATATCATCATCTATCATCTGCACCACTCTTATCACGGCATTTTTGCCAAGGCGTACCTACTGATGGTCTCAAGTTCCACTCCAACCAACCAGTTCAAGTCCAACACTACTTCATGTTTTGAATAAGTGAAAAGCAAACTAGAGACGAACCACTGTAGATAACAGAAAGATGAGAAAATTAAACTTCAAGAGACGAACCACTATCAAACAGAAAGACGAGAAAACACGTCAGCAACGAGAAACACATCAGAAAAATACGTTGGAGTAACCATTATCAGTGCTGGGGGGAGGGGAAACGTTACGAGCTCTAGTGACCATGAATAGTACTTCTTAACTCTGTTCGCCACCTAAAGAGAACACTACTGTCGCGATAAAGAAAAAGGCACACGCATCAGCCCATTGAAGTGAGCTTTCCTCCTATCTTCTTCCATGCTGATACCTTGAACTATCAGTTGACTTTGATGAAGATCGTTATGCTAATTTCTCAAGTGTGACTGTCTACTACTGTGCTGATGAAGCTATAAATACCACATGATAGTGGTAACGCTTGATAGTGTATAAAAATTGCTGGCGAAAATGTATAACCTTGTTCTAATTTTATCATGTTAGTTATTATTATTGTGCATTCATTGTGATGTTTGACTCCAATCCTCAGACGACGATAGTAAGGATGGCATAGATCCGATCGCTCTTCTCAACCAATTGATCGAGCAACAACCTGGTGCGCTACCCCTTAAAGATCTCCAAGACGTCGAAGCCCTCCATATTTATGGGAAAACGTTGACCATTAGACGTAAGACGACTTTTATATTCTGTGCATGGTGTTCTGTGTTGTTCCTGCGTGTTTCCTGCTTCTGCAAAACCTCAAGTCTCCTACAACCCAGAAACCTTGAAGAACTCCAGTTTCCTTGTTCCAGCTCCATCAAGATCATTTACCCCCAATTTCCACCACGGGTTACCCACTTCCTAACCTTTCACCAACAGACTCTACAGTATCCTCGTGCTTACCTATATACCCCATTATGCTTGTTTATGTGTACATTAGTATCATCAGTGCATGTTAAGTGTGAAGGATACTAATCACTGTCCTAACGAATATTGATTACCTATTTATACTCCTATCACCTTCATTGCTTTCTTCACGCATAAATATAGTGATTAATCTAATTATCAAATCAACTTATTCTGTGAAACAGTTTTCAGTTTACATCCATAACTATCAATTAACTATTTTCGTGTAGTACGTAGAATTACTTCAGCGCAATATAAGTTTATCGCCGTATCTGTTGACATGCATCTTTATTTCACATCCTCTCCCTCTCCTTTTTCAACAGCCGGCTCAAACCTGGCAAAAGCGATTTCAGAAGGAACTGACAAACTGCTCAAATACCTCCATTCGGGTGCTGTGAGGGACATGCGAGATGTCATTCCCTACTATGAGAATGCGGAAACGGCTGATACAGATGAAGAGGAATCTGCTGAACAGGTACCTAGTTTATTGCGTTGTTTCTTACCTTTTTTATTCGTATCCTATGATAGATAATGGGGTAGTTGCATGATATTTTTTTGTATTTTTTCTGTGTAGAGAATCTCTATTGAAGTACGAATCTGCAAATAAAACTCCCGGAAACGCTTCCAAAAAATTTAGAGATTTTTTCGAAAAAAACCCTGTGTTGTTGCCTGTAAAGTCGGTATACGGGCGAAAGTTTTACGTGACAACGACTTTGAGTGGTAAAATAATTTTAATGTTAATATTCATTCGTATAGTAGGAAGAAGGATAAAATAAAATTCTTTGTCAAGTTGCACAGAGTAGGTATTTCCCGTAGGTAGTAGGTATTTCCCATGGGTGGGGGGGGGGGGGGGTGAGTGCCAGGGAAGGGGGGCGGGGCGCTCCCGCTTTTGTGAGCGCTGGGGAAGGGGAGGGGCCGCCCGCCTTTAGGGAGCGCTGAGCTGCACCCCCTCCGTGAGCGGAGCGTAACGCAGTTTCTTGAAGTGTCTCCCGGTAAACCAATTTATAAGACGTTATCACGTCAAAACGGGATTTCGGATTCAGGCGGGAAAACCTACACACGGCTTGGACACTGCGGGGTGGGGGCCACGTCACGGGTGTGAAGGGGGCCAAGAGACCCCTTCCTTTGCCCGGGGGGTCCTTTGATAGCAACCCTCTGTTGGGTTTGTTTACGTTCGTTTGTGGCAATAAAATTGGAGAATCACTCACACTTTGTGGTGCTTTCATACTGAATTTTGCTAGCTGTGCAATCGAAACATGTTGCATCAAAGATTTTGTTTCCTACTGGCATTCCCTCCACTGTAACTTGAACCTCATATGGTTGTGAAGAAATGCGGTGTTCTGGTGTTACTCGAGCCACAACCTCGTAAATTTGCTGGATTCTTCTAAGTTGGACATAACCAACATCGTTTTATTTAACAATTTACAAACACTCATTGGTACTACGTTGTACAGGATAATGACACTACAATGAAACTTCCAATAAATGAGCAACCATTTGGATGAAGAAGTACTACACACAAGAAATCACAATTACAACTGACCTTTTACTATAAAAGTGTCAACTTACCTCACATTATTGGCTCCTTTTATTTGGGTGCTGACGAACTTGTTGTTATTGACGTAAAAATCGTACAACATGCCAATATTTATGTATGGAATATTTTCCAGGGAAGCTACCTCGAAACTCTAGTCGATGGCTCTCCTTTTTGGCATATTGACATTTTATGTCGATACTTTGGCACATAAACGAAAAAAAAGTTACGGTTGTTTTTCTGATGATTTCTACTTACAGCCAAGTTGTTCCTATCGAACTTTATCTTCGTCATTTGCGTTCGTAGAAAAATCGTTCACCATTCGTTGGAAAGAAGCCTACATTTACGCATAAATGATATACTGCCAAAACCGTTGTACTTACGGAAGAAAATGAGATATACCTACCCCTGAGTTAAAATAACTATCAACAACATTCGAAAGCAGATTGGGTAGGTAGCGGGAAAAAGTGAAGACATGTGTTGCAGACTCGTATGCAAGCGTTTATTAAAAGCTTCTTGAAACTTTACAGTGAACATTATCTTTTCCAAACCAATCAACTAATAAATTATGGTAAATACTGGTGTAAACTATAACAACTAACAACTCGGACCGCACTACAAGAAAGGGCCACCCGAAAAACTGATAACGTGATAACTATGACCATTGAAGCAACGGGGTTAATCGAAGTACCCCGCGCCGATGTGCCCCCCGGGCATCGGCAAAACAGCCAAAATTATGCTTCAAAATTTTCAATTTAAACGATTAATTAAACTTAATTCAAACATAAAAAACCTGAAAAATATATTTCAAAGTTTTTTTAATCATCACCATCATTTTGCAAGTACATTTCAATGTTTCTGACTCGAATTGTCCTCGATTGCAGTGATCTCAACGCACTCTATCGTGAGATTCTCGTTTAGGGATGACGTAAGAGGAGTGGCCCGCCAACACTAAAAAGGATAGTACTTCTTTATTGAAATACGGCTAAACTAAATGGAATTTCGAACTGAAAACTGGTCCATATACGTTTTTAAGTGCGCTAAATTCGAATCTGAAGTCAAAAACACGAAATTCCGACCCATGCTACTACCCCATTCCAAACAAATAGGACGATTTGTATCTATTTGGACTAATTTGTATTTCGAAGAATTTTATTTGTGGATGAATGATCAACTTCGTTTAATGTTTTCAGCATCCACTGAAAGAGCATAACTTTGGCGCACTTCAAGAGCTCATCGATAAACAGAAGGAAGACCTAGAAAACGCTAAATTTTCCATGGACGGTGAGTATTGTGTACTTAATTGGGTTAAAGCTACTAATCCCCTATTCAGTTCCTAAGAGCTTTCTTCCAATATTTTTGTAACTTTGATGTTTCGTTTTCTGCCACAGTTGACGCCTTAGCATTAGAGGATACTTTATCAGGTATACTTTCTGGCGAAATTTCCTGATTACCCTATTTATCTGCATGAGTTTTTATCAGAGAATCGTATATTTATAGCTTTTGCTTTTTTTTAATTGACATGAGCTTTTAAAATCGCGTTACTTCTGAGTGTCGACCTTTCAAATCTAAAATACCTATTCTGTTTTTCTACAAGTTTGACACAAATCCTAGCCCGTCAAAAAATGTTGTCGTACGAGGGCAGATCAAATATAAACGGGACTTTTTCTTTGAAAAATTTGTTTTCGTAGGATAAAATAAACAATCAAACCTTATTTTTTCTCATAGTCTCCTGCTTTCGAAATGCATTTTTCCCAGCGAATAGGGAGTTTTTTAATTCCTGCGTCTTTACAGGAAGAAAGTTGGATCTGAAGTCAATAGCGTACGAACCCATTCATCATCATCAAATCTTGGGCCTCCTAGCGTTTCCTTAAGTAGCCCAAACAAGTGAAAATCGTAGGGCGATAGGTCAGGGCTGTAGGGAGTATGTTCAAGTGGAGTCCAATGCATTTCTTCCCATTTTTGAACCGTTGGAGCTGCAGTGTGGGGCCTCGCATTGTCGTGGAGGAGGATGACGCCATGAATTGGTTGGTTCCGCCTTTGGTTACGATAGGCAGCCCTCGCCTGAGTCAGTAGCCCACAATAGTAGGCAGCATTCTGTCCTTTGCTCTTACAAAAAAATCAATGAGCACAACGCCCCGATAGTCGAAAGAAACAGTCACTAACCGCACGAATGTTTATTCTGTAATTGCTCTGGGAAATTCTTTGTGCCAGGCAAACACTCAGGCCCTTTATAGGGTTTTGTCACTGCAACTGGACAGTCCTTTGCAAAATTTCCGAAGGTTTGACTCATTCACAGGCAAGAAATTTGATGATAATACGTTAGAAATAGGCACCTATTTCTCAAACACCACGAAAGCTACTGGTGAATGGTCTTGAAACTCTCGACGAACCACTCTTGGACTTGGTCGTGACCCCACACAAACAGCCTATAAGCGACAGCCCGCTCCCATCAACCGTTGGGCTTAGAGATCAAAGTCCCATTTGTATTTGATCCACCCTCGTATATAAGTACGAGGTAAATTACTGTAGTTTTTTTTTCTTACCCGAAAAACTTCTATTTCTGTGAAACTTGAAAAGTAAGCATCTGTGGCCACAGTAACTACCAAATCCTGTCCTTTGGTATAATTGAGAATGAGGAATTTCACCGATTTCTGTTTGATTTTTCCTGAATAGTTAATGGTGTGGGATAGATGAAAATCGGGCTGATTTCGGAAAATAAGTCTCCTGTTATTTTTGGGAGACAATCAAAATTTTTAATTTCAAAACTAACCGGGAAAACAGATGTGCAGCGGGAACGCTCGCTGATTGGGCTGTTCGGATCGCCGTCTCCTCCCAGTGTTGCCCATTGGGACGACGAAATCGTGTTTTCTAAGAGAAAAGTTATCAAACAAAAACAGAGGAAACCTAATTTTCCCCATCTCGCTTTTTCTATTTTTTTCTTCAGTTTTTCAATTTCGAACTTTACTGTTTCATGAAATTTTGCATCTGGGGACTATGGATTTCTCGAACTCAGCGCTTCAAGCGGCCATAGATGAACTATTCCAGCATGACGTCATTTTCTCGGTTTTTTTAAACATTCGTATTTTCTACACTGTTTTGTTTATTCGTAAATTAGGAAGTTCGGGCTGAAAGTTTGCCTTAAGGGGTTTTTAGAGGTGCTCACTCCGATTTTGGGGTCAAAAATAGGAAATTCCGACATGGTGAAATTCCTCATTCACAATTCTGCTGTTTGCTTTTTGGACCACCACAAGCTCTTTTTTTCGACAGGCAGGTGAGAAAATCTTCAAGATCCATAGGTGGAGTTGGATCTCGTAAGATACCTGGAAGGGTCCGCATCTCCCGGTTATGTGGGATTCAAACCCACTAAACAAACACCTCCTTTTCTCCCACGTTGGAACTCAGCCTGGAACCGTTTAACAAATTACTTCGGGCTGAATCCTGGGGCGTTTAATCAGTTCTGAGTGAGGGGGCGGACCAGATGCTCCCTCTTCTCTCTTTCTCGTTCTAAGAGAAACCACCAGGATGCTTTCTGTATACTCTGCCACAGCAGTCCAGCGCCTTATACCTTCCAGCATCCTGCTGACATCAGCCTCTGGTGGGCTAACTCCAGGTCTACCATCCAGCTGGTTTCTTTAAGGTGCCCATTTGGTGCATTCGAGCACCAAATGCATTGTGGAGCACATCATCGTCATCTTTGTTCTGGCAGTGTAGACATGTTGGGCCAGATACCTTCCCAATTTTATGCAAATAGTCTTAAAAAATTCCTTGTCCTGTAAAGAACTGCGTAAGGATGAAGTTCACTTCTCCATGTTTCCTTTCCATCCACGACTGAATGTTTGGCACCAGCCGTGCAGTCCACCTTCCTCTATGTTCTCCCGTCCAAATATCTTGCCAGTTTGCCATTGTGCGCTACCTTTCTTCCTTTGCTACGCAGGCCCTGTTTCCTTCATCCCTTCTCTCAAAGATTCTTTTCCTCTCTGAAGCCATCAGCTGAATGGGTATGACACTCGTGAGGACAAAGATAGCAGGTTCTGATACTGTTCGGTAAGCACAGGCGATTCGTAGGGCTCCTCTACACTGCATAGCTAATAATCTCTGTCAGAGATATGGCACACTCATCCACTCATACCACAAGCTCTTGTAATGAATATGTTTGTTCCCCCATCAGTTTTGAGGTGGATTAACAGTCATGGTACAGTCAGATCACGGTAAAATTCTGGTCAAGTCAAGATTGTTCCCCTGCTTTGCCAATAAGGGTATTTCCTCTCACAATCATGGTATGGTCACAGTTACCTGAGTCTCGATCAAGTCACTACCCGTCAGGTCAGTCGGATAGTGATCAAGTGACTGTACCTGACTGCCTGGGGGAGGTGGTGAATATGACGCAGTCAGTTAGCCACCTGTTTTCCATTGGTGATTCCCAGTACCGAGTAGTTCTCATTCTGGCATTTCACATCTCAGTCTTGTTCCAGTTTTTGATGGAGAACGAAAAATTAATTTGGTGGGTCCATACAATATTTTTGTCTTATCATCCACGAGTTGTAGTTACAGTTTGGCAAACTCCATGTCTTCTCTCCGCTACAAAAATATTGTATGTACCCGCTCTCTTCTTTTGGAACGAGGCCTCATTTCTTCTTCTTTCTCCAACAGAAGAGCTATGTTGAACAGTGTTCTAATCCTGTTAGATATCTTTCTCCGCTGTCCAGAGAGAGACTGACTGTGATCGGACTGTGCTACGTCAATGGGGTGCCCTTTGACTTGACTGTGATTGGATAGTCCCGTGACTAGGTGTGACCCTAATTGTTGGGCATCAGTTTGACTTCGGTTCACAGCCTTCTGTATCTCCGCCCAAATTTGCCGACAGTTCAATCCACGATCTCTGTCAACAGTTCAACTGCACTGATGAAACACTTTTTAAGTACTGTCCAGTTATTTAGTGTTACACACTGAAGCTCGCATTACTCTCGAAATCCAGATATATTATATTGATTTATCTGATTCTCTTTTATGTAAAGAAATCCTACAGAAGTTCCACAGTTTATATCTTGTAAATGCAACGATACCGAACTAATACCATGAATTAATATAATTGAAACTAGAATGGGGAATTTGCCTCACAGCTTTTTAATTTTTTTTTTCGAAAGAGGGTTCACTGATATGGAAGAAAACCATAGTGTGCTGCTCGAAAACGCATCCTGATTTAGAGAATTTAAGGAAGATGGAAAGCTTACTGTGATGTGATGAGTTTCCCCTTAAGTCAGCAGTGCTACCTCTGAAAGCGCACATAAGACCATTAGCTTACATGATTCAACACAAGAGTGCGCCACAAACTGGCAGAAAGAACCAAGACACGAAAGTCACCAAAAGCAATTGAAATTGAAATTGCTCACTCTTTTTTACAATACGATTCTACTTATTAGTTTATCAAGCATTATTAGTCTTCACCTCCTCTTAAATTTAGTTTCTATATTAGTTAGTTTTGATATTTGAATCTCATTATTTGAGTGCATCGTTTCATGTGGTCACGAGGGCGCCTACAACTCTACCTGTTGACATTCCCTGACACTATTTGCCGAATTCCTTTTGCACTTATCCAGAGCACAGTTTTGCGGGAGGAACCCCAGGGAGTGATGTAATCAGTTTCCCTTGAAGAGCAGTGTTTTTTGACAGAGGCTTCACTTGTTTAGGCTTTTTCTTCTATGTTAATTTTTTGCCCTTGGGTACTCCTGGTGTTAAAAGTTATTCTAGGGCTCTATTATAAGATTTGACATGAAATTCGAGAATCTAAAATTGAGGCGAATTCCCCATTACAACTAAAAACAAAAACTCCTAAGAAAACTTCTTTAAATTTTCACCCTTTAGATGAACACTTATAAAAAAAAAAATAGTTAAGCTATAGAGTTAGAATTTCCAAAATGGATTTTTAGCCACCTCTGGTTCTTGCAGTTTCTTGACTAATGGCTTATCAATAAGCTCTGTGTTGTATTTCATTGGCTTCAACTAATATTATTTATTTATTATTTTTCATTTCAGAAATCGATCACGATTACTACGATGAAGATCAAGAATATCGAGATGGGTCTTACTATGATGATGGGCCTCAAGACTGGGACGAACCTATGCAAGAAGATGGACCACCCCCGCGCAAGGGAGGGTTTCGCAATAACTCGTTTAGGGATGGACCTCATCCGCGTGATGGTCCACCTGGTCGTGATAGATTCGGTCGTGGTGGTCACCGAGGTCGCGACAGAGGGAGGGACCGAGGACCTAATCGTGATGGCCCGATGCACCGTGACAGTCCGCATTTCGATGAAGACATGGATGACCAAGATGGACCACCATTCCAAGATGGACCTCCATTTCACGATGGTCCTCCAATGAATCGTGATGGACCTATGGGACGCGGAAGACCCCCAATGGGATATGATGGACCAATGGGACCCATGGGAAGAGGAGGTCCAATGGGACCTAATGGACCAATGGGTAGAGATGGACCTATGGGACCAATGGGACCTAATGGACCAATGGGAAGAGACGGACCTATGGGACCAAATGGGCCTATGAATAGAGACGGACCTATGGGACCTAACGGACCAATGGGTCGTGATGGACCTATGGGACCGAATGGACCGATGGGTCGTGACGGCCCTATGGGACCAAATGGACCAATGGGTCCTAATGGACCTATGGGCCCTAATGGACCCATGGGCCCTAATGGACCTATGGGTCGAGATGGACCCATGGGACCCAATGTACCAATTGGCCGCGATGGACCTATGGGACCTAATGGACCCATGGGAAAAGACGGTCCTATGGGGCCTAATGGTCCTATTGGCAGAGACGGGCATATTGGTCACTTGGGACAAACTGGTCCTGGTGGTCCCATGGGACAGGATGGTCCTCCCAACTTCTCTGACGGTTCTGGACAAGGTGGCTTCCCACCAGTACGCGGTGGATTCCGTGGCCGAGGATCTCATAACACTGGCGGTGGATTTGGTAAACTTCTTTCAATTCACCTTACCTACCTAAGTATTATTGATGTGCAAGCATCACTTCTAAAAGTAACGATTTTGAGCTAGGTATTCCTACATGAGCCAATGCTCGTAATTGCACTCCCGCTCTACAAACATACATTTCTCTACTCACGATTGGTTATTACAGCTGTTTACAGGTATTTCATGATTTAGTCTTATACTTGTTTGCTGATTATATCTCATCACTGTCGATTTGAACTGTAGACCTTTCGCAGAAGGATTCCTGCTGAGGGTACCTTCTGTATTTAATTATTCAACATTTTAGAATTCTGACCCTGTTTTTCTTTACAGGTGGACCTCCCATGATGAACATGTTTCAAAGGGATAACCAAATGGACCAAGGACCTTTTGGACAAGGTGGCGGACCTCCTATGCACATGGGTCCAAACTCTCAACGAGGACCTGGCAGCGGGATGGACAACTCGCGCCGGTTCATGAACGACAAAGAAGATTGGGGTGACGACGATGGTGCGAATCAAGAAAACGGGTTCAACAACCATGGATTCAACAACAGCTTCAACAACAACAACAGTTTCAACAACGACCAAGGACCTCCACGTGGTGGTTTCCGAGGAGGTGGTCGCGCGTTCCGTGGAGGACGGCGGGGATGGCGCGGGCGTCAACCCCGAGGTAATCACTAGGTTACTTTCCTCGCTAAACATTTCTGGCTCAAGAGTTCCACGTTCCAGTGCTGAATACTGTTCTCTATTCGCCATTATTTCTAGTGATACAAGAAACTGACTTGAAGAGAACAATAATTTATAAATCGCTTTGTGAAAACATCGGATTGTTCAGGATTTACCTTCGCATTGAATGAAAATTTCTAGAGGAATCCTTGCTAAGTCGTGGTTTAGAAATTTAATAAATCGTTTTTCATTCGCATATAAACAAGTGTATTTCAGAATTGAAAACCAAGTGTCTACTGAATTGATTTCATAGGAGGACGGTACATATTTTAAGGACACTTCCATCATAAGGTGGACAAGACAGTTACTAATTTATTGCGTATTAATTTAGTCGATACTTGTTCAATTCAATAAAATATTGGTACCTACTGAACTGGATTTCTCACACCAAATAATGTCATTCCTAATTGTCGTCCACAGGACTGCAGTGAATGAGGAACTGAGGTACCTACTACTCTTATTCGTCGATATAACGTTTTGATATGATTATTAAACCTTCATAGGTAGAAATGTGTACATAATTCTTACCAGAAATGTATCTAGAATGAAATAAGCGGGTAGTTTATCCGCGGTAGCTAGTGCTCATAGACAACAGTGTAATTTCCCAGGTACCTAGGTATCTTCCAACTTATGTGCCTTCGAGTCTTCGTGTGAAAATGAAATTATTATCAATAAACACTTGAATGTCTTATTCATAAAATTCAGCTGTTACTAAAATCTTTATTCATTAGTCATGGATTCCACCTCTCAGTTGTCTTTTTACCTTAATATGATTTCTACTAATCGAGGAGTGCTGCTGATGATCAGCAACGCCCGAACTGCAATTTTATTTTTGGAATTCGAAAATGTACGAAAGTATTAATAACCATCCTTCAGATTTGTATCGCTACGTTCATGTTATGAAGGTGATATTAAAATGCTTTTTACAAAATAAGTTGTGGTTTTATTTGGTAATCTTTGTCAATTTGAATTGTAGGAAATTAGTTGTTTTTTTTTTTTTTTGTTTTTTGAAGGTTATTGTGACAATAAAAGTAGTAATGCCTCTTCTGGTGGCAGTTGTATTGTGTGTACCCATTATACTGACGTAGGCCAATTCTTTTTCGGATTTCTGTGCAAAAGGACATGAAGTGAGAGAGTTGTTACGAGTACCTATTGGAATGAGGGTTCCTTTTGGAAGTCATCCAAAAAGTTATCGACCTACGACAGTACATGGATCTAATTCTCACGGAGGAAGAATAATTGAAAACTATAATTTCATTAAGTAGGTGGTAGGCACCTACATGAAATTAACTTTTGTTCCTTATCTGTGTCACGTGGACGATTCAAAACTATTGGGAATCCGATTTGTGGCGGTCCGAGGTTGTAAAGGCACTTACAATGTTGTAGGTACGCGTAAACTGTATTTATGTAAAAACAATTCATAAGTTTTGAGTCTCAATGGGAATGTTTAGAGGTCAATTCCTTGCTGCGCCTAGAGAGACTATGATAGATTAGGTAGGTACTTAGCTATTAGATGTACGACGTATTTATACCCACTACGCAATCATGTGAATAAATGCACGTTGGACACTTTCTGAATGATAAAAGTAGGTTTTTGAAGGAAACGCTTTTCCATTTTCTTCCTTGAATCTTCGTGACTCCTTATTCCTGTTACCTAGCTCCAATTTTGGTTTATCATTTTCAATAATGAACCTTAGGAATCGAGCAAGAAACAATTTAAACCCTCCCTTAAAATTTGATGGTTATGCAGAATCCGAAAATCGAATAAAAAAGAAAAAATCCCACTTTCTTTTGTTACCATGGACCGAATTTGATGAAAATTGGTACATGGGCTCCATTGGTGGTCTAGTTGTACCACAAAGCTTTTGGTTGGTGTCAGTTACTCCTCAGGGGTGAAAAACAGGGTTTGTAATTTTCAAAAGTGTCCTAGCTCGAAATGAAGGTACCTATTGTTTTGTCACCAATTTAAAATAGCGTTCAATTTTTAGAATCGAATGAGACCACCCAGAGCTCTGTAGGACAAACCGTTCGCTCCCCTATAAGAACTTAAGGGTTGGACTTACGATAAATCAGAAACACGGACGTGAATCGCAAAAGAGGCCTAATCTCAGTTTGTTGCGATCGTTGATGTTTCTCCGAGTTGTTCTCAGTTTTGCGTATTCAATGTCCTAATGAAGGCACACACAACTCTCTATTTCTTCGAATGGGGTACCTATTTTGGTGAGTTGGAAATTCAGGTTTTTGACCTCAAATTTGGATTCAGCACCCTTGAAAACCTATATACTCCAACTTTTAGCCCATTGATACTATAACATGTGGTAGAAAAATTAATTAAAGAGATCACACGTTTGAAAAAAAGGCGGGCCTCCCTTAACGCACACACACTATGCTACGCGCGTGTGTGAGTAGTTCTTGTAGTATCCAAGAGATTCTCCAAGGGTTTCGTATCTTCTCTGTGCATGGATACTTTTTTCAAAGAGTTGGCTAGCTACGTTACACTACTCAAATCTTCAACTTTCCTTAGCTTCTCTGATTTTAACACAGAATGTGTTTTTGCGATGACCTACCGAAAAAAAATCGTCACGAAAAAGCGACAGAAAAAACATCTGGTGATATGTTTATTGGTTGTCATGTTAATGTCAACTCCACATTTATTATTGTTGTTTTTTATTTAATGGATGACTAGTATCGCAAAAACACATTCTGTGTTC
Organism: Apolygus lucorum; assembly: GCA_009739505.2. Classification (NCBI taxonomy): domain Eukaryota; kingdom Metazoa; phylum Arthropoda; class Insecta; order Hemiptera; family Miridae; genus Apolygus; species Apolygus lucorum. The sequence goes on along the minus strand of CM019176.2, from coordinate 45,670,157 downwards.
CTATGATTTCATACAGAGTATGGAAAAAGAAATAAACTGGGGGGTGCAGGGGGGCGGAGCCCCCCGCCGAGGCGCAAAGCGCCGAGTTTTAAAAACATTTTCTCGATGAACAGACCCAATTACCGTTATTCCTGAGCCATACTCTTTGGAAAAAAATAAAATAAAAAAATTGACTGAAATACCTACCCCGTTGAGTGAGAAGCGTTTATTTCTTCCAAATAAACTTGATAATGAATTAGGTAGGTAGTACCTATGGCTGGTAGTAGTGAGGTGCGGGAAAAGTGCCACGGAGTTGGGCATCTCGGTAGGCCTACTCCGTGGTATCACTACCTGTGTCCTGCTCGGCTCATATTTGAACTGGTGGTCCTTCTATAGGGGCACTTCCCTTCATCCCTCTCTCCCACCCTCATCCCTAGGGCCGGCGTCGGGCGAGTCCTGGGCGTCCTCCCCACTAATATTTGATTTATATATTTTTTTTATGGCGTGCCCCCTTCGTCAGTTAGACCTTTTGTCTATGAAGGGAGTTTCCAAAAAAAAAGTGTTCCAATGGCAAAGCTGTGTTTTTTGCAGGCCAGTGATCTATACAGACAATAAACAGTTGAATAAATAAATAATAAACATAAAGAGTTGAAGCTCAGACCTGGTGGTGACCTGACAGCCAAACCTACAGCTCTCCCTTGAAAATGCTGGAATGAACCTTCGAAACTTTGGGATAAACTTTTCCCATACCAACTTTAACTCAACTACTAATATTATTCAACGGTCTACAAATAAAGGACCTCCTTCCGGCTCCCCCCAACAAATAATAAACATTTGTGTAATAATTTGCAGCGTTTATTGACTCGAATCAATCTAGCCTTTAGTTTTTCAGTCGAATAGGCTGTCCACTGAAGAGAAGAACCCGACAATTAGGTCAATCTATCAACTTAATATAATAATTCATTAGAAGGAGTCACTTATGTGGTAAAGTTCATGTTTGATGAGCTCTTCAACACTATCTTGAAGATTTTAAAAGGCAGGTCTCTTGTCGCTCTATTGAGGCGATTGTACAATCGTCAACCTATCTGAAGGAGGTTTGAGACTCCTTTGAGGAGTATAGACGACTTCAGCCTTCCCTGAAGGAGGCATGATATTTAAAATTTCGTAAAATGGTCATGTTTCGATGAGCTGGATGGAATATCGTTCAAGTTGGACTTGACCAGCAGCATGAACACAAAATGGAGCGAAGGGATCCTAGGTGCATGAAAATATCCACCACAGCATTAAATGCTAAATTTACCAACCAAGGAGTAAATTTTACTCCATCCTAACTTACTCGTCGTTCTGCTAAACGAAAATGCCTTCAGCATGCTAGTATTCCGCCACAGCACCACGCAGTATGAAAGGCGGCTTGTAAAGCAGAAAATTACTAGATGAATGCTTTGAAGATGGAGTAGCCTATGACTCAGCCAAGACTAGGTACCTATTGCCCACTGAAATCCCCAAAACGCCCACCGAGTTATCAAGGCGTGGTGTTCTTTCAGGTTGCCGAATCAGCTGGTACCAAAACCCATTATCTTGGAATGAAAAACGTTAAATTTGTCTTCAAAATCAATTACTACGACTTGGAAAGACGACTAATTAAGTTGGTGCATCGCTTCTTGTTGGTTGGTGAAGTTATAGATCTGACGGTGAGATAGGTAAGCTCGTCCAAGCGATCGTTTCAATCATTCTTCGGAAAACATGCATTTTTTCGTTATTTCTAAAGTTAATTTTATGAGCTGATAGTTACAGGGTAATAATAATAATTAGAGTTGCTACAGAATGACTCCTTATCATATCTTTGAGAAATTTATGAGCAACCATTGTCCAATTCTGAGAAAAATCGGGTCTCAAGTTCGCAATTTCGACTATCGCTGACGTAGGGAGAGATTTCTACACGAATGAAGGAGGTTCGTGAACCAGTACCAATTGTTTATAATTCGTTGAGTACTGTACAAAGTGTTCCAGAAAAAATCAGCAATAACTCAGGAATCGATTCTACAACTAATTTGCGGCTTTTTTCTCCCTTACAGTATTTTTTGCCCCTTTTTCCGTTTGGGAATTTACCCCGTGTTTTGATTCCAAGTCTACCAAGGTAGCGGAAGCTTTGTTTTCACTTTTCAAGGTTGAAAAAGTTCTCCAAAATCGAAATTTCCTCTCGCGTTTCAGACCTTACTGATCAATTTTGGTTCCGTGTCTGCCTGACATGAAATCCTTGTAATGGGCATAACTATACATACTTAGTTATTGTCCGCATCGATGAAGTTTTCAGGGATTTTTGGATTGGCGTGTAAATGGTCCCCTATGAAAATCATCACCCCCGGACTGATAGTAGCCGCTGCCCATGCGCAAACGTGAATTCCTTGTAACAGCCATAACTTCTACATTTGCCATCCGATTTTGACGAAATTTCTCAGGATTGTTCAGATTTGCGTGTAGGTGGTCCCATATGAGGGTAGTGGAAGGTACTTAGTAGAGATTGATGTTTTGAGATTAACTGATATCAACTATACATTGGGGTTATGGATACGAGGAAGCTATGTGCCACACCCACTTGGACGACGATTTTTACCTTGCGGCACTAAAATAGTCATATTTATCGCCCTCTTTTTTCAAGCAAATTCAAATCTGATTACACCGTTGGAAAGAGCATTAAATTTTACTCGTGATGAGCTCTTGAACAGTTCAGAAAAACTTTGCTTAGGATAATTAAATATTTTGCTAATTTTTACCTGCTAAAATATGGTATTTTTCAGAGGCCCTTCGAAGTTTAAAACATCCTCCATTTCATCATCTTTACAGCATAAGATGTAGATCGACTCAAAAAAACACATTACCTGTTTCAACTTTCAACTGATTGGGAATGGGGTCAACTGGAATAAATCCCTTTTTTTGCCGAGCTTTCGGTAAATTTATTACCTTCTTCGCGTCCTTCAAGCCCTGAAGAAGGTAATAAATCTACCGAAAGCTCGGCAAAAAAGGAGTTTATTCCAGTTGACCCCATTCCCATCTAAAGGAGTTTATATTCCAGCTTACATTGTTTTTCATCTTTCCAATAGTAGCTCATTTTTTAGGTTTAATGAAAGGGGGAAAATGATGTTTGAATGCAAACAAACGTATTATTTAAGAGAAAATTAACCCTCGAGCAGTCGCGTGTTTTAAAAACACATAACTGAGCGCGTGGCGGCAAACTGGCCGCACTTCGTAACTTAGTCGAATTTCAGTTGTGTAACGCGTATACGCATATATTCTTTATGTAAATGATACGCAGGGTACACGTAGGAAACCAATTTTCAATTAAACGATAAATTTATTACTCAACAAATTCCACAAAGTCAACTAGAATAACATCAAAATTTAGAAAGTTCTTCTTTCATACCTATGGTACATACTGTATGAAAAAGCCAATATCAGTCTCTTGATTTTCTCTCGTATTTCAGATGCATTATAAACAAAAATGACTTGTTCTTTACTAGAAAATGGTGCACATACCACAACACTTTTTACAAAAGAAAATATTAGGAACGTTTAATAATATCAATTTTCAGACTAGGTACTGGAACTTTGGTACTGAACTGAGGTAACCTACGCGCGTCTTGAAGTCCGAGCCTAGCGCAGTCTAACTTCTTGAACAGCAACTTGAAGGTACACATCGGCTATTGCGCGGTATAATATGAATATAGAAAAACCAGCCTATTTTTTCCAAAAATGCGGCCAAATAGCCGCACACGCGACTGCTCGAGGGTTAAGTTTTTTTTACACCATATTCAAAATGAAAAAAAAAAGTTGCATTTTACGCGGAGTGAAAAGGAAGTGCTACGAGGGAATAGTTGTAGAATTAATTCCTGAAGTATGTTGGTTTCGGGACACCCTGCATACCAACCAAGATTTTGAATAAACAACCCCTTACTCTAATCAGAAATGGAGTCGCAAAACTTGGACAATCTATCTGGACGTATCCGAGGAAATCTGGACGTAGGTATCAACCTTTGAACGCAACATACGGTCCTCTTTCCTTCAACAGGTGGTTGGCGCCATCTGACGAGCGCCTGGAGTATCTTCCACCAGTTAGTTCGACCTCCCGCCGGAAGGGCCAACCATTGAAAATCAATAAACAACAATGGCGTCCAGTGTATCCGAAGACACTGCAGCTCGGGGACTCTGATTCCGTTTCGTGCTTGTTATTTTCCAAGTTTGATATCGTCCGCTATCGGTTACTGCTGTTAGATCGTTGTCGTGTGATCGTGTAAGTCTAGGGGAGTGGACTCAACATTCGAACAGTCATACATAGTAAGTTGATAAAGTTTGTTTTGATTCCGGCTTCTAAGGTTCCTGCTGTTAACAGTTTACTCTTTGTTTGGATCTCTTGACAACGGGAAATGAGAGTTCAATGAAGTGATTTCGGTCCGCGGCTCACCACGATCCATCTCATCCGTTATCGCTGTGTATCACAGGTTTTTGACAACCAGAATCTTTATGTCACATACTCAGATTCCTTTGTTTATGTTGTACACCCTTTTCTGGATCCTCCTCGAACTACAGTTATCTCGCCAGATTTCCGTTGTTAATGCGTGTCCATTCCGCCCCATACAGAAGAGAAAGGTCGGAATTCCTGAGATACCCAGACTACCTTACTGCGCTCTAGTCTGATGGTCGTATTGCTAGTTTTTAACCCATTGAAGCCTCTTGCACCTAGTTAGGTATCCTTCGAGGCAGCCTTCCTTGTTTTCCTCTTGAAACTGTCCTTGAAAGCCGTTCGTCTGGGTTATCCACTTGCTGAGGCTTCGGATTCGGTGGTCCCATAATTCCCCGATCACGGCTGTAAATTCATAAATTATATTTCATCGGTCATGTACGTTGCACCAATTTTTCTGAAATGTAGGTACTTGCGCTACCTGCGTGTAGTTTAAGTAGTACATTTTACAACCTGAAGATTCTGGTTGAGCAAAAACCTGAAAATAGTGCCTGGTATCTAGGGATCATGCTAAGCTACACCTCCATATTCACATAGACATTTACTCGACTTGAATAGTATTTTTTTGTTCATTTGGTTGGATTATGACCCACCCTATCAAATCAATTTGCTCTACCAGTTGTAGACTGTATTACAACGTACCAGCCTGATGATGTTCCACAAAGAAATGGCAGACGTATGACCAACTGAATACTTCCATATGGTAGGGAAGTATACTAGCTAGTTGTTTTCTTCAGACCTACCTAGTTCCTTCGCTACCTACTCTATTGTAATTTGTTTTTAGGGAGCTTGGGATGATGTTAGAATAGTATTCCAAAATTCATTGATCTCATCCATTCATTTTTCTGTATTAATGACCTAAGTTTCAATGATACCTCAGAAGCTCACAAATGATTACATTTATATTCATAGTGTAAGTAGTAGGATAGTGCCTTATGTACCTATGTTGGAAACCTACCTGATCATGGAAAGCACATCCATTACAATTTTCAAATGGCACTTACCCACAGGGCCATCTATTAACTAAAGCAAGAACCAATAAGGTTAGCTACAAGGTATGTATCTAACAAGATACAAGGTATGTATCTAACTGTATGATTCAAGAAAATATGGTTCTTAAGTATGCTTTAATTAATATGTTAATGACGTATGTAACCGATCAGTGGTCATTTTATAACATTGGAACATTAACTCTACTTCTTGTAAATCCAATGGCAACTTCGTGTTACCTCGCAAACTGATGCTTGTTTGTCGCGTGATACCATTTTCCATCGGTAGGTGAGTCAGTCTTTTTATGATTTACAATTTTCGTAGAACGAATACCAATCCACTCTACCTTCTAATTCCTAGTTATTTTCATGTTGACGCATCAATGTTTATTTGTGTCTTTAACACGACTGTGAATAACCATCGTGTTGTTGTGGCTCCAAGACTGTCCATTTTCACATGTGTGGAAAACCGAGAACACAAGACTACTGTGTATTCGAGTTAAAATGTATTAAAGAAAGTGCTAAATTATTTATATAATATGTTGGAGCCGTGGCTTGCCATAATAGTAAAGCTGGATTTAGTTCTGGTTCTTAAGGTCTAAGAAGGCTCACACTCACACAAAAAAATGCTAGGAGGAATAGCGTAATAATAAGTGAAGTTGAAGTAAATGATCATCAGGTCGGACTGTTGAAGTACCAAATCAATCTAGGATGAACAGGAGAAATTCTATTTATGGTAAGTTTAGTTTACCCAAAACTTGATTGACTCCCAATGGTTCATATGTCAGAGATGATGAATAGGGAATAAGTTCGATCTATCCCTCATCCGACTTCCTCCAGTTGCTTCAAAGAGGAAGTGAGCCTAATTTCATCTCATCACATAAAACTTCTTTCCTGTGGCCCCCAAACAGCTATGAGCAACATTAGCGCTGTATGATAAACTTGAGAGATTGCCAGTTCTACCACAGTAGGGTATACTTACAGGCAAGGCTCGATCTACCTAACCTGTAATATAAGCATAAATACGAGCTGAAAGGAGTGGCAGCCAATAACGTCTAGGTCACTGCGCTGCGAGTGATGTGGATAAAGTAGCCACGAAGTCACTCGAGCTGGGCATCTCGGCTGGAGTGCTTCGTGTTATCACTACTCGCGTACCCCGGGGCACCTACCTGATCTGTGACTGCCTTGCCAAAACCCCTGTAAGATCACTCCTTTCAAGCCAAAGCACCTGTTCCAACTATAGACTGTTGTGTTTCTAAATGAAGTTGAATCGAAAGTTTTCGGTACCGTAAAACCGTCAAACTTTACCCCACCAGGGGTAACTTTACCCCAAAAAGTGAGAATCTTCAATTGTGACGTAAGCGTGGTAGAACTTAGATAAAAGTTAGCTATTGTGTTTTCGTTATTCTCCACATCCCAGAGAATCGATGCGGCTTGCGATGGTGCCTTTATCCATGTTATCAGCTGTTATCAGTCATTGTTCCCTGTTCAGCTGTTTTTGTCCTGTTTCTCGTGCTCCAAAATTTCTTCCATATCAGGTGTTTGGAGTGGATTTACCAGGCAAGCCCTCATCATATCACTTTCAATATCTTATTTTGAACAAAATGCACTAATCAAATTCTCAAAAAAGTGTTTTCTTAGTTTACCTTTGTTTACCAAAAATTTGATGGTAACTTTACTCCAAAAACCGGGTATCTTTACTCCACTATAAAGGTTGGGATAAAGGTAGCCTCACTCATATTTTTCTTGTTTAATCTCGAAAAATATTTGAGTTTTATAATTTTTGCAGTGTTAAATGTAAGGTTTCTAGTGTATCTCATGTCAGAAGTTAGAGATGGGGAGAACAAATGAGAAAAAGATTGGTACGCGCCCCTACCGAAACTTTACAACTGAACAGCTGCATTATGATATGAACATAAACGTGCTTTGGTCTCATAAGTTGTGATTTACAATATTATTTACTCGTGGGTTAACTTTGAAATTTGCCATTGCAATTCATTTGAAAGTTATCGAATGTGAAACAGACTTTTTCTGTGATTTTGTTAAGTCATTCGTTTATCGTTTATTGTCCTTTAATATTTCTTTACTTGTAGAAAGTTTTGCTCGATTATCTACATAAGTCTGTCTATACTGGAAGACTGAAATTGTGATCTCTTAACCAGAAATATTGCATTTCAAGCAAATTCGTTGAAATAAATGATCATTGGAATCTATATTTTTCTTAGGTATAACTTGTATTTTCCAAGCTAGAAAGTTCAATTTTTTCGAATATATTTTATAATAATATTATAAATACTTGATATTGTCAAGTATTTCTGGGGTAATGAATTCAATTCCGACTAGCAAAATTGCACCACTGCCCGTTTCTGTAGCGATAACCGTGAGTTTTTCAGAGTGGAGTAAAGATAGACGCACTCGTAGGTAACTTCACTCCAACTTTTAAACAATTAAATAGGGGGGATACAATTATCTGATCAATGAGCTCGACCACTCAAAATATTCAGGAAGCCCTGAAGATCAATTCATTTATTAAAAAAATCAATTTAAACCATTTCGAGTGGGAGAAATTTATATTTGGAAATGTTTTGGAGTAAATCTTGGGGTAAAGTTTGACGGTTTTACGGTATTCAACAGAATGGGCAAATTATTGTGGTGTTCGAATTGGTAGTTTCTCACCTCAGAATCGTATTTAGCAACTGTGACAAATTTCACTTAATCAACAGAATCTGCAGGGTAAATTTCAGAACTAATGTTTCAGGTAGGTACTTGTAAAAGGACTACTGTTAAAAGCTATTCTCAATGGGGTATTTCAGTCAATTTTTAAAAATTTTTTTTCAAAATAGTATTGCTCAGGAATAACGGTAATCGGGTCTGTTCGTCGAGAAAATGTTTTTAAAAAATCAGAGAAGCTAAGGAAAGTTGAAGATTTGAACGGTGTGACGTAGCTAGCCAACTGTCTTTGAAAAAAGTATCCATGCAGAGAGAAGCGATGAAACCCTTGGAGGACCTCTTGGATACTACAAAATACTACTCACACACACGCGCGGCATAAGTGTGTGTGCGTTAAGGGAGGCCCGCCTTTTTTTCAAACGTGTGATTTCTTTAATTAATTTTTCTACCACATGATATAGTATCATTGGGCTTAAAGTTGGAGTTTATAGGTTTTCAAGGGTGCTGAATCCAAATGTGTCCCATGTCCCATTGATCAACATTTTTCTCACATGTCTATATGATCAAGAGACTTATTGAATTTGATTAGGATCCGATAAGAGTTGATTGAAAGTACAATGAAGTATGCGGTTAGTAAAGGTTCATCAACAGGTTAGTTCAATGACGAACTCCATTAAAAAATGGTCGGGTCGTATCCCCAACTACAACAGATTCAGTGCAATGGGAGTAGTACAAGTTTGAGGCTAATAGGTTCTGTAGAAAGCTGGACATGATTCTGACGTCATGACAGAAAATTCAATCCCATACACGACCTCTCAGAACGTAGCAATACCTTTATTAAATTAGGTGTTGTGCTTCCAGTGACAAGTTGGTGGATAAGCAATTTAAGGCCCATAAACTTGCGATAGGTCGGCTGCTGCTTTTATCTTATCTGTCTTTAAACAAGAGGGAAACCGGGAAACAACTGACGCGAACAAAGAAGTCCTGGTGTGCTTCTTGTCAGCAAACACCATCAACCCTTGGTGGGCTAGTCTTCTTCCTGGCTCACCGAGAAGGATGTTGGCTGTGGTTGGTTATAATATCGTATCCTACAACATCCTTGTTTGAGCACTGCATTGTTCATACATCCTATGACCCCAGTTTTGTTTTTCGGTTTTCGATTTCAATCTGCTAACCATTGTTGATAATACCAAAAATGATAATTATTAGGTAACTAATGAAATTCATCCAGTTTTGCTTCTATTTTAATAATGTTGATTTTCTGAATAACTTGATTAATTTTTTTTATCCTATGTGGTTGAGTTTGACTACCTTATTTTTAAGAGTCTTATTTCTAATTGGGTGGGTCGTAGGTGCATCCTATTTGATTATAAATATGAAACTGCTCAGATAAACTGTCATAATGGCGAATTGTGACATATTGTTATATTCTCCTACTTATGGTTGGTGATAATCCCACAAAAACTTCCCCTTGTGGTCTAACTGTGATGTACTGAGCTATGGGCAGAGCTGAGGACGTCTCTCAAACCAAGAGTGGTGGTGGGCACACCAGGCCCCCCCAATATAGATGAACAAGTCGTTTCTTTTTGCGCCGAGAACAAGAGACTTTTGTCTTGGTGTCCCGGCATCCGGCTGTATATCCCTCGAAGCCCTTGACTTGTCCTCAGATGAATCATAGTGGTCTGTTGAAGTTCAAGGTTGGTCTCCGTTGGAAGCAGTTTTTCTGGCACGTGGGAAGAACAAAAATCCTGCGACAAGATTGGTTCGCTCTCGAGAGCCTTCAGTCATTGTTGAACTCATTTTGCCCTATTTACTATCTATATTATTATTACTCAGATCATTATCCGTTCTTGTTCTGGAACTTGATATGCTAAAGGATTGGATAATCTCTTGAGACAAACATAATGACTTACTCAAGAATCGCTGGAGATGGACTGACTATTCGAAGTGAAAGACAAATTGTATAACTGACGGATAGATACACTCTTGATAATAATAAAGTTATAGGTCGAGTGTTCGTCTGTTACCCAATCACGCTCTTACTGATATCGATGCGAATTTTCGCAAAACGATGAAAAAGTCTCTGCCCAGTTTATAGGCTATAGTAAATATCCTAAACCTTCCTTCCATCGCGCTCTTTCTTAGAAACGTTCGTCAAATAACACATTAATTGCTAGAGAATAAAAAAATGAAATGATAATATCATTTCATGCAGAGTTCTCTTCTATATCAATAACATTTCGTATTATGAAATGTTATTGATATAGAAGAAAACTCTGCAAATTATTACACAAAGGTGTATTATTTTCCTCTACAGATCACTCGTCTGCAAAGAACACGGCTTTGCCATTGTTACCACCAAAATGAAGAAAAACATCTAAAATTTGAATGGAGATTAGGACTCTTTTGCGATTCACACTCGTGTTTCTGATTTATCGTAAGTCCAACCCTTAAGTTCTCGTAGGGAGCGAACGATTTGTCCTGTTGGCCTCCGCGTGGCCTCTAAAAATTCAATACCATTATGGAAAAACAATACCTTTATATCAAAATTGTTTGAGTTAGGGAGTTTTCAAAATTTCAACCCTTAGAAGTGACCTACATCAACCAAAAGCTTCGCGGCACAACTAGACCCCAAATGGAGCCCACATACCAAATTTCATCAAAATCGGTCAATGCTAACTGAGGAAAGTGCCGCGTACGGCGGATGGACGGCCAAATTTTTCTTCGATTTTTGGATTCTACGTACCATGAAACGTAAACCAACAAATGTTGAGGGGAGGTTAAAAAAATGTTTTCTTGTTCGATTCCAAAGGTTCATTATTGAAAATAATAAACCAAAATGATCTACAGTAACTTAATTAGACTACAGTAGAAATAGTAGGGATGGTATCCATTTTATGGAACATCAAGTGTTGATTCTAAAAATAGTTATCAGGTAGAGTTCTATGAGTTTATCTATTCATGGCTTATTAAATGGTATAAATTAGAACGTTAGAATTTTGCATTGAATTTGTATGAAAATATTGAGCAAGAAAACCACTGATTGGCAATCAACCGACTTTTTCAATGTAACAACTAACAAAAAAATGTGTCCAGGGACTGTAGTTACACTACAATATGAAAGAAGAAAATAGGGTAAAGTCAATTACCTCCTTTACATCCATGATTACTGAAATTTGCTGCACAGGCTGTGTTGGAGCTGATGGTAAAGAAGCGGATGTCAGATCAGCTAAAAGCTAACTTCTCTCCCACGTTAGCAGAGTCACTGAAATTTGGTACATCGTTTCTTTGGGGCATTGGAAATTATTGGGAGATATAAGATCAGCTGCGTGAGCATTAGAATCCATTTCTCTCTTCTAGGAGCTCTAAAATTTGGTTTACACACTTACTTAGTGTCTTCGTAACAACTGGAAGCGATCGGCATAAAATCAGATCAACTGATGGATTAGCCAACATAATATCTCTCGTTCATCCAAGAGCACTGAAATTTGCTTCACAATCTGTTCAAGCCGTGAAGCTAACTTCTCTCCTGTTCTTCCTGGAGCGACGAAAATTGCTGCCTTTTGGGGACCACTATCAGTGATTGCGATTATGTAAGATCAGCGGTGTCATCGTTAACCCAGTTCTTTCTGGGACGATGAACTTTAGTACTGTATGCATACGGATATTTCGGTAGTCCAAATATACAAGAAAAACTGCAAAAATGGTAGCAGCTCAACTATTCCCATTTCCGTCAGTCCGCATGGTTCATAGTTGAAAATTTCATCTCGTCTTATCCTCATTAAGGTTCATAGTTGAAATTTTCATCTCATCCTATCCTCAATAAGGATCGAAACGACACCTGGGTGAAAAATCAACCACAAGGCGTCATGGTATTATTATCTCCTTGTCACCCGCTGAGTTACTCCTTATCTACCTAACGCACGCGCTGTTTCACCACCCGCATCAACCACCATTCATTTCAGCGATGTCGGTCGTATTCTATTAGTTGGCTTTCCTTCGTGGTGTATTCCTGATAAAAGAGGTTTCCTGTATCTTGTGGGCCCAGTTTTTCGAGACATTCACCTACTTTTACATTCAGTCGCTTACAATTTCTCTTTTGTTTTTGCACCAAAAAGGAGAATTATTCTGGAATTGAACTGGGAACAGCTGAATGAATCGAACCTAAGACCTCCGCTGTCTTGTTTCATTTTATTAGAAGAGGACGTATAGTAGGTTTTTTTCCCGCAGAGGGATGATCTTTACAGAAAAATAATAAACCGTGGTGTAATATTTTGCTGCGTTTTTTGTTATTTGGAATAATTTAAAACCTATTGGATAAAAATAAAATCCAACCAGAAAAATGACAGTACCTAACTTGAAAACTCTCGGTTAGATTGCGTGTGCTCACTTGAAAATGCAGCCACAGAATATCGCAATTTCCCAATATTTTGTATTCTGGCGTGTAGACCCTTTTCTCTGCTGAGTCTCGATATTTGGTAGGGTACTTGGTAGTTCTGAATCTCGTAATCTAAAATCGCCTACCCAACTGTTATGGATGACGAGGAACCTATGTCGTACACCCACTTGACAGACTACTCTCTCATCTCCTAATTGTTCGGTTGTCTCATTTTCAATAGGAAACTTCCTTGAACATGCATGAGGCTTATGCAGGCCTACGCCTTTAAGGGGCCTATGGAGGTCGTACGCAAACAACTCACTATAATTTCACCCTTTCTCCTTCCCGCGGCAACTTCCAGTTTTCGGATAAAGCGTTTCATTTTAAAGCTTATTTTGTTTAAAGCTTATTAAACTTCAATTTGAATATGCTCAAATGGTCAGTCAACGACTTACTTATGGAAAGTTACAGGGTGTCCCATGTTAAGGACCGAAAAACTTCGGGAGTCGATTCTACAACTAATTTTAGTAAGAAAGTGTCTCAGCAATTTTTTCGTTAGACGCTTAATTTCCGAGTTATTTTAATTTTAAGATTTTTTTCGTGTTTTCGACCTTAAGCCATAAAAATCACCATAACTCGCCTAATTCACGAGCAATTCAAAATCTAATTACACCGTTGGATAGGGCGTTAAATTTACCATCTTTCTAGTGGTTATACAAAAAATTTTGTAAGGTCGTGATGGGTGAAAAATCAATTCATAAAGTCATTTTTGTAAAATTGTCAAAATTTCCTACTTTTTCTTTTGATTGTTAAGGTTTTACTTCCACATGATTTTTCACGTACCTCTACATCAAACACAGCGCAAAGATCTCAGCTTTCTAATGGTATAATTTATTTTAATTTTACTCCGCCAATTAGGGGTGAAAAATACGCTCATGGAAATCAAGGTTTTCTGGTTCGTTGGGCCTCGGGCAGGTTCGACGAATTAGGGGTGGAATTCTACGTCATTTTCAACGCTATTAGACTGATTCCATCACCGTTGGTATGTGAAAGCTCAGTATTGAATTTTGGTAGGTCCGAATCTTTTTTTTTTTAATTTACTTGGTATTTATGCACGAATTGAATGTTCAATTCGTCAAACATCTTAGGACCTTACCATTAAATTAAAACTACGTCAGACGTAAGTTTCGAATACCAACACTTTCCTTGAAGCTAATCAAGAAAAACAACAACATAAACACGATATGAAACACACGGTTTGAATCACAATTATTTCATAATTTAATCCTGTAGAATAATGTGCAAGGGGAGTTGCGAGAATTGAACATTCAATTCGTGCATAAATACCAAGTAAATTAAAAAATAAAAAAAGATTCGTACCTACCAAAATTCGGTACCTTACAAAATTTTTTTGTATAACCACTAGAAAGATGGTACATTTTACGCCCTATCCAACGGTGTAATTAGATTTTGAATTGCTCGTGAATTAGGCGAGTTATGGTCATTTTTATGGCTTAAGGTCGAAAACACGAAAAAAGTCTTTAAATTAAAATAACTCGGAAATCAAGCGTCTAACGAAAAATTGCTAGGAGACACTTTCTTACTAAAATTAGTTGTAGAATCGACTCCCGAAGTTTTTCGGTCCTTAATATGGGACACCCTGTATAAATACGGACCATTTTTCTTGGAATCAAAACCACGTTTGTCAACTATGTTCACTCATTTTCAACACAGCAAACTGGAATCCGTTTGAAACGGGACTATATGGATACTGGCAGAACAAATTTCAAAAATAATAAGGCAGAGTGCTGCCAAAATCAAAAGATGCAAGCTGTAGAAGCGTTAAAAAAATCGTCGTCCAATGACACCGATTTGAGATTTTTTCTACTTTGGGCCTTTGGCCGTTTTGAAGTCTGTCAGAAATCACATCAACCTCCCAAATAAATGAAGATATTGCAGCAATGAAGTCATTTTGTGGATTTTACTGCATTTTTAATGTTGAATTCTGATATTTTAGTTCATTTGTTTTTTTCGGTGTCGACGAATTTTTTCATGAAGTTGGTTTGATTTTTATGGGGCGATGAAAAATAGGCCCTTATTTCGGCGGTTATTACAAAAATATTGTTCTAACGTGTGAATCTATCGAAAAAGTTCTCAAGAGATGAAGATCAGTAAAACGTACAGAATAAAAGAGTCCTCTGAGAAGCAAAGGCCTAAAGGTGTAAATTCCTAGACGCGACTCACGACTGCGACTGCGACTCGCGATTGGCCGCGTCCCACTCATTCAATGCATTCTTATGGAACAACATTCCTCGGCGCGTTTCCCGACCGCACGGCTCAATGCGGCTGACGGCTGATGAGCGCGTCTGCGACTCGACTGGTAGGGTGAGCAGTCCAGCCGCACGCCGTCTGCGACTGAAGTATGCAAACCCGCTCGTCTCGCAAACCAAAAAAAAAAAAAAAAACGCTACAAATCATTGCTCAAAGGTTTATTATTTTCTGCAGAGATCACCCTTCTGTATAGATCACTGGTTCTCCATCAATAGCACCTACCACCATCTGTATTCTCCCTTGACCTTCCCTCTCAAATTTCAGCTTCCTGCGTTCAATAGGATTGAAAATGGCTTCGGAGCTCACTCAGCTGATCAGTGATCTGAAGAGTGAAGAAGCCTTTGAGCAATGATTTGCAGCGTTTTTTACCCACCAACATTTTTTTAACCTACCAACTTTTGTTTACCTACCAGCTAGGTACTACCTACCACACCATACTGGCTTCACACCTTCACCATCAAGTTTATTAGAAAGAACTAAACGCTTCACACTCGATTGGAAAAATATGGAAATTTGATTACTGGTTACGCAGAAGGCAAAACTGTATACAAATCGAAGAAATGAACAGCGATCGCATTTTAGTCAGATAAAATTTGAATGGAGATTAGACCTCTTTTGCGATTCACACTCATGATTCTGTTTTATCGAAGGAAAACCTTCAAGTACTCGTAGGGACCGAACAATTTGTCCTACAGAGCTCCGGGTGGTCTCAAAAATTTTTAAAAATTCTATACTATTTAGAATTGGTGAAAAAACGATACCTTTATTTCGAGAGTTTTCGAGCTAGGGCACTCTTGAAAATTTCAACCCTTAATTTTCACCCCTTAGAAGTGACCTACATCAACCAAAAGCTTCGCGGCACAACGAGACCCCAAATGGAGCCCATATACCAAATTTGAACCAAATCGGTCCAGTGTTATTAAGAAAAGTGCCGCGTACGGCGGACGGGGGACGGACATTGCAAATTTGGATTCTACGCACCTTGAAACGTAAAGTGACAAAGTTTGAGGGGGGGTTATAAAAATTTTTTGCGATACGATCACATAGGCTTATTATTAGAAATAATAAACCAAAAAAAGGAATCGGATGGGGTCGTCCTTCAAATGGCCGTGTATCAGTAAGTTATAAAAGCCTTCATCTCTCCTCGTCCGAAACATGTCAGCCTGGAATTCCCGGGCAATCGTCAAGAATAATTCATCTTCCTCCTCTTCTTCCAACAGGAGAGCGAGCACTACCTTCTTCACGGACATCTTGAGCCAGACTGACACAGTGGCCAGCCGTACCTAGGAATGTTACAGGTTTGCGGCGTGCGACTGCGTCTGTCGACCAAAAATCGTGAGCCGCAGTCGCAGTCGTGAGTCGCGTCTAGGAATTTACACCTTAAAGGATAGGCCGCTGCACTCGCTAAAAGGCCGCATTACCCTCCTCGCTTCTCCAACGCCGCTGCGGCTCCTCGCTGAAGCTTTTGTTTCACAGGGAAGTTATGTGGTGATCGGGAATGTGGGGTATTGGTGGGGGAGCTCGAAGCTTTCAAGTTTTGTGTTGTGCCTTTTGCCCCACGCTGTTCGAGGGTTTTCTTCTTTTCCTGAGGTATTTACGTCAACACATTCTCGACACATTTTTTGAGATGTAGATATACGAATATTATTGAAATTAAGTGAAACATATCGTCTGATGTATGCAACGGTCAGCGATGTATCGTGGTAATTTGGATACTTCATGGGTGAGGTCCTGTTGCCGCTACAAGATGTTCTTCTACAAATGATTTTGAAATTCTATTCCAACTAAATTGAATTGGAAATGTCAGCACCTCTGGCGGCCCTGAAGGGCCAAGGTTGGTCTAAGGCCTGTGTTTCTGTAGAAAACGATGTTAACATTTGACTGCCCCTTTTACGTTTTCGGAAAGCTCTCTTTTAGTTTTGACTTCGTTTGATTTGGCTACTATTTAGTTTCGTCTCAAGTCATTATGGCTTTACTGTTGAGATTTCGCTGCGGTACATTTGAAATGACCAACTTTTATTTCACACGAATCACAACAAACCTATACGGGGTGTCAAGCTTGTTGTGTTGTTCTCTTCTTTCTGATAAGAAAGTCGTCGTGAGGAAAACATCTACGAGCAGACTTGACTCTATTCGACCGAGTTCATCATCACGTTCAGTCTGTTCTCTGAAATGGAGATACTGCGACTAAAATCTTATTTAATTCGTTCATAGGGAATTCTGGGTATATTACTATTCGATTCAGCTTAAGAGGGTCTCAGTCGGTCTCCGTTCTTTCTTAGTATTTCACGAAAATGAAGGCGCAAAAACATAATAAGGTGTATCTAAATTTAAAATTTCAAAGGATTTTAGAAATTCATTAGTGCACGGCCCTAGGGAATTGAAAAACTGAAATATTGCCGTTGGAATCATCAAAATCGAACAATACTTGCCAAAGAAAAATGGGAAAAACTTCTGAACAAACTGGTTTTCCCATGTATTTCCTATATTTCTCTATTGTTCGATTTTGATGATTCTAGCGGCAATATTTCAGTTTTTCCATTCCCTAGGGCCGTGTACTAATGAATTTCTAAAATCCTTTAAAATTTCAAGTTTAGCTACATTTTATGGGAAAAACGTAACTGAATTAACGGTTTTTCCGATTTTTCTCTGGCAATTATTGTTTGATTTTGATGATTCCAGCGGCAATATTTCAGTTTTTCAATTCCCTAGGTCCGTGCACTAATGGATTTCTAAAATCCTGTAAAATTTCATATTCAGGTACAATTTTTTATGTTTTTGCGCCTTCGATTTCGTGAAATACTAACCCGGAACGAGGAACGAACGGCGACCGACTGAGACCCCCTTAAAAATGAAGTAAATCCGACTTTTTTTTCTCCGAAAAAACCTTAAAATATGCCTAAAAGCACTCGTTTTTGCCAAAGTACCTATCCTTTTATTTGAGTTTATCTTGTAAATTAAGCGGGTTATCAACATTTTACTAATACAAGGTCGAAAACTCGATTTAAAAATTATATGTGTTAGAATCGAGTTGTAGAATCGATCCTTGACACCCTGTATACGAGATCCTGTCAGGTGCTCACCTGTCTGTCATCTGAACTGGCTAGAAAATTGAGGTTGAAATTCTCAACCTTACGGAGATAAGACTGGGGTATGAAAACTGTTGAGCCTGATCTTGCACATGTAGGTTTTACTTCAACGTGAATTGAACTTCCTCAAGACATAAGTACTTGGATGCATAAACGTATGTTTATATTCCTCCCTTCCCCATACCATTCTTCCGTTTATGTGTTTTCACACTCCTGAAGGAAATGGACCAGAGATTAGGGTAACAAATGATTTACTTACGGGAACATCTTTGTAGCAAACGACATATTACATGATAGTTAGATTGTCGTAAATGCTGTCACGGGTAATTTATCGCAGTCTGGATATTTTCCACCCACGCTGCCCCCAGAATGACGCCCCCGCGGTTTCTTGACGTCATCGCCTCCACCCCCTAAATCCCTTCGCGGTGGAGGCGGTCAGTCGTGGGTGTTGTATCTCCTCAAATTCCAGCCGTTCCATCACCAATGTTCAAGGGAGGTAATCTTTCGACGGTTTTCAGATTTCAGTTGATTCTAATTCAACTACACCTAATCGTCCTAACGTGAGTTCTTTTTCGAGGGCCATCGATCCTGATCAACATTAGGGCAACATGTGAAGCCACGCATCAAACATTTCTTCATAATGTATGAATTTTTCGATGAGATAATCATGCTTAAGCTTTTGAAGAGTCAAAAGTTACTTAAGCTAATTTAGTTTGCTTGTCTTTTAATAGGAATCAGCTTTAAATAAAGTTATGGCAACATTTTTCTTTCTGATAAACGTAAGTTGAAAGGGCAGAAATTATTGGAAAGGTACGAATTAAAATTTGCGATGGAAAGGTATTAATTTAAAATTTGCTCTCGCTCTGCTTTCGATTTTATCCAATTTTATCGTCATTAATTTCATGTCTGAGTGTAAGTCTATTCGTAAGGGAAGATAATTTGGATTTGTTGAATAAGAACTGCTGCTGGAACAAACTACTGTGCTCCTCATTGCTTATCATGTTTGTTTAATTACATTAAGGTCAAATACTTATGCAAAGTTACTAAACATGTAAATCAGAAAGTTTTCTCCAGCGATTTGATGAAACTTAGGAGATTTGATGTTTCAGTTCAGAGATTTCGTACAAATTTCTAGTGTTCTTTAAGAGCTGAATCCGACTTGGGAGCCTTTTCTATTTTTTGCTTCCTCCACTATTGACGATTATGGAGCTTTGAATGAGTACTGTATTTTATAAAAATTTGATTCCTCAAAAATCAACATTTCCACTTGCGTTTTGTTTATTAAATAAATATTTATTTATTAAATAAACATTGCAAATTTTGCAAATCTTCAACTCCATACTCGGGTCTCTTCCATCTACTTCGCCTTCGGGTAGGTAGGTACTTAATTTGCATAATAGGCATTAACTCATTGGTTAGTTTGAAATTAAAATTCAAATTGGATTTTTTTCCATCAGACCGATGGTCCCACGCTCCCATGTAAAAAATAACTTTGAAACATACAGACTGACCTGCAAGGCCAGTTGTACTGGGCTAGACAAGGTTTGGGACTTTCGCAGGTTTTACAGCCCTCGGCACAAGGCAAACACAGGAACTGGTCGTTGTATTTACTGGATCCGTTCGTGACCCGTTCAAGCCATGCAGCTGGAATAAAACACAATACCGATCAAATAGGTTAAGTTAATAGAATTAATTAACATTGGGTGCCTGAAAATGTCTACTTATTTGAAACTACATCTGATGGGTGCATTGGCGAGTTCCATTGGGAAGATATTTTCAAAGTATTGAATAACATCAAGAGAAATCGGAACTAGTATATTTGACTGTTCTATGTAGGTACTTCTACAAAACCTATTAACTGAATCGATCCCTGAAAGACGGCCTTATACTGTAGAACAAGACATTCTGGACAAACATTCCGAGTTCAACGTTTCGTTGCCATTGTTTGGATATAATCTCCTTCTCACTCAGGAGCTGCCCTTTTCATAACTTGCTCAGTTTTTGGACCCTTCGCAAGGAAGCAAAAGTTTTCCCTCCTCGTTTGGGAATTCCTCTCTTAAATAAATGTTTCTTCTGTGTCACATTTGCTATCAAACTCCTTTCACTCTACTTTAACGAAGATTGGCACTTACTTTACTCCTCTTCAACTTTCAACTTTTACGTTTTACTTTTTTCTTCCCTGTCCCCTGATCCTTAACCTTTCACAAACTTACCGTCTTTCTACCTAATTATCGAGGAGTTGGTTCTTGGCCTTTTGGTTTATTTTATCCGGGAAATTCTTTTAGTACGATTTTCCTTCATGATATAATAATTTTAGGTATTATGTATTGTTAAACATTTACATTAATTATCTTGTTTATATCTTAGATAGGTTTCAACATATGGTCCGAGTTGGTAATATCAATTAGTCCGTAAACATCATCACCCACCTTCGAATCCACAATTATTGCTACTGCTGTAGACCGTGAGGCTACCATGCAGGTCCCTATCACTTACCTCTACATCCGACTACTTGATTCTTGTGCACTGATCAAAGTTTACTTGATATATTTGTCTCGGAAATCGGAGCATCTATAGAACTCCAAACGCTATTGTCATCAGGCAGCATCTTTTGCTTTCAGCTTGTTCGTGGTTGTCACTGTCCAACTCGAAATCTGGTTTTTCAGATTGTGCCTCTCTTGATCGGAATAGAGGATGTTCAAAATTTCTTTCGGGAACAAGAAAAGTGGCCAACCATTATTTTTCTCATATCAGGATTATTCTGATTCCAAGGGCGTTTTCTCCATGTAGTACAGTAGGGATCGTTTCTGAGGAACGATAAAAACTCCTCGGCTGAGTTGGGTCTCTTCAGAGCAAATGAAGTCAAGCGGCTCTGGCGGAACTGTTGACGCCTCAATTGCTAATATCCGCGAACGATTTGGTGGTTGATGTTGGGGTTATTATCCCGTCAGGATGTCAAGGAAGGTCGCGACGGAGAAGTCGGAATCCAGAACTGCCCCGGCCTACTGCTGTTGACCGAAACAGACAATTCCATTTATATACCAACTGGTTGTCTTCGAGGCATATTTTGTGTGGAAGGATTCATGAATTGATGCAATGGAGCTAGGAAACAACGGTACGAGTACAATATTACGTAAGTTGTTTTTATTATGATTGATTGTCCTGCTATTAATTTGGGAGGCAAAAGACAGGTACTTGTGTTTCGACAAGCTTGTAGTTCGATCGTGTATATCGATGTGGAAAGATAGGTAGAGTGTAAGAGTCCAACCTACCTGTATTGATGACGTTTGACCTTCATGTCACGTTTTGATATTATGATGGGTTGAAGGGTTAACTCAAGAAGACGTTTATTGACCTGGAGAACCCGTAGCCGAGTTATAAGGAACTTCCCGGCAGCCATCGCCCGCCCCCAGCCAAGTCTTCTGATCCGTCTCCTCTCTCAGTTGTTAGTTGCTCCTCCGGATCAATAAGCCTTGAGAAGGAGTGAGAGAGATCTAGTTCAAACCGCAGGCTTCCTCGAGGGACCCACTGTGTCCTTTATACCTCATCTCTGGGAGTTATGTTGACGTAATGAGATGGTGAAGTGTTTCCTCTGTGCCACCACCGCTCTGGGTATTGGTGATAGGATGGTCTCATTCGGTCTTGAGAAGATTCTAGGTCAAACGGCTATCAATATGGAAGGATCACCTGGCATCCAGCCACCTCCACCTGTTTTCCTGTCTTACCTCTCTCAGTTCCTTGATCATTGTTAATTCGATTGCCTGTTGCTATGGTGTCACGAGTAGGACATACCCATTTTCAAGTACATTTCATGAAATTTTCAGCGTTCATGAGGATTGCAACCTTGGCCGGAGATACCACGGCCACCTGATGACCACTGGAAGCCATTCATAGCAATTCTGGGAAGATAGATGTGAACGACAGACACAATTTTTCTCCTTTCATCCAAGTGAGCAGGAATTTGTAGGTTCCAAAGGATACCACATCGCAGGAGACTACTGGACTTGGTAGGAACGAACTGAAGAATGTCTGATCAGTTATGGGAGTCTTCTCACCTGTTTCTCCTCAAGCGCTGAAATTTGGTCACTGCCTCTTGAAAACCACGGGATGTAATTTCGAGGTCGAAGAGTCAGTTGGATGAACGACTAGAGCGTCAGGAGACATCTCTCACAAAGTAACCTTTAGTTGAAACTCACCAAAGTACCACTGTAGATTAGGAAGGTTTTGATTTCCACAACACGGATACGAAACCAAAGTCCTACCTGGAATCGAATTTTAAAAATCCGTCAACACAAAAAATGTGAACTACAAATCTATGTCAATGAGTTTCCTTAACCGATGGAAGGGACCCAACTCTCTCGGATAACAATGTTACAGATGGCTTATACTGAAAAATAATGAACCGCTGTGTAATAGTTTTCAGCAGTTTTTACTTGGAGTATTTTTTGGGGGTTCATTCGTACATACTTGAAACTCTACTTGATAGTCATTGCTGAATAAATTTCTTAACACTTCCACGCTGCGTTGATCAATGGTGCGGTTGATGGTTGGCTAGTGGTACTTCTCTCATTTATTGACATTCAGATGACAGCTTGGTGGAATTCGAACGACAGAACGGATTCCGAAGCCCTCGAGCCATTATTTTCGTGGGGCTTATCAGTCCGGGGCATCTCAGGCTTCACCTTGATCGACTCGCGATACTCACAAGAGGGACAAAAGACTGTCCATGGACCGACTATCTCTCTAATGTTGGTTGGGGCGACTCTCGTATCACCGGAACGTCGGGGGCTTCTTATCTGCTCGTAACTATCTGAGCTGAGAGCTTCCAGACCTCCGGGGGCGGATGCTACTTACTCTTGCAGGAAGCCTCTTCACTACGACTCAACCATCTTCCTGGATCATGAATTTATCCATTTTTGCGAGTAATTGGATTAAAATAATCCATTTAGCTCATTTCGAAAGCTTCTAATATCCTCATAATTCGTACGATTATTGTATAATAACAATACAAGCGTTCTCCCCGTCTGATGGGTTGTGTCGAGGGATCAGACAGTGTATGCCTGTGACAGGTATGAACGGACGTCATTGTTGCGATTTTTCAAAGAGCATTAATCTATTGGCTGCTATGGCCTCAACATTTCCCCATGGAAATCAGTTTTGGGAAATTTGAAGTAGCACCTAAAAATTTCAAAAACGTTTGCCAAGTGGGTGGGCTGTGTAGCTTCCTCACATAGAATGACAAGGGCATATGCATAAGCTACAACACGATTGTGAAGTTATTCGCGATAGTGTTGTTGAATTTCACTTTCTCACATGTTCCGGGGCTCCTACTGGTCGGGTCAATCAATGTGTTCTATTTTAGCCCCAAAATTACCTATTAATCTGTGGCTAGATGTCCAAAATATTTGTTTTTTCTCAATTAATATTGATTACACCTCTAATTCAACTTAACTGCAATATTTCTATGACAATGAATGGTGACTGAAACGAGGGTGTGGTACGTACCACACATCCAAACTTTATTTCGGCTATTTAGTGTCATTTGACGCTTAAGATTCACAGGAGCGCTCAGTACAACACTCACTGAAGAACTTTATGCAAACACAGATCAGAAAACACCAGCAACTTCACAGCCTCTTCGTTGATATGACTTTGTAGCTTCTGATGATGGGGTATTGCTTGAGTTATGATGACTCCATTTATTTTGGGAATTTGAAGGTCCTTATGGATTTCTTCAGTGATTGAGTACCGATAAACGGATGTCATCGTTCGTTGAGTACCAATCTACGCATGAACGGAGTACTTTGTTTTGGAATCGCAGTATAATGTCACGATTGCTTTGAGTGGTGCGGCCCCACAGTTGTGCACCATCTGTCCAGACTGTCTTAAGAACCTGTTTGTACGAGCTTAATTTGTTCTGGATTTACAATTTTGATCGTTTAACCACCAATTACATGTTTCGGAATTTGGTGTCCAGTTCTGGTTTTTTATTTTTCACAAACACTAGCCGGCGGAGTTTCTTATCCAGAATCATACCAGATATTTTGTCTCATTAGCATGTGGATGACTTTACAATTATATTGGTACTTGAATGTTTCATTTTATGGTTGGTAAAATCAACATGGAATAATTTGGCTTAATTTATCATGATTCTCGACTTTGTTGTCAGTCATGGTGGTTTTCGATGGATCTTCCAAGTTTTGAAGTTGATTCGTGATTGTCTTCACCAACGGCAAGGACCACAGTATCATCTGCAAGTGATGCCAGGGTGTTTTGGTAGATCATTAGTGTATAAGACGTAACTCCTAACTATACGTTCGTGATGACTAAACTATACTAGACGCAATTCATGAGAAACTATGAAGTGAGGCGTTTTCTTTCAAACCGAATTATAACTTTTGTTGGATATAAGCCCATTACATGAAAAACGATGAATATGAGCCACTTTGAAAAACGCTGCATTTTATTACACAACGGTTCATTATTTTTGTATAGATCACTCGTCTGCAGAGTCACCAACCATCCAACATGAAGAAAAACATCGATCGCATTTAGGGTCAGCTTTAATGTGAACGGAGATTAGGCCTCTTTTGCGATTCACACTCGTGTTTCTGATTTATCGTACGTCCAAACTTTAAATTCTCATTGTGAGCGAACGGTTTGTCCTACAGAGCTCCAGGTGGTCTCGAAAAATTCTAAAAATTCTATAGAATCTTAAATTGAAGGAAAAACAATACCTTTATATCAAAATTCTTTGAGTTAGGGCGTTTTCAAAATCTCAAAATTGATTTTGGAACCCTTAGAAGTGACCTACATAAACCAAAATCTTCGGGGCACAACTAGACCCTAAATGGAGCCTACATACCAAATTTCATCAAAATCGGTCAATGCTAAGTGGCAAAATTGCCGCGTACGGCGGACGGACGGCCAAATTTTTATTCGATTTTTGGATTCTACGTACCTTGAAACGTAAACCATCAAATTTTGAGGGGGTGTTAAAATTTTTTTTTTCTTGGTCGATTCCAAAGGTTCATTATTGAAAATAATAAACCAAAAAAATCGAGTTTTTGGTTGTGTGAAGAAAAATATCATTTTCATTTTCTTGGTTTACCCATTATTTTCAATAATGAACCTTCGGAATCGTGCTAGAAAAAATATTCTAGCCTTCCTCAAAATTTGTTGGTTTACGTTTCAATGTATGTAGAATCCGAAAACCGAATAAAAAAAAGTGTTTATTCAAAACAACTGGATGGATATAAGCCGTTTTGTTGGCAAACCCGATTTTTAGCAAGCTTTTTAAGCGGGTTACAAACCATTCCAGAAGGAATGCAACTCGTGATAGGCCTTATCCCAAAGATTTAGAATCCGTGAAAAAAAAATTGTGTAAAAAATGGATATAAGCCCGTTTGAAAGAAAACTCTTTTCAAGTAATCGTTGATTACATTGGTAAAGGAATTGTTATTATTGTTTGTCTTTTGTATTATTGATGATTCAAATCAATGGTTTGGTGGATGTTGTAGCCCTTGGGCTTGGGCCCTTGGGCACTGATGGATTGAAGATCCATCTAACTACAATTGCATTGGGACAACTACATCAGAAACACTTGCGTTTCAATTAATCTTGTTTGCTTTGAAAGTTTTCCACCGAATTTACCTCATCTTTCTGGGCATCTTGGCAAAGTAATGAAATTTCTGTTGGGGTCTTTTCTTTACGTCTTTTCTGATCCTTTTTTCTCTTAATGAACTCTTAATTGAAGTTCTAAGATAATTATAATTCCGAGTTCCATCTGTTTGGGTGTCACTTAGGTATCCACTCACTTGAAGTTGAAGTTGCGAATGGTGTCCGATGGCATCTCGTAGTGACGTCGCGTCGTATGTAGAGGCTGTGACGCCCTGGAAGCTCTTAATGCAACATTTAACCTCATTATCCCCACCCCTTTCCTAGTGATTCAATTAATCGTCTGATTAAACTTCAAAGTGAGCGGTGATAACTGTCGGTTAAGTGCTGCTGACTCAGTGTCGCCTCTCTCTGCCCACATTTCCTTTAGTCACTCATTCTCTAGCCTACTTCGGAGTTCGCACGCATTGCTGCTTAGCTGGTGTCTTTGATCTGATGATACTGATAGACTGATATCCCTGCAATCATTCCCTTGTTTGTCCTGAGTTCAATGGAACAAGTACATTTGGCTTTGCTAAACAGTTTACTTTTCCCATTCTTATCCAGTGTTCTGTTAGTATTAACCATGGAATTAGTGTTACTTTTTATGGTCCCGAAATCCTACTTGTGATTCGATTAAAACACATTAATTTATTGTGGACCTGAAAAATAAACTAAGAATATACGAAGTCAATTTTTAAAATATTTAAATTCCATTAGCATCTGTTGATATGTGCTCTCAGTTATAAATTAAACTAGGATTATTCTACTTGGTGGGTCGAGAGTACTTTGAATAAGTTGTGCCTTTGATGAATGAAACGGCTGATGAGGCTGGTGGGAAGGCACGGGGAGGTGTGATGATCCTATGAATGGTTGGACTGTCAAATCTGATTGTCCTTGAGATGAAATCAGAGCGTCGAGGAACCCCTTCTCCTCCACAGACTCAACTTTCGTTGCCAAGCAGTCCGTTTGTCATCGTGGGAATGTACACTCATTGTATGTTTAGATGATACATCCATTATGAAGATAACATACATACTTACAAAATTATGAATACTCACCACGAAGTTTAGTTAATTGGAAACATGCTGTTGAGTTTGAGTAGCTCCTGTGTTGGTTACTTTACCAGACTTGGCAAAGAGGAATTATGGAATTAGTACCACGAATTCCTTATGACTATTACGGCTGATAGTACATATAGTTTTGCTTCCAAATTGTTATTAGTCAAATTTCAATTAAGGTTTAAGTTAGCACCTACCTGTTCAATCCAAGATATAAATTTGTGTAGTATATAGCATTGTATGTTTCGTTCTCTCAATAGCAAAATCGTATAACTCTTCACTGCGAAGTGAGGACGTTTGATAAAGGAACTTGAACAATTCTCGACCAGTGTCTTTAAAGTTGAAAAAAAGATCGAATACTTTTTCCTCGTCACTTTGTTGTTCGATCTAATTTGCCTGGTGGCTTCTATAATTGACTCGATTTCCATGAAATTATCCTGATCATGGGGAATTATCAGGCTTCCAAGTACCCTCTGTAAGGGAAATCGTGATATTCGTCACCAGCAGTCGTTAATCGGCGCTTATAGGCTGTGGAGTTAGACTCATAATTTAATTGGAATCGGAGGGTTAAAAATTTTTTGCTTTTACTAATATGCTCAAACGACCCAAACTGCTGTAAATATGGGGTAACCAATGAAAATGGTCTAAACTATTTAATCGAAGAGAATCATTAGTAGCTTTAGCTATAACTGAGCTTACATATAACTAGTACGGGTTACCTGTTTCATGAATGTTGCCAAATATGCATTAGGAATGTTGTTATAAGCATATTGTGTTTTGGTTAATTATTTTCAAAAATGAGTCGTTGACCGTATCGGTGTATGGATTCCATTTTGGTCTAGTTGCGCGAAGTTTAGCATTCAAAGCCTTGTGTACTTCAGCCGGTCAACAAAATTTGGATCCTCCAAAATGTCTACTCGTAGCTCCGTGGTCTGTACCGTCAATCCTTGTCCCGGGCAATAAAACCTACTTGCAATATATACCTATTTGTTTTGATTTTGATTAAGATGCTAGGTAGCCACAAGTCCGTCCCCTATGAATGGGGGGGGGGGGGGGGGTGCACCTTTTTTTTTAGATTTTTAATAGAAAGTAGACTACATTTTGAGAATTTTGGCACCAACCGCGACCATCTAGCGTGAGTAGATCTGTTTCTACGATTTTTCAAAGTTTCGACCGTTTATGACATCACGCGCCCCTCTCGCCTGGGCGGGACCCTCCAGCCCACTGTGACGTCATAAACGGTCGAAACTTTAAAAATTCATAGGAAAAGATTTACACACCCTCTCAGAATGAGGTCTACCTTAGATTAAAAATAATAATAAACAGTTTTTCCTTCCCAGGCGCACACCCTATATTGTCAACATTGGACCAACAGCGAGTGCGTGATTTTTCATTTGAACATCAATTTCTCTCGATTTCAAACGCTCAAACTTGGAAGGAAGGTGGTCCTTTCAAGAATGCACCTTGATATCACGATGATCCGGTCAGTAGGAGCCTCGGTTCTTACGAAAAGGTGAAAATTCATTAACATAATCGCGAACGACTTTACAATCCTGTGTTGCTGTTTGTTGACGTGTTGACGTCAGCAACATGATCGGGAAAATCGAATCGTTTATCGGGGAATTTATCAGTGGTAGGTAATGCTTAATCATATGCATTTTTACACCAACTAATCCAAGATTCCGATATTGAGGCTGTATCGCAAGAAGGTACTAAAAAAATTCGTTTAAACATGTATACAAATCTAAAAATTCTAATTTCATTCAGAATTTAATTTTTTACACCTTTGCTACAAAACAAAGATTTTTGGGGTAGTGCCTGACAACTTATCGAAAAATTAATAACTTGAGCTTCAATAGTTTTGGGCGCTTTCATGTACATTGCATAGACATTGTCCTTGGGTATACAGTATTTCTGGCTCCTGAATCTGAACACTGCTCATTATTATTTTGTGGCTCAAATGGCCCTGGACGTATTTCGACAGAAAGCTTTGTGGGAAAAGGACTAAGAGCATTGCTCTGTTTGTTTATTAGAGAAAGGACAAAAGACGGCTAATGTATCATAAATAGTGTAGAGACCATCTCTTTGTGCCTTATCGCAGTGCCCTTCCTCCTTCAAAGGGCCGATGTTTTGGGGAGTGACTTCCTCTTGTATGGAACATTTTGACAAGAAAACCTCACCAGGTCCCACATCATGTTTCTCTCGATAACTTTCATCGTCCCACGAACGTATGGTGACTCAAAACTGATGTACGGTATGGAGAATGAACGCCCACGATTGCCAAATCAACATTTTTGTTTTTTGCAAAGACTTCAGAATATTGCTCTTTCTTGCTCTTGTATGTTTGCTCGAAATAGGTCGTATTGAAATTCGTCCATGGATGTTTCTTTGCAACTGATTCTATTTTGGTATCTTATTATAGAAATCCAAAGAGTCTCTAACGGTTCAGGAGATCGGAGTGGAGATTTTTATTTTCTTTTTCTAAAGGATGAGTTGAGGCTTAAAATCAAATCGTTAACTGAGTTAGGATAGTTATAAATTTCGACGTATATTTCAGTGCAAAACGATTGAGATCAACTCTAGATTGATAGACATTTTCCGTCTGATGATAAGAAGTGTCTCTTATATATAGAAAATAACTTGGAAATATATTGAAAACTTGATCATATTGACCTGGGGTTCATCTCATTCGAGAAGAAAAGAGGAGGTTCTCTTTTCGGTCTGTCGCGAAACGACAATTTTATTGTTGTTGTCTGAACACCTTGAATTTCTTTATTCTGGTACCAATCAACCTGATTCTTTCTAAAATGTGTTCTACCAGTATCCGTTGTGGTCTCGTTTCAAACGGATTCCATTTTGCTTCGTTAAAAGCGTCGAAAATTAAATTTTTGTGAAACACAAATTTTGTGAAAATAGTTGAAAACCGTGGTTTCTAATTTCGCGAAGATCCGTCCATATTCACGTAACTTCCCCTGTTACTTCCTACTGAGTCTTTGATGGACCATTTGTGTATACAGGGTGGTCCTTAATGAACGTACCACCCTTTCAATTTCGTTGGTTGTGGAGAAATCAAAAAACTTGTCGAAGTAACTCCCCTTATTTTTTTGTAAAGAATTCAGGAAAAATACTTTTGCGCAAAAAAATTGCGCGCAATTGACACTAACTTTGTTTTTTCAAATACGAACCCCCATTTTTTTATTGCAGATTCAGATTCTACGTCAAATTTCATGATAAATTCATACCTGAATCGATTTTTTTCATTGCGTGCAACTGGTACTTTTCGCGCGCAAAGTGACCAGGGTGCGCAAAAGTGAGTTTTTTTTAACCCCAAGTGTGGCACATTTTTTTTCATTATTTTTGACGCAGAATTACGTGGTGAGGTCCTTTCTTCGATTTCATCGTTATTTTTCCAAATTTAGAAGGAAAAATAATGTTTTTGGACTTTATTTTCCCTCCCCCTTTCGCGACACGTGCTGGGGACCGGCTATGGCAGGATTAAAAATAAATGCCTCACTTCTAAATTAGAAAACAAAATATTGGAAAGTAGATAGGTACTTACCTACTTTAATGTAAAAAAAAGAACTTCTCATCTCAAAATTAAAAAAAAAAAAGTTGAAAGTTACAAAATCTCCGAAAAAGTAGTAATAAAAAACTAAGATAGTAATAATCAAATTAAAAAATCACAGCAACTGCTCGAAATCACCTCTTTTTTCCTGCAGACAAGTAACAAGTAACTTTTAATTTTTTTAAAGGTTTTTAGCTTTTTGATTTTTTTTTTTTACATTAAAGTAGTAAAGTAGTTAATCCTGCCATAGCCGGTCCCCAGCCCGTGTCGCGAAAGGGTGAGGAAAAGTAAAGTCCAAAAACATTATTTTTCCTTCTAAATTTGGAAAAATAACGATGAAATCGAAGAAAGTTCCTCACCACGTGATTCTGCGTCAAAAATAATGAAAAAAAATGTGCCACACTTGGGGTTAAAAAAAACTCACTTTTGCGCACCCTGGTCACTTTGCGCGCGAAAAGTACCAGTTGCACGCAATGAAAAAAACGCTGCAAATCATTGCTCAAAGGTTTATTATTTTCTGTATAGATCATCCTTCTGTATAGATCACTGGTTCTCCATCAATAGCACCTACCACCATCTGTATTCTCCCTTGACCTTCCCTCTTAAATTTCAGCTCCTGCGTTCAATAGGATTGAAAATGGCTTCGGAGCTCACTCAGCTGATCAGTGATCAGAAGAGTGAAGAAGATCTCCTCGAATGCTGGAGACGCCTGGAAGAGCACTTCCATTCAATAGGATTGAAAATGGCTTTGGAGCTCACTCAGCTGATCAGTGATGTGAGGAGTGAAGAAGATATCCTCGAATGCTGGAGACGCCTGGAAGAGCACTTCCATTCAATAGCATTGAAAATGGCTTCGGAGCTCACTCAGCTGATCAGTGATCTGAGGAGTGAAGAAGACCTCCTCGAATGCTGGAGACGCCTGGAAGAGCACTTCCATTCAATAGGATTGAAAATGGCTTCGGAGCTCACTCAGCTGATCAGTGATCTGATCAGTGAGCAATGATTTGCAGCGTTTTTTTACCTACAAACATTGTTTTTACCTACCAATTTTTTTTTACCTACCAACTATTGGTAGGTACTACCTACCACACTATAATGGCTTCACGCCTTCACAATCAAGTTTATTAGAAAGAACTAAACGCTTCACACTCGATTCGAAAAATAGAAAGCTTGATATGGAAATTTGATTACTGGTTACGCAGAAGGCAAAACTGTATACAAATCGAAGAAATGAACAGCGATCGCATTTTAGTCAGATAAAATTTGAACGGCGATTAGACCTCTTTTGCGATTCACACTCATGATTCTGTTTTATCGAAGGAAAACCTTCAAATACTCGTAGGGACCGAACGGTTTGTCCTACAGAGCTCCGGGTGGTCTCAAAAATTTTTAAAAATTCTGTACTATTTAAAATTGGTGAAAAAACGATACCTTTATTTCGAGAGTTTTCGAGCTAGGGCACTCTTGAAAATTTCAACCCTTAATTTTCACCCCTTAGAAGTGACCTACATCAACCAAAAGCTTCGCGGCACAACTAGACCCCAAATGGAGCCCATATACCAAATTTGAACCAAATCGGTCCAGTGTTGCTAAGAAAAGTGCCGCGTACGGCGGACGGCGGACGGCGTACGGCGGACGGCGTACGGCGTACGGCGGACGGACGGAAATTTTTTTATTCGATTTTCGGATTCTACGTACCTTGAAACGTAAAACATCAAATTTTGAGGGGGGGTTAAAATTTTTTTTTTCTTGCTCGATTCCAAAGGCTTATTATTGAAAATAATAAACCAAAATCGATTCAGGTATGAATTTCTCATGAAATTTGACGTAGAATCTGAATCTGCAATAAAAAATAGGGGTTCGTATTTGAAAAAACAAAGTTAGTGTCAATTGCGCACAATGGGGTAGTTGCATGATACTTTTTTGTATTTTTCCTTAGTAGAGAATCTCTATTGAAGTACGAATCTGCAAATAAAACTCCCGGAAATGTTACCAAAAAATTTAGAGATTTTTTCGAAAAACGGGATTTCGGATTCAGGCGGGAAAACCTACACTGGGCTTGGACACTGCGGGGTGGGGGCCACGTCACGGGTGTGAAGGGGCCAAGAGACCCCTTCCTTTGCCCGGGGGGTCCTTTGATAGCAACCCTCTGTTGGGTTTGTTTACGTTAGTTTGTGGCAATAAAATTGGAGAATCACTCACACTTTGTGGTGCTTTCATACTGAATTTTGCTAGCTGCGCAATCGAAACATGTTGCATCAAAGATTTTGTTTCCTACTGGCATTCCCTCCACTGTAACTTAAACCTCATATGGTTGTGAAGAAATGCGGTGTTCTGGTGTTACTCGAGCCACAACCTCGCAAATTTGCTAGATTCTTCTAAGTTGGACATAACCAACATCGTTTTATTTAACAATTTACTAACACTCATTGGTACTACGTTGTACAGGATAATGACACTACAATGAAACTTCCAATAAATGAGCAACCATTTGGATGAAGAAGTACTACACACAAGAAATCACAATTACAACTGACCTTTTACTATAAAAGTGTCAACTTACCTCACATTATTGGCTCCTTTTATTTCGGCGCTGACGAACTTGTTGTTATTGACGTAAAAATCGTACAACATGCCAATATTTATGTATGGAATATTTTCCAGGGAAGCTACCTCGAAACTCTAGTCGATGGCTCTCCTTTTTGGCATATTGACATTTTATCTCAATACTTTGGCACATAAACGAAAAAAAAGTTACGGTTGTTTTTCTGATGATTTCTACTTACAGCCAAGTTGTTCCTATCGAACTTTATCTTCGTCATTCGCGTTCGTAGAAAAATCGTTCACCATTCGTTGGAAAGCTCTACATTTACGCATGAATGATATACTGCCAAAACCGTTGTACTTACGGAAGAAAATGAAATATACCCCTGAGTTAAAATAACTATTAACAACATTCGAAGGCAGATTGGGTAGCGGGGAAAAGTGAAGACATGTGTTGCAGACTCGTATGCAAGCGTTTATTAAAAGCTTCTTGAAACTTTACAGTGAACATTATCTTTTCCAAACCAATCAACTAATAAATTATGGTAAATACTGGTGTAAACTATAACAACTAACAACTGTAACAACTCGGATTGCACTACGAGAAAGGGCCACCTGAAAAACTGATAACGTGATAACTACGACGGTTAAAGCAACGGGGTTAATCGAAGTACCCCGCGCCGATGTGCCCCCCGGGCATCGGCAAAACAGCCAAAATTATGCTTCAAAATTTTCAATTTAAACGATTAATTCAAACACAAAAAACCTGAAAAATATATTTCAAAGTTTTTTTAATCATCACCATCATTTTGCAAGTACATTTCAATGTTTCTGACTCGAATTGTCCTCGATGGCAGTGATCTCAACGCACTCTATCGTGAGATTTCCGTTTAGGGATGACGTAAGAGGTGTGGCCCGCCAACACTAAAAAGGATGGTACTTCTTTATTGAAATACGGCTATACTAAATGGAATTTCGAACTGAAAACTGGTCCATATACGTTTTTAAGTGCGCTAAATTCGAATCTGAAGTCAAAAACACGAAATTCCGACCCATGCAACTACCCCATTGCGCGCAATGTTTTTGCGCAAAAGTATTTTTCCTGAATTCTTTACAAAAACGCTGCAAATTATTACACAATGGTTTATTATTTTTCTATATAGATCACTCGTCTACAATATCACCAACCATCCAATATGAAGAAAAAAAAAAAAAAAAAATCAAAATCACCAACCAATTGATTGCATTTTGGTCAGCTCTAATTTGAACGGAGATTAGGCCTCTTTTGCGATTCACACTCGTATTTTGATTTATATATATATATTTCAATATAAACCCTTAAATTTTCGTAGGGAGCGAACGGTTTGTCCTACAGAGCTCCGCGTGGTCTCAAAAAATTCTATAGAATCTTAAATTGAAGGAAAAACAATACCTTTATATCAAAATTTTTTGAGTTAGGGCGTTTTCAAAATTTCAAAATTGATTTTGGAACCCTTAGAAGTGACCTACATCAACCAAAAGCTTCGGGGCACAACTAGACCCCAAATGGAGCCTACATACCAAATATCATCAAAATCGGTCAATGCTAAGTGGCAAAAGTGCCGCGTACGGCGGACGGACGGCCAAATTTTTATTCGATTTTTGGATTCTACGTACCTTGAAACGTAAACCATCAAATTTTGAGGGGGTGTTAAAATTTTTTTTTTCTTGGTCGATTCCAAAGGTTTATTATTGAAAATAATAAACCAAAAATAAGGGGAGTTACTTCGACAAGTTTTTTGATTTCTCCACAACCAACGAAATTGAAAGGGTGGTACGTTCATTAAGGACCACCCTGTATTCAAATTAAAGGTCTGATTGTAAGCTTTAAAATGAGATGCTGTACGAGGGGGGTTCCGATAATTGTTTAAAAAAATGAATGAGAGGAGCGATACCTACTTGATTCATTTGTGAAACTAGGCGTTCTTTCAGATTGTTTTTGTATCGTATGTAGTTGTGTTTGAACACATCAGTTAGCATCTATGAGTTACATGTAACTACTTATTTGTAACTACCCTCTCACTCCAAATCCGTTTGACCTACTTCTCGTAGGCATTTCGAACTTTCAGAAATTGGTCTAAATCATCGGCTCAATTTTTGAAAGTTGGTTGGTACCATAAGTTTTCTACACTGTTTAGCGGAAGTGGGAGAACTTTTCTGTAGATCGTCATTCCCTCCGTATTTGGCATTCTTGGTCCACTGAGGCATAAAGTTGTTTATCCGAGGAAGCTTAAGATGCGTCATACCTAACCTACCTTTTCTTTTTCCGTTGCAGATATGGTCAAAGTGAAAGACGACGATCATCATCATCATCCAAGTGGCGGCCATTCAAGTAACGCGAACTCAACTTCTTCCGGGCACGCGAATTCCGCGGTTCATTCGGGACTCGATAGTGATAACAAGCTGCCCAGGGCAGGCACCTCCAACTTGGCCACTCGACACTTCCATTACCATTGGTCCTACCCCACGGCTGGGCCTCCCATACCTGGGAATCAAGCCACGTTCCACTTCGGGCCTGGGTTTGAGCCCCAAACTTCACCCCATCAGCATGTCGTCTACTTCCACGTCAACCCGGGGGTCACCGTCTCCTTCCAAATGGGTGATACCGTCCAAACTTTGAAAGGTAAGGTCACCTAATTATAATTTATCTGCAATAAATACGAGTGTAAGATAAGAAGTACCTTATAGGTTTTTTTTCCGGCAGGCAGGTGAGAAAATTTTTAAGATCCACAGGTGGAGTTGGATCTCGTAAGATACCTTGAAGGATCCGCGACTTCAAGGTTATGTGGGATTCAAACCCACTAAAAAAACACCTCCTTTTCTCCCACGTTGGATGCTCAGCCTGGGACTGTTTAACACATTACTTCAGGCTGAGTCCTGGGGCACTTCATTAGTTCTGGATGGCGGGTCGGACCAGGTGGTCCCTTCTCTGTCTCTCTCGTTCTAACAATGTCTTCCTTGTCAGGATACTCTCTGCGTACGCTGCCACAAGACTCCAGCTCCTCTCACCTTCCAGCATCTTGTTGACGACAGCTTCTGGTGTTGAAATTTGGGGAGTTAATCCCAGCTCTGACAGCAGCTGGCTTCTTTCAGCCGCCCATTTGGTGCATTTGAAAAAGGTGTGTAGCGCATCATCATCTTCTCTCTTCTGGCAGTGCGGACATGTTGGGACAATTACCTTTCCCATTTTATGTAGATAGGCATAAAACAGCCCATGTCCTGTGAAGAATTGTGTTAGGAAAAAGTTTAATTCTCCATGCTTCCTGTCCGTCCATATCTGGATGTTTGGCACTAGCCGTGCGGTCCACCGTCCTCTATATTCTCTTGTCCATATCTCTTGCCAGCTTACCATCGTGCAATCTCTTTCTTCCTTGGCTATGCGGGACCTGTCTCCTTAATCCCTTCTGTCGAAAATTCTTTTTCTCTCTGAAGCCATCAGCTGAATTGGTATGACACTGGTAAGGACAAAGATAGCGGGTTCTGACACTGTTCGGTAAGCCCAGGCGATTCGTAGAGCTCCTCTTCGCTGCACAGCTATCAGTCTCTGTCGGAGATACGCCACGCTCAGTGCATCCGCCCACACCTCCGCTCCATACAAGAGAATTGACTCCACCACTGTCATCATCAAGCGTCTCTTGCATGGTCTAGGGCCATTTATGTTTCTCATAAGGTGACAAAGAGCTGCCAATTTTTGTGCAATCCAACCAGAAATTGATAAAATATTAGTTTTTAATTACCTTTTTTCTGTATCAAACAGTTTCATCTGATGATATTCAGTTTGTAGTTAGTTCAAAAGCCCCGAATTTGGACGATACTTTTAAAATTCATGATTAATGTTGCTCAAGACGTGAAATCGAGCCTTCTGGTTTTGGAAAGTAGTGTGCAGAAGCTCTAATCTCGAGATGAAAGACCTGAAGACCTAGCACCATCATGACACCACTACTTTGTTTGACGGTGGCACAAAGA
Organism: Apolygus lucorum; assembly: GCA_009739505.2. Lineage (NCBI taxonomy): Eukaryota > Metazoa > Arthropoda > Insecta > Hemiptera > Miridae > Apolygus > Apolygus lucorum. The sequence goes on along the minus strand of CM019176.2, from coordinate 45,633,374 downwards.
ATAGTTTATCATATATATATTTCCCCCTATTGCTTCCCCATGCTGATTTCGACCCCAACGAAGAAGTGCACAATTATTGGAAATATGTCTCGAGTCGAAAAATAGAAGAACCTCTCAAATCGGTTGATAATTGAGAACTTGAAGGCCTGCTCAAGGTATTGTCCGAATGCGCCCTTTCTCTATGAATTACTTAACACAATGAATCTCTCTCATGAACTCAAAATTCAAAATTATTTTCGCTCTTATGTATTTGGATTCAGAATGGTCTGCAACGGATTTTTACGTGGTTTTTTTCTCTGGTGGTATTCTTCTGCTCCACCCCAGATCAATTTTATATGAACTCACTTACTGAGGGACTTCTATATCGCACATTTCCTATAAACTGCATTTTATACGCCAAAGGCTCAACCCTAAGCATCCCAAGAGCACAACGCCAAGGAAGCTGAGTTTGGGTAGCTCAGTGACTAGGTTTCAATGGTGACTCAGCTGGGCACTACATCGCTGTGGGGATCTAGGCAGATATGCCGCTCTTCCAACCCGACGGACCTTTTCGGATGTACAAAAGATGTGATTAACTGACCATTCGTTCATCATCCTTCAACTATCAATTTTTCTCAAAGAATCCTATGTATCGCTCTTTAGTCCTTCCGTTTCACCAACCATTTCTTGAGCTAAATGGTAATGTCTTGTCAGATAAAGTAGATATTTACATCGAACGTTAGTCGGGAATCCCTGGGGAATAGAAACTCCCCGTAAATAAAAATCGTCACTTCCCGGACTCGGGTAGCTGGCGTTGGCTATGGGAATCCCAGTAACGAGGAATCTCACGACAACTGGTCACTCTCTTAGATTTACATTTATTGATTAATCATCATAGTCAACTCGAAGGTTGTAATTTTGCGTTTGTTCTTAATACGTAATGCCGTACGTGAACGAATCAGATGACTTTTTTCATTTTTCAAAATGAACGAGAAGTGCCGCGATGCTTTGTAAAAATCACAAACTTAGCATCATCTTGATATTTGGTTCCATTTCATTGGCAAGTCTGGAGATAGGAGACAAATCAGTAAATTGTCTCGAACCTCCAAATCATCCGTTCCAAAAAGACACCGTTTTGCATTTTGTGTTCTATCTAAAGACGCTGAAACTCATTCTGAATCCGAATTTCTTTATGATATATTTTCTTTGTTGTTCTTCGAAAACTAGAAATAAATTTCATAATCATATTCTGGTAAATATAGACTATTAAAAGTATGGTTGTATATACATTTCATCAATTGAAACTACATAAAAAAATTATGACTTAGAACTACTAACGAAGGTCGAGGCAAAGTAGTTGGGGTTTTGAATGGGTTTAACATTTTTTCTGATGCACAAAATTGGTATCAAATCTCTTGTTGATAAGGAAACGTTCTCATTTCATTTCGGATATTGTGGTGTGTTGCAAATCCTAACCAGACTTTGGACACGTAAGACTATAAACCTCCTTAGCAGCGCTCGGATGACCCGCGAGAGTCGCCTATACCCGAGCTCGTTCGGATATTTTATTGCCCCGGTCGAGCAGCGTAATTTGGTGTCATCACGTCACGTTGGGTTGAAGGAGCGCCCTAATTGAAGTGTTTACAGCCCTCCTGGGGCGGATTGACGACCCTAGAGACGGATAAATTACGATATTACACCCCTTCTACCCTTTGAATCTAGACACAAATTCCCCTTCCCTTCCCACCTAAGTTTAACTGGCATATAATCAACATTCATTAGATGCCTTGGAATCATTATGCAGGCGCTTAATTTGTTGATTTGTACGTAAATTAGGCGGCGTTGATGAATATAATTTGTGCAGGATATTGAATGGCGAATTGCTGCTCGCTGATGATATTTTTGGCATACAACGTCCTTTTTAAAATGATTCTGATTGAAATAGTCGTTCCATGGATAATGATCAGGTTTGACGAGATAGAGACCCCTCCCAGCGACTAATCCCCTAACGTTTTAACTTTTCTCTTGTTGAACCTGGAACTCTGATATTAATTTTAAAACCTCTTGGAAATCACGGAAAAAGATAAGAAGTGAATCAAGGAAGTCAGAAATGAGCTGTGTGAGCGATAATGTTAGCTTCTCTCTTGTTGATCCAAGAGCGCTGCAATTCGGTAAACAGTCTCTTGGAGACCACTTGAATGAGGAATTTCACCGATTTCTGTTTGCATTTTTCCTGAATAGTTAATGGTGTGGGATAGATGAAAATCGGGCTGATTTCGGAAAATAAGTCTCCTGTTATTTTTGGGAGACAATCAAAATTTTTAATTTCAAAACTAACCGGGAAAACGGACGTGCAGCGGGAACGCTCGCTGATTGGGCTGTTCGGATCGCCGTCTCCTCCCAGTGTTGCCCATTGGGACGACGAAATCGTGTTTTCTAAGAGAAAAGTTATCAAACAAAAACAGAGGAAACCTAATTTTCCCCATCTCGCTTTTTCTATTTTTTTCTTCAGTTTTTCGATTTCGAACTTTACTGTTTCATGAAATTTTGCATCTGGGGACTATGGATTTCTCGATCTCAGCGCTTCAAGCGGGCATAAATGAACTATTCCAGCATGACGTAATTTTCCCGGTTTTTTTAATCATTCGTATTTTCTACACTGTTTTGTTTATTCGTAAATTAGGAAGTTCGGGCTGAAAGTTTGCCTTAGGGGGTTTTTAGAGGTGCTGAATCCGATTTTGGGGTCAAAAATAGGAAATTCCGACATGGTGAAATTCCTCATTGATAGCAAAGAACTCGGTTAGCTGTGAGAGCCATAGTGCTGACTTTTTTCAGTACGCTGTATCTTGTAAACCTCGGGAAGTGATTTGGAGGAAGATAAATCAGTTGGGTGAATGAACAAAGCTCTGAACTTCGATGAATACCGCCACTGCAAGTCGTTACACAAATTCTCCTCTAGAAAAACGCTCTATGAGAAAAGGTGCCACGCAAAAAAAAAAAAAAAAAAAAAAAATCTCATGGAACATAGGAGCGTTTTTACTAAACAACCTGATTTGTTAGTGTTTTCTCCCGTCATCATCGTCACAAAACATCGTTTATAATCTCACATCAGTGCATTTAGCTGAAACCCACCAATGCACCAGGATGGATATTGACGTTGGAGGGTTCGGTTGGATTTTTACATGGAGTTCTTTTTGGGATTTACCTACTTGAACTGCTTCAACGTGTCAATATTATTGCTAATTATCTAGGTGTAGGTAACCATGTAACTCACATCTGATCGTCGATCACGTAGGTTCAAGATTTGACAATAAAGATACATGGTATGGGCAAAACACATCGTTATCAATGGGAACAGGAAGGTTTTATCCTGGTCGATCATTCTTATTCTACCACACGGGCTTTTGATCGAGCCGACGTGAGCAATATCGAGTGTTTCCCTCCGTCTGTCAAGGGTTGGTTATCCATCTCCTCGGCGTGGGCGGTGGCACGTGTGAACCTTGATGGAGGTTATCGCCCACAAGTCCCAAGACTATTGCCGAATCCTACAAAATCTCAATCAGTTCTTCCTGGGGGTCAAGGGCTTCTTGAGGGGTCGCTCACTCCGCCCTATATTTTCTTGTTTTGCTAGAAGTGATCATAATAGTAATAACAGGTAATTATTTTGGATTCCTCGACAATTTCATGACATTCTCTTACAATTTTCCTTACCTAAAAGCGAAAAAAAAATTAATAGTCTCTGTTTTATGGTACATATGAGCTCTCTGAGTCAATATCTCTGTAATACACTGTGTCTCAAAAATCACGGTCATTGTGAATGTTTCAAACTTTTTTTTTTCGTTTAAATCCTTTTTTGTTTGCGTTTTAGGGCATTGAGCATCATAACAGATCTGCCCTTTCACACTCCCCATATTCATAAGGAGTGGAGCTGAGAAAGTAAGGAGGTATGTAGGATAGGAAGGAGGCAGCTCGTCTGAAGGTATGTGGGTCGCGACTCCACGCTTCCCTCTCTGACGCGCCAGCACAGATTCTTATCAGGATATTACCCGCTTACCCACTCGTGATTAAAGGTACTCGAAGGGGCATTCTAGTGTCCACTTAATGATATGATTCAAAACATGTGCATGACGTGATGCGTAACTGCAATAATTATGATACAATGGGGGGTGCGCCTGATTTTTTTAAAATTTTCAATCGAAACTAGACCTCATTCTGAGAATTTCGACACCAGACGTTCTCTTTTTGGACGAGTAGATCTATTTCTTTCATTTTTAAAGTTTCGAATGTTTATGACGTCAGGCGCCCCTCCCGCCTGAGCGGGACCCCCCAGCCCACTGTGACGTCATAAATATTCGAAAATGAAAAATCATAGAAAAGGGTCTTCTCACGCTAGAAGGTCGCGGTTGGTGTCAAAATTCTCAGTATGAGGTCTAGTTTAGATTAAAAATAACAATAAACATTTTTTCCGACGCATGCGCACACCCCATTACAATGCAAAAAAGCCTGCCAAGTGGGTGTGGCACATAGCTTCCTCGTATCCATAACCCGATTGTATAGATGATCCGATGATAAGTAGCTTATCTAAAAACATCTATTTCTAAGTACCTTACACTACTTTAACATGGGGCCCTCTACACGTCAACTAGTACAATCTCTGAAGATTTCAGCGAATTCATGGAGAAAATATATAAAATATGACTGTTACCAGGAAATTTAAGTATGCGAGCGCGCACTGGGGTTTGCGCGCGCTATCAGTCCGGGGGTGATGATTTCCATAGGAGATCTTCAACATCCAAATCCGCATAATCTCTGAAAACTTCATCGAAATCGGATGGAAGATGTTGAAGTTATGGCTGTTACAAGATTTTCACGTTTGCGCATGCGCAGTGGCTATTATCAGTCTGTGGTTGATGATTTTTGAGAACATTGACACTTTTTTTTTACCATCTTGGTATTACTCACTGATTTATCATAAGTCCATCCCTTACTTCTCATAGGGAGCGAACGATTTGTCCTGCAGAGCTCTGGGTGGGTCTCATTTGATTCTAAAAATGCAATACTATTTTAAATTGATGCAAAACAATACATTCATATTGCAAGTTTTTGAGGTAGGGTATTTTGAAAGTTTCAGTTCTTATTTTTCAACCCTTAGAAGTGACTGACATCAGCCAAAAGCTTTGGGGCACAACTACACCCCAAACGGAGCCCTTATACTAAATTTCATCAAAATCAGTCCATGGGAACTGAGGAAATTGCCGCGTACGGCGGCGGACAGCAAAATGTTTATTCGATTTTCGAATTTTACGTACCTACCTTGAAACCCTAACCCAACAAATTTTTAGGGTTGTTTATTTTTTTTTCTTGGTTGATTCCATAGGTTTATTATTGAGCATAATGAACTAAAAGGGGTAGAAAAGAAACAACCGATAATAATATTCTGTTTTGGTTTGCTTTTCTATTCTTTCAAAAACAACCATTTTGGTTTATTATTTTCAATGATAAACCTTTGGGATCGAGCAAGGAAAAAACGGTACCCCCTCAAAATTAAATATTTTACATTTCAAGGTTTCTAGAATCCAATTTTCGAATACCTACGAAATTTTCCGCCCGCCGACCTACGCCGTACCTACAGTAGTCCGAGATGGCCAAAAAACGGCTAAAAGTCTAAGTAAGGTTAATTTTTGAAAGAATACTTGGGTTCAATGTTGTTTTTGTACGTTTCAGACCGAACCAATCTAAGCCATTATACACATGGCAGGCTCAAGCGTTTTCATGAAATCTTCGGTTTCGGGTTACGAAAGTTGAATTCGTGACGTTAAATTGCTTCACGTAAAAATAAAGCCACGTTATAATCATACAATGTGAAACACTAATTTCGTATGGAGATTTTTAATTAATTTTTTTATTTGCATTTTTTTTTACCGCCATAGAACACTTGTTTTTTGAAGGTTTCATACATTATAAATTTCGGTTTCCAGTGGAAACTTTTCCCCCACTCATGGGGTTGAAAAACATGTAATTCATACCCTGGATCATTTAGTAAAGAAATACATTCTTTACGGGGGGCAGGGGAGATGTTAAAGATGAATTTAAGTTATTTTCCGATCGATAAAATGTTTTGGAAGGTAGGAATAGCAGTGAATATCGAAACTGGAAACTATTGCCCCCACCTACCCTACTATCACGCTGCCACATATTTGAGAAATCGAGTGTTAACTTAGATTACCGATAGATCCGCTGGTTTCCGCAGCTGAACCTTGATTTTATTGGTTCATTCTTTTCAATAATGAACCATTGGAATCGAGCAAGAAAAAAATTTTAACCCCCTCTCTAAATTATGTAAAATCCGAAATTTAAATAAAGAGAAATCCGTAAAAATTAAAAAAAAAATTCTTGGTCGATTTTAAAGGTTTTTTATTGAGAATAATAAACCAAAAACAAAGAAAAAACCGTACGCGGCACTTTCCTTAGTTACCATGGTCCGATTTCGATGAAACTTGGAATATGAACTCCATTTGGGGTCTATTTGTACCCGCGAAGCTTTTGGTTGATGTCAGTCACTTCTAAGGGGTGAAAAATAAGGGTTGCAATTTTCAAGAGTGCCCTAGCTCGAAAACTCGAAATAATGGTATTGTTTTTTCACCAATTTCAAATAGAGCTCTGTAGGACTGACTTGTGATAAATCAGAATCGCGAGTGTGAATTACCGATGAGGCCTAATCTCCGTTGAAATGTTAGCTAACCAAAATGTGATCGCTGTTCGTTTCTTCGAGTTGTACTCAGTTTTGCGTCCTTAGCAACCAGTATCCAAATTTCCGCATGACGGAACCACAACTCCCTATTTCTTCGAATCGAGTGTGAAGCGTTTATTTCTCCCAAATAAACTTGATTGTGAAATAGTTATGTACTGATGATAAATTAATTGAGCTGGAGTGATGATAATTGAGTGAGCTGGAGTTCTTGCGTGGTATGGGTTTTCCACGAGCCTATTCTACTTTCAGCGTTTCTGTTTTCTAGCAATTATGATTTGTTATGCGACGCTGATTAAGGATTGGGGTTGTTCTTCGTTCCCGGATTAACAAATTGAGATAGCCGTCTGCTTCCTAATTGCTCCGTCTCGTCTCCCAGCATGTTTCTTTCATGAGAACGTCGTTATCTGTTCAAACGCTTGCCTTCTACTTGTCATTCTAAAAGACCGGAGGCTGGGATGGTCCTGTGACGTCACCCCTTCCCCATGTAGTAACGGTTGTAGCTTTTTGGTAGCCCACTTCTTTTTGTATGCAACGTATGTGACTTGAACAAGTGTATGTATTCGATTTTCAATCCGGAAAACAGCGTGAACGGCAAGATAACGTTTATTTATTATTAAGTTGGCATTCATTTTGAAGTAAACGTACTACACGTAGTACATACCACTCACTACGAACATTATTGTAATATAATTAATGTTTTACCCATGTAAGCCCTTATTTTGAAGTATTAGGTACCTACATTTTATTGATCCCCCCCTCCCCCCAAAAAAGATGAATCTGAAGATTGATAATCATTTGCTGATAATTGATCTTGATGAATGGTTGATAATTTTCCTGTTTGAATTTTATACTCCACTGAGTTCCAGAAAAAAATTATAATAATGTAGCATGACTGTGTAACAAGTCAGGCATCCAAGCATTTTCCATCCTCCGGATCAAGAAATGATTAAGTAACATCTACAAAATCACCAACCATCCAATATGAAAGAAAAAAAAAAAAAAAAATCAAAAAAATTTTAAAAAAATCAAAATCACCAACTATCGATTACATTTCGATCAGCTCTAATTTGAACGGAGATTAGGCCTCTTTTGCGATTCACACTCGTGTTTTGATTTATATATATATATATTTCAAAATAAACACTTAAATTTTCGTAGGAAGCGAACGGTTTGTCCTACAGAGCTCCGCGTGGTCTCAAAAAATTCTAAAAATTCTATAGAATCTTAAATTGAAGGAAAAACAATACCTTTATATCGAAATTTTTTGAGTTACAGCGTTTTCAAAATTTCAAAATTGATTTTGGAACCCTTAGAAGTGACCTACCTCACCCAAAAGCTTCGGGGCACAACTAGACCCCAAATGGAGCCTACATACCAAATTTCATCAAAATCGGTCAATACTAAGTGGCAAAAGTGCCGCGTACGGCGGACGGACGGCCAAATTTTTATTCGATTTTTGGATTCTACGTACCTTGAAACGTAAACCATCAAATTTTGAGGGGGTGTTAAAATTTTTTTTTTCTTGGTCGATTCCAAAGGTTCATTATTGAAAATAATGAACCAAAATTGTTCTGTACGTCATGGACGCTGAATGTTGTTCCTCAGTTTTGTTTAAACTTTTATATAAACTTCTTCGACCGAACTTCTATCTTCTTCCAACTTTTCCCTCCATCATGGAACGTCCTAACACAATAGGAATACAAGGCTAGGTTAGGAGTCCCCACCGGTAATCGGTAATCAGACCACCTAGTTAACGATTTTGATTGTCGTTGTTGGCAACTTCATTGAATTTTTTCAATATAAGTCGTCTTTCGGTTTCACTGACGTTCTCAAAGCAACGAAATTGGTGGCACTTACAATCTAACCCTACCTCATGATTGCTGGCCCTAAGAATCTTCATAACGTCACGAATGCTGGTTTCTTTCCCTTCTTGGCGGTTTACTCAGCGGTCCCTTCTTCGACCTCACTCAAATCATTACCACTTTCCATTTTGGATCGATCCGTAAATTGAGTAGGTACCTTTCAATTCTGAAAACAACGTAAACACGCTGGCGAGAAACAAAACAGTAGTGACCTGTGAATGTGTACCTAGATTACAGAAACGCTCCACAGAACGACGCCAATCTGGTGAATTTAGGGGGTTTAAATCCCCCGTCATCGGACTCCGACTGTTATTCTCCCAAATCCCGTGGACCATGATGGTTCTTCCCCAGCACGCCCATTCTATTGCCCCTAATATTACAGGAGTACGAATGTTTTTGCTATTTTACTCGTTACCATCTGAAAGTTCACTGCAGACGCCACTAGATACCAGCGAAATCTCAATTTCCCCCTGCAATTAGCAGCAATTAAATGTTTTCCCCCCTAGTTTTGCTCTACATAAATTTACGACTGCAGTTTTCTATCAGCGAGTGATGTGACTCTGCTGGGAAAACAAATGAGGGAAGAAGTCTGGAGAGGGGCTACCGAGCTCCCAATTACTGTGAGGAGGAAGCTAAATAAAATCCAGGAAGGCGGCTCGTAACTCTTGAGCCTCTGCCACTAATTGTTGGGACTTTTTCATTGTTATTTGCTCTTGAGCAATTATTTATGGTTACTTGGGTTGAAAAATACTCACTATCAATGAACAGAAAATGCTAAGGGAAAATCACCAACAAGTTGGTGGAAAGGTTCAATCGAAATAAGTTTCCCAAATGGGTGCTCCGAACAGCTTCCTCATTTCAATAACATGATTGTGTTCCGATCTCCTGAACGTCAGTCCCCAACTATTTAAGGTTTACTGCAAATTATTACCCAAAGGTTTATTATTTTCTGTATACATCACCCTTCAGTATAGATCACTGGTTTTCCTTCAATATCACTTACCAACATCTATATTCTCCTTTGACCCTCTCTCTTGAATTTCAGCTTCCTGCGTTCAATGGGATTGAAAATGGCTTCGGAGCTCACTCAGTTAATCAGTGATCTTCCAGGCGTCTTCAGCATTCAAGCTCCGAAGCCATTTTCAATCCTATTGAACGCAGGAAGCTGAAATTTGAGAGGGATGGTCAAATGAGAATACAGATGTTGGTAGGTGATATTGATAGAAAACCAGTGATCTATACAGAAAATAATAAAATTTTGGGCAATAATTTGCAGCGCTTTTTTTACCAACCCCAAATGGAGCCGTAAACCAAATTTGAACCAAATCGGTTCAAGGTTGCTAGGAAAAGTGCCGCATACGGCGGACGGACGGAAAATTTTTTATTCGATTTTCGGATTCTACGTACTTTGAAACGTAAAACGTTTTTTCTTGCTCGATTCCAATGGTTATTATTGAAAATAAAAACCAAAATCTGACAGTTATTTGGTAGGTATGAGAAAATGAAATTTGAAGAATTTCATGTTTTTGCTTGTGTAGACATTACCTCCGGTCCGGGAGCGATAAAATTGTTATCGAATAAATTTAGTCAAGTTTCGTCCGTGTCAAGGAATTGCAGGTACACAGACAGACCCAAAACCAAAACTGGAATGCGAATGGATTTTTTTTTTTTTTTTTTTTTTACTTTCCAGAAGAGAGTGTGTTTTTGCTACCTTTGATAGACTTGAAAGCAATTAAATCACAAATTAAATACTCGAAAATTTTTTTTTTTAATAATTAGTTACTTGCCAGAATAATTTTTTGTTCAAAGGTCTAATGACGAAATATTGACATTCTAAGTTGAGAATGAAATACCAATTTTAATTCACAATTAATTCCATCCTGAGTTTACGTATTATTATGATAATGTAAAGACATAATTATGTATCCATCGTGCTTGATCTATACAAATCCTTCATCTCGACCATGTACCATTTAGTAGCTGATGGCGGTTATGAGCACTATTTCCAGTGATAGGTTGAATTTTGCGCAAGATGATTTCTGTCATCGGTTCTAATCAAGGACGATCTCGAGAGCCAAACGAATCCATTTGAGTCTCTCATTGCGAAGCTGAACCTGGAAAGATCCAGTTCTTGGATCGAATCTCAATGAGCTGAGATCTCAATAAGTGGGTATAACTGTGCCATTGGGTTGGAACCTCTGACCTATCAGCAAAGTAACATTAATTCAAAATTCATGGTAATTTTTGGGAACCTAATAGTAAGAATACCCATTATTTCTCTACCTTCTCTTTAATATTACTGATATATGAGCTCAAATTTGAAAAATTCCTACTAGTCTGTACATAAAATTCAGCCAATCCAAAGATAATGCCCCTGACGTGAGGAGGGAACAATATACGATTGGTCAAACCGAAGTAAATTGAAATAATAATGTTATTCTTCTTCATATAGCATTGAGTGGAATTCATCACATAATATATAAAACAACATAACACATCCTGTCATAAATCTTCTCCTGGATGTGTATATTTACTAAACATTTATTAGGACAATATTGCTGAACAAACGTTTTGTATTTATGAGTGATGAGTTAGTTTAATATTACCGATGAAAAAGGTTGATTACTGACTACGGCAGGTACAGCATCCCCGTGGGTTCCAGAAATACGGATCTTTTCATGAATTTGACTGTTTCCTTTCTCTGAAAATATTGATAATGAGGAACAGCGTTTGTCTCGTCATCAGCTTTCTTTTCGAACGCGAGGCGCCGCCTGTGATATTCACGTATGGAAATCAGGCGACTCATGACATTCATGACGAATAATTCGGTACACCTACTCGCATTTCACGGGTCATATTCTGGGACGAGTCTCTCAACTCATTCGCTGAACTACGTAGGTGCTTTCTTTTTCCAACTAACTACTCTCTTTCTCCATTAAGTTTCAAGGATGTAACAACATAATTACGATGCAGTTTTGTTCAATCGTGATAATCAAGTATTTTAGTGTTTATTAGGTAAAAAGGTCTAATGCGAGATTTCACTCTAATTTCCTCAGATTTAGGCCTTCAGAGCATTTTCTTAGAATCGACATTTTCAGACTCACCCTAAGGTTGTACCCACCTATTTGAAAAAAAAATTGGTTTCCCGCCGATCCGCATTTCAGGTGGTGGTGAGTAAAAACCGTAATGCCAATTCTTTTGGATAGTCTTTGTGGTATTCGATTTAATGCAGTTGATGGACATTCTTATAGATTTTATAAGGTCAACAACGAAATAAGCGTTCGTGAGTAGGATCTCTATAACTGATATAAACGTTGATGGGACAGGTGGTGGGTATTGAAGCCAGCGCTGGTGGGAATTCCAATTAAATGCATTCTACTCTCGAATCGTGCTCGCATTCAGATCAGCTTTCAAGTAGGTTACCAACATTGGAGGGAGTGAATGACAAATCCATATGCCTGAATTCTTGAGGTGGATGGACTAGAAGGTAGGTTGCAGGAACTGTGTGTGGAATTTCTATAGATATTTTATTAAACCCCTTCTCTAGTTTAGTCGTTTCAGTCAGGATTGGATTGTCTTTTGTCTTGTAAAATCAAGCGAATTCATTAAATGGGGTCAGTTCGGTTGTGATAAATATTTTTACGATCTTGCTCAGTAGGGCAGAACATCTACTTCAAAGAACTAATATCGGAGAAATAATAGGTGCGAACACAAGTTTCAGTTAGTCATTCAACACAAGAACTGAGATTTTAGTTAATTTTTTTCTAATTAGGTAACATTTGGAATCGAGTAAAAAAAATGTAAACCCCCTAAAAATTTGATAGTTTACGTTTCGAGGTACATAGTATCCAAAAATCGTATAAAAAGTTTTCTTTCCGTCCGCCGTACGCGGCATTAGGTATTCTTAGTTACCATGGACCGATTTTGATGAAATTTCGAAATTAAAAAATAATGTTTGAGCTCTGTAGGACCAACCGTTCACTCCCTAGGAGGTCTTAAAGTTGGGACGAATAAAAAACTAGAAACACGAATGTGAATAGCAGATGAACGTTCACAAACGGAAATATGCCAAATCTCCGTTCAAAGTTCAGCTATCAAATAATTCAATTTTCTTTTATCTCTCTTCGAATAGAGTTTTATGTCTCTCAGTTGTTCTTCCCTAGCAACCAAGAACCAAATTCCGTTATGCATATGAGGACCCTTTACTCTCCGCTGGTAGGTGCTTCCTGTTTCAAAATAAGCTTGATAATGAAGCTCGCGCTTTGGCAATTCCTGACAATGCAAAGCCGTGTTCTTCGCAGATGAGGATCTTAATAGGGAATTTAAAAAAATGGTTCTGTAAAAATTTGCACCTTTTTTTTAAATTAGAAATTCTTAAACAATTAATTCATAGGTACAATAACCAACTATTGCTTCCGCAACGATCCGCAACATTGTTCAAGGATTGCCCCTCAATTTACTCCATTAAAAACTGTGGAACTAAAACTTTCTAATGGTACTTCATGGACTTAGATACTTCTTAGACCATTTGTATTTCTGATGAATTTCTTGTCCTGCCTTATCGGGAACGTACGTATGGTCCTCTGGATGGTCTCATTCGATTTCAAAAGTTGAGTACGCTTCGAATTGATGAAAAAAACGATATCTTTATGACAAAAGTTTTCGAGTTAAGGCATTTTTAAAATGTCATCAGTCTCCATTTATTAATCCTTAATTAATACTGCAAGTAACCTAAAGTTTCGAGTAATAATAAACCGATAACAAACCTGCTTAGTCTTTCAAAAATATGTGTAAAAAATGCTTATGATCCAGTCAGTATTCATCCATGTTTTTCTATAGTATCATCGGTTTAACGGAGAAGGGCACTATGTCCGAAAGTCCCATTTTCAGAAAAGCGCATTTCAAGTTGGGAGTGCCTCAAAATCGGGCTATCTTCAGCTTAGAAATTCGCAGATTACTGAAACCCCGGCTTTAGACTCTTTAACATGTTTTAGTTTATGCTGTAGAATTTCAAAACCATAAATCAACGTTGAGAACCAATTCGGATCATTTCTGACTCAAAGGACCCCGACTTAGTGCCTTTCCCCGGACTAAAAACAGCTTAGTGCTCTTCTCCTGACTATCCTTACTGAATTTCAAAAACATTTTCAATTCCGTGATAGATTTTACTGTGGGTCCCGATCCACTTGACACCGATCCATGGAAACATACTACATTGAGCCCGAGGCGTTGTAAAAGCAGAGCAACGGCAGCACGGAGCAACGGAGTGCTGGAGGGGGATTCGCGAGATTGCGTTGTTGCGTTTTGTTTGAACCTCTTCTTTTTTTGGGGGTACCGACTGAAATCAATCACCTTGTAATCGCCACTGAAATCATACCGGTAGCCGATGGACGATGGATCTTCTTTTCGGTAGATGAAGCTCTTCACTTTTAACCAGTTGACAGGGTCGCCAGCTTGATCGATCTTCCTGTTAGAGATGGATGTTGCTACAAGTGTTTTTAGGTCCAAGAAGTCTTTGAATTCCATCTCTTTCGTTGTGAACGGATTCTTTCGTCTCGCCAGTTTGGAAATGTTTTCCCAATCATAGATGGAAAACACATCCATGTTTTTTTTTTTTTTGGAAGTCTCTATTGAACTGTGCATGGAATCAACCTCCATGTATGAATACCCACTTTCCATGAATTTTTGTTCGATGATCTGTAAAGTTGGGTGGGTTTGAACCACATACATAAGTAAAGCAGATATCTGAATATTTCTGCTCTGGCCTCCACAGGTGTCAGAAAAGATGGTGAGGTGAGTCGGACGACAATCGAAGCATTTTCCCGTAATAAATGGCACTTGACGAAAATCGCAATATTCTTGACAGGAGAAAGGCACTGTCGTCCAATCTCCGTTTACTACTGGCTAGAGCTTTGACAGGTGAAAGGCACACTTCTCCAAACAATCTTCCTAATGCCTTTCTCATGTAAATATTCAACTGTATTATGACTTAGTGCTTCTTGAAGCTGCGTTTCCTTGGTTTCCTGTTGATCTGACACTAAAATAGACCACATCAATCGAAAGAGCGTGAATAATTACTGTAAGAACCGCAATAACTCGAAAATCGAAAAAATTGACATGATGCCTTTCTCCTGTAAGCCGACGGTATGTAAGTTGCTAAGGTGGGTCTTCTATATCTCGCAGCTGTAGAAATCAGATGAAAGTATCAACTTTACCTTCAGAATTAGACAAATTATTATTTGAAGTTTAAAACTCTCAGCTGGGACGCCCTGTCACGGAGGGTGGCAGAAATTAGGTGTAGTCAACCCCGTCTATGGGGTTGAAGGTGGCTGGGCGGAGGTGAGGAAGAAGGAGAAAGATAAAGATGATTTCTGATGATGAAGGTGGTTCAACTTGCTTCGGCTTTGGTCTGAGGTCCAGAGATTATTTATGCATGTGCGCCAGCTGCTTCTATCAAATCTGGGGGTGTACTAGCCGACACCGTTGGCCCAATCCACTATCAACCTCCAGAGATCATCTTCTCACGGTATATCTCCGATGAATAACAAGGTTTTGGAGTGTAATTCTTCTGACTTTCTCGTGTCTAAAACACCCTTTCATCCCGAACCTGTATTCCATTGGTATACTAGTCTGTGGTGAATTTAGCGACTCTTAAGTATTGAGTAAATATTCTAAGGTCTAAACTTTTTTCCCAATAATAATTTGGAAGATAATTCAACGGCGACATTGTGATTTGCGACACTTGGCACCCTCCAGTGTTTTTTTTTTTTTTAATTCCCATATTGTAGTCTTGTAACTGTTCTACTGATTTTAGATAAATTCATCATTACTTTATTTGAAGCAAACGTTTTTACATTGGTTTACAAATCGTATTTGGATCGTATCCATTCTTTTGGGAGAAAATGTCTTAGTTGAATTGCACAATGGACATTCCGATCTGCTAATGATGCATTTTAAGAAGTTATATCTGGATTATACAACCCTGAGTTTTGTGGCCTCATTCAACCGATTTTTATTGACTAGCATTCCTTTATAAAGTGAAATACCCGTGATTCACCGCTCAACTATCTTGTGGTCCAAAATTATATTTCACAATGATTATTACTTGTTTCCATAGTGGTTAAATTGTTGTTTGGCAACTATTAAATAATAATTATGTTCCTTCAATAAAACAAGAGATTATGAATGGCGATTCCCTTGTCATTTCCCCCCCCCCCCCTTGGAAATAACTATGATTGGGTCAGTTGGTCGAGAAATTTTTTTGAGGAAACTTATGGCAAATGGACGTCTTGTGGGTATGGCACATAGCCTCATAACCTCGTATTTGACATGATAATGGTAATGAGACATGAGGATTTGGGATGATCGGGCAAACAAGTTCCTAGTAAGAAAATCATGTTTGAGAGTATTTAAATTTGAGTATGTTCGATGGAGACGGCTCAACTCGGATTTATCTACCGGAATTGGATGAAAAATGTCGATTAAATCTCAATTAAATTTAAAGGGACCATGCAGAGCCCAAACCATCCAATTCCCAGAAATTTCTTCGAAATCGAATGAAAACTTTAGTTGATTCAAGGATTTTACGTTTGCCGTACCTAACTAACTAGCCCCGAAATTCTGGGAAGTTGGAAAGTATATAAAGAGCATTTCACACATTCCCTGGTAATTTCATTGAAATCGGATTGTAAGTTTGCATAGTTTTGCTCTTTACAAGGATTTGTGGTCACAGACAGATTAAAACTTACGGAGACAGATGCGAAGAGCTTTAATTTATGTGCAATCATATGGGTAAACACACAGAAAGGCAACGTGTGGGGGTTGTGGTTGGAGTCATACGTTTCAGACTTACCTAAGCCTGTTGATATAGGTGTTGGAACCTACCTTCTTCTCGTTTTTGGTTTGTTATTTTCAATAATAAACCTTTGGAATCGACCAAGAAAAATTTTTTCTTTAACCCCTCAAAATTTGTTGGTTTCCGTTTCAAGGTACGTACTCGTAGAATTCAAAAATCGAATAAAAGTTGGGCCGTCCGTCCGCGGCACTTTTCCTACTTAGCATTGACCGATTTTGATGAAATTTGGTATCTAGGCTTCATTTGGGGTCTAGTTGTGCCCCGAAGATTTTGGTTGATGTAGGTCACTTCTAAGGGTTGAAAAATAAAGTTTGAAATTTTGAAAACGCCCTAACTCAAAAAATTTTGATATTAAGATATTGTTTTTCCATCAATTTAAGATAATATAGAATTTTTTGAGACAACGCGGAGCCCTGTAGGACAAACCGTTCGCTCCCTACGAGATTTTAAGGGTTGGACTTACAATAAATCAGAAACACGAGTGTGAATCGCAAAAGAGGCCTAATCTCCGTTCAAATTATAGCTGACCGAAATGCGATCGATGTTTTTCTTCAAGTTGGTTGGTAGTAAGAATGGAAAAGCCGTCTCCTTTGCAGACGAGTGATCTATATAGAAAAATAAAAACCTTTGTGTAATAATTTGCAGTGTTTTGTACTCGTGAATCACTGTTTTTGTTATCACTGTTGATAAAATATTAATCCTGTAATGGTATTAGTTTGCAACTATTTCTTGAGCTGCGCTCTGTGGACGTCATGGTTCCTCGGAAATCATCTCTCTTCGTGATACCGCAGATATTTTTACGTCCCTGCGCTCCATATGGATCCGGAGCCGAACGAACGATCGTGACTATTTCTAGTTATCTGACATTGACGTGTAGTCAGCGCTCAATTCCATGGTCGCCAATCAGTTTAGTTCTTCTTTTACTCGGTCGCTCACTGGGTTCATATATGACCGCCACATTTCACTTATGATTGTACAAGAATTGTAGAGAAGACACCCTTCCCTTCACTTCAACTTTTTGGTTTTTTATTTTCAATAATGAACCTTTGTAATCGACCAAGAAAATTTTTTTTTAACACCCCCTCAAAATTTGATGGTTTACGTTTCAAGGTACGTAGAATCCAAAAATCGAATAAAAATTTGGCCGTCCGTCCGCCGTACGCGGCACTTTTGCCACTTAGCATTGACCGATTTTGATGAAAGTTGGTATGTAGGCTCCTTATGGGGTCTAGTTGTGCCCCGAAGATTTTGGTTGATGTAGGTAACTTCTAAAGGTTCAAAAATGAATTTTGAAATTCATTGAATTGAAAACGCCCTTACTCAAAAAATTTTGATATAAAGGTATTGTTTTTCCTTCAATTTAGGATTCTATAGAATATTTAGAATTTTTTGAGACCACGCGGAGCTCTGTAGCACAAACCGTTCGTTCCCTACGAAAATTTAAGGGTTGGACGTACGATAAATCAGAAACACGAGCGTGAATCGCAAAAGAGGCCTAATCTTCGTTCAAATTATAGCTGACCGAAATGCGATCGATATTTTTCTTCATGTTGGATGGTTGGTGGCTTTGCAGACGAGTGATCTATATAGAAAAATAATAAACCATTGTGTAATAATTTGCAGCGTTTTTTTGTTGGCGAGGAACGGGCCTCCCATTTTACCGTAGTGAGTATTTAGCGAAATCGCTTATAAACGTTCAGGGGAAACTCCAATGTATCAGTTGATTGTCTGAAACGGTTTCCGAGAATTTCAGTAGTCAATGCGTACGCGGAAAACCCCTAAGGCAATGTTTCTGTCTGGTACGAGCAGTATCTTTTCTCTTAAGATTGTCTCCCTCAAAATTCTAGGTGCTAAACCTCCAGTCGCGACCATTTTCCGGAATTTCATTTGTCGATGTGTTTCCCGGCTTGAAGATAAACACGTCTCACATGCTCACACCTCTCAGAATTCTCGAGACACGGAAGTTCTCGACTAGGCTGAAGTTTATGAATTTTGAAAAATGTCACGTATACCCTGGTTTGGAAAACTGCAGATGGATTTCATGCCCACTTCAGAACCATAGAAGCTGAATGGATGGAATATTTAGGTCCTTGAGAGACGATATAATACTCTCACTATAAGCACTTCGATAGATGATAGTAAGCACAAGTTATCTTTATTATTAAAACGCTGCAAATTATTACACAATGGTTAATTATTTTACTGCATAGAACGCGGCTTTTCCTTCAATACTATCCTCCATCAACAAGTTCCCTATCTGAGAGTTGTGGGTGCCTTCATTACGAAATTCGATTCTTGGTTGCTAAGGAAGTACAACTGAATACAACGATTACATTATTCTTATCAGTTGACATTTTAGGGCCGGTTTCACCAACATTTTGATCGGAGTTCGAGGGCCGATTCAACTACTGAACCGAGAAAATGGGTTTCACCAGAGGCGATCAACGCCTTCCTCGGTTCATCCGGCGTTTGGCGCTGATCGCTCAATTTTGGCTGGTTAATCGGTTTGATCTTCGTTTAAAGCGACGGACGTGGACGCCATTGTTATTTTTCCTATTCCGTCGAGCTGTTTTTCGTCTGTGTTTTGCTGGAGTTTTTATCATGTCACGAGCTTTGGTGCGCACCTTCTCGTAGGTATCATACGGGAGTGAGAAAGGACAACGAAATTGTGAACCATTTCATTATTCGCGGTCCCTAACAAATCCATCGCAGGACGTCGCTATTTCAGCCTACAAGTTTCGTTACCATCTCAGATATTTCCGTTTCCCAGTTGCTGTGTGCATTTTACGTACCTATTGTGAGTAGTTGCTTTTGCTGATGTTAATCATTATGAAAATAAAACTGTTACATACCTATATGGTATCTGGTGAATACATATTTTTTCGCAAGATCCCCTCTTCATATTTCCTTTTTTCTCGTTAGGTGTTTACTAAAGATTGCTTACTTACGTCGTTTATATTCTTGTATAGTTGTTTGATTGAATGATTATTCTTATTATTTGATTACGCATTACCTATCTCAAACAATTATGCCGAAAATTCTTTTCTTATTATTTACCTACGAATTTATTTTTGTTTGCACCATAATCAGCATAGGTAGGTAGGAGAAAAAAGAACCGATTTGTTGCAACATAAGATTGACTTGGAGAAATGTGTAAGCAGATGAACAAATCAATTCATACGTATCACGTTTTATTGAATACAATAATTATAATTTTAATTCATTCATTCTTATAAAATGCGTACATAGAATTTCACACAAGTACCGATCGTAGTAGTATTTCATGAATGCTGAAGTGATAATGGGTTTTCTTGACATGAAGAATGAAATTCACCTTATTTGTTCAGAAAATACGTCACACAGTTCGTAGCCTGTTATCCGAAATCTGAAACAAAAATTTGCATCCGCACATTATTAAGCAGTTAGCTATGTCTACTAGCTCAGAGTAGTTGAAAGTAACGGTGAGTAGGTACCTATATGGTTTAGGAGTCATGCAGTAAGGCACATTTGTAGAAAAACCCAGAGAGCCTGGAAGAGGGAATCACCAGGGATAAAAGTAGGTAAATGTACTCACGTTGATGAAGTAGGTAGACGTCCAATCGAAAATCTGAACTCCAACAATCATAATGAACTCATGAACAACACAAATTATAGCGCTGAAAGAGGATAGTTGACGTATTGATGAAATATCGCGGATTGAATGAAGTCATAACTATCGAAAAAGTGATTCTGCGGGAAAACTGTCACAAAACAATGTCGTTATCTCTCGTATCACCTGCCAGATCAGAGTTGTACGACGATTTTCGATGCTTCGATGGTGAAGAAGAAGTTTACCAGAGATCAACGAAAACGCCGTTCCTGAGAACCCGTTCAACTTGGTGAAACCGAAACAAATTTTGACTGGAGATCAATCTCAGTTTACTTTAAACGCAGTTTTCGTCGAACGGAGTTAATGGATTGTTGGTGAAACCGGCCCTTAACGGATATTAGGCCAATTTCAGCGTGTTTTAGTATTATTTATTGCTTGGCTAACACTGAAGTCCTCTTAGGGAGCGAACGGCTTGCCCTACAAAACTGTGGGTGGTCCATTTCGATTCAAAAAATTGAATTCTATTTTAAATTGGTGGAAAAACAATAACTTTATATCGTGAGTTTTCGAGCTAGGGCGTTTTGAAAATTACAACCCCTATTTTGCACCCCTTAGAAGTTACTGACACCAACCAGAAGCGTTGCGGTACAACTAGACCTCAAATGGAGCCCATATACCAAAAACCAAATTTCGGTTCAACAAAATCGGTCCATGGTAACTAGGAATAGCTAGTGCCGCGTACATTCGATTTTTGGATTTCACGTACCTTCCTTGAAACGTAAACCATCAAATTTTGAGGGGGTGCATACAATCTTTCTCGATTGAGAAGGTTTGTTATTGAAAACCATTAACCAAAATCCGGGAGTTGTCTGAACGTATATACACGAACTCCAGCTAATCTGTTTAGCCGATCTAGCTGACATTGGATCTCTTACATTTGGGTCAGACAGTAAGCAAACTAGGATTTCTGATGATCCTCTCCTTCATCTTCGTTCACAACGTGGCATCCCTCCACAACCGTGATTAGGAGAAATAATTACTTTCTCTCTTTTTCTTGTTGGTTACCGTGATTGTATTAGCCGTTTTGGTGCCTTTCTGGGACTGCTGAGAACAAATGACTAAGGAGCGACCTAAATTCGCTCCTGTATACCACACGAAGCTGATATTCCAGATTCAGTCTCCGGGGCTACCGAGTATGGTTATTTTGAGCGAAAAAATAATCTTTTATGCCTTTTTCAACTCTCAGCGTTAAGATGATTTTTCACTTGATTACTGAAGACGGTTTTAACCTCCTATTTCTAAAATATTCAACCAAACATCAAAAATTGATCCCATATAAATTTGCAATAAAAATGGGGTTTCCATGTGTGAAAAAACAAAGTTGTGTTGCGTTGCGTACGTGTGCAACAAGGTCATATATTAAAATAGGTAATAATTAAAATAATAAAAAAATCACAGAATTTTCAGTTTTAGATGGGGTTTTTGTCTGGTGGGACACCCTGTATGAGGCTTTTCATCGAATTCTTCGACCCACCAATCGCTTTATGATTTTAATGATCTTGATATCAATAGTTTCACAATTTGCTTGATATCCGTGGTTAATCGGCGAATGACTGCAACATTACCAAGTTAATCCGTCACTGGTACTTCCATTACATTCCGATTTTGTACTGCTGGAAGCAGAACGAGGAGGTCCATTGAGAAAACTGCGCCTCCCATAACTCCATCCTGCCAGCTAGCGGGTTCAGCATTGTCTCCCTCGACTCTGTCCGCTGGCCCACATACCTTCCTCAGTTTCTTTCGAGGCCTCCAGAGGCTGCAACAGGTGCATTTCCGTTCCATCCATCTCAACTATCCTTCTCTCTATGTTGCGAATTTGCCAGCTCATTGAATGCACTTGTTATTAAGTTTCTTGTACTTTTGACAACTTGGGTGAAGGCACACGGCGATGTATTATTACGAGATGTAATTATATGAGATGAAGGACCTGGTGTACGGGGGTATTGGCTTCTCCTTAGTAAGGTATGACCATAAAATAGGAGCCTTCAAAAGGTTGCCTCCCAGCAGTCTGTGCCCTTCTGGCTCCCTATTCTCATCCTTAAGTCGCTGTATTTTTCGGATTTTCCTTCTTCAAGTCCCAGTCAACCCGGGTATATAGTACCTATATTTAGTCATTAGTGTATACCTAGTAGGTAAGTTTTATTTCCCAAGTTAATTCAAACTTTTGAAATTGCCAATAGACGTGCTTTTATTTATTTCTCCGTTCAATCAGTCGAAACTCTCAATGAAATGAATACCTTGGAAAATCTGAGCAACTGAAAAAATTGGATGATTGTCCTAGTCTTGAAGATCGGAAGGTCAAGGCTTGAACAACTATCTTTTCTACCTACCCGTACCTACCATAACATATATCTATAATTCAACATTATTTTGTTACAATATTGATTTGATTGATTAATTGATTTTGTACCAACAGCCATTAGCTGGTTCCCGTCAGGTCACCGTAGTTGAGGCCAATCCGGGAGATTATCTGGATTAGTGACCGAGTTGACCTCGTAGAACGTTTATCAGGTCCTAAGAAATTCCCGGTTTGGGCAGTTGGTGTTCACTTGAGCGGGTGAGGCAAGAAGTAGCCTTGTATAATTATGCGCATGGGTCGGAAAAACTTTATTGTTATTTTTAATCTAAACTAGACCTCATTCTGAGACTTTTGACACCAACCGCGACCTTTTCAAAGTTTCAAATTATTATTACGTCACAGTGGGCTGGGGGGTCCCGCCCAAAAAGAGAACTGCTGGTGTCAAAATTCTCAGGATGAGTTCTACTTTCGATTAAAAATCTTGAAAAAGTCATGCGTACACCCAATTCTGATCTTCCATTTGGAAGACAGCTGATGACGTCCGCGACGCCAGGAATGGCAGTTGGTCGTAAATTCAACCTGAGATGGTTGAATTTTAATTCACTTACCTACCTTAATTTACATTGGTTTGTTTCAGGTTGGTAACATATTACTGAAGTTGTACTTCTACTCACGTAAGTCTTTATACGTCTGTGCAACCTATATGATATACAGAGATCATTTTGAATATGTTTATCTTCCATTATAGTTGTTAAATTCAATTTGCAAGTTTACCAACCTCTCTAACGTAGGACACGTCAAAGTTTCGATTTAACCTACATTTGTCAGCGCTGAGGACGTGTTCTATTCATATCAACTCTTTGGGCTAAATTTAACATACCTAGTCCCTCGTACTGTTTGTTTCAGAATTAATTTACGATCATCTGCGCAATAGAAATTGATTTATTGACGAGTCAGTGCTAAATTGACCCCGGGAATTCCCCTAACCACTCTTTCAATGCAATTCCTGGAATAATCGCGCATTCCCTTCATTCTCAAAAAGATTAGTGGGAGCCTGCGTCTGTTTTCATGAAAATTGAATAAACTTGTATTGTTGAGAGCTCGTCCTAGTTGCTATCACTCTCTAGATAATGAAATAGGATTTTGACGAGGAAGACAAGAGATATTCTATTATCTCCAAGGCCGTTCAAGACCCTGTGCCCGCTTCCTATTGGCAGATGGATAGTTGAGTGTCGCGATCGGAGGTTATACGAGTAGTTAGCTGCTTCCAGGAGCGGAACTCTGCACCATGTCTAATAGAATATTTAACGAGCACTATTGTACATTACCTAGCAGAAAACTCGACTAACCAACAAAATTCATCCCAAACCCATATTATGATTTAATCGCAAAACATAGGAGAATAAAAATTGTGAAAACATTGTTGTCCATTAAAATCTACATTTCTTTCTATCTTGCGTCACAGAGCATTCTCAATTACATCTGCTGGTCTGGCTAATTTCTTATTCCAAACAAAACTACATAGACAGATTTTGGTGAAACTTGGAGTTCGTACAGGTTAGTCCTGTTGCGCTTCCCCTATGAATTTCCCAGCATTGCTCATCCTGCTCCGTAAACTCAAATCTCAATACCACCAACAAACGAAGACATTCGACACTCAAAGCGTTCGCGAAAGTTCCTATTTTCATAAACAACTAACAAAATGTTAGAAAATAGTGAGAAAAATTAAGAAAATGCTGAGGTAGTCTGTATAACCTACTTTGACTTGGAGTTAATAAAAGGAAAGAATTGTTTTTACTATTGTGGGTTGGAATATTATTTCCCTTTAAAATTATTGTTCAACTATCTCTTGAACGAAGTTTCCCATAATGTCACTGGTTTCAGGCCAATCTGTGGCAGCCCGATAAATCCCTACAAACATTTTCATATATTCATTCTCAGTGACCCATAGAATTCCAGCGAAAGTTCAGGCAATAGGGATGAAGGTTTCATTTCAGAAATTTATTTGCGGTTGTTTATTTTTATGGAGTTCTCATGTCCTCATAGTGTCTACTATATAATCAGTTATGTTTGTGACGTCATTGTGGCAAATACTCAACTGTTACATCAATAAATAGCAATAATGAAAATTATTGAGATACTTTTCCGGTAAATCGTCTGATAAGTTCAATGTAGTTGTCTTGATAGGAATTTCCTTATAGGTGCACACGTCATCCCAAGTACCAGTACAGGATATGCACCCCTGGTCTGGTCCCTTGACCAGATTCGAGTGGATTAGAGGAGATGGATGGAGGAGATGGATTAGAGATCATCATCCTATCATAACTCGGAGAATCCTGGGAAGGAAGATCCTGAGGTGAACACATTCAATATAACTTGAAATTGGAGTGTCTTTCGGAGCATTTCCAGAACTTGACTTAGGCTCCACCACATCACTGAAGGTTCCAGGACCTCTGGTGACCCTAATCTGATATCGTTGAGGTGGTAAATGGTTCATACATGTCCCTGACCCATAGTGTTGCATCCGCCATGATCATATATTATGGAATAGAGGTCATCCGGCTATGCTGACCATAGCCACGGGATTATAGTACTCACGAGTACTCATCAAAATCAAAAAATCCTAGAAAGGCGGGTCCTTATTTCAAGATGAATATGATTTGAAATGCCTTCTGGGCGTTGCCCTATATCGCCACGGGATCTATGAACTCTCAACGCACCATTCAAAATTCCTTGGACTCCAAAGATGAAATCCACTAAGGTTAAACCAGTCTGAATTTAGACCGGATCCTGAGATTTGACTCACTTAAGGCGTATGAAAATCCGATTTTTGGTTTATTATTTTCAATAATAAACCTTTGGAATCGACCAAGAAAAAAAATGTTTAACACCCCCCCAAAATTTGTTGGTTTACGTTTCAAGGTACGTAGAATCCAAAAATTGAATAAAAATTCGGCCGTCGGTCCGCCGTCCGCGGCACTTTACCCACTTAGCATTGACCAATTTTGATAAACTTTGGTATATGGGCTCCATTTGGGGTCTAGTTGTGCCCCGAAGATTGTGTTTGATGTAGGTCACTTCTAAGGGTCGAAAAAAAAGGTTTGAAATTTTGAAAACGCTCTAACTCAAAAAATTTTGATATAAAGGTATTGTTTTTCCATCAATTTAAGATAGTGTAGAATTTTTAGAATTTTTTGAGACCACGCGGAGCCCTGTAGGACAAACCGTTCGCTCCCTACGAGATTTTAAGGTTTGGACGTACGATAAATCAGAAACACGAGTGTGAATCGCAAAAGAGGCCTAATCTCCGTTCACATTATCGCTGACCGAAATGCGATCGATGTTTTTCTTCATGTTGGATGGTTGGTGGTGGCTTTGCAGACGAGTGATCTACATAGAAAAATAATAATTCATTGTGTAATAATTTGCAGCGTTTTGGAGAGTTGTTAGGGGATAACGTAATTCAAACCTTGATATGACGGCGGTTGCACCAGGCCTAATACTCGTAGATGATACTAATTGTAGACCAATCTCTGAATTGCAGTTGACTGGAAATGACTGGCAGTTGCCAACTACAATTTCTCAAATAAATGCCCACTAACACCTCAGGTACTTGAATTTCATCGCTAGACTTGATCTAGGCCATTCAATCCGGGATCGTACATTCATTTTTTCTTATAACGAAGTTTTCCAGATGAACGATCCATCAGTGGACGGACCTGGTCGGACCTCCGTTATGCGCTTGGAGTTAGTGGACCGTAAAGGAACTTAAGCCCTCCTCTCCACCAGGCTTGTTTGGTTCCCCTCATCGCCCGCACTCCTACAATCGGGAAAGCGAGACTTTCTGCTGATTTTCTTGTGGAAGTACAGAGGCTTGACTTCCTTTTTCCAACTTCGCCCTGACAACCTGACCTATTATATTAAAGGAGCTACCAATGACCCTCTGGTTCTCTTGTGGAATACAAGCCAGAGCCATGAAGCTAATGTAGAGCTAAAAGCTATAGTACAGAGTATTGGGTTATGTCTATTTTTGTAGAAACCCGAGAACAAAGAAATTAGAGTTTGTATACTCAATCTTCCAATCCCTGTCGGTACCGGTTTTATTAACAAAATAATGCTTTTGATTTAAAATGATTTGCGCAGGGAGCACCAATTTTACTGATATTTGTGATCATTTACATTAGCAAGCCACGTTTTATTCAGATTTCGAACGGCTTTAGTAGGGATCACTCGGGCCAAGACATAAAAATTCGATTCACCGAAATGACCGGCATGGCTACAAAACTTTGACTGGATTCGAACATGACTCATCGTGATAAACTCATGATGATAATGAGGTAACTGAATTGCGCAACTGATTGGTCAATTATTTTCGTCGTTCTAGTGATTGTTTATTGATTTCATCACGATCCAACCTGTCGGTGAAAATCATCGACTAAAAATAACTATAATTCGGTTAAAATATCTCCATCCTGTTAATGTTTGTCAATTTAGAAAAAGTGAAAATAATTTTCCTTTGAGAAATTCATCAGTTGAGTTGGATAAAACTATAAATGAATCTACCTATCAACTAAATCTGCATGTTATTCTTTGGGAGAAAACTACACTGCCTACCGAACTTGGCAGATTTTTTTTATTCCTACAATTTTCCTCTGGATTCAGGGATACACGCCTAATTCTTGAGCAAAACAACATCATACAATCGCTCTTGAGAGGAGGCAAAAAACTGTGAATTTCGAATAATTTACGACACATTCGGTTGAGGAAAAGGTTGGCACTCGGGGGTAGAAAGGAGAAACTTGGCAAACTGCCCTTCTGTTCCGAAAAGCCCTCCCTCCTTCATATTTCCAGATTTCCACGGTTTTATTCCCATTTCGGTGTTCCGTAACATTAATATTCTAACGGACGATCTCGTTTCGAAAAACAGTGACGTAATTGAAATTATCGACTGAGCTCGGCTTTCTCTATTAGAACTACCCATAATAGTTCAATAGACACAACTTATCTAATTCAGCTTTAGTAGTTCATACGAAATCTATCTTTCGTAATAAATTGCATAATGCTACCACTACTAGTGCCTACTGCATCACGGCATAGTAGGCAGAAAATCTTTGTATTCTGAAAAGGTAAGAAAAAAGAAATCGAGTCCAACATTTGTGTTTTGTAGATCATAAAATAAATTAAATAAATAAAAATAAAATAAATTATAGATCATGTTTCTTATTAGAAAATTTATTAGTTCTTTGGTCAATACACACTTTTCTGTGTACTAATTCAATTCGATCTGAGGAACAAATACAGCCTATCCATTTTGGCAGACGATTTTTGCTTCGTTACTACCAAACATGAAGTAAAATTCCCACTTAAGTAATCAAAGTTCCTAATGTTTAATTATTTGTGAATTATTGTTCATCTCATGATTCAGAGCGAAAAATAGATGGTAATGATATTTGGTTGACTGTGCAGAAAATAGTTTAGTTTCTGCTTTCAACGCAAATCTTGTGCGTATTTGCGCGTTTTTGAGCTCTCATGTTCGAGATGGACCAACCTATACATAGTAACCTAAGGTATCTAAAACGTTGACCTGAATTAGATGTTTTTCAACTCTGGCTTTAGAATTTAGTGCCTTGTATCCTACGAGGCTGTTATCTCACTCTTCCTTTAAGACAATACTCTAAAATAGCTTAAATGTGAAAACGAGATTCATCTGCTCTAAACTTGGCCTCTGGTAACTCCATTCATCTGACCCTTATTTGTTTTGTATTTTAATGCTGTACTGGCATAATCTCAATATAGGAGACCCCGACTATGCAATAGATGGAGGTGAAAACAGTTCTTGGATGCCAATATCTAGAATGGAAACCTGTTTTCCGAAACATTTTCTGATAAGTTGGAAGAAGTTGGGCATATGGCTGTGACGCTATGTGTTTACGTTTAAAATATTACACGGAATCAACACTGCAATATTCTAATCTGCATATTCCACTGGATATTCTATCAATATTGCGAATTAATATTTCTCCTCATATTGATATTTTCTTTTTCTGTTTTTAGAACGAGCCTAAATTTTATTTTAGCTAATTTTCTATGAAAATGAACCTATTGCAACGGACTCTGAAAATGTTGGTACTTAACCCACCCAGCGCCGCACTAAAAACTGTGCGTTTCCCCGCGGACCGGAAGGAAGATACACAAACAGGCGCCAGGTAGGCAATCCACGCACAAACCAAGTTTTCCGTTCAAAACCTTGAACGACACTTAACCGATGGAAACAGCGGACCGGAGTAGAAACGAAGGTTCTCCCCCCCTACCGGACGAAAAAAGGGAGGGCCTTTCGTCACAGAGCCAGGGGAATCCCTCGGTCAGCGGCGTAAGTCAGGTGGACCTCTTATGAATCCCCTCGGTGCTGGGTGGGTTAAGGACTTTTGATTTTTTTCTTTTTCACTGCAATTGTTTTTGGAACATTCTATATTCATTTGCATATACTTAACAACGATATAGGTACTTGAAGATGTTTTTGTGGTTGGGAGATGTAAAACAAAGTATTCCCAACGTTTCGGCAATTTATTTCGTCATATTCATGGGCTACAAACTATAAAGAAGGGCAATTACAACTATGGACAACTATTATTATTAGTACTATCAATACTATGGAAAATTTTGAAAAAATGAAAACATGGATGGTAGAGAACTTATGGATTAATGTAATATTTTTGCTGGATATTATGGAAATATGAATTAACTTACAGAGTTGAGAGTTGTGAGCCAGATGATTTTCAATAGTTACAAGAATTTGAACTTATTTTATCCCTTCTTGCTGCGTCAGCAGTCACTACTCAACTGATTTCTGATGGGCAGGTGGTACTAAGGTATGGAGGGTGCTAGTAAGGACAGAAACAAAAACTTAGTCGTTAACATGAGAACAGATGTACAAAACACAAACAAAAATATTACTCAAACACTTTGCACTCCTCCTACCAACCACCCCCTCAAGCCCATCAGCAACCATTCAAACACAGGAAAACCCGACTTTTCATGACCTAAAGTACTGACACCCCTATCTGACAACCCTCCACGTCTCAAAATAACTGTTTTTACCCCCTTACTGCCACCCTAATATTGCAAATATTTCGATTTTTTTTACCATAACTTCAAAGATTTCTTTGAAAATTCGCTCATTATCACTTGCCGCATGAAAGGACTTTTTTGTCAATCTAAATTTTCAGGTCTTCAAAGGTTAGGTATTGTCACGTAGTCCCATTCTAAAGCGATTTTAAAGTATTTATGTGAATTCCAATACTTTCCTTTTTAGGTGGGTTGAGGAAAATACCTCCTTCTAAGTGGGTTGAGGAAAGTAAAAAGTATTTACGTGAAGTAAAAAGTAGGTACGTCTGGCAAGCCAGGCCATAACCCGTCTTCAGCCCCTCAGTAAATCATACGAGTTGATGCACCTCATGGTTCGCGAGAGGTAATTTACTGTAGACGATTAATTGTTGGGTATCGTAACCAGAGTCTGAGCCAGTGTACTCTTAGGTCGGAGTGTTGAGACGCTTTGGAGTAAATTGCAAAATAATTTCTTCCTTCATTACCTGGGTGAGAGCTTGCTCCAGCCTCTACACAAGCCTTCCTTCACTGTCTGAGCTGTGTTAATTACACCCCAAAATCGTTACTCAAAACATTTTAAAATTTAATCTTTAAAAAAATGTATCTTTATTTTTCTATACACTTATATGAAAATGCTTCTTTGATTTCCTGCGATATGAGAAACCTTTGTTGTGGGATACGGAATATCGAGTTACTTCATTGATGAAGTGATCTCTTCAATTTTTCTAGCTAGGTTGTTGTAGTAGTTTTGTTTCCTCTCTGTCAGGAAAAAGTTTTGTATTCGTGCAGCAGGGAAAGAACCTTTCAATTTAATTGATTTATTCCGTCTCCATGAATGTCCCCTGGTGTCCACTTTTCTTCCTTCCTACTCAACTTTTTATAAGTACTTTTTTTCGTAGGCTTGCCTCTACCATCAGCTCTCACAAGTTCATTGCAATGAAGCAGCAATGTGGAGCAGAGAAACGATGCTGTAATAGGTGGAAGCGCGAGCCGTATAGTGCGACAATGGCCCCAGGATGCGGGCAGATGCGGGAAACTAATGAGGTACTCACATATTAGCGATCGAATCTCAGGAATGCAGACGGGATGTGGCGCTCTACGTAGAGAGCATTCGTACAATATTCTGTCCGAGTGAAAAGGTGTACTTATGTCACCTACATTGTCAACGAGTTCCTGTTTCTCACTAGGAATGCCATAATTTGAAATGCCAATTCATCTTCGCAAATCAAGCCAGTAATTTTGATGCGTACGACGGAAATTCCTACGCATTAGATAATAATACTAATACTAATAATAATACATTGAATAATAATAATATATAATAAGAATAATAATAGAATAATAATAATTGTAATAATAATAATTATAATAATAGAATAATAATAATAATACATTGAATGCTTTGATACGTTGGAAATTTCGATACATCGGTTATTTTGATGCGTCGGAAATTTTGATGCATTAGGGATATTGATACGACATTTTGATGCTTTGAGCATTTTGGGATGTAGGACATTTTCATACACATATACATACATACATATACATATACATACATACATTTTCATACATGGATATTTGGATTTGTTGGGTACCTATTTCAGACATTGGATATTTCGATGTAGGACCTTTTGATACACTGAACATTTTGATGTATTGGACATTTTTATACGTTGGATATTTTGATACATTTATACAGGGAAAGATCTGTCTCTTCGACGTGTGTTTCAATAAGTACAAAAACATCAAACTCGCCTACATACGAAAAGAAATCACTTAATTTATTTTTGAGCCCATTAATATTATACATGCATAATGATAAATTTGTTAAATAATTATGATGAACTATGGTGTCCTCCGGTGCCTCATGTCATTCCTGACTGGGTATATATTTTCATACACTGAACATTTGGATACATTTGGCATTTGATACATTGGATATTTGGATTTGTTGGGTACCTATTTCAGACATTGGATATTTCGATGTAGGACCTTTTGATACACTGAACATTTTGATGTATTGGACATTTTTATACGTTGGATATTTTGATACATTGGGTTTTTGGATACGTTGTAGATTTTGATACGTTGGACATTTTATACGTTAGATATTTTGATAGATTTGACAACATTTTACGTGAGGCATTCTTATACATTGGATATTTTCGTACGCTGGACATTTTGATACATTGGATATTTGTATTCCTCGGATATTAATTTTATATCTTCGGACATTTTCATACATTGGATATTTGGATAGGTTGGACATTTTGATACTTTGGATTGATGTATCGTTTTAAAAAGTTTTATTCGCTGAAATAAATGTTGACAAGACAAATTTTAAAATCTAATATTAGTGCTGGCTTTTCGCCGTCTACTGGGTTGTTCCCTTTTAGACATTTTATGTCTTTACTATGGCACATAAATGAAAAATCGTCACGCGGGGAGCGTTACGAGGGGGGCGTTACGCGGAAATTTCTGATGATTTTCACGTACAACCAATCGTTCCTAGGGAAAACTAACTTCCTCATTTTCCACCCCACAAAAATCGTTCACCACTCATTGGAAAGCTCTCAATTTATTAAACATAAGACATAAAATGTCTCTCGTGGTTGCGTACTTGTACGAAAGCTGTATCCACCGTTTGTGTTTGAATTGTGGGCTTGCTGATAAATTTTACTTTGATGGTACCATCGAATCATGTTGTTTTCTCCTTATCTTTTTTCCTGATATTACTACGAATTACGTAATAATTCTTCTCCAATGTGGTAAATTAATATTTTTTTTTTACAAAATAGTTTTTAAAAAACTTAATTACCTACATATTTTTACGACCAAAATTTTTAAAAATATCAACTTTTCTTATACATTCTACAGTTGACTAATTGGGTGCACAATTTGTTTAAAAAAATCAAATAAACAAATTAAATCTCGCACGGAATGGTTGGTCAGGCAGCCACTTCATTCTTAGCAGTTTTTGATCTTCACATAGGGGGCTTGTTGTTTTGCAAAAATGATTTATTCGACCCAACTATCATGTCTCCACTAGCTCTTCCGTGATTCTATTCTCAAATAACTTTTTCTCCCACAATCAAGTTCAAAAACAATGCAACCAGATAATTTTCAAAATCTATTAAGTTTTTTGCACATTGCGCCAACCCTTCTACATTCCAATAAATACAGACATATCTATTTCATATTTAGTTTGTTTTTCGATGTTTATTTCCGTTCGTGAGTACCTTTGCAACTCGCCTCTATAATTTATTCTTGGTGCGATTTACGGAACGATCTATACCTTGGATGACAGATTCCATATCCAATCCAGTAGCAGTTTTCAAAGCACCATCTTCATTGCCACACAGAAAACGATCACATTCGAACTGTTTACCCTTGACAATGTTATGAGGCGATCGACAGTTTAGCATTTACGTCGGGAATCCACTGACGTATTTCCCTGTTGAAACTCCTGAAACTCCCGTTGGTCCTCAATCTTGCTTCCGCCAACATATCTCTGGTAATCGAGATATCAGCACTTTTCCGTTTTATCGATGCATTCTGGAAAGGTAGGAATCCATTTTCGTCCCCCAGCTGAACGGTTGTTATTATTGCTCCGGTTCTCGTTGTAATTGAAAATGCGTTCCTCACCTCAATCTCAGAATTCCCTGGTATCGAAAGCAGTCTTTTGATCTCCCCTTTCAATTCGATCGGGTTTTCGCTAGGTGGTGTCCTGATACCCAGTCTATCCTGCCGAGTTCTAGTAAATTCAGCTGCCGTCTCAACGATTCATTGTCATTTCTTAGTTGGACCATTTCCACCTTAATCACCATCATGGAACAGATACTAGCGGTAATTTTCTTACATATTCATTGTTCTTATTCCTCGGTCTTGGCCTGTTCGAAGATGTATCAGACCCAGACGATCTCGATCGTTACCACCTCACTGGTACCACCTCAAGATTTGGATACATCAGAATTTCGATACGTTGGACATGTTCATGATTGACATGTTTATTGCTTGGCCGGTCCAAGGCACAATAGGGGTTAAACGTGTTTTGTAATTTTCCCTTTCTTTTCTCCAAAAACTCACTCAAGATTTTGATGAATTTCGTATGAATTTCATGAAAATCGAGTTTAATGCCGAAATGGATAGTTAATTACGTAAAAGTATCATGTCTCAAGGATATTGGCCAAGGTAAGGATTTTGAATGATGTGTCCAAAAAAAGCCCTCTACAAAACCCTTTAAAAGTTTGGAATACTAAAGGCCGACTTTACTCAATCCCCTTGTAGGTACTCCATTTTTTTTGTAATTCTTCTTATTGTTGGATACAAGGAGCATAAAGTACCTGGCTTCAAGTTTCAGAATTCTTAAATCAAAACTAAGTCCCATTACAGCACTCGACAACATTTTTGAAGAGTAGTGCACGCGATGTTTTGCAATGTTCATAGAACTTTGAAATGGTGGGACATCTCAAAATAGTCACTTAAGCCCCCAGCATTCTACCCCATATGATTTCTTCTTTTAAAGGGCATACAGTTAGTCATCAACACCCAAGTATAGTAGAATGATTGTTGATAAATGTATAAATATGGTGATTTTGGTTTTTCCATGAAGATATGTGGTCCCCCTTCTTCCTCAACCTAATCCTAGCTACTATAGGGCTGAAACCAACCTACTCGCATGTGGTTGATACTTTTGGAATGTCTTGTAGAATGTAGAAATAACTGGGTATCACACCAACTCGGTTGACGGATTTTCCTGCATGCTCTATAAGTATGTATGTTCTTAAAAACCACTAACATGTAAGGAAGATGTAAGTTTGTTAACAAATGGTCTAAAAAAGCGTTTGGTAGGTAATTTATAACATCACTGCTCCCTTTACACCGTAAATCTCCAATGACGCGTCTCGTTGTTCGTTAGTGTAAATAAGAAAGTATATTTAGGGTTGCAGAAGGCAGAAAGACCGATGAATGAGAAGGAAGTTGCCTTTAAAAGGGCCGGAAATGGAATGTAGATAGCGCGGGGCTTCCACCCTCGCCTCAGGCACGGAGTAGTGATGCAGTGACGGACCCCGTTACTTCTCTGTGGTCCCGCAGTTTTCTTATCGTTAATGCTTGCGGGGATTTTCGCCTTTATAAGTCGAAGCTTTTACCTGGAGGCAGTTCGTTCAAAACTTCAAATCGTCCTATGGAGAAACAATCACATCCGACTCTCCTTCCACCGTTCAATTAAACTAATATCCTGTCCTCATTCTTCGGTCTTTCACGAAGATAAGCTCCACAGAACGTTGATCTCGTGAACCGTTTCCTGAGAATGATAACGATTTTTACCGTTATCTACGTTAATAGTCATTTGCTGTTATTTGATAAGCACGTAATCTTATTTTCTTTTGTTTTCTCACCTTCCTCAGCTCTAACCGTGTAAGCGCGTGTATCGTGAGACTTTCAAGATTAAACTTGAACTATTACTTTGATTGCGAGTTTTAAAATCTATGCAGAACGTGAAGCGTGAAGATTCTGGGGTTATATGAGGTATTACCTACTCGTGAAGGAGAAACGTTAGCTTCATCCCTTCACTATTTGTCTCCCTCCAATTCACCTCTCGTTATCTCCAAAAGGTCGTGGGTTAAATTTTAAGGAGAATAGGTAAGTTAAACGCTCATACAGCACACCTTCGTTCCAGTACTCACCAAAAGGCATAGTCTAACCAGGAAAAGTCTGGGTATTGAAGGTGGGATGTATTCAGAGCTAATGCCAGTTCTCCAGTCGTGAAATGGCGGGTGATTCATCATTAATCTAGGAATTTGGGAAAAACTCGAGATGAGTAAACGGGTTGAAATCATAATTGGAGACGACCATAAGCTTCGTATACTTTTATATTTGTGCTACTTCAATGGAAGTCATTTTCGCAAAACTGGCGTTGGAAGCTGTAAATGACTACTCCCCACAGTCTTCCTGGAGGTGCTGCTACACTCGTATTTGCCTTTTGTTGACCTCCAACCGATGATGATGCTCACATCAGCCTGATGGCCGTCTGGTCAGAAAGAGACTGTGCCCTGAAGATGGAATGCAGTTAGAACTAAGTGCCACTTTTCTAGTCTCGAGATGGAGGGTGAGTTTGCAGCGCCTGCACCTTCCATCGCTCCTTTCACCCGTTTCGATTGCTCAATCCGCCGAGCGTCACCTTTTCCCCGGCCTCCCGCAATATCAACATTCTTCTCATCGACCTACTTCAGCTTTGCCTCCCCCGCTGCACCGTCTAATGTCATCAAAGACTAGCTCGAATGTTGCCCTGTACTACCAGTCTTGATATACAAGACCTTACCATTTTAAAATTATGTCAGAAATCAGGTTTGGACGTTCATTTAAATACCTACACCTACCTTAAATGTAGCAAGTTGTTCCAAGAACAACAACATTGGGCAATGCAAACCTACCGTGAATCGCAAAAAATCCTGGAAATTACTACAAAGCTGTTCAAAACTGTCCGTATCCACGTACTGAATGACAACAATTTAATAGACTAGCGCTTTATTTCCTTCAAGGTATAAAACTCGAATCCGGAAAAATTGATGTACCTATCAGATTGTTATGTAGGTTGGTATATTGGATTCCGTGATTTTCCCGTACAATACAATTATGGTTTTCTATGGATTTCTCTCAGTCAAAATCGATTTACCAATATTTGTATAGTGCTAGTTGTCTTCGTTTCTTGGAACCAGGTAGTCTCGAGTGATTCGGAATTTTGTGATTTTTTGTGTTTTAATATTTCACCACTCATTTTACAACCTTCACTGGCACAGTAATACCATGTTTCGATGTTCAACTAGTCCCGTTCCGGATATACACTTCTCTCACTTCTCCCTGCATCTCATTCGACCAGATGCTTGTAGAACAAGTGGAGAAACTGCCCAACTGTCCAAAGAGCTACTTGAGAAACCCGCACCGATTGGTGAGATATTGCTTAGTGCCACTTCCTTCATATTTGCTTTGATTGAGTTGCCAACTTGGTGAGGGAACTTGTTCAGTCCTGTTACCTACCTGCCATTTTTGGAACAGTTTTCCCACATGTTGCCATTCCTAATGTGGTGAAATTAGTACATAATCTTAAAACATTACTCTCACTCCACTTTTCTCTCAGGCTGTTCTGGACAAGTTTCCTCCTTAGCGGAGATCTGGTCTAATTCGATGAAGCCACCATTTCTGTATCAGTTAGTCCTGATGCAGTTCCCACCTCAATCCCTCTCCTTCCTTCTCATTTGGACGACTTAGTTGCTGTAAACTACCATAATAATACTCAAGGTAATTTTGGTTCGTTTTTCTGACTTAATTTTCCACAAAAAGTCGCCCTTGAGAATTCAGTTCTGGTTATGTTGGGTAGAGACGACTTGCTTCCCCTGACCCTCATGGTCCACTGCGCCCTCAGCCACTTGCTGTTCTGTACTCAGCCAACCAAGGTCGTCCAGGCAGCCTCCCGCGCCGAATCATCGAAGTCCATTACATCGAAAGAGTTGGGCGTTTTATCTTTCTTACGCTGGAACCGTCTATTCCTTGTTTCACGACCCTGGGCAAACTTAGGGGCAGTTGGTCTACGCAGTTGAAAAATAGCCCATGTCGAAATTCGTCTCTGACACCAAAAGAAACAAGAGCTGTTTCGGAAGATATAGTCGAGCTCTCGACTTCTAATTCAACCTCTCATAGGGGGTGCGCCTGATTTTTTCAAAAAATTTTAATCGAAAGTAGACCTCTTCCAGGGAATTTTGATACCAGCTGTTCTCTTTTTGGATGCGTTGATCTTTCTCTATGATTTTTCAAAGTTTCGAATGTTTATAACGTCACGCGCCCCTCCCGCCTGGTTGGGACCCCCCCAGCCCACTGTGACGTCATAAACATTCGAAACGGTCGCGGTTGGTGTGAAAATCCTCAGAATGAGGTCTTATTATCTTATGAGATTAAAAATAACAATAAACAGTTTTTCCGACCCATGCCCACACCTAGTGACGATTCAATACTTTCGATATTTATTGATATCGATATTTTGTTTCGATATTTCCGATATTTTTCTTGCGATATTATCGAATATCGATAGAAAAACATTGATATCGAAAGAAAAAAATTATCGGTTGTGATGGCTATATTCCTTCCCACTTTAATATATCAATTTCTCCTAATCGATAAATTTATGCAAAAACATATTCGATATCAGTGAAATCAGCATTTTTCTTTCGATATCACTGATATTGATTTTTAAAAAAGGTGCAAAAAACATATTCGTTATCAGTAAAATCAGTAGGTAATAAAAAATAAAAAAATTCGATATCAGTGAAATCAGTATTTTTCTTTCGATATTCTATCGATATCACTGATGTTGATGAAAAAAAAGATTCAAAAAAAATTCAGTGACAATGTTACATCAATATTTTTGTTTCGATATTCTATCGATATTAGTGATATCGATATTTTTCTTCCGATATTTTATCGATATCGATACTGTCTTCCGATATTATTTCGATGTTAAATATCGCATCGAAAGGTACATCGAATCGTCACTACGCACACCCCATTCTATCCCATCGCTCTAACTGAGTAGGAAGTTGAGTTCGCTCAATTACATTACTTTCCCGAACGTAGAGACCTCAAAAACTACTGAAGAAACTACATTCTTATGATCACTAAATTTTATAAAATTTTGTCTAATATTCAATGCAGAAAATGTTTTAACCACGGAACCAGAATTGTGAAATTATATATTGTGTAACAATATCAATTTCAGTTGTTCAGTTTTTTGAAACGAAGTTTTGGAAACTGGAAATATAGAGTATCTTAATCATGATAACATATCTAATATTTACGCTAAGATAAATAATTGAGTAATTTATTATTGCAAATTTTCTTGAAGCGTCATCTTCGATTTTCATCTCAGAGAGACCCTTATTCTCCCCATAATCGAGGCGCTGGATTGAAGAAACTCATAAAAGAACGTCTCTTCTTTCATTAGTTGGCTTCTTTATTTTCATCGGGAAAACCTTATCCCTCGCCCGTCTTTTTGATGGCCAGAAACGCTCCATCTTGTTCCAATATCCTGAGCGAGAAGTAAATCTCTTCTGAACTTCAAAAGACCAGTTTGCCCTTTATTATTGGAATAGGACGTTCGAGGCGTTTTTTCTTGATCCAAGTCGGAAATTTTTGTACTTTTTCCTGTATTCTTTCTAAAGAGTTTCCTGATATTTCATTCCTATGAGGTATCGAAAGTCTGATGCGAGATTTTTTACTACCTTTCTTACCCGTAGAAATCCAGATAATTTACAATTAGATTCTGTTTAATTAATTGTAGTGTCTAAAAAAGGATATAATTAGGTATCAAATCCTATATATTTTACAGATTTCTGATATTAGTTTTTGGATAATAACTTAAATTAGTGCCAAAAATTACCCGAGCAATAAAAAAATGTTCAACTCCCATCAAAAATTGATGTTTTACGTTTCATGTTACGTAGAATACGTTGAACAAATTTTAACAATCCATCTGAATTTTCGAGGGGTGAAAAGTAGGGGTTGAACTTTCCAAAACACGCGAAGAAAACCCTAATGTGAAAGTTTTTGATTTTTCGATTTTTTCGAAAAGTGTTTGATGGGCTTCTGTAAACCAGGGCTATTTAGGAATCTTCAGGACTCAAATAGCTCAACCTGGAATTCCTTCAAGAAAGTCAACCTGGGGAGTAGGGACTTTACAGAAAACAATCCAATCGAAAGGGAATGAATCGTAGGAAACATGAATAACTACCACCATAAGGTTTTCTCGACAATTTTTTTGAAAATAGGAAAGGAATATAGTTGTTGTTTTTGCCATGGATGCCTTATCACTGGGGGTCATGAACAAATTTGGTACACACAAAAAAAGTAACCTAGCGACCCTAATAAACAGCAATGGATTTATCTGTCACGAAGTATCTGCTTGTAGAGTAGATGAAATGAAATGAAATTTATTACCTTCATCATCATACAATGAATAATATATAATAAATGTAGTATTAATCTCAAAACCAGTTACAGAATAATCTGGTTTCTTTTACCATCTACATCTTGAAGGGTAAATGTATGCCTAAAAGCCTTGCTTGTGGCGGCATACATGAGCCTGTTTCCCATTCCCGTTTTCCTGTATGTAGACTAGACATATCGAGATCACCTCCACAAATTACTTATACAATAAAAAATATGTAACGGTGTTCCAACTCACAAGATTATTATTATTAAAATTAATTATTCGGGCAAGTACCTACTTCGATTGCAATACCAGATTCTATTATTTAGTTTACTAGATTGCATACATTGGGTATCTTGACTTATTACTAGAAACAATCATGTTATCCATTTTTAGTACTTCTTTAAAAATATTAACCAGTTTATACATTGGGTATAGGTTTTCATTGGCAAATAGAGGATGGATACTATTGAAGATACAATTGTAAACCACTATCATTCGATAAATAGGGCCTCGACTAGTAAAAGCTTTTTTTATTTTGGGAAGTTCCATTCTATACGGTTTATTTCTCAAATATCTAAAGCTCACATTGAACTCATTTTTGTTCTTCGATTTTTTCATTCATTCATTCATTCATTTTTGTTCTTCGATAGTTTGACGGTTTACTCCTAAGATACCGTTGTGTATGGACGGAAAGTAGAAGAATTTGACAATATGTCTGCTTTCTGATCTGGGTGAGCTAAACATGGTATTTTTGTTCGTTTATCAGTTATTAACGGTTTACCTGATGTTTTTGTGAATGATGAGGCATATTAGGTACGAACATGAGTTGGAGGATCAGCAACATTACTCGGAGGGAACAGAGAACAGTTAGAATGAACTATTAAATGTTTCGAAGCGGTCAACTTCTTCGCTTGTGCAATCGGCTAGTAATTTTACTCTCGGGTCAAAGTTTGTAGATATTATTAATATCTTGATGAGTTAATTAGCGGTGTACAACCCATTTCGTAGTTCTCTCCAACTTCGAAAGTAGGAACCCTTCAAAGATAATATTATGGCAACTCCAGTTGACAGAGAGGCGCACCTTTTTTCCTTCCGAAACAGTAGAGAAAATCGAATTACCATGTCAAAGGTGGCGGCCATCTTTGTTGAACTCCGCAAGAACTAATTCCAGGGACTAACCTCCCACGACTGAACCCCAGTTGCTGTTTTTTCTCTCCTTTTTTTCGCCATTTCCTTCTGAGCTCTGTATTTTTCGGGCCAAGGACAAGAGAAAATTTGGTTGGGACGTTCCTGGAACGGGTTCCGAGGGAGCAGGTGGAACGAAGGAAAAATGCGGAATCGAATACGAGCGGCGCACAGTTGATGAAATCAGAGACAATAAAATTGTGCGGGAATGGGATTTCATACCTGGAGAATCCGCAATTTGATTACTGGCCCTACCTGGTTTTGGGGTTGACGTAAATCCAAAAGGGGAAGAGAGACGTAGTGTTGGAGAGTGTTCAGCAACTGTAAAATACTGGCAGAGTATAATATTTTCATGGAAGATATAATTGATTTGGAGTATATCTAGGAGCACTGTTTTCTCCCAAGTCGACAAACATAAACACATTGCTGAATTTGTTTTCCTTGGCTTCTACTTATCATATTGTAATGAAACCAACCAGCAATCATCTTGGAGGTATCCTAGAACAATCCACGACATTTGAAATAAATCGGACCAAAATAAAACGTCTGCCAAGTGGGTGTGGCACATAGCTTCCTCGTATCCATAACCAGACTGTAAAGATGATCCGATGCATTATAGTTAATCTCAAAACATCCGTCTCTAACAACCCTTATAGGAGACTCTACACGTCAACCTGCACAATCTCTGAATATTGTTGAAAAATTAAGTAGTTATGGCTGTTACAAGGATTTCACGTTTGCGCATGTGTAGTGGCTAATATAAGTCCGGGGGTAATGATTTTCATAGGGGACAATCTACACGCCAATCCCCACAATCCCCGAAAATTTCATCGAAATCAGATGGGAACTGTAGAAGTTATGGCTGTGGCAAGGAGTTCATGACACACGGACAGATAAGGAACTAAAATTGTTCAGGAAGGTCTGAAACGTGAAACACGAGTGGAAATTTTGATTTTGGAGAACAGTTTTTGTTTTCAACCTTGAAAATTGAACACAATACTTGATTTGTGTTCACTTCAGGCGTTCCTGAACAATTTTGGTTCCGTGTCTGTCATGAAATCTTTGTAATGGGCGAAACTACACGAAGTTATTGTCCGCATTCGATGAAATGTTCAGGGATTGTGCGGGTTGGCGAGTAGATGGTCCCCTATGAAAATCATCACCCCGGTCTGATAGTAGCTCCTGCTCATAAGCAGAA
Source organism: Apolygus lucorum (assembly GCA_009739505.2). NCBI lineage: Eukaryota > Metazoa > Arthropoda > Insecta > Hemiptera > Miridae > Apolygus > Apolygus lucorum. Next base: position 45,591,510 of record CM019176.2, on the reverse strand, counting down.
TTCCTTGTAGTAGCCAATAACTTCTACATTTCTCATCTGATTTTGATGAAATTTTCAGGGATCATCCGGATTGGGATGTAGATGGTCCCCAAATGGAATGGCATGGTTGGCATGCGCGCACGTAAACACCTTATAACAGCCATAACTTCTACATTTTCCATCCAATTTCGATTAAATTTTCAGGGATTTGCGGTTGGCCTGTCGATGGTCCCCTATGAAATCATCACCCCGGACTGATAGTAGCTGCTGCGCATGCGCGAACGTTAATATCCTTGAAACAGCCATAAATTTTCCATCCGATTTCGAAAAAATATTCAGAGATTGTGCGGGTTGCGGAGATGGTCCCCGATGAGGATGCTGCGAGTTACTTGATTGATGTTTTGAGATTAACATCGAAAAACATCATTCATCATTTTTTGATGATGCATCGAATCAACTGTACATTCGGGTTATGGATACGGGGAAGCTATGTGCCACACATTTGGCAGACTTATTTTCTTCAAAATAACCCCATTACACATGAATAAATTAATGTATTTTTAGTCTGAATACGAGTAAATTGATATTTTGAACAGTCGCATGGTGTGCAGCTCATGATATTTCAAAAGGCGCACCCGCCGGTTAATCATCTCCTATGAAATTCATGGTATCGTCACTAATCACTGCTAATCCTCAAACGGAATCCTGTGACAAGATTAACTCCTTTAAATTACACTCAACTTCGATTAAATTCTTTGTTATTGTCAAGTGCGTTGGGCTCCATAATATGTTTCCAGGTGAATTTCTAATGTAGATATTCAATATATTGTTATTTATGTTCAAGATTAATTTTTTCCGTGCCCAACGTAGGTATCATCAGATTTATCGTTGCTTCGTTTGTGAACGAAATTTCCATTATAGAGAACACCCCATCTGCGATAGTGAGGAAGCAACAAAATAAAAGAGTAACTTCGATATTTCATAGAACTTTTTGCAAAGAACTTCTATTTAATTGTGAGAATCTGAAGCCAAAAGTTACCATGTCTACTAGAGAGAGAGAGTAACCAATCTCTCTAGGCAAGTCGCTCCATTTAGTGACAATTGCGGGGGCGGGGAGGCGCGTGCTGCGTGAAGAGGCTCCAATCATGCTAATCAATGGAAATCCGAAACCCGCCGGGCCTTCAGTCTGGATAACTTATTACAAGGTAGTCAGGTAACATAACAACCAGGTCGCTTCTCTTGGATCAATAGATAACATTACACCCGTTCTGAACCGGTCTTGTTAATTAGAGTTTTGACGTGGAATTCAAATTCACTTCTCTCGTCGATTTGTCCTTCAAAGTGAGAGTAATGTGAGCTGAAATCCCACCAACAAAACAATTCCTGTGGACTCTGAAAAAATGTAATTTTCCTTGAAAAAAGTATTATTGTACTTTGGTCCAGTCTGGTCAATTTTGCTTCCGAGTCTACCAAGGTAGCGGAAGCTTTGTTTTGACTTTTCAAGGATGAAAAAAAAAGTTCTCCGAAATCAAAATTTTCACTCGCGTTTTGCGTTTTAGACCTTTCTGAACAATTTCGGTTCCGTGTCTTGTCTGTCTGTCATGAATTCCTTGTAACGCGCATAACTATACGAAGTTATTGTCCGATTTCTATGAAATTTTCAGGGATTGTGCGGGTTGATGTGTAGACGGTCCCCTATGAAAATCATCATCCCCGGACTGATAGAAGCGACTGCGCATGCGCAAACGTGAATTCCTTGTAACGGCGATTACTTCTACATTTTCCAGCCGATTTCTATTAAATTTTCAGGGATGTTACAGATTAGTATTTAGATGGTCCCCTATGAAAATCATCGCCCCCGGGCTGATAGTAGTCGCTGCGCATGCGCAAACGTGAATTCCTTGTAACGGCCATAACTTCCACCTTTTCTACCCTATTTCGATGAAATTTTCAGGGATTGTGCAGATTAGATTGTAGATGGTCTCCAATGAAGATCATCACTCCTGGACTGATAGTAGCCGCTGCGCATGCGCAAACGTGAATTCCTTGTAACGGCCATAACTTCTACATTTTCCATCCGATTTCAATGCAATTTCCAGGGATGTTACTGAGTAGTGTTTAGATGGTCCCCAATGAAAATCATAGAGAATGGTTTTTCATAGAGGGATTCATTCATAGAGGGATGGTCCCCTGTGAGAATCTCAAATCTTATTCATTGCATCACTAGGCCTCAATAGCTCAGAGGTAGCGCATAGAATTATCCCCCAGGGGTCCCGGGTTCGAATCCCAGCCAAGGCTAAGCATTTTTTTGATCCAATCACATACATCTACTCCCTTACATTTTTCATCCGAATTTGATGAAATTTTCTAGGATTGTCCAGATTACCGTGTAGATGGTCCCCTATGAGGGTAGTGAAAGATACTTAGTGATTGGTGTTTTGAGATTAACTACTATGCATCGGATCATCTATGTAATCGGGTTATGGATACGAAGAAGCTATATGCCACACCCACTCAGCAGACGTTCTATATTTCATTCAATACGTGTGAGCTGATAGTTTACTCATTGACCTCTTCAGCTTACCGATTTGTGGGAATTATCTTGAATTTTGAGCATGCGCGTCATTCTCTTGAAACAAAATGTTTACCGGGGTACTTAGTATTATTATTCTTCCATAACCTAAGTTGATCACTGCTCCATTTGTGAAAAACGCTAACAAGCTAGCCCAAGTGAAAGCCTAATTTGTCTGAGCAAATCGCACCTCTTCATGCATTTTTCTTCGTGTAAAATTGTAGGTTCAAAATGGCGTCTTGGCGGAACATATCTATCTATCTAAAATATGTCTTTCATGTTCTTCCTTCCGACTAACAGCTTGCGAGTTGCAGCTGCTTACAATGGCATCAAAGCGCCGTCCTCCAACCCAAGGAATCTCACCCTTCTCCTCGAATCCTCATGGAACACTATTTCTTACTCAAAACTTACTTAATTACATCGAGCGAAACAGTTTTATCGCTTACCACTGGTTTAAATTGACCTAATGCTTATCCAATGGACGTCCCCTGGAATACAATGAGGTCGTCATAACTTTGGAAACTGAATTGAATTTTGTGTTCGAAATTGCTGCGATTGCATAAATTTGATTCCTTAATAAATGAAAGTCCTATTCGTGCAGCATGGGTACTAATATCGACCAGTATGCTACCAATTTTCTGGAGAGAAACTGGTCTGAAAAGGAATTAATTCGAACTATTGTTTTGGAGTTGAGCATCCTTTTTGGGTCTTTTGACCATTAACTCATATCTTCAAAGGGGGGGAATTGGTGCAGAATAGCACCTATTCAGATCCCATTTTACTTGGAAGGAGAAAACTGGTCTAAATGGTTATATTGAGTAATTTAAATTATTGATTTAAATTTATCTGCTTAAATTTAGCAATTAATTAGCTTAATTAAATACGATACCGATAATAATTAAATACGATGTCGTATCGGCTGTAAGCTTCAACGAGCGATACTACTTATTTGAGATCACCAAACAACCAAACTTGAGTACAAACGGAAAATACCAAATATCATACATTATACATTATGAAACGAACTCACCGTTGAAACGAAGGTCTGGAGATGGGGATCGAAAATATGTAGACGAAACAGTGACTTTAAGATTGATACTACTTTATTCAATAAAATATTGAATGACTCGAATTATGATTGGAAATGCAAAAGCAAGACAAGAGAGCAGTAAGAACGCAAACAAGCTATGTCGCTAGAGAGCTGGAGTACGAGTGGGAAGAGCGTGATGCAGGCACAGCTCAAGCTGATGGCTGCTTACAATGTTACCAACCACATGATTCGGCTCAAGCTAATCTTCATTGAATTTACACAATTTCAAAGCTTATAAGCAAGAACATGTTATGCGAATGGGTACATTAAATTGTATAAATATTTTCATAATAGAAAATATTCAGAAACAAAATACAATACGCTTTTTGACAAAATGCAATGATAAACCATGTGTTATGGATACTCGGTACATGACTACATGAACCGTATGACGTCACAGGGTAAGAATCACTCATTGAAGACCTCTTATTTCCAGCAGAGTCTTGGACCAATAAATACTTACGAAGCCAAGTGGGGACCAGGATGACCTTCTCAGACTTGACCTGTTTACTCATCAAAGGAAATAGTCAGAAAAACAACCGTAGGAGAAGTCATCCAACCCAATGTTTCGGACAATTATAACCTCATTTGACCAAATATTCGAAAAGCCAAGTTTTGGCCAAGGTGTTTACCTCGGGAACTAGCACTGAATAAACCACACAGGTTTAGAACTAAATGGTTGTATTGGAACTATTAATTAATTTGAACATAAAAATAGAGCGCAGAGTTAACTTTTACAGAAAAACGATGGATTAATGGCGGAGGCATCGGGATCGCGGAGGGGTTCCTTTTCCGCAGCCATCTTGATCTGCCCCGTGCATTCATGTTCTATGTTGTTCTCAATTACTCAATTATGATCGTCCTTGCTCTATTAGTTCATAAATTCTTATAGATCTAATACTGGCCTATTAGTTCTGAATGCAATAACCCATTGATTGTACGAGAAGATCTAGTTTGGTTCATTCTTAGCTCAATCCCCTAGCGGCGGAAGCTGGAACTACTTTGTCTTTGGGCCAACTGCTCAATTTTGGGCGGGAAGGTTCAAACAGATGGGATCCTCGTCCACATATAGAATAACTGTTATTCTATATGTCATCTGAAATAATGTTATGGGCCTTTGTACCTTTCAGAACCATTTAACTAACTCATGAAGCCTACCAGTGATACGGGTTCAGAATGGTACCTATTCCGACTAGTTTTCTTGGTACCTACTCTTGGAACCAGCTTTCTCGCTAGATGGGTACCTGATCGGTTTATAACATACCGGATGCATGTCATCTGATGTTATTATATTTGATATACAAGGTATTTTAAAATCTATTGTGTTTCGACAATTACTGGAGTCCTTGTCCACCTTTATTCCCTCTACAATGTTCAATAAAGTGTTTTTTTTTTCTCTCTCTCATTTTTAAACTCCTCAAGTGGAAGTAAAAGGTATGTGAAAGTATAAACCTACCTAAAAGGAGTGAGAGTATAAACTCAGGCAAATACCAGAGTTAAGACATTCCTACTTGTCAAGTGGTTTAAACCATTTGGATGACCAAGACCAGCAATTTATATTACCAGTTGGACGATAGATGGATAAGAAGGCGGACATTTCAAAGTTCAATTCCGAATACTTGTAATGGCCATTTTGGGAGTGTTGCATTTCGTCGAAGGGTTGCAGTTCGGGGGTTGAAAAGGGGCAAATCGAGAGGTTCAGCAGCCCCTTCCTCCTTTCACCGGGTTATGAAATGCTGGGGGCGAACGTCCTTCCTCGTGCTGCAACGGGCCGCCATTGTGCAACACAACCAGACCGTCTCTTCAGAACAGATCAGAGCAGACCCCAACTCTCCTTGCTAATAGGTGATTATACCACTTAGCCTTTGACAACCCCGAGAAACGTTGAAATAGAAAAAAAAAGGAGATTTCTTACTCAGATTTGCTTGAGGTGAGCGGACAAGGAAGGTCGGCCAGCAGTCATTATAACCATTACGATGTAACTTAGCGCCGGCCATGTCGTTTTTTATTCCTCGAGAGAAACAAGAGAAGTTCTTCATATTTTGTACCAAGACTCCGACAATTTGTTTAATTGACTAACAGTAAAATGTTCCTTATAGCTGGACTGACAGAGGTTTGTACATACAGAGCAGGTTCGACGGTGATTGCGTTTATGGCAGTAGGAATTTCTACTTTGTCACAAACCCTCGCCATACAGTAGCAGTGATGGCCAGTGACGAGCACGAGCCACTGACTGCTCAACTCTGTAAAAATGGCATAAAGACTCACTTAACGATTCTTAGTTGAAGAGAGAGAGAAAGAGAGTTTACGAATTATTGGATTGTGGAGAGGTGAGGAGTTAAATTGAGGGAAAGATCCCTTGTTGAAATAAATCGACAGTAGTACTGTGCGTGTACACCTCTCTTCGTTATAAAATGGATAGGAAGGCGAAAAAGTCGCCACATCGTGTTCTCGTTAAATTGTTTCAATAAAAAAGTTTTCTCGCATGCATGCATCTACATTTATGGCTTTCAAAATACCTGACATTACTGCCTCAGCATGTCTTACATCCCACCCCTTCCTGCTAGCCCGTCCTAGTCTCTGGACCTTTCAGAGTGTTTGGTGAGTGAGTATGTTGATCAGTTGAGAGTTTTAGTGAGTGGACGAGCCGTACTGCCTGAGCGATCATTCTCCCTCCCGTTGTCAACGCAAGTAGTGAGTAAACAATCGTCTCAGGTTGAATTTTCGTCCAACTCCCATTCCTCGCGTTGCAGACATCATCAGCTGTCTTCCTAAGAGAAGATCAGAATTGGTTCTAATGATTTCGCTTATGGCTACTTATTGCCTCACCCGCTTAAGGGGGTCTCAGTCGGTCGCCGTTCGTTTTTAGTATTTAGGGAAATTGAAGGCGCAAAAACGTAACAACCTGTTCCTAAATTTGAAATTTTAAAGGGTTTTAGAAATTCATTAGTGCACGGCCCTAGGGAGTTGAAAAACTGAAATATTGTCGCTGGAATCATCAAAATCGAACAATAATTGCCAGAGAAAACCGCTGCAAATACTTACACAATGGTTTATTATTTTTATATAGATCACTCATCTGCAAAGCCACCAAGCATCCAACATGAAGAAAAAAATCGATCGCATTTCGGTCAGCTAACATTTGAACGGAGATTAGGCCTCTTTTGCGATTCACACTCGTGTTTCTGATTTATCGTACGTAAAACCTTTAAATTCTCATAGGGAGCGAACGGTTTGTCCTACAGGGCTCCGCGTGGTCTCAAAAAATTCTAAATATTCTATAGAATCTCAAATTGAAGGAAAAAAAACCTTTATTTCAAAATTTTTTGAGTTAGTGCGTTTTCACAATTTCAAAATTCATTTTTGAACCCTTAGAAGTGACCCACATCAACCAAAATCTTCGGGGCACAACTAGACCCCAAATAGAGCCCACATACCAAATTTCATCAAAATCGGTGAATGCTAAGTGGCAAAAGTGCCGCGGACGGACGGCCAAATTTTTATTCGATTTTTGGATTCTACGTACCTTGAAACGTAAACCATCAAATTTTGAGGGGGTGTTAAACAATTTTTTTTCTTGGTCGATTCCAAAGGTTCATTATTGAAAATAATAAACCAAAATGGGAAAAACTACTGAATAAACGGGTTTTCCCATGTGTTTCCCATATTTCTCTGGCAATTATCGTTCGATCTTGAATATTCCTGCGGCAATCGTTCAGTTTTTCAAGGCCCATGCACTAATGAATTTCTAAAATCTTCGAAAATTTCAAGTTTAGCTACATTTCCAGATCATATATCATCATATCATATCATCTCCCTGGCCGACTGGCTTTGAATTCGGTGATCTTGCGTGAACAGGTTCAATGAACCAGCTAACGTCCGCTGGTTCCTTAGTTAATTTCAAGTATGAGACGCCCTCTGGTAGGGTACTTTGGTGACTCAGCTCGTGGATGACTTGAAGATGAAGAGGATACGAATTCTAGCGAGGGGAAGAGCCGTTCTGTCTCGCTCCCCCTCTCCTGTCTCAATTTAACCTTTTATCTCGTCTACAGGTCATTTTTTGTGTATGAGTGAGTTGAGAGCTCAGTTATTTCGAGACGACTCACTCTGAAGAGCTGCTCCTCCCATCCACAGTCAGTAAGTACTGACCTGGAAATCTAAGCCTAAAAAAAACACACAAACCTCAAACTCGTTTTTTTATATGACAAAATCTTCGATGTAACAAACACCCTCGTAAAATCCCTGGATTTTACTGAAATCACTGTTCACAGTAAAATCAATTTTACAGCTGACCTACAAAACTACACGCTGACTGATCTAACTACTTTGGCTTTTTGTATCCAAGAATCCCTGAACCTAGTCGTATAAAAATTTCGGCCCCCTTTCCTCTGAATGATTTTTTTATCAACACAATTATAAGGTAAAAACGATGATCGTATACGACTGGAAGGTTCAACAAACGGAAAATAAGAGGGGAAAAAAGAAAGAGAGTAGCTCAAATCCCCCATCTCCACTCATGAAATATGTAGGTAGCCACTGCGTTCAAAGTTTCCTCGACAAAAAAAAAGGAATTTAAATCGCTGGGTTCGGTTACGAGAAACTTCACTCTGGGCTTTCGATTAATATTGTGGAGGGACTTGAAAACCGCGCAACTCTTTTTCGCCAAACTCCCCAGCGAGCTACTTTTTGCGGGTCCGGAGAAAGTTGAAGGTCTCTTCGGAATTATCATGGGAACCGATGGGGAGAGAAGCCCAACATACTGTAAGTCACGAACAGGCAAAATAGGGAACTAAGCCGACTGGATTTTGCTTCTTCGTTGCAGTTTAAAAGGCTAGCATAGAAGACACAATCAGGGAGAGCATGAATGAGACTATCCTGGGCTGATCTTCAAGTGTTCCTGAGTCATCACTAGGCTTCACTACTCTCATACAATATACAAAATCACAAAGCTAAAATTGACCGATTTTTTATTATTGCCGATGGTGCAGAGGTGATGTATATCATGGAGAATTAAAACTATTCACGGGTGCATGATATCACTATTGATTGAAATTTGAATTAAAACTGCTTATGGGTCAATGCTGTCAATAGTTTTGATTCAAATGTCAGTCAATAGTAAATTGTAATCATTCATTTTCTAAATTTATTTGAATTCACAAATGAAGATTTTGTGAATTTTATCACAATAAAGAGAATTTTTATTCACACACACGAACGTCGGCACTGAATACTTAACACGGCTGCGCCAAAATGTAAGAGACCTAATACTAATAATGTCCCTTACATAAAAATATAATTTATTAAAATTATAATATAAACAGCTCCAACACTTTTATTAGAGGTGTGTCGGTACAGCTGTACCGGAACTGTGGAACCGAGTATCAACTTGGAACGGTTCCACGCAGTGACAAAAACTCGACCCTTACCGGTCCAGTTCCACGGACCGATAAGATATCTGACCGGTAAGGATGGAACTGGACCGATATGATATCATGGAGAATGGCTCTGGACCGGGAAGGGTCTTGGACTGGTAAGATATCTGACTGGTAAGGATGGAACCGGACCGATAAGATATCATGGAGAATGGCTCTGGACCGGGAAGGGTTTTGGACCGATGAGATATCTGACCGGTAAGGATGGAACCGGACCGATAAGATATCATGGAGAATGGCGCATGTTGGGTATCGTAGATCATGGATTTTAAAATGCTCTTCAGATTCGAGGCTCCCACGCCGCTAGAAATGTTATGGTGGATAAGGGTGAGGTGGGAGGGGGGAGGGTCACTATTTCTTGTCTAAAGTAATAAATAAATTACATCGAGTGAAACAGTTTTATCGCTTACCAACTGGTTAAACTGATCTAATACTTATCCAATGGGACGTCCCCTGGAATGCATGCATCACTAAACAATATGTTTGTATCCAAGAATCCCTGAGCCTAGTCGTATAAAAATTTCGGCCCCCTTTCCTCTGAATGATTTTTTTTTATCATCACAATTATAAGGTAAAAACGATGATGGTATACGACTGGAAGGTTCAACAAACGGAAAATAAAAGGGGAAAAAAGAAAGAGAGTAGCTCAAATCCCCCATCTCCACTCATGAAATATGTAGGTAGCCACTGCGTTCAAAGTTTCCTCGACAAAAAAAAAAAGGAATTTAAATCGCCGGGTTCGGTTACGAGAAACTTCACTCTAGGCTTTCGATTAATATTGTGGAGGGACTTGAAAACCGCGCAACTCTTTTTCGCCAAACTCCCCAGCGAGCTACTTTTTGCGGGTCCGGAGAAAGTTGAAGGTCTCTTCGGAATTATCATGGGAACCGATGGGGAGAGAAGCCCGACATACTGTAAGTCACGAACAGGCAAAATAGGGAACTAAGCCGACTGGATTTTGCTTCTTCGTTGCAGTTTAAAAGGCTAGCATAGAAGACACAAGCAGGGAGAGCATGAATGAGACTATCCTGGGCTGATCTTCAAGTGTTCCTGAGTCATCACTAGGCTTCACTACTCTCATACAATATACAAAATCACAAAGCTAAAATTGACTGATTTTTTATTGTTGCCGATGGTGCAGAGGTGATGTATATCATGGAGAATTAAAACTATTCATGGGTGCATGATATCACTATTGATTGAAATTTGAATTAAAACTGCTTATGGGTCAATGCTGTCAATAGTTTTGATTCAAATGTCAGTCAATAGTAAATTGTAATCATTCATTTTCTAAATTTATTTGAATTCACAAATGAAGATTTTGTGAATTTTATCACAATAAAGAGAATTTTTATTCACACACACGAACGTCGGCACTGAATACTTAACACGACTGCGCCAAAATGTAAGAGACCTAATACTAATAATGTCCCTTACATAAAAATATAATTTATTAAAATTATAATAAAATTATTCAATAGGTTTCTACGAGCTAACAGCTCCAACACTTTTATTAGAGGTGTGTCGGTACAGCTGTACCGGAACTGTGGAACCGAGTATCAACTTGGAACGGTTCCACGCAGTGACAAAAACTCGACCCTTACCGGTCCAGTTCCACGGACCGATAAGATATCTGACCGGTAAGGATGGAACCGGACCGATAAGATATCATGGAGAATGGCTCTGGACCGGGAAGGGTTTTGGACCGATGAGATATCTGACCGGTAAGGATGGAACCGGACCGATAAGATATCATGGAGAATGGCTCTGGACCGAGAAGGGTTTTGGACTGGTAAGATATCTGACTGGTAAGGATGGAACCAGACCGATAAGATATCATGGAGAATGGCTCTGGACCGGGAAGGGTTTTGGACCGATGAGATATCTGACCGGTAAGGATGGAACCGGACCGATAAGATATCATGGAGAATGGCTCTGGACCGAGAAGGGTTTTGGACTGGTAAGATATCTGACCGGTAAGGATGGAACCAGACCGATAAGATATCATGGAGAATGGCTCTGGACCGGGAAGGGTTTTGGACTGGTAAGATATCTGACCGGTAAGGATGGAACCGGACAGATAAGATATCATGGAGAATGGCTCTGGACCAGGAAGGGTTTTGGACTGGTAAGATATCTGACCAGTAAGGATGGAACCGGACCAATAAGATATCATGGAGAATGGCTCTGGACTGGGAAGGGTTTTGGACCGATGAGATATCTGACCGGTAAGGATGGAACCGGACCGATAAGATATCATGGAGAATGGCTCTGGACCCGGAAGGGTTTTGGACCGATGAGATATCTGACCGGTAAGGATGGAACCGGACCGATAAGATATCATGGAGAATGGCTCTGGACCGGGAAGGGTCTTGGACTGGTAAGATATCTGACCAGTAAGGATGGAACCGGACCGATAAGATATCATGGAGAATGGCTCTGGACCGGGAAGGGTTTTGGACCGATGAGATATCTGACCGGTAAGGATGGAACCGGACCGATAAGATATTATGGAGAATGGCTCTGGACCGAGAAGGGTTTTGGACTGGTAAGATATCTGACCGGTAAGGATGGAACCGGACCGATAAGATATCATGGAGAATGGCTCTGGACTGGGAAGGGTTTTGGACTGGTAAGATATCTGACCGGTAAGGATGGAACCGGACAGATAAGATATCATGGAGAATGGCTCTGGACCAGGAAGGGTTTTGGACTGGTAAGATATCTGACCAGTAAGGATGGAACCGGACCAATAAGATATCATGGAGAATGGCTCTGGACTGGGAAGGGTTTTGGACCGATGAGATATCTGACCGGTAAGGATGGAACCAGACCGATAAGATATCATGGAGAATGGCTCTGGACCCGGAAGGGTTTTGGACCGGTAAGCATGGATCTTGTTCTCAGTTCCGTTCCATGTTGTACCTGGAAGCGCCCTTACTACTTCCATGGACTGAGAATATAATAGTATCATGGAATGGCTCTTGAGTGGGAAGTGATCTTCTGGACTGGTTAGCTTGGAAGTTGTGTCCAGTATTATTAATTTACTAGCTGAAAAGCCTGCTAGAAGCAGGCAAAAAAATTGTAGATATGTAAAAAAAATTTGATGTCGCGGCCTGGAATCGAACCCGGGACCCCCACGTTCGTACGACATACGTACGTACGTACGCACGTACGGTTGGGGTTTTATGTAATTAGATTATTGTCATGTTAAGTTCTTAAACTGCAACGTCATTATTCTTGCATGGATGTTCTAATTAGGTTGCTAAGGAATTCCGTGATAGGCAATAACGAGAGGGGGGAGTCCCTTGTAGGAGTCATTATTCTTTCCTTGAATTGTTTGGTCACTATCATTTATAATAAATTGTCTCTTTTGTAACACTGGTTCAAATTCCTTCCTTTTAACGAATTTTCAAGGAAAATGATGCTATTGTATTGCAAGATGAGATCATAAGCATGGAAGAAGGACGGTAGGGATTTGACTGCCTGCTTCATCCATGTCATGTGAGTGGGATTTGACCGCCTGTACCGGTAATTTGGAACGGTTACATCTTTGTAACTGTAACCGTTGGAACCGTTCCAGGGAAATACCTGGACTGACATACCCCTAACTTTTATTAGGCCCGTAATTAATTCTCAAACATCAATCTTCTCGTATTTAGAGGTGTGTCGGTACAGCTGTACCGGGACTGTGGAACCGAGTATCAGGTTGGAACGGTTCCACGCAGTGACAAAAACTCGACCCTTACCGGTCCAGTTCCACGGACTGATAAGATATCTTGATGAAACGGCTCTGGACCGGGAAGAGAATCTTTTTTATCGGTCCAGTTCCATCCTCACCAATCAGAATGATCTGATCAATCATCTCATCAATCTGATCATTCTGATTGGTGAGGATGGAACTGGACCGGTAAGGATGTAACCGGACCAATAAGATATCATATAGAATGGTTCAATGGCTCTGGAACGGGAAGGGTTTTGGACCGGTAAGCATGGATCTTGTTCTCAGTTCTGTTCCATGTTGTACCTGGAAGCGCCCTTACTACTTCCATGGACATGGAATGGTTCATGGATTGGCTCTTGAGCGGAAAGTTATCTTCTGGACTGGTTAGCATGGAAGTTGTCTCCAGTATTATTAATTTATTATTGTCATGTTAAGTTCTTATTGTTTGGTAACTATTATTTATAATAAATTGCCTCTTTTGTAACACTTGTTCAAATTCCTTCCTTTTAGCGAATTGTCAAGGAAAATGATGCTATTGTATTGCAAGTTGAGATCATAAGCATGGAAGAAGGACAATAGGGATTTGACAGCCTGCTTCATCCATGTCATGTGAGTGGGATTTGACTGCCTGTACCAGTAATGGAACTGTACCGGTAATTTGGAACGGTTACATCTTTGTCACCGTAACCGTTGGAACCGTTCCAGGGAAATACCTGGACCGACACACCCCTACTCGTATTACCTATTGTAGGTTTCCCATAACAACGATGGTTGCTAGGAATGAAGTATGATAAACGGATGAGAATCCTCTTACAAGAGTAGCCTCAAAAATTTTCTCTCCATGAAGCTGAAAAAATAATTTGAACAACAAAGTATTTTCTTGAAGATTTGCAAAATTCCAATGAGGATTTAAATTATTTCAAAATTTTGTCTCATCCATGAGCCATTATTGGGCGTTTTTAGGCTGTTGGAGCAAAATATGGAACAAAGCTGATTAGACATCCTAGGCTGTTGAAGCAAAATATGGAACAAAGCTGATTAGACATCCTCGTTTTTGGAGCTTTGGAGTCTTGTGGAAGGCACAACAGGGAGAACATGAGACTGTTCTCGTCTGATCTTCAAGTGGCTCTGCTTCATCACTAGGCTTCATTACCCACTTGCAAACTTGCTCAGTGACCAAATCACATACAGTAATTCGTATATATCAGATATCTACTTGAAGGTTTGCGAAATCCCTTTGTGCACTTGCATTGGATTGAGTATTTCTCGTACAAAAGTCAGTATTGAACATTTTTGTAACTCATCCTCAGTGGAGATTCATCGTTAGAGTAGCATTTAGTCTCTACAGCTGAGAAGAATTAAATTTAGCGTTGAATGAGACTATTTTCAATGTTCCTAGTGTGTTGAAATCGTGAGTTTCATGTTCATCGCTGTTTTGTGATTCAAACTAGTGCTTAACTTTGGATTAGAGGGAACCTGTAGATCTGTGAAGCACCTCGGCGAAGAGGATCATAAGAAGCTGGCGAGGAATGTTCAGTACAGTCTGGGGCAGAAGTGGGTCTCAGAGAGCGGAGGGTGCTCCCTTGGCCTGTACCACCTCTGGCAACCATAAACAATTATCACAGTAGTTTCGTATCCCAGCTGTTCGACAGTTTCATAGGATACCTGGGTTGATTGATATTCGGATAGAAAATCCCGCGAGTCTGAAACAATGAGAATTGGCATTCAATCCCGGGGGGTCCCATCAAATTGTAGGATTCCGAAGTTTTCCAATCTCCGATCGCAAAATATCAAATGAAAAAAAAAAAAAAAAACCAATATCATTTTATTGTTACTATCGTGTTACCGAATGTTAATTAAATATCGGTTCTAAATATCAGATTGCAGCGAGATGAATTTTATACTTGATCATCTTAGATCGTCATTTAAAACGTGGGAAGAAGCACACGAACAGGCGGAGACAGATCGAAGAATCATTGGACAGCGGATGATAGCCAATAAGCTTACAATACAATTTTTTAGCGCGTTTTACTATTGCAACTGAATATTAAATACAATCCATCTAGCAATATTGCATATCCTTTGTACACGCCTTGAGAGTCCGTTTACAGTAAAACCCAGCCCCTTCTCATAACAGTGTCTTCAACAATGAGCTATAATTGCACTAAGTCCAGTGACTTTTGCTTCCGAGCCTACCAAGGTAGCGGAAGCTTTGTTTTCACTTTTCGAGGTTGAAATAAAAATCATCTGAGCAAATCGCACCGCTTCAAGCACCTTTTTCTTATTGTAAAACTGTGCTAAATGTTATCAAAGAAAAGATATTCTATCATCCAGTTCTTGAGAGTCTATCAGATAGAATATCTTCGATTCAGCGGTAAAGAACCACAAACCCTACTGTTATCAGAGAAATGCTTCAGAAATGCTTGCATACGAGTCTGCAACAGATTGGGACATTTTCATGTCAACCACTACACAACAAGGTAGTGAAGTAAGGTTGTTAGTTCAACCCAAGCATCAAAGTTTTCGTGACGATTTTTCAGTTTATGTGCCAAAGCAAAGACATGAAAATGTGACAAAAAAAAAGCTCTCCAAAATCAAAATTTCCGGTTCCGTGTCTGTGTGTCTGTGTGTCATGAAATCCTTGCCACAGCCATAACTTGTACACTTCTCATCCGATTTCGATTACATTTTTAGGGATTGTGCGGGTTGGCGTGTAGATGGTCCCCTATGAAAATCATTACCTCCGGACTGATAGTAGCCGCTGCGCACAAATCAATCGTACCGGTTACAACTTCCAAAAGTAAAAAACAAATTAGATCAAATGACAACCATATGTAAGGTAACGGAAATAATGAATAAATAATTTACTAACTATATACATTGATAAATTATTTTACTAAAGTGTATTGACGTAAAATAAATAACCAACTCCGTGCTGGGCCACAGTTTACTAAACTATCCAGCACGGTCACCATTGTAAAAATATGGATCATAAATTTTCTTTCATTTTTTTCTTATCAGACGTATATTTAGAAGGTCAAGATGTCATAATTTTGTTTTTGTAAAGATGACAAATAAATGAATTTAAAAAAAGAAAATAATGATCAGTCCACAATTTTTTTTTTAAACGTGGCACAGATTTTGCAGTAAAAACGAGCATGGATCAGAGCTGCGTTCAGCTGCGTTCAGTTTCTATGAATCTCGTTTCCAATATTTAAGCGGTGTACCGGTCAGATCTGATCTTCATGGCGTAGAAACTGTTTCTCGCGGTAAGTTCGAATCGTGCAGCACAGAGCAGACCATAAAACGCTGCAAATTATTACACGATGGTTTATTATTTTTCTATATAGGTCACTCGTCTACAAAATCACCAACCATCCAATATGAAGAGGAAAAAAATAATAATAAAAAAAAATTAAAAAAAAAAAAAATTAAAAAAAAATCAAAATCACCAAACATCGATCGCATTTCGGTCAGCTCTAATTTGAACGGAGATTAGGCCTCTTTTGCGATTCACACTCGTGTTTTGATTTATATATATATATATATATATTTCAATATAAACATACGTACGGCGTACGGCGGACGGACGGCCAAATTTTTATTCGATTTTTGGATTCTACGTACCTTGAAACGTAAACCATCAGATTTTGAGGGGGTGTTAAAAATTTTTTTTTCTTGGTCGATTCCAAAGGTTCATTATTGAAAATAATAAACCAAAAAAGGTCTGCCTAGTGGGAGTGGCACATAGCTTCCTCGTATCCACAACCGATTGTATAGATGATCAGATGCATAGTAGTTAATATCAAAACACCAATCTCTAAGTACCTTCCACTAACCTCACAGGGGACCATCTACTCGCTAATCTGAACAATTCTGAGAAATTTCTTCAAATTCGGATGAAAAATGTAAGTGTTATGGCTGTTACAAGGATTTTACGTTTGCGCATGCGAAGAGACAACAGTTGTCTAAATAGACAGTTACTGTCTATTTTAAGGCCTTGATTTTCACTGGGAACCATCTAAAACCTAACCACATATATAATCCCTGAACTTTCATCGAAATCGAATGAAAAATATGAAAGTTATGACGGTTACAAGGAATTCACGTTTGCGCATGCGCAGTGGCTACTATCAGTCCGGGAGTGATGATCTTCATAGGGGACCGTCTACACGCCAACCCGCACAATCCTTGAAAATTTCATCGAAATCGGACAATAACTTCGTATAGTTATGCCTGTTACAAGGATTTCATGACAGACACGGAACCAAAATTGTTCAGATAGGTCTGAAACGTAAAACTCGAGGGAGAATTTTTTTTCCATCCTTGCAAAGTGAAAACAAAGCTTCCGCTACCTTGGTAGACTCGGAAGAAAAAAGTTGGTGGATGAAAAAAGAAAACGCTGCAAATTATTTCAGAAAGGTTTTTTATTTTCTGTATAGATTACTCTTCTGCAAAGATCACAGCTTTCCCACTGTCACTATTTATTTATTTTTTACCCACCAACCTATAAGGGTATTTGTTCCTACTACCTATAAGGGTATTTGAAAATGTCAACCCTAACCACCAACAAAATAGAAATGAAAGGTTGAAATTTTCAAACATGCCCTAGTAGGTAGTAGGTACCTATGGTTGGTGGGTAAAAAATAAATTAATAGTGACAATGGCAAAGCTGTGATCTTTGCAGAAGAGTGATCTATACAGGAAATAATAAACCTGTGTGAAATAATTTGCAGCGTTTTTTCGGTTGCGCACAACCACCCGTCCAGTGAGCGCGCAAACATGCGCAACCCCTGGATTGCGCCAAAATTGAGATGAAGGCAGACCCCAAGTGCGATACATGTTACTTCATTAATTTTCGACGCTGAATCACGTGGTGGTATCCATTTTCGGATTTTACTGGAATTTTTCGAAGTCGCTCTTCTTCCATCCTTATGAGTTACGACGCAATTTTAATTAGTTTGGGTGGCTAAATCTACCCCTGAATTTGGGAGAAAAGACAATAAAATTGAGGGGTAGATTTAGCCGTTCAAACTAATTAAAATTACGTCGTATCTCATAAGGATGAAAAAAGAGCGATTTTCCATTACAAACCACCTAATTTTCGGCCGCTGTTTCGAGAAATTCCAGTAAAATCCGAAAATGAATACAACCACGTGATTCAGCGTCGAAAATTAATGAAGAAACATGTATCGCACTTGGGGTCTGCCTTCATTTCAATTTTGACACAATCCAGGGGTTACGCATGTTTGCGCGCTCACTGGACGGGTTGTGCGTAGTGATGGCAACAACATATCGATATTTTTGAAATATCGATATTTTGCTTCCGATATATCGATATATCGCCATCGAAAAATCGTGCTACGATATATCGGGAATATCGATATTTTTTAACCGATATATCGCCCTAGTAGATAATAACTGGTGAATGTCAGAAACTAACCTAAGTTAAGATTATGAAAATATTTTTCGGTTTTTTGGTCATACCTCCGTTGTTTTTTATCGAATATATTTTTGACATTTTCATGTCTTTCATATGGCACATAAAAAAAAATCGTCACGAAATTTGATGCAACGATATTTGTTGCAACGATATTTGTCCCAAGTCGCCACAATGATGATTATGACCATCAGAAGTGAAGTTGTTAGGTAGGTAGGTACTTTACAGTTTGATATTACCAGGGGGGCATGAAAATGTTTCAATGTGTTGCAGACTCGTATGCAAGCGTTTATTTTCAATAATGAACCTTTGGAATCGTTTTCTTTTAAATTTATATTCTTAGTCTACTCAAATTCCCGGTAATTTAGAGTACCCACATGACGCATTTTGACCAAAACAATGTTTTTCCTATTTTTAGCCATTTTCCGGGCTTTTCCTACAAAAAAACTATCATTTTCAGAATCAGCGTCAAATTTCGAGCACATTAGAAAAAAATCCCATTTTTCTTTACATGCGTGCACATGATATAATTACTCATTGTGAGAAACCATAAGAGATTTAAATAATATTTAAATAATAAAACAAACATAATTCATTCAATAACACATTTATTTCATAAAAATTACCAAAATTATTATTACATAATATGTAATAGGCCAATGGTTATTTTGGTAATTTTTATGAAATAAATGTGTTATTGAATGAATTATGTTTGTTGTATGATCTTCCAATCATTTATTTAACCACCAGTTTCGACTTATATTTAGCAATATTTTAATATTGCTTATTTTTTTTGCAGTAGGCCTCTATATTTTTATTGTGTTAAAGTAGTAAATAATTAAATAAATCAACTCAAATAAAGTGTGTTTTCACGGTAAAGCTAATGGGAGGATCAATATATTATATGTTCTGTGTTTTAAACCAAAGAAAACAAATTAAAATTATTATTTACAAGAACAAATATGGTTCGATATTTTAATCCCGATATATCGGATATATCGATATTTTTGCTCCCGATATATCGGTGCCATCGATATTTCCCTTCCGATGTATCGTAAACCCGATATATCGATTTTTGTAAAACTTTTGCCATCACTAGTTGTGCGAAACCAAAAACGCTGCAAACTATTACACAATGGTTTATTATTTTTCTATGTAGGTAGATCACTCGTCTACAAAATCACCTAACTAACTACAGGACGATGTGTCCCTTGGCCTCCCTAACAACCTTCTTACACTCATTTCGATCGCAGGCTTTACTCTTCCAGTTTCGTACATTCATCTTTAGCAGATCCCTTTCCACGTCATCCATCCATCGTGTTCTTGGTCTCCCCTGCCTCCTTCTTTTTTCATGCCTTGATTTCCAAATCATCTTAGGGGGTCTTTCATTAGGCATTCTTTCCAGATGTCCAAGCCACTGAATCCGACTGGCTTTAATGAAACGTACAATATCTTTATTTTCGAGAATCGCCTCGATTTCCATATTTTTTCGGATTCGCCAGCGTCCCCTTTTGTATACTGCCCCATAAATTCTTCTCATAACTTTTCTTTCAAATATTCTTAGCTTGTTGGCGTCAGTGCTCGAAAGGGTCCATGCTTCGGCTCCGTAGCAAACCACCGGTCTAATCAGCGTCAGGTATAACCTTTTTTTAAGTGCCCTGGACAGCAGTTTTGATTTGAAAAGCTTAGCGTTGGCGTAGAATGCCCGGTTTCCCAGAATAATCCTACGATCAATCTCTGCTGTCATATTGTTGGTACTGGTAATACTCGATCCAAGGTACGTGAAAGTATTCACTTCCCTGAATCTGAGTGCCCCTACGTCCAAATAACCAAGTCGATTATGATCGTGGCCGGGATCTGCGCTCATGAAAAGATACTTGGTTTTTTCTAGATTTATGTTCAAACCAATTTTGCGACCCTCAGCGTTCAGGATTTCCACGACTGCTTTCAACTCTTGCTTATTTCTGGCTAGCACAGCTATATCGTCAGCATATGCGCAAATCTGCCACATTTTGTTGACTATGGTCCCTTTATTCTCAACTTTTCTGACCACTTCCTGTAATGCCACGTTGAAAAGAGTTGCCGAGAGCGCGTCCCCTTGTCGAACCCCTGTCCTAATGGTGAATTCCTCACCAATCTTTCCAGCTATTTTCACCTTTGCCTTTGCTTCAAATAGCGTCATCCCTACCAAACGGGTCAGCTTGTCCGGCACACCGTTTTTTCTCAGACAATCTACAAGCTTTGCTTTGTCGATTGAATCGAACGCTTGCTTGTAGTCGACGAAAAGCATATGGAGGCCAATACCATGCTCATAAAACTTCTCCATTGCTTGTCGGATGGTGAATATCTGGTCGTTGGTTCCCCGTCCAGGTCTGAACCCGTATTGGTAGTTCCCAATCCAAGACTCGGCAAAAGGTTGAATTCGGTTGAGCAGTATGTTTGACAGTACCTTGTATCCAACACTAAGCAGTGTGATTCCACGGTACATGGCGCAGTCTCTTTTGTCTCCTTTTTTAAATATGGGGCATAATAGTCCTGTTTTCCAACCCTCCGGCATGTCTTCATTGACCCATATCCATTTTATGATTTCCCATAGGGTATCAGTCAATGTTGGGCCTCCATTCTTGAGCAGCTCCCCCACAGTACCATCCTCTCCAGGTGACTTTCCATTCTTAAGCTTTCCTACGGCCTACAAAATCACCAACCATCCAATATGAAAAAAAGAAAAAAAAATAATAATAAAAAAAAATCAAAATCACCAACCATCGATTGCATTTCGGTCAGCTCTAATTTGAACGGAGATTAGGCCTCTTTTGCGAGTCACACTCATGTTTTGATATATATATATATAAATTTCAATGTAAACCCTTAAATTTTAGTAGGGAGCGAACAATTTGTCCTACAGAGCTCCGGGTGGTCTCAAAAAATTCTAAAAATTCTAAAAAAACAATACCTTTATATCGAAATTTTTTGAGTTAGGGCGTTTTCAAAATTTCAAAATTGATTTTGGAACCCTTAGAAGTGACCTACATCAACCAAAATCTTCGGGGCACAACTAGACCCCAAATGGAGCCTACATAGCAAATTTCATCAATGCTAAGTGGCAAAAGTGCCGCGTACGGCGGACGGACGGCCAAATTTTTATTCGATTTTTGGATTCTACGTACCTTGAAACGTAAACCATCAAATTTTGGGGGGGTTTTAAAATTTTTTTCTTTCTTGGTCGATTCCAAAGGTTCATTATTGAAAATAATAAACCAAAAATCGGTTAAGGGGTCTAAAATTCATGAAATTTCACGTAGAATCCAAATCTGCGCACCGAGGTCATATTTGAAATCCTCAGATAAAGTCCTGAAGATTAAAAAAAAAAAAAATTGCCACTATCTGGATGATTTGGTTATTTTTAAATTTGAACCAATTTGGGTAGTCCAAAATTTCTGGCTTACGAACTCGTCCTTTTGTTTGTTGTTACGAACATTTTGGAGAAAACTACAAAATTTTTGCTAAACAATTACTCATGTTATCGTGCGGAATGACATAACATGATTTTTGAAAATACTTCAGGGATCCTTTCAGAATGTTCCAAAACGGATTTCAGTGAAGAAATTTTTCGAAAAAGTCTGTTCTAAAAATTTGAGGCCATTGCAACAGCTTTATTTTCCTTGAAAATTCGCTAAAATGTTCTCCAAAATCAAAATTTTAACTCGCGTTTTACGTTTAAAACCTTCCTGAACAATTTGGTTCCGTGTCTGTCTGTGTGTCTGTCATAAAATCGTTGTAACATCCATAACTTTTGCATTTTGTAACCGATTTTAATGAAATTTTCAAGGATTGTGCGGGTTGGCGGGTAGATGGTCCCCTATGAGTGTAGTACAAGGTACTTAGGTATCGAAATTTTTGAGATAAGCTTCAATACATCGGGTTGTGGATACGAGGAAGCTATGTGCCACACCCACTTGGCAGGCGGTTTTTTTTTTCAATTGAAAGTTGTTAGAAAAAAATGCACGGTCGTTCATGAATTTTCATCATCTTTCCTCCCCCCCCCCCCCTCAAGCGTGCCCCATTGACGTGACTCGCGCCGGGTCGGAGATAGCCCCCGGTCAACCCCCCCTCACGACCCCCCTCGTTCATTGACTCCTACGAGCTCTGAAAAGGGGGAGGCCTGGGCTAGCGGCTTTTCCCTCACTCCTCGGCGAACCTCCCCTCTCCGTTACCCTCTCGACTCCCCCGTTACCACCCTCCGTTACCCCTTCCCGCCGTGACCTTCGCGAGTCCATCCCCTCCCTGCTGAGCTCCGCACGTCATCGTTTTCCCCTCTTCCCACGAACCTTCAGTGCGACAGTGCTTGTCAGTGAGTGATAGTGTTCCGCGCCTCCCCGCTTATCGGTTGTTCACTCAAGAAACCACCAAATCACCTCTCTGGACTACTTCTCACCCCAAAATCGGATTAATCGTCTTTTTCATTGTAAGTCTGCGCTCCAAATTCCATTTAAACCCCATTTTTCACCTCTTAAACACCCCCAAACCGGAACCCGCCCTGTAACCTCTCCCAATTAACCCACAAACCTCCGCTACGCCCCAGAATACCTGCCAAATTCCCGAATTTCATCATCACAAACCTTCTAGAACACCTCAACTGCCAAATTACCTCCAAAATCCATCCAAAACCCTCCAATTACATCCACAACTCTCATCCTACCAAGCTATCGAGCCCTCAACCACCCATCGTGCCTTCTGAGGTGTTTTAAATTCAATCAAACTGCACCTAAAGCAACTTTAAAATTACATTAATTGTAGACTGAAGTTATTTTGCATATTGAAACACCCTGCATCCTTACGAAAGTCCATTCATGCAGCATGAGAAATGAGCAAATTTTCAAAAATATCTTCGAGGCTATGGTTAAGAAAAAGGTCATATTATCTACCTGAGAGAGTGATCAGCCTTGTGGGGCACATTGCAATCGTTAAAATGATACCATCAACCCCTTGAAAAACATATTGTTTGGTAGTAGTGCATGTATTCCAGGGGACGTCCCATTGGATAAGCATTAGGTCAATTTAAACCAGTTGGTGAGCGATAAAACTTGAATTTTTATTTCCTTTCCTACTGCACAAAATGGTTTCACTCGATGTACTTAATTTGGTTAGTATTTTAAGCAAGAAACAGTGTTCTCTTCCACCCCCCCCCCCCCCCCCACCATCCACCATAACGTTTCTAGCGGCATGGGAGCCTCGAATTTGAAGTGCATATTAAAATCCATGATCTACGATACCCAACATGCGAATTCGAGCCCCCCCCCCCCCCCAATCACCAATGGTGCCAATCTAGCACCAAAGCGGTGATACGTCGTAACTTTGAACTTTCATCTATTAGTTTTGGTAGGCAGTCCGCCGAAGTTCACCTCCGTATTCAAGGCGAAACACAAAACCGCTACAAAACACAAAGGTTTATTATTTTACTTTATAGATCACTCGTCTGCAAAGAACACGGCTTTGCCACTGTCACCATCTGCGTACCTACAGCGATTCAATTTTTGTCTGCTAAAATTTGAACGGAGATTAGGCCTCTTGCGATTCACACTCGTGTTTCTGATTTATCGTACGTCCAACCCTTAAATTCTCGTAGGGAACGAACGGTTTGTCCTACAGAGCTCCGCCTGGTCTCAAAAAATTCTAAAAATTCTATACTATCTTAAATTGAAGGAAAAACATTACCTTTATATCTAAATTCGTTGAGTTAGGGCGTTTTCCAAATTTCAAACCTTTTTTTTTGACCCTTAGAAGTGACCTACATCAAACAAAGTCTTCGGGCACAACTAAACCCCAAAATTTCATCAAAATTGGTCAATACTAAGTGGGGAAAGGGCCGCGTATAAAAAAATGTCTGAGCAATTTTTTTAGCAGCTTCTTTTCCGAGTTATTTTAATTTTAAAGTTTTTTTTTTGTGATTTTGACCTTATGTGATTAAATTGTTAATAACTCCTTTAATTTGCTATAATAAATAGTTTGAGGAATGAAAACGCTGCAAATTATTACACAATGGTTTATTATTTTTATATAGATCACTCGTCTGCTAAGCCACCAACCATCCAGAAATCATTATTCTTATCATTATTATTATCATCATTCCACATGAAGAAAAACATCGATCGCATTTCGGTCAACTAAAATTTGAACGGAGATTAGGCCTCTTTTGCGATTCACACTCGTGTTTTTGATTTATCGTACGTCCAAACTTTAAATTCTCGTAGGGAGCTTTGTCCTACACAGCTCCGCTTGGTCTCAAAAAATTCTAAAAATTCTATAGAATCTTAAATTGAAGGAAAAATAATTCCTTTATATCGAAATGTTCTGAGTTAGGGCCTTTTCAAAATTTCAAAATAAATTTTCGAACCCTTAGAAGTGACCTACATCAACCAAAATCTTTCGGGCACAACTAGACCCAAATGAAGCCTACATACCAAATTTCATCAAAATGGTCTATGCTAAGTGGGGAAAGGGCCGCGTACGGCGGACCGAAGGCCAAATTTTTATTCGGTTTTTTTGATTCTACGTACCTTGAAACGTAAATCAACAAATTTTGAGGTGGTGTTAAAATTTTTTTTCTTGGTCGATTCCAAAGGTCCAGTATTGAAAATAATAAACCAAAAAGACCACGAAATATGGTGTTTATGAGATAATAATTCATGAAATTAACACTCTCACTTTATAGCAGTGATAATTATTCGGAAGTATCACCATTGGATTCAGCGTGAAAAACTACATAGGAAATGATACCAAACTCGTCAAGTTTCCTTGAGATCGAGGGTGACCGTACACCGCGTAAAACACTAGATTTCCTTGTAAAACTCACGTTTTCTTGCATTCAAACTTGCTTTACTCTTCCAATTTGAATTTAAAAAAGAAAAATCAATAGACCGACGGAAAGCTGACAATTTGAGCACATTTTTCCCGAAGAGCGCCCTTCGAAATGAGCAGTGATTAAAAGTGGATAGGTACGTCGATTAAAAAAAGTCAAATTTCAAAAACTTTCAAAGTTGTTTTTTGACTCGATTTACAAACAAAAAAATGATTGCTAAAAGATTTTGGTTTTGCTCTAGATATCTTGGAAATTTAACGCTCTTTCCAATGATATCCTCAAATGTGAGTTTACTTGGTAAATAACAGGAGTTATGACAGTTTTAATGTCGTTAGGTGAAAACCCGAGAAAATCTTCAACTTGAAAAAACAAGCGATTGAAACAAAATCGCTAAGAGACATTTTTTGTTGGAAATACCTTGATGATTCGAACGCTGAATTTATGCCCAACTTGGGTGAAGACACCCTTTATAGTCATATATTCGTGAAGGAAGTTTCCTTTGCTTTCGACCGTTTCATTGATACTTAAGAGAAGAAAAATTCCGAAAATTATATTGCAGTTTGCAAGATACCATAGTGTGTTTGTTCTTATCATAGTGTTATGAGAATCAGTGCTAGTATTGTTTTTGTCCTATCATTCCTGTGATTAATCACAGATTTCCCATAATTAAGAATGTACTCCTAATCATACTCCGTGATTATGATTTTACTCATTCGCTTAGTGAGTGAATACGAATTTAATCTTAATCATAACCACAGAATCATATTCCTGTGATTGACCCACTCTGACACAGTGTGTTTCCCGAAAAGAGTCTCAAAAGAATATCAGTTTTCGATTTCGAATGGACTCGAGAGACTCACGAAATAAACCCCAAAAAACTAAACCGCAACGCACTAGACTCGAGTTTTGCATCGGGGCAGGTGAGACTCAGCCCCGACTCACCTGAGATTCACTGAGCCCGACGAAAAAGCACCTCAATGAGTTCCTTCCTATCTTGAATACATTTTAGGGTGATCCGAATAGCGCAATAATTGTCGCAAGATACATCGAAATGGGGAAAATGAGGACTGTAGGGTCACTCCAGTGGATGATCTCTAGTCTCTGAACTTCCAGATAGATGCAGACAAATGTCTGCCATGTTGAGCAATACGATTTCCATCCTTAGGATGACATGGACGAAAATACTCTACTAATACTTGTGAAGCGAAAATACTCGAAAGTATTCTTCATACAGAAATTGAAATTTCTTACCCTTGTGTGATGTTATATTTCTTTCCAAGGTTAAACCGCAATATTCTTTAAATTTTCAAATCTCATTCATTTCGTAGTTTTGCGAGATGCAGCAGTTTTAGAGAGGATGTACTACTAGACACGGAACCATAATGTATCAAAAATCATTAACACGTAAGAAGCGAGGAAGCAGAACCACTTGGCTAACCAAATTCCGTTCCACCTGGCATTTATTTACAAAATTGGATTCATTACGTTTTATTGATGTGCCTAATGGATGGTCTCGTTAGTTAGATGTTGACAACTCAACCGATCAGAGGGCCGATTAGAAGGTGTTTTCCGGGTCGGAAAGGCTTTCACGGCACTAAACGGGAGTAGTTGGGCTTCGAAGCAAACCGATGACCCCTCAAAGTCGCCTATCTCGTTCCCATTCGTCACCAACTCAAATATTGACCGGAAACCACCGATCTCACGCCGCACTGCACCGCCACGACTGAAGTACGAAATAACGGGGCAGCCTCCAATTACTGATCATTATTTTCCATCGCCACGTGCGGCCCTCAACGTGATGACATGAAAGTTCGAACATAACTACAGACTTGATTACGCAACATCCTTCAGAAAGTATATAAAACATCATGAGCCTGTCGTGTTACCTTTTTTCAACACTGTTGAATATTCCAAGTAATGACCTTTCTTTCCATATTATGCCTCTACGTAGTTTTTTTTTAATATTGTCCCTCTCTTTTGTAAGCGAATTTCAGAAGAAAACAAAATTGCAAATTATTACACAAAGGTTTATTTTTATCTGTGTGGATCACTCGCCTGCAAAGAACACAGCGTTGCCATTGTCACAACCTGCCAACAACATATTCGCTTCACTATCAACTTTATTTTGCATAAATTAACGCTCCACACTCAATTCGAAGAAATAAAGAGTTGTGGGTGCCTTCATTAGGAAATTTGAATACTGGTTGCTAAGAACGCAAAACTGAGTACAACTCGAAAACGCAAATTATTACACAAAGGTATTACTGCAAAGAACTCGGCTTTGCCACTCTCACCCCCTGCGTACCTACAGCGATCCGATTTTCGCTAAAATTTGAACGGAGATTAGGCCTTTTGCGATTCACACTCGTGTTTCTGGTTTATCGTAAGCCCAAACCTCAAGTTCTCGTAGGGAGCGAACGGTTTGACCTACAGAGCTCCGCGTGGCCTCAAAAAATTCTAAAAATGCGACACTATCTGAAATTGATGGAAAAACAATACCTTTATGTCGAATTTTTTCGAGCTAGGGCGTTTTCAAAATGACAACCCTTAGAAGTGCCCAACATCAACCAAAAGCTTCGGGCACAACTAGACCCCAAATGGACACCATATACATAATTTCATCGAAATTGGTCAACACGGACGTCAACATGTTTATTCGATTTTCGGATTTTACGTACCTTAAATCGTAAACCGGCAAATTTTGAGGGGGGGGGGGTTAAAAAATTTTCTCTCTTGGTCGATTCCAAAGGCTCATTATCAAAAATAATAGGTAAACCTAAAAATTTAAAATAATAAGCTAGTGTCACATTTCAAAATGTCTTTAAATCAGACTTCTTCTTGTCCCGCAAATGGTTGACCCCGGAGCTCTTTAAATAAATCAATATTTATGATATTTTTGTAAAGTTTTCGGTCTGAATGTGATACACAACTCATCTCCTGGTGTATCATTGGCGTTCATTGAAGAACGTATTGATAGTACAGTTTTTTTTATTAAACTCAGAAATACGTAATGGTAAAAATAGGTTTTGCTAAACTCTGAAATGCAAAATAACTGAGCAATCAAAATTTTATTAATCAAAGCCAGAGTCATGTGAAAGTTCTGCCTCTTCGTCAGAATCTACCTCGGGCCACTGCAGCCATTTCTTGGGGGCAGAAGATCTAACACTTTCACGGCTAACTGCGAGAACGCGATTCATACTAACAGAGAGGAAGGTGTACGTCCTGTGTGGGCACTGTGAATCACAGCATAGTCACTGTGAACCACAGTATGCGAATGGGCCAAGGCCGAGGGAGCTCCGCGCTCCAGTGTCGATCACTGGAGGAAACAAGCAACCACTACAACATTGTTAGTAGGGGTGGCAACGATATGTCGATGATTATGTACCGATAGATTACGGTTGATATATCGATTTAGAGAACGGATATATTTCCGATAATATCGATATGTTTTCCGATAATATCGCGACATGTATTCAACAAGTAAAAAGTGATATTATAATGAATGGATGAGGAAGGATGCAAGTATCTGTGTGAAACATCAAGTAATTTTATTCCAAATGTTGTACGTACCTAAGTGATGGCTTGATTTCAGACTGTTGACTTCAGCTCAAGCATGTATTATAGGTTCATGAATGAACACCTACAGTGGCACTCAGGGCTCAATTATTTGACTTGAGCCAAAAATAACGGAGCCGCGCCTAGATTGAAACTACTTACTATACGAAGTGAAGCAGGTGTTCACAACAATTATTTTCAATTTTGAAGGAACATGGCTACAGTATTATACAGGGGTATAATAACCCTGTAAATGTATAAATCTAACATTGCAATGGTTAGAACCCCTGAAGGTAGTTTTATCCCCAAATTTTAACCCCAAAAAACTCTGTGGTCTGAAACCATGACTGTTTTGCACTTTTTTCTGTTTTTAAACTATGAATTTCGATAATTCATACCCAGTAAAACTTTTCAAGGAAGTTATATACTAACATCAACCGGATTTTCCAAGTAGATCTACCGATATGTTGAGTACCTATATCGATATATTTCTTTCAATGTGATGTTAGTAACGTTTCAATTCACCTACCTACTTACTGCGACAAGTTTTTCCTAGTATATTTTCCGATAAGTCGATAATTGTCTTCCTAAATATTAAATATTTGTAATTACAATTACAAATTTTGTAATTTTTTGAAACGATTTAATTCACCTACCTACTTCAACGCGTTTTTCCAAGTGAATCTTCCGATATATCGAAATATCGATACATTTTATACGATATATCGTATCTTTTCAAACCATGTGGGAAGAATAGAAAGAAATCGCAGCTGGTTTACTCGTCCTGATACAAATTATTACTCAATGGTCATTTTATTACTGAACAAGTTTGATTGAGCTAACCGATGATTCATTTCCAGCGCTACGAGTACAAAAATAACCCTATAAATATCTACTAACAACGATGGTGAAAGAAATACAACTCCGCGAAAATCGGTATAAAACATCTCTAAATACACCGCGGGAGTACCAGGAAAACAGAGAGCTTTTCCTTGTTCCAGATTAACGTTCTCGGAACCCACTCCTTAATATCAGGTATCTTAAAGTTTTTCCTAGTATAAAAAGGAGGATAAAAATAAAGGCAGAGTTTTGCCTCGGAAAATAGACAAATTCCTAGTACCCTCGGCCGATCTGCTCGGGGCACCCTGGAATGGGTTTTTAATGGGTTATTTAGGAAGGACCGATAATTCTCGCGGGCGGCGTCCTTGAGTAGGGAAAACGAAGGATCGAGGTCCCAGATCTGGGAAATCTCAGTTATAAAACGTTCTAAAATGGGAACAAAGAGGGAAGGAAGAGAGTTTGATTAATCGCAGATTTCCTATGATTATGACTTTAATCATGCTCATAGTGCTTAAATACAATTTTAATCCTATCATTCCTGTGATTAATCATAGATTTCCTGTGATTATGACTTGGACCATACTAATAGTGCGTGTGTATAATTTTAATTGTATTATTCCTGTGAATAATCACAGATTTCCCATAATTAAGAATGTAATATTAATCATACTCCGTGATTATGATTTTAATCATACACTTAGTGTGTGAATACGAGTTCAATCTCATTCATAATCACAAAATTCATAATGCGATTAAAAATCTTAATCATTTCCATGAGTGCGATTTTACCCAACTGAGCACTGTGTCTTACGCGGTTGTGCGTTTTGTATTTATTCGATAATTTGTGGCAGTAGTGTGGAATACCTCCAATTTATAGAAGAGCTTCACTCCAACTGCTGCCTGTGGCTAGCAGGCTTCCCTCAGTAGACTACAGCTATCGCGAAGTGAAGAACAATACAGCTAGCTTGTGTGCTGAGGAGATTGGAGTGTTGATTCGATTTCCAACCAATGTCAGCAGTTCCTTATCAAATTTTGGAAGCTCATCTTCAAGCCTCAATGCGTCCAACAAATTTAGTCCCTGGTTGTTTCCCCCTCTAAAAGATTCCGGACCATAATTTTTTTCCTATTTCGCCTATCATTTTCGCAAAAATCGAATACATGGTGATTGAAATGCCAGCAATCGTCGGTTCCACCGTCATATTCCTGACACGTGAATCGAAATAACTGGTAGAACACGATTTTATGTTGTTGATCTGCGTTGGAACAGATAATACCGTAGAAACAGCCCCGAACATGTTCTGATCAAGAATCCCAGTGAGCACTATAAGATGAAGCGTTCCAGTAAATTAAATGGCGTCATCTCTCTTGATCTAGGAAACTACAGTTCTGAAATGTTTCGTTATAACGGTGATACTGCCCTCCTAACATAGCAGACGATTTGACGGGGCCTTGAACTGGTTAGATGGATTTTGTGAAATTGAAGAACCTAGGTATCCAATCGATCTTGCGTACGACTGAAAGATACTCGTATATACTGACATCCATTAGTAAGTACTGGCCGTAAACTGGCACCAAATCACAGTTCTCCCATTTATGCTCCGATGAACCAATACAACACAACAACAATATCAAAATAAGACCAAGGGAACTCAAATTTCGGCAATTTTGGTTTATTATTTTCAATAATGAACCTTTGGGATCGACCAAGAGAAAAAATTGTTTAACACCCCCTCAAAATTTGTTGTTTTACGTTTCAAGATACGTAGAATCCAAAAATCGAATAAAAATTTGGCCGTCCGTACGCCGTACTTAGCACCGTACGCCCACTTAGCATTGACCGATTTTTATGAAATTTGGTACGTAGGCTCCATTTGGGGTCTAGTTGTGCCCCGTAGATTTTGGTTGATGTAGGTCACTTTAAGGAGTGAAAAATAAGGTTTGACATTTTGAAAACGCCCTAACTCAAAATATTTATATTTAAAGGTATTGTTTTTCCATCAATTTAAGATAGTATAGAATTTGTAGAATTTTTTGAGGCCACGCAGAGCCCTTTAGGACAAACCGTTCGTTCCCTACGAGAATTTAAGGGTTTTACGTACGATAAATCAGAAACACGTGTGTGAATCGCAACTGTGTGCAAAAAATTTTTGCACACTTTCTAAACCAATCACCCGGAATTCTACGGTGATCTTGAAAAGAAATCCGTTTGCAGAATCAAAATATCTCGATCCGTTCTCAACTGAGGAGTAAACGAAATTTGGCCCCGATGGTGCTGCCATCTCTTATTTCAGAATCACACTAAAACATCGTGACATTTAGCCTTAAGGGTTGGACTTACGATAAATCAGAAACATGAGTGTGAATCGCAAAAGAGGCCGAATCTCCGTTCAAATGTTAGCTGACCGAAATGCGATCGATGTTTTTCTTCAAGTTGGTTGGTGGTAATAATGGCAAAGCCGTGTTCTTTGCAGACGAGTAATCTATATAGAAAAATAATAAACCTTTATGTAATAATTTGCAGCGTTTTCCTTTATCATGAACGTTGGAACCTACTTTCATAAAGTAGTAAAGTTTTTTGTATTTAAAAAGTATTGAAAGAAGCAAACCCATTTTTCACTGTCAATTTTTCAAAATGTCGATATGTCTAGCTACATAACTGGAATGCATGATTGTGTAAACGAGTATAGGTGGTTTCATTATATTTATTCCTCCTCCCACGAGACTGCGATATCAAAACGAAACTCTTCCACCGCCCTGCCGACCATTCTAGAGTGCACAAATGACTCACGTTCAATTTTCCGACCCTCCGCCAACACAGCTTCTATCATCATAACTGCAACTTTCAGTAGCACGTGATTCCACGGAGTCATCTCGTCATCCAACCGGAAAGTGGAGCGAGAACGCTAAAAAATTAAATCATCAAAAGCTGGAAAATGGTTGTTAATTCTTGGATATTAATTAGAGAGTCCACCGGTTTTTTGTGGAGGAGAGAAAAACAAAGAGTTTTATACTCGTGTTTCAGGGGAAACATAAAAGGTCTATTGATCGTCTAAATGGCCAGTGACATCTGTGACGAACCCACGTAGCTCATATTCAAATAAATTAATTTCGTCAGTTCTGTTATTGAATTCAATATCATTATTTTACAATTGCGGTTGTTAGAGGTATCAATTTGACTTGTGTACCGACACACCTCATGGGGTTATAATTAATTTCCCAAATTTGATCAAAGTTAGAACATGTCTGATTGTATAAGGGAGCCACGCGGTGATGTCAAAAACTTTGCTAATTATTACACGACGGTTTTTCTTCTGTTAAGATCACCTGTCTGCGAAGAACACGGAATTACCATTAATAGTACCAAACAATAATATTAATACCGCTGCACGCGGTATTTTGTTCAGTTCCCATGGACCGATTTCAATGAATTTTGGTGTATTGATTGAGGAAGCACAAGTGAGTGACATGAAATTCTATCCGAAGAAACGAAAAAGGATCGTATTTGATCATCTGAAATTTTGCTCACTTCAGTCAGCAAACGTTGATGTGAACGTTCATTCACACTCTTGATTCCAACTCTACATTCGTATAATGCAGAGTAACTGACCACCTTTGCTAGAGACCTGCTTACTACCTTCTAAAGACCAGGGGTAGGTGTGGCGGGAGAGGGGGTTAAGGCCCTTACAGGCTAGGAACTTGACCTGGCGGGCACCCACGTGTTCTGATAAATTCCACAATAAACGCGCATTTAACTAGTTTTGATAGTCTGCGTTGTACCATTATTTTGTAGACATCTCAAATTGACGAAAAAACGCCATGAACATTCACTGATTAGGTAAAATTCAATAATAAGGTAAATAAGGGGTGAGAAAGGTTTGTCCTGCAGTGCTCTGGGTGGTTTCATTCGATCCCGAAAATTCAATTCTATCTACTATACCCGTATATCGCAACATGGAGCCCATATACCAAATCTCATTAGAATCGATCCATGGGACCTGGCCAAAGTGCCTCGTACGGCCTAGGGACAGAACATTTTCTTATTAGTTTCTTGGATTCCACGTACCTTGAACCGTTAACCATCAAATTTTGAAGTGGAATTACAATTTATTTATTAATATCATTATTCAATTATAATATTATCACACTTAAATAATATTAACCAAAATCGTGAACATAAGAGATAAAAATTTCTTCAATCCTCTTGATTTTTGTAAATTTTGAAAACAATTATCGTGGTCATTAAAATTTCGTTGAAGATTTTTTTTTAAATTTTTAATCGAAAGTAGACCTCATCCTGAGAATTTTGACACCAGCCATTCTCTTTTTGTATGAGTAGGTAGATCTTTTTCTATGATTTTTCATAGTTTCGAATGTTTATGACGTCACGCGTCCCACCTGTGACGTCATAAACATTCGAAACTTTTTAAAATCATAGAAAAGGGTCTTCTCAAGCTTGAAGGTCGCGGTTGGTGTCAAAACTCTCAGAATGAGGTCTAGTTTAGATTAAAAATAAAAATTAACAATTTTTCCGTCCCATGCGCACACCCCATTCACTTGTATTATGTAGATACTAACTATATTGCCTTTTCAAAACAGTATTTGGTTTATTTTTGTGGTAGTATTCCTCGAAGATGTTGAAAATGTAATCTATTCGTCAGCCATATTTTCATACGAATTACTCCAAATTTTGGAGTTAATTTTCGTTCTTGAAACAACTGCATACTTGTTGACTTAACCCTGTACTTGGCAAAGGTATCCCCATGGCGATTCCTTCAAATTTTCCCCCTTCAGCCCCTCCAAAAACATGTCAAATTGAAAGAGCTTCTAAAATGTTTAAATTTGTACAGAATTTCAACACTTGTGGTATAGTAAGTACCTATTTAACGTACACTGCAAAGTCACCGATGAATGAGATTGTTATTGAATAAAATGTATTTCGTTCTATTCCAAACAGAATAAAATTCAAAGAAAAAAAGAAATGGGGAAAAAGAATCCATAAAATAAAATAATGGAAGAATCGTTAGTAATAATTACTAGCTAGATATACTTTTTATATCTTCTCAATTGCTGCTCATCCCAATTAGATTTAGTTGTAAACGTGAATGTACACCAATACAACTAAGCAGTCTCATTCAAAGACGTTACGAGTTTATCATAAAAAATTTTGGTACTTTTCCTTTGAGAAATTGTTTAAATTTTTCCTCTACAGTGTACCCTTGGTCCTCCAAAAATGTGATAAAACTGAAAAAACTTCTCTTCAGAAAACACGTATGGTATATTAGACGTTGCGAAGTACAGGGTTAAATGATAGAATTCCGCCGAATTCAGCCTCTTGGTTAGCGGGATTGTGCCAGTAAAGTAGTACTTAAAAAATCAAAGTATTATTTGAAGATATTGGAAAATTATGATACACCGGAGAATTGATCGCTAAGTGAAACAAATTAACCATGGCTGGGCAAAATCTGAAAATTTGCGAAGTCGTACCAAGTTTTAGGATATGAATTTCTCCCTGAAAACCAGCTGTTTCTTAGTTTTGATGGATCAAATACAAATCATTCATTCTAAGACAAATCATTCATTCTAAATACAAATCATTCACACCAAGAAGGTTCAAACGTGCGTTCTAAAAAATTTTGCCAATTTTTGTGGGCTGTAGGTTTTTTGTACAGAATTCCATAAACATATTTATGGACTCGTTAGTGTGAAAAGATTGATAGTAAGTCTGTACCTTATTCGTGCAAGAGTGGGACTTGGGCAATTATTTACTCACAATTTATAGTGGAAATTTTGTGTGGGGGATATATGAATAAAGATTGTAGTTTTGAATATTTTCGCGGTCGTTGCCCCCTGTAGCCGTCGGGATTCGCCCATTTTAACTGTATGGGCCCGGCAACTCGTTTTTTCTAATTTATCAACTTTATTTTTATTCGTTCCTTTTTCGACTCTCCCCTCTTGTCTGTACCGGTTAAACTGGCCCGGTAGAACTGGTTCTTCATCCATATTCGTACTGCATTCTTTCTGTTACGTTTTATTAATGAAATGCTGGAAGAGGAAGCTGTTTTGATTACTGTGAATCACGATTGGTTTGAGAAGTTTATTTTGGTAGACAAGGCTGCCTCGAACTGTTTGAACAGTTGAATCCGACAAACATCAAAGGATGTGAATCACCCGGTTGAAAGAAATTTGTGAATGACGATGATGGAATGCGTTCCCTTGTTTGATATTGTAATAATAAACCTTTGAAACCCGGCACGTAATTTAAATTTTGTGCTTGTATTTTAGTTCGATTTTATAGCAATTTCTTACGGTATGATTATTATTCGATGATTGTAGCGTTGTACGACAGGTTTACTTTTCATCTTAGAGCGTAGAAAATTGGTACACATTTTCTTGGAGACCATCGGCAATGATTGGGAAGAAGTCAGATCGGTAGTGTTAGCGATACACCGTAAGTCCCCTCTCTGTATCTGAGTACTCTGCTTTGGTACTCAGCATCTTGTGGCCTCTGGAAGTAAACTTCTTTTGTGTTGTTGAAGAATTTATTTTCTGTTATTCAATTAAATGGCTTCCACTGCAGATTTACTATAACGAGGATCATAATTAATAAATACTACTTACTTGATACTATATTGCTGTTAGCTCATTCTCTCATCTTGATCTACTCAGAACAACCTCATCAGTTTCAATCCAATCTCGTCTCTGACCTCTGAATTGAGTTCTTGTCATTAAAACATTATTGAACACCGATCCTAGTTTCTTCGAGTATCTTTGACCTTTGAAAGAAATTGTTGGTTCATTTATATTCAATGTCAACATCCTCAACGATTGTTTTGCTCCAACTGATTTATTTTTTTATTGTTTCAGGTAAGTTGGACCTTATCTTCTGTCAATATGTGCAGCACAAGTATGAGGTTTGTAGTTTTTTAGTTAAGTTCGATTTAGTCACGTTTCTGACCACTTAAAAAAATAGCTCCTTAAAATAAAAGCATGACGAAAGTCTCATTTTTGACATTTCAGCAGTCTTTTCAACCAATTTAGATCAGGCACAGGGGCGAATAAAGGCATAAGAAATTAATTGAAGTGGATTTTCCAAGAAATAAGAGAAATTATGGTATTTTTGTCTACTTCATTCTCAAGCAATCTGATGTCCTAGTTGAAATTTTCCTTCACAAAACTATAAAATAAGTTTTAAAAAAGTTTTAAAACCCACCAAATTGTTCACTTTTGAACTTGTATATTTGTAGAAAAAAGTTTCAAACTCTACTAAACGTTTCGGAGTGTTCAAAACAGATTTCCTTGGAATATTTTTCACAATTTCCCATTCTGAATTGAGCCCCATTGAGCCATTATAATCGCTAATTTATTTAGGAAATTCGCTAAAATAATCAAATTGGCGACTTTGATAAGGAGCCATATCCATTTTTTAAATTTTACAGGAGAAGCCAAAAACTTATGAAACGATTATAATTCGTAGATTAGTTTAGGAATCTTTAGTGCTTGAGTACAACTTTTCAGAACCTCAATTTACTTGTAAATTGGAATTTGTAATACTTTTTCATAGCAAAAAGTATTACGTGTTTTAGTATTATTTATTATTATAGTACTTAGTACGTGTTTAGTATTGGGTGTTTTTTCTTTATTTGAGACTGTTCTACAAAAACTTTCAGTTGAAAGGACTTTTAAAACAAATGGTCTTGCTCACCATGTCTTGAAAGTAGCCACATTTTCATGAGTGACATTATTTACATATAATTTACTTGAATTCAATGACCTTTCGATGGATTAGCAGACAAAGTCATATCGCCGGTTTACTTTGAAAACGGGGTATCTCCAAGAGGTGACCCATCTTTCAAATGAATCCCAGGTTCGTCTCAAATACCTTGCCTTCCGATTTGTCCCGTTTTCATAAAGAATCGATGAGCAGACGCCCGGATAACATGAATTCACCTAAAAAGCATTTTGTGAAAAAATTGAATTTGGCCCATTTTCAAAATGATCGATTTATTTGAGGTAGAGCTGTACATAAGTGACGGAAGCAGCAGCGATAGTTGATAGGAAGGGGGGATGGAAAACCAAAAAGTTAATAAATAACAAAATAATTGGCTTTTCACGGGATTTGCACGTTAATATTTCGTTGAAGGTAAAATTGTCATTTTTTGAACAGATTTTAATTCACTTTAAAGGTACTTTGCTTTGACACTAGGAACCAAACTGCCCACTTCACTTGGCAGACTGTTTCATGACTGAACCGATTCTTAAACGCTGTAGGTATTTTTGTACACGAGTCTGTAGGCTGTCTGCACCAAGTAAAGTGGACATACGCCCTTTCTATGTCGTCCTTGTTGATGTGAACTGGATTTGATGTCTTATGTAACGCAGTGGGTGTAGAGGGGTTGTGTTTCGACACCCCTGCGAGCTGCGCACTTGAGGGCTGACGCAACTCGATCCCGCGGGCTACTGGGGGATCTCAATCCTTCTTCACCACCTTTCGTCGGTTTTTGTGGCTCATCGGAGGGATGGAGGTACAATTCATAAATCTAATGTTCCAATTTTGTAGGTTTAACTGCTCAAAACTGGGACATTGGATCAACATCTCGAAAAAACATGGTGATTGCCAGCACTTGGAATTTCATCGATCAAGACAGGCGTTTTCTTCGTCATTTCTTCATTGATTTGATTGATGTCTGTCTTCAAAACTAAACTGATGGATTGAACGGTTGAGAGGTGAAGTTGATTTCAATCGATAGAAAGGTATCATCGTGGTTTTGAAGGGTGTTGCAGAATAAAACCCAGCTTTTAATTCCTACCGAGTCGGAGGATTCATCTATTCATCAAGCGCCAAGACTAGAGAAACTGATTCCTCTCTAAACTGGTAATTTTATCTAGGCCAGTCCAAACTCTCCCCTTCAACTCGAGAGCTCTGAATTCAATAAATCTTCTCTTTTGCATCCACTTCCTCTGAAATGATTAAGCTTCTAGTATCCTTTCGTGAAAATTTGGATTACTCCTCGAAATAATGTCAGGTTGAAGCATGGACAAAAAACGACCTTCCTCTACAGGAAAATCCAAGCAGTAGGATCATAATAAGCAGGGATCATAATATCGCTGTTGCAAAAACTACATATTTTGACTCTACTCGTATTTTTCCTTTGATGTGAACCTAGAATAGATTCGAACCCATCCCTCGTCAATAAATAAATACCTCCGTTCAGGGAAGTTCGCAGGAGTCTTATGATGTGAATGGAATCATCCGGCACCAAAAGCGTAGTTTTGGGACGTTGTGATGTAGGTAGCCATTCAATGGAAGTTGGGGTCTAGCCCATAGAAGGAAGTTGAGATCTAGCTCGTACAAAGTAGTGGGGGACTAGCCCACAAAGGAAAGTCGGGGGTCTAAATTATAAATGGATGTTGGGGTATAGTAGTGATAAAGCTCTTTCAACGAGATGTTGTGGCATATTCCAAAAACGCTGCAAATTATAACACAAAGGTTTATTTTTTCTGTATAGATAACTCGCTTGCAGAGAACACAGATTTGCTATTGTCACTACCTGCCAACCATGTTATTGCTTCGTAATCAAGGTTATTATGAATAAGCTTCACACTCAATTCGGAGAAATAATGAGTTGTGAAGATTGGAAATTTGATTACTGGTTCCTAAGGACGCAAAACTGAGTACAACTGAGGAGTTTTCTTTCAAACGGGCTTATATCCACTTGAGATTTTAAGTGGAAAATTGAGAAAAACTAATTTCATGGCGAAGGAAGTTGTCTAAGGTTCCCGAATTTTCCATTTTTTGATTGTAAGACCGAATTTCGAAATTTTAGCATGCGTTTTGAGAGAGACACGTCCATTTCTTATTTGGATAACAGCCCTTGTGATGAAAAACGACAGATATGAGCCACATTTTTAAAAAAACAAATTTTTAGTTGTGTCAAGAAAAATCTCATTTTCATTTTCTTTTATTGGTTCACCCATCATTTTCAATAATGAACCTTCTGAATCGAGTAAGGAAAAATATTCTAACCCCCTCAAACTTTGATGGTTTACGATTCAAGGTATGTAGAATCCGAAAACCAATTTAAGGTTTGCAGGTTAATTGAAAACAACGGGATGGATATAGGCCGATTTGTCGGCAAACCGGATTTTGGTTTATTATTTTCAATAATGAACCTTTGGAATCGACCAAGAAAAAAAAAATTTTAACACCCCCTCAAAATTTGATGGTTTACGTTTCAAGGTACGTAGAATCCAAAAATCGAATAAAAATTTGGCCGTCCGTCCGCCGTACGCGGCACTTTTGCCACTTAACATTGACCGATTTTGATGAAATTTGGTATATGGGCTCCATTTGGGGTCTAGTTGTGCCCCGAAGATTTTGGTTGATGTAGGTTACTTCTAAGGGTTCCAAAATCAATTTTGAAATTTTCAAAACGCCCTAACTCAAAAAATTTTGATATAAAGGTATTGTTTTTCCTTCAATTTAAGATTCTATAGAATTTTTAGAATTTTTTGAGACCACCCGGAGCTTTGTAGGACAAACCGTTCGCTCACTACGAGAATTTAAAGTTTGGACGTACGATAAATCAGAAACACGAGTGTGAATCGCAAAAGAGGCCTAATCTCCGTTCAAATTAAAGCTGACCGAAATGCGATCGATATTTCTCTTCATTTTGGATGGTTGGTGGCTTTGCAGACGAGTGATCTATATAGAAAAATAAAAAATAATAAACCATTGTGTAATAATTTGCAGCGTTTTTAGCAAGCTTTTAAAGCGGGATACAAACGGTTTCGGAAGGAATTCAACTCGTGAGGTGATAGGCCTTATTCTAAAGATTCAGAATCCGTTAAAAAAAAAGTGTAAAAATTTGATATATGAGTACCTAAGCCCGTTTGAAAGAAAACTCTTCAACTCGAAGATACGAACAACGATAGCATATCAGCTAAAATTTGAACGGAGATTTGGCCTCTTTCGCGATTCACACTCGTGTTTCTGGTTTATGTAGGTCCAACCCTTGAATTCTCGGAGAGAGCGAACGATTTGTCCTACAGAGCTCCGCGTGGTCTCTAAAAATTCAATACTATCTCAAATTGATCGAAATACGATACCTTCATATCGATATTTTTTGACCTAGAGCCTTTTGAACGTTTCAGGCCTTAATTTTCAACCCGTAGGAGTGACTTACATCAACCGAAAGCTTAGGGGCAGAACTAGACCCCAAATGAAGCCTATACATCAAATTTCATCAAAATCGGTCCATGGTAACTAAGGAAAGTGCTGCGGACGGACCGAAATTTTTTTTTCGTTTTTCGGATTCTAAGTACTTATAACTTTGGAACGTACTTTGGAACGTAAACCAACAAATTTTGAGGGGGGTAAATATGTTCGTTATTGAAAATAATAAACCAAAATGGATATTAACCCATGAATGCAAATTACTTATACTTTGTGATATTTAACCCAAAACCTTTGGTCTAGCCTAGGAAGTATAGTTAAGGGTTTAGCTTAATCATACGTCTTCATTCGTGATACTGTAAACTTCTCTCAATAACCATGAACTCCTGATGAACACCATTTAAGCTCTATTTTTGATGCGATTTCCACTTTTCAAAGAGTTTCCTGTTTAGGGGAGTTGATCTGTTAGTGCTTGAGATCTCTCTTGCAGGTAGGCAACTGCTCGACGAGATCGTCACCTTTCGAAGACCTTCCCATTCCTTAGTCCCGCCTTCCCAGACAGACTCGACTCTCCTGGAGTGAACGACCTCTCCCCCGCTTCGCATTGTATGCTAACGCCGTCCTCATGCGGGCGCCAGATCTCATATAGCTCGCTGATTAGCTACCGTCGGTCAGTGAATTACTGATTATTACCCATTGTATCCGAAAAACGCTATAATCGCGAATAATTCTTTAATTCTTAGGTACGCGAGTGCCCCCGTGTAGAAAAAAACGCTGTATCCTGTTCTAGTTACGCCTCAACTAATTAGTAATTATCTCTTGTCTAATTGTCGTACTTATTTCCCTTCTTTATCGAGCCGCGGAGTTGCAACCATTGTTTGCACCCTTGTCCGCCTAAACGTTTCCGTCTATGACTGCAACAAATTTCTATTCTTATCTTGAGATAATAGCTCAACCACTTGTCTTCCAAGGCCTTCGGTTGATCAACCCGGAAATGATAGAACACTAGATTGCCCTAATCAAATTCCTGCTCTAGGAAGGATTTTTCTCTATTACGTTGCTTCTGTGATAATTACCTCCAAAATCCGCAAAACCTCATCAAAGCCGTCATGATCACAAAGGTGCGATTATGTAATTTATCACACCTCTGAATTTCCGAATATGTTTTCAATCAAACATATTGTTAAGCAATGCTTGCACTCCAGGGGACGTTCCATTAGGATAAGCGGTAGGTCAATTTAAACCAGTTGGTGAGCGATAAAACTGTTTTACTCGATGTAATTTATCTCGTATTTTAGGCAAGAAATAGTGTTCTCTCCCTCCCCCCTCACCATCATGTCAATTTCACAGATCAAGGGTGCTCCTTTTGATCTGATTACTTTGGAATACTTAATTCATCATTTTGGAACAAAAGCTACTCACCCCTATTTGCCCCAGCTACTCTCCAAATTTGTGCGAAATCGGTCCATAGTGTTGTGTTGCACACGTACTTGAAGTGCGACGACTATGATTCATTCAGCTCAAATAAGGCCTGTAAATTGCAACAAATCCTATCCATTTTTCAATTGTTTTGACCAATAGAAGGAGTTAACTTTTAATGAGTTTCCCCGCAAATCGTGGTTTATTCTAATCCGAATGCTGTAAAATCTATGGGCAGTCGTCTTATAATGTCTTCAGAATCGTACTGTTTTCGTAGAATTGTGTCTGAGATAAAATATATAGACAGGCAGACATGGAAGTTCCGTGACGGAACCAAAATTGTTCAGAAAGCTGTGAAGCGCTAAATTCGAATAAAATATATTTGACAAATTTGTTTGACCTGTTTTTTCCCTCGCCTACTTAAGGTAGTGAGGAAACAAGAAAGAAAGAAAAAAAAAAAAAAAAAAAACGCGTGCGGTCCTAATTAGAATGCTTTTATCAATGTTTATTATCTTCCTATTGGGCGTGTACATATTGTTCACAAGTAGCTGTATTGTTATATGAAGTGGCTGGCACTCCTTGTAATTCGTCATTTGATTTAAAACACCAGTGTGGATTTCAAGTACCCGGTAGCATCTTTGGTTTATTATTTTCAATAATGAACCATTGGAATCGAGCAAGAAAACAAATTTTAACCCCCCCCCCTCGAAATTTGAAGTTTTACGTTTCAAGGTACGTAGAATCCGATAATCGAATAAAAAATTTTGCCGGCCGTCCGCTGTACGCGGCACTTTACTTAGCAACCCTGGACCGATTTGGTTCATATTTGGTACATAAGCTTCATTTTGTGGACTAGTTGTGCCGCGAAGCTTTTGGTTGATGTCAGTCACTTCTAAGGGATGAAAATTAAGGGTTGCAAGAGTGCCCTAGCTCGAAAAAACTCTCGAAATAATGGTATTGTTTTTTACCAATATTAAATAGTATTGAATTTCTAAAAATGTTTGAGACCTCCAGGAGCTTTGTAGGACAAACCGTTCGCCCCCTACGAGTACTTATGGGTTTTCCTTCGATAAAACAAAATCACGAGTGTGAATCACCAAAAAGGTCTAATCTCCGTTGAATTTTTAGCTAATCAAAACGCGATCGCTGTTCGTTTCTTATTCGCTGTTAATGTATTCAGTTTTACTTCCTTAGCAACCAGTAATTTTTCGAATCGAGTGTGGGGCGTTTAGTTCTTTCTAATAAACTTGATTGTGAAGGTGTGAAGGCAGTATGGTGAGTTAAGTAGTACCTACCAATGGTTGGTAGGTTAAAAAAAAAACGCTGCAAATTATTTCACAAAGGTTTATTATTTTCCTTATAGATCACTCGTCTGCAAAGATCACAGCTTTGCCACTGTCACTATTTATTTATTTTTTTTACCTACCAACCATAGGTACCTATTAACTACGAGAGTTTTAGAGCTAGGGTATTTTTGAAAATTTCAACCCTAAGCTTCGCGGCACAAATGAAAACTAAGGGTATTTCTTCTATTAGCATTTTTATCATATTTCATCCCCAGATAAGTAATGAGGGATTTCACTGAATTCTGTTTGCATTTTTCCTGAATAGTTAATGGTGTGGGATAGATGAAAATCGGGTTGATTTCGGAAAATAAGTTTCCTATTATTTTTGGGAGACAATCAAAATTTATGATTTCAAAAAATAACCGGGAAAACGGACCTCTTCAACGTGAAGCGGGAACGCTCGCTGATTGGCTGTTCGGATCGCCGTCTCCATTTGTTGCCCGATGGTACGACGAAATCGTGGTATCTAAGAGGAAAGTTATCAAACAAAATCAGGGGAAACCTAATTTTCCCCATCTTGCTTTTTCTATTTTTTTCTTCAGTTTTTCGAATTCGAACTTCACTGGTTTTGTGAAATGTTGCATCTGGGGACTATAGATTTCTCGATCTCAGCGCTTAAAGCGGCCGTAAAGGAACTATTCCAGGTTGACGTCATCCTCCCGGTATTTCTAAACGTTCATGTTTTGCTTCCGAGTCTACCAAGGTAGCGGAAGCTTTGTTTTCACTTTTCAAGGACGAAAAAAAAAAGTTCTCCAAAATCAAAATTTTCACTCGCGTTTTGCGTTTTAGACCTTTCTGAACAATTTTGGTTCCGTGTCTGTGTGTCTGTCTGTCTGTGTGTCTGTCTGTCTGTCTGTCTGTGTGTCTGTCCGTCTGTCATGAATTCCTTGTAACGCGCATAACCATACGAAGTTATTGTCCGATTTCGATGAAATTTTCAGGGATTGTGCGGGTTGGTGTGTAGACGGTCCCCTATGAAAATCATCATCCTCGGACTAATAGAAGCGACTGCGCATGCGCAAACGTGAATTCCTTGTAACGGCCATAACTTCTACATTTTCCATCCGATTTCAATGAAATTTTCAGGGATTTTACAGATTAGTATTTAGATAGGCACCTATGAAAATCACCTCCTTCGGATTGATAGTAGCCACTGCGCATGCGCAAACGTGAATTTCTTTGTAACGGCCATAACTTCTACATTTTCCATCCGATTTCAATGAAATTTTCAGGGATTTTACAGATTAGTATTTAGATGGTCCCCTATGAAAATCACCACCTTCGGACTGATAGTAGCCACTGCGCATGCGCAAACGTGAATTTCCTTGTGACGGCCATAACTTCTA
Organism: Apolygus lucorum; assembly: GCA_009739505.2. NCBI lineage: Eukaryota > Metazoa > Arthropoda > Insecta > Hemiptera > Miridae > Apolygus > Apolygus lucorum. The sequence goes on along the minus strand of CM019176.2, from coordinate 45,546,735 downwards.
CATTTTCCATCCGATTTCAATGAAATTTTCAAGGATGTTACAGATTAACTTGTTTTGATGTTTAGAGATTAACTACTGTGTATCGGATCATCTATACAATTTACACTGTTTTGTTTATTCGTAAATTATTAAGTAAGGGCTGAAAGTTTTTCCGTAGGGGATTTTTCGTGGTGCTGAATCCTATTTTGGGGTCAAAAATAGGAAATTCCGACATGAGGAAATTCCTCATTGAGTCTTCGTCGAAGTTGGCATTTGATATCCCCGCTTAGCGACGAAGTTTTACTGGGAATGAAAGTGTGAAGTTTGATCAACACTTGTGGTTGCTGAAGAACTTTTCATGTCGGTTCAGATAAGCGAGCTGGAAAAGAGTAAAAATGCGAGCTGAGGGGACTGCTGGTGGGCTGCAGGTTGAGCCTTCAGGGGGGGGTTATAGTGGGGGATTCCTGGGGATTTATAAGGAAGCAGGAAGCGTCATCAATTTGTGAGCGTCCCAGGAGGGGAGAGGAAGAATTAATGCTGTAGGACAGAGCCGGTGTGACCCCGTCACCTGCCCCACTATCCCTGCTGATGTACGCTCTGGGATTAGCATTGCTCCAGGTTTTTCCATTCTCCTTTTGTCCTGGACGTGTTACTGAAGAATTCAGGAGTAGTTTGAAACAATTATGGGCTTTGGAAGCAGCGTTTTACCCCTTCACGCTAATTTAACTTCCCATGTGGAAACCGGGCACAGCATAATCAATGACTAACTTACGATTGACTGTTACTGATACGAAAAAAATGTGCCATCACATCTCTTCCATGAGCAACATTATGAAATGAACACACCTCCACATAATGAACATAGGTGGACATCGTTCTCTGTCTCTGGTCGTGTAACTATGCTTTGGAATGTGCTCGTCTTTCACTCTTCTACACTTCTGTGATTTCCGGACCTGTGAGGCTCAGGGGACACAAAAAGTCTGCATGCAACATAATTTAATTCATACAAAATTTGAATTTGTTAAGAGTGAACCGTCTATAAAATTTATAGACATAGATAGATTTAATAGATGCATTTAATGTATCTGAGACCATCAGTTATAACTTGTGCTTGTCAGGGCATTGAATGCAAAAATTATTAACACAAATTATTACACAATGGTCTATTATTCTACTTTATAGAACACCCGTCTGCGTTGAACTCGGTTTTTCGATCAATAAGTACTGCCTACTAGCAAAAATAGCTGTGGATGCCTTCATTACGAAATTTGGTTCTTGGTTGCTAAGGATTCCCAACTGAGTGTCATCAAACTATTGAATAAGCAATCTTATAACTTATTCAATAAATTGGATAAGCTGAAATTTTAACGGAAATTAGGCCTATTTTCGTCAGTGAACAATCTTACGATTCACACCCATGTTCCTGATTTATGTTAGTCCAACCCTCAAAGCCATCAAACATAACTATATAACGTATCTGCTTCTTAATTTTGCCAACGTACGAATCAGAATTAATTTGGTACTTACTGTTGAGCTGCGTGAAGAGTTATCTGTCCCGATTGTACTTGGGGCCACCGCTTAGGTACCTACCATTGTTTCTTTCGGTAGCGGAACGCGTTTGTAGAAAATTGTGCCCTGTCCTTCCACAGACCCAAGAGCCCGTGTCTCGTCATTTGCTCGCCATGGACGATTCAGCAATCGCAAGGACCTTATGTTTTTTCTTTCGCCCGTGTCATTCCTGCGACCTTTCAAGTTGCTACGGTTGTGTTTTCTTCTTCGCTTTTGATTTTTCCAGTCCTTGACACAAGCTAAGAACAAATTTGACTTACAATTGCTACGTTTTTTTCTTAGCGTGGAGCGTTTTTAGCTAGGATCTGGAGGTTGTTCTGAATTTTGCATGATGGCACCAAAGAATGTATTGGGCCAACTCCAGTTCGTTAATTTCTAGCGAGTGTACGTGATAAGCTTGTTACCCATGCTTAGAACGAGTCCACATTCATGTTTTAGTTGCTGCGTAGACTGCTGAAGAAATAAATCAATCAATTATCAAGATTCTCTGAGGATTCCAAAAGTTCAGCATACGGTCAGTACTTTAACGGATTGCTTTATATCCTGCTCAGTGCTCGATTTTACGATTTTCTTGGTTACCGTAAGTTTACATTATTCCCAGTTACAAAATTACTACGCACTTAAAAGGATTGTCGTAACTAAGCAGTATAGTGCGTAGCAGGAAATAAGTCCAAGGCTTGAGAGAGCATAAACGTGGGTCATCCTTAAACGGCTCAACGATCGTCAATTACGCAATCGCCCATCAGAGGAATAGTTAACTTGAAATAGTGATAGTCACAGTCAGTCACTATCATAGTCATTACAGAAAACCATTTCTCAATGAGACGTCAGTCAGCTGCGAACGGTCTAATCTCTATGAATTATTGCTCAGCCGTGGGGGCTCTTGATAGAGGAGGTCTTGCGGGTCAAAAGGAAAATTTGAACTCATCGACTTGTGTACCGAAAGAAGTATACAAAGAGGTAATAAATAATAGATCAAAGTCGATAGCAAGAGGTCTTACTCCTTCAATGTATTTCAGTTCTGTTGGGTTGGGTATTCAGTCTGTAATCAAAATTTAAAGTTTTGAGTATTGAAAGAGAATCAACTATGGTGTATTTTAACTTTGAGTACAATATTATGATCTGCCGATAACGAAATGTTGCGAAGAAGAGCACTATCGAGCACAACATCATTCCCCTAGACTTTCCAAACAAGAATGATATAGCGATGTTTTCATAACAAACTCACTCATAACAACTCCTTCCCGGCCCGCAAATTTTTCACATCAATCTATCTCAGGTTACTCCCTTTCAACTACACTGTTCTTATCCATCGAAATATGGGAACAACCTAATTTGGACTAGGATATGACATAATGTTTTACTTTGAAGCTCAACCACGTTGAAGAGTAATGATAGAGGAGTAGAGATAAATTGACTGTGTAGGCAGAGTTATGGTCTTATTATTGTTCGATTGAATATGTTAATAGAGGAATCTGACCACTCTAGTCAAGTGCAATTGATAAGTGGAAATAGTGAAGAAACAGTGATTCTTCAAGGCTCAAGACGATTCATCCCAAGCTTCCCTGTTCTAAGTTTGAAAGACAAGTAATTGGTTCATGCGAATGTTGGGAAGAATTATTCCATACCCCAGCATTCCAGACGAGAATTGCTGTGTGTAACTGAGGGTTGTCCTTTCTTCTATTAGGATTCGTGTGCATTGCAGCTTCCCTAGCCCCTTGGAGAAGCACACTGGCTAGAGCAAGCTGTTCTGGTTGGATGCATACTTTGCTTCTTGGTGACTAGCTGGAGCTTTTTATAGGTTAGCGTCACTCATTCTGAGTAGGTTTTGGTGTTCCTTCCATTCCTCCATTACGCTACTCTGTTTACTGTATTCTTGTTCGACTGGTACATCGAATAGAACATCTATCTATCTTCAAGGATGGCCTACTATTACTTCAGGTGTTAGTCCTCCTACGTAAAGTCATTTGGCTGGCATGACTTTCAGTGGTCACTGATAAGTGGGCAACAGGATTCATCTTGAATACCACGTAAAACTCAAATCTTTAAGTGGAATGAAAATCTAGCACTTTCTCAGTCTCTTCTAAAAAAAAAAACCCAATTTTTAGAAAATTTACCAAGAAAACCTTCGAGCTTAAAACTGCCGCTGATTCCCTCTATAACTGAACTGAACATGTGTTGCCATGGTTCCAAGATGTCTAGCTGGTGGTGATAGATCAGCAACATTCTTTCAAGGTATATTATGGTATTCTTTCTATTTCTACTTTACTGCTTTGTTTGCAACATTCCTATCCATAAGGACCAGCACAGCTGTTGGGGCAGGCCTACTCTTATTTCTGGCACCACCGTGGACAGCTGGTGGTAATAGGTCATGGCTCTTCACTCTTTCCAGATAGTGAATCGTATTTATGCTGTATCTAATACTACTCCGAATAAACATCATCAGCTTAGCAAATAGAACAAGTATAGAGCATGGAAGCAGACCATTATTTCTGGCTCCATGATGGTCGGATCAAGAGTATTCTGTTCTGTTCCCGCCGATTGACCGCCTCCGGTGCGAGGGGCGGGCCTCGAACTGGGTCACAGACGTTTCACGAGTCTCGTGTAACCTCCCCAAGTTTAATATCGACCAACCAACCAACCCCCAGGACCTAACCTAACCCCCACCGCTAGCTACATTCAACGCCCTAAATCTAAATCTCACGCGCAACGTAAGTGGTAGGTACTTCATTTTCACTTCACTCAAGCCTTTAGGAAAAGTTCATTCATGCAATATCAGTTAATGAGTGAATTTTCAAAAAAATCTTGAAAGCTATGGTTAAGAAAAATGAAATATTAGCTATGTGACAGAGTACTCACCCTTGTTGGTGTGGAACATAGCTCGAATCATTGAAATTACACAATCAACCTCTTGGTTCAAAATTTAAAAAACCTCATAAAGTACTCTCCTCGTCACCCCGAACTCACAGACTACTCGTCTCCTACTCCTAGAGTAGTCTTTTGCATTTTTGGGCACAACAAATGTATGCTGGTTTTTATTATTTGTATAAATTATTCATATATAAATATATATATACGAGTAGGTACTTTTCTTTTTTGACAATAAATTTTTAATTTCTGAAACAAATTGTACTTTTATCAGAAATTTTGTGCTGAATACAATATACTTAATATTACTATAATTATGATGGTGGGGAATATCCACAAAGAAAACCTTAATACACGTTTTTGGTCTATTTTTTGACAATTTTGATTCGTAAGGGCTGTCCAAAATTCCTGGCTTACGCACTCGTCTTTTCGTTTGTCATTAAGAACATTTTGGCAAAAACTGCGAAACAATTACCAAGTTATCGTAATTATATATTATGGTGTTATACAGTATATTGATTATATTGATGTATATTGATTATAGGTAACTTCAAAAACCTTTCAATCAGCTGTTTTGTGATTATGACGAAGGAGAAGAAGTTTGACCGTTTGGCGAAAGGAAGCTCTTCTGAAACTTGTAGCTGAAATATAATGAATGTTGAATACTTGAACCAATTACTGGATTGAGACATCTTTGGACGGGTTTACGAATTTATCTATTTTCACCATCATAGCTCGACCTCCTACCGAAGTACTTGTAGCTTGTCCTTCGTCACTGATACTGGTGTTAATGCTCAGTAGTACTTCAGGCATAAACAAAAAAGGCGATCGTGGATCATCAACCTACGTGGAGTAATTCCACTCATTGTGATTTTCCCAGATTTGTTTGATCTGTTTCACGATCATTGATAGCAGTAAGAAATCCAATTGCTTTGTGCTCAATTCTTGTGTCCCACTCAGATTCCATGATTATCTTACAAGCTGAAGGGAAGTCCAAGGGTTGTCTAAACATAACTTTGGAGCACTTTCCCCCATGGATAATCACTTTTCACTTGGCCCCAGAGGAGAAACTGCTCTAATAAAAGATTGCCAATTTTGTTGAGCCATTATACTCTCTCATATCTCCACAACGGATTACCTCCAAGATTGGGAAGGTCTGGACAGAACTCAAGGTGTTCTGGCGGCTCTGGCTGGAGCCGCGCTCGACTTCGCCGGAGAGGGTCAACGCTCTCTTGAGAATTTCGTCATCCTTGGCATTGTCAATTCCTCCTGTATGATTCATAGGCCGGATTTCTCCTTTGTCTCTTGCTCAACCTACTCCTTGTCTTCGGGGAACCTTCTTTGTGCCGGTAAGGGAGGTCCCTGAGGTAAGTACGTCAACTGTTGCTTAATCGATAACATAGTCTATCGATGATTGCCTCTTGAAAAGAATCGACCGTTGTAAAGTTAGATTTTGAAGAAATAAAAGAAGCAAACCCTGGTATCCAATAATTGCCAACTTTCTGGGATAAAAACAGGTTTCTGTTATAGATATTGGCATTCATCTACCATTGTCTCGGTGGCTCACCGAGTTGAGGAACACACTCGTAAATCCAACTTATCAATTTAAAGCATATTAGGGGTTTTATTTGTTCTGATGATCCCAAAAAATCGTATAATATACCTCTTCCCTTTTTGACATATACATGTATATCAGCTTGGGGTCTGTAAAAAAAAAATCAGCCCGAAAAAGTGTAACGCGAGACACCGATTTATCGTGTGTTTATAAACAAATTTGTAGACTGCATTATTAGTCTGAGAAAACCGGGTTTGATTTCAGGCCGTGACATCAAAATTTTGTTGTAATTTAATAAATTACGTTTTTGTTTGTAATTTTGTTGTTTTCTCTTCCTGTAGACATCTTACAACGTTCTTTTCAAGAATTAACCTTCATCTAATGTCTCCATTTATGGGGAAAATAATACCCATATCCATGATCTATTGTTTTTCCATCAAGGGAGAAACAAGATTTCTTACAAATCCACAAATAATATCTCTTAATAATTTCGCTTTCATTTCATGACCTTCTCTATTGGGGCTCGGAAGGGCTTATCTCCGATAAAGGGGCGCCTTGAGTCGAGTACGCTCTTGTTATTTTTCCCTAAAGAGCAGCTTACATTACGACGGATTCCGATAAAGCCCACAAATGATGATAAAAAGGAGGAAATTCAAATGTACTTACCGTCGAAAGACTTGGAAAAGAGATTCGTGGACAACTCGTATGTACTCATACGTAGATTTTGGTTTATTTGAGAAGAAACGCGAAGAACTCTTTTTGCAATGCCTCTTGTATTCCACTCCCGCTATCTAAATTCTGTACACCCGATGGAATCCTGCATTAATTTATTCGTCATCACTGATTACAGTAGTAGGTACTTGTTGACGAACCTGGTTGAAATTGAATGATGCCTTCAAGTTTCTACCGGAATAAGCGTTGATACATTTCATATTAATCGTGAGTTCATTCAAGATTCGAGACAATCGGGTACATAATAGTCTCGAACGAAAATAACTGTTTTTCTCACAGGATTTCGGAATGGAAACACCATTATCGCGTTATTAACGATTGAGTTCACGGAATCAGATCAAGATGACGACCGGCTAAGGGAATTTCGTAGGCAGTTACGTAAAATGTTGATAAACACCGGATGAGTCGAATCGTGATAGCTGGGCGGTGAGCATTGAGTTCTCTCCCAGGAAAAAACCGGCTGAAACCCGCCTTGTCCCCCTTCATTGATTTGAAGAGCTGGAAATAACAATCACGAATTACGATTCTCTGTTGCAAGCATGGAACTCATAATTGATCAGGTGAAGTTGCTAGGTTTGAGTAAAATTTAGTTTGGTGCAAAACGATTTGCGAGTAAATTAAAGAATGAGAGTTCTGAAAGAACTGGACTAATCTGCAATGCTACAAGTTGTGGACTAGTTTGTCCAATCGCATTTTGTTCTATTGTTCCAACAATTCAGGCTCTTCAAATAAGACCAGTTTTTATATCAGGAGGATGCCAGTCCAATGTAGCCGAGGGGAAAGCCATCCAAAATCTACAATCAGGATGAGTTTCGATTTCCCCTCAAGCTCATTGCAGCTCATTATACTCGCAGAAGCCGTGGATTTTGACTCAAATGTTGGATACAACTTTTCAACTAACTGCTCCTTTAAGGGCAACTCGGTGCCAGAATCTTGTTCAGAACAAGACTAGACGGCGAAGAGCACTCCTAGAATATTCGTTGTTCTCCAATTCCTCCATCTTCCTCTGCAATCTCTAGCTACATTGTAGATCTATGGATTCATTTCTCCTAGGGATTGGAGCGTTCTCTCGGACAGATTCCTGGATCACCACACCCTGACTTTTTCTCCATTTCATTCTTTCTCTTTTCTCGCTTTTATAATATAATATATTAAAATATGTATATTATGTATATATGTATATTACATACATATATATGTACATTGTATAATATGTATATTATACATTGTTTACCGTACTTCTAAAACATCTCATGTGTTTCGAGTTACCTAAACGCTCTTTTCACGCACCTGAGTGATTGTAGTTTGATTACCTATTCCAGAATTACAAATTATAAACGCAAGTATTTCACGAGAACCCCAATTTCCCCCCATCATAATTCATTATAGTCCCTCTTCAGCATAATAATATAGTGTTTCACTATTTTTCCAAAGTTACCTGTATTCTGTAGTTTCCTGATTTGGAAAGAGCTGACTTTAGAACCTTTAGAAGGAAGTCCTCTGAAATGCCTGCATTACTAATCAATATTTCTTTTTTTCAGGTAAGTTCACTGTTCTCTTGGATTACGATGGCCAGTAAGTAGTCTCACTTTTCTGGTGTCTGTGGATGTCTCTGTTTCCAATATTTGAATGAAAATTGGAAAGATTCGTGCACTGCCTTGCAATTTAGGGCAAATGGCAACTTCTAGATTTTTCTATAATATTTGAAAGTTTTTGTTTTCATTGGCTTAAAACGTCTTAATCGAGAGATGAGGGAGGGAGAAAGTGAACTTATGAGCCTAACAGTGTTGCTCAGGGGTGAAGAAATGAATCTTTAATCTCAAAAGTAGAGGTAGCAACATCGGTTGTCCCAGATGATCGGGTTTTTCGCTTACCCATGACATTCTTTTCTGTTCCAATGTATTGCGTATTTTGAGCTTTAAGAGAGTATTTCCGTTATTTAAGATAAGTGCGCATGTTATAGGGATTTTATATAGGCTGAATTTATTCCATAGATTTCTGCACTCTAATCCCAGGATTCCATGACAGTTTTGTACCACCATGTATTGAGTTGTAGAAAAAAAGTCTGGCTGTGTGTTTATGATTAGAGAATAAGCACAATTCAGAGCTGCACAGAGCTGTTGTAACCAATTGAGAGGAATTAGGAGCAGGAATGATTCATCGTGCCCTAGATTTTCAGCCTTTTTCCTCGTCTGCCTTCTTTCTTATATTACTGCTCGTGTGTATTCCATAACTACAAATACTTTTACATGGATACTCTCAGGTGCAGGCCTACTGAATAATCCTCAGATTTTCTTGGATACAGAGGTATCCTTGGCGCTACGAATTTGATGTAATCTGGTAACTGTTAGGACCTACCAGTTTCTCTGGCAAATTCCCAACGACCGGTGTTGTTCATTCTGGGGCCAAAGTTAGTTTCTGAGGTGAAGCTAAGTAATTTTTTCTCACTCGTCGAACGGTTTGTATCCTCGAGGGTTCTATTCTGGTTTCGCGTGCGATTCCCTCGACGCCTGACCTTTCTGACTCTCAGACTTTCTACTCCCTGTTTTGTAGGATTCTTTTGAAGTCTTTGAGTCCTTCAGTGCGATATCAAATAAACAGCTTTAGAAGGCTATTGAAAACAGTTTGTCTGTTGGTCTACTCGTTTCTGCGAATGTTGATACCAAGGGTCTCTGTTAAACTTCTTACCTACTACAGTTGCTTAATTGAAAGGAGGTTGAAGGTTTGTGTCGGATATAAGGATAAAAACAGTCACGTTCCGATCTGCAATATTCAAACACACAGGGTCTCAAAAGGTCTCAATTATATTATTATAATTATCAGTAATATTAAAAAATTTCATGGAGAACGAAAGGCAGGTGAGATTTTTGACAAACATTTGTTGATCTCAGTTTCACATCTGTAGTTCAAGTTATTCAATTGTGTTGAAATTAGCTGAGTAATCGAAACCTGATGTTTGGACACCCTGTTTACCTACCCTTTTCACGAAATCACATAAACTCCAATATTATTATTTATTGAAAATTAGTTTTTTTTTTTGTAATGGCTTCTTGTTTTGTACACGATTTGAACCACGGTGTAGCCCCTCTTCTCGGGTACGTTATTGAAGTTCACTCATCCGCGATAGCCTTTTTTCATACGCTCGTTCCCATTATTTTGAAGTGTTTTCACGCTTTCTAAAGGGTTTTCCTCACTTGTTCGTATTTTGCTTCCTCACTACCGATGGTGGGATAGCTCCACTTATAAATTGTTCGTGCAGAGGAAAATACCAATTAGGTGAGCGGTATAGCTTCGTCAGATATAATAACACAACTTGAAGAGTTAATCTCTAGTATATAACATGATCTTCAGTATCATGTTATAGACTTTACCGTTGACACTCAAGGAACCATTGGTGTTCAGGAAACTCTGAATTGAAAAATGCAAGTAAAATTTGGAGAATTCTAATTGTTTGACCGATTACAAAGGTTTCCTACCTTCTTTTTAAAAGAAGCCAAAAATTGGGTCCTCCAAAATGTTGACATTTTGAATTTCTGCGAGTAGACCATATAAATTTTAATGCGTGTGAATATGAATTTCTCATTACGCAATGGTTTGATTTTGCCCTCATTTGGAAAGGAGTTTCTGGCAGGATCCAAAATGTTTACTTATTCATTACAAAAGAAACAAAGATGTTGGATTTGTCGAAAAACGAACTTTATTGCTTCGTTTAAAAATATGTAATTAAAAAAAAACACTGGTACGTTGATTTGAAACGATGATGCAAGGTGTATCGAGTTATTGGGCTTCCAGTTGTTTTGAAATCGAGGTGAAGTGGCTCCTCAACACTCTAACTTTGAATTATCATGAATTAAAGAGGAGAACGTCTTCAATTCCAACAAAATTTAGCTCTAAAGTCATTTGGGTTAATTTTGTGCTCCTATGAATATAAATTGCCTCCTAGAGTAGAATGTTGTTTTCAGCCTCGTGGGTGGATTGGTTATCGGGTTCATCAAGTTGTGACTAAGGCGGTTTTTCCTGCACGCTCGCCTAGCCCTGCGCTTTTATTTGGTCGTAAAAAAGAATCTCCTCTGTTGGATCGGTATCAAGGTCTCCTGAGTTGATAAGAATACAATAGAAAATACCCGAGGGCATAAAGTTAGCTCGTTTTCGTTTACTATTTCAGTGATAAACATTTTGTGTGCTAGGAAAATGGTTTATCCTCACCAATTCTAAAATACTTTCGTTATTCCTTGTTACAATAAAAACTGTACTGAATACGAATATTTATGGTGTTAAGTAACGCGTGAAGTGAGTATTGTGTACATTGGTCTGTTGTATATTCGATAGAAATAATGCAGCAGAAGTAGCTTATCAACTTCAGCGCTCTAATATGAACAGCACAGACACCATCTCGGTCTGTGACACATCCTGTCAGTTCCTGTGAGTCCCCTAGATTTGTACCAAATTTCAGTAGTCCCGGTTGAACTGAAGAAAATTTGGCGTTTTCGCTCTAATAGCAGGTCTGACTATCTCTCCCAGTCTCATCCAGGGGCCCCTAGAAGGCCCTTTCACAAAATTTCAGTGATCATCGACGGACGCTGGGAAAATTACTTACACAGCTCACGTTGCTGCTTCGACCTTTTCCCATTTCAATGGTTTCGAAGAGGCTTCGTACCAAATTTCAGCTTTCCAGGCAAAAGAAATCTTGCTTTCGCTTTGTCAGTTCCAGTGTTTCTTAGAAGGCTGTATACCGCATTTCAGCGCTGTAAGATGAATGTTCGAATGCTATTCCATCAAAAATCCTTTCTGGTATGTAAGAGCGCTTGTGTGCGGCATGACAGCAGCTTAACACCGCACCTAAAATGTCATAACCAAGTCATAATAATATTATGATCATATTATGATGATCACGAGTGTAATGGTTGTTCGGTATTGAAAGCATCTTACAGAAGAAAGAAAGAGGTAGGTATTTTCATGAATAATGGAAAACCACGTAACGAAATTATCCTCATTGTTGTTGACAACGAAAATGCTGTGATAGGGTGCCGACGCGGAAGGACCAAGCAATGAAATTCACTCTTGAGGTTACGTCAATCGCCATGTTTTCAAAAGAGTTGGTGAAGAAAAACACAATGTTGGGAGGACTTCAAAAGAAAGCTGCCGCCGGGAAACTGATTTCTAACGTGTTCTAGAATTAATTCGACAAAAGACAGGCGTTTAATGGTGTTTACAAACACGAGGCTATCCGGGGAAACTTTCCAAGGCTTTGTGCAAAAATCTAGTTGGTGCCTATGTTATGTTTGGTATTTATTTTTGTGAGACAGCCTGTGGAATTCTACTAGATTTTTTTGCTTCTTCGCCCAGTGGTAGGGAAATCCATGTAATAGTGTAGTTAATCTGAAAAGAAAACTTCGTCCAAAATAACAATAGTTCTATCCTTTGTAAATTTTAGAGCTTTCTTAGTTACAATTTCTTCTCAAACCTCAGCCAAAATAGCTACATTTGATCCGTAAAATCCATGTCACGCGTGGAAAGTCCACACATATCCACTTAATTATTATATAGAGTTTCTATAGTCTGTTTTCACTCAAGAAGCTGAATCGTGGAAGAAGCTCTTTATTTACAAGCAAATTGTTGGTAGTGCAGGCCAATCAACTGTCAGAAATAGACTGCATCAGAAGGTAGCTTCATTTGATCTGTAAAACCCAAGTCACGTGTGGAAAGTCCACACACTGCTACGTAATTATTTAATAGAGCTTCTCTCAATAAGCTGAATCCTGGAAGAAGCTCTTTGTTTACTTGCAAATTGTTGGTATGTGCACTGTGCCGGCCAATCAACTATCAGAAGTAGACTGCAATGCGAACTTTTCTTTACCTGGTACCTAGTTAGTTAAGACTCCTGGTAAAATTATTAGGGTGTTACTGTAAACACAAGCTTTCTTCTTCAAATTTCAGTGAGCTCTACGGCTCATAAACTGATGTTCCCGAACTAATGGTTTGACCCCAGCTGAAAATACTTTGGCCTAACTCCAACCACTCCCAGAAATCAACAACCCCAGACTCCTTAGATCTTCCGTTTCCTTAATCAATAAATTTTTCAGTAAGTGTCCCAGAAACTGGAACCCTACAGATGCAATTCAACAGTCTGATTGTAGTTCGCCAAGTATTTGATAAATGGCGAACCGTTCTCCAAAGTATCAGTGGTTTATTTATTCCACCAAGGATACACTCATTGATATCTGAGGATTTGAGTATTTTAGATCCTCAAATGATAAAACAATAATGACAATACATGTGAAATCGGCAAGCTTTTACCATATACAGTACAGAAACCGTACTATTTATACTATCCCGGTATACCTGTAGTATAGTTACTAGACAGATGTGTGGATTCCCATCAAAAACCTGGTGGAGGTCTAATACGAGTATATGTGACGTTTGGAGTATAAAGTGCGTGTCTACCGGAAACCATTTCACAAATGAGGTTTCTCCTTCATCTTTACCTTACGCTTGCTCAAAGTGTCCGGGTGAAAGTTGTAGGCTCACAATTAATGGTATTGCAACTTTCTAGTGATGGGTATAAAGCAACGATATTTGTTCTGTAATATCTTCAGCGCGTCTGGCCTCAGTTCTCCTATTAATAATTTCGAACGGAAGCCGTGGCTTAGGATTGAGCCATCTTGAATACTGTACGTACACGAAACATTATGACTATTTGATAAACCACAGGTCACAAGTCATGTGACGTAGAAGCAGACAGTGCCAAAAATGAATAATCATGACGATCATTTGAATTGCATTGAACTCCTGTCATTGGGCATCTCGCTCATGTGCATAAATGTCATACTTGAAGAAATTTCACCAACATTCATCTCAATTAGATTCTGCGATTAATTAACTATAATGATCTCCTACATAATATATTATACTATAACAAGCACAGGTAATCTCGACGTTTGAGGTGTGGAGCTGCAGATAAGGCATTTATATGAACTAAAGATCAAGAGTTTCTTGTAATAGAGTGCACCATGAGTCATTCTTTAGCTACCTACAACTAGGTTTTCTCATAACCATAACTAACATTCCTCCTTTCCTCTTGAGTAATTGTGGCTATTGCAGATTGGTCAGGCTAATTCACTGAAGGACATCTCGTAGTGACTATGTTAGACGTGAGTCACCAACGGTCTTCTTCTTTTCTCTTATATTCTGTTCACACAACTGACTTCTTTGAAACTTGAAGCTTCAAGGGGCGGATGTTCTTAGGTAATTGGTCGAGGTCCCCGAAATCCGGACAAGTAATATCATAAAAGGGCAATGTTGGTGTAGATGTTGTGTTTGTAGCTTATCTTACTTGGAATATACTTCCATCCTTCTTGAAGATTGACTAAAACTAAACTATCGAGTTTTTTTAAATGACGTATACCTAGATTTACTTCAGCAGTTGGGTTTCTTATTAAAAGAGTTTATAAAGTACGAAGCTCGTCAAGGAATATTTTCATTTCTGCCAGGTTTAAGAGCAGTTTTCCTTTCGTGTCGTGATTATGGGATTACAAGTTTTGCAATAACAACTCTCAAGTTCTTGATGTAAGGTCAGGAACGGCTTCCCGGGGCTGTAAAAATAGAATATCGAGTGGTTCTAAGAACCCTCATTTCTGTTTATAAAGGGAGACCTTGGTAGCAAATCGTTCCTTTGCATCTGCGATTCGGTGACCTTCTGAAGGAGCTCTGGGCGCAATTGCTATCAGTTCGTGCGCATGCGTAGATTTCCGATCATCTTGATAGCTAATTATTCCTTTGCGAAGGTTTTTCAGATTCTTATCCAGTCAAGTCACGACTACAAATGGAAAATGTTGGATTATATTTCCAATTCAAAGAATGTCTGCCAGTGCCAACGATTTCCAAAGAAACTTAACACATGGATCACAAAATATCGTATGCCATGAGGATCACATTCACGTCTCTCACGAAGACTTGGACGTATTTTACAACGTTCAACGCTTCATCAATTTTTTGCTTGGAAATCATGGGTTGTCCAGTTAAGAAAATTCAGCTACTCATACTATCTATTATGAGCTTTGTGAAACATCATATTTCTCAAAGGGGTTGCTCGATTCCAATGATACATTTACTATGCAAAAAAGGAAATAAGAATAATCTACCTAGTTAATGAATAAACACATTATCGTGAATATTTGCTTCCATGTTGCATGCATTATTTCAAGAGCCTACTTTTTGGTACCTTTATAATGAACTTCAAAGTATAATTATTTAAGTATCATGATTCAATGAGCAAATTATCCAATAATTATTTTAACCGGTTTGATACCATTTTTGAATTCTGTTCGTATCTTTCCTTCCATAACATCTTCTTATAGGCCTTTTTGCGATGATTCAAAGTGGTAACCGCATAGTATACCATGTAACCAGATACCCCGACCTATTGAGTTGGAAGATGGTATTTTGCCGCACCAGCTCCGGAAATTTGCAGAGATAATGACCCAAAAATTTCCTTAGGATATACTTATAAATGAGCTTTACAAATTCGTTTATTCATCATTATTAAATTTTTGGTCATTTGGGACATTGCTTGGTAGATGTTCTAAGACACACCTCGCAACTGGAGCGGCTGGCAAAGACAATCGAGTCTACCCCGCGATAAACCCTGAGTACAAGGGGGTAGCCAAAAGGCTTTGGAGAAATCCCCTCCAACGTTGGTCCAATCCCTCGTATCCCAACTTCCTCCTAGAGCAGTAAAGTATACTACCGTCTCACGTTGAATTTTCGTCCCAGTCCAGCCTTTTCGTCAAAGCCGAGATATTTGAAAATCCAATAGGTACTCCGTGAATTTTTCTCGTTTGAAAAGAAATGCAAACAACTATTAGAACTACAGTCAGATAACCACACTATGGACCACACTATGGATTGTAGTTTCCGGTTGAAAAATGTCATGTGTACTCACGACTACGTTGGTGATGTTGCTACCCGCGGTATCCCTGAATCTACGCTCTGATGATTCCCTCACTCCCTTGAATTGAGAGAAGAGGGGGGGTTCACCAAAAACTTAACTCAAAAAATTATTAGGACCAGCGTTACCGCCCGCGAGCGGTCACCAATTCAAATCTTCTCCCCGGTCGACTGGCCCTAACTTCGGTGATCTCATGGGAGCCGGTTCAAAACAGGTAACGGCCGTTGTTACTCTTTGTAGACCACAAATCTCTTACCCCTACCTCGAAGCAAGAGATGATACGCCGCAGAAATTGAGTGAAGGATTGACGTGTTCATTGAAGAATTTAGGCAGAAAAAACCAGTCCAAACGACCCGAGGCATGTCTAGTAGGCTAAAAAGGTTTGTTTAGTAACCTCTCAGGTACTGATAGGTTTCCACTACGGTGAAGGAGTGCAGGAGTGGTAGGAAGGTCTGGATTTGTTTATGTAATCCCCCAAACTCTCCTTCAATGTAACCTCATGTTTTGATGTCCTTATTTTTGAACTATGAAAGTTTTTTATTCTGATACCGAATAATACCTTACATTTTATATAGCAAGTTCCATTTATAAACTCCAAAAACACGTTTTTGGACGTTTCGATAATGAAAATTGGATCCAAAAATGCTGGCTAACGAACACTTTGTTTCTTTCATTAGTGAGGACTGTGGTGTATTTTGGCACTGGTTTCAACTTTTTACCTCTCTCATCCAAAATGGGCCTTCCAAAATAAAAATTTTATCTCGCATTCTGCGTTTTCTGAACAATTTTGTTTCCATAACCTTTGCTGGTACTTCCTTCGTTCTTCAAATGAGGATGAGTATGCGGTTACAATGGTCTTTTGATTGTCTTGAAACCTGGTCATAAGGTCACATTACAGCTGAGGCGACTTTTGGGGTTTCGAACAGCTGGTTGAGTGATAATCCTTACTTTTCTCCTGTAAGGGCTGTTAATGCCTTGGAGTGAAGACCATTGGAATGAAGTCGTGCTCTCATATTAGCTTGCGAGCGATACAGCTGAAATCGTTCCTGTTCATCCTACTAGAGCGTAAGAAGAAGAGACGGCAAAGACGAGAAAGATTTTTCACGAGTAACCACGTATTTGATAGGTCTGAAATGACTGGGGTGTCCTTTGACCTTGCCTTTGGCCCAGACCATCTCCAGTCAGACAGCTGGCTGAGTTTAGTAGCCGAAGATTGCCACTGCCAGATTCGTCTTTGCCTCCTCGCTCCAGGTCGCGTACCCGTTCACTCCCATTGAGAATCAGTTTGGGAAGCCGGGAATAGATCAAAGCTCTGTGTGAAGTTTGGGTTAATGGGGAAACCGAAAGGCCGGGGGAGAGGGGCCTCTGGCTAGCGGGCTCTGAACGGGTCTGCCCGTCCCCCTTTTCCATCTTGAGCCGCGGCAGGCACTACTATTACCCTGTACCGTTAGTCTCAGCCTAGAACCAGGCCAGGGGTTCACATTGGGAGATTCTGTCCTATCAATCATACCGCATACCGGACACCGAGGAATCCGCTGGCGCTTTCAAAGGCGCATCGAAGAGGCATTTTTTTCAAGCTCTCTCCCTTTTCGGCGCGTCGTTAAACACGGCGAAAATCGTATAGGCCAGAACGTAATGGAGCAGAAGCACAAAGCTGCTGGCAATATTCATCTGTGTCCATTGTTGACCATAATAGGATGATTAGTCGTTTTCACATCTTAATAGCACCTATGCTTAGGCGGTTTAAAATATATTTCCACTTTGTGATATAATCACAATGACCAAAGGTACTTATGTGGGAAGGACGATCTATCTCGCCTTAGGACAGTATGGATAATCATTTGTATGCTATTTATCGCCCTGTGTCAGGAAACTAAACCGTAGCCAGTATAAGGATCACTTGAAAACTTTCTTGCAAAACTCCACACCCGAATCTAGAGGCCACAAAATTATGAAAGTGCCCCGATATAACTGTGAAGTTGACCCAAGACTGTGCCTGTGCCCCATCTTAATCGAGATGTTGAGTAAAAAATCTCACGCTTCTCCCATCATATTTCTCGTTTCATCTTCCGACGGGGACTTGACATTTTCAACTGTTTATTATAAGCCTCGAGGCTCATCATCTCATCAGATCTTGCTGCTCCCAGCTAACCTCCGCTCCCCTCTGCAACTTTCTGTCTTCGTTACGATGTTCTTTGGGGCCTTGAATGAGAAACCGTTTTTACACATAGAAGATCCGAAAGTTTACATTTTACAGCACATCACTCGTATTATGTTCATTTATTTATTTAATTCATCACGCAAATCTTAATTCTCAGTAGACGGCAATTATAGGAATGAATAGATACTACCTACTCACAATAAAATTCAAAACAACATTGAAAATTAAAGAAGATTCCACTGATATTCTACACTTTCCTAAAACTATGGAAATAAAATTGTAGGTATTCATGAAAGAAATAAATGATAATATAATACTATGAAACGAACGAGTTATGAAAAAATCAATATCAATGCAAATCAAAATTTACAGTTGGAGTTCTGGAACTTATCGGCTATTCGAGGAATCCTTCTGATGGTGCGAAGGAGATTTGGAACAAAGGTGTTTCAGCTACTTTCAGAGAATCTTGATACTTGCAATTAAAACGCCGATTGAGTCGAGCCTCAGTATTGTGGATACGTCAGTTATGGTCCATGTTTATTCAAGCCAAAGGGTCATTGCTATAGGAATTCCTTGGGTATATGAGTCTTGACAAGAGGGCACCGAGCATTTGGCTGGATTGCTATCTGCACACCAAACCTCTCTGATAGCTGCCTGCAGTGCAACTCAATCCAAATTCTAGCGAACACGATAAAACTGTTCAAAATTATAAGCAAGTAGGAGATGACGTTTCACCGATTTTTTTCCTCAACAAATAATGAATATCAGGAGACATATGGTCCAAGATGGCTTCGTTGTAGTATAACTGCACCCTTCATTCTGACGTTGGCAACAACCTCCATAGCATCTCAATGTTAACGCAGATGATTTTAATTTTGGCGATTGCATTTTGCCCTACTATAATACTCATTCATTCTCGGTATTGCCAGCTGAACTAGTCACGTAATGAACCAAAAATTATGAACGCCTGCCTCAGTAAGAGCCGCAGAGCAGTAAGAGTACTGATAATTTATTCCAATGATTATTTTCTTCAAATACAGTCAATATCCATCCTCAAATAGATAGATGTGTGAAAACTTTATGGTATTTAAGTGTGTTTAGGCTATGCCCTAAAAGGAAGAGGTCTTGGTCTTACAAGGTTCCAAGTGTTACCTTAAACCTCGACCTTGGTGAAGGTTCAATCTGCAATCCTATGTAGTTTTGACACGGTTGAGTGCTGGCCTCAAAATTCAGCGTTGCGCACAGTCCACTCCTTTTAATTCACTCACAAGTATCGAAACCCATGTAGACCCAATACAATTCAAAAACTCTCACGCCTGAAAATTTCTGCTTTACTTTCTATCACCTCAAAACGTGTATTTCCGGGCTTGAAGAAATTATGGTTGGAATAGTACTGAATCGTGAATCACTTCATGCTAATCAAAGGTAAGAGGTTAGGTTTTAAATTAATACCTCAATCTCCTTATCTCGGTTGACGTTGATAGTGTGCATAATATGATATATTACATGCAGTAGGTATCTACTTTAGGTCTCTTATTTACACTTCCCATGTAAAAGTTAAGTCTTACCTATAACTCTAAATCTGGTTGAAATAAAGTTAAAGAGATGATAGGGCTGACGTGTTCTAAGGAATATGAGTAGATTAAAGTCTTACTATGTAGGAACCCAGGCTTCTTCTCAAATTCCAGAATAAGCTGAAATTAAATTTGATGTATAATAATGTCTGTATTATGATTGCTGATTCGTGAGAATGAACACCTTTCCCATGGGGATTCTGTTTCCAAATATATCATCACAAGATTTAGAATAGCAGTTTTACGAGTCAAATTCGTGACCCTTCTCAACCGCGTGATGAGAGAGCTTGATAGCCTGGCTCCCCTTCGGATTCTCGTTTGTGCTGGGAATTTCTCTCACGGATATATTGCTTCGTTTGCCCATTAAAACATGCATCGCAATTCTTGTGCGATGTGAGGCAAATAGCATTTCTGGTTCATGATTCATTGATCTGTCTCTTGATCTTGTAAATATAATGTAACGGGGATCATTGATCAACAGTACCCTTGTAAGTATATATTATGATGAGCTCTCGGTGCCAGAGTGACTCTTCGAGAGGGTTGTCGCCTCTTGAATTCAAGTATTGGTCTCGTTGAGTGTGGAGTTTATTACACTTCTCAGTTTCGGGGCTATCATAAATGTTGTAATAGTGCTCTGCCCCATTATTCTGGCCTGCATTATACGTAGAAACGTGGTGTGTAACAATTTTCGGATGAAGTAGGTAATTATTTTGTTTTGCTATGTTGTTGAAATTGAACTTTCTATTCCATGTTTAGAAGTGTGGCACCTAAAATGCAAACATAACTAATTGATATGTTCATTTGTTACAGGTAAGTTGACAACAGAACAAGGCTCACAGTTACTCATAATCACAGTGCCCATCAGTAAGTGCGACTCTTACCTCCTACTTGGCTTTTTTTTGTATCATAAGAAGTCACTTCCATAAATTTCCATAATTCAAAGTCTAAGTAGTCTTAATGTTTATGTATAATAATACAGACAAATACGTGTGGTAAAAATATCAACGGGTTTGAAAATCTGGATCGAGTTTACTATGGTGTTAGTCATTAGTTTTCTAGGTTATTCAATCATTGATTTCTAAAATTATAGTGAGGCATTACTGGAACCTGCTAGTTTTCCGTCTCAGTCTTACTTCATTCCTTTCACTCGAACGTCACGAGGGATCGTGCTGAGGTAATAACGGGCCTTCCCCAGCCACTGAGAACATCCTGGATCTTCGTTATCCCATCTTAAAGGAGAAATTTCATCTAGAGGAACGATTGAAACTGGTTTTCAAAATGTTGTAATTCACTCGTATAACTATCATAAACATTCGAATGAACAAATTGGGAAGGTTTAATTTAAAAGATATACCAGTCATGTAGGTATGAGTCTATGATTGAATTAAACAAGTGGCTTTTCATCAGATCTTTAGAATTTTTGAGCTACAACTTGGCTCTCTCTATTTGTAAACAATGTACACGTAATTATTTGATATACCTTATAAAAGTTACTATCGGGAAGATTGACCGACGTTTCTTGTTGATTAATCGGTTTGCAGGTTTCAAGTACCTCTTGGGAAATGGAAATACATTTAACGTAATGGAGGGTTCAAATTGAAGGTCCAATAGTGGAAATAATTGAATCTCCATTTGACCTATAATATTCTTGTTCCGCTCCTTGACCAGACGCCTGAAATAGACCGTAAAGCCGGATGTGTTGGATGGTACAAAAATAAAGTGCCCCAACTTGGCCGTTTCGGTGGATGTAGGCCTTTTCGCCTCGCGTGTTGTTCACGCACAATACTTTTCTTCTCTCTGGATACCGTTTGTTTTTTATTGACCTTTTTCGGGGCTCAGAAATGCCTACTCGTTATTTGTCTTCGTTGAGCAGTCGCTTTCATTTGGCAGAGCTAGCTTTATTCGCCCATTTATTTCTAACGACTAATTACCACTCCAACTCACTAATAATTCAAGTGCTTGAGGAAAATATGAACAGAAGTATCTTGTAAGTAATTTGTTCGTAGTTTCCACAAGAAAAAACGCTGCAAATCATTGCTCAAAGGTTTATTATTTTCTGTATAGATCACCCTTCTGTATAGATCACTGGTTCTCCATCAATAGCACCTACCACCATCTGTATTCTCCCTTGACCTTCCCTCTCAAATTTCAGCTTCCTGCGTTCAATAGGATTGAAAATGGTTTTGGAGCTCACTCAGCTGATCAGTGATCTGAAGAGTGAAGAAGATCTTCTCGAATGCTGGAGACGACTGGAAGAGCATTTCCATTCAATAGGAGTAAAAATGGTTTTGGAGCTTACTCAGCTGATCAGTGATCTGAAGATTGAAGAAGATCTTCTCGAATGCTGGAGAAGCCTGGAAGAGCACTTCCATTCAATAGGAGTAAAAATGGCTTTGGAGCTCACTCAGCTGATCATTGATCTGAAGAGTGAAGAAGATCTCCTCGAATGCTGGAGACGCCTGGAAGAGCACTTCCATTCTATACGATTGAAAATGGCTTCGGAGCTCACTCAGCTGATCAGTGATCTGAAGAGTGAAGAAGCCTTTGAGCAATGATTTGCAGCGTTTTTTACCCACCAATATTTTTTTTACCTACCAACTTTTTGTTACCTACCAGCTAGGTACTACCTACCACACCATACTGGCTTCACACCTTCACAATCAAGTTTATTAGAAAGAACTAAACGCTTCACACTCGATTGGAAAAATAGAAAGCTTCATTTGGGAATTTGATTACTGGTTACGCAGAAGGCAAAACTGTATACAAATCGAAGAAATGAACAGCGATCGCATTTTAGTCCGATAAAATTTGAATGGAGATTAGACCTCTTTTGCGATTCACACTCATGATTCTGTTTTATCGAAGGAAAACCTTCAAGTACTCGTAGGGACCGAACGGTTTGTCCTACAGAGCTCCGGGTGGTCTCAAAAATTTTTAAAAATTCAATACTATTTAAAATTGGTGAAAAAACGATGCCTTTATTTCGAGAGTTTTCGAGCTAGGGCACTCTTGAAAATTTCAACCCTTAATTTTCACCCCTTAGAAGTGACCTACATCAACCAAAAGCTTCGCGGCACAACTAGACCCCAAATGGAGCCCATATACCAAATTTGAACCAAATCGGTCCAGTGTTGCTAAGAAAAGTGCCGCGTACGGCGTACGGCGTACGGCGGACGGACGGAAATTTTTTTATTCGATTTTCGTATTCTACGTACCTTGAAACGTAAAACATCAAATTTTGAGGGGGGGTTAAAATTTTTTTTTTCTTGCTCGATTCCAAAGGCTTATTATTGAAAATAATAAACCAAAAGCAGAGGGTGATTTGCTGCTAAAACCACAGATACTGCCTACCTACCACATACCTACTACACAATCAAGTTTATTTGGAAGAAATAAACGCTTCACACTCAGGGAGTTGAGGTTGCCCTAATTATCAGGAAATTCGATTAATGGTTGGTAAGGACGCAAAACTGAGTACAATTCGAGCAAACGAACAACGATCACATTTTGGTCAGCTAAAATTTGAACGGAGATTAGGCCTGTTTTGCGATTCACACTCGTGTTTCTGATTTATCGTAAGTCCGTCCCTTAAGTTCTCGTACGGTTTGTCCTACAGACCGTTGGTCTCTGAAAATGCAATAATATTTAAAATTGGTGAAAAAATGATACCTTTATTTTGAGAGCTTTCGAGCTACGGCACTTTTGAACATTTCAACCCTTATTTTTCATCCGTCAGAAGTGATTGACATCAACCAAAAGCTTCGCGGTTGTTGTCAATTTCAACCAAATTTCAGCCAAATCGGTCCATGGCTGCTAAAGAAAAGTACGGCGGACGGACGGGAAAATTTCTAATCGATTTTCGGGTTCTACGTTCCTTGAAACGTAAACCAACAAATTTTGAGGGGGGGGGGGGGGGTTAAAAATTTGTTTTCTTGGTCGATTACAAAGGTTCATTATTATAAATAATAAAACAAAATCATTCAAACTCACAAGTCATGTCATCAGATCTATAAGTTATTTATGTTTCAAAGAGCAGAGAATGTTTAATTTTAGTTTACAATAATAAATAGAATATTAAAGTATATTGATATTAACTGGTTTGTAATCAATAATATGACTTGGTATTTTGTTTTGCTGGATTGTCAGGAAAACAAAATCAATGTCAATCAGGAATTGGGTTGATTATTAAAAATAATGGTCTTGTTATGGTACTAGCGATCACGAGAAACTCTATTCTGAGGGGTGCTTAAATTAGTGAAGTGGAGTCGAAAATAGACTAAATTCTCTATTAGTCATGCAAGATTCCTTAAAACTTGATAATACTGAAAAGAAATATACCTGCATTTCCTCAAACATCATCGACAGAGTAAACAAAATCGATTCATTCTTGTGAGTTATTAGTCGAATCACATTCTCAGAGACATCGAGTTGGGTCAAGATGGCCATCCATGAATTTCATCACTCCTGTTTCGACAAAAGCTTCTCTACATGAGCAGTCTCCCTGCATCATTTCCTCACTTCGTTATTGTCTGATTTCTTTGAAATTTCGGTGTTGGTTGGCCTAACGTTTCAACTGCATATGCGTTAACATAACTTTTTAGTTTTCATCACATTTCGATCATATTTCCAGAGATGTGGATGGTCATCAGTAGCCACGTCGCAGCGTAAACGTAAAAATTCCCGTCGTTCAAAAATTCGAGGGGGTCGAACTGGGTGGTTTTACTGTTGTTGTTGTAGTATATTTATAGGGAGAGGCTCTGACGGCATCCTCCTTCACAATCAATTCACGTCAGCGAGAAGAAACGTAGTTTCCCATTTGCACCTGCCGTTCCGTCTCTGGGTTCTCTAATGTTGGCTCCCGGTATTTCTATTTCACTTTGGTTAGCACCTTCGGGGTTTCCTCAGCCAGGTGGATCGTGGTACAACAATACCTTGGCAGGGGGTCTGCCAAAGAATCGTCTTCCCTCTCTGCGAGAGTTGATGTCATGGAGGAAAATTCAAGAATCCTTTCAATAAAATGCTCCAACTAGGTTTCTATGTTTGTGAGCAAACATACAGAGAAACTTAATAACTATTTCAAAACACTACCAATCTTTTTCAATTTGATAATAGTTTCATGTTAAAGGATACAATCTAATCTCAGAATCAGCAGGTAGCAAGATGAATTACCTGCTTGAATCTTAGCTCAATTTTACTTTGCCAGGACTTCTAAGCGTCAACACTCTGAAGTAGATGACTATAATTAGGTGAGTACCAATCAAGAATCAGTTCTCACAAGAAACGTGATTCGCCAATCGCTTAATATAAGGAATAGTTTATTATTCTGACTGAACAGTCGTGTAATTAATGATCCACGTGGCGCCTAATCTTAGCAAGTGAGTGATCTATTTTGAAAAATGACGAAAGACCTATTAGAGAGTTCCTAGTAAGTTTGATACGACGGTACGTATCCTCGATCCGGCGCCGGATCAGATACGGCTAGTCCCTGTCGAGGGTACGTCCCCCGTACCTAAGTCGAACCGAACCTACTAAAAGTAAGTAAAGTAGACAACCATTTCAGGTTGAATTTCCGTCCGACTGCCATTTCTGGCGAATTTGTTCTGATGATTTCGCTCATGGGCTTCCCATTGCCTCACCGCCCTGGATTAGGATGGGGGGGGGGGGGGGTTGAGTGCCCTGACGCACAAAAACGCACACTACCGGCGATGAGATTTGAACTCACAACCCCCGCAGAAGTCGGTCCAAATTCCACTGCCAAAGAACGCTAGCCCTAGCGATCGTAGCTACACCCAAACCTACTAGGAACTCTCTATTGTTTAATGATTGGCAGCGTTTTTAATGAGCGACTGGGGAATTATCAAGACTTTTTCCTAGTTAAGAATCGAGTTCTGATCCTGAAATGTATTTTGTTCATGAGAGCGGGGCTAACCCGAGTTGTTTCGGTTGCTGGAGGTGTGACTGCTGTGGTGGGAATGGAGCATCTCTTAGCGTGAAATCTATTTATGAGATTTCCAAACTCTCGTTAAAGCACATATTGGAGAGAAAACCGATCCAAAGAAACAATAAAATGTTTCAACTTTTGGTTGAAACTATCTTGATGCATTGTTGAAAGGGCCACAACATCATGTTAGCATCTCCAGCATCATGATTATAAAGTAATAGTTGTTATGAACCGATAAAACTGCAATCAATTGATGATTTAGTTTCAACGAAGTCTTTCTGACACATCGTATTGGACCTTTTTGGAAAGCTTTCCGTTTGACCAACAATTTTTAAGAATAAAAATACAATAAACCCCATTCTTGGTTGAACGTATTACAAACCGGATCTCCTTCCCGCAAGGTTGTGGACCATTCAATCCCACACTTATTGCGATTAGACTTTCACCAGGGCCAATACGATAACGAACCTTTTAGATCGTTTAATGGGTTTAGGGCTCGAAGTCGGTTCGTTAAAAGGGTTGTAGCCATTCCGAGCTGGTACGTTCTGCAAAATATTAAAATCGAGTGAGGGCCGAAGGAATCCTCTAAACGATATTCCCTCCTCTCTATAACCCCGACCTCTTTCAGAGTACGTTCAATCGCTGTGGTGGACGATCGGAAGAGGAAATCGACGATTGGGAGCAAATAGGAGGATCCTGCAGAGATTACGGTGGAATGTAAACGGAAATTGAAAGGCATAAACACCAAAATACTTGGAACGAAATTCAAACAACTGGACCGGTTATTATTATGCATCTTCAGGATGGGGAAATGATTCATTCTGAATACTATTATCTCTACTCACACAATCTATGTTTACAGTTTCGGCGCCAGCTGAAGAATTTAAATGAGGGTAATTTACGTGCCGGTACCCGCGAATGCTCATTAGAAGATCTTCTTTACTAGTCGTCAGTTTTGTGGCCAAGCTAGAAACTAACATAAAATCTGGCTGGCCAGGTCAATGAAATTTGCCTTTAAATACGTCGGGGACACTGTCTTTAGACTTAAGCAGGAATATAACTCCGTTTGCTTTTCTCTAAAAATTTCTTAATTTTTTTAAGAAATATTTTTTGAGCTTAAGGTTGATTGTACCCGATTTTAATGTTAATATAGTAAATTTAGTTAGGGTATGAATGTCATAATTTGCTCGTCAGAATATGAAATTTAATTTCGGCGTCATCAGCTTCAGTAAAATTGAGTAAAATTATTTATGTGGCAAGAAAAGAGAGCGCTCTCTCTCAAAATTTTGTATTTTTTTTTTGGAAAAATTGGAAACAAATTGGGATCATTTCGAGACGCTACGTAGGAAACTAAATCCTGGACACAGCCTCAAGATAAGTCCAGATTTACTCTTTTACCTTTCTGGTCTCTAAAAGAAGAATTCCTACAGTCTAAGAGAGAGACTGATCCTGAGTAATAATTGTGTCAAATTCTAGCAACTATTTATCGGAAAACTAGCTCCGAAAAAAATTGTAATAGAAGCGAAATGAGTGATGAGAGTATGGAAACATTTCTGAGTCACAGCCGACATGGGAGGGATTCGTTTGAGGACATAGAGTGGCTAGCCTGTAACAATATCATCGGGCCTTGATTTATTAGTTCTCAGGTTCGGATGGAGGATGTCTTTTCAAGGGCCCTTCAAGTTTTCGATCTTGTAAAGAAAGCCCTAGTTCTTGTGCTGGATTTCTATCTATTCTCCATGTAAAAGGTAAATATTGTATCTGGGGTGACAGAATATTCGGATCTGGATGTGACTTGCATATTGCGATGGATCGGGGAAATATGGAGTGATCACTGTATCCATTTGTGGATAGATTTCGAAGAAGAAAAGGAGGAATCTAACGTCCTCCCCGTATTTCCCTCACCTTTATATTGGTCTTTGTTACTCCAACAAATTGTATTCTAATTCGAATGGTTTACTTGTTTTGTTGGTAGTTTTAATAATTTTACTCTTCTGGAAGAAGAATTTTTTTAAATCCTCACCATGAATCATGATTATTATAGACGTCAAAACCAATTGGGCAGTTGCTGACCTAGTCACTGAACGCTTGTGTCTCTGGTAATTGGCCAGCCAGAGCTGCAATTCCGTCGTCGGATTGCTAATATTGTCAGCTCTTCTGAGCTAATTGTGGGACTTGAAGCTGTAATACTGAAGTGACTGTGAAATCGACAAGTCCCCGACGTCTTGGTGTTTGTGCGGAACTGCTGGGGGGCTGGAGCTCGAGTATGCCGGATCTCCCATTGGAAGTGGCCGCTCTGCGGTTCTTGGCGCTGGTTCAAGGCTGCGAATCGATGCTCCGCGTCTGTCCTCCCTGGGAGAAACGTTTCTCGAATAGACACTGCCACCGTTGCCGGGAACCGTCGTTCCCTTCAAAATCCTGCTTCCACCACTACGATCAACATCAGGATCAATATTATGGAGTGAGTCTGGGAGCACGACAGACAGCTGATGTACCTGAGGATTTAGTCTCTAGATGAACCCAACTCATGCTTGCCTACTGAGCAGTGATTCTTTCACTTCTCGAAATCTAAAGTGTGAGGGTACTCACCTTCTCGCGCGTGCTCCGCTTCTTGTCGGTTTTTCGCCCACATAAAAGGTGACGAATATTCGCCTACAGGCGAGCACCACATTCGAACTATGTTCGGGGCATGGGGTAAAGTCTATCATCATTTGGTGTGATTGTATTTCTCCATTTCATGTTCTGTTTGGTGACCAGCGGCTCTATTCTTGCCAATAAAATTTATTGAATAGAAGAATTCAAAATCCTCGAAAAGTAGTCTCCCCTGTCAAATCGAACAACAGTTGAGTCCTCCTATACCTTTAAAAAAAAACCATTCCTATTTCAAACGTTTGTACTTTAATCGAGAAAAATTGTAGTACTATTTATCGTACTATTGATGATAATTGTAAAGTCCCTGTTTACAACGAATATAAACATTAATGAAGACCATGATCAACTGGAATATTACTATATTTTTTTTATTGTTGGTAGAGGTCAACTTGCCTGTTTGTGTTCAAAGATACCATCCACCATCTACCTTTATCTCACCAAGCACGAACATTCGTTCCCAAAATTTGTCGACGAGCACCACGCTGCCGAAAGCGAATCACGTTCATCTATGTTAAGGTGCTTGTGGTTCGCCAAATAGTTTGCGAACAGTCTCTATTTGGCGTTTACCGCAAACTATACTTAGTTGTTGTTATTTTGACTGCAATGTGTCAGTTGGAATGAAAAACGTGTACTCGTGTATTATTTGTAGAGCTCAAAAGTAAGTATCTCGGAATTTTTAAAAACCGAGAAAGGAATTTTATTTTAAAATAAAGTTATATTATTCTAACTTACAGACATGTAAAGTTGTCCTTCTTCGTAGTCCCCTTCAACTTCCAAGCACTTCTGGTACCTTGAATATAATTGCTTCCGAGTGTACCAAGGTAGCGGAAGAATTGTTTTCATTTTTTAAAGTTTAAATACACGTTTTTCAAAATCAAAATTTCCTCTCGTGATTTACGTTTTGGAACTTCCGGTGTTGTGCGGGTTGGCGAGTAGAAAGTCCCCTATGAAAATAAATAGTAGTAATGTAAAAACCTTTGCAACAGGCATAAGTAACTGTAAGTTATTATCCGATTTCGATTAAATTTTCAGAGATAGTGCCTCTATGAGGGTAGTTCAAAGTACTCAGAGATTGGTGTTATTTTAGATTAGCTACTATGCATCGGATCATCTATACAATCGGGTTATAGTTACGAGAAAGCTGTGTGCCTTACACTTTTGGCAAACTTTTTTATTTCCTCTCATCTTATCAGCTCCCCCCCCCCCCCCACCAGATTCATTTTTCGGAAGCAGTTTTTTCGACGATTTCGGTAAGAATAACCCGATGATAAGCTTCGATAACCTCGCTAACTCTTTCCTGTCTTGAGTATACAGAGTGGATACTGTACTGTATATCATCATGGGTGTATTCTGCGTAAAGTGGATACTATATATTCTGGCTGCGAACTGTATCCCCTCTTGTCTTCAAATCTGACCACGAAAAGGGTGTTCCCAAAGGCACCTACCCTAGGCTATAGACAAGCAGCATCCATTGGGGTCATTTTGTCTCACAGGCGACCGAAAATTCCTCATTCGCTACCTCTCTCTAAAGGGCTGCATCCTTGTGGAAGACCGCGATGCAAAGTATATGGTATCGTGTTGGAAGAAGACAGGTTTAGCTCAGCCAACAATCCCAATCCATACCGGTGCAAACACTGCAGATTGCCAAACCCCTATGCGTTTATGAGCTGGTGTATAAAAATTGCTCGGCCTTCTACGTGGGAAAAGCGGAAACACCACTGAACCTTATGGTAAACAACCAGAGGGCTTCAGTGGTTGCGCAGATCATGATTTAACCGTGAGCCGACTTGCCATCTCTCATAATTCAACGTTCGATAACTGTTTTGGCAACAAGATATTGAAGAAGCATCAGCCAAATGGGCCCAAAAGACTACTGCTCCAGTCGGAAAGAGCACACAGCATTGTGTTAAGGGCTTATGATTCTCCTGGATTGAACAGTAAAACATAAGCTACCCAGTGGATTCAAATATTATAGGGCCATGTTTGAAATATTGCCAACGCCCAAACCATTGGAGACATACATATACATGTTTCTTTGAATTTCCGTACTTTATTTCACAATAAAATTGAAGACCAATGTATCGTAGACCGTCAACCACATCTCCCCACGATTCTCCTACTGAGTTTACAATAAGTTTCGCATAACCTATTTTCCTCCAAGCGAGGAACATGTTCGGAAAATTCAGTTTCTCTTATTTGTCGGCAAAAATCAGTTGGTTTTTGTTCGCTCAAGTGCTGATTCCATCCTGCTTTCACCGATAAGTTACTTGTTCTGAATTATCCGTATCAGTTGCATGGTAAACATGAAACTTCCTTTTCTTTTTTATCATAAAAGTAACCGTCGATTTGTTCTCCAGATTACTCAACTTGCTGTAGTGCTCTGTTCTTCGACGTGGATATCACGAGGAAACGTTTTATCTTATTCTCGACGCGAAGACGTAGGTAGTTGTTTATTCGTAGAATGCCGGCTCCGGTGAAACTAATCGTTTCTTCTTACTGCAAATACAGTAAGAAGAAGTTTCCTCCGTAGCAGGTTTTTATTTCTTGTTCTTAGTGTGGCATCATGAAGGCCGGTTGCAATGTCGTTGAAAAAAATCGTCCCTAATTTCAAATCCACTACAATGAAAGAATGTGATGTTCGCTCTATCATTAGTACATAATTCCCATCTGATCCGCTATTAGATCGGCACGTGAAATTAACTATTTAACTATCAAGTTTTTGAATGGCAAGAAAGGTTGAACAAAATAATTTATTTAAAGATTTCTGCCTTAGAATAATGAAGAGAAATAAAAATTGCTAATAAAATTGGCGGTTTCTTAATCAAAGGGCAACAGAAGACTAGAGTTCTTTCTAGGCGACGTAAATTTGCCAAGTTCAACAGGCATCATCTGTTATGAACTTTTGTATTACATTGGTGGAAGGGAGAAAATAAGCTTCTTCCAGAGTACATCAATGGTCTAATTTAGTCGGATTCGCATGTCGCTTTTGGTACTCAATCGTGATAAGTGAGAGGTTCAGGTCGTTTGTGTACCACTGGTGGTGAATAGCTCAAGCAGCCGTCGCCTATTCTGACTTTCACGTTATGAGCGTTTCCTTTCAACTAGGTGAGGTCTATGGATTCCAGTTGAGCGTAGGTTTGAATAAATGAGTAAGTTAGCAGCTCCTTTCCCTCACCCACAACTGGTGTATTATAACACTTGGCACAATGCCAACGTTCATGTATACGCGTTTCTTGAATACCGGGAAGTGTGGTTACTAGCCGTACCCAGTTCGCTGAAGTCATTTTGGAGAAAATGTCACTCCTGGGCTGACTTCAGGATCTAAGAATACCACTGATGTCCACACAAAGGACCTCTCTCTCTTTCTCTCTCTTGGAACTAAAAGGTGACGTCATGGAGTTCGTTTTATTTTTATGGTCGACTCGCGTCGCCAATCGTTAACAATGCTGAAGGCCTCCCAGTTCGCCGCTTATCTCCTTTAGCTGTGATAGACTTTAGTAGCACGATCCCAAGAAATCAAATCGAATATACATTGTTCATGTTTACAATCTAATGCGTACAGCGTTATTGTTTGGAGTATGTAACAGTTCAGTTCAGTTCAAAAATACGTGTATTTGGTTGAAAAAACAACAAACCACGGAGGATCAGCTCCGAATACCTTATTCCAGTAGCACATCAATACCTTATGGCTATCCTTACTATCTTATTATTTTATTTTATTTATTCTAATTGTCAGTTAATTCTGATTTTCTTTGCATTTTTGTTGATAAAAAATAATCACTTATAAATACGTTCAACAAGAGTTCCTAACAAAAATGTTCTTGAACGTTAAGTTTGAGTTAATTGATGGGTGGTCTAATAATAAATTAATTATGATAGTTACATAAACAGATTATTTTTGTTTCTCAGTTTCATTCTCTGTGATTGCAGTCGCCATAAAGTAGCACTAACATAAAGTTGTTGAGAATCTAGATTTCCCAAAAGCTTCTGTAAAGTGGGTTATATTTGCGTATTCGCTTGAATATGTGTTGAGGGGCTTTGAAACGTTGGACATTCCAATTAAAAAAATTTAAGAGATCATCGTCCTTCGACATAGTGCATCATTCGCGTTCCCATTATAGAGAAAATACATTTTTTCACGGCTTTGCATTCGCAGTTTTCACAGGAATGAATGTGACATATGAACATGAGTAGTTATGTAACATTATGTAGGAGGTTTCAATGTTTTTGAACTATGTATCATGTGTTTGATGAGTAATCTTAAGTCATTGTAGTACCTTTGCGTCCTATCCAATCAAAATTGTCACTCGAATTAAGCGTTCCAGATCTTTCTTGCCAATTTTGGTTTCGCATCTTTCAGACTGTCCTTCCAAGAAGAAACCCTTTTTTAGGGAAAACCGACAGGTAAACATTGTATGATTCAAATGTATTTTTGGGTTAGTCCCTAAAAATTTCCCTTTGCATTTCGTAGATGTTAGACTAATAGTAGTGTGTGCCATTCCGGTTTTGAGGTTTAGCGTCTTGTCTGTGGTCATTCCTTCTCCCATGCCTAACTACGGATCCTATAGACGGTCCCTTATGAAGTTAGTCAAGGTTGGACAGAAAACTGTGTGTGCTCAATCAAATTGTTCTACTTAAACGCCTCAAAATCTGTAAAAAACGATAAGTCAATATAGAAAACATGATAATGAAGATCAACTACATTATTTTCTTCCTTTTCTTTCTCATGTTTTCCTGTCTTATATTTTGTGCCTTGAGGTTCCTCCTGGATACTATACCAGCATAGGCTTCCAAATATTGTTTGTCTCAGCGCTAATTACTCCTTCCGGAACTTCTATAGTTTGTCCTGTTGAGTACCATTTGGTTGCTTGTATTTTTCAGTGTCACGAAACTTCGAGGGGAAATGGATAGGAAGAGGAAGAAGAATCGTAACTATCAAAGAATCATTAGACCCAGAACACATGAGGAGGGTAGAAAAAACAGGAATTATGACGTAAAAAGTTGGGAGCTGAAGTCAACCGGCGCGTTAGCTGCCACGTGCTTGCGGGTTAGTGACCTTTTGTGGAGGGTGGAAACGGCTCCCAACTGTGGACCGCATACCAGTATCATACTGTCCCCTCTATATAACCTCCTGTACCACCCCAACTGTTATTCACCTACTGTTTTGCCTCCTGACTGTTTTTTTCTCTGTCTGTCGCACTCTGCAACGGTATAAACTGTTTCGTTTGGCCATTATTAGTCACCCAGTGCCGAGGAAGGGGAGAGTGACGTAATAAATGGGCGACCATTCACCCCTTTATGACCCGGAAATTAGTTTGGGTTAAGAAAAAACCTGGTTGCGAGTGTCACCGAACAGATATTCACTTAGCTTGCTCGTTTATCTTCTTACTTTGAAATTTATATAAATTCGTATTTAGATTGATTCAAATGCTCTTAACGCTTCCTATCCGATCAGTTTAGAGCGTAAGTGTCCATCAAAGTGTCGAGCAAAGGATATAGTCACAGGAGTCCCTTCAGAACATTCCAATCAATGCTGAAGTAAAACGTCTGCCAAATTGAATGGGTCGTACTCTCATAGAATAAAAGGGAGATTCAGTTATTATAGAAAATGATTGTATTTATTCAACAATGAGGAACTAAGAGACGAGCCATTAATGGTGCCATTAGTCTCACGACGTTGACCCTTTTAGGGTACTACTACCTTGGTATTATCCACTCATCCTCTAGAAATTTTAATAACATCATATCGATACCTTAAAGCACAAAGGCGCTATATCCAAAAATGTCCCAATAATTTTTCGCGAATTCCTCTCTACTTAAGAGGGTGAGTCAATAAAGAATCATCAGAGTAACCAAATCGTGAAATCATCAGAACCAATAACGATCTTCTCCTGAGGACAGCTGATGACGTCCGCGTCGCCAAGACTGATGAAAATTCAACCTGAATTGATTTTTTTTTCCTTTTCTTTTTTTCCACTAGCGATGAAGCAATAGTACCTTAACACGAACAATACTACAGAATCTATACAATACAAAAACCGTCTGCCAAGTGGGTGGCAAATAGCTTCCTTGTATCCATTACCCGATTGTATAGCTGATCACTAAGTCAATCTCTAAGTGGATTCTCTGTTGCACTACCCTCATAGGGGACTCTACACGTCAACCCGCACAATCTCTGAATATTGTTGGAAAATGTAGAAGTTGTGGCTGTTACAAGGATTTCCCGTTTGCGCATGCGCACAAAATTCTTTCAATTTGGGGGCCATGATTTTCATAGGAGACCATCTCCACCCCAACTCGCATACTCCCTGAAAATTTCATCGAAATCGGATGGGAAATGTAGAAGTTATGGCTGTGACAAGGATTTCATAACAAACTTATTCAGGATGGCCTAAAATGAAAAACGCGAGTGAAAATTTTGATTTCAGAGAACATTATTTTTTTCATCATTGAAAAGTGAAACCTACTAATTTTATGCATGTGATTTTGATGACATTTTTAGGACGTCAGACGGTTTCATCAAAATTGCCACAGTCGAACCACAAGCATGAACTTCTTGACATTTTATGTGCACTAAAAAACTCGATGCATAACTTAAAAAACTGTGAAATTTATGGAAACATGTACTTCTTATTGTTTTTTGGCTATTTCTTCTAGAATTTTATCCTAAAGGTAATTGTTTGCTGAGTTTCTTCACGACTGATTCTGATGAACCTCCAGTATTTTTGACGACTTTTTCCAGGAAGGGCTCCGTCACATGGTATCAGGATCCAAAATTTTTGTTCCAAACCAAGCTTCCCTACAAAATCGTTGCGCATGCGCACACGTAAGAACCGTGTAACAGCTATAACTCCTATATTTTCCACCAGATTTCACTGAAATTTTCTGGTTGGCGTGTAGAAGATTTCCCATGAGGATTGGAGATTGATGTTTTGAGATTAGCTGCTGTGCATCGGAGCATCTACAAAATCGGATTACGGTATACGAGGAAGCTATGTGCCACACCCACTTGGCAGATTTTTTTTACAGTTCATTGATGGATTTGTGAAAGTTCCTCAAGGCGGATGGTGGGTACTCTTGTATGAATTCACTGTTGCAATTTCGCGCATTTATTGTTTAGCACCGAGGTGCGGCACCCACAGGTTTCTTCTGCGTCCTTCCCCTTTCTCTCGACGCTGCAAATCGTCCGCCGATAATCACCGGGATCGGCTCGTCGAAATAACAGGACCTCCGAGTTTGAATCCGTCCGGGTAAACACTTTGGCTGATTTCTCCCTCGTCCGTAAGAGGTTTGAGACTCGAAGGAACCCGTCATTTTCAAGTGCTATTTCGTTGAGTAGGTGTTTGCCCGAAAAGGTGTACCTCAAATGAAGTGTGAGAAAATTCTGGATGGGACTCCACCAGACCTTGCCTAGTACATACAAAATTGCAGGTGAACGTTTCTTCCTCACATAAATTGGAGTATTTGATATTGCTAGTATAATCGGAGTTCAAAATTACTCACATGATTTGGACATGATTCAATATTAAGCTCGTGTACCGTTTTCTCAAACTCGTCTGCATCAATTTATTTATATTTATTTTATTTTATTTATTTTTATTTTATTTATTTATTTATTTATATTTATAATCCACAGGAACATGAACGTTCAAAATACAAAATAGGGGAAGAATGAGTAAATTTTGGACAATTTTAGAGAGTGAAAATCTCAAAAGTAGACACTCACTCACTCGACATTTGAATAAAACTTTTGAAAACGTCCACCAAGTGGGTGTGGAACATATCTTCATCGTATCCATAACCCGATTGTACAGATTATCCGATGTAGCTAATCTCAAAACAGTTTCTTAGGACCTTGCACTACCCTCATAGGGGACCATCTATACGCCAACCCATCCAATTACTGACAATTTCATCGAATTCGGATGGAAAATGTAGAAGTTGTGGCTGTAACAAGGATTTCATAGCAGACTTGTTCAGGAAGGCCTAAAACGTAAAACGCGAGTGAAAATTTTGATCTTGAAGAACATTTTTTTTTTCAACCTTGATAAGTGAAAACAATGCTGCTCCAAGCAAAAGAACTAACTTAGAACTTATCTCAGTGTTTTAGGGTGTTTTGCAGTATGTCAAAACTTGAAATGACCAAGTTGATACTCAATACTTCATTACCCGGATAAAGTCTTAAATTTGGGAATTAATAGTTGATGCCTGATGTTTGTGGATTCCATGATCAAATTATGACTCATGTACTCCAGCTCTAATATTTATTAGCATTCATCAGAAGTAGAACTCCTAACTACCTTCAAGATTTGAAAAAAATTGGGCTCATTGGTGTAAGGAGAAAAAAGGTGCACAAACGCACGATAAAAATATAATTTGCTGGGTACCTCGTTGGGGCCGAAACCCTGAAAATCCTATGGAAATCGTACCATGATTTTGCATAGTTTTGCTCTGAGCTTGAAATGGATCACAAACATTTGATTCTGGGGGATAGAATATTGGGTTCTGCAGCGCGAATGCACGACGCAAAATATATTTTGCGCAAAAATAGGTAGGTATTCGTGATAATTATCTAACGTTTACTCGTTTGACGCACCTATCTTCCTTGACGTCATAACTCTCGACTGGCGATCAGCCAGACGAGGCTCCTCATCCATTTGAATGCCAATGACGTCATTTTCTATTAGTAATTACGAAATTAATTCTTTTTTGATGTTATTTAACTTCAAGTGTTTACCATAAAACGAAAGTCCTCCATTTTGATTCGTTGAGTTAATCCGGGTTTGTGTGTGTTTCCTCTTATCAAGAGCTTTGTGTATTTGTCAAAGGTGTGAAATCTGCCATTAAATGTCATTTCTAAACTTTCTACACAATCACTGAAACAGCCATTCAATGTTTGAAACGCTAGAATTCCACAAATTCACTAGGCATTCCATAATGTTTAATTACTGTGCCTCTTAGGCGGTATGTTTCATTCCTTGTTAAAATGTGAAGTGACTGAACAAAACTTTGCTAAACAATAACTTGACTGCACTTTTAATTGGCATTACTGTTGGGTTTGTGTAAATAGATTATGAAAAAACATCGATTTCACCTCACAACCACCCCCTGGTTACCACACTCGATACTGGCAAACAAACCTCTTTATGAAAATAATAGAGCATTTTCTTCTTTGTTCGAAGGAAAATTCATGTCATAAACTCGTATCTAGGGAAATGTTACTCAGTCGGTTTTCCACTTACTAAAATCGTTATCCACTTGTTGGAAAGCTCTAGATTTCCAATGAGCGAATTTTCAAGGAAATCTTCTAAGGTTAATAAAATAAAGGTTAAAATCGAAATATTAGCTTCATGACAGAAAATTCAGTCTTGTGGGTTAAAATTTTTGTTTTTAAATCAAAACATATTCTTCTTGTCACTCGTTGTTCTGAATTTTGATGAACATATAAGCATTTGAAACAGAATTATCTAGCAGATCAAAGACAGGAGGCCATTCATGACCTTTCACCGACAGTCATCTCTGGAAGTTTTAGATTCTCCCAAAATCGTAATGATGATCGTCAGTATTTCCGATCTTTTTCGGGTAAGACCCTGGCGCCTGATTTGGAAATTAAAATGTTAGAGGACGGAAAAACCTTGAATACGAAGTTAGTTCGAATGCGGCAATAAATCCGAAGGTAATGGCACATTATAATTTGCATAATGACTTGAGTGCAGAAGTCCATCAGTGGATACCCACTTCGTCGAATCCCCCTTTATAAGTGTGAATCGATGAATATTCGAATGGCGAATGATCGTAGATATTTTCAGTTGAGTTCTTACAATTGGATTTTGAATTATTTCCACAGTGTAAACAAATTTCAATATTTTTTCCCTCGGTGAACGGACTACAAATTTTTGACCAAGAATGGTACTCCAGTTCATGCACGACAAAGTTAGCGATTTTTCTCATTAATTCTCCTGAAAAAAAGTCACTCCGTAGCAAAAACGCTGCAAATTATTTCACAAAGGTTTATTATTTTTCTGTGTAGATCACTCACCATTGTCACTACCTACCAACCATTATTTTCGCTTCACAATCAAGTTTATTTGACGAAATAAAAGCTTCACACTCAATTCGAATAAATAGGGAGTTGTGGGTGCCTACATGAGGAAATTTGATTACTGGTTGCTAATGACGCAAAACTGGGTAGGTACATCTAGAAGAAGATCAACAAACAGCAGCGACCGCATTTTGGCCAGCTAACTTTTGAACGGAGATTAGGCCTCTTTCGCGATCCACACTCGTGTTTCTGATTCCCTTAAGATTCCGTAGGGAGCGAACGATTGGTCCTACAGAGCTCCGGGTGGTCCCATTCGATTCTTAACATCCCATACTATTTTAAATATGAGAAAAAAACGCTGCAAATCATTGCTCAAAGGTTTATTATTTTCTGTATAGATCACCCTTCTGTATAGATCACTGGTTCTCCATCAATAGCACCTACCACAATCTGTATTCTCCATTGACCCGCCCTCTCAAATTTCAGCTTCCTGCGTTCAACAGAAGAGAAAATGGCCTTGGAGCTCACTCAGCTGATCAGTGACCACTCATGCGCCTTCAGCATTCTCCATTGACCCGCCCTCTCAAATTTCAGGTTCCTGCGTTCAACAGAAGCCTTGGAGCTCACTCAGCTGATCAGTTACCACTCAGGCGCCTTAAGCATTCTCCTTTGACCCTGCCTCTAACATTTCAGCTTCCTGCGTTCAACAGGAGAGGAAATGGCCTTGGAGCTCACTCAACTGATCAGTGACCACTCAGGCGCATTCAGCATTCTCCATTGACCCGCCCTCTCAAATTTCAGGTTCCTGCGTCCAACAGGAGAGGAAATGGCCTTGGAGCTCACTCAGCTGATCAGTTACCACTCAGGCGCCTTCAGCAATCTCCATTGACCCTGCCTCTCAAATTTCAGGTTCCTGCGTTCAACAGGAGAGAAAATGGCCTTGGAGCTCACTCAGCTGATCAGTGACCACTCAGGCACCTTCAGCAATCTCCATTGACCCGCCCTCTAAAATTTCAGCTTCCTGCGTTCAACAGGAGAGGAAATGGCCTTGGAGCTCGCTCAGCTGATCAGTGACCACTCAGGCGCCTTCAGCATTCTCAATTGACCCGCCCTCTCAAATTTCAGGTTCCTGCGTTCAACAGGAGAGGAAATGGCCTTGGAGCTCACTCAGCTGATCAGTGACCACTCAGGCGCCTTCAGTATCCTCCATTGACTTTTGATTATGGAAATTTGATTACTGGTTACGCAGAAGGCAAACTGTATACAAATCGAAGAAATGAACAGCGATCGCATTTTAGTCAGAAAAAATTTCAACGGAGATTAGACCTCTTTTGCGATTCACACTCATGATTCTGTTTTATCGAAGGAAAACCTTCAAGTACTCGTAGGGACTGAACGGTTTGCCCTACAGAGCTCCGGGTGGTCTCAAAAATTTTTTTAAATTCAGTACTATTTAAATTGAGTGAAAAAACGATACCTTTATTTCGAGAGTTTTCGAGCTAGGGCATTCTTGAAAATTTCAACCCTTAATTTTCACCCCTTAGAAGTGACCTACATCAACCAAAAGCTTCGCGGCACAACTAGACCCCAAATGGAGCCCATATACCAAATTTCATCGAAATCGGTCCATGGTAACTAAGAAAAGTGCCGCGTACGGCGTACGGCGTACGGACGGAAATTTTTTTATTCGATTTTCGGATTCTACGTACCTTGAAACGTAAAACATCAAATTTTGAGGGGGGGTTAAAATTTTTTTTTTCTTGCTCGATTCCAAAGGCTTATTATTGAAAATAATAAACCAACAATACCTTTATATTAAAAGTAATTGAGCTAGAGCGTTTTGAAAATGTCAGCCCTCATTTTTCAACCCCTAGACGTGATTGATATCAACCAAAAGCTTCAGGGCGCAACTAGACCTCAAATGGAGCCCATATTCCAAATTTCATCAAAATCGGTCCATGGGAACTAAGGAAAGTGTCGCAGACGACACACGGACGGCCAAATATTTATTCGATTTTTGGATTCTTCGGACCTTGAAACGTAAACCAACAAATTTTGAGGGGTTGCTTTTTTTTTTTTTTTGCTTCCGAGTCTACCAAGGTAGCGGAAGCTTTGTTTTCACTTTTCAAGGACGAAAAAAAAAGTTCTCCAAAATCAAAATTTCCACTCGCGTTTTACGTTTTAGACCTTTCTGAACAATTTTGGTTCCGTGTCTGTCTGTCTGTGTGTCTGTGTGTCTGTCATGAATTCCTTGTAACGCGCATAACTATACGAAGTTATTGTCCGATTTCTATGAAATTTTCAGGGATTGTGCGGGTTGGTGTGTAGACGGCCCCCTATGAAAATCATCATCCCAGGACTGATAGAAGCGACTGCGCATGCGCAAACGTGAATTCCTTGTAACTGCCATAACTTCTACATTTTCCATCCAATTTCAATGAAATTTTCAGGGATGTTACAGACTAGTATTTAGATAGTCCCCTATGAAAATCATCATCCCCGGGCTGATAGAAGCGACTGCGAATGCGCAAACGTGAATTACTTGTAGCAGCCGTAACTTCAACTGTCCCCCAGGGGTCGCGGGTTCGAATCCCAGCCGCTAAGTATTTTTTTGATCCAATCACATACATCTACTCACTTAATTTTTCATCCGAATTTGATGAAATTTTCTAGGATTGTCCAGATTAGCGTGTAGATGGTCCCCTATGAGGGTAGTGGAAGGTACTTAGAGATTGGTGTTTTGAGATTAACAACTATGCATCTGATCATCTATATAATCGGGTTATGGATACGAGGAAGCTATGTGCCACACCCACTTGGCAGACGTTTTTTTTTCCGATTCCAAAGGTTTATCATTGAAAATCATGAACCAAAAAGGGGGAAAATCCCTGTTGTAACGGGGACGAACAGAAGTAGGATATACCATTTTACCCACTATATGAAATCACTGTAATGTGTCAGCAATATGAATAGGAAACCCAAATTATCTGAGCTAAACTTTTTTGAGCTTTTGATAGTCAGAATCTGCGAAATAATTAATCGCTTCCGAGTGTTGGAAATCTCGTGCTGGTCAAAGAAATTTGGGTCCTCCAATGCCTCGCAATTCGCATTCATCGATTTAGAGCTTTTGAACAATTTAGGTCAACTCTCCAATTTTAATCAAATTCTTACGATTTGTGCGAATTTGAACTATTGGCTACTTCTGGCCGACCCTCATCTTAGATCGATCCGTACCTACCGTAATATTGTACGAGTCACTTCATTGTCATCAATATTCAGTATACAAGTCATTACATTGCAGCCCTCGTCTAGGTATAACTGCTAATGCTAGTCTATTCGTGACCGAAGAAGCTGGATATAAGCCAGGCCTCAAAGCAGTCTATTGTGCACTTTCTGGCCTTTGACAATTGGCACCGCCTCCTCCCGCGGTCACTGATTTATTCAAGATCGGTATCTGAGTCATCTTACGACAATTTTAATGACGCTTACCTTTTTTCCGCGATCGGCGCCGCTGGTATAAATATATTCTTGATTTATCGTCAGGTAGGCAGTTTTTCTTTGGCTAATAGCCGGCAATTCCGTTATGCCATCTCCAAATAGGTGTAACGGGTTTTTAGTGAAACTTGGTGAGGCAGAACTGGGATTAGATCGTGTTAACTTTGTACTATATGAATCAAATCAGTTCAATACAACTCAGAATCAAAAACACGGCAAATTATTACATAAATGTTTATTATTTTACTGATCATCATTCCGGATTTGTTATACTCCAACACTTGAGTCGTCATAGGGAGCGAACGGTTTGTCCTACAGAGCTCTGGGTGGTCTCATTCTAATCTAAAAATTCAGTTCTAATTTAAATAGGCGAAAAAACAATACCATTATATCGAGCTTCGAGCTAGGTCGTTTTGCAAATTTCAACACTTATTTTTGACCCTTTAGAACTAGGTAACCTACATTAACCAAAACCATTGCGGCAAACCTGGACCCCAAATTAAGCCCATATATGAAATGTCATCAAGATCAGCCTTGAAATCAATAAAATTATGGGGGTTTAAATTTTTTGCCTCATCATTTTTTCAATATTTAATTTTTTTTTTTTTTTTTTTTTAAATGCATTTTATTGTTAAAAATTTTTATGGGTACATATACATTGAAATACAAAATGCTACGACTCTTTTTGAGTGCATGACTCGTGCTAAGAGCCGGAGCCTAATAATTGAAAATTATTTAACACTGTTCACATGTTACTGTTCAAAAACATACTAGGTACCTATCATCACAATACATATATATTAAAAAGCCAGTTTTATTATTAGATACATTAATTAGTAAAATTATCATTAGACTATGCGAGCTTACCAAAACTTTGATTTTTCCTATTGAAATATTTTTTTATGTTAATTTTGAATTTATCTAGGGACTGTTGCTCTGTCACCAAACTCATAGGCAGGCTATTGAAAATGTCAACACCCCACGTAAGGTAAGTTCGCATACCCAGTGAAGTACTCATTCTGGGTTTCGAAAGGGTAATTCTATCTCCTGATCTCGTTTGATTTTGCACCTTAGATATTTCTCCAACTAAAAACATTTTGTATACAAAACTCAAGGTACATTTTTCAGTTAACTCATAGAGGCTAAGCACTGGAAAGTCCATGAACACCCTATCAGTCGGATACCTTCTGGGTTTTTTTAATAGGATTTTAATCAATAATTTTTGCACAACAAATAATGGTCTCGTTTTCGTTGTATAAGTAAGTCCCCATGCAACAATGCCGTAAATGAGGAGAGGTTGTATGATTGCCATGTAAAAAAGCATCTTTAGTTTAGGTGTCATGTACCACCGCACCTCCACACAAAGATGAATCAGTGAGCGCAATTTCCTAATTAATCCGTTTATGTGAGGTTCCCACGTCAAACACTCATCAATTACTACTCCTAAATACTTAATGTGGGAGACCTGCTCGATAACCGGACAAGTGCAATTTCCACATCCCATCTCAACATGACAAGCAAGTTTCCCTATCCGCGGAACAGATGTTGCTCTAGGGGCGAACGCGATAAATTTCGTTTTTCGGAAATTTAGCATCATGTTTTTATTTTTGAACCATTTCTGTAGGATAGTTAGATTGCTCTCTGTTTTAACCCTAACTTCCTCCCAGGTTTGACCTGTTACTAAGAGAGCCGTGTCATCCGCAAAACCCACAACTTCACCATCTATGTCCGCGTTAAAAACATCATTTACATAGATGAGGTAAAAGATCGGGCCTAGTACAGTACCCTGTGGTACCCCACAGACCATTTCGCGAGAACCACTGAGCTGTCCATCTACTTTTACCCGTTGTTCCCGGTTTCTGAGATAATCCCAAACCCAGTGTATGAATGTAGGATGAAAGTTTAGTTTTTGGAGTACTCCTATGAATTTTGAATGCGAGATTGTGTCAAAGGCTTTTGATAGGTCTTTGAAGACAACCATTGCTTTCTGACCTTTGTCTAATCTTTCCACGATCTTTTTAATTAAATGAAGAATAGCATCCTGTGTGCTCTTCCCAGCCTGAAAACCATACTGATAATTGCTCAATATCTGTTTAGTTTCCAAAAACCTTACTAGATACATCTTCAACAGCTTTATAATGAACCACCGGAAACGAGCAAGGAATAAATATAACCATCCCTCAAAATTTGATCTTTACTTTTCAAAGTACGTATAATCCAAAAATCGAATGAACATTTTTCCTCCGTCCGCTGTACGCGGTATTTTGCCCAGTTCCCGTGGACCAATTTCGATGAAATTTGGTATATCGGCTTCCTTTGAGGTCTAGATGTGACCCAAAGGTTTTGGTTATTGTCAGTCCCTTCTTAGGAGTAATAAGCGTGCGAAAACGTTTTCAATGCGCCTTAGCATGAAAACTTCATATGCAGTTATTGTTTTTTCATTAATTCAATTTAGATATGTAGGATTCTTAAGAATTTAATGATACCACCCAGAACTCTTTGGGACCAACCGTTCGCCTTATGAAGATAATTAATTACCTAATCGTTGAATTTCATGAT
Organism: Apolygus lucorum; assembly: GCA_009739505.2. NCBI lineage: Eukaryota > Metazoa > Arthropoda > Insecta > Hemiptera > Miridae > Apolygus > Apolygus lucorum. The sequence continues at coordinate 45,502,661 of CM019176.2, read as the reverse complement.
TTTGTTAAATATCTAGAAACGATTGAAATCACCCAGATGGTCTTCTAACGTTAAATGAGTAGTTAATGTGAAATTTATCAGAATTCTAACTCTTACATCCCAGTAGACCAGACCATGAGGAGTATTTCATCACAGTCCAAAACCACTCATTTGCAGCAATGAGAAAGAAGAAGAAATCGGTTTATTATAAATTCCGTTTACAATACATCCTATAATAAATTAAATACTATAAACAGCCGCATGGTTGTTTTCAACCGTCTGCCGGAGTTTGAGTATATGTAATGAAGAAAAATGGTACCCACCAAACATAAAAATGTATAAAGAAAAATATCATTCTGGTCTGAATTTAGAAATTAAATTTTCCTGCTAGAATGGATCCACATTCCTAGGCAGGACGATAGTAACTTATGATATTGTTCCATCCTGGTTGCGAAGGGCATCCTCTCGCGACAGTGTGTATTGATCGAAATCCTTTATCCGGAACTCCTGAAGAATCGGACTCAAGCATATGAAGTGGTATTCATCCTCGCGAGCCCTTAAATTGCAGAGAGAACACTCTTCCCTAGAACTCGTTCTATAAGGTTTAGCATTTAAGTTGATAAGCCCTCAACTTGAATAGCCATCGGGCCCGTACAAAGGGACTTCAGCAGTTCTAAAGAATTAACACAGAAAAGAACACTTTTACTTTCGGGTCCAGTTCTCTGTAGAGGTATACGACTGCACGAAGTTGCAGCAATGTGTTCCATTGCCCAGCAGTATTGGTCACTCCAGCAAGATGCAAATTGTTTTATCAGTTTAGTACTGACTGATGGCTATCTGAGAGTATCTTATGACTGTTCTTCCCTCTCGTCAAGTGAGTAGAAGAAGTCTTCCCTAATTTTTCCATCTTGTCATACTGGGATCTGGAAAAAGATTCGTGGGAGATTTGTATATTCAACGGTACTCGAATAACATAATTTAGAAGTTAGTTTCCTTTACCACTATTGTAATACTGTTTATTCTTGAATGTTTTCTTCCCACACCGTTTAACTCGCTGGCATTGGGAAAGACAATAGCGAATTGCAATTCTGATATTGGTAGTTGAGTACTTACTACGAGTATTTTGTGATTCATAATTAATTGGATGATTCTCCTTTTTTGCAGGTAAGTGCCTCCTCCTTTGACTCCTGTAACTCTTCACAGATGAGAGTAAGTAGTAGAAAGTAATGTAAATACGAGTGGGTCTTTACACTCAAAGATTCAAAAAATCGAGAAAAGAATTCAAGAAGGGTCACAAGGGAAATGGACTACGGCCTTTTCGTTGACAGGGCTCGGTACGGCATTCTTTCACGGGCCTCACCTTCCAACCTTCAACGAGTGTTGAAGAAACCCACCCTCGGTTTCCTCCTTCTGTGGCCGATTCAAGAAGGGTTGCTAACACTTCCCAGTCACTTCATATTTGAGGCACTTGTGTATTTTTAAAAACATCCTAACTGCTTTGGGTCTACATGACTACCACACGAGAGTTAGATCACCTTCTTAGAGTTCCACTGCTCAACAAACAGGTTTTAAGAAGTGTGAACTCCATACACGATTTCTTTATTGTTGAACACTGAATTATATGTTGATTTTTGTACCTCACGAAGTTTGCTCTATCTTATTTATTTGATGTAATGGCAATAAAGTAAAGTAAACAACCGTTTCAGGTTGAATTTTCGTCCGACAGCCATTCCTGGCGTCGCGAACGTCATCACCTGTCTTCCAAAGAGAAGATCAGAATTGGTTCTGATGATTTCGCTCATGGCTATTTATTGCCTCACCCGCTTGAGTGGAGGAGGGTTCGCCCAGTGCTGTTGAGGTGCGCCCTGATCCCGTTATTGACGGTAGAAGCATCCCATCGCCCGAGGAATGCAAAAGTCAGATGCGTCACCTAGAAAGATGGCTTAGGCCCAGTTCAAAAAAAAAATAAATAAATAAATAAAAATCTGTGACCTCCATAGTTACATAACCTTGTTTAAAATCGAGTTTCCTTCAACTCGTGGCCTGTGGACAGTCCAGCTGATTGGCGCCAGCGAACTGGCGTGAATTGGATGACAGCTGACTGGCGCCAGTAGCTAATCGACAGATCGTTCAGGCGTAGCCACTACCCTTTAGGATGAAATTTAGAACCAACTACGGATGGAGTGGTGTCTTCAAGGCTCTCCCGTGTTGAGCCGAGATTTTGGCTACAAGGCAACATTTAGTACTGTGCTTTTTGCTTTGGTTGGTCATGATCACCGATTCGTTTATGGATCGTGATGGCTCAATTTCAGACAGCACAGTTTTCCATAATAGAACTTTGTTCTGTGCTCTCGACAATGAACTGTTGCCAGAAGGGGGTGTATAGTGGGATATGATGCTTTCCCTTTAAAAGTATACTTGATGGAACCTTTTGGTGGGCACAACCTCCTGTTTGATGAAAAGGTGTTCAACTACAGGTTATCACGGGCTAGAAAAAATAACACTAAAACGCGCAAATTATTACACAATGGTTTATTATTTTTCTATATTGATTTCATCGTCTGCAAAGCTACCAACCATCCAACATGAAGAAAAACATCGATCGCATTTCGGTCAGCTAAAATTTGAACGGAGATTAGGCCTCTTTTGCGATTCACACTCGTGTTTCAGATTTATCGTACGTCAAACCCTTAAATTCTCGTAGGGAGCGAACGGTTTGTCCTACAGAGCTCCGCGTGGTCTCAAAAAATTCTAAAAATTCTACAGAATCTTAAATTGAAGGAAAAACAATTCCTTTATATTGAAATTTTTTGAGTTAGGGCGTTTTCAAAATTTCAAAATTCATTTTTGAACCCTTAGAAGTGACCTACATCAACCAAAATCTTCGGGGCACAACTAGACCTCAAATGGAGCCTACATCAAAGATGTATCATCAAAATCGGTCAATGCTTGCGTACGGCGGACGGACGGCCAAATTTTCTACGTACCTTGAAACGTTAAACCAACAAATTTTGAGGGGTTGTTAAAATGTTCTTTTTTCTTGATCGATTCCAAAGGTTCATTATTGAAAATAATAAACCAATAAGGACTATAAACAAACAGTATTGACAACCTGCGTTCATTCAACTGGACTGGCCCCGTAAATGTGATTCACACGAGTTCAATGAGTCGCGCCATCTTAGATTTTCTTGGGTGGGGAGAACTGGACTGGCCTGAAACCTGCTGATGAGGACTGTCGACTGGCACAATTTTTTTCCACTCGTCAAAAATTGAACAATATTATGCAACTGGAGCTGCGTTCCCTTCGTTACTCGACTTTTCCCCAATTCTTCCTTCGACAGAGAAAGTATCATCAATAGTTTACAGTCTGTACGGTGAGCATGGTAGATTCTACCGAATGGAATACTCTTTCGCTATATTGGAATGATAGTACCTAATGTAATGGAATACTATGTTGCACTAAGGATGGGTATCGATACTCGATATTTCGAAATATCTATAATTTCGTACCGATACTCGATTCTTCAAAATATCGATACTTTTGTACCGATACTCAATATTTTAGTGTCGATACTGCACAATCCGATATTTTTGGATATCGATACTTTGGATCCGATATTTCTAAATATCGAATATCGATACAGTTCTCGCGGAAAGTTCAACATAATGGTTAAAAAATGAAGAAGGTAGAGAGGCTTTAGGGTCATTATTCTTTGGTTTCACAAATAACGTTTATATCATGGAGAAAATCACTCTACTTGGACTCTTGATAGTAAAAAATGAATAAAAATTGTTGAAAAAATTATATTTCTTGAGAATATTGGATAAAGGCTCGATTACACAGGGCGAGTTTACTAGCTACTAGCCAGCGAATTCACTAGCCGCTAGTGAACTCTCCCCGTGTCATCGGCTCACTAGCTGACTAGCAGACTAGCTGGCGAGCTGCTGGAAAAGTTGACGACCCGGCTACTTTACAAGCTACTCGCTAGCTAGTGAGATTGTGGGCCAGTAAACTCGCCCCGTGTAATCGAGCCTTAATATTGATAGTTTGTGACACTAAAGTATCGATACGCGATATTTCAAAATATCGATACTCATGCCCTGCGATATGTGGGATACGATACAGTATTGATGCAAAATATCGATACTTTTATAACGATACCCATCCCTATGTTGCACCGCAGGAGCGCTCTCCCGCAGGTTCAGCTGATCAGGACGTAATGGGTTCCGCTGCTCCGCTCCGCCGCTCAGCCCCGTTTTCCCTAATTGACTCTTAAAATAGACGACGGCCGCCCTTCGTCGCCCTCTCGCTCGGCTTCCCAAGGACCCGCCGCCGCCGGCCTGTAATTGTCTGACTCACTCGGGAAGGCAGCTCGCAGCTCCTCCCGCATCCCACTCGTCCTCTTTGTGCCGCCAACACATGGTGGGCGACCGTTGGATCTCAGTAAATCGAATTTTGAAATACGACTCTCCGCTGTTCTCTCTCAGGATTCCACCTCAGAACCAAAGACCCTTTCGAGGGTTACCGAGGTAAACCCTAGGGTTTCGTAAATATGCAAGAAAAGTCTCGTGCCTTGTTCCAGGTTTGTATTTCGCTAAATTACAGGAGTCAAAAATTGTACATAAATTTGAAATTGTCGAGGATTTTCGAAGTTTATTATTGCAGCAGTTTGGGGAATTGAAAAACTAAAAGATTGCCCCTGGAATCATCAAAATCGAACAATGCACATTTTTACACAAACGTTTATTATTTCTATATAGATCACTCGTCTGCAAAGAACACGGCTACCTACCAACCATTGGTACTACCTATCTACCACATAAGTACCTACTTCACTATCAAGTTTATTATTTGGAAGAAATAAACGCTTCAGGCTCGATTTAAAAAAAATAATTTATTAAATTTATGAAATGAAGGTGCCTTCATTAGGAAATTTAATTACTGGTTGCTAAGGACGCGAAACTGAGTACAACTCGAAAAAACGAACTACGATCGGATTTTGGACAGCTAAATTTGGACCAAAATTGGACCAAGATCGGGATTCACACTCGTGTTTCTGATTTATCGTAAGTCCAACTCAAGTTCCCGTAAGGAGCGAACGATTGGCCCTACTGAGCTCTGGATTCGATTCTAAAAAAGGTTCGGGGCACAAATGGAGCCCATACACCAAATTTCATCAAAATCGGTCCAAACAACAGGTCCATGGGAGCTAAGAAAAGTGCCGCGTACGGCGGACTGACGGCAAAATTTTTTATTCGATTTATGGATTCTACGTAAGATTTATGGATTACGTACCTTGAAACGTAAATCAACAAATTTTGAGGGGGGGGGGGGTTAAATTTGTTTTCTGGATTCCAAAGGTTCATTATTGAAAATAATCCAAAATGGGAAAACCCTAACTGAATAAACTAACTGAATAAATTTTTCTCTGGCAATTATTGCTCGATTTTGATGATTCCAGCGGCAATCTTTTAGTTTTTCAATTCCCTAGTCCTCTGCATTTATTTCAATTTTAGGTACAATTTTTTAAGATTGGGCGCCTGTAATTTACGGAAATGCTAACCCGGAACGAGGAACGATCGGCGACCGACTGAGATCCCCTTAACAATCATCATTTTCAAAGAAATCTTTAAAACTTTGTTTAAGAAAATCGGAATATTAGCTACATGACAAAGTAGTCAGCCGTGTGGGTGTGCCACATAGCTCGAATCGTTTAATCGTTATCCCTGCGTTAAAATTTGAAAAAAAAATCAAAAAGTCTCTCCTCGTCATCCCGAACTTGTAGTAGCCACACTTTCTATTTTGTTATTTCTATTTTGACATGGATATGTCTTAGTTCTGGGGGTCATTCCAAAATTTTCGACGTACAAAACAATGCAACGTTTTTTTTCTGATGCTGTTGAACGCAGGAACCTGGAATTTGAGAGGGCGGGTCAATGGAGAATGCTGAAGGCGCCTGAGTGGTCATTGATCAGCTGAGTGAGCTCATCATTTAAATTGCCATCATAAGACATATCCACGTACAGATATATCTGCATGCAGTGTAGATACTCGTTTTTTTTTTGTCTCCGGAAACAACCACTTATGCGTTTTATTATAGTTTCTGTATACCATACCCACATACAGCATGCACAGGAAGATGTGAAGATGTCCATATTCAAGTTCTACTCGTCTTCAAGAACTCATAGAGCACCCATTCGGCTATTGCATTAAATGCTATTTATTAATATAAATAATAAAAAGCTATTGTACGCAGCTTTTCCTTATTTATGTCAATAAACTGTTTATATATATATATTTATTTACAATTTTTTTTTTGAAAAATTACAATTTCTGAAATTGTATTTATATCAGAAATGTTGTGCTAAATCCGAATATACCATAATTATATTAGTGTACATATAATATTATATTACTAAATGCCATATATTACTTCTCTAGAGTATCGAAATTAGCATGATGAGGGGACGAGTGGGGGATAATATTCACAAAATACACGATGTTTCACAATTTCGGCACATTTTAAGGCTTACTAATGGAACCCAAGCATTGAAATTGAAGGAACATAATACACTCGTACCTCTGGATTTTCATGAACGATTCTTTGTGCCAACGAAGATCAAATCGGTGGTGCCACCATGGTGCCAGGACACCAGAAACCGCATATTGTGTGGGTTTTTTGGTGTTTCACCTTGAATAGAGATGTAATCTTCTACTGACTGCCTATCAAAACCAACAGGCAAAAGTCCAACTTTACGATGTATTACGGCTGTGGTGCCTGGCTCCAGAATTTTTGAATCGATGAATTAAAAGACGTCTAATCAATAGGAGCAACATATTTTAAATAATTGTCACAAATTAAATTCTAAATCATTTATGGTTTTCAGACGCAGGAAATCATGTTGACTGCGAAGTCAATGGTTAATATCACGAAATTAGTTATTGGTTTGATAAATAGAATAATCTTCACGCCAACTAATTCAATACGACGAATCTACAGTATATACTGCCCACCCTACTCGGCAGACTTTTTGCTTCCGAGTCTACCAATCAAAATTTCCACTCGCGTTTTACGTTTTAGACCTTCCTGAACAATTTTAGTTCCGTGTCTGTCTGTCATGAAATTGCACATTGCGCATGCGCAAACGTGTATTTCCTTGTTACAGCCATAACTGCTACATTTCCCATCTGATTTCGATGACATTTTCGGGAATTATGCGAGTTGGGGAGGAGATGGTTCCCTATGAAAATCCCGGCCCCCAATTGAAAGCATTTTGTGCGCATACGCTAACGTGAGATCCTTGTATCACCCGTAATTTCTACATTTTCCAACTATATTTAGAGATGATGCGGGTTGAGGTGTAGATGATCCCCTAAGAGTTAGTGCAAGGTACTTAAGTTAATGTTTTGAGATTAACTACAATGCATCGGATCATCTATACACTCCGGGTTATGGATGCGAGGAAGCTATGTGCCACACTCACTTAGCAGACTTTTTGAAGTGCGCCTTCAACTCTTATAAAAGTGTGTCTGATGTTCTTGTCTTTAAACATGGATTGTCGGTAGAACATATTGCGTAACCGTCCAATGTGTACTGAAACTGACAAATTGTGGCCTGAAGAAGGAAGGAGAGTACCAACAGTGGTTTATTGTCGTCTGAGGGCCCTTCTTGTGGTTTTTAGACCGCTTCCTGTCCCCAACTCGCCGCTCTGGTCCCTTTTCAACTCGGTGTTCCAGCTTGTTGGAAAGTGACGTGAACTCCCACGTCGAGTTGGGTTGAGATTCCATATTTGTTGAGGTCCTGATGAGAAGTTGATGCCACTAGAAGGCTTTACCCACAACCTGTCAATTTTCTATCGAGACAACCTGATCATTATCAGAATACTATCAGAGCAATAAAAATAAACATCATCATATTCCAAACTCGAATTTTTATAAGAAGCCTCACTTAAAGTAAAAATGACGTCCAACAGAAAGCTGAGATTTTGGAGCAGTTTTTTTTATCCGATAGCAAATTTAATGCTCTTTTCATCGGTACCATCAAATTGTAATTTACACAGCAAATTAAAGGAGTTATGACCAATTTAATGACGTACGGTTAAAATCACGAAAAAGATTTTAAAATTGAAATAATTCGGAAAGAGAGCTTCTAAATAAACATATTGTTTAGTAATGCATGCATTCCAGGGGACGTCCCATTGGATAAGCATTAGATCAGTTTAACCAGTTGGTAAGCGATAAAACTGTTTCACTCGATGTAATTTACTTATTACTTTAGGCAAGAAATAGTGACCCCCCCCCCCCCTATTATATTATAAACCATAACACTTCTAGTGGCATGGGAGCCTCGAATCTGAAGAGCATTTTAAAATCCATGATCTACGATACCCAACATGCGAATTCGAGTTCACCCCTCCCTACCACCCCAACGCCAACAATGGTGCCAGTCTGGCACCAAAGCGGAAATACGTCGTAACATTGAAATTTCATCTATTAGTTTTAGTAGGCGGTCTGACGAGGTTCACATCCGTATTCAAGGTGAAACACAAAAAATAAAACCACGAAATATGAGGTTTATGGTGTCCTGGCACCATGGTGGCACCACTATTAGTTCCATGGTGGTACAGAGAATAATTCATGAAAATCCGGAGGTGTAATGAGAATTTTTCCTCAATTTTAAAGCTTGGGTAAAATTAGTAAGCAGTAACGGAACCAAAATATTGAAAAATCGGATATTTTGTGAATATTATCCCCCACCCATCCCCTCCCCTTGCGAATTTTGGTACTCTGGTGAAATCATGTACAAATTGGAAGTTATTTGAGTCAAACAAGAAAGAAACAAACAAATCGGTTTGAAATTGAGGCCTGGGCAGAGTTTACAAGATTATGCCCGCAAACGCACGTTTTTTAAGAATTAACCCCCCCTTCCCCCCCTTAAAAAGCAAAATTCAAAATTCCGACGCCGTAGTGCACAACTAGATAGTTTCCCGCGTCGAACAAAAAAGAACCACGAAAATCGATTGAGAACTAAGGCCTGGGCAGACGACACAAGATTATGCCCAAAAACGCACGTTTTTCGAGCATTAACCCCCCCTTTCCTCCCCTTAAAAGGCAAAATTCGAAATTCCGGCGACGTAGTGCACAACTAGATAGTTTTCCGCGTCGAACAAAAAAAGAACCAGGAAAATCGGTTGAGAACTAAGGGCTGTGCAGACGACACAAGATTTTGTCACACACACACACACACACACAGACATACACCTATGCTTTTTTCGCGGATTTGGATTCAGAATGGTCTAAAACGAATTACTGTGTGGTTATTTTTTTTTTTTTTTCTGTTGAGTGTTGTCCAACTTCACCCCAGATCGATCGCATAAGGACGCCCAAGTCTTACTGTGGGACGTCCTAAAAAGTCTAGTAGGAACTTTTTGTAGCTAATTAGATGTACACACCTGTTTGGCTCACACCCTGTATACGAACATGCTACATTAAAAATTCATTTATATTTCTCTCCACTTAATTCGAATTGAAGTGTGGAAGATGTTGTTATACAAGGTACCGTCGAACCCTGAACTTTGTTATGTGGAGAGTAAGAAACCAGAAATTACTTCAAGCTAATTCACGCAGGCTAAACAGAATGAAGGGTTCGACGAGGAGGGAAGTGTCACGTTAGCACGCACGCTGGGAAAAAATTCCACCTCATGCGATAATGCTATTCATCATTCATCACAATAAATTCGCCCTTCACCCTTCCTTTCACATCCCCTTCACCCCTTCTTTCACATCCCCTTCACCCCTCCTTTCACATCCCCTTCACCCCTTCTTCCGCATCCCTTTCACCCCTCATCCTTCCCACTTTCGTCTCCTCGTCAGTACAATTTTCACCCCTTCATAACCACGTCCACCCTTCTTAGGTGTCAGACCTTTTTTCAAGGAAATGATTTAGATATTGACAGGCGAGCGGTCTTTATCATCATCAGCAACACCAATAATTTGATGAACATGAATAAAATATTACACAACAACACGAACTTTTGTCGGTCAAAATAAGCTTTTATTTTACCGAGCTTCCGAAATTAATTTTTCATCAAGGCTCAGAATTGGAATTCGTTTTTGTGGGAACCACCTATTTTGTGCAATAATTATACCAAATTTCCTTGCTTAAAAATCTTAAAGTCCAAAAAAACCTACGTATAGCCAGACCAGCCTAGAAATAACAAAAAATTTTCGAAAAAGGAATCACCGATATGGAAGAAAAGAAAACCTTAGTGTAACAACGGCGGCTATCAATCAGCAGTGTCGTCATCTCCACAAAGGAGTGACGTCACGCAGCAATGGCGTGACTACTTTCAGTACAAGATGATCTCCAACGCGTGTAAAATAAAAAATACATAATTAAAACTGCACCTTGCCGCCGGGAGGCTCAGAAAAACGCCGAACAAACCGGGCATCGGTCGTGATAAATTCCGGACGGCTGATGGGAGGTAGCACGAGTAGCTTCTATTTCCATTAAGCTAGTACCTTTTCAAATATAAAAGGAAAAGTTAGAAATATATGGATGTTTCCTACTCTTATCTTCCGATAGAAATAGGTTCCAACAGTGTGGAAGCCATCATTATATGATTCTAGCGCCTGATTCCGTGGTACATTATCACATTCCAGGTGCTGCAGAAAGGTTCAGTTTTGAAACTGCCACAGAATCTAACATTCATCACATAACTAGCATTTATACCAGGTCACGCTCGGGTGATCAAGGCTGATCTACAAATACAGTTGTACGAGAGAGACATTACCAAAATATATCCTCTATTACCTTCACAACGATTTGTCTTCAACGTCCCTAATGCGGCCATCATTGGAAAACAATTTAAAAAAATTTTGTCTATAAAAAATAATTCTGAACGATTTTTCTGCAAAAATGGTTACTTCCCCCATGCTCACAGATGTCAAAAAGCTCCCAAAATAAGACCGCAAATTATTACAAAAAGGTTTATTATTTTTCTTTATACATCACTCGTCTATAAAGAACATGGAACATTTTGCCATTATCACTACCTACCAACCATTGTAGGAACTACCTATATACTCCCTATCTACTTCACAATGAAGTTAATTTTGAAGAAATAAACGCTTCACACTCAATTCGAAGAAATAAAGAGTTGTGGGTGCCTACATTGGCAAATTTGTTAGTGGTTGCTAAGGACGCGTACAACTCAACGAAACGAAAACGTACGCATTTATTGTAATGAAAATTAGACCTCATTTGCGATTCACACTCGTGTTTCTGATTAACTCAAGTCCAACCCTTAAGTTCTCAAAGAAAGCGAACGAGTTATCCTAAAGAGCTCTGGGTGGTCTCACTCGATTCTAAAAATTCAATACTATTTTAAATTGGTGAAAAAACCATACATTTATTTCGAAGGTTTTCGAACTTTAAGAAAATTACAACCCCTATTTTTCACCCCTTAGTAGTGAACTACTCTAACCAAAAGATTCGCTGCACAACTGGTAATCAAGGAGAACTAAGGTACGGCGGACGGGCTGATATTTTTCAAATTCGATTTCGGATTCTATGTACCTTGAAACGCAAACCACCAACTTTTGAGAGGGGTAAACATTTTTTTCTCGTTCTATTTCAATGATTTATTATTGAAAATAATAAACCAAAATTAATATTTAATCATGATAAATCAAAATACTTAATTGTTGAAGGGGCAATCAGGAAAAAACATTGTATCCCGATCACATGGAATATTGTCATTGGCTGATGAAAACTCTTCTTTGGGAAGAGTAGAAATAATACTGGATAAGTTGCTGTCAACTTTTGCCAGATGTCGTGATCTTTAGATTCATCTCTCTATGCCATTCGTTGTTTATACGAGGGACGTCCGGAAAAAAAGGGGACAAATGCTGTTAAAATTAGAAAAAAGCAAATATTTTAATGAAATTTTCAGGATATGTTCAAAATTTAATCCTTTATTTTTCAACATAGTCCCCGGCAAGTTCCACACACTTCGGCATCCTAGGCACGAGCTTTTTTATGCCTTCGTCATGGACGCTCCGCTCCACCTCCAACAGCCACTTCTCCACAGTCTCCTTGACCTCCGCGTCGCTGGAAAACCGTTTTCCACCCTGGAACTCCTTCAGTTTTGTGAACAGATGAAAATCCCTCGTAAATACAGAACTCAAGATCCGTGGAAGAAACCCATGAAGACCGTGAACATCTAACCAGTTTTTCCATCGAATTCCGCAGCCTGCCAGGGGGTAGGAAGGCGGCACATCGCATTTCTCCTACATAATGGCGTATCTCAAAAACTTGCTTGAAGAATAACTAGGAAATACCGAACTACAGATTCAACTGCTACGATTTCTATGTTGGAAAATAAAGGATTAAATTTTGAACATATCCTGAAAATTTCATTAAAATATATGCATTTTTCTAATTTTAACAGCATTTGTCCCCTTTTTTGCGGACGTCCCTCGTAGTACTTCCAGTCGTTTATACCATAGAATATTTTGCCAGAACGTATTTACTCGTATTAACTCTTGACAGATCAGCCTACAAATAACAATATTGCCTCGTATCCGGCCATCATTCCATCAATCGGTAGTGACCTCATCAGCACAAAGGAGTGACGTCACGTAGCAATGACGTCACTACTTTCAGTACAAGATGATCTCCAACGCGTGTAAAATGAATGCATAATTAAAACTGCATCTTACCGCCGGGAGGCTTAGAAAAACGCATTGCGCAAGTTTCGAAGCCGACCAACCCGGTTTCTCGCGTAATAAATTCCGGACGGCTGATGTGAGGTGGCGGAGGAGGCACGTGTAGCTTCTATTTTTAGAAGACGAAAGGAAAGTGAAGGACGGGCAATATCATAAGGTGGGCTAAATTTAAAGCGAGGCGGAGGGATTGGCTTTTTTAATATCAAAAGTGCAATAACGGGAGCGGTGCCAGCGCCTCGGATGGCTGTCAAGCCCGACTGGAGAAATTAGGGTTTAACTGAGAGAATCGAGGATGAATCCTAATATGATCCGAGGTATCATTATAGAACGTCAAAAATGGATTTTCTGCGAAAAAATGTAACAATGGCTTCATAAATTAAATGTGGAATTCTCTCCTTACGAATCCATTTTGTGTCTTCCCGAAACGACTTCTGAACTTTCCAAGTAAAGAAACGCTGCAAATTATTACACAATGGTTTATTATTTTTTATTTTTCTATATAGATCACTCGTCTGCAAAGCCACCAACCATCCAACATGAAGAAAACATCGATCGCATTTCGGTCAGCTTTAATTTGAACGGAGATTAGGCCTCTTTTGCGATTCACACTCGTGTTTCTGATTTATCGTACGTCCAAACTTTAAATTCTAGTACTGAGCGAACGGTTTGTCCTACAGAGCTCCGGGTGGTCTCAAAAAATTCTAAAAATTCTATAGAATCTTAAATTGATGAAAAAACAATACCTTTATATCGAAATTTTTTGAGTTAGGGCGTTTTCAAAATTGATTTTGGAGCCTACATAGCAAATTTCATCAAAATCGGTCAATGCTAAGTGGCAAAAGTACGGCGTACGGCGGACGGACGGCCAAATTTTTATTCGATTTTTGGATTCTACGTACCTTGAAACGTAAACCATCAAATTTTGAGGGGGTGTTGAAATTTTTTTTTCTTGGTCGATTCCAAAGGTTCATTATTGAAAATAATAAACCAAAAAACGTGTCTAAAATCAAAATTTCATCTCTCCTTTTACGTTTCAGTCAGACCTTCCTTAACAATAATTTTGGTTTCGTGTCTGTCTGCCAATGAGACTGGGTTTGCAAATTCGGACACACGGTTGATGTCCAATTTTGGCGAATTGTTGATTATTGCGATTTTGGTGTTGAAAAAGCCAATCCCTCCGCCTCGCTGTAAATTTAGCCCACCTTATGAAATTCCCCGTACTACACTTTCCTTTTGTCTTCCAAAAATAGAAGCTACTCGTGCTACCTCCCATCAGCCGTCCGGAATTTATTACGACAGCGTTTGTTCGGCGTTTTTCTAAGCCTCCCGGCGGCAAGGTGCAGTTTTAATTATGTATTTTTCATTTTACACGCGTTGGAGATCATCTTGTACTGAAAGTAGTCACGCCATTGCTGCGTGACGTCACTCCTTTGTGGAGATGACGACACTACAGATTGATAGCCGCCGTTGTTACACTAAGGTTTTCTTTTCTTCCATATCGGTGATCTTTTTCGAAAATTTTTTGTTATTTCTAGGCTGGTCTGCCTTTATACGTAGGTTTTTTTGGACTTTAAGATTTTTGCTGTACACGTCTGTTTTAACAAGCACTTCGTTCTGGCAAAATATGATATATTGTACGAGTATAAACGACGAGAAGTTCTATAAACAACGAATGGTATAAAGAGATGTTTAAAGATCAAGATATCTGGCCAAAGTTGACAGGAACTTATCAATTATTTCCACTCTTCCCACGGAGAGTTTTCATCATCAAATCTGTGATAACATTCCACATGATCAGGATGCCATGTTTTGCCTGAATGCAAGTAAGTATTTTGGTTCAAATATGATTTAAAATTTATGTAACAGGCTGCTAATTCAAAGAGAACTGTTGTTCTTGACAAAAACATTCATTTCGGTTCATTATTTTCAATAATAAACCCTAGAAATTGAGCAAGAAAAAAGTTTTATCCCCGCTCAAAACTTGGTGGTTTACGTTTCAAGGTATGTAGAATCCAAAATCGAATTTGAAAAATATCAGAGCGACCGCCGAATGCTTCACTTTCGTTAGTTACCACAGATAGATTAGTTGCACAGATTTTGATGAAATTTGGAATAAATATGTGTTTCATTTGGGGTGTAGTTGTACACAACATGATATATCTCAGTTGAGTTTCCTGCCCGTTGATTGTTCTTTCGATTGCACAAATGTCTCCGCAATTTGAATTCATCTTCTCTGTAGGTACATATCTTCGCTAGTACTGAATGCATTCTTCCTCGACCCTCCCTTTCAAATGTCAGCATTATGCGTTGATTAAGAGAGAAAATGGCTGTGGAGCTTACTCAGATGATCAGTGATCAGTCAGGCTTCATCGGCATTCTCCCTTCCTTCTCAAGTTTCAGCTTCTTGTGCTGAATAGGAGAGACAATGGCTTTGGTGCTCACCCAGCGAATTGGTGACCACTTGGTAGTCAGAGGGTATGGCTGTGGACCTCATTCAGATGATCAGTGATCACTAAGGCGTCTTCAGAATTCTCCATTGAGCCTCCCTCTCAAGTTTCAGCTTCCTACGTTGAATAGGTGAGAAAATGGCTTTGGAGCTCACTCAGCTGAAAAGAAGGGAAAACTTAGTAATCCTTGTAAGAATGGTAAATTTAGGACAATTTTTAAATTTATAGATCTCCAATTTTTCCTCAACGTCGGTTGTCTTCACTCCATAATTTAATGCGATTATCCTTCTGTACTCATCTGATTGTCGGTTATTTAATGAACACCCCAACTCTATTCGTCATGAAATTTCACTCAAGAGAATGATATAATTTTAATGAAATTTAACGAGATGTAGGTGTCGCGGAAATTCTCGCGAGGGCAAGCTTAATATCCCACAAGTTGCGGAATTTCAAGCGCTGGAATTCCGAAAGAAAATGCGGGAAATTGGCAGCCCTAGTTACAATAAAAACGGAATTTGGATTCGAAGTTTCTCACCCCTTCGACTCACCGTTATTTCATCATTTCAAATGTCTTTTGTTGAGCTTCCTAATTCATCGATGTGTTCTTTATGGCAATTTCTGTCGGGTTTTCTTCTTGACAAAGGTTTTTCCCGCTAGGTGGCGTTTCCGCTTCATCGACCCGTCGGAACGCGGGGACTTGCGTAGACTGTTGTGATCTTCGGCCACCGATTTCCCCCGCGGACGCCCTTTACGGGCCGTAACCTTGACCTCGGCCGACCCAATCTGCCGTTCCATGCATTGAGGGTAACGATTGTTTGAAGGGTGTAAAGCTATTGCGAATAACTCTCAATTGTATTCCCTCCACCCAACCAGACTTATTCCTCACTCTCTATGGTCGATTGAAGGATGAAATTGAATGTTTTCCATCACAAATGCTAGATTTTAGATAATCAAAGACGAGATTTTCGCTTTCAATTCGAAAGATCTTACTTTCCTAACCCTACTATGACGAAATATAATATAATGACTATAAATCGACGGCTTAAAGTCTAAATTATAGTGAAATTATGCAGATAGGTATTAGAAAATAAGAACAT
The DNA here is from genome assembly GCA_009739505.2 of Apolygus lucorum. Lineage (NCBI taxonomy): Eukaryota > Metazoa > Arthropoda > Insecta > Hemiptera > Miridae > Apolygus > Apolygus lucorum. Next base: position 45,486,408 of record CM019176.2, on the reverse strand, counting down.
TGAGTTTCAAGCTCACAAATAATGATAATTTCATTTCTCCAAGCTTCCCCACCCGTCTTTACTCGTTTAATTTCTGTTAATTTTTAACAGAAATCATCACAATGGTGGTGAAGGGCGACTCAAACTACCCACTACATCGCATTGCTTCCTCCAAAATCAACAGCGTGGACACATCTTCAGTATTGAGAATTATTTCCTGTATAATTATGTCAGTTTATCAGAAAATGTGCCATGACTCCTACTGAATGGTGAGGAATTCTGAAACCAACTTCCAACTACCCTCGGAATTGGAGCAGAATCAGGAGATTACGCCTTATGAATTCGACGCTTTATGGAAATCGAGGTTACCTTAGATGTAAATGAAATTATAGGGAACCTCACAATGCATAGTACCTACTCGAGGAGGCGGAATATTTCATAAAATAGAACCATTTTTGCATTTATTTTTGGAGTCTTCTCTCAAATTCCCTCCAAAGTTGAACAATTTTGAACCATAAGGTAGTTTCAAGGAATGGGGAATTTGCCTCACATTTTTTTTAACACAGAATGTGTTTTTGCGATGACCTACCGAAAAAAAATCGTCACGAAAAAGCGACAGAAAAAACCGTTACGCGCCTTTTATAATGATTTTCACGTGCAACCAAGCCGTTGGTAAGGAAATAGAACTCCCGCAGTGTTCATTGCACAGAAATTGTTCACCATTCGTTGGAAAGCTCTCAATTTATATAGTATTTTTCTTGTAGTTACATATTTATTTATATAACATTTATAGGGTTTTAGACCAAATTAAATGTCTAACAATTATTTATTTTATTATTGCCAAAGAATCCACATTTATTATTGTTATCTAGCATCGCAAAAACACATTCTGTGTTCCTATGATTTCATACAGAGTATGGAAAAAGAAATAAACCGGGGGGTGCAGGGGGGCGGAGCCCCCCGCCGAGGCGCAAAGCGCCGAGTTTTTTTTTTCGAATGAGGGTTTATTTTTATGGAATAAAACCATAGTGAGCTGCTCGAAAACGCATCCAAAAAATTTAGAGAATTTAAGGAAGATGGAAATATTAAATGTGGTGGCAATGTGTAAGAGGCAGCCATGTTTGAAACGTAACGGATATTCTACCAATCTGACTTCAAAGGAGGTTCTGTGGGGCTTACCACAGAAGCGGAACATACACGAACTTTTAGCTTCCGAGTAGTGCGCACAAGAGTGCGCTGCAAACTGGCAGGAAGAACCCAGACACAAAAGTGACCAAAAGAACCAATATTACTCACTTTTTTACAATACGAATCTACCTACTAGTTTATCAAGCATTATTATTAGTCTTCATCTTCTCTTATTTAGTTTCAAGATTTGAATCACATTATTCGAGTAGCCATTTCACTGGATCGTTTTGTGTGGCGGTGCTAGAACTCTGTCTGTGTCGGAATTGTTTTCGCGTCGTTTTTTTTTTTTTTTTTTTTTTTTCGTATGACGTCAACAATATTCTTCGATTTTCGCGGGGTTTTGTAACAGAGGTTCACTTGTTTAGTCATTTTCTCCTACGGTAATTTTTTCCCCTTGGTTATTCCTAGTGCCCTATTATAGGATTTGACTTGAAATTCCAGAATCTAAAATTGAGGCAAATTCCCCATTCACGATTGTGCATTTGCCAATACCACATCATTTGTACAATGGGGTATTTCGGTGGGTCGGAAATTCAGGTTTTTGACCACAAATTTGTATTCAGCACCCTTGAAAACCTATATACTACAACTTTAAGCCCAATGATACTATAACATGTGGTAGAAAAATTAATTAAAGAGATCACAGTTTGAAAAAGGCGGGCCGCTATTAATGCACACACTATACTCTTGCCTTTATTTGAAGAGCTCTGGGATTTTTGAAGGCCCCGAAGGTTCGGCATCGCTGCAATAACCCGAGCCCCAGCAGAAGGTCGAGGTATACCTGCGCGACCCCTCCGCCCGTGAACCCCCCCCCCAACCCCCCAACAGTTTACCCTCTTCTGCAAATGCACACTTGATTCACTAATTATTTCGATCATCCCATCACCAAAATCGTGATCAGCGAGAAAAATTGAACATATCGAGTATAAACTCGAGGCAGGTACGATTAAAACTCAGCAGCCCTCTCCCGGCCAATCCACCCAAACGAATTACGCCCTCTTCGCCGAATTACAGGAAATTTGGACTCATTTTCATCAGAATAATTAGTACATTACGAATTTGAATTACAAAAAATGTTCACCGAACGATAAATAATTAAATTGTATGTTGATAGAAGAGGAAGAAGGAAGAGGGATAATGGGTTTTGACCACGAAGGGTTGTGAGTTGAGACCCCAAGGTGAGCACCTTGCAACGTTGCCACCTCTTGGCAGGGAAGGGGTTCTGGAACCTCCGGTCCAGAGCTCTTTAAATAAAGGCAAGAGTATAGGCAAGGACTACGCCGCGCGCGTGAGTGAGTAGTATTTTGTAGTATCCAAGAGGTCCTCCAAGGGTTTCTGTGCATGGATACTTTTTTCAAAGACAGTTGGCTAGCTACGTCACACCATTCAAATCTTTAACTTTCGTTAGCTTCTCTGATTTTTTTAAAAACATTTTCTCGACGAACAGACCCGATTACCTTTATTTCTGAGCCATACTCTTTTGAAAAAATAAAATAAAAAAAATTGACTGAAATACTCCATTCCAGTCTCTTAGCGGTTATGCTCACAGGGGACTCAGTTCCGAGTTCCCCATATATTTCATTGAAATCCTGTATTCTGTCATTGCAAGGTGCTTGGGGAGGAACCAGGAACGTATACCACCCTTATAAGATAGGAGAATATAAGATGTAAGGGTATCATCATGAAGCTGATGTTATCATTACCAAGTAGGAGGTCGCCATCCTAGACCTATTCGATATTGCCAAGGTGTTTACTATTAGGCAACCATACGTAAAAAACCTACTTTTACTATTCTTCACAACACCGAAAGTAATTGAAGATTTTTCCCGTGATACGATGAAGTTCTAGATAATGTTGTCGCAGAAAATGTTATTGCTCCAAGACCTAGATTGACACTAACGACTCGTTGAAGAGACCCCAGAATTTCTCAAGACCAAAATACAAAAAACTAGTATTAACATGGCTATTTACTGAAGAGGGGTTTATATGCGATAGGCTGGTAAACAGCGTCTATGCATAGTTGTAAAATAGGAATTATTATGAAATAACGAACTGAGTATTTAATAATAGTGTGCTTTGTATGACTGAGGATTTGTATTAGATTACTCACAAAGTACCTATCTAATATTACTTTAATTTACCGTGGAATTTTTTTACCTGTAATATAGTCGAAAATGAGTGTTTTGCTATGAACTTATCCTTGAACTCTGTCCAAGTCAAATTTGGGGTTGGAAATCTCGGCAAAAAGCGTCACCTCTGTTCTTGCATTTTTCTCTTTTTGAACTATTCAAACTGTTTTTTCTGCCTCAGATTAATATATATCTATTTTCGTATGTTTTCACCCAAGGGAAGGGCATTGGACAGATGGATGGTCAGACAGAAACTGAACTACAATTTTTAATAAACCGCCATAAATCCCAAAATTTAAGTAAATATTTTAATTTTAGAGGACTAATTTTTCGACTTGCTGCATTGATACCTTTCCTACATATTCCCCGCTAAAATCCTCAAATTGTGATTCATGGGATTCTTCAACATAAATTTGAAAGGTATCCAATAATATTCTTCGTATAAATAAATTGATTTATCCTCGGGCTCGAAAATAGTCATTTTCTACATTCGTGTTGGAAAGGAACGTAGAGAGAAGCATCGCACTAGATGTTTTTTTTCAAATTAGTAGTACAATGTTTCTGTGTAATTTCACTATTTTCGCAAATTATCGGCGAATGAGGAAGAAATGTCATTATTTCAAATTGAGGAAGAACTGGCTATATTCTTATCTACCAAGATAAACTAGCTGATGAGGTGTAACATGTAGTGTTTCTCTGTTCACATAGGCAGATCCCCCCTGTTGACGGATCTTCATGTCTCTTGTACAAATAGGAGACCGCTTTTCTGTGTGGAAGAGATTAAGAAAGATATATTGGTTGGTGACTATTTGAATGTTCTTTCTAAGCGATTAAAATTGCGGATTTATTATTGGGAAGTACAATATTCCAAGTATTACAAGTCCACGTTCTCTTTTTTTCCTCAAAGAATCCTCATCATTTTTCTACTGTAAGAAAGTAAAGAAAAGATAAAAGCTTAAAAGCTATTATTTATAATAATAAATGGCTTTTAAAAGGGATTATTAAGGAAGGGATATTAGACCTGTTCGGACCTTAAAGCCAGACTCAACATTTATTAAAACGCTGCAAATTATTACACAATGGTTTATTACTTTTCTATATTGATCACTCGTCTGCAAAGCCACCAACCATCCAACAAGAAGAAAAACATTGATCGCATTTCGGTCAGCTAAAATTTGAACGGAGATTAGGCCTCTTTTGCGATTCACACTCGTGTTTCTGATTTATCGTACGTAAAACCTTTAAATTCTTGTAGGGAGCGAACGGTTTGTCCTACAGAGCTCCGCGTGGTCTCAAAAAATTCTAAAAATTCTATAGAATCTTAAATTGAAGAAAAAACAATACCTTTATATCAGAATTTTTTGAGTTAGGGCGTTTTCAAAATTTCAAAATTCATTTTGGAACCCTAAGAACTGACCTACATCAACCGAAATCTTCGGAGCACAACTAGACCCCAAATGGAGCCTACATACCAAATTCCATCAAAATCGGTCAATGCTAAGTGGCATTAGGCCACGATTCATCACATTATTCGATTTTTGGATTCTACGTACATTGAAACGTAAACCATCAAATTTTGAGGGGGTGTTAAAATTTTTTTTTCTTGGTCGATTCCAAAGGTTCATTATTGAAAATAATAAACCAAAATGGACGTGATATCAAAACGATAATTTAGAAATAAATGTCCGAAAAGCAATAATTTTGTAAATCAATTGAGTGACTCCATAACATCTACATTGGTCGAAAAATTGCCGTACGAAAAGAGCTGCCTTCGAAAAGTCAATTTTGTTCTGTTTGATTCCAAAGTTTCGGCTTCACTTCTCCGCAAAATATGCAAATATATTTGCAAAATAGGTACTTAGCTGAATGAGGAACCACTTTCTAACCTGAAGAATGGTTTCAAATGGACCGTAATTCCCACCTTCTCGATGCCTTCCTCCTTGGTACTCAATGCAAAGTTCACGAAGAGTGTTTCCGTGTACTTCCACTATGACTGAGTGAAGTACCACGAACTGCAACGAAGTCACATGCAACCAAAAGGACACCTGTTCGTTCTAACAATGATGAAAATAGATCCCTTTGTCTGTTTCCCGCGTAAAAAACTCACCGAATGAACGCAAAGCTTTGAAGTGTCTCTTGTTAGATGTGAAAGGTCGTCCCGGAGATTCACGAATCACGAAGATGAAAGAGAACCGCTAGGAAGTACACGGAAAACCGGAAGTCAGCGTGAAAAGCGAACAGCGAGAGTGATAGTCACGACCTTAATTTTTGTACGCGTGACTTTTTTCCACTGTGTGGTCTTCATCCTCCAACCTTGATGGAATCAAAAACATTAAAAATTCACGATTATTCTCGAGCAAGTATCGACAGTATTAGTGATGAGATTATTGCTGATGAGATAATTCACTCTTATTTACTATAAAGGGTGATAATATAACGTTGCCACCCCGCAATATTTCAATTCTACTAGGTACGAAAGTGTCTCATAGCAAATTTTTTAGACTCCTCGTTTCCGAGTTATTTCACGATGGATTGCTCTCGTGTTTTCGACCTTACGGCACTAAAAAGCCCAACTGTGTCCTTTGGATACAGTGGAACATTGAAATTGATTATACGTTGGAAAGACTGTTCAATTTCTCATCTTCTTATTCCAAAACCAACATTTTTCAAGCACATTTTGAGGGTATAAATTAGTAAAATTTATGAAATCTCAAAAATTTTAGGTTTTTCAAATCATTTGAAAGCACTACCTAGTAATCATACTTAATTTTTTCCCATCCTACAAATGAACAAAACAGCTTTTCGACGTCTATAAATAAAAGAATTACACTTACATTACATTTGGGAGAGAAATTCGTGTTCAAATAATGCTAATTTTAATTCAATAAGGAATGAATTTTACAACAAAATATCGTCTTAGAGCCTAAACCAAAAACCATCCGAATTGGAGGGATTTCGGACTAATAGAAACTGAGAAATCGTGTTTTAATGAAATGAATGTTATTCAATGAAACACATTGTGGGTGGTCAAGCTACTACCCTTCCCTGAAAATTCCATTAAAATTACAATAATTTTGGACGATTTTGTTCGAAAATTAACGAGTATGGAAGTAATTCAACCAATCGAGTTAGGATAGGAAAAATCAATCCTACTGGGTTAATGTGGTTAATTTTCCCAGCTAAAATAACTCATCATTATTATTTTTTATTTTACGAAATTGAAAACAATAAACCAAAAGAGGCTCCTGGAAACCTAGAATGGAATTCAGGGGAGCGGACTAAGTGATGAGCATACTAAGTATGCCAAGTCTTGGCCTTCACCACTTCTTGTTGAAACATCCTTCCCTCCTGCCCATCCGAGAGCGCTGAAATTTGACATGGACGCTTGGTGACCTGAATAGAAGTCAAATCAGCTGTTGAAGCGGATAAATCAACTTCTTTCTATACTTGTGGATCAATAAACCATAGTAAAGGCCCTTTTACACGAGCGATTTTTTCCGGCAATAATTGCAGAAAAAAGTATTGCGCAACTATTTAAAAAAAGTTGGACAACTATTCTCTCCTCGAAAAAGTTGCCGAAGATTGCAGGCAATTAATTGACAGGAGTTGTACAACATTTCAGGCCCACGAGCCCTCTCGGCAACTGTCGCGTCGTGTTGAAATGAAGTCCAAGGGGTTTGGAAAATTATTGCACTATTGCGGCAATTTTTCGGCCTTTGCTCAACAAACAGCCAATCACATTGAGAGTTTTCTGTGATTCACTTTTTTCGCCGATCAGCTTCCTCACCAGTGTCCCCCCCACATTTATCCCAGTTTTATTTATTTTTTTATTTATCCACATTTATCCCGAAACATGTACATCAAACTCTTGAACGAATCGCCTGTTGCCAAAAAGCGCAGAACGATGGCCAGTCAAGTTGCCACTGGAATGCTCAGCCGCATATTCGTATTTTGTCTGCAGACTCGGGGTCCAACCATTCCAATTAGCATTTCAAAATCTGCTTTTGACATTCGGGCGAAGGTCAAAAATAGATCACTGTCAAACAGAATTTCAGAGGTGAGAGCCAACCCACATTCTCTCCGGCTCAGAAACTGGCGCTGCCAAATTCCCCTCTTTTTCCTTTGGTTGGCAGCAGCAGCGACGACGACCACAGCAGCAGCGACGACCCTCTTCACCGTCCATGGCGCAAACTGTTGTCGCCCGTGTAAACGAAACAATTGAGCAATTTCTATTGCTCAACTTTATTGGTGCAACACAGTGCAATTAATTCCTTGCAACATCTTGACGCAACACGAGGCAATTTTATTGCTTTGTGTTGCGTACAACTTTTCTAGTGCAATTTTTTTGGAGTTGCGCAACTTTTGTTGCTCGTGTAATCGGCCAAATTCAGGTTCAAAAGGTTCAAATTCTGAAAGTGATTGAGATGAAATTAAATAAGCTGGGTAACTGTTGAGAACCTGATCTTTCGGTAATGATAGTGAGAATAATCAGGGATTGGTTATTGAAACAATCTAAGCTCCAATTATCCTGTACATCTGAATACAGGACTCCTCTACATGGACTCCTTTGTATTCCATCGCCATGGGACTTGGGTTAGCTTTTTTTTTGCACCTCGATTTTTTTTTTTAATTTGTTGGGCATATTGGGGGTTTGGTGGGGGAATTCTATGTCCAACATTGAGATGTTTGTCGATTCAGAGAACTTGTTTGGCCAAACACACTGTTAAAGAACAACTCACAGCACTGGGAATTGTGGAAATTATTGGTTCTAACTTGTACTTTAGTTTCCTTTCCTGATCGTCCACTTTCTTCCATCGTCTGGGGGATTCCTCTCTCCTGCCAGCCCTTTGTCCGTCGCCTTGACTCCTGGGGGGGAAGACCTCTCCTCTTCTAGTTGCCGGGAGGAGGAGGTGGCGAGGAAGGTCACGCCACCTGAATTCCTTCCAGATGAGACCTGAATTCTCTTCCCGATGGGACGCTGAGTCAGCGGCCTTCCAGGGTGTGGCCTCCGCGACATTGCCAAGCCCCGTTACCTCCTTTTCTCCTCCACCTCCTCCTCCCACTGTTTTTCACCCGTATCCCTGCATTTCCATTTTTTACTTTCTTTACGAGACCAAAGGGAAAGTAGCCCGATCGACATGAAAATTTATGAGATGAATACTAAAAACATTTTACCTGTATTGTATGTTTTATCATCTACTCGTATATAGCATTTTTCGAATAGTTGTTCCTGCTCTTCCTTACACTTGACCATCCATCAATATCAATATTGATATGAAATGAACAGTTATTTTGTTTCAACTAGTTTCTTTACTAGTGAAAAACTGGACTGAAACGGACATATAAGAGTCATCTAAAGTCTAGACCAGTTTACTAGTTACGTTTCGATACTTCTGATATTTACTGATATCGATACTTTCTCGATATTACTTTTGATACTCCCGATATTTGTATCGGGTAGCAGAGAATATTATCGTTATATCAGTCAATCAATTATCAAATCAAATCAAATCAAATCAGTTTTATTTGCCAAGTTAACACATGGTGCGTGGACAATAGTCAACTTACTAATCTAAATACTTACAAAGTCGATAATGAGAAAATGTATCCAGTCAAACAAAACAATTATGCAAATAAGAGTATTTACCAGTCGATTAGTATTAAGTTAGTATTAGTATTAGTATAAAGTAATAATTAGGTACAGGTTAAAAAAATAAATAGAGCTCGAAAACAAGTCAACAAGATGTACACAAACACACACTTACAAGTTAGGTTGAAACATTTTACAAATTACTTTTAAATATCACAACAAATAGGTGTTCTTTGGCTTACAAAACTATGTGCTGTAGCTGCATTAAAAAAAATCATCAAAACTATATGGAGCTAGCTTCCGCAAGAATGAAGAAATCGTATTTTTAAAATAATTCTTTGGGAGATTTTGAACGGCAGTCGGTAGTGCATTAAAAAATTTAATGCCCCACCAATTTGCAGCATTTCGTGTTGCAGTCAGCCTTGTGAAAGGAACAACCAAATCAGCACCTGTTCGGGTAGAATTAGTGTGAACCGGTATATCATATTCCGATCTGTGCTCGTGAACATAGATCAGCGATTCAATAATATAGACGGCCGGAATTGTAAGAACTTTAAATTCTACGAAAGCCTGTCTACAATCAGCTCTGTAGCTCAAACCTACAACAGCTCGGAGAGCTCGCCTCTGGCAGCTAAACACTATAGATGAAGAGGGCGAATGTCCCCAACAAACAACCGCATAGGTAGCCCGGCTCTGAAAGGTAGCATGAAAGGCTGACAATACAGCCCGTTGGGATAACTTATCAGAGAGCCTACGCAGCAAGAAAATTACGCTGTTCAACGCAGAGACCAAAGCCTCACAGTGAGGTTTCCAGTTGTGAGGTCGGGTGTGGACACGGTCGTTCGGGCGTTGTTGTTTGGCGGTGGACTTTGGTCCGACTTCTGCGGGGGTCTTGGGTTCAAGGCAGGCGTTTGTTTTTCGGGGCTCTCATTCCCCTCCCCCCCTCGTGTCAACCTATGGCGGTGAGGTTATGGGAAGCCAAGACCGAAATCATCAGAACAAAGTCTAATCTTCCCTTTGGAACATTAGACGTCCGCGACGCCAAGAATGGCAGTCGGACGAAAATCCAACCTGAAATGGTTGTTTGCTCACTTACTTACTTATGCGATACTAAATAACATGTCCGATTTCGATGAAATTTTCAGGGGTTGTGGGGGTTGGCGTGTGGATGGTCCACAATGAAAATCATCGCCCCTGGATCTAACCTCAGTGCATGCGCAAACCTTGTAACAGCCATAACTGTTTCATTTTTCACCGGAATTTGATGAAATTTTCAGGGATTTTGCAGGTTAGTTTGTAGATGGTCTCCTTTGAGAGTAGTGCAGAAACTTATAAATGGATACCTAATTTGAAATTTGCTACTACGAGATCTATAGGATCATGTACGAGTATACAATCGGGTTATGGATACGAGGAAGCTACGTGCCACACCCACTTGGCAGACTTTTTTAGAATCACCCATTCTGTTCTAAACCGGTGATGTTTCGTTAAAGTTTCTTGTTTGGAGAATGCACAATTTCATGATGGCTACTGCAAGCTAGGGATGGGTATCGATACTTTGGATCCGATATTTCTAGATATCGAATATCGATACTGTTCTCGCAGAGAATTCAACATGAAAAGATAGAGAAATGAAGAAATAGCTAAAAAAAAATGAAGAAGATAGAGAGGCTTTTGAGTCATTACTCTTTGGTTGCACAAATAACGTTTATATCATGGAAAAAACGCTGCAAATTATTACACAACGGTTTATTATTTTTATATAGATCACTCGTCTACAAAATCACCAACCATCCAATTTGAAAAAAAAAAAAATCAAAAAAAATTTAAAAAAAAATTTTTTTTTTGAATAAAAAAAACAAAATCACCAACCATCGATCGCATTTTGGTCAGCTAAAATTTGAACGGAGATTAGGCCTCTTTTGCGATTCACACTCGTGTTTTGATTTATATATATATATATATTTCAATATAAACCCTTAAATTTTCGTAGGGAGCAAACGGTTTGTCCTACAGAGCTCCGCGTGGTCTCAAAAAATTCTAAAAATTCCATAGAATCTTAAATTGAAGGAAAAACAATACCTTTATATCGAAATTTTCTGAGTTAGGGCGTTTTCAAAATTTCAAAATTGATTTTGGAACCCTTAGGAGTGACCTACATCAACCAAAAGCTTCGGGGCACAACTAGACCCCAAATGGAGCCTACATACCAAATTTCATCAAAATCGGTCAATGCTAAGTGGGAAAAGTGCCGCGTACGGCGGACGGCGTACGGCGGACGGACGGCCAAATTTTTATTCGATTTTTGGATTCTACGTACCTTGAAACGTAAACCATCAAATTTTGAGGGGGTGTTAAAATTTTTTTTTCTTGGTCGATTCCAAAGGTTCATTATTGAAAATAATAAACCAAAATCACTCTGCTTGGACTCTTAATAGTAAAAAATGAATAAAAGTTGTTGAAAAAATTATTTTTCCGTGAGAAAATTGGATGATATTGATAGTTTGTGTCACTAATGTATCGATACTTGATATTTTAAAATATCGATACTCATGTCCAACGATACTTGGGATATCGATACTAGGATACGATACAGTATCGATACAAAATATCGATACTTTTATAACGATACCCATCCCTACTGCAAGCTGAACTTCTGGTACATAATGCACAAACACTTTGCAGAAGAGATTAATATTTCTAAGGAGGCCCCACTTGCCTTATCAACACATACAGATCGATGAAGTTCTATCTTTACTGTGTTATTCTTAGAACACCCCCTCCTCCCCACTTCGTAGGAGTCAATTGGCGTTCATCCGGCAGTTTAGGGCTTGCATAACTTGGGAATAGTTACGTGACTCAAGGCTGAGCGCCCTTAACGGCACATCCTGCCTCTCGCCCCATCGCCAGTCCACCTTACTTCCCTTTGCCCACCCACCTGACTTCAATCTGCTACTCAAAAGGAACATCTGGCCAACTTTCTTACTACGTTAACTGGCTAACTTTCTTAGTACGTTTCTTTACCGCCAAAACGATGGACCTAGGTAATAGAAGATACTGATTTTATCAGTAATATTATCGGCAGTCCAGCAAAATGGAAGTAAATGACAATTTTAGTTGAAATCATGGGTTTGGTGAACGCAAGAAGTTCGAAAGCCTATCTCAAAGGTTTGGGTTATTTCTTTAAGGGATTTCGGTAGTCATAGGGTAAAAATAACCTTTTTCGTGACCCATTATCTAGACAACGGTAAGTTCGATCTGCATGATTTTTTTTCATGTTGTTCAGCTACTCAAGGACAACAAATAAGCATATTGGTTTCCAAAAATATCTTTAAACTTTTTTTGTACAGCTATTTTAGATAACCCTTTTTTTGAGTCAAACAAAAAAATGTTTTCTCGGCTTCCAAGTATTTTGTTTACAAAAAGCATATGCTAATGTGTAGAACTATTATTCTTTCATAACACAAAAAAATAATCATCTCGATATCATGCGTAGTCCCAGAGATAAAGGGTCAAACGCATTGAAAAACATAGTTTTGAGAAAAACGCAATAAACTGAAAAGGTACCTACTACGACGATTACGTCACGATGCGTGCCAACTTGTTTCTCTTTTCCATGAACCTTTATGAAACCTCGTAATTTTTGGGTTTAGAATTTTTTTATTGCTACATGAATAATTTGCTTCACAGCAACTTCCATAAGCATAAAAAAGTGGAAAAAATGGCTTGTGCAAATGTTGAACAAGCAATAGCAGAGTAACTCCGCTGGTACCGAAAAGCGGTTCGGAGATACTCAACTTCAGGCAACGATTACAGGACATTTCCTGACTCAAACATGAAAGTTTTATGTACCAAAATGTCGGGGATAATGTGTAGAATAATATTTTTTTTAAATCTGAAAAATGAAATTTTTGAAAATTTCCGACTACCGAGCCCCCTTAAAATGAGAGCTAAGGGCACAGGAAACTCACCTGAATCTCTTAAACCTAGCTTAGGAAACTCCTCTGCGAATGCCCCTACCAAGTGATTCCAGAATTTGCCACAGTTTGCAGAACCACTTCTTGTAGCTACTTGGAAGGGGTCAATTTAGTGATGAATTTTGTGGGGGTTTGTCCTCTTTTTCTCCGAAGACAGGTCCCTTCTTCGAATTTCAGCAAAAACCTCCACACATCTCCACTTTCGCTTTGTACGTTTAGGAGCCTTTGAGTAAGGTGATTCAAATGTCTTTTATGTTAGTCCTTGTAATGTTTGATGTGAGGGAAGAGGGTAAAATGAAGAATTGGTGTCCACTGAATTAACCCATTTCCGGCCATTGATGCATTTCCGCTTAGTCATAATAATGATTGTCATAATATCGTCATAATATTGATAGTGGAAAATCTTTGTAGAAGAATTTTTTCTCGTTAATACTGTTCCTAAACTTTTCAGAGAAAAATGTCTTCGACATTCGGGAGCTCAATGCGATTTTGGAAAGGAGGCCTTTTGGCCGAAAGCGTGATTATGGTGGCTCAAATTTGGTTCTGGGAGAGTGAGCGCTCTGAACTATGAGTCAAAACAGATTCCGGTTTATAAAAATAGATTTTTAGATTTTATCTAGATTTTTGACAATGAAATGGACAAATCATATCGACTTGGAAAAACTGAGACCTCTCAAATACCATTAAAATGTAAAATGCATAAAATTTGGAGCATTTTTGCTCTCGATTGGTGAGCAAATGATGCCTTATTTCGGCCGGCATTCTGTAAAATAGTTCATCCTCCTCCCCCATTACTCTGTTATTTCTATTCTTCGCTTGAAATGGGTTAATAGATTTGATTGTCTGTACCTCAATCACACACTGGATCTTCCTCAATATGTACCTACCTCTCCTAGGTATTGAACATTTTCTCGTCAATCTTGTGGGGTTCCAAGGGTTGGCAAGAAGTACAGTGGGTAAACCCTAAATCGGAGGTATGCCCTCGGAATATCAGGTAGAAAATGAAGGAATGAATACCCACCTTCCTCATTTTCCCTGGTGAGTCCTGGGCATCCTCCCCATTACAAATCTAGTTTTGTTTATTTATTAAATATTAAATTATACTTTATTTATTAAATTATTATTATTTGAGGAGAAATTAAAAAAGAAGGAGGCGACAACACGGAACAGAAAGAAAAGCCACCAACCATCCAACATGAAGAAAGAAACGAACACCAAGAACTCTACTCTTTTTTTATTCACATTTTACATTTTAAGTTTTGTATTCTGGTTGCTAAGCAACATATAATGCCAGAGAACGCTTGCATACGAGTCTGCAACACATTGGGACATTTTATGTCTTTAGTACGGTAACCATCAGAAATTTCCGCGTAACGCTCCCCGCGTAACGCGTAACGATCCCCGCGTGACGATTTTTCATTTATGTGCCATAGTAAAGACATAAAATGTCAATAGGGTAAATTACCATTGAGCATTTTGAGCCCTTGCATTTTTCTAATAATGGTGTAATTTCTGTTTCAGGTAAGTGATGATCTGAATCATCCACCTTGTGCGTGAGTTGCATTACTATTTCGTATATTATAAGAACCAGGTAATTCTGCGTTCAACTTTGGCGTGAAATCTAAGAAATTGAATCTGTTAGTGGATTTTATCATCAATTTCGTTTATGCATTAGATTCAGATTTTTCAAAAATCTTCCTTGAGTACTGAACCTCTTCTCTCCTACCCGATTGGTGCAGCCAAATTCATGAAAACCTCCCCTTACATTAAATGCTAGTTTTTATAACTTTACCAGTTATTGAATATCGCCATACCTGAGCTGAAGATGTTTCTTATATTTAGGTTGATATAACGAGATTGGCGAAGTGCAGGTGATGTGTGATTGTTTTGCAAATTTCTTTGATTCATTGTTAACCCTAATTAGACCAACTCCACAGCTGTCCCAAGGTGTCGACGGTGTAACCAAAATTGAATTGAAATTTTAAATTTAATGGACAGCAGAATTTTTTGTGGAGTATTGTAAGTCTCAAAATAGAGATGACAAAAATGTCCGAAGAAATCGACGAAAAATTTATCAAAATTGTCATAACGCCATTTTTTTCGATTTTTAATAACTTAAAAAAATGGTTCAAAAAATTAAGCTCTTTCTATTAATTTTTATATTGCAATTTGAATCTAGTTAATCTGGTGACACTGCAACATGGTCCAATTTGGGTTAAATCAACAGTTGGTTGTCAAAAACGCTGACAAGGTGAAGAGCAAGCGTGAGTCGGACCCCGGCCGCCTAAACTATTTTGAATATTTATACTGACTGTTTACGAATATTTCTCGAACGTCGCACTACGTTGTCTAAATTATTCATTCCCACCACTTAGCATTCCTAAGAATGTTTGCTAACGATGACTGATAAGCTACTTCAGGTCGTTCGGGATTCTGCGGAAAGAAGATTACGCATAGTTTAGCATTCTGGCAGTAACGTTTTTACCCCAACCAATTTCTTCAACTGTGACGAATTTTCGTCGTTTTTCGAAGAAGACGAATTTCTAGGTGCTAATGACCTCATCTTTACTCGGTGAATCATACACGATGAAAACGAAAGCTCCAGGTAAATACTCTCGTACACAGTAAACAACAGGTACGAGAATGCAATAAAAACTGATTCTTTCCTTGAATACTAGAAACTCGAAGTTTTTGGAGGTTTGTGACCCTTAAATTGAGATACCAAGGCACTCCCAACTAAGGCCCATTTAGTTTAGGAATTTAATTGATTTTGATTCATTGAGCACGCTGCTCGTGGAATTCACTCCAACTCCCAAAAACTCTGATTATGTTTCAAAATCTGATATAACA
This sequence comes from Apolygus lucorum, assembly GCA_009739505.2. Taxonomy (NCBI): domain Eukaryota; kingdom Metazoa; phylum Arthropoda; class Insecta; order Hemiptera; family Miridae; genus Apolygus; species Apolygus lucorum. The sequence continues at coordinate 45,470,695 of CM019176.2, read as the reverse complement.
ATCAACGTACCTTAGTTGCTGGTGAATTTCATTCCAATACAATAAGCTAGAGCCTCGAAATATAATTTTAAAAAGTCGTACCTATATGGGAGAACAAAATGTTCGAGAAACTTCTTAGGAGACCTTAGGGAGAATCAATCCGTTTCAAGTTTGCCACACCTCGATAGTGAATACTACCCAATGTAACGCTGAACTTCCGACCTGAATGGTCCGCTACATGCCCCTAAACATCATACATAAACACTCAAAGGTGAATCCACTCCCCCGGCCGCATCAGACTTGCAAAATAACGTTTCGCTTTTATTGGGTCGAACGAAAATCATATTTTCCGGTTGATGCCTCCTCGGAATTCTCCAATGGATTTTTCTGCCCACTCCTGCGGAGTCCAAAGGCGTAGAGAAAGTCTCCGACTGCTTGGAACCTTCCAGAATGTCAAGGCCCGACATTTAAAACACCATCAGCGGTTAAGAAAAATAAATTACAAACCGTAGAGTGTAATGCTTCAGTTTATGGAGAACAAGTCGTATAATAAACGTTTTACAGGAGACTTGAGAAAAGATGTCTGCTTCCAAGGTTCGTCCTTCGTCTTTGTTAGACATTAATATTCATGATGGTGACAAAATACCCATCAAATCACTACAGAGAAGATGAATGGCAATGGGAGGTAAATCAGTTTGTTGTAAAATGTTGTTTGATCATTTGTTTAGTAGAATCGCGGAGACAGATCACATTACCTATGAGTCGTTTCTCTATTTAAGGTAGATAGCTCTCACTTCAACATTTTTGGCTCCATTCCATTATTATACAATCACAAGTTTCATTACCTGAAAAATCGAACTGGAAGAATTTTAGAAATTGGTCACTAGATCTCGATCGTTTGCTGAGGAACTTGATGGGGAATCTCAAATTTACTGTAGAAAGACGTAGAAAGGAAAGTCATCTGATATACTTCTCTGAAGTTCTAGATAGGAGGCATCTGTAGGTGGTAGATGTGCTGTAAATTAGGCTTAAGGAACATTTCCTTCCTGCTCAAATTTCAACTTAGAAAGGAGATGGAAGTTCTTAGGAAGAAGAAGGTATTCAAGGAATAAGTGAGCAAAGCTCTTGACCTCCAATGTTTTTGAAGGATGGCGTATTAGAGTGAAGAAATCAAAGCCAATCGGGGTCCATCGAAGGTGGTCTCAGATGCAACGGAAAGAATCATACTAAATACTATGAAGAACTCAATTAAAACTGCCAAGTCGCTGATAACGCTCCTCCTTTCAGTTTTCCTGCGGTTGAAGTAGGAGAAAAGACCCGTGGAATGCACCAAATCTAATTTCCAGCCTCAGTGTCCTGTATAAACCTCCTTCCGTCCACCCAAATCCCGAAGTTTATCGGGAACCGACCGAAGGAGAAGAGATCCTTGGTGACAATCACGCCCTTTTCTACTCTGTGGGGCTTTTTTCCCCATATTTTATTTTGATCCTTCCTCGTTTTTCTTTCTTTTTTTCTCTCACTGTGTGGGCGAAGTCGTAAACCGCAACCTACTCCTTTCGATTTAAGCTTCACGGTGACCCTTTTACAAGAACATGGCTTGCGATTCTCTTCCAACATGCACCTACAAGATTCGTTCTTGTCCATGTATTCTCCAATCTTGAACACATCGATGAATTTTCTCTCAAAAGACTTGGGAATTTCATCGAATGGCGGGAGGTGAGGTAGACTTGTTGAGGGGACCCATGTTATGAACTTTTCTAATTCTAGCCGTCGAAGTCAGTAGAAGCATGGATTTAAAAGGAATGTACATGGAAGCAGTTGCCTAGTTGTAGGCAAGTACCCAGAAGGCAAGTTGTCAGTGGACAAATTCAATTATAGCAATTAAAATTCAAAGTATTCTGTACCTGCCTGCTCTTGTAGAGTGGTAAATAAACAACTGCGAGAGGAATATACGTACCTTGATGGTTGTCGTTTGCTGACATACGCGAACCTCACAATAATTTGTTCATACAGATTCCACAATTCAGATGGGTCCACTAAGTTTTTTTTTACTCTCATGTCTTCTTCCCCGAGCAATGCTCCGAACTCTTCCTAACAGCATAGCTGAATGTAACAAAATGAGCTTGCTTGCTTACTTTAACTTAGAAGTTAGAGAGTTATCTTCTTACTCTTTAACGAGATTTAATACAATGCTGAGGCCACCTTGCATGTACCTATTAGTACGTATGTGATTGTTGATGCATCACATTATGGCTGAATTTACAACTAACATTTCATTAAGGACTCTTTTTTCACAACTCTCCACGTGAGGACGCTCCCTGCTGCTGGAAACTTGCTGAGTCAAAATTCCGAACGCCTGTGGTTCAAAAATTCTAACGTTGGCCGTTCATTGGCCATTTCATCTCTGGGCACCACAAAATCAAGGTCATTGTTAATGAAAATCGTAATAATTATCTTTCAAACAGGATTTAATTCTTATTGATAATAAGATGAACACCTAAATTTATTATTTTCCAATTTCTGATGATGGCGCACCGATATCCTCAGAGAGTTGTTTTAAAAATTCTAATCTTTTCACCTTTTAGTTTCGAAACCGGTCTATCCGGTTGTTGTTGATCAGAACTATCATACAGGTCACATCCACTCTGACGTCTTGTCATCTTAAATTATCTAAAATATCGGGGAGAAAGGAGGGTAGGTGATCTTTTTGATGACCAGATTTTTATGACTTTCAAACGCGTCTTGCATCGATGGATAGATCTCAGAGACAAATGGCAGGTTCCCTCATAAAGCTCATAACTTCAGTATCCATTACAATTCAGTCGATTTGGGTCCACGTAGGTTCACTGTCCAGTGGACGATAGCTGATGAGTAACTTCGTATCCAACATTATATGGTATGAAAGAATGTCACCCTCTCCTTGAATATCAACTCCGAGTTTAAATCATAAGGTACTAGCTGTAATAAACTAACGGAAGAAGAATATTGAAGTGAAAGTTAGGTGGATACCTACAAGAAAGGTACACGAATTATAAATCGGATTGTCATATAATTTATAATTAATTCATTATTAATATAATTATTTCTTTGTAACAAGATTTTATAACTTTTTTCCACTTTTGGAGGCGAATCTCATTTTCTGAATCCTTCATTTGGGTTTCACTTAGTTTTAATTTTTAGACAGATACAGAACGATGTTGTGAGCATAAACGATATGGATTGATTCAGTTCTGGAGGACTCAAGTGAAGCAATGCTGTAGCTCAATTCACCCTTGAATCTCGGTTGTTGAACCAAGTTTCCAATGCCCTTCAAGATCGAGGTTTTGTAACGACACGAGTCGACCAGGAACTCTCAGATACCTCTGGAGAGTCTGATGCCGTCAACCCGCCTTCTGAATTTCGAATAAATCCTTGAAAGTATCGATCGACGGCGAAGTACGGACGCGGAAAAAGGCGTTTAAAGGCGAAAAACGCCCGGCCGCCTAAATAACGACCACGTAATATCGTCTGTCTAGACAGCGAGGTCGAGCTTGGCGCTCCGAATAAATCCGTGGGAAGGCAGTTGAGGAGGTCTCGCCCCAACTATAGAGACGGACAGTGAATTCGAGATTTGTTGGAGCACTCAGAGGAAACGGTACTAACTAATGCGTTCTACTATTACCGTGCTGGGAAGAATGACAAGCAGCAAGGCCTGCAGCGCATGCAAAGCGTACGCATGTACCCTGATCTGTTCTTTGAATCAAAGTGTTGTAGGGAGTTCCTGGGGTCCTGCATCCTGACCAAACACTTGTGGCACTTCAGTCGGAAGCAATGATTAGTATCACACAGTAAAACCTCTGCCAATTCGGGTGGCCAGTGTAGCTTCCTAACATCAAATAAGATGGAAACATTAGTCAGTGTAAAAATGCTTTTCTGTAGAATTCATTACTCTTGTTGGTTTTGCATACCAATTGATGAGCTACCAATATTTCTATTCTCCCCTCCAACACTTTTGGATTGCAATATTATTTTTCATCTGGTTTTTATAGGATAGGAGAACAATGAGGTGTGCGCATGATTTTTTTTTTATTTTTAATCGAAAGTAGACCTCATTTTGAGAATTTTGACACCAGCCGTTCTCTTTTTGGATGCGTAGGTCTTTTCTATGATTTTTCAAAGTTTCGAATTTTTATGACGTCACGCGCCCCTCCCGCCTGGGCGGGAACCCCCAGCCCTCTGTGACGTCATAATAATTCGAAACTTTGAAAAATCATAGAAAAATGTCTTTTCACGCTAGAAGGTCGCGGTATGTGTCAAAATTCTCAGAATGAGGTCTAGTTTAGATTAAAAATAACAATCAACATGACATTTGGTAGACCGCACGATGTTCACCTTTCAAAACTTATCTCAAAATGAAACACCGAAACAAGTGGTATTTCAATAATCCTTTTTCGTCTCATTCAATAGCCCACTATTTATTTCTAACCGATATTGCTTTTTCACTCCACAGAAAGAATAATCGCTTCGCGTCTCAAATTTAATTAATATTTAACACAGTGTTCTGCTCCATTGACTTGATACAGCGTGGAAATTATGAATGGACTTTAAACGAGTGTCCTCCTGACCAACTGGTGGCGGATTGACCTATTCGACATCCATTCTGGTCCTTCCTTTCTTTAATGGAAATATGGTGCATAATGATCAACGTAGGTAAATAATTAGGTACTTGTATATCTTCGGTATACCTGCAAAACCGTGTATGTCGATTTCCTGAAATTTTATAGGAGACTAACCATCAAACTCACTCCACGTTCACAAATCCTTATTTTTGGAAAAAATCGGACATACACGGTTTTGTAGGTAACTATCGATATGAAAAATAACTAGTTTTTCTCAATCGAAGAATAATATCTCATACTCCATAAAACGATTTTTTGATGTCCCATATTCTAGCAATTTTAATATTCGTTGTCTCGGTAAAAAAAAATCTTTTAATCTACAAGATCTCGTTATTTTATTTTGAATACATTGGTAATAATTATTTGAAATCGTTTAAATTTCATGTTTAATATATTTCAAAAGGGCTGATTTTAAAGAAAAACGTGACGTGATCGTGTGCGACTTTCGCCTTTGCGGATTTTATTGTCCGTTAGATAACATCTAAATTGCCTTTGGTAAAATAATTATAGCGAGAGGGAAGCCTAGTGGAAGATCGTAATGGCTCCAATAAAAGGCATTAACGTTCCATTAATTAGTTTTGGCAATCGTGAGAGGGTTATTACAGTGTAATTCGCGGTTTCGGCTCCGCCAATAAATCTTTTCAACGGCGTTGGGGTTGTAAATGAGAGAGAAGGGATGGAATCAAACCGCGTTCTATCGGCCTTATGAACTAATCTAAAAGAAGTGAGTTCTTATATTGTATGCTCTCATGTCATGTAGAATAGAGAAGTGGTCTCTACGGTGGTACTATGATGTTAATGTGCCAGCTCGATGAGAGTTTTATTAATATTGTTCTTCACCTTCACCACAGAGAAAAACCGTTGTTGTTTTGAACGTTTGAATTTTACCTAAAGAAAGTCGAACTAGCTTTGAAGATAATAGTTTATTTTCACCTGTATGATGATCTAAAGAGAGCAAAAAATTCGAAATAATTGGTACCTGAAGGAGTAGAGGAAGTCGATGACAAACCTTTCTAACTCGAACATAAGTTTAATTTCGAAATAGTTTCCACAATGGAATTGACCAGATAATCAACAAGTTCTAGATCAACTGAACTAGAATTTGGTAGGTTGTAGTACCTCGCTATGGTAATACATTCATAGTTGTAGGTTGAAAATTAAATTCCCTCAGCACCAATCGAACCCTGGCCCTCGATCTCTATTGAGAATGTAATTACCGCTCGTAGCTGGAATATGAACCGCGATTTTGAACTATAGTTGATCCAATCTGTATGAAATTCGCAGGGACTCATCCTCCAACAACTGAATCGGTTTCTTTTAAAAGGGCGTAAGTCCTTGCAACCAAACTTTCGGGAAATCAAGAAAAACTTTCTGTATTCCGCTATTGATAGAATTGTGAGAGGAAAAATTTTTTCTCCGTCTCAGCAATCAATTTGACGCGTTTTACATACTTTTCAAGATTTTTATCCCCAACCTAGGGTCTTCAAATTCGCTGATCTGTCCCATGGACTTGCGCCCTTCTTCTGGGTGTTCGTGTACAAATTCACTTTTTATGAATTGCAGGCTTTCTGAAACCATGATAAATTACTCCATTTACCGTTGGCAACCCGGAAAGTCGTAAAATAATGGAACACATTTGCTATAGAAATGGAAAAAAAGTCTGCCAAAGGGTGAGGCACATAGCTTCCTCGTATTAATAACCCCGATTTATAGATTGATGATCCGATACATAGTAGCTAATCTCAAAACATCAATCTCTAAATACTCTGCACTACCCTCATAGGGGACCTTCTACACACCGCATCGAAAATCTAATCGAATTCGGCCGAAAAAGGTAGTTGGTATGGCTGTTACAACGGTTTCACTGTCGATTCAGGGACGATGGTTTTCATAGGAGACCATCTACCCGCAAACCCCCTCATTCAATTGAAAATGAAATGAAATTTATGACAGACCGCCTATCACGCAGACAGACACGAAAAAACACGAAACCAAAATTGTCCAAAACGTAAAACGCGAGTGTAAATTATGATTTTGGAGAACTTTTTTTTAAACCTGTGAAAACAATCAAAGTTTCCGCTACCAAAGTAAGTCCGGACTTAGGCCATTCTAAAAGAAACCAGGATTTTCAAGGGCGATTTCTATCATGTTTAAGACGTCATTCGCATGCCCATTTAATTGCAAACAATGCGCCTAGAGTTAAAGAACAGAAAAATGAAAAAAAAATAAATAAATAATAAATGACATTTTTGTGGACCTACGCCCTTTAAAAAAACCGATTCAACTCTTCCGGCACTAGGAAATAACAATAAAAATAACAATAAATAACAATAAAAAGTGCTATTGTTTAAATTTTCTGATGTAGCCATAAGAATTATATGTACACCGCTTACAAGGTATGTAAAAATATCATTAATCTATACTTAAAATGATAGTGTCAACGATCCGTACAAGAATGATGTTTTGCTGTGTCTATACCCCTCTGGTTTTTCATTATAGCCTTGAAGATGGTATATAAATATACCGAAACGTCGGCCTAACAGTGTATTTATTCATCTGACTGAACCTCAACAGCCTTCACACCTATATTCAATATCAAGCAAAATTAGAACCAACGCAAAGCGAAAAATGAGAACCATTTTCTAGGAAATAACCACAGACGGAACCCAAAATGTTTTGAATTATCTGAAAATCAATAAGCCAGAAGAACTCCTAGGTGGTCTTACTTCCATTATTTCTGACAACAATCAATACTTACTGCATTATACTGTCATTAAAAAGACTAACAACCGCACAGTTATTTGGATTTATGACCTCGATGCACAACGCGTATGTAATCTCCGCTTGCAATTGAAGTTTGATTAATGTGTCTGCGAGTGGACCCGAAATTAACGGCAGCTGAGGAATCATTAATTCGGGGAGCAATTCGGTCGAACGATCCGCGAAAAGAGAAAAACGCTGCAGCTAATGGCTCAAAAAAATCCCGTTCCATAAATCTTTATATTCTGGGGAAATTAGTCGAATGTAGTTCGTTTCAGGAGCCGGCGGACCGGACTGAACTTTTCTTTTCATAGTCGGTTTCTCTGTGAAAACTTTGATTTGTGTTCGTGACTCCTTTCAAGCTACTGGACTAGTTTTTGTGTGGATTTTTTTTCTCTCGTTTCATTTTCACCGTTCAACCCACGTTCGCAGAACGTAAGTCACGTCCTGTTGATGAAATTGAGCGGGTCGGGAATGAAACCAGTGGTTCTATAATTAAGTTTGAACTTTACTGTCTGAGAAAATCGCCATTCCGTGTTGGGGATGAAGGGGTAGAGCTTAATATTCACTAGGAATGAGTTTACAATGGCTCGAAAAACTCCTTTTTACATCTTTTGCTTCCAAACTAGCAAAGGTAAGGAAAAACTCAAATTCGTGCTGCTATCTTAATGTTAAATTGTCCCTCTTCTCTCAGAGGTGATTCTTATGTATTAATTTTACGATGAGACATACGTAAGGAAATTATGGCAGGCATATTTTTTTGCTGAGGGGCCATAATTGTATCATCCACAATTGATTTTTTTAACAGTACTGTGAGCTGGTTTGTTGTTATTTTATTTTAATTCCGAATGATGTTTTTTTTTTACCTTGAATAAATTGGTGTTTCAAGGCCTAGGGCGTTCACGGAACTGATCGGAAGATCCTGCGGCCTTCCAACAGTTTTCTAAACAAAGATTCAAATCAAAGGGAAATTTCTTGCCTGGATAATAAGGGATCCCTGTAGGCTTATTTCTTGATCCGGCTTGGTTTCATAATACGAAATTCTTTAAAAGAGGCCCAACTTGGATTTCCATTAAGGCCTCGTAGTGAGTTCTGTTTATACAGGAAATCCCCGAGGATTACTCAACACTCGACCGCTTTGGCTTCGAAATTACTGCTGCTCGTTGGGGTCGTGACGTCCACTTCATTCCGGTGAGATTTGCGATTTAAATGGATCCAAGGAGGTTTCCAGTTGTTATTCGAGGTTCAAGCGTAGGTATAAGTTAGCTTGGATTGCTTATTCCCTCTTAACATTATGTTTGTGGATTCTTGAATTTGTTTTAAAAAGTTGGGTAGATCATAGATTCCTCACAGACTATCATAGATTCCTCACATAGAGTAACACGGACATAATACAGTATTGAGAAGAAGGTACCTCTATAAATTTTCCGATATGAAACTGAATTTTCTCCATCATTTTGATTTATTTCTGATGACAAACAGAAACACGATTGAGAGGTCGTTCGAGATTGTGTTGCTGTTGGTGCATTGTTCTTATTATAGAAAATACTATTTAAGTTATATTTTCTTGAATTCTGTAGAACATTACACATTTTAAGGTACGTAGAAACCAAAAATCTAAAGAAAATTTTGCCGTCCGTCTGCCGTACCCCGTACGCAGCACTTTGTCCAGTTTTCATCGACCAATTTTTATAAAATTTGGCACATCGGCATCATTTGAGGTCTAGTTGTGACCCGAATTTTGGTGGTTATCAGTCACTTCTAAGGGGTAAAAAGTGGGGGAAAACATTGTGAAAACGCCCTAGCACGAAAACTTGAAATAACAGGTATTGGAAGTGAGCCGAATTTCAGCTGATCAAATGTGATCTTTTTTGGTTTGCTCGAATAGAATTTCATATCACGCACTTGTGCTTACACCCACAAATTTGGGATATCGATGTTTAGCTGGTAGGAACTTTGTGTCAAAATAAAGTTTACTGGTGACCCTCAGCGACCTCGTAGGTACTATTTGTGGAAGAGATCTTCGCAGACAGATGGTCTTTACAAAAAATTATAAACCGTTGTGTAGTAATTTCCAGCTTTTTCCCCTCTTTCACATGTAGATGCTGTGGCTCTTACTGATTGAATGGTGATGAAGTTATTGAGTAATGTCGTTGGGCCCAGACCCAAAATTCCCCTGTAAATTTGGGCAATATTGGGCTATTAGGTCGTGAGAAACTGATGTTTGATAAAATCGCTTTCAATATGGCTTACATTCTTAAATCGGGAAGGTCCCTATCTGAATCAAGGTTTGGTCCGATTCGATGAAACCCGATTTGATCCAAGTAATTTCGATATATTTGGTTTATTATTTTCAATAATGAACCTTTGGAACCGACCAAGAAAAAATTGTTTACCCCCCCCCCCTCAAAATTTGTTGGTTTACGTTTCAAGGTACGTAGAATCCGAAAATCGAATGAAAATTTGGCCGGCCGTACACCGTAAGCGACACTTTCCTCAGTTAGCATTGACCGATTTTGATGAAATTAGGTATGTAGGCTCCATTTGGGGTCTACTTGTGCTCCAAAGCTTTTGGTTGATGTAGGTCACTTCTAAGGGTTGAAATATTGAAAACGCCCTTGCTTAAAACATTTTGATATAACGGGATTGTTTTTCCATTAATTTAAGATAGTATTGAATTTTTGGAATTTTTAGAGACCACGCGGAGCCCTGTAGGACAAACTGTTCGCTCCCTACGTGAACTTGAGGAGTTTTCTTTGATAAATCAGAGGCACGAGTGTAAATTGCAAAAGAGGCCTAATCTCCATTCAAATTTTAGCTGACCGAAATGCGATCGATATTTTTCTTCATGTTGGTTGGAGGTAACAATGAAAAGCCGTGTTCTTTGCAGACGAGTGATCTATATAGAAAAACAAAATAAACCTTTGTGTAATGATTTGCAGCGTCTTTAATCTACCCCCGTCTTTGACGGCATTTTGACTGCAACTTTGACTGCATTAGAGATCTTGCTGCCCTGTATCTCTCACACGCAGTTTCTTCTAGCGTGGATACGCATCCCCTTCCAGTACTGTGCACTGCATGGGGGTGTCATTTCTCCCAGGCTACATTATTGACCGACTGCGAGTCGACAATCCTCAATCTATTTAAATGCTTTTGGAGGTAGTCGTGGTCAGTCAGCGACCTAAACACAGCTACTGGCATTCGCCGGGGTTTGGTCATCCTCTGCGGCGAGGCACTCCCAGTCTTTCCCTGAACCCGAAACCTCCAATTTTCCTTAGTACTACATGTTATGGCAGCTGATACGTGTCTTTCTGAACAGTGTACTGTGGTGGATCCGGCTGAGCTCTCTCGGCACCTGTTTTTGCCTACCGGTCTGCTTCTTCATTCCCTTTTCCACCACCGTGGCCCGGTGTTCACTGGCGATCAAAATTCTTGGATGCATGCATCACTAGATCGAAGTTATTAGCGAATGGTTGGATATACCAAAGCTCAACTAGCTTCAAAAAACCCAAAATACGTATCATAAAGTTAACTGAAATTTACCTTGTTCCTGGTTTCTCCCAAGAAAAAAACAGTACCTACAGAAATCGATAAACTACGACCCTTTCAGGAACTTACAACATAACCAATTAGTGGGTGTTCAATTACTATGTATGTACTCAGTGGAAGGAGTGCTTGAGGGGCTGCCTGCTCCCTCGAGCGTTCTCATAATGGCGGTGTTGCCCAGTGGGCTTCCGGGTTTGTAACATGTGTTGTGTTCTCACTTGGATAGTGATTGCTTTAATTAATTTCCTCCGTGTCAAACAGAGGGAAAACTCTATGAAATGATTAATAGATACAGAGTGTTGAATAATAATTCCTAGGATCCATTCTGATTAGTGGGTATGATCACTTTCGGCTTGTGCTCACACCTGCGAACTAAAAGTACCGTGGAATAGAACATTTTGACATCAACTCATTGTCTGAAAACGCTCCAAAATTCTGGAGCCCATCGCACAATCACTCAAAATTCAGAATCATATAATTGAATGGTAAAGATTTTACGTATGTGCATTCGCAGTAGCTACCGATGATCCAATCTCGATTAAATTGGATTTTATCAAGGTACATTAGTACCAACTTATCAGCACATGGAATGAAGAGGTCAGAAATTTCACCTGAAGTTGCGCAACGGCCTTCGCTCCTTCCCGCAGGGCATCTCCAGGCCCTTCTTGTATAACAAGTTGCCTTTCTATTCGTGATCCGGGATCATCCTCCGGCCTCCTTCTCTCATCACAGGGAACAAAACTCTATAGAAGAAATTCATGTATGGACTCTCGCTATGAAGACGGTTAACATCACCGGTGTCTACTTTCATTTGAAAATATAAAAGACGGTTTTCCAGATTCACGTTCATTCATTGGCTGCTTACAGGATATGAATTGATTAACTAAACTCACTCTGACTTAGTGGGATGAGAGAAACTTGAAGGGCTTGACCGTCGCTGATTGGGTTGGGGGATCTCTAAGTCGCTAGATCTTGAAGCGCATGGTTGGGTGGTCTCACATGCTGACGTTCAGCCTTATGTATGACGATTTGAGAATCTCAGTTTCTATAGACACCTGTAAATCATAATGAAGAGACGAAATTTATTCGTACCTGGGTGCGTCCATCAAAGTTCGTGGTATATATAAATTTTTGTTGTTATTGGATTCTTCTTATGTCATAAATCGCTTTAGAATCCACAAATATATCCATTGCGGTCTGATTATAATTGAATATAAAACTCTCCTCGATGGAGAACATGTTAAGTTGTCGAGTGCTATTGTGTGTTATCTTCGATATTGGAAAGCTTGATTCTTTCCAGGTCAAATTCTAGCCATGCTAGAGACCACCAGGTAGCGCACAGATTCCGTGACAGGAATTGGCTGGCGGTCAAGGATAGTAATAGGAGTGGATTCAAGTAGTTTGAGAGTGAATTGAACGAACAGACTTCATCGAGTTCATTGGCACATTCCATTTCTGACACTAGTTTCCCACGTCTGAATCGTAGCCTTTCCATTTTCAGCTTCAGACTGTACAGCCACATCTGCATAGTGAGCGAGAGTTAGTTGCTTCGATGCAGGGAACTCATTTGTGTTAACGAGATAGAGCAAAGGTTCCCACATTCCGTTCTTAGGAACTCATGATTGACTTACAACAGCCCCAATAGCGAACTAAATGCAGGATTTGCTTCTACCGCCAGCTGTCAGCAACTCTCGAAATGATTTCTTGTTTTAGGATTATTTTTGACGTATTGGTGCTAGTTTCAATCTTGTTTGACCTCATCATGGTGCGGGGTGTGGTGTGGAAAGTGCCACGGAGTTACCCGAGCCAGGGATCTCGGCGGGAGTGTTCCGTTGCATCATCACCCGCGTCCTCCGGGGCATCTATGTGAACTGGTGGTCATTTAATAGGGGAACTTCCTTCCAACTAACTCTCCCACTCCTAGGTACCATACTCAACTTCCAATATCCTGGAGCCATCGTTGGCTAGTCCTGGGCGATCTCCTAATTATATACATTAATTTATTTAGTTTCTTCTTTTAGTGCCCGCCTTTGAGGGGAGATTTTAAAAAAATGAATTTTCGGGTCAAAAGTATATTTATTACAAAACTCACTTAGACTGTTAAAGAGAACACAAATTTGCGTACAGGTGACCCACTTGTTCCTGGAGATGGGGCGACGTCATGCTTCATTTGAGCGACCCCCTCACCACGTGCCCATAGTTACTCCTTTTGGGAGATTCAGAGAGGAGAAAATTGGCCAGAACTGCCGATTTGACTACACAAACACCACCGGCCTCTCTTCAAACTTTCCTAATCTGTTTGAGTTGACGAATCACCAACTTTTCCTTCAAGTGCGAGGGAGGGTTCTTCCTCTGATTGATTTCAACGACGATGGGTCTGCGAAAACTTTACAAACCGAACTCAAGTTGCTGGACGATAAAGCACGGCTTTTCAAAAGGGCAAATTCGAGGGGCTTTGAAGGTGGCGCCTCTCACGGTGTCTTCCTGAAATAGCCCTAGGCGGATAATTATCACGCTGCGGAATATCCTGAGAGTTAGGTAATTTATCCGTCAAATGTTTTTCTGCCGTAATCCCGCAAAGTCAGGACGGTGAGTTTACTTTTCGGATATCAACGTTGGAAGGCAGATTTTAATTAGCTAGGAAAATAACCCTTTCCCACCTTTCTCGTTTTTTCTGACGCCAATACCTTCCTATCTCATTTAGGCGAAAAAATATTCTCTTCTCGAATGGGAGCATGTTAAATTCAGTTGAGGGAAATTGGATAACTATTATAAGAAATCACCCGTTCGACTTGGTTCCTCCTTACGGCAGTGATCGAGTGATACCATCGATTGGCATTAAATACTTCTGCGAAGATCAGTCACTGTAAGTAACAAGAGCGATATGAGGATACATCACAAAACGTTCATGTTTTAAAATTTTCAAAGATAATTTTGCGGTGAGGCTTCAGAAAATATTTTTTCATGTAACGGCAAGTGTGACTGAAAATCCGACAACTGTGATTTGCTAGAAGAAAAAATTCATGCCCTTATAATCATCGAAGGGAGCTGGAATTCGGAGTATGTAGCCTCTCTTAGTGTCTACAGGAAGTGGTATGAGAAAGTCAGAAACATTTAAGATAACTTCTCTCCTGCGCATTTTAGAGCCCTGAAATTGCCTACACAGCATCTTAGAGATCACTGGAATTCATCGCAATATTAATATTTTACATCGCAAATGAGAGCAATGACGATAACTTCTTTATTTCAGACCTCACAGTTTCGCCAAAATAAGTCAACGATCAGTAGCGATCAGTGCGTTCAATCATTATAAGCGAAGAAGTTCTGTTTGTGTAGCATGAGTGAATGGACGAATTGTCACAAAAAAGCTATCCGATTTTCAGCTATTCTTGACTTCAAAAGCCTCGAAAATACTCTACTCCTCCCCACGTACTCATAGATTACCCACTCGTAATCAATTACCCACCGTAAACAATTATTGTTTAAGGTACGATGAATTAGCGCGTCGCCGATCCCCAAAATACCATCTTTCGCCCATTTGTGGATCATTTTTAATTTCTGGAGTTGAACCCTAATACACGTTTTTTGACTCTATTTGAGTTTATTATTTTCAATAATGAACCTTTGGAATCGACCAAGAAAAAAACATTTTTAACCCCCCTCAAAATTTGTTGGTTTACGTTTCAAAATATGTAGAATCCAAAAATCGAAAACAAATTTGGCCGTCCGTCCGCCGTACGCGACTTTTGGTTTATTATTTTCAATAATAAGCCTTTGGAATCGAGCAAGAAAAAAAAAATTTAACCCCCCCTCAAAATTTGATGTTTTACGTTTCAAGGTACGTAGAATCCGAAAATCGAATAAAAAAATTTCCGTCCGTCCGCCGTACGCCGTACACCGTACGCCGTACGCGGCACTTTTCTTAGTTACCATGAACCGATTTCGATGAAATTTGGTATATGGGCTCCATTTGGGGTCTAGTTGTGCCGCGAAGCTTTTGGTTGATGTAGGTCACTTCTAAGGGGTGAAAATTAAGGGATGAAATTTTCAAGAGTGCCCTAGCTCGAAAACTCTCGGAATAAAGGTATCGTTTTTTCACTAATTTTAAATAGTACTGAATTTTAAAAAATGGTTGAGACCACCCGGAGCTCTGTAGGGCAAACCGTTCAGTCCCTACGAGTACTTGAAGGTTTTCCTTCGATAAAACAGAATCATGAGTGTGAATCGCAAAAGAGGTCTAATCTCCGTTGAAATTTTTGGTTTATTATTTTCAATAATAAGCCTTTGGAATCGAGCAAGAAAAAAACAATTTTAACCCCCCCTCAAAATTTGATGTTTTACGTTTCAAGGTACGTAGAATACGAAAATCGAATAAAAAAATTTCCGTCCGTCCGCCGTACGCCGTACGCCGTACGCCGTACGCGGCACTTTTCTTAGTTACCATGGACCGATTTCGATGAAATTTGGTATATGGGCTCCATTTGGGGTCTAGTTGTGCCGCGAAGCTTTTGGTTGATGTAGGTCACTTCTAAGGGGTGGAAATTAAGGGTTGAAATTTTCAAGAGTGCCCTAGCTCGAAAACTCTCGAAATAAAGGTATCGTTTTTTCACTAATTTTAAATAGTACTGAATTTTTAAAAATTTTTGAGACCACCCGGAGCTCTGTAGGGCAAACCGTTCGGTCCCTACGAGTACTTGAAGGTTTTCCTTCGATAAAACAGAATCATGAGTGTGAATCGCAAAAGAGGTCTAATCTCCGTTGAAATTTTTTCTGACTAAAATGCGATTGCTGTTCATTTCTTCGATTTGTATAGTTTTGCCTTCTGCGTAACCAGTAATCAAATTTCCATAATCAAAAGTCAATGGAGAATACTGAAGGCGCCTGAGTGGTCACTGATCAGCTGAGTGAGCTCCAAGGCCATTTCCTCTCCTGTTGAACGCAGGAACCTGAAATTTGAGAGGGCTGGTCAATTGAGAATGCTGAAGGCGCCTGAATGGTCACTGATCAGCTGAGTGAGCTCCAAGGTCATTTCCTCTCCTGTTGAACGCAGGAACCTGAAATTTGAGAGGGCGGGTCAAAGGAGAATGCTGAAGGCGCATGAGTGGTCACTGATCAGCTGAGTGAGCTCCAAGGCCATTTTCTCTCCTGTTGAACGCAGGAACCTGAAATTTGAGAGGGCGGGTCAATAGAGAATGCTGAAGGCGCCTGAGTGGTCACTGATCAGCTGAGTGAGCTCCAAGGCCATTTCCTCTCCTGTTGAACGCAGGAACCTGAAATTTGAGAGGGCGGGTCAATAGAGAATGCTGAAGGCGCCTGAGTGGTCACTGATCAGCTGAGTGAGCTCCAAGGCCATTTTCTCTCCTGTTGAACGCAGGAACCTGAAATTTGAGAGGGCGGGTCAATAGAGAATGCTGAAGGCGCCTGAGTGGTCACTGATCAGCTGAGTGAGCTCCTAGGCCATTTCCTCTCCTGTTGAACGCAGAAACCTGAAATTTGAGAGGCAGGGTCAAAGGAGAATGCTGAAGGCGCCTGAGTGGTCACTGATCAGCTGAGTGAGCTCCAAGGCCATTTCCTCTCCTGTTGAACGCAGGAACCTGAAATTTGAGAGGGCGGGTCAATGGAGAATGCTGAAGGCGCATGAGTGGTCACTGATCAGCTGAGTGAGCTCCAAGGCCATTTTCTCTCCTGTTGAACGCAGGAAGCTGAAATTTTAGAGGGAAGGTCAAGGGAGAAGGTGGTGGTAGGTGCTATTGATGGAGAACCAGTGATCTATACAGAAGGGTGATCTGTACAGAAAATAATAAACCTTTGAGCAATGATTTGCAGCGTTTTTCTGACTAAAATGCGATCGCTGTTCATTTCTTCGATTTGTATACAGTTTTGCCTTCTGCGTAACCAGTAATCAAATTTCCATAATCAAAAGTCAATGGAGAATACTGAAGGCGCCTGAGTGGTCACTGATCAGCTGAGTGAGCTCCAAGGCCATTTCCTCTCCTGTTGAACGCAGGAACCTGAAATTTGAGAGGGCGGGTCAATTGAGAATGCTGAAGGCGCCTGAGTGGTCACTGATCAGCTGAGTGAGCTCCAAGGCCATTTCCTCTCCTGTTGAACGCAGGAAGCTGAAATTTTAGAGGGCGGGTCAATGGAGATTGCTGAAGGTGCCTGAGTGGTCACTGATCAGCTGAGTGAGCTCCAAGGCCATTTTCTCTCCTGTTGAACGCATGAACCTGAAATTTGAGAGGCAGGGTCAATGGAGAATGCTGAAGGCGCCTGAGTGGTAACTGATCAGCTGAGTGAGCTCCAAGGCCATTTTCTCTCCTGTTGGACGCAGGAACCTGAAATTTGAGAGGGCGGGTCAATGGAGAATGCTGAAGGCGCCTGAGTGGTCACTGATCAGTTGAGTGAGCTCCAAGGCCATTTCCTCTCCTGTTGAACGCAGGAACCTGAAATTTTAGAGGCAGGGTCAAAGGAGAATGCTGAAGGCGCCTGAGTGGTAACTGATCAGCTGAGTGAGCTCCAAGGCCATTTCCTCTCCTGTTGAACGCAGGAACCTGAAATTTGAGAGGGCGGGTCAATGGAGAATGCTGAAGGCGCCTGAGTGGTCACTGATCAGCTGAGTGAGCTCCAAGGCCATTTCCTCTCCTGTTGAACGCAGGAAGCTGAAATTTTAGAGGGCGGGTCAATGGAGATTGCTGAAGGTGCCTGAGTGGTCACTGATCAGCTGAGTGAGCTCCAAGGCCATTTTCTCTCCTGTTGAACGCATGAACCTGAAATTTGAGAGGCAGGGTCAATGGAGATTGCTGAAGGCGCCTGAGTGGTAACTGATCAGCTGAGTGAGCTCCAAGGCCATTTCCTCTCCTGTTGGACGCAGGAACCTGAAATTTGAGAGGGCGGGTCAATGGAGAATGCTGAAGGCGCCTGAGTGGTCACTGATCAGTTGAGTGAGCTCCAAGGCCATTTCCTCTCCTGTTGAACGCAGGAACCTGAAATTTTAGAGGCAGGGTCAAAGGAGAATGCTGAAGGCGCCTGAGTGGTAACTGATCAGCTGAGTGAGCTCCAAGGCCATTTCCTCTCCTGTTGAACGCAGGAACCTGAAATTTGAGAGGGCGGGTCAATGGAGAATGCTGAAGGCGCCTGAGTGGTCACTGATCAGCTGAGTGAGCTCCAAGGCCATTTCCTCTCCTGTTGAACGCAGGAACCTGAAATTTGAGAGGCAGGGTCAAAGGAGAATGCTGAAGGCGCCTGAGTGGTAACTGATCAGCTGAGTGAGCTCCAAGGCCATTTCCTCTCCTGTTGAACGCAGGAAGCTGAAATTTGAGAGGGAAGGTCAAGGGAGAATACAGATGGTGGTAGGTGTTATCGATGGAGAACCAGTGATCTATACAGAAGGGTGATGTATACAGAAAATAATAAACCTTTGAGCAATGATTTGCAGCGTTTTTCCTCAGTCCCCATGGACCGATTTTGATGAAATTTGATGTATGGGCTCCATTTAGGGTCTAGTTGTGCCCCGAAGATTTTGGTTGATGTAGGTCACTTCTAAGGGTTGAAAAATAAGGGATGAAAATTTCAAAACGCCTTAGATAGAAAAAAATGCAATGTTAAGATAAGTACTATTTTTTCATTTTAAAATAGTATTGAATATTTAGAATCGAATGAGACTACCCAGAGCTCTGAAGGACAAACAGTTCGCTCCCTACGATAATTTAAGGGTTGGACTTACGATAAATCACAAACACGAGTGTGAATCGCAAAGGAGGCCTAATCTCTGTTGAAATTTCAGCGGACCAAAATGCGATCGTTGTTCGTTTCTTTGATTTGCACTAGTTTTAAGTCCTTAGCAATCAGTTTCAAATTTCCTCATGTAGGCACCCACAACTCTTTATTTCTTCACATTGAGAGTGAAGCGTTTATTTATCAGAATAAACTTGGTTGTGACGTAGGTACGTGGTAGGAAGGTAATGACAATGGCATAGCCGTGTTCTTTGCAGACGAGTGATCTATTCAGAAAAATAATTAACCTTTGTGTAATAATTTGCAGCGTTCTTATATATATTTTTTCTTCTTCAGTTTTGGCTGCTAGAGTTGTTTGAAATTTTCCGCTAACGAAGTCGTCAGGGCGCATTCGCCATCTATTTTATTTGAGAAAACCAATAAGAGCGTCCACTTAGCCAACAATTTACCACTCTCTCCCTAAACCCACTCATGATGTGACCCACTTACTAGTTTATCTACGCCCAATAGAAAGATTGATTATGAAAAAACTCATTTTTTAATGTATTTCGGCAGTTATTGTAAATAGAATATCTAGGCCCACCAACCCGCTATCCAACTATCTAAATACCTTCGGATATCGGAAAAAGTTGTTTTTAATACGAGATATTTCCAACGAGGTAAACCGCGGTTTAATTGGGGCCAAGACAAATAGTGTTGCGCAACAGTTGGATTACGCCCTTGGCATTTCGTACCAGTTCCGCTATCCTCCCTGTGTGATTTTACACGCTTAGCACTGATATGAGAACCACATGTAGTTGATGAATTTCAAACGCGGTTTCCCATTCACCGTCACTCAATAAATTGCTCAGATAATAACATTATCTGAGTCCGGATCAGATAATACTATTATAATAATATTATTATCCGTATATTATACGGATCCTCGTTCATAAGTGTCGACAGATTCATTCAATTACTGAAGAAGAGTGTAGGAAGTGTGATAAATGTAGATAACTATGGTGTTGGATTAAATCATTTCAATTTGACTATCAAAAAACATGAACATTAGGACACATATCACTGTAGTACTCGATTCATACATAACTTTCCTGATTTATTGCTCACTTCAAGTTCAAATACTTTCATTATTTTGATGTTTAGGATGTGAAAACTCGAAAAAACGTATAACTTTCCAACCCCGTCCAAAAACGCAGCTAATTATTACACCATGGTTTATTATTTTTCTGCATGGATCACCTGCCTGCGAAGAACGCGGCTTTTTCATAATTAGTACTATCATTATTATCACACACGGTGTACTATCAACTTTATTTTGACAGCAAAACATCGATATTCAAAATTAGTGGGTGCCCTCATTACAATTCATAACAAAATTTGGTTCATGGTTGCTAAGGAAGCACAACTGAGTGACTCAAAACTCTAACCAAAGAAATCACCACACGAGATTCAGCGAAGAAAGACAGTGCTAAGCGATGTGCCACACTTGAGGTCTACCTTCATCTCAATTGTGGCACAATCCCTGGGTTGCGCAGCGCAATTTTGTCATATTTGAATTCTACGCAAAAAGTTATGAAGAATGGCTGGTCAGATTTTTCTTTCGTACACATTTAGAGAAAACGGCGTAGTAACTTGGACCCCAATGTATTAACAATTTTTTGACAGTTTTTAATTTCTGAAATTGTGCCTATATCAGGAATTTCATGCTGAATCCGAATGTACCTCATATTACTATGAATATGATGGTATTATCTCTGTATCTCTATGACCCTAAAAACGCGTTTTTGGCCTATTTTTCGAAATTTTAACCCTCTACTGTTATCCAAAATTCATGGCTAACGAACTCATCCTTTCGTTTGTTTTATGAGCAGTTCGGCAAAAACTTGAAATTTTTGCAAAACTTGCCTACTAAGTTGTTGTCCGGAGAGACACATATTTGTATATAAATGTAAATTTATCGCTATGTATAATGTTTGAAAGACTTCAGGAATTATTTTCAAATTTTCCAAAACGGATTTCTGTAAAAAAAAAATTTTACAAAAAAAGATTAGAAATTTTTTTTTTTTTTTTTTTAAGATTTAAAAAAAAGTCCATACTAAAATTTTTGAGTACCTTCATTGCGGTAGCTTCATTTTCATTGAAAATTCGCTAAAAAGCGTTTAAAGACATATTTTAGGTGTCTTGGTGAGAATGCTAGAACTAAGGAGGCCAGCTACTGGGACTCTTTGACTCATAGGTTTGTCGGTGACTGGAGGCTCCTGTTGCCGGGTGAACGGTCCGCGGAATGCGAAGGTCCTCTCAAGGCAGTCCCCGCGACCCGCCAGCGATCCCTCGCCCGCCAGTGATCAACACTGGTGATGTTCGCCACCAATTTACTTTTGTTCGAGCTCCGGCCATAAGGTCGACAATGGTTTCATTTCCCTTTCTCCGTTCTAATCGCCGCCTCTCAACGGAGGAAGTTGTAAAGATAATTGAGGGGGAAACCTCGTGGGTACTGGTTCCAGGGTTGCTCGTTGCTTTAGGAACATGGTAATTACAATTAGCTATGAGCAGAGGATCCCAGCTGGAAAACCGAGAGACTGGAACGATTTCTGGTCCACAAATTTGCGATCGTTTTAACGAAAAAGCTGACAAATAGTCAAAAAGTGATTGAAAACGCCAAATTTTCTAAACCTAATAATGTCTCGCCATTACAAACCACCTCGACAGCTATTGGATAGACCCTTCCTTGCTAAGTAATAAAAGAACACAATCGATGAAATTGCCGTACTGCCTTTTGTTTCAAGTTGGACGTGTACATCAAACTATTTGGTTGGTGTAATAAGATTCAAATGGAGGGATGGTACGGTAGAGGAGTAACACTGATGGATTGATGACTGATGGGTTGATTTGACTGTTGGATTTGTGTTTTAACTGGTTGGTGTACAATTATTTAAGTGAGTATGATAGAGGAGTTATCCTGATGTAATTCTTTATGTGAATTGGATTTTCACGATCAGGTTGATTGTTTTTTGAATTGAAACTTACTACTACCAAAATTGTAGAAAAACTTTGCAAATCGTGTTGTTTTTCCCTTTAAAAGTACCTACCAACCATATTATCGCGCAGGGTTTACAGTCTCCAAGTTTATTTTGACGGAAAGTTCCTACCAGCTAAACATCGGAAGCACAAGTGAGTGACTTGAAATTCTATTCGAAGATACAGAAAAAGATCGCTGAAATAATGAAAGTTGGCTCACATGCGTCAGCGAACGTTCATGTGTGATTCACACTCGCGTTTCTGACTAATAATTCGTTCAAAACAGAGTAACTGAAATAACATTCGAGTAATCAAGTAACTTCAAAGGACCTGGGGCATATTGTACTGGCCTGGCTGGCGTCCACTGTTCTAATAAATTTTTACAATTAATCCCGGTTAAATTTTTTAAATTGCTTTTAATCATATTTGGTTTTCTGAGTGGTATTATTCATTCCAAGACTTTGAAACTCTGTATTAAATTTATTGAAATACTTCATGAAAATTCACAAATTGGGTAATTAATTCTCCTCATTAGGCAAACGGTTGGTCCCACAAAGCTCTGGATGGTGTCAAAAAATTCTTTAAAATCATCGAATCATCCATACAATCGGGTTATGGATACGAGGAAGCTATGTGCCACAGCCATTTGGCAAAGTTGGTGCCTGATGCTTCACAATAAAGAGTAGGTGATTATTGGTTACAGTAAGCAGACAGGCCTTCATCCATCCTCCATCTTGCAGGCCTTCTGCTTCGTCTCTGCGTGCCCCAATCCCGGCCACCCCCTAAACCCGGCCGCATCCCTCCACCACCCCCTTTTCCAGGCCACCCCACTTAGATTCCAGTCCCTTCTAATTTCCATAGCGTTGATTGATGATCAAACTCACCGACGGAAGCGCCTCCTAGATTTGATCCCCAGAGCCTCGACATCAATCACTTGCGCGGTTGGATGAAACCTCGTTGCGATCACGAATTTCTTTTGTCGGGTTGTAAACTCAAAACAACCTTCCACTGATGTAACCCAACGGTTCCCTCTCATATTACCATCCTCTCATATTAGTGCATCCTTTCACTTCTGTTCTTCAGAACGACTTCTAATTTTGAGGAACACAAGTATTTTATAAAGAACAAATTTGAATGCGGCAAACAAAACCTTAAATTCTCAGTTTATCGAAAAAACGGTCGCATTTCCAAGTGCACGTGAACTACAAATTCTAAAATACACACGTGGTCAAATACTGGTGCCTCTCCGACAAACGCTTACCCGTCTCCCCCACTCGTGGGTCCCACAGAAAAATTTTTGTTTGTGCAATAAAATTAACTAAAAAGTTGAAAATAAATTATGTACCTCTAATAAGAAATAAAACACTTTATAAAGATAACACTTTATCTTAATTCCAATTTCATAAATAAAAGCGTGCTACATTGTGATAGCTAGAGAAAAACGCTGCAGATTATTACACAATGGTTTACTATTTTTTATTTTTCTATATAGATCACTCGTCTACAAAATCATCAACCATCCAATATGAAGAAAAACATCGATCGCATTTCGGTCAGCTAAATTTGAACGGAGATTAGGCCTCTTTTGCGATTCACACTCGTGTTTCTGATTTATCGTACGTTCAAACTTTAAATTCTCGTAGTGAGCGAACGGTTTGTCCTACAGAGCTCCGGGTGGTCTCAAAAAATTCTAAAAATCCTATAGAATCTTAAACTGAAGGAAAAACAATACCTTTATATCGAAATTTTTTGAGTTAGGGCGTTTTCAAAATTTCAAAATTGATTTTGGAACCCTTAGAAGTGACCCACATCAACCAAAATCTTCGGGGCACAACTAGACCCCAAATGGAGCCTGCATACCAAATTTCATCAAAATCGGTCAATGCTAAGTGGCAAAAGTGCCGCAGACGGCGGACGGACGGCCAAATTTTTATTCGATTTTTGGATTCTACATACCTTGAAACGTAAACCATCAAATTTTGAGGGGGTGTTAACATTTTTTTTTCTTGGTCGATTCCAAAGGTTCATTATTGAAAATAATAAACCAAAAGTAGATGCTAAATGTAACACGCTTTTATTTATAAAATTAGGATTACGATAAAGAGTTATCTTTATAAAAAGTTTCATTTCTTACTCAAGGTAATTTATTTTAAACTGTTTAGTTCATTTTATTAACAAAAAATAATAGCTTGTTTTTAAAAGAGGTTTTTTTTAATGTTTAATTTATGACTAAAAAATGAAGGATGGTTCCCTACGAATTGGAAGATGGTACCAGAAAGTGAATGATATTGCATCGTCATACGATTTCTACATGCATGCAAAATTTCAATTCAACAGGAAACCGGGAAGTGGATCAAATTTAACTTGCAAGATTTCATCAATGACAGACAGACAACGGGACCGGTGAAACTAAAGATAAAAAAACCTGTAAAATAGGCACTTGGACGGGAGAAGGGGTAGAATGAATTGATGAGCGAATTTTCAAAGACATCTTCAAAGCTATGGTTAAGAAAATCGAAATATTAACATCTTGAGAGTAGTCGTCCTTGTGGGTGTGGCACATAGCACGAATCCTTAAAATTATACATCAACCTCTTGCTTAACGAAAAAAGAGAGAAAAACACTTTATTGAACATTTTAGAGGGAATAAAGGTGAACATTAACCTCTTGGTTAAATATTTTTTTATTATATATTATGAATATATAATTTTTCATTTTTAGAAATTGTACCAATATCAGGGATGAATTTATATATAGGTACCGTATTTATGTTACTATGACCATGATGGTAATACCCATTAAAATAACATAAAAACACGTTTTTGTGGCCCCTGGACCACCCCTTAGTGTTGTCCAAAATTCCTGGCAAACGCACTCGTCTTTTCGTTTGTTATAACATTTTGGCAAAATCTTGAAATTGATGCGAAACAATTGGGTACTCAAGTTATCGCCCCGAGCGACACACACATAATATGTGTACCTACTTCACAATCAAGTTTATTTGGAAGAAATAAAAACTTCGGTCACATAAAATTCGAACGAAGATTAGGCCTCTTTTGCGATCTACACTCTTGTTTCTGATTTATCGTAAGTTCAACCCTCAAGTTCCTGTAGGGGGCGAACGGTTGGTCCTACAGAGCTTCGGTTGGTCTCGATCGTTTCTAAAATTTCAATACTATTTTAAATTGGTGAAAAAACAATACATTTATTTCGAGATTTTTCGAGCTAGAGCACTTTTGAAAATTGCAACCCTCATTTTTCACCCCTTAGAAGTGATGGAAATCTACAAAAAGCTTCGGGTGCTACTAGACCCCAAATGGAGCCCATATATACTAAATTCAATCAAAATCGGTCCATGGGAACTAAGAAAAGTGCCGACGGACGGCCAAATTTGTATTCGATTTTTGGATTGTACGTACCCTGAAGCGTGAACCAATAAATTTTGAGGGGGGGTTAAAACTTTTCTTCTTGGTCGATTCCAAAGGTTCATTATTGAAAACAATAAACCAAAAGGACCTTCCATCCTCAGTAGCGCCTAGGCCTTGGAAATTTGAGTAGATTCTGGCTTTTACCTTGGAAAATGTATGTTTTGAGGATTTTACGTTTACTCCAACGATGATACTTCTTTCGATCTGCTGGGCGTGAGTTTTATTGGGGGCACACCTTGAGCCTAAACAGCTCATTCGTGAAAATTATGTAACAACGTATCTTTCATGCCGGAGCACGGAAGTCCATTTCGAATTGCAACGTGAAGTTTTTATATCAGAGCCATAAATAAATTTCCGAGTACATCGTTTCCCAATGCCAAGTTATATTTTGTTACGTAGATGATACCTTCTACTATCCCCATTAATTTCCCAATTTAAAAGCAATTCACTTGCCTCACTTCAAGTATTTCTTGTCTCAGAATGACTTCTCTACTCTACAGCTCTCATCAGCTGATTTTCCGCCTCGCCATGTTCTGCCCTTCTCCATCTGTTCAGTAGTTCAGTTGATCAATGATCAGTTTCAACATAGATTTCGATTTTTCCCCTTTCCCTAAAAGGCCTGACCTTACATTTCGGTTTTGAACTTTTGATCGTTCGTTTGTGCAGTTTCCATCATTCGCATTGATCGTTTCGTAGATTGAGTCGTTTCCAGGCATTTCCTGAACGCGATTGTGGAATATCGTAGTTTGACCGCGTGATTCGTTTCCCCAACTACTCTGTTAGTAATCAAAACCTCGTTAGTGAGTGTGTCACCTTGAAAGTGTTCAAAAATTATCCTTTTCAAATTCCGGGAGATTTATCTTCCGGTTCGATTGTGATTTAGTCGGTACGATTGTCGAACTTTTGGACGGTATCAGAGTGTGCATGATAGGAGCACCTGCTTCCAAGAACTTGCTCCGAGGTAAAGCTTCATCACTTCTTACCAGCTATCACTGCTTTGTTAGGTACTCTCCCCTCGGGGTACGTCTTAAAGGAGTAACGTAGAGTTTTCATTCTCCCTACGAATGCCCTGGGACCATGGTATAAACTTTACATTGTAGGAAGTCACGTAGTAGACAAGTAATAAGTATGTAAGTAGGAACTTACCTTCTTGTTGATTCATACCTACAGGGACCACTTTTTCAACTTACTATATCATTTTTACATCTGTGGATTGGGTTCAGTAGACAATTTTGCACCACTTCTGTTCGTTAAAGCGATATTCCAGGGAACATAAGTAGAAATATTGCTCTTGGTTTGACAATCTTACAATTTATGTCACTTATATCGTCATTCGTTCGGGTGTCATTCTAGTTGTATCGGGATTTTGTTATGCCAAACAGGGAAATTTCGTAACCCTAACTCAACTTGGTTCTAATAACTGCCTACCTGGAAATTTTGTCAATAAGAAGAGTTCTTTGTAATCTGAACTGTTTTACTAATGAAAAAAAAAGTGTGCAAAAAGTGTCTTGTAAATATAGCAAAATAAGTCGAAAAAGTTAGTAACTATCGAATGCATCCTACTAGATATCGAAGGGATCGGAAAGGGTCTATCAAATTAATTAGTCATCGTTCCCAGTCCCTTGGATTCAACTGAGTACCCTGCTAAGTCCTCTATTATAGGTATGACTTTGAATGTCTTCCTTGTTGCTGCTTTGAACTAGTAGCAACAAGGTAGCTCTTAACGTGGTAGGACTGGCGTAATTTTTTATACGAGATGTTTAGATCGGGAGTCTTAATTTCTAATGTTGAGCTTATTTGATTAAATAGTTAATCATACAATCATGAGTAGAGACAAATTCAAAAATGGTGTCTGTTTGGGTTGAGTTAATTTCTCTACGGTAGATGGTCGAAATGGGTGTTTCAAAAGTCGTTTTACCCTGGTTGGGAAATTGGTCCGATTTGAGTGGGTAGCCGTCACCATTTTGGACCAGTTTAATCCCCACTGCATAGAGGCCATAAGTTAAATGGTCCACATTGGGATACCTAGATACCTTTAGAACCATATTGGGGAACTATTCCAAAAACGGCGTTACTCTAATCAATTCAACGAATCAATCATAATATGGTTCTATGATATATCAGATATTTGTTATTTTATAACTGTGATATAACAGAACTAAAATACCTCTCAACAGTGATGTATAGTCTCTGTGAACTATAGTTTGAAGCCAAATACCTTCACTAACGCCCTCTCGGTTAAAATAGTTTAGTTCAGGGAACTAATCCAGCAAGGCGCACTTTCCTGTATCAGACGAGGTACAGTGATGTTGATGAATTTATTACATTTTTATTTTCACAGTTAATACGCTATTCAGTTCGTGGTTGCATGAAATACAGTCACGTTACGGGTTTAACGTCCCCTATCTATGCATTTGGTTCAGTATGCCAGGACTATTTTGTTCAGTTAATCACTTCGTGGTTCCTGACCTACCCCCATTTGTCTGCATGGTGGCACTCTGTCGTTCTCTATCGCTATTCCGTTCCCCTAGAACCATCACTATTCAAACCAACGGACAGTTACCTGTTCCTACTCCTGAGGGTCCTGAATGATTCATGGAAGAAACCTCTGGGCTACTTAGCTCTGTAGTTGACTGGATTTACAGCTACGAAGCGTCATTTCAGCCATAGTTTCACCCATCCACGATATTATAACACATTTTTCGAGATTTTTCACTGGTTGTTAACTTAATCTTCCATAGGGAAACGCGTCAATGACCTTTACATCCATAGGATCAATTTTAGAGCGATTCAAGTTCATCATATTCCATACAATGTGCTCTTATTTTGGACCAAAATGATGTATTTGGCCTTCTCAATCTATTTTTCCCCAAAACAAGTTAATTTTGTCAATACTCGTTCTAATTATATTTTCCTTTTGTTTCAGGTAAGTGGATACGTGTGTGCCAACGTGTTACATCAAAAAGATATCTGCTGTGATTGCTTCAACAACCTTATTGTAAGCAATCAACTTATCATCATTTTTCATTCAATACCTACCATAAAAATTCATTGACATTTCCTGCCGTTTTCTCTTACTTTTATGTTTTCAAGCCCACGAGGTTTTCTGTCAGGAATTTGAAAGAGCCAAAATTTGTGTAGTAGGGTATTTATAATTCCCCACTAGACTGTTTGTGATGATTATCACCTAGTTCAGTCAGGTTCCAACATTTCAATTTGGTTTTAAACTTCTCAAGATTCCAACAATAGGTTCTATCGTTGTCTAAGAAGAACTATTGTTACTTATTTTATTACTTCAATGACAATATTAGTATATTGTTCTTCTTAAAGTGTGTTTGGGATTTTCCTGGTAGTCAGGAAAAATTCCATGTACGAGTGGATATGGGTTGGCTCTGTTCTCATCGTGATTGACTGTCGGAACATGCTTATTTCTGACAAATGGATCACCTATAACTGATATTCCATCGCTATATGCGCCTGCACGATGTTAAAGACACTCGTATTTTCAATTCCAACTGCGAAGACTTTCTTTGCAAGTGTGACAAGGCGTCGCATTATTCAGCGAGCCTGACGGAAGGCGGCACATTGTCGACAGAACGATCCAGTTCAAAGTGACAACCTAGAATATAACTCAGGGTTTAACAAGAATAGAAAATACTCCAATTTATTACTGAAAGGTTTATTACGGTGTGGTTAATCTACAGAAACCACTTATCCGATTGTCGATAGGTATTCCCATAACGGATAAGTGAAGAAGCTTATCATCGTAACATGAAATTCGATTCGTTATAAATGAAAATTAATGCATTAGATTATACTTTCGTTTAAACGGAGATACCTATGCCCTTCAAAAACATGAATTCATGGTCTTTTCTTACGAGGAGCGGATCCATTCCGTATGAAACTGTTCCCTCAATTTTCAAAATAATTGAAAAAGTCATTATTCTCATTCTTATTTTACTACTCTGAGCGTGGAAAATTATTTCATCCTCTATTTTCTTTACTGCAGAATAGACCAACAGTAAAATTCAAAATAGGACCAGAAGAGGAAAATAAATACGGAGGAAGAAACACCAACAGTTCATAACTTCATGAATGTTTATATACCAGCGTACCTACATATTAAAAACCACACGTTTCCCTATAGGCGTAGTTACACGATTCTCCGAAGAGAAGCCTTCCTGAAACACCAATCAATTTGTGGCTGGAGGGTCCAATTTCCTCTGTTGAGCTCACTTTGAGGAAATTACTACGCCAACGGCTCTAAAGAAATCCACCTCCGAAACCCTAACAATGCCGCAACTAGGCGCGTAGGTGTTCAAATATCTGATGCCTACACGCCGTGGAAGGGTGATGAGAATATGAACCGTTGGGCCGTTTAGGACTCTCATTTATTTGAAAATGATAGAACATGATTTAGGTGGAGGAAGTATGTTTGACACCCCGCAGAGGAGCAGAATCAAGAGGCATCCGATGGGTCTTGAAACACTCACATCAATCAAACCGTGATAACAGTATATTGTTACAGCTTGAGTGAACATTTAAAGGTAGTCGTAAAACATCTGCTAAGTATGCTTCCACACTAAATGTGAGGCGGAAAGCGAAAAGGGACCTCTTGTCGGCAAAGCTGATTTCGAGGAGAAGGCTAAACATATTGTTTAGTAATGCATGCATTCCAGGGGACGTCCCATTGGATAAGTATTGGATCAGTTTAACCAGTTGGTAAGCAATAAAACTGTTTCACTCGATGTAATTTATCTATTACTTTAGGCAAGAAATACTGACCCCCCCCCCCCCCCCCCCACCAACACCACCATTATCCACCTTAACATTTCTAGCGGCATGCGAGCCTCGAATCTGAAGAGCATTTTAAAATCCACTATCTACGATACCAAACACGCGAATTCGAGTTCACCCCCCCCCCCCCATCACCACCACCACCACCAATGGTACCAGTCTGGCACCAAAGCGGAAATACGTCGTAACATTGAACTTTCATCTGTTAGTTTTAGTAGGCAGTCCGTCGAAGTTAACATCCGTATTCAAGGTGAAACACAAAAAAAAAACCCACGAAATATGCGATTTATGGTGTCCTGGCACCATGGTGGCACCACTATTAGTTCCATGGCGGTACAGAGAATAATTCATGAAAATTCCGGAGGTATAATGAGAATTTTTCCTCAATTTCAAAGCTTGGGTGCAATTAGTAAGCAGTAAAGGAACCGGAATATTGAAAACGCTGCAAATTATTACACAATGGTTTATTATTTTTCTATATAATCGTCTATAAAGCCACCAACCATCCACCATGAAGAAAAACATCGATGGCATTTCGGTCAGCTTTAATTTGAACGGAGATTAGGCCTCTTTTGCGATTCACACTCGTGTTTCTGATTTGTCGTACGTTTATTATTTTTATGGATTATTATTTTAATGGTTTATTATTTTTCTATATAATCGTCTATAAAGCCACCAACCATCCAACATGAAGAAAAATACTTTGAAAATGTCACCCCACGCATATTTAAGCAAAAACCTCTTTTTTGGCTGGTTATTTGCCCATAACTTCTATACGAATTGAGCGATCGGAATAGTTCGACGTTAGGACCAACTAGACCCCAAATGGAGTCTATGTGCGAAAGAACGGGTTTTTTAGACCGATTCTAAGGCCTTTTATGGCCCGGACGGCGAACGGCGGACGGCGGACGGACATTGCAAATTTGGATTCTACGCACCTTGAAACGTAAAGTGACAAAGTTTGAGGGGGGGTTATAAAATTTTTTTGCGATACGATCACATAGGCTTATTGTTGGAAATAATAAACCAAAAATCGGATATTTTGTGAATATTATCCCCCCACTCACCCCCTCCTCTTGCGAATTTTGGTACTCTGGTGAAATCATGTACAACTCGGAAGTTATTTGAGTCAAACAAAAAAAGAAACACGCAAATCGGTTGGAAATTGAGGCCTGGGCAGTGTTTACAAGATTATACCCGCAAACGTACGTTTTTTAAGCAATAACCCCCCCTTTCCCCCCCCCTAAAAAGCAAAATTCAAAATTCCGGCACCGTAGTGCACAACTAGATAGTATTCCGCGTCGAACAAAAAAAGAACCACGAAAATCGGTTGAGAACTAAGGCCTGGGCAGAGTACACAAGGTTATGCCCAAAAACGCACGTTTTTCGAGCATTAACCCCCCCTTTCCCCCCCTTAAAAGGCAAAATTCGAAATTCCGGCGACGTAGTACACAACTAGATAGTTTCCCGCGACGAACAAAAAAAGAACCACGAAAATCGGTTGAGAACTAAGGCCTGTGCAGAGTACACAAGATTTTGTTACACACACACACACACACAGACATACACCTATGGTTTTTTTTCGCGGATTTGGATTCAGAATGGTCTAAAACGGATTACTGTGTGGTTATTTTTTTTCCTGTTGAGTGTTGTCTTCCTTCACCCCAGATCGATCGCATAAGGACGCCCAAGTCTTACTGTGGGAGAAGGTCGAAAGTATCGATTTTTCACTTTCTATTGATTGTTAATCCTTGGACCCTCTAGAACCCATGTTTATAGGCCTGAAAGATCGAATCGAATCAAAAGTAACCTAAATAAGAAAATATCGATTTAAGAATCTAAGAATTTAAGGCATTTTGAAGTTTATGGTCGTTTTTCTCAAAATCCATTTTTTCTGTTATAAAACACTGAAATGCTGCAGCTTCGTCATTTTTTGAACTACAAGGATACTTTTGGTCTTAAATTCTTCATAAATCTATACAGATCGAGAAAATAGCAATAACTCCATTTCGACGAACGCCGACAAGAGGTCCCTTTTCGCTTTCCACCTCACAAATATCATACTAAGGATCTCAACCAGTCATTCGTACTCAGCACTCCCAGTTAGCTTTCATGAAATTTCACCTTCGTGAGATCTATAGTGTTATGAAAATAAAATAATAATTTTATTAAAATTATTATTTAAAATTAATATTTGAATTTTATAAATTATTGAAATTATAATTGTAATTAATTATTTAGTCAGCTATCTTCTTATTTAGTTGCTCTTGTACTGAACAGCCCCTGCTGTATTAAATATGTCTGCCGCTGTACCCTCATGTTAAACTTATGTAAATTGTCTTCTCTTGATTATAACTATATTGTTCAATTGAACTTCAGTCGTCCTCTTTTATTCTATCACCACGACATATAACATGGTGTCAGAAGTGTCAAGTGATTCTTTCAACAGTTTAATTTCTGGATGAAAAAGGATTCAGGAGTCGCCGAGTCCGACGCCAGCAACAGCGAATCAGGTGAGTCCGACCACTCGGATTCCGATTCTTCCGTAAACGTCGTCAAAATGTCTAAAACCAATATAAATCTAGCACCAAATATTGGTATTTTAGACATCGAAGGCCAGACTAGTACGAATCTAGCTCTAAAATGGAAAAACTGGGTGACACAATTTAACCTCTACCTAGTTGCAGCTGGTTTAGAAGAGGAGTCAGACAAAAGGAAAGTTGCTCTCTTGTTGTCCCTAATTGGTCCCCAGGGAATGGTGATATTTCAATCATTTGGTGATGATTCTGAAAAAATAAAGTTCGCGCAACTTCTAACAAAGTTTGAGGCCCACTTTACGCCAAAAAAGAATATCACGATCGAGCGCCATAACTTTCTAACTCGTCGGCAGGCAGATCAGGAATCGATCGATGACTTTGTAACTGATCTTAAAAACCTAAGTTCGACCTGCGAATTGGGTGAATTAAAAAATAGTCTGACAAAAGATGTTTTAATTTGTGGCCTTAATAAGTCAAATTATAAAATGAAAGAGAGATTACTCCAGGAGGATGAATTGACCTTGGACAGAGCTATTCAGATCTGCAAGAGCCTAGAGCTGACCCATCAACAAGCTCAATCACTACAAAAACAGGCGGATGGGGAGACTATACACAAAGTCTTTCACAGATCTAGGTCTAATACTCGTAATCCTGCTACAATTTCCGGGAATGATCAACATACGAACACGATGAGACAGGGCTACATTCACTCGAAACGCAGCCGATCCCGATCAACATCCAGACCAGCGGAATGGAACAACAGTCGCCAATACACCGGTCAGTCTGCATCCCAACAGCGAGGGATATGTACCCGGTGCGGTCAAATTCATCGCGTAAAATGCCCAGCAGTCGGTCAGCAGTGTTCCTCGTGCGGTAAATTGAATCATTTCAGTAAAATGTGTCGGCTGAAATCAGTTCGGAGTTCCAACGCGAGTAATCCCGATAGAAATGTAAACGCGGTAGTCATCAGTGATCGCGATTATTTTGTTTGCCATGTCGAGTCAGGCCGTCATACGAATAACGAAGAAGGATGGTATGTCGAAATATTCATAAATAATTCCTGTGTTCGAGCCCAACTTGATACTGGAGCTCAAGTCAACTGCATGTCAATGAATCAAATTGTCGATCTAAATGTTGTCAAATCAGTTAGTCCTTCTGATAAAAAGTTGAGCTCTTATGGTGGTACGACACTTAAAAATGTAGGTCACTGTGTGTTGCCATGTACCATCAAGGGGAAAACGTAAGATATCATGTTTAACGTAATCGATGAAAATGTACCAACCATTTTAGGTCTAAAAACATGCAAAGAATTGGGTTTAGTTGAGAGAATTCAGAGCATAATGTCGTCTCGTAATAATAATTTGAGCTACAGTCAGCTAAAAAACATGTACAAAGACGTATTCGAAGGATTGGGTTGCTTACCTACTGTCTGCAAACTAACATTAAAACCAGATGCCCAACCAATTATTGATCCTCCTAGGCGTTTACCATTCAAACTATATAACCGTGTTCAGTCAGAATTAAAACGAATGGAAAACGACGGGGTAGTTGCCAAAGTCACTGAACCAACCGAATGGGTGAGTTCTATGGTAATTACCGAACGTAAGTCAGGAGCTCTTCGAATCTGTCTGGATCCGAAAAATTTAAATTTAAATTTAATGAGATCGCACTACCAATTACCGACTATTGATGTCATAAGAGCACAGTTAAATGGATCTAGTATATTTTCTGCACTAGACGCAAGTTCTGGTTTCTGGAATGTTCCGATGGACCCAGAGAGTTCCAAATTGTTAGTTTTTGGGACACCATTTGGCCGATTCAAATTTTTGCGCTTACCTTTTGGCATATCTGTGGCTCCAGAAATCTTTCACCGGATTATGACTGAAAGTTTCGGTGATTTGGAAGGAGTATGTATTTACCAAGATGATTTGCTAGTTCATGCGCAAAATGAATATGATCATTATCATAGATTAAAATCAGTCTTGGACAGAGCTCGTCAGTTGAATATAAAATTCAATTCTAGTAAATGTAAGTTTGGTCAAAGTCAGATTAGGTATATGGGTCATTTGTTTTCAAAAGAAGGTATGAAAGCTGATCCTGGTCGAATCGAAGCCATTTGTGCCATGCCAACCCCAAATGACAAAAAATCTCTTCATAGATTCATTGGGCTAGTCACTTATTTGTCCAGCTTTATTCCAAATTTTTCTCAAGAGTCGTCCATCTTGAATAATTTAATAAAGAAAGATGTTCCATGGAACTGGGAAGAACATCATCAAAAAGCATTTGATAGGCTTAAAAAAGTAATCACTGAAGCACCAGTATTAGCACATTTTGAGGTAAATTCGCCCATAGTTTTGTCTGTCGATGCATCAAAATTCGCCGTAGGCGCAGTGATTTTACAAAATAATAAACCAGTAGAATATGCGTCCAAAACACTTACAGCTTGTCAACAGGGCTATGCCCAAATAGAAAAGGAGTTATTCGCAGTTTTGGTAGGTTGTACCAAATTTAGGCAGTACATCTATGGTCAGACATTCACGGTCGAAACAGATCACTCTCCTTTAGTCACAATTTGTAAACGGAATTTAGCAAATGTTCCAAGCAGACTCCAAAGAATGCTTTTACAGCTACAAGCATATAATTTTCAAGTGGTATATAAGCCCGGTAAACATATGTATATAGCGGACACACTTTCTCGTGCGCCATTACCAGAAACAGACGACAGCCTAGACGAAGAAATTTCGGTACATGTAAATTTAGTTCGCAGCTCTCTTGCAGTGTCACCTCAAACACTATCAGAAATTCGAGAATTTAGTAAAAGTGATGAGGTACATGAAATTCTAAAGGGCTATTCCAAAAATGGATGGCCTCGTTCTAAATCTCAAGTCGATAATCCTGCTAAGCCATACTGGAATTTCCGTGCAGAAATTAACATAATTGATGATCTGGTATTTCGTAATAATAGTATAATAATCCCTGAAAAATTGAGGAAATCTATATTAAAAAAGGTTCACTCTGGTCATATGGGAATTGAACGAACAAAATCGTTGGTACGAGGTGTTCTATTTTGGCCACAAATGTCGGTTGACATAAAAAATTTAATTGAAAGCTGTCAAACCTGCATGAAGTTTCGTCCTAATCATGCCGATGAACCCCTACAATCACATGAGATGCCTACTTTACCATGGCAGAAAGTGGGTGCTGATTTTCTTGATTTTAATAATGTCAAATATTTGGTTATCACTGACTATTACTCCAAATATATAGATGTTTGCCAAGTCAATTCCACAAAAGCTAGTTACGTGATTTCAAACTTAAAATCTGTGTTTTCTCGATTCGGAATTCCATCACAGTTAGTTACTGATGGTGGACCGCCTTTCCAATCAAAGGAATTTAAAGAATTTGCACGTCAATGGGAAATTCAACATGTAATAACAAGTCCTTATATGAGTAGGTCTAATGGAATGGCTGAAAGTGGTGTCAAAATTGTTGGTAGTATTCTTAAAAAATGTCAGGATTCAGGTTCTGATCCTTATCTCGCTCTATTGCATTACAAAAACGCACCAAAAGGTGAAATGGCATCTCCAGCGCAATTGTTAATGTCTCGACGCCTGCGTTGCACATTACCTATTAACAATGATCTTTTGAAACCGAAGGTCATTAACTTTAGAAATCATATGTCTTTAGCCTTAAATAAACAAAATAAGTCTAAGAAATACTTTGATAAAAAATGTCATGTTATGTCAACACTGCAATCAGGGGACAATGTACACTATAAGCTAAAACCAAACGGTCATTGGATTCCAGGTGGTACTATTGTTAAGTCAGCAGGTATTAGATCCTATTTAATTCGAAATCAAGACGGTACGGAGTACATAAGAAACAGGAAATTTATACTAAAAAATCCGATGCCAATATTGAGAGAATCCCCACGTAAGAGCTTTGTAGATTCATATGTAACTTCAGAAAAGCCAAGGGAAAATAATACTCTGCAACTTAGTCCATCCCATTCAAGTATTGATAAAAGTTCACCGAACAGTACTATCATTCCACCAAGTAGTACTTCGAAAACTCTTGAAAGTAATATAGTTACGAACCCAGTGCGTTCTAGTAACAGAACAGTTAAGCCTGTTAAGCGTTTTTCATTTTCTGAATTTGAAAAACCTAAACCAAACAAATAGGCTCTATAGTTTATTGCAGTAAAGTAAAAAACTAAAGAAAGAGCATGTTATGAAAATAAAATAATAATTTTATTAAAATTATTATTTAAAATTAATATTTGAATTTTATAAATTATTGAAATTATAATTGTAATTAATTATTTAGTCAGCTATCTTCTTATTTAGTTGCTCTTGTACTGAACAGCCCCTGCTGTATTAAATATGTCTGCCGCTGTACCCTCATGTTAAACTTATGTAAATTGTCTTCTCTTGATTATAACTATATTGTTCAATTGAACTTCAGTCGTCCTCTTTTATTCTATCACCACGACATATAACATATAGGACGGTATTTAGCTCATTACGTTGACGAAGGAAGGTGTTCACCTTGTGTCTCGACCTCAGCAGTACCTGCCAGGCTCCTAAAATGTCATCTGGTCTCTAACATCACCTACAAGTCTAGTGAAATTACGGTAACCAAATTCAGTTCAGTGTTTGAAAGAAAGTAAACGATTCCCCTGATTACAGCTACGAAGATGTGTCGCGTTGCGGAATAAGAAGTAGATAATCAGGAATCCAAGTTGGATTCCTGACCCGATATGCAAGAAATCCAGCGGTATCAACGTCAACAAACAACAAGATTGTTTTTGGAGTTACATGGCGTAAACACAGAAGACAACTATCGATTTTTAATAATACAAAGATAATTATGTAGATTGTATGCTGAATCAGAACTTGTGGCTCTGCAGTCTGTCGTGATTAGTTTCGTAGGACTCCAATGCAGGAGCGTTGCATGTATAATGGCGCGATGCTAATGATTTTCTTCTTCCAAGTAATAAATGCAAGGAACTAAGCAATGGCAGAGAGTTGAGTGGCTTTGAAGAACACAAGAGGTTGCTGCCCGGGTGGGCCGAGTGAATCAATCGTGTCCTTCATGCATTGTGACTCCCATTGTTTGGGACACCAGATGGACTGCAACCAGTGGAAGAAGGATCGATCCAAATGACTGGATCCCCATTGTCCACTTCTTGGATATCCCACCAGACACGTGGAACCACAAGTGGGACAATTTTTCGTCTCGCTGATATCATTCCGAAACAACCGGTGTCATTTCCAATAGGGTATGCGCACGTATGTTTTTATTATTATTTTTTGTTTCTTGAAGAAAATGCCTTGAAAAGAAACAAAATTCGATTCCCACGCAAAAATAGAGCCCCCAAAAATTACAGGTGGTTAGGAAAATTATTAGTTCATCAATCCCGCCAAATGCCACGTCAAAAACTTCGTAGAATGTGATTGGGTGGATGTCCAACTCAACCTAAACTCCCATCATTACCATAAGCCAACAAAAAATTCCCTTCCCATTATAACTGCGAGGAAGGTTTCGTATTTCACTTCAATACTTCATCTCGTATTTACTTAACCTCACATTCTCATTTCGAATTTTCTGTCTGGTGTCAGGTTTACATTTACAATGAGTTGTGAAAAGAAAAGTGACTGAAGTACGAAAGAAAAGAAATGTTTCATTCCGGGATGTAGTAGATAATCTGACGCGGGACAAGATGTTATCAGTGCCCAATCAAGAAGTTTTTTTTTTAATTTGGCAGTTTGATCGTTTTATATAAACTACGATTACGATGGTGTTAGGTATTGT
This sequence comes from Apolygus lucorum, assembly GCA_009739505.2. Classification (NCBI taxonomy): domain Eukaryota; kingdom Metazoa; phylum Arthropoda; class Insecta; order Hemiptera; family Miridae; genus Apolygus; species Apolygus lucorum. The sequence continues at coordinate 45,432,424 of CM019176.2, read as the reverse complement.
TCAAATGTGTCCAAAAAAAAGGGGGGGGGGTGAAATTAAGTATTTGAGTAGGTTCACGAACAAGAAAAATAGATTGGTAAATACGACCTCAACACAGGGACAGCGAGGGACTGAGTCAGACCGAAATTTCAGTTAAAATAACAGGAAGCAAACTACATGCTTCATGCTTCTTCTTTAAATTCAAAACTTACCTTCCGTTTGTCTGACCACTCAATTCGCTCTGTCTAAAATTCGGGAGGTCAATGATCCGGGAAACATCTTTAAATCTATGAACGGGATATTCTCGCTAATTCCTTGCGAAAACCCATCTTGTTCTTTCTTCCGAAATGGTTTTGAAAGCTGAAATTTGTGAGTACCGATCTACTAAATTAACGTAGGAATGTAGAGACGAGAAACGGAAAACGACGTGGAGTCAAATGTAAACCAAGTGAAATGTCAACTTCAACACTCCAAAATCCCACATTAGTGGTGAGTTGATTTACCGCCCCAAGTGGTCGTTTTACCCCGAGTTGGTCGCACGTGATGACGTAGAGAAACTATCTGAATGCAATCCCTTATTCATGAAAACGTTTTAGGTTATTATCTCTGGCTTTTCCGAATTAGAGGGTGCCTAAGAACTCGATTCATGTGTTTTTCCCCCGATTTTCGTTTTGATGCGCACACCCTATTCTAACAATCCCTTAAATGTCAAACAAAGATGGTCTTTCAGAAATTTCTCTCAAAATTTGTGTTTTGGGGCTTTTTGAATGATTTTGGTTCCTTCTATTTACCTGAGGTGATTAGGTACGAATTTGATGACTTCAAAATTTGCCCGGGCTTTTAGCAAAACCAAAGCAGCCCAAAAGTAACTGTTATTCAATGTCTAAAACACATCCATAACACACTAAAAGAGTTCCTGGATGGCATCTTATTGATTTCATCACGAGCGATCAATGGAAACGTTTTCGTCAGCGCAAACGTACTGAACATAATTTTCCTGGTTCTGCGGTTGGATAATGTATAATTTCAATGATGATTTCTAAGCCTGCGATCCCCAAATGATTATCGTTATCTGCATAATTTAAATTAGAACATAAATTCGAATAAATCAGAACAATACTAGAATAAGATCGTTCTGTTATCGGGAACGAGTTTCGTTGTTCTGGTGAACCCAGTAGCCAAAAGGCAACTGTTACTCAATGTCTAAACTGATTTCGATAGCTTACCGCGTGATGAGGAGTAGGAACATTATGTAGGCAGCGTGCGGTGGCCGCAGCGCTCATTTACAAGTCTGATCGGAAACTGGACAAATTCAATACAACGCGAGGCGATTGGCTTTGCTAACAAGCTGATATTTCATTCCATAAATTACTCCTACTATTTCGTCGCCCACAAAACGTGGAATGATATTCCTTATTGAACCAAAAACTTGAAGGTGATTCAGCTGTTTTAAATAGCTCAAAAATGTTCTCTAGCTCGAAGCCTATTTCAGACGTATAGTTGAATTGAATTGTTTGATGAATTTCTGAGGCGGGAATCACGACTGACTTTATTACTCTGAAGGTTGTGACCGCATCGAATCGAAGACGAACTGAGCTCATGAGAACAGTGAATTGCGCTTTGTGTTACCGCACTGGCTGATGCCGCGTCCTGCTGGAGATTTCCGTGAAAGTTTAGAAAGGCCGGTCGAATGAGAGCGCCTCTTCTCATGCTCTACTTGATGATTTGAACTGAGCTCACACGCCACGGCTATGCACTGGCCGCTGAGATGCCTCCATCATAGTTTGCAATACAAAGCAGTTACCGAAGAAAAATCTATCTGAAATTCTTTGAAATTTGGCAGTGGGAACAATACAAACTGACTCGTGTGAGGTGTTTCCAAATTCAATTATTAATTATGAATGTTGGTTTTTTTTTGTTTTTTTTTACGGGAGTGGGGAAACTTTTTAAGAGCGAAGGGGAAGTTCACCCCAACAGTGTTGGACTCCCCAGCATTGGGCCTACTAACTAAACCTCCACTCCCTCTGTTGAGGACTCACCCCGGAACCACTTGTACAGTATTACTTCAAGGTCAGCCCTTTTTTTGTGCCAAAAGGCTGCTCCTTCAGCTCTCCAGTCTGTTCCTACCATCAATTCTATTCCTCATCTTCTTCCTCCCATCTTCCATCCAGTTTTTTTGCTTTGAGGACTGCTGTGACAAATACTGCCATTGCGTCCCAGCTCGACTTGTTCTCAATCATCTCATGTATGATGTTGGTATTGGGCCCATGGAAATAGGTTGGTTGGTTTGGGAGTATGTTGGTAACTCTCAATAGATATTCGTTTTTAGGTCACTACAGGCAGTAGGTCATAGATACATTTGTTGTCCCTCCTTCCAACATCTTATTTCCTTATCAATTTAATGTTCTTGTCCTTGTGGGTGGATGGATACTAGACTCGATCACCAAAGTCACTCGACTTGCAGTCTCTCAACGTTACCCACTCCAAGGTCGAGTTTTTACTGCCAACCAGAAGCAGAATATTTTCCTCTACGTGGCTTTTTCGGCAATCCTATCTTGAAAGTTTTATGTTGACCCATAGCCTTGGCAGTTATTCATACTTAGTCGTTCTGAATAACCACAAACATCTATTTTAGACCATTCTGAACTAAATCTACGAGAACAAAACCATGTCAGTGCGTATTTGTGACAAAATATTGTGTACTATGCTCATGTCTTAGTTTCTATTTGTTCTGCCTATCTATATTGTTTATTCGACCCAAAAATCTATCTGCTTTGTCGCCACTATGTCCAGAGTATCGAAATTTCCATGGAGAGGGGGCGAGTGGAGAGATGAACTCAGATAATAATAGTTTTTTTCAATATTTTACTTTTGCTATTAACGTTCACTAATAGAACCCAAGCTTCATGTTCCCTGAGTTTCAATGTTCTTTGTGCCACCGTGGTGTCAGGACAACAGAAACTGCGTATTATGTGGGTTGTTGGGTGTTTCACCTTGAATGCAGATCTTTTTGGGCTTTTCCTATTTACCCCTATTTATTCCCTTCTATGCAAGCCCTTGTCAAAGTCACTTTAACCATCTCTCGTATCTAGTTTTCTCTCAAACATAAACCAGTGAACATATTTAAGGTTTGTGAACATGAATCACACTTACTTTCTCTTATTGAAACTGAAAACTATCTACCTACCAGATAAAATCAAACAACAAAACTTGAAAATGACTTTCCCTACATTAAAAAAAATTGGAAAGAAATAAAAAATTGTAAATTCTTAAATAAATAAAAAATTTAAAATAAATGAAAATTTATGTTGGATATATTTTTTAATTTCTATTTTATTCATTATTTAGGTACTGTTGCATGGAACAATTATTTTGGAAACGGAATATGACACATATGGCAAGACACGGCGAATTTTGGGGAAGGTTTGGTTAAAAAATGTACTATTCATATGAATGCGGGATCAATAAGCAGTGAGAGCGGATCCTTGCCAGGTACTTACTCGTTAAGTGTAGTTGAAGGTTGGTATTGCGATTCAATCTGCGATGGAATTCATGATTTGTGGTACTTGAGTGAGCAAAAGAACTGAACAAAAGTATGATAACGTACGAGAATATTCATCACTAATGTTTATTATCGACCTTCACCTTCAAATCTTCACGCTGCTCCGTGAATTATCTACGATCAGGTAATTCGTAAGTGAAGGGTACAGGGAAGAAACCAGTTAAGTTATTATAAAAAACGAGATAATGATACCACAGTGAACAGGAGGCGCTACTGCACGTTTTGAAAGCTTAAAACTGGGAAAAAAGAAGCATTGTCAAGAGTTATAAACATCCAAAGTTTGTGAGTGCTGGGAAACAACCATACAAGTCAATGATCGCCCGAAAGATGGCGGTGTGATCAGGCAGGTAACAGGTGGTTTATCATGACATGTTTTTCGTAGATTCATGGCCAATTTAGTTGTACATTTTCATGTCTTTGCTTTGGCACATAAACTGAAAAATCGTCACGAAAAAACTTGCTCACGCGACCAATAAACACTGTGTTGCGTAGAGAACAATCAACTGTTTTTTTATTTTGATGCTTGGGTACATGAACTAACAACCTTACTTCACTACCTTGTTGTGTAGTGGTTGACATGAAAATGTCCCAATCTGTTGCAGACTCGTATGCAAGCATTTATAATCTAACCTTCTAGGTTTTCCAAATAAACTTGATTGTGAAGAGAAAATATGATTTCTTATGGGGGTGACATACTAGGATATTGTTCTGATGCTTTTCACGTACAACCAATCGTTCCTAGGGAAAACTAACTTCTTCATTTTCCACCCCACAAAAATCGTTCACCACTCATTGGAAAGCTCTCAATTTATTAAACATGGTACATGGTCCCTAATATGAATGTACCTGTACGGAAAGCTGAATTATGCGCATGTATACTAACATATGATCGTGAGTAACAAATGAGATGTAAACATGATCGAGAGAGGAAAATAGGTATCGTCATCCAACAGATCCCTTTGAAGCGTTACGGAGGCAGGGTCAATAGAGAATGTTGAAGGCGCCTGCGTGGTCACTGATCAGCTGAGTGAGCTCCAAGGCCATTTTCTCTCCTGTTGAACGCAGGTAGCTGAAATTTTAGAGGGCGGGTCAATGGAGAATGCTGAAGGCGCCTGAGTGGTCACTGATCAGCTGAGTGAGCTCCAAGCCCATTTTCTCTCCTGTTGAACGCAGGAAGCTACATTCGATTCATTTAAATTGCCATCATAAGACATATCCATGTACAGATGTATCTGCATGCAGTGTAGATACTCGTCTTTTCTCTGACTGTGGGTTTCGTCGCTTTTTTGTTTTTTATCAATTATGAATCGTGCTCAGAACGTCAAAAACTATTTCTTCTTATAAAACCGATCGGTAGGGACATTTTCCACTTTCAAATCGATTGAAATCGACTTTGACTGTTTGTCACTGCGTTTTGAAATTGAAAACTCGTTTTTCTCAGTTTAAAAAAAAGTGATTTTTCTGGGTTTTTTTCCTGTACTCTTCAAGTGAGAATGGGATTTTGATCTGAAATCGCCCTTCCCTCTGTGTCCGTCAAAGCGTGGCCGACCTCCCCCTTCACTTTGCGTGGATCCTTTTGTTTTTGCCAGGAGATTTCCTCACGTTGAACGTAACATCGCGGGACTCAAGTTAGATCAGTCGAAGGGATGTTGCATAAATCTTCGTAGGTTACGAAGGGCTTTCGCGGTGCTCTAGAGCGGTTCAGGGGATGGATCTGCTGGTCGGGATAACCTGATTTCCCCGCACGAACACTCCCTCGACGACGTGTCCACATGCCGCGACGCCGACGACAGAGCGTGATCAAGTCCCCTCGGTGGGAGTTAGGCGAGGAGGCTCTTCTCAATAAATCAGCACTCGGCTTCTCCTGGTGATTGTCAATGCTCTTGATTCCCGTGAGAAAGTGAGGACCTTTGTCGCTCGTGCTGGTGCGCACTCTCGTGTTGTAACTTCAGAGTTGTACAGGAACTTCAGAAGGCTGTCGTTTCGCTTCAAAGCAACGATCGACGGATTGTGCTTGAAAGCATCAAAGAATAAGAACTTTCTTATTAGCTACCTATTATCAAAATATCGAAGTGGGAGTAGATTCCAAGATTTCTTCAGCTGTCCTAGGTTCTGATGGACTTTTTTGTACTGAGGAGGTAGCTGTCACTTCTGAAACCTATTCGTCCTTACCCGGTCGAGTAGTGCCATCCAGTGGCGCCTCCTCCAGGCAAACATAGCAAACACTGTTTGCCTTACTACAAAATTTGTAGTAAGGCAATCATAAAACAAAAGTATAGCAAACATTTAATATGCAAAATAAATAAATTAATTTTTGTTGAGATTCTCCTATATTTCCATTTTTTGTAAGTAATATTTAGCTGATTTTTAAACTTTTATAATATTTAGGGACTATTTCATTATGATCAAGGAAGTTAGATTAAATAGGAGAATGGAATAAGAAAGTACGTATTTTGCCTTGGATACTAGCCCGCAACACACCATAGACTTGGAGAGGTCGGTAATGTAGATGATTGCAGATGATACGCGGTGCCTGGCGATCAAGGCAAGCAGTTCAAACAAATGAATTTTTCGGGACTGTTTAGAGTGAGAGGCGACGATCGGCGGGGTGGCGGGGGGTCACCGCGGTATCAAGTATTGCTATACCCCCACTACCACCATGGCAAACAGTCAGAAAACTGTTTCGTGACCTTGAATGCAGAGAGCCATGGATACTAATTAACCCACGCAAGGCAAGACATAACATATCCATCCACCCACATTATCTCAAGGAAGGAAAGCAGTTCGTTTTTTCGCCGCCGCAAATAGCAGCTGTTTGACGTTGGCTGGTGTCCCGTTACTAATTTCACTGTACCTAATCGTTTTTCTTGTTGATAGACACTTGGAAATAATAATAATTATAATATAATTATTATTTGCAATTATTGCAAAACATTGTAGAATGAAGGTTTCACATCTTATAAGGTCTAAATTCAGAGTCTCCCTTTTTGGTTAATTATTTTCAAGAAAAAAGTTTGTCTACCCTCAAATTTGATGGTTTACGTTTGTGGTAGGTAAGTACGTGTAGATTTTGAAAATCGAATGTATAAAAAAAATCCGTCCGTCCGCGGATTTTTCCTAAATTATCATGGACCGATTTTGATGAAATTTGGTACGTGGGCTCCATCTGGGATCTAGTTGTGCCGCAAAGCTTTTGGTTGATGTAAGTCACTTTTAAACGGTGAAACGGAAGGGGTGAAACTTCCAAAGGCACCCTCTCTCGAAAACTCTCGATATGAAGGTACCTATTGTTTTTTCACAAATTTAAGATAGGTACCATTGAATTTTTAGAATCGAATGAGACTACTCATAGCTTTGTAGGACAAACTGTTCGCTCCCTACGAGAACTTAAGGGTTGGACTTACGATAAATCAGAAAAACGAGTGTGAATCGCAAAAGAGGCGTGATCGCCTTTCAAATTTTAGTTAACCAAGATGCGTTCGCCAATCGTTTCTTTGGGATGTACTCGGTTTTGCTTCCTTAGCAACTAGTAATCAAATTTCTAAACGAAGGAATTCTTTATTTCTTCCAGTGGAGTGTGAAGCGTTTAATTCTTCCAAATAAACTTGATTGAGAAGGTAAAACATGGTTGGTAGGTGGTGACAATGGCAAAGCTGAGTTCTTTGCTGGGACGTGATCAATACAGAAAAAAATGAACCTTTGTGTAATAATTTGCAGCCTAGCTGTTTGCCTGACGAATATTATCACGCGACGCCCCTGGTGCCATCAGAATCGAGAATTGGTATCCAAAGTTTTACTGAACTTCCTAATGTGGGGGCTCTGAATTCTCTTTCCATACCCTGTCGAGTAATGCCATCAGAATCGAGTGTGGTGGGTGCGCCTGATTTTTTTTTATAATTTTTAACCCTGAAATACTAACAAGGCGCCTCGCAAGCGTATACGGGTCATTTTCCCAGAAAGGGCCAATCGTTGTCCAGAGAAGATTCCGAATGCCCATTTATGATTTAGGCGTTAAAAAAAATTCTCCATAAACTATCAACTTCGTTCTACTTCGGGCAATCAATAAAATATGCACTTATTCACGCTAAAATATATAAATTAAAGTTTAAACTGCTAAATGTCCAGTAATCTGCCATGTCCGGACCCCTAGATAGTCAACTTTGCTTGAACACTGTGAATCACCTATGAAAGCAGCGGCCTGAATTTGTAGTCACTACAAATTGTAGTCACTACAAAGAATCACTGTGATTCTTTATTGCATATACCTAGACATGAAAAAAATGGGTTTGCAGATTTTTTCAGAAGCAAATAAAGCGAGCAGGAGGATAAAATGTGCTTGTCCGGAGGTTTCTGTCTTTAATCTGCCTTTTTTGTGTTTTCGTATTTTGGTGGCTTTTTATCGTTTCCCGCGGTTTTACTACCACTGTAAGAGGTGAGGTTAGTCGTTAGGTTATCAATGAAAGCGGCGGGAATCGTATTTCTTCTATGTGGAGGCGTGCACAGGTGGGTGGTTTCAGTTGCAAAAACGTGGTGTCACAGTCACCGTCTGTCTTTCATCTGCCCTCTGTGAAATGGTAAGAAATCGAAATCATTTTAACACAGAATGTGTTTTTGCGATGACCTACCGAAAAAAAATCGTCACGAAAAAGCGACAGAAAAAACCGTTACGCGCCTTTTATAATGATTTTCACGTGCAACCAAGCCGTTGGTAAGGAAATAGAACTCCCGCAGTGTTGATTGCACAGAAATTGTTCACCATTCGTTGGAAAGCTCTCAATTTATATAGTATTTTTCTTGTAGTTACATATTTATTTATATAACATTTATAGGGTTTTAGACCAAATTAAATGTCTAACAATTATTTATTTTATTATTGCCAAAGACTCCACATTTGTTATTGTTGTTTTTTATTTAACGGATGACTAGCATCGCAAAAACACATTCTGTGTTCCTATGATTCCATACAGAGTATGTAAAAAGAAATAAACCGGGGGGAGCAGGGGGGCAGAGCCCCCCGCCGAGGCGCAGAGCGCCGAGTTTTCTTTTTGGTCTCCAGTTCTTGTTTCTACCGAGCTGGTTCCAGCGATATAGTTACACTTCAGCAGAACAGCACCAGAATGCGGGAAAAGCTGAAAAACCTGAGTGTCACCCAGGAACTTGTGTCTTTCATCTGCCTTTTTCAAAAGACAAAAAAAATACTTTTTTCAAGTTGTTAACAATTTAATTTGAATTTTCCGTTGCGATTTAAAAACTTTACATTTTTCGACCTCAAAACTGTATTCAGCAACCGTAAAAATCCCCTGGTACCAAGTTTTGGCTCGAAAAACCGATAAATCGAGATTACTTGGTTACTGTCGGAGGTTTCTACGTTGCTATCAGAAAAACCGTGTTCCACGTTGGTTTAACCCTTTTCTACACCTGCGTCCCGCCCTGGTTCAATTTTTGGAATAACTCCCAGTTCTCGCTCCTCATGGAGATGGAGTTCCGAGTATTTTCCTTTACGCGGAAACCACGCCAATAGGTTTATTTCGATAGGTTTTCTTCTTTAATTTTTAATTATTTAATTAAGCGTCCCACTGTGTGCTCTTTCGTCGAAATTCAATCAGTATGGTGTGAGGTTAATCCCTGATTTTTGGCAGAACTTGAGTCGGACTTTAAGTTTTTTGAAATCTTGGGATACCGATTGTCCCTTTCTAGGAAAATGACCCATACAATGTTATGAATGCTGCAGGTATTCTTCAGAAAAGGGGTCCGCCTTCCGTCACTAGCGCCTTGTTCTTGGCATTTCATCTATTGGCGAGTAAAGCAGTACGCCTGAAAGGCTCCTTGTTAGTATTATATGCAAAATTTTATTGGGGGACAAAAATGTGAATAAATTTGACTTTTTGGACGCATCACCAATGATGAAATTGTCTATTGAAAGAAATTCTTTTCAAATATATAATTAAATGCTTTCCAATACTACGTGCTAGGTCAATATAAGAGATACTGATATGTGGTCAACTAACATTTTTGAAGGGCTTTTGGAAAATTGAACGCCTCAGGCGAATTGTTAGTATTGGTGGAGTAGCATCCATGTTAGTATTTCAGGGTTAATCGAAAGTAGACCTCATCCTAAGAATGTTGACACCAGCCGTTCTCTTTTCGGACGAGTAGATCTTTTTCTATGATTTTTCAAAGTTCAAGGACATTTTTCAAAGATAAAAGATAGGTACTCGAGGACACGGAAAAACGGAACGGTTAAAGAGTTTTATTAGTCATTTCAATATTCATGTCATTACTTTGTCAGCGTAGAACACACCGTAACAATCACGTAGATAACTCTTTACGACAGTAAAATATAAATAATATCGAACATTTTGATATGTCCTTCAAGAATGGATCTAGAATGCTGAAGACATCAGTCTCCAGAGGATGGCTACAAGTGAATAGGAGAGATTCGGATCAGTTGAATGAGCCAACTTCAGTCCGGCTCATTCTACACATTTGAGACAACATACATGCAAATACTTTCAGTCATTTTCTCAAAAAACAAACAAGGGAACTGTATGTAGTTGGTTGAAAAGAACCTTCCTCGGTTGTAATGGTTTCAGGAGGGAGGATTACAGCGTCGTCCGCCCCTTCTTGCGGTCGCCCTTCAGTAGGTCACACGCGCCGTCCTCTCAGAATGAGCCACATTCCCCCATCTACCAGCAAGATAACTGGCGGTCAAATGTGGGTCGGAGTTTTCGAGACAATTCGACGGCATAGGGTCACTCATATCAGGGTGTCCAGCGATTCCTTGAAGAAGAAAAATTCCCTGAGTATTCCAGATTTCCCGGTCGCTGGACTGTATTTGGTTAGTATTGCTGGTATCGAAACCAACGAGTATCAGGGTCATTTGGGATTAACTGCAACCTTCCTGATATCGAAAATCGTTAATTGCTGTTTGTTATGGATATTGTGGATATTTTGTTTATGGATATTTCAAAATTCAAGATACAATACCGTCAGACTCGATTCTGATGTCATTATTCGACAGCGCAAGGAAAAAGGTTTCAGAACTCACTGCCACTTTGATGCCAGCTAATTCAAGGCGCACCTGAACCAAAGTTACCAAAGCTCGATTTTGACGTTATTACTCGACAGAGTAATTACTCGACTGAGAGACGTTTTTTCAGAACCAACTGCCACCTCGATACCTCCCCATTACAAAGTACAGCAAAACTTCGGATATCAATTCTCGATTCTGATGGCACTGCTCGACAGGGTAAGGAAAGATAATTCAGATCCCACCTCGATACCTCCACACACTCTACGGAGAAATAGTCTAAACTTCCAATGCAATTTTTCACTGACAAGAAAATTGGACCTTGGATTTTTTGCGAAAACGCAAAAATGCGCTTATAATTAGAAATCAACTGTCTAAATCGATATCCGGTAAAAACTTGTTGGGTAATGATTAGTATTTTTCAATGAAGAATCCAACGGAACCATTTTTGGATCGGTTTGTCGTCTTCTTTGGGCTGAAAATTCAAAAACCAGGGCAATATCGTGAAATGTTTTAAAAGAAAATGATTTATTGGTCAACTATGTTGCCAGAAATTGTAAATTGTTCTTTTACAAGTCTTTAAAATGTGAACACATTGTTTACGAATCATTCGGCAAACGATGAAATTAAAGTAAAAAAATATAAATTCTTTAACTAATAATCATGAAACCTGCTGCCACTTTACCATCATCATCACTCGACGTTTTCATTGCCTTCCTCAATGTATGGTTGGATCTCAACCACGTTTGAAACAATATGTTTGTTTGTATTGACATTGACTTGGGGAACCATCACAACCATACATCCTCTCCAAAATTAATTCATACTGTTATTGGAACATCGGTTGTTTGTGAATGCTAAGTGATTTCAGCAATCGTGATGCAATCACGAGAGAACTTTGGAGAGGTATACTCACTTTTTCAAGATAAATACGTCCCTGAAGCCCAAGAATGAAAGTGAATGCAAAATAATGTTGGAGGTGTTTCTAGATAGGTAGAGGCTTCTGTAAATCGTGGAAATTCAGGTGCATTGGGATGCGCAAAAACTGTACAGTGAAATGAATATAACAACTACTAAAATACTATGTTGGATAATACAATATTATAGCGCAGAAATATTTTATTCTGAAAACTGTTATTTGTACTTTCTTAATAGTATCCAAGCTAAAAAAAAGAAATATTTGGACCACCTCAGAGAAAAATGTACATATATAAAAAATGAATGATTATCATTTTACATTTCATCAAATTTTCACAACTTTTCACATGATTTCTCTGATTAAACAAAAATCTCTATGGTCTACTCATCAGTTTAGACGTTTGGCGCTGGCTTTGACGGCAAACAGACCATTTTCTGTCATCACGGACTAAATCTCGACTTTCAAAAAATCTACTTATACGCGGTATTTTGCGTTTTCGCCCCACTGTGCGGCGGTTACGTTTCGATGAAGTTGACTTGTAAGATGTGTGTCTTGAAGGGTCTTCCCCTTCTTCAGACGCGAGTCACAAACATTCTGGAGAACGATAAGCTCTGCATGTCAAAAACTTAAGACTGAAAACAGCCCAGGATTGTCGAGATGTCTTTCCCTTCTTTTCATGGAAGTTCGAATCAACTAAGAGAATGCCTCAGAATTCCGAACAATAATGAGCTCTCGTATAGTTTTGATAGGAACTTTGGTTCGAAAAGAGCCCAGACAAAACGGAGATGGCAAGTTGATGGGTAGTGGTGGAGGCGGTTATTGTATGAGGCCAAATGAGAAGGATGGAATCGCTCGGGGGCGGGAAGGTGGAAGCGCTGGAAGACGATTAGGCGGTGGCGGGGGAGTCTGCCATCGACCGGAGTTGAGGGCACGACCTGCCGCAACTTCTCCGGTTAACAACGCACGAAGAGCCGCTTTTGCTCTCCGTTCTTCTGGAGTCGTTGTGAAATGGTTAGTCTTCAGGTAAGGCTCCGTTTCATTAAAATGTTCTCAACTGGAGTTTAGCTAAACTTGATTTTTTTACCTCGTTCAGGAAGTCAGCTGATGCGGTTTACCGCCTCAAACGTCAGTTTTACTAGGTTAAGGTGGGAAATGTTTGTCTAATCTCTCAACTTAGAATTCTCTGGTGAAAATTCACGCCATGACTGTAAAATTGCTACCCCTTCCAGTCACTCACCATCGATTCGTCGGGTTATAAACTCGATCGGACATGAACCTAGTTAACCGATCGAGTTTAAACACCTGAAGGACGACCGAATCACTCACTAAATATTCGGTTTATTTCAATGTGTGGGTTGAGGTGTCATGGCGCGCCATTTTGTCAAATTTTAAATCGCAAATACAGAGTTGACCTGTTATGCTTCTAAATCTAACCTAACTGGAGATAACTCCACTCAAAAATATTTGAGCCTATTTGGTGGAACTGACCCGGAGTTCTCACTACTTTCCTCACCCGGTAACACCCCAGAATTTAAACCTTCAAGAACAATCCAGGCTATTTGGGAGATCATAAGTAGCTTTTACCTACTCGTATAAATAGTAAATTACCCCTATATAGTTTTGGAAAGTACCTCAAAATTTACCAAAACACAATCGTGGCATGTTTGGTTTTTTATGCTCGAGGGTCTCTCCTTAAGCCCCGATGATACAGGACAAGTTCACTAACAGTTGGGGAGTCGGATGGAGTGCGAGTGAGATAGAATTGATCGAATTTCTAACCAATCATTCATCAATTATCATTGATAATAATTATGCAAGCTATCTCATTTTGTTCTCTACACCATAAATAGTCCGAATTCTGAGATTTCAAGATGAAAATAATTTTAGTATGGTAAAAATACAATGATAGAAACCTTCATTTCCTTATTCTGGATACATCCCCGTTTTCTAATTGAAAAAATCTTTTGTGGACGCTGAGAAACGCTGAAAACTTTTGATGCGACGCGAGCGCTGTCTCCTAGAAGTGAGTCACACTAGAGAGCCATCCCCTTTAGCCTCAACACACTAAACTGCCCACTCGTGAAATTTTTGCACTTTTTTCAGTTTTCACTTATAACATTGCTAAACTACGATGTTTCAATAATTTATGACCAGTGTCTATCAAAAGTTCGTCAAATTTGCTACAGTTTGAAACCTATCTGAGCTCTGAAGGTTGAATAATTACGATGATACACCACTTCAATAATCGGCAATTTTTCAAAAAATGATATCGGGATTTGAGTCTTCGTCTTGCAAAACTACTCATTTTGAAAACAGTAAAGAGCGGGGAGTTTGGTGGAAAGATCAGCAAAAAAAAAATGAATCAAAAATCAAAAATGAATTAAATTTTTTTTAATGCTACTTGCAATACTGGCTGCTTTTGCACCCACTCGTCGCTAGTAGGCTTTGACAAACTAGTTTACTAGCTAGCGAGTAGCGTGTAAAGTAGTGAGGTCTTCAACTTTTCCCACCACTTGTCTGCTAGTCCAATATTGAACCGAAGCTCAGGGCGGGTTTACAAGTAAGTGCATTGGATGCTGGGGTGTTGAGAGGGCCAATGCTCTATCCACACAAGATAATATGCACTGCTTTTGCGTCATACAGCAGTGAAATTCGAAATGGACTCTGTAGGGAGATTGCAATTCACTGATGCTATGGACAGCTAATGGACTAGAGACCAACTCAAAGCTCAATTTCAACCTGATAGTTATCATCCATCCTTAGTAGTACTACTTCCCTTATTTTCGAAAATACCTTCGAGAGAGATCGAACCTTCCAGAACATAGAACTCCCTATCCAGATCTATCCCGTCAAATATTTGATATGTTGTAAAAAAGAGTACCATGATCGTCTTGGTACTTAGAGGGCCGAAACCAAAACTACTAAGAGGCGTCAGCAATGTTTCCATTTACTCTCATAGCTCTAAACATGAGTTCATGAGGGCTCCCCATTTGGAAGGTGAATTCGGTTTGTCTGGGCCCCTTCTGATAATTATCGCCCGAGCTCAAGGTACCGTGACACCTTGTTTAACCAACGAGCAGTTCCGCAGCGCTGATGCGTGAACCAGCCAGGTCTTCGATGGCACCTGCTTCAACTGTTTCTGCTCTTGAAGTTCATGCTCTAGCGGTACCCTAATCTCTTCATTGTCGGTTTTTGTCGTCTGGAAGGTTATCCGCGAGGAACCACCAAGAGCGGTATGTTGGAAAAGGAGGATTTTAAGTGCAGACATTTCATGGTTTTTAGCGCCCAACGTCAGTAGAACAGGGTTTTCGGGGTTGCAAATTTGGGAATAGCCTACCCTTATGTTCAGACGATATTTTTTTAAATCGTAGATATTGCAATGTTAGATGTATAAATTGACTGGGTCCCAACGTTTCTGGTCCTGAGCAAGTCCCTTCCTCAGGAGAATCAAATCACCTAGTTATAAAGTCTAAATGATGACCAGCTATATGAACAGTTGAAAGGCTGGAATGTCTTCTCACATCTTGTTCCAAATTATTTTTAAATTTATAAACGCATTGCATCGTAAAAGAAATGAAATGTGACTTATGCCCTTATTTCTACCTCAGGAATTTAATCAGCCAAACGTTAGACTCATGAATCCTTCGACTTGAAGCATTGCTGAGCCAATTTGGACGTGATTCTTTGACACCATGATTCTGAGACTTCGGAGGAAGGTATGCTGAG
Organism: Apolygus lucorum; assembly: GCA_009739505.2. Classification (NCBI taxonomy): domain Eukaryota; kingdom Metazoa; phylum Arthropoda; class Insecta; order Hemiptera; family Miridae; genus Apolygus; species Apolygus lucorum. The sequence goes on along the minus strand of CM019176.2, from coordinate 45,417,208 downwards.
GTGCTTGGGTCTAGGTTCGTAGAGGCGACTGCTCTAACTAAACCAGCTTCCCCGGATCTGGTAGAGAAACTGATCCAATGCCTTGTATTGACAATTTATTTTGGATGGCCTTGATGCTCAATTTGGACCGCTTTTCCGTCGGTCGACGTTGTTGGTTTTCGATGAAGTAAAATATAGTCTATTTTGAAGTTAATGGAAGAAAAGAGGGCGTTAAAATTGTGTGGATTTTGTTTCCTTCTGGTTTTCTATTACGATGTGGAATGAGTATTGAGCAGGTGGGGGCCCTTGTCCTACATAAGGAACCCTTGTGGTACACTTTCGTTTGAAAGGTCCCCCCACCAAAGAAAAAAAGGAGGGAGAGTGATGGAAATAAAATGGTGGGGATGATGCCAACAAGGAGGGGAAGAGTGATAAGGAGGTGGAGGAAGGAGGGATGTGAGAAACTGAGAAGACACGTGAACTCTCTGGGGACGTCACTTCCTAGGAGTGAGGACACTGGCCCCTGAAAGATATTGGGGTGTTCGTGTGGCGAGGGGAAGAGGGGAGAGCTAGTCCTTGACCGGCTCGCTTCTGATGTCAACGACCTCTGCCTCCTATGTCCCACATCCCGACCGCCTGGAGCTTTCTCGGTCTTTCTCGACTAAAGAACTGGAGAAATATGAACTGTGCCTGAACATTACCAAATATCAGAATAAAATCCTGATTCCACCGTGATGGAGTTCGACTCAGGGGCGTTGGGTGACATTCGAAAGTGGTGGGGCACCAAACCAGAAAATTCAAAAGCTTGACCATAGGATCACACATACCTAGTTAAGCGACAAACAGAGGTCCAACTGGGGAACAATCACACCTCAACTTCTTTCCAGTGATTAAAATATTCGGGGATCAATTTCATTCAAAAATGTATAGAGATATGCGCTAAAAACGAGTTGTGTTACTTCCTACGTTGATAGTCGAGCATCACCAACAACTTTTTCATAGAACAAGAAGTCCCCCGATAAGAAATGGGTGGATTTCAATCTTTCCGAGCTCTTAGCAAGTCATAATGTGCGGTGCCTACATTATGAGAAGGTATCAGATAGGAGGTACAAGTTTGACGTCCTAGATTTTGACGTCCCGTTGCAAATCTAGGATGAACTGTGAAAACGTAGGTACCTACCAAGGTTCTCCCAAATAACACAGCTAATGTAGATCATGAAGCGAACTCAAATCACATTAACGAAAATGAATACATTAAAATCAATGTAGAATAATAATTCCCAGATAGGCTTTCTATTCTTATTCGTGAAAAACCCCAGTTTAGGTAAGAAAGGTTATTGTGATTGTAGCTTAGCGCGACTTTGCCAAGCAAGATATAACAACTGATAAAAGGAGTTGAATCGTTTTCCTGGAAGGGAATCCTCCACTCGTTATTGCCTTACACCATGGACTTATTATCCCGTAGGGATAAGTCCATGCCTTACACAGAACTTCCGTGGATGTTTCAAACTTGTCTTGATCGAAGAGAATAACATCGATTTTGGTTTATTATTTTCAATAATAAGCCTTTGGAATCGAGCAAGAAAAAAAATTTTAACCCCCCTCCCCCCCTCAAAATTTAATGTTTTACGTTTCAAGGTAGGTACGTAGAATCAGAAAATTGAATAAAAAATTTTCCGTCCGTCCGCCGTTTTGTCCTCCCTGGCTGGAGCCAAGAAGAGAGGGGGTTAACAGATCGGACCTGCATTTTTACACTACTGCGCATGCACGAACGGGGCAAAAACTAAACGAAAAATCATGAAACCATAGCAACTCTGGGGCACTGTGGGCACTCTGGGGAATTGTTTTTGCCCGAGAGTTTCCTTGGCAACACATGTTATTTTTCCAGATATGTAGGAAATTCGGGAGTGGATTGTCCTATATGTATAGATACCTATCGATTCCATCCTACTTCTTCTCCTTCTTCTCTCTAGGTCCATGGTGCTTGTCGTGGGGACAGCCTCTGGTGACCAACTTCCATCCTACTTCTTCTTTTTATTTCCACCATGGATATTTGACATAATAATTACATGTCAGTGTAAAATTATTTTACACTTGTAAAACATCCATGCTTTCATGGATCAGTGAGTTTTGAGGAAAAAAAACTTTCTCCTGGTTTTTTTTTACTTTGGGGAAACACTGTTCGAAGAAAGTTTTTTCAACTTTGAGGTGAAAATCTAGCTCACAGAGCTTACTAGCTTTGCCGGGGCTAGACCCTGAGTGGCCTTATGGACGCCAAGCCCCTGGTTCGACTTACTTCAATGGATTTGGCTCTAGTTGCCCTTTTTTGGACGTCCCACTGTAACGGAGAGAAAAACTAATCTGAGTCTAAATCCGCGAAAAAACCACAGGTGTATATCTGTGTGTGGGGAAAATTTGTGTACTCTGCCCAGGCCTTAGTTTCTCAGTGTGGTTCTTCTTTTGTTCGACCCAGAAATACATCTAGTTGTGTAGTACGTCGCTGAAATTTCGAAATTTGCCTTTGATAGGTGGCGGGGGTGGGAGAGGATGTTGAAGCTTAAAAATGCGTTTTCGAGCTCAATCTAGTGTGCCCTAATTAGATGTCCTCAATTTCCCATTGATTTGTGTGTTTGTTTTTTGTTCAATTCAGACAACTTCCCTGTTGCACATTACTTCACCAGAGAATCGAATTATCGCAAGGCGGGGGCGAATGGAGGATTATATTCACAAAATAAACGATTTTTAATTATTTCAGTTCCTATTGTTAGGGGGACACCCGCCGGATGGAGAATATTATTGTTGTATTCTGATACGATCAGTTCAATGAGGAACACACGAACTTTTACTTGATCTCGCACAAATGCGAAAACCAAGCAACATTTTGTAACGCAACACTATTAAGGCTTACTAACTCAAGCTTTGAAATGCAGGGAACATAGTAAATATGCCTCAGGATTTTCATGAATTATTTTGTGCCACCGTGGATCAAATCGGCAGTGTCTCAGTGGTAAAAATTTCGTCGGAAGGTCGGTTTTGGGGTGTTTCACCTTGAATTCAGAGGGATCTTCTACGTACTACCTATCGAAACCAACAGCTAAAAGTCCAACGTAACACCGCTAAAAATACGACGTAACACCGCTATGTGCCAGGCTGGTGAGGTTGGTGGGTGGGAGGACCACTCGAATTCGCATGTATGGATTTTAAAATGCTGTTCAAATTCGTGGCTCTCATGACGCTAGAAATGTTATGGTAGCTAAGGGTTAAGGCAGAGGGAGTTCACTTTTCCGATATCAAAATTTCAAGTTTCGGGGCTCTCATAATGCTGAGTATGATATATATAATATATCTTATTATGGTACATCCTCAACGTACCTGGTAACAAATTACATCGTGTAAAACTATTTTGTGCAGTAGAAAGGTAAATAAGAATGTATGTTTTATCGCTTACTAGTTGAAATTGAACTAACCTATGGACTAACCGTATTCAATGGGACGTCCCCTAGATTGCGTGCATTTCTAAACAATACGTTTACCTAATCATCTTGCTATTTTCCACTTTACCTTGAATTCTATTTTATTTTTCAGTCTTTCTAGCATATCGTTTTACGGCTTAATGTTCATGTAGCTCAACCTTTGAAGTTACCTTAACTTTTAATTCACTTCACTATCTAAGACCGAATTTGCATCTTCACCGCACCCACAAGGTCCCAGTCAGAAGATGGAAACGAGGTCGTACGCTTGATTATAGACATAAGGCCATGGCTCGAGAAGATGCATCATGAGGTCGATTACTACTTCTCCATACCACAGTTACCGTTAGGTTCTAGTTGCTCTAGCATGGTTACTTCAAAATACCACGGGAAAGTTGACGCACCGTGGTTACAATAGATCCCCACTGCAAATGCTCTGTTGATGGTGCAGCGGATACCTTAGAAAAGAGGCTGGAGATGTATCGAATGACTGCACCAGACTATGACCTTATTCCCTTCCCTAGTATTAGTGATACGAAACAAAGTGTATCTTAGGAGCAAATGATTAAACCTGTGGATGGTCTCTGGGGATGTACCAAGAAGAGCAATATGAAAGTAATCCGAATAGCACAGAATACGATACTCCGGAGTATAAGTAATTCCTCCTTGGTGCTTCCAGACTAATGATCTCCATCACCACTTCAAAGTCCAGATGGATAGATGAAGTTGTATAAAGTTGAGCAACGGACCACAAAAACCATCTCCACAGGGACAGGATTAGCAGCGACGTGATGGATTTCTTGGACACACTCCAGATATACATAGTCTGAAAAGGACCAAACGGTTGGAGCTACTTACAGTTCGCTGAAGTGATGTGATTTGTAGTAGTGATTATTAGTAGTAGTGATCCATGAACCTCAAAATGTTACTATATAAATCCAAATTAAGTTACTGATGTACTTATGCACAGTAGTAATCATAAATATTTCCTATTCATTATATCTTCCAAAGGGAAGATCAGAATTTATTCTGATGATTTCGCTAATGGCTTCCCATTGTCCCAGCCCCGGACGCACAAAAACTCTGCCGGCGATGGGATTTGAACCCACGACCCCCGCGGAAGCCGGTCCAAATTCAACCTTTAAACGACGCTCGTCCAGCGACCGTGGCTACACCGGACCCCCTGAGAAAGTGGTGTTGGGGTGAGAACCAGTCAAAGCAGGGATTGTTTTACTTGGTTCCTATCCTAATACATGAAACTCCAACCGTTTACGTACGCATGTCGCCCTCCCTCCAGGAAATACCCACTCCGTGCAACTTGACGAAGACATTCTATTCATCCCTTCCAAATGCCATTTTGGATTATTATTCTCAATAATGAACCTTTGGAATCGACCAAGAAACAATTTTTTTAACCCTCCCCTCAAAATTTGTTGGTTTACGTTTCAAGGTACGTAGAATCCAAAAATCGAATAAAAATTTGGCCGTCCATACGCGGCACTTTCCTCACTTAGCATTGACCGATTTTCATGAAATTTGGTATGTAGCCTCCATTTGGGGTCTAGTTGAGCCCCGAAGATTTTGGTTGATGTAGGTCACTTCTAAAAATAAGGGTTAAAATTTTAAAGACGCCATAACTCAAACAATTTTTATATAAAGGTATTGCTCTTCCATCAATTTAAGATAGCATAGATTTTTAGAATTTTTTGAAACCTCGCGGAGCCCTGTAGGACAAACCGTTCGCTCCCTACGAGAATTTAAGGGTCGGACGTAGCATAAATCAGAAACACGAGTGTGAATCGCAAAAGAGGCCTAATCTCCGTTCAAATTTTGGCTAACAATGGCAAAGCCGTGTTCTTTGCAGACGAGTGATCCATAGAGAAAAATAATAAACCTTTGTGTAATAATTTGCAGCGTTTTTGGAGGTTTCTGTTGATTCGCCTTATTCTAAATTCTCTAATTGCCTCCGTTAGTTACGATTTGCTTCATCGTACGTGACAGCCATTGCTGCAGAGCTGCACGGAGGCTCTTTGGTTTAAGAAAATTAAGTTTGTTCATTGTTTTCTGATCATTATGCTCATTCATGTTTGTTGAATGTTATGTTTCACGTTTTAACCCGGGTTCGATTCCAGGCCGTGACATAAACATTTTTTTCTGCCTGCTTTTAGTAGGCTTTTCAGCTAGTTTCTTATAATATAACATGCAATCTCCTCCATTGTATAGTAAATCTCTCATATATGAATGTACCATAATCACTATCATAATGTGTTTGTACCTTTCAGTAAATGAATGAATACTCATGTAACAAATATTTTAACTCATTTTAATTTACGTATGTTGTGTGTTGCAGGTAGGTCGTTTAGTGATGTTGATTGAGTGAGAATGGTCGACACTTTGGTGGCCGGGTCGCCCGGTGAGCCCCTGTACTATGAGTACTACCACTACCAGGACGTACACCTCTGCCCTATGCCACCCCAGGAGTATGGTAAGTTGCACTATTATAGTTTGGTACATGATACTAACATAATTGTTTTAAACACGCCACAAACTTTATCTTGTTTTGAAAGAGGATCAGCCTGGGAACTTGAGAAAAGTCAGGAACTAAGAACTACCGCAGTGCTAGATCGTAGCAATACACTATCATGCAGGTATCCTTTGGTCTCTATTCTAAATAGAAGTCAGTTGGGAATATCCTTAGTCGGATATCATCTGGCTTGGAGATAAACTTGAAAGTTAAACAAATATATATTCGGTGACGGTACTATCCATCATTGCTTGGGTCCTATCATACCTTATAGGTATGACCTCGCGAGGTTGTGCAGACAATTATTTGGGTTCCCACGGGTGGGGAAAGTTGTATGATACCTCGCAATGGATATTTAGATTGGGTAAACCACGTCTACCATTCGATTAGCCCCCTTGCAACGGAAGCTTCACAAAGTTTTAAACTTTAAGATGGATAAATACATATGAGAGCCAAAAATACATCACCTCTCTTCACGGTCATGTATGAATATTGAAAAGCAATCGTAACGGTCCGTTGGTTATGATGCGTATTGGGAATCAATTATCCGATAGCTGCGATCCTTTGGAGAAAAATCGGATCCGTGCAGACCATCCGCCGGGGCGATAAGAATAGCTTTCTGGCATCGCCCAGGGTCGTCCGATTAATTTTGCACGTCACTGGCCTCTGAAAATACACAATCCGATACGGATGTGCAAAAATGATGAGTCGGTTCTTTCACCTCTGATTTCAAAACCTCTTTGGTGGTATCGAATGGGGGCGAAACATCCATTGGGGGGATATATTTGATGATGAACAGGAGATATTACATTAACACCATCTATCCTTCAGCTGATTTGACTTTCTCCTAGTCGCTTTAAGTGGTTCTGAAGAAACCGTATACCAATTTTTAACGCTCCTGGCTGAATTGAAAAGAAGTTACTTTGTCACGGACACAGTTGATCCGACTTCTACATTTCAATGCTCTGGGAACAGGAGAGAAGTACGATTTGTCATTCACCTCCAATAGAGGCAAGTCGATCCGTTCCAAGGCTCCGGGATGAACAAGAGAGTAGTTGGATTTACGTTCACATGGCTGATCCACCAAATTCAGTGCTCAAGGATGGGAAGAAGAGAAGAGCTTCGGCATTCACTCAAACTGATCTGACTTCCTCCCAATCTCCTCCAATGACCCCCAAGGTGCTCTTGAATGAGTAGAAAAGTAGAACGCTATATGGTTGACACAACTTATTTTCCTACTCCATCACTTCCAGGAGTTCCCTAGAGGCTCCCGAACCAATTTTCAGCGATCTAGGATGAATAGAAGAAAAGTTTGCTACGTTAATCACCCAGCTGGTTGGTTTGACAATCTCTCTCTCCCACCCTCTCTCTCTCTCTCCCTCTTCTGTACCATAATATGATAGTGTGTTTCAAATTTAAGGGGTTTGAAATGATCGGAAGAGAAATTCATCTGATCTGACTTCCTCCTGATTACTTTCAGTTGCCTCTCAAGATGCTGTGTACCAAATTTCAGCGCTTTGATGATCGCCCTCAGTAATAGAGCTATGCTCAAATCCTGCTCATGTCAAATAGGGGGTTCTTAACGAACCCAAATCAAAACTGTCTGATTGAAGATTGAAGGGAGAGATATTGGATTTTTGTACCCTACCAATAATGTTACCGATAAAATTTAATGTACCCACAGACATTTGCCTATCGATTTTTCCATATTAGGATTCAGGAAGGTACTTATAAAACCGATTTGCTCTTCCTTATTTTTATCAGTTGTGTTTTTTCCTATTCCAAACCAAATCAATTTTATTAGTTGTATCCTCAGTAGTGGGGATGACCTACAAAGTAAGTCTGCACTTTTTCCCACTTGTACTTGTTGAGGGTCTTGCCTCTCAGTGGAGCCAAAATGAAGCGCCTGATTGTTCTACACCGCAATTTGACTACGTCATCGACTTTTCCTCACAAGTTTCACCCACAATGATGAATGAGGTGATTATCCCTTAAGGATGTTGGATCGTTGTAACGATTGGATAGTGTGTGGTGAACCTTAACCTTGCAACTTATTCATCGAATCCGCGAGCAGTCCCGTGCTCGTGCTCCACTTCTGGACTGACCCAGACAGCGTCATTGATTGCTCTCCCTCGGCGACGATGCTAGACATTGCCGGCGTCTATACTCAGTACGTTGGGAAACATTGTGACTCGTGCGAGAGGGAAATAGCCCGTTATCTATATTTTTGTGGTCAAAGGTAATGGGACGCTTGCTGACTATAATATATCAACTGACCAGCAGCTCGCCACATAATCGTATATTGAAATACCTAGTTGATTTACTCGAAGGATTTACAACAATAATTATTTTTGTTCAACACCCGTTGGTGGTTTTAATCAACAGGCGTTGTCTGGTAAAATCTTTTTCACGTGATCTTATTGTATTGTGATGATCAACAAGTTGTATTGAAAAATTATAATTCAATAAATATTCCAAAACATTAAAAATAAATTTTAAAAAATCAATAAAAAAGCAAGCCCTCTGGACCCCAGGATGGCTACTGCTTAGAGCTTTCGGTTAAAATTCAGGAACATGGAACATGCTTTAGCCGTGTTTTGTTTGTTTGCTGTTTCCTTTTACTAGGAATTTGTTGTTTTAATTTAGCTCTTTATTGGCCTGTTTTCAAATTGCTCGTCATTTCATTCACCTCTTGATGTTCCTAAGGTATTGGTATTATTAAGAAATCGAAAACACCTAAAACATCGAAGAACACATCGCAACTAAAAGCCTAGGTTACAAGATCCTTTGATTGCTTTTTGGTAACAACGATGCCAGCCAACTACACAAATGAAAATCCGCTAAATCGAAGTTGGTTCTTACCTTGCGGCGGTCGAAGCTTCTCGATTAATCTTGGTGTAGTACAAGTTTGCAAATAAGCTTCCTGAATCGCTCTTCCGTGGAAGTAGACAATGACTCACTACTTTGTAAAGCAGTCTCAATCACAACAAAGGTATTCTTATTATTACGAAATCGAAAACATCTAAAGCGTCAAAGAACACATTACAACTAAAAGCCCGCGGGCATAACAAAATCTCGCCTAGGTTTTAAGATCCTTTGAATACATTCGTAGAAACCAAGCCAATCAACAACATCAGTATAATCCACTAATCGATGTTGGTTTTCACCGCGAATGTTGTTTACAGTTCTTTTAAATCGCCTAGGTTTCAAGATCCTTCGATTACATTCGTAGAAACCAAGCCAATCAACAACATCAGTATAATCCACTAATCGATGTTGGTTTTCACCGCGAATGTTGTTTACTGTTCTTTTAAATCAGAGGTATAATAATATCTCAGCTTCGTCCATATTCACAGCTGTTTTGGCAGTATATAATTTACGCATAAATTGAGGGCATTTCAACGAGTGGCGAACGATTTTCGTGGGTTGAAAACTAACGGTTTGGTTGGACTAACGGTCGGTTGTGAGTAAAAATCGTTACAAAATCCCGCGCTACTTTCTTTCCACGGTTTTGTCACATTTTGTCCAGTTAGATGATGGCTAAAGCATGTTCCATGCTAAAATCAAATGTTAGTGGGGAGGGCGCACAAGACTTACCCGATGCCGGCCCTAGAGATGAGGGAATATGATGAAGATAGGGGTGGGAGAGATGGATGCAAGGATGTGCCTATATTAAAAACAATAGTCCACGTAGGTACCCTACTAATCAAGCCAAAGCACGTACCCTACCCGCTCAATTGATTCTGTCGAATGAAGGAAGACTCAGATATTATCAATCATGGATTGTGAAAATGGTGGAACGTTACGTACTGACAAGGTTGGAAGTTATTGAACAACCCCCAATAAAAACATGAGTTTAACTGTAACAAGGTGAAGAGTTATATATGAAACAACAAGCTAGAAAAACAATCCTTGTATAGTTAATAATACGATTCCTGTGAAGATTAAAGAACATCCTCATCCTGAGTAGATAAGAGTGCTTATTCTGGATGACTCGAGAGTTGTGACGATGCTGGGTTATATTTTTAATGTTAGCCATGATATCATGGAATCGCGATCTTGGTCTTTTTCCCCATCGAGAAATCCATTTTTCTGTTCCAATATTTTTTCTGACGTGTTATTTACCTAGACAAAGGTTCCATCGAAATAACTACCCGCAAAAATATAGAACCTGACCATGGGCTTCAATATTCGTGAGATAATGCGAGACTGATGAAGGCGGATAGTCCCTCCAACCTATCATTCCCTATTGATGACATTCCCATCGATCTATTTTTATTCTCACCTCCGTTCGATTAGCGGCGGTCCCATATCAATCGAGACAGCTGGGAGTGGTCTGTAGCTCTAGAGAGAAATGGAGGTCATTTCATAGCGAGCGGATAAAAAGTTTATCCCCACGTAATTGCATGTCCCCGACATCATAATAGCCGTGTGTCTGAAACGACATCGTCGATTTCGTCGGAGATTCGATTAGTTGGACTTTCCCAGGAGTTTCGATTCATCCTAATCGTATTCCGGATGGATTACACGTCAAGAACCTAATTTTGGCGTTGACTAATCACTACACTATATTGATCCTTGTGTAACTGACTGACTGGTCTATACTAACATCGCTGCTATTTGGTACACAGATTGTATGAGATCTCTTGAAGATATCGTAGGAAAATCTACAGACCAAGAAAAAATAAATTTTCAACTCCCCGCCAAAATTTGTTAATTTACGTTTCAACGTATGTAGCATCCAAAAATCGAATACAAATTTGACGGTCTGTCCGCCGTACGCGGCACTTTCCTTAGTTATCAAGGATCGATTCTGATGAAATTTGGTATATGGGCTCCATTTGGGGTCTAGTTGTACCCCGAAGCTCTTGTTTGATGTCAGTCACTTCTAAGGGCTGAAATTTTCAAAATGCCCTGGCTCAAAAACTCTAGTTATAAAAGTATTGTTTTTTCGTCAATTTAAAAAACTATTTAATTTTTTAATCGAATGAGACCACCCAGAGCTCTGAAGGACCAACCGTTCGGTCCCTACGAGAACTTGAAGGTTGGACTTATGATATATAAGAAACATGAGTGTAAATAGCTTTTTTTTCTTTATTAAGGCACATCATGCAACCTTCAAGTCGTCATGGGGTGCCAAAATAAATGGTTACAACAAATTATTGATTAACAATCGAAAAAGTGAGAAAAATAAAAGCTTTTACAGTTTGTAGAATAGTGACAAAGTTTTCAATTTATCGAAGATAACGTTCAACCAAGCTGAATTGCTACCCAGGAGCTCTTCTAAATTCCTCGGAGTTTCGGGTGGGAGGTTGTTGAAAATTTGGCATTCAGTCAGCAAGAGGGTAACAGTCAGAGGGCGTATACAGGTTAAGCAGATGGGGGGAGGTGTTGCTTCTCGTTCCATGAGGTGGCCATGCATAGGCGGGTATGTCCTACCGGACCACTTCCTCCCGGCGTCGGTTAAGTACAGTACCATCCGAGAGCTTTTTCGTACGAGATGACGATGATCGATTCTTCACAGCCCATAGCTTTTGGTGAACCATGTTCTGCCATTCGGTTCTCCAACTGTTCCATACTTCTCTTTTTATTGAACATTGGTAGTCAGCGCACACGTACAGAAATGTGGAAGTGGGCTCTTCAGTTGCAATTTTTGCATTGCGATCAGCAATTTCATTTCCGGCGATTCATATGTGTCTTGGTACCCAGCAGAGTATGACAGAAGACCCAAGATCCATCAGTCGGCTCACTTTAACAAGTAGCTCCTTCACTAGTGGGAGGGAATCAACACCTTTCCTAATGACTTGGATTGCACTGAGAGAATCTGAACAGATTACGACATTTGATACCAAAGACAGGGCTTTATTTATGGCAAAAGGCTCTGTAGTAAAGATGGAAGTTTGCCCAGGAAGAGAACATTTTTGAACTCCTGAGTCTACAAGTACCGCACATCCTATTCCATGCGGTGTCTTGGAACCATCGCAGTAGGCAATAGAACATGGCGACAAACCAGCAATAGTCTCGTAGAATTTTGAAATGTATTCTTGAGGGATGAATAGCAAAAGAGGCCTAATCTCCGTTCATGTTTTAGCTGACCGAACTGCGATCGTTGTTCGTTTTTGGGTATTTTGCAACCAGTAATCAAATTTCCTAATGAACAACCTCCTTATTTATTCGAATTTAGTGTGAAGCGTATATTTCTTCCAACTAAACTTGATTGTGAAGTAGGTATAGTACCTATGGTTGGTAGGTAGTGACAATGGCAAAGCTGTATTCATTGGAGACGAGTGATGTATAGAGAAAATAATGAACCTTTGTGTATTAATTTGTAGCGTTTTTTGCTAGAATTGTATTCTTCCAGAATCACAGATACAATTCAAGATCCTTACATTCCTCGATAATGTGAAATGTATTTTCTACATGGAAGAATTTCTTGAACCAATTAGAAGCTCGCCGATCATTGAAAAGCTAGTGTAATTGAGACTGTTGTTAAGCCGAGGTGGAACTGTGGTTTGAGAGGAGTTTCTACCCAGAGCCGAGGTGCCATGGTGACGGCACGATCTCTGCCATTGTGGACATATCCCGGTGAGGCGGGGGGGGGGGGGGGTTGCAAGGGCACAATAAGGAACAGCTATATATCTTCTCCGTGTATGGGAGGGCTTATAATAGGTCGTTTCGGAAAATAAATACCTTTCCCGAATAATAATACCACGTCGGTGGTGAAGGGCAAATCTCTAGCCTTGAACACACGACCCGCAATCTCGAAGACACCCCCTTGAAAAGATTCGTTGCCTTCGGCCATTTTCATGCGGATTTGACGACTGAGAGTTATTGTTTGGCTGAATTGGTAGTGCATTTCTCTTCAAAACTCATCAAAAAGGTTTGACTGTGAGATCAACTGTTTTTCTTCAGTTACTTTCTCAACCTGAAATTCTAAGATCGGTTTCTTGAAACAGGGTGTGTGATGTACGAAATTGGTTCCGCAACGTGGACATTTAGCCTATAACTCGTTCGAATATTCAATAACCTCAACGAATACTTTGCAGTTAAGCTTATAACTTCTCATAATTTAAATGCTCAGCAAAGCTCATCTAGGACCGCATTTGTCTGTTAACAGCCATCCTGTCCATACAATTTTTAATTTTATTTAATTTTGATATTTTGTAGTAAACAACTCCGTCATAAGGTACATAATTGATATGTACATCATGTGACATGAATGTGAATTAATCGTTGTTGCCTACGGTATTTTTCGGATTTTGTTGCTGTGACAGTGTTCCTAAGTATCCAGTCCTGGATGAGTTAGATAGCTCCGTATTGCGTATGGCTAGTTGTTATAGTACTGACGGAGGGAGATGTATGTAAGTGGGCCTGCTTCCCCCTGACATTGGTACTAAAGAGGATGTCATCGTAACACTATCATCTTGGGAGTTGGGGGATCCCCACGCCACACCATCGCTCCCTCTTTCCTCGGTCCTTTTGTCCTTTTAACTGGCTATTTGCTTACGTCAAATGCAAGTCGTCAATCCATCAGCCGTCCTTTCTGCGTCTCATTCTGCTGTATGCAGTGAATCCTTACAACTTATCGCCAGAAGCTGTTGTAGTTTTTTTCTGCTGGAAGCTTTTTTCGGCATTGGATTTTTAGGGTCGATTCGTCAGACCATCATAATGTTCTGTTAACATTTTGAAGTTGATTGTCTTACCAGTGTAAATTTACCAAGTTTCCCTTGAAGTATTAAGGGGGTCTCAGTTGGTCACCGTTTGTTCCTCGTTCCATCAATCAATGCAATGTAAGGTTGCCTCCTCTGCCTGCGGCTTTGGCGATTAGGTCTGACTTATTTTTCGGCCTACTCGTGGATTCGGGGGTTTTGAAAGGACCTTCCTAGTCCTGCCTAGGCCTAAGTTCCCTAACTGGCTATCGCCGGAGATCGGGTAGATCTAGGGGCAATTGCCTTCGGATCTAAATATTCGACTATCTGCTTGTTCCCAAGTACTTAATACCTTCGGGCTTCGTGGACTTTTGAGACAAAACACTTGTTTGGATTTTTGAATGAGCAACGGGTTTATTTGACAATTGGGAAAGGGGACTGAATTTTGATAATATAAAGATGAAAGTGAAGCCTTAGGTGGTAGCTTAGTCTATCCCTACCTATGTGCCTCCTGACCGCGTGTCGTCGCGAGATTACGGAGTTTCGCGGAAGGCGCGGGTTCGCGACGGCGACGGCGGAAGTCGAGATCGGGCAAGCTGAAGCTAAGTATTTAGGACTGACCTGGCGATCCTTTCTTCAGGTTTCGGTAGACTTTGGAGATTTGTCCCAGGAAGCGTTGACGTGGCAGCTACCCACTTCTTTTCCTGGAGGCGGCTGGTTCTCTCGGACCGAAGTAGCCTGTAGTGATACCGCTCTCTTGTCACACAGCGGAAGGCAGCAGATTTGGGTGCGTCTCGGATCGAAGGGCACTAGGTTCCAGATGCTGATGCACGACCTCGATTTTGGCAGGCGTAACAGTTTTGTTCAACTGCTGGGGGCGTGTCCTCAGAAATATTTGTGGCTGAATATTTTCGGTATTTCTCCTGCAGTCTTTCCACCTCTCCTCGCTGATTGGGTGCAGTTCTTTTCCTGGGCGTTAATTTTTCGGCTGATTAGCGAAAGCGGGGATAGATTTCCGCTAATCAGGCCGCGGTAAATTTTACTGTGGAGGGGACTCCACGTGCCGTGTTGTTTGGCGACGTGGGCCTTACGAATTGCTTTCCCTGGGAGCCGTCGATTTTCCTTTTCCGGAGTCGAATTGCAACGATTCGGTTTCCCAGGGAGAAACATGAGACTTTGTCAGCGTGAGCGTCTGACAGGGATGGTATTTCACGAAATTGAAGGCGCAAAAACTTAAAAAGTTGTACTTAAATTGGAAATTTTAAAGGATTTTAAAAATTCATTAGTGCACGGACCTAGAGAATGGAAAAACTGGAATATTGCCGCCGGAATCACCAAAATCGAACAATAATTGCCAAAAAAAAAGTGAAAAACCGTTAATTCTGTTATGTTTTTCCCATAAAATATAGCTAAACTTGAAATTTTCAAGCATTTTAGAAATTCATTAGTGCATGGGCCTTGGGAATTGAAACACTGAAATATTGCCGCTGGAATCATCAAAATCGAACAATAATTACCAGAGAAATAAGGGAAAAACTTGAGGAAAACCGTTTATTCGGTAGTTTTTCCCATTTCTCTTTGGCAATTATTGTTCGATTTTGATGATTCCTGCGGCAATATTTCAGATTTTCAATCCCCTAGGGCTCTGCACTAATGAATTTCTAAAATCCTCGAAAATGTCAAATTTAGGTACAACTTTTCGAGTTTTTGCGCCTTCATTTTGGCGAAAAACTAAGAACGAACGGCGACCGACTGAGACCCCCTTAACATCCAAAATGCTCTGAGTAGAAAAGGTGCAAAGCGCGTGGAATCCATGTGCCGACCAAACCCTAATCTTTTTCTCTATCTTCTTGGATGAACTAATGAATTGTTTCAGGTGATCTGAATTCTTGCAATCACTTAGTGTAGTCCCTAAGAGGCTGTTCCTGATTTCATCGTTCTAGGAATTAGAATGAGAAGAAGAATAATTGCTATAACGCACACAATGTGATCGACACAGTTAACTTGTATCAATTACTCGTATTCATTTGATAGCGTCATTACTGACGAAGTGACATGTGGATCGCATCAGATCTCTCCCTGACAGCAGGGAGTCAGCTGTGGTCGTGCTCGTAACGGCGTCCGTCTCTTAGCGACGAGTCTCGGACCCTGCCACGGGGGACCGTGAGTTCGAGGCTCGCCTCAGAAGCTTATTTTCGTGCAAGCCGGGCTCAGTCCCCCCTCGTCCTAACCCAGGGCGGTAAGGCAATGGGAAGCCATGAGCGAATTCATCAGAACAAATTGTGATCTTCCCTTTGGAAGACTGCTAATGACGTCCGCGACGCCAGGAATGGCAGTCGGACGAAAATTCAACTTGGAATGGTTGTTTTCTTTACTTTACTTACTTGATCGACACAGGAATTACAGCTGTGGATTCGTTGCCATGTAGGAAGTGCAAACCATGATGAAATGCCGATACGTTGATGTTGATATCCCATTGAATTACCAACCATGCAAAATGCGAAAGGCAATAATTAAATAACCATAAAAAGTATCAATGAAAGTGGTTTCTTCCCATAATTAAACCAAACGAAATCGTTCACCCACATTTTCTGTGTCGACGGAATCGTAAACTGGCTGAATTGAAGGGCAGGCATATAAATATACGACGAGGTCCTGTGAAGGTTTTCAAGGATGATGAATGATAATTATCTGGATTGGATTTACACTGCACATTCACTTGACGTTTCATTGACATGACAGTACGAGATATGAACAGGACAACGTTCTGTTTACTAGCGTTGAACGTACTTCCACCGTCGAAAGATTAAAAATAAAACAAGAAGATTCAATTTAGAGTCGAGGGACCGTGGATGAGTCCTATCGCGTGAGCGAACACTAGGAGAAAAAAATAACCGTCACTTCCTGAAGCGAAACGACGGACGACAAAAAAAAAACGAAGCTACGAGCGAAAATAAAAATATAATAAAGCGAACATCCTGAGCGGGACATGTGAATGGCGAGGACAGCGATGAGTTGGTGCTGATAATCAGTGGAGCTGGGAGATGGCCGATAGCGGCCGCCCCCGTCTCATCCGTTCTTGCTGAGGTCTTTTGTGTCAACCCGACATTGCCTAGTTGGAGTTGGACGAATGGAATGCACTCTGTTATGAGTAGAAATTGCTCTCAACGAGAGTATATCGCTGTACACGAGTGTGTAGCCGCTCCGGTACTGTCCGTGAAATAAATAAAAAAAGTCTGCCAAGTGGGTGTGGCACATAGCTTCCTCGTATCCATAACCCGATTATATAGATGATCCGATGCATAGTAGATAATCTCAAAACACCAATCTCTAAGGCCCACTTTTACCAAAAGTTGTTCAAATCGCGTTCAACTAAACGCCTTGATTGTTAATCTGAAGGAATAAACCCGGCAAGATGGCGAGCGTCTTTCACCAACCCAAATCAAACTTAAACGGCGATTGAGATAATCGAGCTTAGCTAACCTTGAAATGTCAAGTGAAATGAACGAAAGTTGGACATTATGACGCATTTGGGGCAATAGAAGCGTAGGACAACAACCACTCCCGCGCTTGCTATCAGTAGATTCTCGCCTTTATCAGTGATGTTCAGTGATACGAGTTCGTCACGAGTCATTTCGATTTCTTTATTAGAGATGGGCAAAACGGTTCACCAAGAAGAACGGCTCTGAGCGCTCCGCTCATTCAAAAGATCCGGATCTTTTCGACGGATCAGTGGCTCTTTTGAGCTCGTATTTATTGTAGAGATGAAAAACGCTACAAATTGTTACACAACGGTTTATTTTAGTTCTGTCTGAAAATGTTTATTCGATTATTGGATTCTACACTACCTTGAATCCTAAACCACGAAATTTTGAGGGCGAGAGGGAATAATTTCTCTGTTGCTCGATTCCAATGGTTCATTATTGAAAATAATAACCCAAAAAGCGCTGTTGTTCAATAAAGATGCTCAACAAATCCTTTAAAAAATCAACGAAAAACAATAAATGAACACGATTAAAGCAATGAATAAGTAAAACTTAAAAATACAGTTTTTTGGTTAAAATATTTATTTATATGAAATCTGCATTTTTTTATTCCTCTAATGACAAACCACAATTTAAAAAAAAAATTCTTAGTAGGTATAACATTTTCATAATATAACATTTTGATGTTATGTCATGTTATTCAACAAAGAACATTAAGGTCACCAAGTTGAAAGAGAATAAACGAACCAATAAGTACGAAAGCTTCAATATTGATAATAATGGTAGGATAAGGATGTGCTTTTGCTTGCCTTTTGAACTTGTGTCAGAAAGCTCCTCACATAAAATCATGATGTAAAAATCAAACAGGGAGAAAAAACAACGGAAAGAATCAGAAAGTGGGTCTCAGAAAACGCTGGAAAAATACGGTAAAGTTTACGACCAAAAATACAATAATGCATGTGGTGGTACGATACAATTCCGCAAAATTGTATTGATTGATCGACTTATATCGTATTTTCCCTCGGAATTATCGTACGAGTTGGCAACAGTGAGCTGACGAAAAGGAGGTCCTAATTTTCCCGGACACTGTCGATCTCAAAAGAAGAACGAAGAGCCGCCGTTCTCAAAAAAACCGAAGATCGAAGAGCCGCCATTAATTTATTTTACTGGATCTCAAGAGATCCAAAGATCGAAGAACCGCGATTCATTTGTCATTTTTACTGATCCGCAGTTCACTCGCTCTTTTGAAGAACCGATCTTCACCGATCACTACCAGCGCTGAGCTCAAAAGATCCGAAGAGCCGCGGTTCTTTTTTACTGACCCGTGGTTCACTCGCTCTTCTGAAAGAGCCGTCTCAAAGAGCCGGATCTTTAATGAGCGACCCATCTCTATTCTTTATTGGCAATCACCTACTTCTGATACAATATCGGTTCTTTTAATTTTTTATTAGTTAATAATTCGTATTAGTATTATATATTCGTATTAATGAAGGTAGGTAAGTTAAGGACGACCTTTCTTCTGTTCGACCTGTTCCCGGTTTACAAGGTATTTCGTCGGGAACTCTAGCCGAGTATCAATCAAATTTGGGACTTTGATGACTGTGGGCATGTTAGTGTGGAACACGTTGAAGGATTCTCCTCGGTCGTCTCCTGGGGACGTCGTCGTCGCCGTCAGACGAGTCATAAATTATTTGTAATGGCATATCCATTTCCAAACACAAAACACTTCCGAGAACACACACAAAATCTCACAGCAATAAAAAATGTTCACTGCGCGGCCATGTTGAATTTGCAGTTAAACGAGCATACCGAGTTTATTCGGCCGACTTTAGACCGTTTAAACTCGAACCCCCGGAGATGGAGTTTAAACTCGTAAATTGCTCTGGTGAAAGACGGTTATTGCTAAACGTCGATTATCTCTTGGCACTCTTGGTTTAAACTCGTTTCGAATGTTTTGTGAAAGTGGGCATAAGTACCTTTCACTACCCTCATAGGGGACCATCTACACGCTAATCTGGACAATCCTAGAAAATTCCATCAAATTCGGATGAAAAATGTAAGTGTTATGGCTTTTAGAAGGATTGTAAGTTTGCGCATGCGGAGAGGCTACTGTAAATTTTAAGGCCTTCATTTTCATTAGGGACCATCTACAACCTAATCCGCGTAATCCCTGAAAATTTCATTGAAATCGGATGGAAAATGTAGAAGTTATGGCCGTTACAAGGAATTCACGTTTGCGCATGCGCAGTCGCTTCTATCAGTCCGGGGATGATGATTTTCATAGGGGGACCGTCTACACACCAACCCGCACAATCCCTGAAAATTTCATAGAAATCGGACAATAACTACCCATACGAAGTTACAAGGATTTCATGACAGACGGAACCAAAATTGTTCAGAAAGGTCTAAAACACAAAACGCGAGTGAAAATTTTGATTTTGGAGAACTTTTTTTTTTCATGCTTGAAAAGTGAAAACAAAGCTTCCGCTACCTTGGTAGACTCGGAAGCAAAATTAGGAACTTCTGCATTTTATCATACATCTATTGTGTGATAAGAGGTACCTATAAAACTCATACACGCAATCCACGAATGATGATTTAAAACATTCCATATCGGCTGGGCTTTACAGCTTCGTTACAATGTACATCATATTCATACATTCAGCATATTGATCAATTCTCTAATATTTATGATACTCGAATTTCACAATCAAATTGATCTAACATCAATACGATGAGAATTATTCTTTCAATTCATTTAGTATTGGTTTATTATTTTCAATACTGAACCTTTGAAATTGAGCAAGAAGAAAAATGTTACGCCCTTAAAATTAAATGGTTTTTGTTTCAAAATAGGTTGAATCGAAAATCGAAAAAAATTCCTCCGTTCCTTCTTACTTATGAGGCAGTTACCGAGCTGAAATTTGAACGGAAATTAGGCCTATTTCTATCAGTGAACAATCTTATGCGGTTCACACTCCCAGCCACGACAACCTCCTCCTGTTTGTGAACTCAGGGAGTATTCTAAAATAAAAAACTAAAATAATAAACCTTTGTGTAATAATTTGCAGCGTTTTTGTATTGAATATCATTCCTGAGTCCGATTGTAACGGAAGGCCTTCAAGAAAAAAGGAAGAAAATGGTTTCTCGCCTCTTTTTTTCATTCAAACGTAATCGTTGACCTTCAATTACGACAAATCGAAAGGGAGAATTGAAGGGGGGAAAAGTGGAAAAAATATTAACGTAAAATATTCCGCCTCTTCTCAAGATCGGCGAAGGGGGCCCCTGGTGTGGGGGGTCCGGGGCAGTGGCCCCAGGCTGAGCAGGACGGGCCGTCGGCAGGGCGCAAGGACGTTCACGGGGGGCTCCCGAAGGCCGTCAGGGTTCATTAACATGAGGCCCGGGACCTTGATCTCGCCCGCGGGATAAACCTGTCCCTCATCAATGGCAGTTTTTTTTCACAAATCTCAGCTCGTCGCTGAGAAGAGGGCTTAAGCTGCTGAGGTTCCGAACTCAAAATCTATGAACTTCAGGATTGGATTCAATGTGCTCTTCGGGGAAGGATTGAAGACGCTTGTTTCTTAAGGCACTAGATTTTAAAAAAAATAAATAAATAAATAAAAACATTTTTAAAGAGAAGTTTAGAATTGATATTTTTATTGATAGGTTTTTAGAACAGAACGCATGATTCAACTGAACATTATTATAATAAAATATATATATTATATAGCCACCAATATGGCAGACTATCGAAATTTTTTAAAATCAAAAACATACGAATCGGCGATTTTACAAGTTTTTAGGAGAGCATAATTAAAGTTTGACTCGACTTTTCATATTATATTTAAATAAATGCAGTTTCTTTTAAATGGAAACTAGGTACATACGTACAGATGACGATTCATTGCAAATTTTTCCGGATTCGAGTAATTTTGAGCTTCAAAACATGGAAACCGCGAGCGTTGTTTTTGTTTCGGTAACCTAGCAGTGATATGTGGATGATTACAGGAATATTCAATTCAGTTTATTCTGAATTATTCAGATGAAATTATAATAAAACAACAGGAAATTAATATACAATGATGAGAGTCGCTAGTGTAATGTTGTTGAAAATGACCCATAATGCAGGACGTAATTTATTACCAAGCTGTAGTTTGAAAACCATGCAAGATAATGAGGTAGGATTTTGACAGTTGATGGGCTTTTCCAGTACCATTATCATGGGCGCTATAACAAAAATTTGTGAAATTTGCCGATTTGGTAGTTATTTGGTATAAAAAAATTCGATAGTTTGCTGTAGTGGCGACGATGTGTATAATACGTTCAGGAGAACTGGGAATTCGAAAAGCAAGATGGAGCTGCCTACTAAGGCTGTAGGAAATAATGAGGAATTTCACCGAATTCTGTTTGGATTTTTCTTGAATAGTTAATGGTGTGGGATAGATGAAAATCGGATTGATTTCGGAAAATAACTCTCCTGTTATTTTTGGGAGACAATCAAAACTTATGATTTCAAAAAATAACCGGGAAAACGGACCTCTTCAACGTGAAGCGGGAACGCTCGCTCTTAGTTATCAAATGAAAACAGGGGAAACCTAATTTTCCCCATGTTGCTTTTTCTATTTTTTTTTTTTTTTTTCTTCAGTTTTTCGATTTTGATCTTTACCTACTGGTTTTGTGAAATTTTGCATCTGAGGACTATAGATTTCTTGATCTCAGCGCTTCATGCGGCCGTAAATGAACTATTCCAGGTTGACGTCATCCTCCCGGTTTTTATAAACGTTCATATTTTCTACACTGTTTTGTTTATTCGTAAATTAGGAAGTACCTACGGGCTGAAAGTTTGCCGTAGTGGGTTATTCGAGGTGCTGAATCCGATTTTGGGGTCAAAAATAGGAAATTCTGACATGGTGAAATTCCTCATTTCCGACTGAACTTTGGGCGATCCACTCATATTTTATTGGATCCCACATATTTGAGGCTAGATCCCTTTGGAAGCAGCTAGAACAACTAGTATGGATTGTTCAAATCACAAAATTGTATAGGTAGGTACCTTAACCTTAACGTCGTTTCTATGCGTAGCTCTTGTCGCAGTCGCAGAATTACGACAGTAATCTGATTTCTTCTAACGTCTCTTCCATCATCAAGCTGTTTCCACGTTCTGCGAGGTTCCCTCGGCTCTACGTTGATTTTCCTCGTGGAATAAACCCGGTTCTAATCAACTCACTCATTCCAAAATCCTGCTCGTTTGGACTGGACCCCTTTAATTAAAGAACAGGTCACGTTTCAAATGGGGTAGAAAGCTCCTGACTTTTCCTGGCGTATAAACACACGACTTCCCTCGCATGTCTTCTCCAACTTGCGGAGGTTATTTGTTCTCCAAATGAATGTCAGATCGGCAGTATCGATCCTCCGAATGTCTGAATTATGAATCGCGAAGACAGGAAAGCCCGAACTCCGTTTGTTCAATTAGGTAAATGTGTTGAGCTTATCTCCGCCAGATTCTACATTTAGAGACCCTCTACAGCACTCATTACTCAACATTACAGGTATTAATGGGTTGGCATCTTGAAGGAAGAAGAAGAAAAGCATGCTTGATTGATGTAGGTGGTACCTGAACCGAGTAACGAATTGAATATATTAATTTTAAGTATTAATCTTCATCTAATTTCTTCCTCGATGGGAACAACAATAGATCATGGATATGTCTGTGTATCATTTTCCAGCAGAAATTAAATTAAGGTTGATACGTGAGATGAACGTAGGAAGATGCAGACTTCACATCCGAAATATAACACCAGATATGCCGCCGCAGGGAATGCTCTCGACCTAGACTGACCTTACATACAGAAATTGATTGTAGCATGAAAAGTCGCCAGCAGTTCACTAGACCAAAATTCAATAAAACATAAAAGTTTGAGGGGGGTTAAATTTTTTTCTTCCTCGATTCCAATGGTTCATTATTGAAAATAATAAACCGTAAAGCAAGTGTTGGCTAGTTACAGAAGGAGGCTTTAGATGAAAGAGGCTACTAAACAGCGAAAATAATTAGGACTAGAGATTCTTCGCTTTCGACGTTACTCGTTCGTCTCATCAACGAAGTGACTTTCAAACTATTGAGAAAAAATTAGGAAAAGCTGCAAGTCACCGGCTGGCTGATCCTTCCATTGTCACGTAGACAATTTACTAGTGTACGATTCTAGGCCGTGCTATTGAAGCTCTATACGCTTAAACGAAGGGTAGTATTCCAGGGTTAAATAGCGTAACCTTTGTATTTTCAAGCAATATGTAAAAAATATAATGTATTTGTTATGTCTTCCATAATCAAACACAATACTGACTTCAACGAATAGATTAGTTTAATAATTAGCAACCAAACACAATACTTCGGTATCAACCACCATCCGAAACTTCCGTTCTCTCTTGAACTCTCCTGCCAACTGTCCTTGTCTGTTGTTCATGGTTGCTATGCGAAACTCCATGGCAAGTGCGTGGAGAAGTGCTGCACTCAGACTTGGCGGAATAGGTAGGAACTATCCAGATTCCCACGCGCCCACATATTGTTTAGTAATTTACTCATTACTGTAATGAATTATAGGTATTAATTTAATTTCCGAGATGGAGAGATTTTCCAAAGATCCTACCCTACAACACGGGCCAAGCCTTAGTCGGGTAGGAAATCTGAGCAAATCGCATCCCTTCATGCACTAATCGTATTGTAAAAGTGTTCAAAATGGCGCCAAATGAACATATATCTCTCAGAATATCAAAATTTGCATAGGGAGGGGGCGAGTAGGGAATGTATTCAGAGCGTACCCGATTTTTCAATATTTCTGTTCTATTAAAGCATTATTAAGCCAAAATATTATAAGCAAAATTTACCCAAGCTTTGAAATTCGGGGATTATAATTGACAACTGAAAACGCATATTGCGTGGGGTTTTGGGTGTTTCACCTTGAATGCGCATGTGATCATCAACGGACTAGCCACCAAAAACAACGATGAAAGTCCTAGCGTTATTGTTTGCTATTACGGTTCTGGTGTCAGGATAGCACCGGTGTTGATTGGGGGGGGGGGGGGGGGCTCGAATTGGCTTATTGGTATCGTGGTTCATGGATTTTAAAATGGTGTTCAAATTCGGGAATGTCAATAGAAGTGTTATGGTGGCCATCGGTGGAGGGGTGTATACATGTTAGGTACCTGTCTATCAAGGACTTCCGATTTCAAAATACCCAGTTTTGGGCTCTTATAATGCTAATAACGGTATGGTATTTCCCTGGCATACTAACTAAATTGAATTAGATAAAACTATTTTGTGCTGAGGAAAGGTGAAAAAATCGTATGTCTTTTACTGGTTGATACTGTAAGAACTAGGTACTTTTTATCCAATGGGACGTCCCCTGGAATGCAAGCATTATTGAACAATGTGTTTACACAGAGTCCTTAATAAATTAATGGTTTGATTTTGCTCAATCTTGGATTATTGCCGGAAAGGGAAATTTTCTCGTAGACCTTTCATCACTTTCATCTCTTCACTTGTTAGCTGATTTTTTTACTATTCTGTAAGAATTCATTTATGGAGGAGTGTCGGTAGCTTTTACTAGCTAAAATTAAAATCTTTTTTCATGTACCGACCTTACCCTACTTCCACAGTTTTTGTTTTCCATTTCGATAAAACTTTCAGAGATTGTGATTGTAGGACATAAATGAAGCTTCTCGATTTCATTGCAGTCAGATTTATGGTGAGTTAGCTTGTTCGGTTAGCTTTCACTGGCGGTGGCTGGTTGAGAGGTGCTCATGAATACGCACAAAGATACTTCCCAGTTTCAAAAGACCCATTCGAGTGGGTTGCTCATTCGGTGAGCTATTGCCACTTCAAGTTCCCGTCGAACTATTTATCGCGCCGGAGTACTGCGGGAAAGGGAAGTTTTCTCAGACATCTCATCAACTTCACTTGTTAGTCTTGGCAAGCGTCTTGCAAACGATCCAGGAATCCGTCACCCCGTCAGGACCGACAGGGTCGGCCATTGTTCGTCGTCCGCTTTCCTCGTATCCCGGCACCAGAGACTGCGAAGGAAAGTGGTCCGACGCAGGCTCATCCGGTTCCGAGCTTTCAAGACGAATCTCCCTCCTGTGCGTACTCTCCCCGCTTCCTCGAGGATGACCCGTGCTGCAACTGGAAGTGAAACCTTGTTTGGACCAGGAATTGGGGTATTTCTGCATTTAGATCCGTATCCGGATGTCACCATCAGCATACACTTGCAGTTGGAAGTAAGACGCCTACATAGGGTACCAGTGGTTGGTGGCGCCCCGAACACAAGGGAGAGTTTTATTATCCACATAGTGGGTTTTATATTTATTAATTCTCCTTGTCAATAACGTTCTTTTGAGGTATGAAGCATACTGATATGAAATGAAATCTAGGGTTTCCTTCCAAGGTCATCGGAGTTTCAAAATCTACTTGAATGTGTCGTCAAGATTTCGTAGGCTTTATCATCCATCATATTGTTTATCTGTATAACCACATGATTGCAACATAATCGGAGTAGTCTTGTGTGGTATGAATCTTGTGCTTATGTGGACTTCCTGGACAAAAACCGTTTAAACGTTAACCTTAATTGGACCATGGTAATTACTAGTGTCACCGAAAACATTTCTGGATCTCCACAGCTGTCACAAAGTGTCATCAGAGTAGCCAAAATTACATTGCTTTGTATTATTGTTATTATTATTATGTTCTGATTTTTTTTTGGGCTATTGGAAGTTTCAAAATAGTTACTTTGACAAAAATTTCCTAAGAAATTTTTTTTGTCTATAACATCATTTTTTTACTTCTAATAACTTACAAAAAATGGTTGAATAAATTCAGCTTAATCCATCAATTCTTAAATTGAAATTTAAATCTAGTTAATCTGGTGACACTTTAGAATAGCTGTAAAATCTCAAGATGTTCTCGGTGACACTAGTGACACCATAGTCCAAGTAGGGTTAACTCCCTAGCGCCCCCTTCACCTAGGTTTCTATAGCGTTGCTTTTGGTTTATTATTTTCAATACTTAATAAACATTTGAAAACGAACAAGAAAATTATTTTTTTCAACCCCCAATTTAACCATCAATTTAAAAAGGATTCAATTTTTAGAATTCAATGAGACCACCCAGAGCTCTGGAGAATCAACCATTCGCTCCCTAAGAGGACTTCAGGGTTGGAGGTATCATAAATCAGAAACAAAAATAATACCAACTAATAATACCAACAGAAACAAATTAATACCCACTGACGGATTAATTGTTATTATTTAAAAATTATCTGCTTAGTCGGGATGTGTAGCCTCTACTCTTAGAGTGGACTATGAAACACATTAAAGCTAAAAATTTGTTGATGTAGAAAAAATTACGATTGTATAAAAAATATAACAGAATTTTTCGAAGAAGAAGGATGCTACTGAATTCGTCGAAGATTCTAAAGAAGACTCCTGAGAAACAAAAATCACTCGAGTGGTCATCGTTTTTGGAAAAGACTAACATCAACATGGCGTAGAAATGTATTTTTCAAATGTTTCGTATCTCCAGTTGATGGGATCTGATATCAATTTATTTTCTTGGGGTAGCTCCGCTCTACCTTCTAAATTTGGACGATATTCTGTACTTGATTTTGAGAAATTGATGTTCTATGATGAGCTGAAGATACTATTGGTTTGATTGGTCCCTGAAGTATCTCCAGTCTAGAGCAGGTAGCATGCAGTATGTCTTAAAATTGGCCAAGTATTATTTCTCTGAAAATGAATGGAGAAGGAAGTGCGTATTTCTTCCATCAGAAAATTCATATTTCTCGGAAGAGCGTCCTCATACACGGAAAGAAAGGAGTCAATTTAAAGTTCTCTGCCAACTTGTGGTTCAGTGAAAAAGAGGAGGCTAAGTGCTTGCATCCAATATAAGGGAATTGAATTATATTTGGTTGAGGGCAGCATGTGGGACGTAGAGGCTTCCACGTGCAGACCCCCGTGAGGTGGCTGGTAATTGAAGACTTTGGAAACACTTCCGAGATGTGGGAGGCGAGATACGATTGTGACCGTCACGTTCGGGACATTGTCGCTCGTATCTGCTCGGATTCATTACTGCGGCAAGGACGAGTTCATTGTCTACGACGGATGGACGAAAAAGAAGAATCACCTACCACCGCTACTAATAGTCTGATGGAGCGGGGATGTAATAAACGGATGGCCGAACGTTCAACACCTTCTTCCTAAACTGATGAGATTGGTAGTCATGTTTAAGAATTTCACGAGGCGAGAACCGAAAACGCTGCAAATTAGGATTGTATTTTCCTCACATTTTTTTCTTTTTTTTCTTTTTCGGGTTCCGGTTTTATCCATACAGTGTTTATAGCAACCAGTGGATGGTTCTACGAAGCTCTGCATAGTTTCGATCGATGTTAAAAATAAAAAACTGTTGTGAATCAATTAGAAACGTTGATATAGGTATTCCTATTAAAAGTTCACGATTTGGTCATTTTGAAAAATGTTTATTCTATTCATCACACTAAATATAAATAGTGACAGATAAATTGTGACAATAACCAAACCGCGAGGGAGACAGATGGGACCCGTATATCATTTCATCTATTTAAATTTCATTTCTTCGATTTTTGTTTTTACGTTCCTATTTTGGTACATAAACAGCAATGACCCCTCGTGGAACTTTTGCACGTGTCGTGACCTCTTCTTCCTTATATTTTACAATAAATCACCAGGTGTGCTCCCTACTTCGAGACCCACTTGCTCCTATAGTGACTCTCCCCCCCCCCTCCCCATACGCTGGATATGTTTATTATGGCGCTTCAGCCATTAAACTTCGAGCAGCCCAATACAACTTGAATGATTTCGACCATTTGGTCTCGTCTGTTGCGACGCCTAGCCTGATGTCCTCAAGTCGACCTATAAGAGTCGCTAGACTCCAAGCATCCTTAATCGACCTTCACTTTGAAGGAAGAACCGAGAAATCCCATGTCCTCAAGTCGAGGGCAGTCAAAAAGATGAATATTTGTCATGGCCACTATCGATTGGCTCAGGGAACATGACGGTTCATCCCTCAGCCTGATGCGGTGGAGGTGGGCGTTCATGTAATCGTGGCCAGTTGTCAATCTGAACGCCGCGACTGACTGATGACGGGGGCGGTGGAGGCACACGATCAGCAGCATCTGGTAGAGAGGCCCAGCACTTGCCCTCAGCTCGTGGTCCTGGCGTTGCTTAACGTTCACAGCCTCTTTAATAAGCATCAAAACTGAACGGTTCGTCGGGCATGGGCATTTGAGAGCCTTCTTTGGCCAGAGTGTCAGCTCTCTCATTTCCCCTAATGCCTGCATGCGAGGTTATCCATTGCAAAGCCACAGTTGCCCCGCCACCAAGCAGCATTTCAAGGAGTCTCCTACCTTCAAGGCGACATGGGTATTCGTCTCACTGTTGGTGCATAGCGTTGGTGCAGCCTGAGAGTCGCACAGGATGACGGCCCATGAGAAATTCACAGATTGGAGCACCTCAAGTGCCCTATACAACTGCACCCTGAAGTTACTTGCCAAGCTATCAACCGGAGCAGCAACAGACCCAGCAGCCGAAAACACCTGCACCCCCGTGACCCATCAGTATAAACCTGCAGCCTGGTCTTCCTACAGTTACAGTTGAGTAGGTTGACGTCAAACTCCACTCATCTCGCCTATCCTTTTCTCAAGCACAGTCTAACTGCAGTACATAAGGTCGTCTAGAAATAGGACCACAACCTAGTCGTCCAAAATTCCAATTCGTTCACTTTTTACCGAGCCTGTGAGTACAACTATTACAACCTCATCCCAAATAATCGGTTTCGTGCCGGCGTGATCTAACCCTTTTTTTCGACATCCCTAGGAAAGCCGAGTAAGTTCTAGGTAAAGACAAAATCTAGTCAATTTCATCCAGAGTCATTCAATTCTAGTCTCAATATTCCGGCCATTACCTAAACTACCTACTATTGCAACCCTTTTCTTTCCCTGATTTTTAATTACAAAAATCAATCAATCCGTGCACCCTTATTACCTTTGTACGTATTTCTAGTTACTAATTTTGTTTAGTTGTTATTCTCTAATGACAGGTTATTTTTGCGATGTTGCAGGTCCGATGACGGTACCGATGGTGTCGACGAACTCGTCGCCGCCGATCGCGATGCCGGTCCAGGTCCCCCACGGCCACGTCGTGCAGCAGATCGTCGACGAGAGCGGGACGCTGCGCCACGTCATCCTCTCCCCCCAGCACCCACCGCCTCTCCTTCCCATACCCCAGCACTTCGTAAGTCATTTTCTCCATCATTAACTGTGTAATTCATCCGTAATTTCATTGGAAAATACTCTTTCATTGGAAAATTAGGTCTCTACTTGATTGAGGGGTTCATAATAGTTCTTCTATGGAAGTAATGTAAATTATAGGGAAAATGGGTAGAAAGACAGATCATCTGTGTGAACTCCTCCCAATAATTTTTAATACGGGAAAGAAGTCCCTAGTCCTGCTCAGATTGCATTAAAATCGCAGGCGTACAGAAAATTTGCTATCTTTTTTATTGTTCAAAGGGACGTATTCATGTGAGCTCGTTTGCTAGGATACTGAGCTCAAACGCTCCCTCTAGACGATGGTATATTCTTCAAAATCCCAGAATAACAAGCTTTTTTAAGGGTTTTTTGTGGTCCATTATTTCCAATAATGAATCTTTGGAATCGAGCAAGAAAAAAGTTCTCCCCCTCAAAATTCGATGGTTTACGCTTCAAGATACGTAGATTCCAAAAATCTAATAAAAAATGTTCCGTTGGGATCTATTGTGCCCCGAAGCTTTTGGTTAATATCAATATCTTCTTAGGATTGAAAAATAAGGGTTGACATGTTGATAGCTAGCTCAAAAAAGTTTGATTTGAATGTATTGTTTCTATCAGTTTAAAATAGTATTGAATTTTTAGAACCGAATGAGACCACCCAGAGATCTGTAAACCGTTCGCTCCCTACGAAATCTCAAATTTGGGACAAAATTTGTTGCTTTATCATTTAATGATAAAGCATAAACACGAGTGTGAATTGTTAAATGAATGTTCACGGACGGAAGTAGGCCAAATCTTCGTTCAATATTTAGCTGAAAAAATTGCATGTCACTGTTGTGTGTTCCTAGCCTCCAAGAATCAAATTTCGTTTTGAATATATGGTTCAAATATTCAAAACATAACCTATTCAGAAAAATTATTGACCGATGAGTTATAATTTGCAGCGTTATTCTAATTTAAAAGTTCTGTAGTTTGTCATGTTGGTCTTACTCATGATTTTCTCGTATAGATCATAGCAATCTATGGAAATCTCTGAAAATTGGTGGATTTTCAAATTATATTATTCATATATACACTCAAATAACCTCCTTCTGTCTGTGCCACGATGAGAAATTAGACTAGTCGGCGTGACGAGCACCCTTCAGTCGGCCTTTGCCAAATTCTCCGCCTGTTGTGTCTGGTCACCCCCTCTCGCACTGCTCCCTTCGTAAATAGGGAACTTCACCTGTGACGTCATTTCTCCCCATCCCAGTCTCTGACACTCCAATCTTATCTGACGCCACGTTATTTATAACCATTTCCAAGGAAGGGAGCCCCCCTATTGACCTCTCGTCTGCTCACCTTTATATCAATTTTCCTCTTTGATCCGATGAAATCCCCATTCGTGTTCCTTTATGTGGGTACGTTTGAAGTCGAGAAGCATCGAAAACGTTGCTGAAACCACACTGAGCTTTAATGGGCAAACTTATCGATCGTTCCTTGCGAGTATTTCATCTCAACCCTCTGTCCATTTTTCGTTTCAAAATGCAGGTTATTATTCAGACTGCCGTTATTTCGAACACTTCAATACATGGCGACCTCCAGTGAAAATAAGATAAAATCAGGGAAATTGTATCTGCTGGAAAAGTCAAATAATTCTACAAAATTTGCCAACAAGTCAGAGAATCGTTTAAAATTTGTTTAATACGTCAGGGAATTTTATAATAGTACCGTGTCAAGCAGTTAATAAAGTAAGACGGGGGTAGAATTATTTTGATGAAACTGTCTTCATTCGGGACGTTGATGTCGATGGAAAATATCTATGCATGTGCAAGAATGGGGAATGGGTAGAATCGAATGGTCCTCTTTGTACAGCTGCTTGCTTCCCGGCATCCAAAATTTAATAACTACGCAGGGTAGTAGGCAATATAGAGGAGAGGCCCCAGGTAAACTGAAGAGTGATGATAAATCAAGATGGGTAACTGAAACGTTGAAGAAGCATTGAGTAGTAGGTACTATAAAATTAATCATTCGAAATGTCAGGCTTTCCGCCTCTTACTGTCACTCAGATCACTTTATCATCAGAGTCACAAAATCAGTAGGAATACTCTTCCGTGTCTCCCAATACCCTCGTTCATTCATAGTTACCTTGGAAGTAGTTGCTACTCCCACGACAGTCACACTTAACTATATCATTTGGCATCAGTCTTCTCTCAACGAATCCTATCTGGTTCAGGGCGAGAATTTAATTACCCGTAGTTACCAAAGGTGATCCCATCCGTATTCGTGGGTGTCAGACAATGGTGATTGTTTAGTGCAGTCACTGTACCTAGACTTGATACCTACTAAGTACCTACCTTTTATCAAGTTCGTATCAATGAAATTATACCTATTAGGTACCGATAAATTATCATTGGTCATCCCCACTAGTCTCCGTCTCTTCAATCGTCTACCTCATGGACTAATCGTTTATAGAAGGACGTTTCTTTCCCATAAATTAAACGCTGATATTAGACAGGAAAGAGGCCACCGAACCTGAAACTTGCGTCAGCTTCAATTAGCCAAACTTATTTTAGGTTCCGGAGCCGACCATCGGATAGCTATTTCTGAGAAAGGTCTGCTTCTATAAAAGGAAGTAACCCAACCCTCTAAAACACCTCCGCCCGAGGTTTCTTCGACAACATTCCCTCCGCATTTCAGTCCACAAGAAACCAATATTGACTGGAAAATGGTACTATGAATGCCTGTCATCGTATTAAATTACCCGTTTATTAAAGTTCGGCAAAAAAAATCCAATTTTCACTCGCATTATACGTTTCAGAGATTTTTGAATAATTTTGGATCTATTTTTGGAAAATTCTAGTGCTGGGCATAACTAGACGAGCTCATTGTCAGATTCAGTTGTTGTTTCTAGGTTTGGAGCGGGTAGTCTCCAGTCGGTCCTCTATGAATTTCATCGCCATTAGACCATCAGCATGTGCTTAAGCGTGAAAGTGATTTTCCTTGACACCGATTTCTAGATGGCTTTTTCTGGGTGGCTGCTTCCAAGATGATTGCGTATTGATTTCGTGATTAAGAGCCATCTCTTAATTCGCGTATGAAACGTAGGAATTCGTTTGGGTCCAAATTTGTGTACTGAAGATGCAAAAAAAGTAGGTAGATCCAGTTGTTATTTTGCATACAGTTTACAAACTGTACCTACTTATCTTCATGAAATGGTTCTCTTTGGAATGTTCTGAAAATTTATATGAGTTCATGGGCAGGAGAAGAGGGTAGATTTCCTTTGAATGAATCATGCTCGGTGTTGGAGGAAACTGGCGTTTTTATTAGTCGGAATCTGATGCATAATTTATGAGTGACCCACGTACGCGGGGTGGCTAGAAGGCAGAGATCGTGTACGAGTACATTATTAGTTTGAGCTGCCGCAGACTTTTATGCGTGCGTGACTTGATTTGAGGAAGATTCTTACTCGACTTGAAATGGCTCAAATTTACTAGAAATTCCTGTTCCAAAAATTTAGATTAACTGACTTCCAGAAAATGTACTTGAAATTTCTATCAATAGTTCTGTAATAGGTAGGAGAGTAAGAACAATAACGATAGACGGTGTAGACTGATTTATTCACCAATAGATATAGGTATCGAGGAGGGTTGGCACCAGTGGTGCCACAGTATAAATGAATAATTCCCTGCATAACAAATTCTTAAGATGAAAACTTGTCCAGGTGCTGCTACATACTTCTTACTTGTACTTAGTACGTATAAGTAAAGATTGAACTTCACGCGAATTTGGTCGAAGTGGTGGTTGCAGGATTTTTATCTAATTAGATTATGTGTATTTGAAAATCAGCAACCGCACAATTTGCAGGAACAAAATAAGCAAAAGGTTTGTTTATAACTATTTTTCAAAAATTTAAATGGAAATTGTTCCTTTTGATGTCCAACCTAACGTTAGACTCTCGGCATCTTCGTTCATGAAAATTTGAACTCCCTCGAACCCGTGCTAAGTAATCACGTTCAATCCCAGATTTGACCTCATAACTTCATCCAATCTTTAAGTGGCTATAGCTTGATTCTCTAATTAACTTGGGGTTATCTTCAGACCTGTCCAGGTAGACATCAATGCTGCAAAACCAAGTGAGGGGCCACATGAATATGGCAACAAAGTGCTCTTAGAACGACTGATGTACCCAATCTTTACGAGCAAACGTTTACTAAACTCCTATTAAACTTGTAGTAGATAGCATGTTCGCTCTTCGCCTCATACGAACATTCAATGTTCAGATGACCAGACCTAATTTTTAGTCGGCCGAATACCTCCTCGGCCGATTCAGCCCCTTGAAGTGTTCACATTGAACCCGATTTTTCAGTAAATTCCACCGATTGTTGTCAGTTGTCCAAAACCCCGTCGTAAAGCCTACTTCAAACAGCTGTATTACATTTTCTGACGGAAAACTGCATTGAGCAGGATTGGGCAGTAATTACTTTTAAATTACCAATTACTGTAGTTAATAGTTACAATTAAATGACCAACTACCGTAATTGGTAAGTGAAGAAACTAGGTACTTTTTTCAATGAATAATTAATTGTAGTTATTCGTGTAACGTGCTTTTGAGTGATTGAAAAATTTTGGGATTGCTACATCATTTTTGGAGTTACCAATTACTGTATTGGAATGGCTAATTACTTTTTAGTACCTAATTAGTTACTTCTTGTGCAATTAATTTGCTAGTTTTTTGAATAATTAATTACCTACATTTCGAAGTTAAAGTTAATAATTACCAATCCCAACTACATAAAGGAAAAAATTACATAGTTGTGAAAATTGAGACGAATTGAAAATGAGATACCTTGTAATTGAGCGTTGAAAAATAGTGGAAAATATTGTGCCATAGTTGGGGTTTACCATCATCTGAGATTTTGGAGAGTTTCACACTCAAATCCCCAAATGGCTCCTACAAGCCATCAAGTTTCCAGAGTATTTTCGGGTGACTCCGGAGAATTTCGCTTCCGAATCTACCAAGGAAGCGGAAACTTTGTTTTCACTTTTCAAGGTTGAAAAAAAAGTGTTATCCAAAATCAAAATTTCCGCTCGCGTTTTACATTTCAGACCTTCTTGAAAAATTTTGGTTCCGTGTCTGTCATGAAATCCTTGCCACAGCCATAACACACTTCTCATCCGACTTTGATGAAATTCAGGGATTGTGCGGATTGGCGTGTAGATGGTCCCCTATGAAAATCATTGCCCCCAGACTGACAGTAGCCACTGCGCATGCGCAAACGTGTATTTCCTTGTTTCAGCCATAATTTGTACATTTCTCATCTGATTCCGATGAATTTGTCAGGAATTATGCGAGTTGGGGTGGAGATGGTTCCGTATGAAAATCATTGCTCCCAAATTGGTATTTTGTGTGCATGCGCAAACGTGAAATCCATAACTTCTACATTTTCCAACAATATTCAGAGATTGTGCGGGTTGGCGTGTAGAGTCCCCTATGAGGGTAGTGCTAGAGAGAGTGCAGATTGATGTTTTGGGATAAGCAACTATGCATCGGATCAGCTGTACAATCGGGTTGTGGATACGAGGAAGCCCACCCACTTGGCATTTTTACATTCTGAGAGCTAGTCAAGAGAAGATACAACTCGAATTTGTCATTCTTGACTTAGGAATTTTCCACGCACCAACACGTAGATAGGTGTTTTAGACCACATTGCGACTCGCAAAATCGATCAATCTCCTTGACTTATAATATAAGTTAGTTATAACTTCGTTCTGTTGATCCGGTGAAAAGTTTTCTCTTGCCAATTTTTTTTTCTCTTCCAACAGGGAAATAAAAGATTTTTGGCATTGACCCAGTTTTGAGCCGTCGTCGAGTTCCTCTTCCCAGCTTTATCGCACCTTGTTTTGTTCCCTCGCTGTTCTTTTGAACTATCCGCGTTCTTCTTTTTACTCTGCACGGTGCAACCGCCACCGTTTGTAAAGAACGCTCAGGGAGCTCTCAGTTTAAAACAACTTCGGTGTTTTCCGCGAACTTGTGTGTATTGTGAGGGCTTGAATGTACCAGTTGCGTGTTGTGTAGAGAATGAGGTTTCCCGTTGGCGCTTTCTCGTGCTTTCGGTTCCGGACTTGCGAAGGAAATATATCGACGTCGGACCCCATTGTCCGGAGCACAACGTTCGCGCTAATGGATCGTGATTTGTCTCCTGTCCGTCTCGATGGGTTTACTCCGCTCTTGAACGAAAATAAACCAAACCTAAATTTGTTTTCTCACGGACGTGGATTATAAACACTTTTAGATAACAATGTTGTTATCTAGCTTCAGCTTCAACAAACTGGTCAAACCAGTGCAGTTATGGCGTCTAGATCTAAAGCGGCAGAAAAAATGTGCTTGCCGATTTGCCTCAATACAAAGACGCTGAACACTGAGCAAAGCAATGGGGGGTGCACCTGATTTTTTTTTTTTTAATCTTTAATCGAAAGTAGACCTCATCCTAAGAGTTTTGACACCAGTCGTTCTCTTTTTGGATGAATAGATTTTTTTCTATGATTTTTCAAAGTTTCGAATATTTATGACGTCACGCGCCCCTCCCAGCCAACTGTGACGTCATGAACATTCGAAACATTGAAAAACCATAGAAAAAGGTCTTCTCACGCTAGAAGGTCGCGTTTGGTGTCAAAATTCCCAGAATGAGGTCTAGTTTAGATTGAAAATAACAATAAACAGTTTTTTCGACCCATGCGACCACCACATTCAAACTACTCGGCCCAATGCTTAAGTGAATAGCCTAAACCAATGCAAGCTTGGCCTAAAAATCCACGTTCTACTGTTCACCATGCTTCTTCCTATCCTCCTATCCTTATCTCACTGATTACGGATTTCAGGACTGAAACTCATTGCAATTTCATTTTCATCAAGCGTGTACTTCGTGAAGTTTCTTTCCTACTTTGTTTGAAGTTTTCAAGCCTTTTACTATTCTAAGTTCCGATGGACTAGTAAACGATGAACAAAGAGTAAGATCATTCATCGCCCTAGCATCTTTTTCATCCCATGTCTGTCGGTTTCACTAACTTTCTATTTGCGTATTTCCAGTCTTTGTCAGCAATGCTTTGTGTGTGACCCAGGTTTTCTTACCTAGCGGAACAATTTTGGCTACTTCGCATCATCGAAAGAATGTTATTTTCTATTTTTCTTCACTATGTTCACCCGTTCTCATAATCCGATATACATTACAAGTGAATGTATACTTGAAAATTGAAGCGCAGACTCAAGTTTTCATTTGAAAACATAAAAAACAAATTATTTACACATGAGTCGGGGAGTATACATTTGGACTGGAATCATCAATTCGTCCCAATAGATATCAACTGTACCCTTTAAATTAGTCAGTTATCGCTCAATCCTAAATCTCTCCTAGTGTCTAAATAAATTCCTCTTGTCGGAGTAAATAATCTGAATGACCATCTATTGTTCAGGAAGAACTGTTACCTATTTAGTAGTTACATTCAAAAAATGTGGGACCAAGAAAAAATTGTAGGTGAAGAAGAATCGTGAATGTTTTGGGACTTTGAAGAGGCTGTAACGTTGTGAATGTTCTTCCAATAAGGAATTATGGTGTCACCTTCAGTATTTCTTATAGGCCTAGCTGGCGGCAAATCAGTGACTGGTGGCTTCAAGTAACAAACTGCTCCTAACTACCATGGAAGTTTTTGCACTACAATTCTGGTTGCATGGCTCGTGAATATAAATTTTTATTGGTTTTGCATTGGGCAAGCGCAGTCCCTAATAGCAACGCATCGAGATTCATCGTTATACTGATTCAAATTAAATTGATACCGGAGCTTTGGGATCAGTAACAGCCTCTGAACGTAAATTTCAGCTAGGATTCCACTCGATCTACCCTGAAGAAACCCATCCAGTCATGGGAATTGCTCTCTGAATATTCCTCCGACGTCTGTCTGAATTTATTGCTCAGTCATCTTCAGTGTAGTAATGGTGCGCGTAAAAACAACAGAAGCGTGATAAAATGTCAAGTTGAGTAATACGATAAACGAATTCTTGATTTCTTCATCTGCCAGGATGGTGTAGAGGTCCGTGTTTGGGTTGAAGTGATCTTGATTCTTCAACTTACTGGGCATCCTTAGTAGTTCTTGAAAACTGACTGCTAGTGATTCCAGACCGTTTAAGAATCTCGTCAATCTAACATCTGTACGTGGTTGTTTTCAGTTTTCTCTATCAGTAGAATAGGTAATACGAGGAAACCATATCCGAATGGCAAAATTTTTCATTGGTTATGGGGGAGAGAGAGAGGGAGTATGTTGAAAGAGAGCGAACGACGTTTGGACTCTGGGAGAAGTATAAAAGTTAAGAAGAAGTATAAAAGTTTTTCACAGGGAGCGAGGCGATGTAAAATCCGCGCGTCGAGTAAGCTCACACGCGCGAAACACGTCGTTTCTGTTCGCTGATTGATTTACGAGTTGTGGCTGGAACAGAACGGGATGTTTTCGTTATGCACGAGCACCGTTCCCGCGGCTGATTCCCAAGGACACTTCAAAGAATATGTTGCGTTTCCAAGCTGCAGGTCCCATTTGCCTCGTGATGATGTCAATAAACCGATGTTTCGAAACTGTTGGGTATACATCTCGACTACCAAATTACTTCCGGATGTGACATTCAAAATTCAATAATTGAACAACAGTATTACGATAAGTACCACAATTACCTTCATGATTCATACACCCTTCTCTTGCTTGGAGAGTCGATCAGCTTGTTCATTGCTCGTCCCATCATTGCGTGTCTTCAATCGAAAGGAAAGGCACCTTCCCAAACACTCGGAAGCCTCTGAATCAATGCTCCAAGAATTCTTGCATTCCAACAGGCTAACAATCTGGAGTCAGACATTCGTAAAGTCCGCTGTTAACTACCATTCTCAACTGTATAGTAGGGGTATTCACGGTCGGGCCGTTCTCGACGTGTTAACGTGTTATACGTCGAGAACGTGTTTAACGTCGAACGAATCGGTCGTAAACATGTTATCAAAGTGTGTTATCAGTCGTCGTAAGTTAACACACCCAAATGGTCTGTTAAAGTGTGTGCTAAAAGTGTTATCCGTCGCAACATCAGAAAGAAAATGGCCGATAACTTGCCAGCTGTTTTTAAGTCAGTTTACTTGTGAGTTAATTAGTTTCGTCTTAGTTTTTTTGAGTTGGAGTCTGTTGAGTTGGAGTTCGTTTGTTTGTCTCGGTTATTTTGTGAGTTATTTGAGTTGGAGTTGAAGGTATGGAGGTCTCTTGGAGGTATGGAGGGAAGAGAAAGGTAGTTGGGAGGAACAAATAGATGCAATGAAAGTGAAGGAAAAATGCGAAAAACTGTTTTCTTGACCACTTCATCATCAACAAGTTCTTGTTTATAACTTTTCTTCGACATGACTGCAGTGAGTAATCCTCAAAATTTCAGTGTAAAAAGTAAAAAATCTGTAAACAGTATAGGTGGTATAAAAGTTGTCTCCCGTGGTAAAAAAAAACTTTGCTTGTTTCTTTGCCATGGAACAAACAATGATGGACGTTGCAGATTTTTTTCTCCTCATTTTTACCCAATTTATGGCGTTTTCCCCTTCTCGTTCACACTTCCTCCACCGAATCATGCCACACAATAACCATACAACCCTAATGGCTGCGATCTAGCCAGGTAATTGAAGAAGAAGGAGTGATGAGACTTCAACAACTTTAGCACGTTTAACACGAGTTGACTGGGGTTGTTCACGGTTTTTTTGTTTAACAAGTTTACCACTTAACACGTTTAACACGATAAGCTCAACCGTGAATACCCCTAGTGTTGCTTCAATCTGAAATCACAAACACTCTACAGATTCCCCAATTTATTGCAGCCTCACCTGCCTTCTCTTGGGATCCTCAACTCCTTCTTGGGGGCTTGTTCTTTAGAAAGTATTTTTCTTCAATTTTTGGAATCGCATGAGACTACTCAGAGCTCTGCAGGACCAACCGTTCTTAGACCGAGGTTCTAGTTCCACCTCTCAATGTAGCAAATTAATGAAGAGCACCGACTGCCTCATTCTCACCCCAGTTTAAGTTATCGTTTATTATGATAGTAAATAATTACAACTATCTATATTGAGCAATGAAAAATTGATTATCTGTTGTAGTGTAATAGTTTGCAGCCTCTCCAATAGCACACGGTCTCTACGTGCAAGGTTACACAAGAACACACTCACATACACCGAATCGATTCACCTCTCTCCCATTTCCCAAGGGGATTTAACTCCTTGTTGACCACTAGGATTTTCTTTCAGGGGCCTCCTCTTTTTCACGTGAAAATAGAATGTGTTTTTTTTTACTCTCTACCTCATTTTTCTTCCTTTCGCTCTCGAGCTTCCGAAGGTGTGATCACTTCAGGGGAAATAACAAGTTTTTCCCCCGCCCAGTTCAAAGCTAGTTCCAACATTTTTGTGCCCCTGACCTCGGTTTGTTGATTCGAAAATCCTCCCTCTCTGGACTCCGTCGTACCTACGCAGCAGATGGAATAGAATGGGGAAATGAAAAATATATACCTATGATCGAGATTGGAATATTGAAGTGCAAAATCAAAGCTCCTACTAGGTTATTCCTAGGTCTCACCTAGGTCTAACCTAGGTCCTAGGTTATCCTAGGTTATTCTTAATTTTTATCGCTCCAGAATGATCAGAAGCCTAATAGTTACACTGATGATCTTAATTCATCCCGATCATTTACAGTGTTCTCTTGTGTCCTACCAGACTTCATCTAAGATTATATGGATGGTAGGAGGCTCCATCGCTCAAACAACTGTTCTGACTCTTAGGATCACTTCTGTTGAGTTCTCCTAGAGCCTGCACTGTGCAGCTCTCTTGGACAAACATGAGAGTTCGTGACACCCACGCAGCTGATCTGACTTCCTTCGTTCCCAAAGAGGCTGTGCTCAGTATCTTGGTACTCTATTACGAACAGAAGGAAAGTTTGCTCCATCTTGTTACCGAGGATCTAGAAATTTCCAACATCCCTCCTGAGTGAAAATTGATTGTTTACTAGTGTCTCTGTCTAGGCTTCCTTGAGAACCATGATAAAGCGAGCCAAATATCAGGTACATTTTGCTCGAATTGATCCATAATTTGAAGTGGTTTTGAAACATTAAATTTTAAAAGTGATTTAATTTGTGAAGAAACTTGATTGTCAACATGGAAATTTTATATAACGTGTAAGGCCAAGGACAATGAGGATCGATTCAAAATTCGTACAAAATAATTAACCCCTCAAGAAAACCTTAGTGTGGAAGGGAGCGTTTTACCTTCCATCGATGCTTCCACAATGGTTCGTTATCAAAGGAAAAATTCTAACAAAATAGAGACGAATTACGAACGGTGTTGAGCAATACAATAATATTCATTCTCACTATAACTCAATCGTAAATAAAGCAACGAGAATTTTGTTTTGCAACAAGTTTTAGAAAAGTGTTGATGTACAGAAACCGTTCACTTCCGAAGCCAATTAAAAAACCAC
This sequence comes from Apolygus lucorum, assembly GCA_009739505.2. NCBI lineage: Eukaryota > Metazoa > Arthropoda > Insecta > Hemiptera > Miridae > Apolygus > Apolygus lucorum. The sequence continues at coordinate 45,376,261 of CM019176.2, read as the reverse complement.
AAAATCCGACTGAAGGGAGAGTCGAACAACACAACAGCTTGGGAGTGAAACGGGGCTGTCCAAGGACCCAGAAGAAGAAGCAAGTGCGCAGTCGAAGGTTCCCGTTAGGTCGGCATTCCTTCGCGATGCCCCCCCTCCCCACTCTTTTTCCATCTGGTAAAAGTGAGACATTCTTCGGATGGTGGGGGGTCTCGCTTTATGAAAAGAATGGAAAGTTTCGTGAAAAAGTGGTATTATGAGAGCCAGAAGACGGAGGAATTTGCTTGACCTGACTCAACCTCAGAAGAATGTAGACGGACAGAGGAATTGCTGTTGTTTCCACCGAGATTGTTCAACTTTGTTATATTTTTACTAAAAAGCTTTGCTAAATCACGAATTTTGAACCAATTAATTGACAGAAATTAATATTTTCTCTGAGAAGAATTCTTTAATTTTTTACCACGAAATGTGGTTTAAGCGCCCTTGAAAACTCTATGGATAGCGCCAATTTTCTTCTTAAATTAGTAATAATCAACAGATTGAAACATTTTTGGGAACTCTTTGCTGCGATACAGTTTGATTGAATGTTCCACATACCCTATCCTTTATGATGTTTATTTACCAATAATGCTTCGGAAAACCACTCCCTATGTTAATTGTTTCATAGGACAGAACTGAACGAGAGTGATCACATTTAATTTCCAGTTTGGCAAAAACATGAAGACTAATCTGTGTGGGATGTTCAAAAGCAATAACTGCTGCAAACTGTTGTTGCTTCTACGTAGATTGTTTATTATTGTAACATTTTGGCTCAACAGCTTTACTAAATCATAAAACTTGAACTTTGATGAAAAATTATGCCATGCATTCTCAGAAATGGATTTTCAGAACCTTTAGAAGTTTCATTACAATATAACTTGCAGTGTTGGACTCTCTAAGCTCAGCATTAGTGTAGGCCTGTTCAGCATTGGTTCTGGAGTAATGCTAATTCATGTTAGGATGTTCTCTATCAGTTGCATCAAAAAGCAGTAACCATCGACAAGGCTATCGTGAACGCTCTCAAAGCCACGATTAACCGTTATTGGGAGGCAATTTGATAGCTCTAGGTCCCGAAATGGCATCAAGAAGTTTTGGACACCCGAGTCATTGCCCAAGTCTGTTATGTTCCGCTGTTCGCCGTAATGATAACAATTACCTATTATCCCTTTCGGTCGATGGTTTCAAACTTTCCATGAAACCTAAACACCATCTTCAACTTGGGTCTGTATTGTTTGCGCCGACCTCACCAGGAAGAGGCATGTGACTCTAAACAATCACTTCTGCTCATGACAAAGGTGTGGCCATGGTCGAGCTATCGGGGTGAAAAGTTGCTTGATCAACGGACTTTCACTACAGCTTTTATAATAGGTGCTGGTCCTGCATCACTGGGTCGTTGATGCAGTGACTGAGTAGAGATTTTCATTAAACCGTTGAAAGTACGAGTAATTCCCAGGAAAACTTTTTGTCGGATGAGTATTATGTTGAATATATATGAATATATATATATTATATTGAATATACTGACCACTTGGCCTCTCAGCTGGCCAAATGCAACTTTGCGTTGCTTAAACTCTCCAGATTACTGTCGCCCCATGCGTTGAGGATGGTATTTTTTGCTTATTTCATGAGCAGGGCTAGTTACGGTACCGTCCTCTGGGGAAACTCCGCCCATATACGGTCCATCTTCCGGCTACAGAAAGCAGCACTGCGAATTATTTTTGGCCTGGGCTATGGCCATTCTTGCAGAGGTTTGTTTAAGAAGATGAAGTGCTTGACCATACCAGGCCTTTACGTATACCAGGCATTGCTTTTTATAAAAGATAACCTGGACAGAGTTCAGCAGGGTTGCAGTATTCATGATCATGAGACAAGGCAGCGTAGTGCTCTCCGTCCTCCTCCGGTGCGTCTGTCTACTTCCCTCCGCTCAAACCCTCTGCAGCAGGGGGTCAGGTTCTTCAACCATCTCCCTGTTCAGCTGCAAACCTTGGCCGGTGTAAAATTCAGAAGGTCCTTGAAAAATGTTCTTGTTATGGCTGAGTTATATAATGTTGATGATTTTTTTAATATATGTAGTTGGTGTTAGTTGTTGAATTTTTTATATACTGCGTTATCTGTTTTTCATTGTTTTACAAATTTCCGTTATATTAGTTTAAGTTTTGACTATTGTTATACCATTCTCTTGGTTCAACAATAAAAAAATATCTTGAATTAGACCGATTCTGTAGCAAATCGTTATCTCATTTCCTTGTCATTTTGAAGTTTGCTCTTAGTAAATTCATAACTACATCAGTGATGCATTCATTTATTAGCAGCTTGAATCCGATTCCATTGAAGGATTACTGATTATTCAAGACTTTGGCTACTAATAGAAGATTCTTGCTGAACGAGTATTGCCCATGTAGGTATAGACGAGAAATTAGGTAGTTGATTCCTCAGTGAACAGTTGGAGTGTGCTCCATCTATAATTCTGTATGGATGTCATCAACTAATGATATCATCTGATGATCTTGACATCGGTATCTTGGATAATGTGATATAAGTCTCGGATAATCTAATTCCAATCGGCGGTAATCTACACCAGTCTCGTTTAATCTGATACCAGTTCAATACTAGTCTTGGATAATCCTATTCCACTCTCGCATAATCTGATACTAGTCTTGGGTAATCATAATACCAGTCATTGGTAAACTAGTTCTAGTTTCCGGCAATCTAATTGCAGTCTTGGGTAATCTGATATCAGTCTTGGGTAATCCTGATACCAGTCTTGGGTAGTATAATACCAGTCACTGGTAACATACCAGCATCCGGTAATCTAATGCAGTCTTGGTTAATCCTGATACCAGTCTTGGATAATCTAATACCAGTCACTGGTAATATGCTACCAGTCTCCGGCAATCTAAGTGCAGTCTTGGGTAATCTGATATCAGTCTTGGGTAATCCTGATACGTCATGAGTAGTATAATACCAGTCACTGGTAATATGATACCAGTCTCCGGCAATCTAATTGCAGTCTTGGGTAATCTGATATCAGCCTTGGGTAATCCTGATACGTCATGGGTAGTATAGTACCAGTCACTGGTAATATGCTACCAGTCTCCGGCAATCTAATTGCAGTCTTGGGTAATCTGATATTAGCCTTGGGTAATCCTGATACGTCATGGGTAGTATAATACCAGTCACTGGTAATATGATACCAGTCTCCGGCAATCTAATTGCAGTCTTGGGTAATCTGATATCAGCCTTGGGTAATCCTGATACGTCATGGGTAGTATAGTACCAGTCACTGGTAATATGCTACCAGTATCCGGCAATCTAATTGCAGTCTTGGGTAATCTGATATTAGCCTTGGGTAATCCTGATACCTGTCTCGGATAATTCGAGTCACTGGTAATATGATACCAGTCTTCGACCATCTAATTGCAGTCTTGGATAATCTGATATTAGTCTTGGTTAATCCTGAAACCAGTCTCGGAAAATCTGATACCAGTCATTCGTCATCCCTTTCGAGTCACTAGTAAACTATTAGTACTCTCGGATAAACTGATATTATCCTCGGGTAATCCTGATACGTCTTGGGTAGCATAAGACCAATCACTGTAAATTTTATTTTTATTTATTATTAGTTGTACAATAGTTACATATTAATATAATATTTAATTGAATATATTATTCTTCTACAAAAACAACTCTTTTGCAGGGAAAGATACTAAGAAGTCTGTAGTACCCTGCAAGAGTAGTGCCAAACTAAACAATTTCAGGGAAGATACCAATAATAAGATACCAATATCGCTAAATCTACATATCAAGTATGATTTGTATCTGAGTTGTCTATAGCAGGTTCAGTACAAATACCTCTGCGCTGAGGAGGGCTCGACGTCTCGATTACGTTAGAAAACTGAATTAAAATTTTTCTGACCATACGCCTTATACCTACATGGACCGATTTCGTTGAAATTAGGTATATCGGGTCCAATTGGGGTCTAGTTAATTCCCGAGGTTTTTGGTTATTGTCAGTCCCTTCTAAGGGGTAAAAAGTGGGGAAAAACGTTTTCAAATCCCCCTACCTATAAATACGGGTATTGTTTTTTCGAATAGTAACTATTTTAAAGAATTTTTTGACACCAACTAGACCTCTGTAGGACCAACCGTTCGCTTAATTAGGATAATTTATTACCCTAACAGTTACTGTGAACTTTATCAGAACACCCTCTAGCCTTGCTATGAGGACCCAAACAGTAGTGGAAGGGTTAACTTTACAGAAAAATAACAAACTTTTGTGTAATGTTGTACAGCTTTTCAAGGATGGTTCTTCAGAAGAGTGAATTGTTTGCCACTTGATTTTACTACAATGCTTTACTTACTTACCTACGCTTACTTACCATTCTCGGAATGGTTGAAATTCCAGAACATCAGCTTTAGGCTGGAACAACTGTTTAGTGATGGAAGGTTCATTATTTTTCGGTATAAATCACTCGCCTGCAAAGAACACATCTTTGCCACTACCTACGAACCATATTTTCGCTTCACAATCAAGTTTTATTTGAAGACATAAAGAGTTGTGGTTTCACCCCTTAGAAGTGACTGACATCAACCAAAGCTTCGGGGCACAACTAGACCTCAAATGGAGCCCATATACCAAAGTTCGTCAAAATCGATCCATGGTAACCAAGGAACCTTTTTATTCGATTTTTGGATTTTGAACAAATTTTTACGAGGTGGGGGGGGGGGGGGGTAAAAATGGTTTTCTTGGTCGATCCCTAGATTCATTGTTGAAAATAATAATCCAAAATTGTTGGAGAAGTAGGTTTTTATGTGTATTTCAACAAGCCTTCTCTCCATTTAGGAGTTAGCGTCTGCCAAGCGTGGGAGATTGATGCGTGAGGATGAATGTACGAAAACTCTCAAGACAGTGGAAGCAGCACCCTCCGTGGCTGGGGGAACCATTATCGGGTCGTTTTATCAGCAAAACGAGCTCCCCCTTCGACTGATGGCAGTCTCTATCAAATGAAACGAGATAGCTCTGCCTTCCTTCGCCTCACCCACTCTAGATATTTCTCTCTTCATTGGTTTACGTTTCGCATTCCTTCACTGAGAAATGTGGAGAGTGAGAATAAAAAGTAAAACCACGATAGTGCAGCCTTCGTATGAAATGCGAATATTGAAAAAACCTAGGAGGTTGAAACCTCATTCTGTGGAAATGGACAGGTGAATTCTGTTAACCACGTGAATGAATCTTGGTCCTTCCTCATCGGTATTCAATACAATAATTCATGATTCAATCAAACATTCCTTCCCCCCATTCCCACACTACGGTCTAAGGATCATTTTTTCTGGGATAAAACAAAAACAGCCCAGATTTTTTTTCGGGACTAAAATATGTAAGTAATAAGCTTTAGCTGTATCTTTGTCCTCTGAATCGTTAGTGACCCTAGGTTTCCAATCAGCATTTTGTGGAATCCAACCTAGAAGATCACGCTTTAACAAAACAATATGGGAAGTGAGTAGTTTACGTTCTAACCTCATCTTAGTTTAGATTTTGACACGCCAAAAAACCAACGGAGGCATCCAAAAGTGAATCTTAGCAATAGGTATTGACAAAGTTGAAGTAATTTTGACACCGCCTCACATGATTTATACTAGTATTTATATGATTTTTGGTTTATTGTTTTCAATAATGACCCTTTGGAATCGACCAAGAAAACACAAAGTTTAACCCCTCCTCAAAATTTGTGGGTTTACGTTTTAAGGTAGGTACGTAGAATCCGAAAATCGAATAAAAAGTTTTCCGTCCGTCCGCCGTACTCGGCCCTCTTAGTTCCCATGGACCGATTTTGGTATATGGGCTCCATCTGAGGTCTAGTTGTGCCCCGAAGCTTTTGGTTGATGTCAGTCACTTCTGAGGGTTGAAATTTTGTAAACGCCCTAGCTCAAAAAAATTTGATGTAAAGGTATTGTTTTTTCATAAATTTGAAATAGTATTGAATTTTTAGAGACCACCCGGGGCTCTGTAGGACAAACCGTTCGCTCCCTACGAGAACTTAAGGGCCGGACTTACATAAATCCGAAACACAAGTGTGAATCGCAAAACGCCTAATCTCCATTGAAATTTTAGCTGACCAAAATTCGATCGTTCGTTTCTTCGAGTTGTACTCAATTTTGCGTCCTTAGCTACCAGTATTCAAATTTCCATTTGAAGGAACTCCCTATTTCTTCGAATTGAGTGTGAAGCGTTAAAGAAGCAGGTTGTAAGTAGCTCCAAAATGGGCTGAAAATTCCTTTTGAATATGATTTACCTGTAATTGTAGTTTAACCTTTCACTTTTTTAAAGCCAATGACACTATACAGCAAAATTGATGTTTGAGTAGTAGTTACTGTGAAATTTACCTTCAGTTACTAAATTCCTTCTCCTATACCAAATGTGGTTTGATACAATCCTTTCATAAAACACATCATATTTTCAAGAGTTTTTCGGTAACGAGTATCTGCCCAAGTGAATCCATAGTTAATCCACCTTGCAGAGCATAAAACCTTTTGTAACACACGAAGTATGCAGATATTGTGAACAATCTCGTCAAATGATAATTTGCCAATTTTATTGGACTCCCCCAAGGTCCCCTTCATATTCAGCCGGAGGCGCCTCTCATTTACGAGTTGCCATCCGGCATTTTCCCATCAGACTCACCCGACTGACCTTTAGGAGCTGCAAATGCATAAAACTGAAGGAGTATCTTCGAAGACGACTTCCCCGTTCTCGGGGTGTCATGTTTTATTCATTTATTCGATTTTTGTACCCATCCCTACCATTTGTTAGGTTCCCTTCCTATTCGTTAAATTCACGGTATTTCACGGTCAATCTTTCGGTTCAAGGTTGATGTTCATCGAAATCAATCCGTTTCCAGTTTCATTTTCTTGGGACAAGCAATCATTGACCTCACCCCGACCACTTCTACTCTTTTTTCTTGACTGATTTTCATGATAAGGTTCATAAGTCAGTTACACGAGATGCATTTTAGGGGTATCGATCAGCTGTGTGAGCAATAAAGATCCTAACTCAGCGATTACGTATTTATCTCCAGTTCATCCTTGAGCGCTGAAATTTTGTACGACCTCTTAAATACTACAGGAAGTGATTATAACCAATTCATGGAAGGCAGATCAACTCTTTTTAAGCAATAGAGCTTCCTCAAACCCTTCGGGACCACTTTTAAGTGATTGCGAGGAAGATATATGTCAGCTTGGTTTAACCTCTACAGTCCCGAGCTTTCAGTAATAATGTTTTTTAAATTCTCTTTTGGTTTTCCTGGCTTTTTGGGGCTCAAATAACTCGAAAAATATCAAAGTTCGACAAAAGTTTATTTCGCATAGGAATTACAAAACGTTCATTTAAATGGACACCAGGACTCCATTGACCCCCCCCCCCCCCATTCTAAGAAAAAATCACAGTTTAGTAAATGTATTTCGTCGTTATTAATTAAAAAATTGCATATTTTGATTGATTAAAGGATTTAAGAACTTAAAATTAATATTATCTCGACTTGGCTTAGCTTTTAGTTTAGTTTGATCAGTCAATTTCAGTTTCTTGAAAGTAAAAAACACCAAAAAAATCGGAAAATGAACTAAAAATTATCACAATACATACTTTTCCCTAATTTTAAAATACCATCTCGATAAAACATGAAATGACAATCTTATCTCTTACATAGAATGAATGCCCAAATGAATTTTAAAAATTAACTACCCAATTTATGACTAATTCAGAGCAGAAAAAGCTCGAATCACAGCCTTTCACGGTAACTCCCTTTCGTCACACAGAGTTGCTTCAAACATTTTTTACAGACAAATTTGATATTTTTCTACAATCTGGTAACTTGAATCGTGCTGGATTCTTCATTTAATCAACGGCTGGAAGATGCGTAGCCTCGAGTTTCAATGAGGTACGAGACCTTGCTTCTCTCCTACTTCGTGGAGTTCCAGAACGAAGAGTTGATGGTCTCACATCGTCTTCAATCCCCTTTTCGTCGCAAATGGATAGGAAATGGTCTGCCACCAACATTCTAAAATCTAAGTAGCAGAGGATGTCGTTCCTTTTATTTTTAGGGCGATTTGATCTTGCCTGTACATGATCCAGGCGTTAGCCAAAGCCAAGTCTACGAAACGATGAGTGGTCTAGACCGTCCTTTCCAACAGGCTACCTCGTAGATCCACTTCGACAACCTCCAGATCGTCTAAATTGAGGTCTTTATCAATATCTTCCCTCCAAAGCTGTATTCTGAAACTTCATCCGCCAGCAAAGCATCATCGATGATCTCCTATGTTGTGATCCTTTTGAAATTGTTGACAATATCTGGAAGAAAGGAGGGTAACTAGACTCAAATTTCAGAATAGGTTCAAGAAAATACAGACAAAAACTAACCTAATAAGAATTCAAATTGTGGATAATGAAGAATATCATCACATTCATCTTCACCAACTTTAAAACTAGGTAGTCTTTTAGAGTTTAAGTACTCAGCTATTTTTCCTAAAAAAACTTTTCAGCAATGACGCTTGATGAATATAAAGTTTACTCCAACACTAATTTGGGTGAAGAATCATGATATTTAAATTAAAAGAATTAAATAAACCCAAATCTCGCTGGTGTCAGTTGAGATTGAATGAGTCCTGACTTGTCCAATATTTTGGACGTCCCTCTGATTAGTAGATAGACCGGGCGTCCAATTAACCACAAGTTGCATTGCTATGACCGAATCTTTCAAACCATTAGTGCAAGGTCACCATTAGATTCCTGGAAACAAGATTAAAGAAGAAATTTTTCGGAAATTACGGATTAAATCACTAAAACTTACCATGGAAAGAGTGCTTCGTTTTCGGATCCATTTCTCCGCCAGTTTCGGAGGTAAATCAAAGATGACCGTCTTATCTGCACTGTTGCCTTATTTCTCCACAATTCGGACAACACCAAGGAAAAAAAAAGTTTGGGGTAGGTTCGATACACTGTTTAGGAGGGAACTTCAAACTTGTGTCCTATTAAATGGACGCTCGGTCTGTAGAGGATCTCAATTTCATTACATTCCACTTGCTTATCATCTCAAAAACGCTGCTAATTATTATACAAAGGTTTATTATTTTTCTATACAGATCACTCGTCTGCAAAGAACACGGCTTTGCCATTGTTACCACCAACCAACTTGAAGAAAAACATCGATCGCATTTTGGTCAGTTAAAATTGGAATGGACATTAGACCTCTTTTACGATTCACACTCGTGTTTCTGATTTATCTTAAGTCCAACCCTTAATTTCTTGTAGGGAGCGAACGGTTTGTCCTACAGAGCTCCGCGTGGTCTCAAAAAATTCTAAAAATGCAATACTATCTTGAATTGAAGGAAAAACAATACCTTTATATCGAAATTTGATCTAGGGCGTTTTCTCAAATGGAGCCCATATATCAAATTTCATCAAAATCGGTCAGAGGGAACTAAGGAGAGTGCCGCGTACGGCGGACGGACGGCCAAATTTAAATTCGATTTTTGGATTCTACTTCCCTTGAAACGTAAACCAAAAAGAGAAAGATATCTATATGGAAATGTTTTCTCCCAGTGATAAGATTCACAAATCAGGGTGTTAGATGAAGCCCACCTAAATACCAGAATGGATGTGCAAAAAAGGGATATCTTTTGCGTTACATGGAGTGTTTTTCAGGGGGATATTGGATTTCCATGACAAGATGAGCCTTTTCCATATTAAATTAAACATTTTACTCACGAAGTTGAAGCGAAAAAGGATTTATTTTGAAATAGGTACCTACGCGTTTTTAATTTACTGTTTTTAGTATCGTTGGAGTTTCGAGACAATCGAATTTGACTTGGTTGATGGTCCAAAAGGGTCTGTTTTGATTGAATAACTCATTGAGTTGTTCACATCTCGCAAACCATCTCGATAAGGCATTTCTGCGTCTCACTGAAATTCCTGGCTTGTCCAAAATTATTCAGAATTCCTACTCGTATAGGAAATTATAGCTATCTCATTTATAAAACAAAGAAATACCACGATGAATTATCTTTCCTCCAGAAAATCATGTTTTCTGTCGTAAGTGGAGAAGAGCATCATTTTGCACTTATCTCGATTGGATTTAGTTGTCGAGGCAAATAGTGAGAAGAACATCTCTCAAGTGAAATCCCCATTAGTTGGGGAAGGAAGCTCAATGGCGTATCGACTGGGTGGCGAAGAGTGAGTGTGAAGACATGTAGGACTGTGCGTGTGTGTGTGTTTGAGAAGCACGGTAGGGGATAAAAGGGAGCGAGTGGAAGGTTTTCGAAGAACGGTGGCGAGAGAAGCAATAAATTCTTCGAACCGACTGCACCAACTTGAGAAACAGAACTTAGGAACAGTTAGAAAGTTGTTAGAAGGGAGGCCCTGCCTGGTGCTTTTGCTTCTTTCTCAACAACTCACCGAAAATGCCAACTTGAATTAAATAATTAACCCCCGGCCAACGAGAATTTTCTGCCTACCGTATGGTCCCAACTGTGCGAGCCAGCACAACCCCTTTGTCTTCTGACCCAGTTTCCATAGTTTCTAAAGGAGTGCAATCAGAGTTCGATTACTGGCTTATTGGAAAAAGAGAAATTACTTGGAGTGGCTGGAAACTTGACAACCAAGTCAGCGCAACAATAGGCCATGGAAAGAATCCACGTAATTATAAAACCACCAGCTTCGTAATAAACTACTACTAGAGGAATGATGATGTTTTTTCAGTCGCTTCATCCACTCCCGGCCCCTTCCTGTTACGAAAGAAACAATCAGATGGGGTCATCGAGAAAAACGCTGTTATCGCCTAGCTTTCGGAAAATAGATTTCCTTCATCAGGGCTCAATGTCATACAGGTAGAGGGCGCCAACCAACCCACACTCTCTATCAGGTTCTCACTCAATTAGCAAAACGTCGGAAACGTTAAAAATAAATACAGCATCAGGCACTCAGCAAAACAATAACAATAGATTCAAAATTTTCGTATAAAATAGATGACAGGCGAAAATTTATAGTGGTAAACATTCACAATTATAACAACCACTCAATCAATTTTTGGAAGCAACACATTTTTCCAAAATTTGCCAAATCAATTTTTGGAAGCAACACATTTTTCAAAAGTTTCATAATCAGATGTGGTTGTTATATTTTTTAATTGCTAATAATAATACTGCCATTGAGCCCTGCTGAAGAAAATATATTTTCCGAGAGCTAGCCGATAACGGCGTTTTTCTTGATGACCCCAGTCCCGATATTGAAAAAAAAACAATGTTATCATAAATCCTCGAAGTGCAAGTTTTTAGAACCCTACCAGAAATTTGGAATAAATACCTCAAACCCCTTTAAACAAAACACTCAAATTCATGTTTTGACTTAGTCTCGAAAATGGGGTGTGGTGTGCGCATGGGTCGGAAAAAACTGTATATTGTTATTTGTAATCTAAACTAGACCTCATCCTGAGGATTTTGACACTAGCCGTTCTCTTTTTGGATGAGAAGATCTTTTTCTATGATTTTTCAAAGTTTGGAACGTTTATGACGTCACAGTGGGCTGGGAGGTCCCGCCCAGACGGGAGGGGCGCGTGACGTCATAAACATTCGACACTGAAAAATCATAGAAAAAGATCTTCTCATCCAAAAAGAGAACGGCTGGTGTCAAAATTCTGAGGATGAGTTGTACTTTCGATCAAAATTTTTTTTTTAAAATCAGGCGCACCCCCCATTAAGTCGCTTATTATAATTCAGAATAGACTGGGGTTCTAGTAAATAATTACTAAATACAAATTAGAACCTATGATTTCATGATATTTTGATAAATAGTTTACCTATGTTTTTCTTTTGTTTCAGGTAAGTTGCAGAAGATTTTTGTCTCTCGTATGACGCGAAAGTAAGGTATCTTAGTAAGGCATGCTTGTAATACCCCACGAAGTGTAGGGTAGGTCGTAAGTCAGCAGCTTGGTGAGGTGGCACACCGCGAGCTTCAGTTGCGCCCTTTCCGCAAGCTGCGTCTGAACTTGAGATTTACCCGAATTGTCCTTTTGGTTTATCCGAAAAAAAACGCTGCAAATTATTACACAAAGGTTTGTTATTTCTATATAGATCACTCGTCTGCAAAGAAAACGGCGTTGACCTCAAACTGAGACTCGAAGAAACAAACAAAGATCGCCTTTTGTTCAGCTAAAATTTCAACGGAGATTATGCCTCTTAATTTATCACAAGTACAACCCTTACGTTCTCATAGGGACCGAACGGTTGGTTCTACAGAGCTCTGGGTGGTCTCATTCGATTCTAAAAATTCAATACTATTTCAAATTGATGAAAACAGTACCTCGTCGTAGTAGGGCGTTTTCAAATATTTCAACCCTTATTTTTCGGGGAACAGTTAGACCCCAAATGGAGCCCATATACCAAATTTCATCAAAATCGCTCCAACTAATTTTGAGGTGGGTCACCATTTTTTCTTGATCGAGTCCAAAGGTTCATTATGGAAAATAATAAACCAATATATACCCGGCACTCAGCCTAGTTCTCATAGACCGATTTCGTTGAAATTTGGTATATGGGCTCCATTTGGGGTCTAGTTGTGCCGCGAAACTGTTCGTTGATGTAAGTCGCTTCTAAGGTGGGAAAACATTTTCTAAGCGCCCTACCTCGAAACTTGCGATTGTTTTCATTAATTTGAAATTACGACGATTTCAAAGAATTTTTGATGCCACCCAGAGCGCTGTGTCTAACTTTTTCATCAATAATTGATGAAAAAGTTAGACACAGCGCTCTGGGTGGCATCAAAAATTCTTTGAAATCTTTGAAATTCTTTGAACACTATCCTAAATTATTTAGGATAGTGTTCTATTTCTAGAAACGAATGATACTGCGCATTAATTGTGAAATTTATCTAAGCATTTGGGGCCAGTCAGACACTTGAGTGTTGGGGATCTGAATCCCCCCCCCCCACTAACATTGGTCCTTCGCTTCGAAGGTTGTACTTGAGAACTTTCTCGTTCTCGGTTACTGTGTGATGGAAGAATGAACTGGTAGGAATTTTATGTCAAAATAAACTTCAATGTTAAACCTGCACGATAATATGGCTGGTCAGTACTATTATTGGAAAAGGACGTGTTTTTTGTAGAGGGGTGATCAACTGCTCATTACAGAAAAATTATGAACCGTTGTGTAGTAATTTAAAGCAATTATTAGGTTGATGTAATCTACCTAGGTTGGCCAAATTCATGGTCTGATTTTGGTTGGTCCTTGGATTGGAAGGCACGAAAGGTCCTGGCCAATTATAACAAAAAGAAGCGTCCAGTCCAGCAGATAGGAACTAGGTTTCCATGATTTGGGGTGAGGAATCCGAATCTGAAATGAGTTTGGAATCAGTACGTACGGTGAGCAACTATTTCCAAAACAACCGACTATCTACGGAATATTGATTCGCTACGTGTTATTTGCCTTGGCAAAATATAAAGGTTCCCCTGGAAACTGGTCTGTTCGATTACTTAATGTACGTAGTATCTTCTTGTATGAAGGTATTCACCTGTCTGTAGGACGGGCTGTACTAATAAATTACGTGTTCTATTCCCTTCTCCATGGCGTTATCTTCTCTCTGTTGGACCCCCGTTCTCCTTCTATATCACTTGAAACCTTTGAACCGGTGCCGCTCCCCTTTCACCCTCGACTTCCGGCTCAAGTTGATCCTTCTTGCTGACGTCATTCCTTCGTCTGCATCTCTTTTTGTGGTGCCGAGTCTTCCTCTAAATAAATACGCTTATTACCTCAATGTGTTTTCCATTTCGAGTTTCAGTCTTTTCTCAATTAGGGTAGAGAAGGAGCCCTATTCAAGACACGAAAGAAGCCCCTGAGTCATTTTTGTAATCACTGTTGTTACATCTACTACTTGGAACATTTGTTTCTGTGAAGACTCGCTGAAGTTTAGGTAACATCAGATAAGGTACCTATTTTCATTCATTTTTGCGATAAAGGTGAATGAACCATTCCTACCTAGAAGGTTGAAATTAAAAAAATTAAAACATGAAAATACCTCAAAATTATTATTTAGTAGGTAGATTATTAAAAATACAGGCACGAAACATAATTTTATGTACGTTTAGCGTATTATTATTATTATTTCATCCTCTTTTATTTATTTTTATTGTGGATTTATGAATTTAGTATTTAATTTCAGATCTAAATCTTCGCTTTCAAAATGTTAACGTTTCCAACCATTGCTTGATGTGCTGTAGTTTCATCAGTATTATTAAGTATCATATCATGTATGATTAACTCAGTGAATGTAATGGACAAGCAGAATAGCTTTACAGCAGAAATGGCTAGGTACTGATAATGGAAAAGCAGCGTTCTTTGTAGCCGGGTGATCTATGCAGAAAGATAATAAACCGTTGTGTAATAATTTGCAGCGGTTTCTGATTTGAGCTTACCTACGGGTGGTAGGTATTATCCAAAGTCTTAAGATGGTAGGTATTATCCAAAGTCTTAAGATGGACATCTAGTCGCCTTACTTACAATAACTAAATTTTCAATAAATTTTTTTTAAATTGCTCTGACTGCTCGTAAATCGTTAGTCCCATTCGCGTAAATTTGTCCAATTTACTGGTTTTGTTTTAATGCAATTCATGTTGTTACCTGTGCAAGTATTACTAGCTAATCAACTGTAAGGATCCAGTAATGGACCTTGAACCTCAATCGACCTCATTATGGTCACTTCTCTAGTTAGTACCTAGTTGGGACGGCTCGACCCAATCAACTCAACAGGTGGGCAATAATAGGAACCAAGCTTTATTGTATTAGGTACCTGGGCCCCCCTGAGCTAACAATATTTCACCCCGGTCAGGTTAGCGAGGATCCCCGGAAGTTCTACAGCGCTGTATCGCGAGGAATTTCCTGTTATATCCCCATTTCCGTTGGCCCCAAGAAAACTTCCGGCTTCTTGGTTTCTACTGCGCCTCCAGTTTTATCTTCCCTCCTGCCAATTCCTCTCTTTTATCTTAGTGTTCACTTTCACGGATGAGTATTTTGACTATTTCTATTCCTGTTATCATCTCCGACCCATTTTCGCTCATCATTTTCTATACCTAACAAACATCTATAAATCGAACACATTTTTTTATCCTACACAATTGTTTACGTTGTCATTGTTCGACCCAGCTGACGACTTCTGGTAATTTTTCAAAGTTTTCCTAAAACACTAAAAATCACGAAAATACATGAATTTGAGTAAATTAAAAATTAGGTGCTATAAAAATTCTACTAAATCCAAGAATTAAACCTACCGAAGAAACCAAAACCAACTTTTTGGATTAGGCAATTTCTGCAAGACCGGCAGGTCTTGTAAGGGTAGTAGAACTTCTACGCCGTCTTCCGTCCTGTTGATGCATTACCTACATGTAATCTGAAATATAGGTTCTATGCTACGATGTAATCTCTAAACCGAATCTTCTCTCCCGTTGTTTACTTGAATTAATTCTCCTTCCTCACTAGAATTATCTTCTGGATTGTAGGGTTCTGAGAAAACCGCTCCAACTTTGATTTTTTCTCCGAGATTTTCTGTATACGTGTCCAAAATAGAAACAGTAATTAGTTACAAGATAGAAACTCAGTATCTGTCAATTAGTCACCGTAATTGGTGCATCAACATGAAAACGGTATTGGCACGTAATTTTGCTGAGTCAATTACGTTGAGTCTTATTCCAGAAAAAACTGTTTTTGAGTTCAGTGTTTTGTCCAGGTTTTCTGTTTTCCAGGAAAATCCCCATTCGTGCAGTAAGAGTAATATATTTCAACCACTTACATCTAATGTTTATTCACATTACAAGGCAGGTGCTCTTATAAAAACAAATCAAACTGATTCCAAGTATATCTTATGGCATCAAGATAGCATTTTATCGTCTCTTGTATCTACCCTAAGCAAATCTAGTTATGTTTCAAAAAATTTTTGAACTAACATTTAATGTTAGTAGGTAGTCAATATTCATACTCTACTCATCTCTGTGGACTCATCGAGTACCCTCCCATAAATTGTTGATTTTCGATTGTTTTGGGAACAACGAGTCACAGGTCAATTTCTACTGCACATTAAGATATGAAACGCTGATACCAAATTTATGTAATATTAATATCATTAATACGGTAGTTCATTGAACCCCATTTCAAAGTATTTCATTTCAAAAGTCGCGTTTTACATTTTAGACCTTCCCGAAAAATTTTGGTTTTATGTCTGTCTGTCGTTAAATCCTTGTAACGAGAAAAACTATACGAAGTTATTGTCCAATTTCGATTCAATTTTCAGGGATGGTAAAGATTGTCATTTACATAAAAATCATCGATTGTTCCCATGAAAATCATAGCCTTTGCGCATGCGCAAACAGGAAAACCATTCAACAGCCATAAATTCTACATTTTTCGTACGAATTCGTTGAAGTTTTCAGATATTGTGTGGGTTGGAGTGTAGATGGTCTCATATGAGGGTTGTGCAAGATACTTATAGTTTGATGTTTTGAGAATAGCTACTATGTATCGGATCATCTATAAAGTCGGATTGTGGATACGAGGAAGCTATGTGCCACACCGACTTGAGTGACGTTTTTAACATGGAGGAGCCAAAATATCCAGCTTATATCTGAGCTAAACATGTAAAACTTCCTCACTTTAATCATCAACAAAACAAACAGAAAACATCCAGAAGAAATGATTTCGCTCGTGAAATACACTGTCGGTCGTTTCCTTTGACGTTTGGAACAGATTCCGGTGAGCAGAAGCTGCATGGAGGGCGTCCGAACCCGAAAATGAGGTTTCCCAACTGCAAAATGTGCATTGTGGGTCCCCGCGGAACGAATCCTCCGTTGGCTGCCCCTCGAAACAAAGGCCCCGTGGAAAATCGTGCAGGCAACGACCCTGTTGGGACCCCCTCTACCGTCCGATCGGGGACTTGAAAATATCAAGCTAGGAACTGGGGCGGAAACAGGAAATGCGTTTTCTCAGAACGTGGTTGAACAAAAAGTAAAAAACCGAGCGACAATATGCGACCGACAAACAGAAAAAATGATGTTGAGCGGTTTTGGACGGTGGCCGAGTGACACGAATAGAAAGTCTCGTTGGTTCCAAACCCACGATTTCCGAGGGAAAATAAACAATCGGGTTTATCAGTGACATAAATACTCCGAGATATCGTCCCTTCTGAAAAATATTTGGTGTTAATTCCCTTCACTTGAAAACTCGAAAAATTTGAATATTGCTCCCTACGTCTTTTACGCTGTGGTCAATAGAAAAGTATGTCTACAGGCATAAAACATCAGCCATAAAACTTGTCATCTACAGGTGGAAAAATAGTGTGAAGCCTCGCTTTTCATGATTTGCACCCAAAAAATTGTGGGAGAGATCTTAGTACAGACTCCAATAAATGTTTAACAAGCTTCTGTAGAGGTCCCATGGATATTTCTCCTGAAATTTTGTGAAAACGAGTCGCATACTGAGTTCGGTTTGTGGGATGGAGTGTTTAAAACATTTTTTCTTTCAGTCGGTGCCCCAAAAGATATGAACAGTCACGTATTTGTCCATTGTGCGATGCGATGTCAGACCACCCTTCTCTGGTGTCTCTGTACTTTCAGTGAACTATGGCTGCTTAGGTACTCGGGAGCTATGTAGACTCGAAGAAGAAGCTACTCTGGAGCGAAATTGACTCAAAGAACAAGTTACTTGGGAGCAAAGGAACGATAAAGATGGGATACTTCACTGATAAAACTCCACAACTCTCGTCGAGGAAGTGTCGTCTCTCAACAACGTCGCACATGGAAATGGAGTAGGAAGCTAGTATAGCAAAAGCAGCTCTTCCAGCTCTTGTAGCTCTATTGTAACTTCACTAAAGCTTACCACCAATGCCTCCTATTCATTCCTCCTTAAAATCTTCTACCCTACATTTCTACTAACCTCACCAATGTTGATCTCATACTTATGAATGACTCGTCCATGACCTCATTATGACCCATTAATTACCTATCATCCTTCAACTACCTATTTAAATCACTGTCACCAACAATAACGTTCTTTCATCATGGACCTCTTTGATACAACCAGAATCAGCTGAACGCGAAGTTTTTGAGACGCAATGAGGCAAACGCGGCAAAAACTCAAAAAAGTGAACTCTCGTTTTGCGAACTCCCCGGAGATTTATTTCTCTTGAATAGGTGCAGAAAAAACCCTTGATAAGCTTTTCCGAAAAGACTCGCAACCTTGTTTTGAGGCCAGAATCATGGGCTTTTCAAAATTGACTTAAATTATATTGGTGAGCTCGCACTTTCGTTGGGAAAATGGTTGGATCTTATTTGGCATGATCTGAACCTGTGGATTCAATTTAAACGCCACAACGCTCTTGCTTATGTACATATATTTCAGAGAAATGATATTTTAACTATGCAAGTTTTACTACTATGGTTTTTTATGGTATATTTATACTTTTTATACTATGGTTCCTGAAGCTTTTTTGCCACTGTGTGGCGCTTGTCCCGAAAAAACTTTTGAAAAATCCAAATTTTGTGTAAATTTGTTATGTACTTAGGTATATTTTAATTATTATATGAGGGATCTAAATAGTTTTGGTTCGAATTAATGATGTTCTGTTCCCACGAGGCATGTTTTTTATGAGCTAGTGCTTGCCATAATAAATTCTCCACTGTATCAGATGAAAAATTCAGTGTACGGAAAAGCTTTTGAAACAATTCGAGCAAACAAGAGAAATTGGGCATTAAAAAATATGTTCTAATAAAAGTTAAAAATGAGAGCTTGTATGCCAATGGGTGCTACAATGTAGCCAAAATACACGGATTGAATAATAATTTTGTAGAAGATGATGTTTTGATGTCGCATGGGGTGGTTGTGGCTGTGCGATGATAAGATAATCCTCATCCGTTCCTCTGTGAAGCTAATCTCGATTTGAATCAGACTTACTGCGAAAATTCACTGGAACGTAACGGTAAGAAGGGGATTACTCTAGGAAAACAATGGCGCAGGTCTGGGCTAGGTTGCAGAAATTACCCCGGAAGGCGAAAAATCCCCGGAGATCGTATAGTCGGTGGAAAGGAGGATCTTCCCTCCTGTCTGTCGGCTGTAGCTTGTCTGGATTGGAATCGTGAGGCCGCCGTTGGAGCCGGGAGAGAAAGCTGAAGGAAGCAGATGGATATGAACAATTGAATCGTTGAATAAACCACCCGACTCGGTTTCCTTTCCGTCGTGACATTCTTTTTCCACCGAGTCGGTTGTTTTTCCCCTCAGCCTGGGCTTATCGAGGATCATGATATTTTTCTCGTTACCCACCGCGAGACTTCGTGAGCAGTGATCCAGCCGTCTTCTGTAGGCCAATTTGAGGTCGATAAGGGAAGCTGGTCTGGCCCTTCGCCTGTGTCCTACGTAGGTCGAGGGCTCGTCAAATGATGTTGGTATTTTCTCCATTACAGACAAAATTCTAATTTACACGAAAAAAAAAAAATGTTTTTACTTTTCTCATCCTACCTAATAAGTGAAACGAAATTACCTATTAGAATATGCTGGTATCAGATCATCCTAGAATGGTTCAAATGGAGTGAAAGACGGGTAAAATAACGAGATCGAATTTAAACGATAATGATAGGTCGGGTTTCCTAGGCCCAAATTTCGAGATCGGTCAATGCTAACTGAGGAAAGTGCCGCTTACGGCGGACGTGCGACCAAATTTTTATTCGATTTTTGGATTCTACGTACCTTGATAAGTAAACCAACAAATTTTGAGAGGGGTTACAATTTTTTTTCTTGGTCGATTCCAAAGGTTCGTTATTGAAAATAATGAACCGAAATGGGCCAAAAATTGTGTTAAAGGGTTTTTGTGGATATTACCATCATAATCATAGTAATTACGGTATATTCGGATTCACCACAACATTTCTGATAAAAGTACAATTTCAAAACTTGGAAGTTGTCCAAAAATTGTAAATATATATACAGGAACAATTTGTAAGTGTAATAAAAACCTGCGTATATTCGTTGTACCCAAAAATGCAGTAGCCGATTGAGACGATTAGATATTAGTTCGTGAAGGCGACTAGAACATGAATATGGACTCCTGCCAAGAACTTGTTTCATATACAGGAATTTATGTATAATTCACTCACTACTTGATTTCTGAATTTCAATTTCAAAGTTTAATTTCTTCCCACTATGTTCGGGATATATCTCCGTTTTCATCTTTCTCGATTTCAACATCTTTAGTCACGATAGAGGTCTCTGAGAACGATTGTAAGATGATGAGGCTGAAACAATTAATTTCCGCCCTTCAGGTTAATAATTGGGAATATAAAACAGTTAAACTAAGTTAAAAACGTCGAGTTTAGCAATTGTTTGAGCTCTTTCCTCAAAGTCCTTCTAAGAAATTTGATTCATTTTACAGAGTTTACAAAGAAAAAATACTCTTATTTCATTTGAACTCGTTAATAAAAATTTTATGGTCAATAATCTCTGTGATTGCGTAAAAACAATGTCCAAGAGATAGCCAGTTGTGGATGAAAGGCGGTTCTTGACGTTCTCGTGGAGATTCACGTCGTTTCCTTTGTTTGTGCAAAGTAAGTCTTGAGTGAAGGAAGGCGATGCATTTTTGAAAAAGGCTACTACGACGATGAATGGGTTTGTAAGTGCGTCGGGGGTCTTTTGGAGACGACATCTCTCTAGGAAAACCACTTACCCCCTCTCTACAGCCACCGCCACTACCAAGTTCAAGGGCTTTTGTCGCCTGGACGAGATCTAATTACTCCCATTGTTTCCACTCGTTGTTTTCTCCTTTATCCCCCACCCTTTCACAGTCCTTCTTAAACTTGGCAGGCATTAATGAGCTTGCAAGCTTATTATGAAGTCGACGTTTTGCTTCCTTACTGTTTTCGTGGAGGCCACATAACGATTTAAGAGGATTGTGGGTGTTAAACAAAAAAAGAAAAAAATGGGTCCTGTGCCACACAGATTTTGTAGGAAGAAGTGCTACTTGCTGACCTCCAAAATCTATCCCACACTTCCACCCAAAATCCTCCTATTTTAATTTTAAAAAAATCTACATCGAAAGAATTTTAAAATTTCTTCAATTTTTATGCTATAAGTCCCACGAAGTTTAAGAAGTAAGCTAGTTGAAAACGATGAAGCAAGATGATGCAATGATGTACAAGTAAGTCTCAAAACAGAAATGAAGGGAATCCCTTGGTCAATTAGTGATGGAGCCCTGAAGTTGAAGCCTAGAATGATGAAAATTGTACCCTTGAAAAACAAAATTGTCTAAATTGATGGCAGGTTAGACCCTCTTCCATTAGATTAGACTCTACCTAAACGGATTCCAGGATGTGACGTGAAAGGTGCCACTTCTAAGGAGTAAAAAGTAAAGTAAAACATTTTCAAAACGCCCTAGCTCGAACACTTTCGATATAAAGATGATGTTTTTTCATTAATTTAAAATATTGACGATTTTTAAGAGTTAAATGACACTACCGAGAGTTCTGTCGACCGAATGTTTATGGCGTTTTTTCCATCAATTTAATGTAGTGTTTTTTGGTTTATTATTTTCAATAATGAACCTTTGGAATTGACCAAGAAAAAAAAGTTTACCCACCCCCCACCCCCCGTCCGCCGTTTTTGAATCGAATGATTCCACCCGGGTGATCAAACATGGTTAAATGCTCATTTGTTGTGAAATTTATCAGAACAATTGGATGCCTCTAAGTCTAGATTCCCTTGCACCCCACCGTACCCGGTCCTTTGAAGGTTTTGGTTCTCTTGCAATGTCGGTTAACTTAGTAGAAAGGTTATTCTTAGGCGAAGTTAGTAGTCTCCCTTACATGGTGAGTCAGAAACACGAGTGTGAATCGCACAAACGTTGGCTGTCGGAAGTGAGCCAAATTTCAGCTGATCAAATGCGATCTTTTTTCGTTTCTTCGAATAGAATTTCATGTCACTTTCTTTTGCTTCGAGAATAAAATGTCTTATTAAAAGCACCCATAACTTTGTGTGTTTTCAATCAGAATTAGACGTTTTGATGGTAGGAATTTTGTCAAAATAAAGTTGATTGTTATCCTTGCGCGATAATATGGCTGATGTGTACTATTAATGGAAAAACCGTGTTCTTCGCAGAAGGTTGATCTATACAGAAAAAATAAACCGTTGTCTAGCAATTTGCATCGTTTTGTGCTCCAGATTAGACTTTGTTCTGTTAGGTCCTCGTTCGCCAGGTTTGGTTCTTTTGGGATACGGTTCCAGGTTGGTCGTTTTTGGCTCCTCATTCTCGACGTTCATGGCAGGTTGGTTTATGTATTGGTTATTTTGGCTCCAGGATGATCTTATTTGGAAGGACTCCCATCGAAAGTTGGCTACTGAGAATGATCGACCTTACTTTCCCTTGTTTACTTATCTTTGAAAGAGATTGTTTAAATCAATCAATTGTCGTCATTCATATAGAATATTCTCAAAACACAAAGTAAACTCGCAAATGCAATTAAACTCAATGCTCCGACGCTACCCGCCATAATACTTGTAGGATTTAGGATAATAACATAAACCTCTACCTACGAAATTATCGGCTCAAATCACGTCGTTCATTGTTCTATCGTCACTCACGATGTGTCATTGGAACAGAATGTTCGTTTCACTATTGTCGTCAATTGTAAGGAATGTTCTGGAATAAAAACGATTATTATTCTCCGTAAATAGGCGCACGTGCGTCAGGAATTAACGACGTCGTTAAATCGGAATATCGGCTATCAAATTCCGTCATTTTCCTTCCATAAAACAGTAACTAAATTCCTTTGTTAGGTAAGTGCATCTACCTATCTATCTTTTTGATTTTTTTCTCCGTATTATTACGTGGTACCTATACTTGGTCATTGTATTATTAGTAATTTGAGATGGCGTATTTTGAAATTCCACGCAAAATAATGGAATAAGTCCACCTTTCTTGAATTTTGCGGAATCCTGCATGTAAAATCTTTTAAACAGTTCTGATAAAAGTAAAATCTTGTGTTAGAAAACACTTATATGACTTTCGGATTGGACATAAGATTTTTCCCCGTGTACTTGTAATTACATAATAACAGTTATTATGTAATAGTCAGTTACTGACAAAACGTCTGATGAGTTGGTTGGGAGGGGAGAACCAACTTGGGATAAAGACATAGTTGAAATATTTATTGGCAGGTACATGTTTCAACGGTACCTGTTCAGCCGTCTTTTTCAGCCTGTTAGGTAATAATTAGGGTTAAGTGACATCATAAAATATTCTTATACTTACATCACGTCCCCAATACCTGTTGTTTTTATTGTTGTTACATGATTATGTTTTCTATTTAGTTTAGTGTTAACCTTTACTATATGGTTTAGCTTTTATTTGTTATTGTGCAAATTGTGGCAGAAATCCCTTGTGACAGCATAAATATTATGAAATACAAATGAAATTTCTTCAGTTATTCATTCCTTCAGGTAATCTTTAGGTATCCGTATTAAAAGATGTTCACAAACCATGTACTTAGAGAAAATTTTAAGAAATTTTATCTTAAAGATTTTGGATTGGAGACATGATGATGTTTAAGAATATTTAACTATGGGACTTGACCCTAATTATATATTGAAATTATTATTAATGATTATTGAACCGTTCCACTGATGAATTCCTCTATTTGATACCCTATTTACTTTCTCATTGATGAAACTTTTTGGTGGCTTCAATGAAAATAACAAAGTTTTTTTTCTCAACACATGAACAAATTTTCGAAGGAATATTGTAATTGGTTTTTTATCCAGTTTGAATTACAATATATTTTAATATATAAGATATTTTTATTTGAAATTTCATACCTACTGATTATAAATAAACTCACCTTGTAGTAAAATGTTCTAGATAGCTTCTTAGATAATACATCACATATTAATATGTTCCGGGTCGTTACTTTTTACTTACACCTCAAAAAATGCATTATCGGCCCCTATTTTTAAAAAATTGGATCCCTTTGAGCTATCCAAAAAATGCTGACCAACAAACTTTTCCTGTTATGTTGACATTTTTGGATAATATCCATACATCGTGGTAATATTTAATATTAAATAACATTTATATATATATATATAATAATATTAATGTATTTAGTAATAATAAATGTATTTAATTATATTAAATGTATTATTTAATAATAATCATTTATTTGTATTTTTAATTATATCTATTTAAATATACCTATTGTATATTACCTTGTATATTCCTTATGGTATATTAATTTCCTAAGTATACCTATATATTATGTAGTTTACTGAAGTTAAACACGTTTCATATACATGCACACTCAAACATAATGTTATATACCTATGTAGGTGTTAGGTATAATATTGGTTATAATAACTGTGTGTTAGTGTTTTATAGTAGAAATGCATTTCTGGAGGCCGGGTTGATTTCTTCTTTATCTTTTGTATAAAGATAGAGAATCTCTTCTTTATCTTTTGTTTCTACGAAGGTAGAGGAAGCTTTGTTTTCACTTTCAAGTTTAAAAAAAAAGTTCTCCAAAATCATCACCCCCGGACTGATAGTAGCCGCTGCGCATGCGCAAACGCGAAATCCTTGCCACAGCCATAACTTCTACAATTCTCATCCGATATCGATGAAATTTTCGGGGATTTTGCGAATTAGCGTGTAGAAAGTACCGTATGAAAATCAAGTCCTCAAAATTGACAGTAGAATCTGCGCATGCGCAAATGTAAAATCCTTGTAACAGCCATAACAGTTACATTTTTCATCCGAATTTGATGAAATTTTCTAGGATTGTTCGTCTGGGTGTGTAAACAGTGCCCTATGAAAATCTTCATCTTCAGACTGATGGTAGCTAATGCGTATGCGCAAACGTCGATTCCTTGTAACGTCCATAACTTCTACATTTTCTTTCCGATTTCGACGAAATTTCTGAGGATGGTTCAGATTGGCGTGTAGATGGTCCCCTATGAGGGTAGTGGAAGGTACTTAGAGATTGATATTTTGAGATTAACTACTATGCATGGGATCATCGATACAATCGGGTTATGAGTACGAGGAAGCTATGTGCCATACCCACTTGGCAGGCGTTTTTTTTTTTCTTTCCACAACGTTTCTACCCTGATCATGTGGTAACAATTTTGTTGTCAGTTATTCGGTTGGGAGAGGTGGTAGTTTTCAACATTAGAAATTCGTTTCGAATTGGGGAGAACAAAACTTTGGCTTATTTCGAATTTCAGAACTTATGCCCGTTCAAAATTCACCAACAAAAGAAAATTATATTTTTGGGTTTTTTACTGGCGATTAAAGTAGTGTGGAAGCCTCGCACCATTGATTTTAGAACGATTCATGATAATGAGCATCATTTTCGTCCAATTGACATCAATGGTTGCGTCATTAATTTCTCAATGAATCAGTTTGCGTTCGAAATTTAACAACGTCGTTAAATTCTGTCGTTAGGAATTCCTCGTTCGCCTTCTCGACGAGCGATATTCCCTCGGATTGGGGTTATAGTCCCACCGGTGGCGACCGTTGATCCATTGTCGCGATATCAGCCAGCGCCACGTTGTCCGCTCGCGTTGTTCCACGTCAGAACGGTTCCCCGGAACGTCACGCCGCCCACCAGTTCGCCTCAGTTCTCCCTCTCGCCAGCTTGTCAACCCGGCGATTTCGGACTTGTCAACCGTTCGAGAGACTCCGCGGTGTTTGACAGCTGTCAGAAGTAGCGAATTAACAGTTGCAAATCCGTCAAATCGGATCGTCCGTTGATGATGGAGGAGACTCCCCCATCTCGAGTCGATGTTGACGTTGATGATAAGGTAGGATGAAACTGTCTTTCAAGTCAACAAATAAACAACCAGTTATCAAGTGACTTCGAAAATCTTCATCGATAACGGTTTTGTAGTGATAAAAATGTCACAAATTTCAAATTTCCCTCACATTTCCAAATTTTGATTGCAGTCCCACAGGAATGGCCATAGTTTGTTTCAGTCGTTACCACTATGTAGATACGTCAATTATCACTTCGGTAGTACAAATTGAACTTTTACCGAATATCGAAGAAAACGTAGATCATTTTGTAAACAACCTCTTTGGTGACGCTATAGTATTATTATAGTAAACAGTTTAATATATTTCGTAGATAAATTGTAAGACGGTTTTAATGACTTACATGTGTTATTAACTAACATATTGTGGAAATGTATTATAAAATAAGCACAATTATCTATCTATCTAATAAATTATAGCTAATTGTTTGTGATGTGTGTTTCAGGGCGCTGGAAACCCTAGCGGTTCGACGCAGGGCCCCCAGAGTTTCTACCCTGGCACCCTCCCGCACGGCTACCACCAACCTTTCACCCCCCTGCAACCAGGAGTGCTGGGACACGGACCTCCGCAGGGTAAATATTCCATCATTTTAGTCGAACTGTATTTCTGCGTTAATTTCATCAAGATGATTGGGTCTGAGTCGGTCGCCGTTTCTTCCTCGTTGCGCGATAGTCTAATCTCTTACGAACCGGCGCTCGGTTGCCCCTTCCCAACCACCAGTCAGAAGGAGCAACATTGCCACCACCCCCAATGCCTCCCACATCCTCTCATAGCTGGCCATTTTTCCTGGGTTTCTCAGTAAATAATCATCCAATTTTCATGTTTCTTCTGACATTTTTCTTATTTTTATAATCTCTACAGCCATGCACTTGTTTAAAAAGTTGTACCTAAATATAAAATAATGAAATATGAAATTTTCAAGGATTTTTTAAATTTATAACTGCATCTTCCTAGGGAACTGAAAAACTAAAAGATTGCCCCAGAAATCATCAAAATCGACTAATAATTGCTAATTCACTGACTAAGACCCCCTTAACTGTAAACCGGAATTTTGAATTCCCAGGTCAGGATTGGAGTTTCTTAGTAAGAAAAATTGTAAGATCGAATCCAAAAAATATAGTTTACCGAAAACCTCTCAATATAAGTGAGCTAATGGGAACTACCCCTTTTTTCAAGTATTTTTGGCGTATTAAAGCCCTTAAAGACTACCTTTTTTTTCTCGAAAAAGTATAAAGGTATTTACAGAAAAGTTATGGATTCAATGGCTACTTTGAATCGATTACTTCTCTCATTGTTTTTCGAGCTCAAGAACTCCGTTATAAATTCACTCCAATTGATACTAAAACTTGATACCTACTCAAATTGATTTTATATTCGATTATAGCTTGAATTGACTGAAGAAAACGCATTTTTATTCATTATTATTTCTACATTTTACCCCTATATTATTCTGATGTTTTAGGAAATTTGTCAAGCAAATGGAGCTATTGCAATAAACTCTAAATTTTTAGTATGAAGTTTTTTATTTTTCGCTGAAATCCGTTTTGAAACATTTTACAACGATTCCTTGGGTTTTTACGAAAATCATATGAATGTATATACCTATATGATGTATGTTTATGTGTCATTTAGGATGATAACAATTTTTGCGAAAATGTTAATAATAACGGAGGAAAAGACGAGTTCGTTAGCCAGGAATTTTGGACAGCCCTGAGGGGCCTAAATTCCAAAAAATAGCCCTTAAACATGTTTTTAGGGTTTCTGTGGACATTACCATCATAATCATAGTAATTCGTGGTTTTTTCGCACAGTGCGCCAAATTTCTGACATACATACAATTTCAGAAATTGAAAATTATGAAAAAATTTTAAATTTATAAACAATACATAGTTATATATACTGTAAACCTGAGTACATATACGTTCGTGGGTACTCAACGAATTTGGGTTAACAAGGAAAGTATTTTTTGAGTTTTATTTCATTGTTAACCGAAATATTGATTGTATCATTTTAACGAATCGACTATGTGCCACACCCCCAAGGATGCCTACTCTGTCGTTTTACTAATATTTACGCCATTAAGCAGCCATAACTCCCTTGTTTCCAAGTCAAAATTCAAATGTAATTATACCGTTGGAAAGAGCGTTAAATTCTCTTTCTCCCTAGTGCTCAATAAAACTTTTTAAAGAAGACTCAGATGTTGAAAAATGAGCCCGAATAGGAAAATCTCGGAAATTTGCAGTTTTTTCGAACGTTTGTAAGCGGTTTCACGGGAGGATTCGGGGGGGTCTCCTCTCCTCTCCGCCCAACCCCGAATCCTCCCGACAGACCGTCGATTTCGTTGAAAAAAAATCACGTGTTTTCTCTACTAATAAAAATATTGAAAACAATTTTGACCATACCGTTGGAAAGCTGAGCTTTTGGTTAACCTTTTGGGATTACAGTGGGACTAACTTGCAGTGGGATTAACTTGCAGTTTCAGTTAGGCTTACAAACGTTTGAACTTTACATTAATGAGATTTTCGTGATTTTACTATTCGGGCTCATTTTTCAACATCTGAGTCTTCTTCATTTAGCACTAGGAAGCTCTTTCCGCTGGTATCGCCAAATTTGAGTTTATCTAGTAAATTGAAGGAGTTATTAACATTTTAATGATACAAGTTCGAAAACACGAAAAAATCTTAAAAGTGATAAAAGTCGGATTTTAAGGGAGTTAAAAAAAATCATAAATTAGTTGTAGAATCAATCCCTAGGCTATGGCAGGAACATAGTTGTTACACCCTGTATATTATAATTACCTACGTTTTTTCATCAATTTGGGATAGTGTTCGAGTATTAGAATACATTGAGACCATCCTCCGTACGACGAACCCATGGTTAAATGAGAGTTGATTGTGAAATTAATCGTGATAACACGCGACTGCCTAGGACCCACCCAAGTCCTTTGTAGACCGTTTTGCCACCTTGACTCGCCAAGGTGCGATCTTTCTCGTTTCGTCGACTTGGTTGGTCCTTTCAATCATAAATAAACTTGATTGTTATATTCGTGCGATAATGTAGTTGGTAGGTACTTTTAATGGAAAAGCCGTGTTCTTTGCTGACGGAGGTTCTTTGCAGAAAATTAATAAACCATTGTGTAATAATTTATAGCGTTTTTCGTCCTTAAGTTATTTTTATTGATGTGGTCGCTTGGAGTTACATGATTTGCTGCTTCCGAGTCTACCAAAGTAGCGGAAGCATTTTTTTCAATTTTCAAGGTTGAAAAAACAATGTTCTTCAGAGTTATTAAGTTATTACGATTCAATAGGATTGCAATTATTCAATTTATGTAATTAATTGCAAAGTAGAAAACAACTAGGTTATTTATTTGGTAGGTTTGTATTCCGTTTTTTATCACATAGTTACTTATAAATAATGAAATTTCTTAGTGTTTTTTTTTTTCTTTTTTTTCAGGACACTCGCCTCCTCCTCATAGTTTCCACAAAGACGAACGGTCTGTACGGCAATATAATAAACTGAAAAAGAAACTGGAACAAAAACAAATGCAACACCCCCTCAACACCACGCCACCACTATCGCCTAGGAAAGGTAAGAGAATCAATAATCCGTGAATAGTTATTTATTTCCTGTAGGGAGAGCAGACAACTATAAAATATGCAAGACAATCGTTCGAGACACAACTGATCCGAGTTTTATTGACATTTTTTAGTTTCCATTTCCACAGAGTTGTCACATGACAACGCATCAACATTGTAACCTCACACTTTCCCTCAATGAGGTTTCTTTTACTCTACCTACTCAGATTCTTGGCGTTGCAACCTTCTCATTTCCAGAGTCATCCTCATAAAACAGATTCTTCGGGACATTTTTTCCTACTTTTCTTGACTCAGAAGAGCCTTTGACATCAGGGATTTTCACTTCAAGCCCGCACTGTAACTTCTTCCACCTTCCTTGAAATCGGGGGTTTTCCGGGAACATCTCTCGTCTAATTGAATCTTCTTTTTCTGAGAGAGCGTTTTGTTTCATTAAACATATCTTCAGAAACCGTATTGAATGCCTTGAATTTCTGTTACTGACACATAGGGAGGCTACTTATTCTGAACCATGGCTAAGTATCGTGAAAAGCAGAAGTGAAAATCTTACTAGATGAATAAATACAGTAAAAAAGAAACAACCATTTTAGATCGAATTTTCGACGTCATAGACTCCAAAAGCGCGATCAGAATGGGGTATTTCAGTCAATTTTTTTTCCAAAAGAGTATGGCTCAGGAATAACGATAATCGGGTCTGTTCGTCGAGAAAATGTTTTTAAAAAATCAGAGAAGCTAAGGAAAGTTGAAGATTTGAATGACGTAGCTAGCCAATCCTGACGTAGCTAGCCAAAACTCTTTGAAAAAAGTATCCATGCACAGAGAAGAGATGAAAGCCTTGGAGAATCTCTTGGATACTACAAAATACTACTCACACACGCGCGCGGCGTAGTGTGTGTGCATTTATGGCGGCCCGCCTTTTTTCAAACGTGTGATCTCTTTAATTAATTTTTCTACCACATGTTATAGTATCATTGGGCTAAAAGTTGGAGTATGTAGGTTTTCAAGGGTGCTGAATCCAAATTTGAGGTCAAAAACCTGAATTTCCGACCCACCGAAATACCTCATTGGTTCTGATGATTTCGTCGCTCATGGCTACTACTGGAGGCTCATGGCCTTTCAATGGAGAGGGGTTCACCAAAGACCCGACTTGATTAATTATTGGGAAGTATGATCCCGCCCGCGAGCAGTCACCAATCCAAATAAACACTTTCTCATCAACATCCACAGTTAATTTCGTTTCATTATTTCCCAAATCCAGTTTGATAGTTTCTCTCTATTCAGTTCCACGTTAGTTGCAACGGAAAGTTTAGTTTATAAAGCATTTGTGACTCTGTTCACTCCAAGTATAACAACAATCCTGCCTATCCTGAGAAATTAAAAATTTTTTTTTTGGTTTAAAATGTGTCATTGTTAGTGTTTACCTACTTATTTCGATTCCTGAATGAAATTAGAGCGATGAAGTTGGTCAGGAGGGATGAATTGTTGAATACGCTGCTGCATTTGGGATTTTGTTGAAGCTTCTGAATACTTTTATAGCAGAGTTTTGTTTTTAGTCCGACTTCATCACTGACTGACTTCTTCTTCTTCACTCTGAAATTTTCTGTGCAGAAATTAATGGAAACAGTCGGAAAGGAGTCGGGAGCGTTGGAACTTCGGAAGATGGCGAGGAGAGCAGTAGTTTACACGACGAAGAAGAGGACAATGCTTTGCTCACGGATTTATTAGGAAACATTAAAGCACCTGAGGTAAGTACACATCGTAATTCAGCGAAACTAATTTTTGAGCTAATAAATATCTATATTGCCATAAACGTCAGAGAAATCAATGGTAGAGCAACAGCAATAACAAACTTTTTGTAGTTAAGTTACCTGCTAAGTTGGTACTTATCTATAATCTTCAAGTTTTCATCACTATAGTTGGTTTGATACAGGTTAGTGAAGTCACGAGTAGAACGGCGCTGGTCCAGTGGTCGGCACCCCAAGTTGAGAACCCACAGGATCTCAGTTACGAAGTTTTGCTCAGTGATCGAGGCAAGGAAGGGAAGTACAAGTCCATCTACTCGGGGGAGGCCCTTTCTTGCAGGTAAGAACCTCGTATCTACGTAAACTAATCTGCTTAAGTTGATGTATTATTTTTTGTATTTCAATATCAGAACAACAAGTAGCATTGCTAGATGCCAACTATTGGTTGAAACCTGAATATTCTGCGGAAAACCAAGTAGACTTGAAATCCTGAAGAATTCAGGAAACTGTTTTCTTTGGTGAAAACTCGGGGAAATGTTGTCGTTGAATACGGCTTTAAAAAAGTTTGAAATTCTCAGGTTTGAATTGTTGATTGAATCGCTTATTAAGGATTGCAAAAGATTTGTAAAATACTAGAATTGCTTGGTTGTTGTCTAGGATTGAGGACCTGAGGCCAGGAACGGAGTACTCTGTGTGCGTGAGTGCGCGCTTGGAGAATGTCAACGCCAACGGATGCGCCAGCGAGCCCACTCAGTTGGTGACCCCGGCCTGCAGACCTGACCCTCCCCCAGCACCAAAATTAGCGCACAGGACCAGGAATTCATTGGCTATGAAGTAAGTTTGGGCATGGAAATTGTTACATGGTCTGAAGCAGCCCCTCGTGCGTATAGCTAATGAGATATACTAGCCTAGTTCGATTGCTTAGGTAGGTATGAGAACAGAGGTACAAAGAAAATAGTGATAATTGTATGATCATCAAGGTGATCCCTAAGGGAGAAGCCACAAATCATAAATTTGTCAAGGATCCAAGTAGTTGTGAAGAGGAAGTGAATTTAGTTTCGTCTGAAGCCTCGAGCTTAAAAAACAGAACTTCGTTAAATATTGAAGGCTGAGAAGTTGCTGATTTGGCATTGACAAAATACATTGGAGCTGAGTTGAATGCTACAGCATGCTGAAGACCTGATGTCTTTTTTACGTTGGCACTTGCATATAAATTAGTAGTTGGTAGAAGAGCAAGGCGACGCAGATTCCCTTCGGGATTTGATGAAGAACTGGCGATTAGGAAGATGAAGCCACCTTGATAGTTAGCTTGTTTTGCTCTAACTTGCTATATAGTGTTGTGATCAGCGACCTCTTTGCATTTCAGTCCATTCACTTCCTTAGCTCATGTGGTAGGAGCTCCGGTTCAGAATCGGAATGATACGTGATCGATCCCTGTTCGAAGGAAGTTAATTTTTGATGATTCAACAATATGTCGCAGTTGTACCAGACCCGAATGGTCTCCTCAGCATTTCTCTGAGAAACAATAATTCATTAAGATTCGGTCATCAAAACAATTCCTTCCCAAGACACGAGTCGAGCCACCGCCTGTTTGGACTAACATTGTGTTCAGCAGATCCCCCGCCCTGTCAATAAGGAACAATAACAAAAAACTCCGAAGCCAGTCAAAAATACGCGTCCTCAAGGGTTGTAAAACGCCGGCCAAAGCAGCCTCCCTGATTGGGTAACGGAGTACCTAAGATTTCCTAACGGGGGGGGGGGGATGTTGTGATCAGCAACCTCTTCGCATTTCTGTCCATTCGCTTCCTTAGCTCAGTGGTAGGAGCTCAGATTCCGAATCAGAACGATAGGAGATCGATCCCCGGTCGAGGGAAGTTAATTTTTGATGATTCGACACTAACAAAGTCACAAATTGTTCCAATTCTAGTCTTCTTTACTTATCTTTTACTTATTTCCAACAATGTTCAGAGTTCGTGTATTTTCTATTTCTCAATAACGTTTTACCTACATAATGTACCCAGAAGCCTGACATCAGCTAATAATAATTTTGGTTGGGTTTTCATTGAATCACACTCACCCCAGGGTGGTCCAAGTAGGTTTTTGCTAAACCATCTTAACCTGGAGTTGACATATCTCAAACGACCCACTTTTCTCAAACCCGATGTGTATATATCCCGTTAGTTGATTTTCATTGCAATTAGATTAATAGAGGAGCATTTGAGCGAAAAGTAATCATAATGATGGGGATATTTGGTCCTTGATTTGAAGCACGATATCAATTTGTAGGCAGTAAAGAAACTAGAAAACCTATATTTACTTAGGTAACCTCTTAGCCTGCTAATTATTTTAATGTTTGTGATGTTTCATGAAAGTCAATTAACAAAAAGCTTGGGCATGTAGTTCCTCTATACAGCTGATTTGATTTGAATAGTAACGAGATTGTTAGGTGACGGTACTGGTGTGCTAACCTTGATTAGCTCCTTAATGGTGTCAGTGTTTGTTTGCCTAGTCTAAAGGGTGAATGGATGTGTATCTGTTGATCAGGTGGTTGGCGGCTCAGGACAATGGAGCTCACATCGACCACTACGTTGTTGAATGGGACGTGGACGGGACCTTCGTTGAGGTGACCAGGTCCAAGGCGAAACAGGCCAACATCAGAGACCTCCAGCCCGCCACTGCCTACATCTTCAGGATAGCCGCAGTCAACCAATTTGGAAAGAGGTGGGTTTACTGTATTCATTTACCTACCTAGCTCTTTGATGGAAAGGTCATTCCGTGGACTTATAAGGAAATCTTGACTTGGCCTCTCCTGTTTCGAAAAATCTCAATTTCTTTGTGGTTGCTTTTGTTGAAGATTCAGAACCCTAATTTATTTCATTGGTTTTCTATAGTCATGAAAACATGACTAGGGTTCGTACCTGCAGGAACTTCTATAGGTATCTGAGCAAAACAAATTTCTCAATATTTCCGGTAGCAGGTTTACATCTAATAACATTCATATTTGATTTGATTTAGCCATTATATTAGTTTACGTTCGTTTTTTAACGTACCTGTGTGATTCTTGTCCAAAGCGCCACCACTAACAGTCCGAGCCAATGGAGCGCTGGCTCCATGGACCTAGGGTGGTATGTGAAGGCTGCTTCTTGTTAATGTCTCTCGAGTGTCGCAAATAGAACAGAACTTTGAGTAAGATTAAGGGTCTCCACCACAGAGTACCGGAGACAAATGCTTCTAGGGCTCCCAGCTTTAGCTTTCAGCCCAGTGCTCTCCACCAACTAAACAGAAGGAATTGTATGATGCAGAGGAAATAAATAATTGTGCTTAATATCTAGTATATTGATGGATTTATGGTGAGAGGAGTTTAAAAATATGAAGGGGAAAATACCGGCTTAGAATGTGGTTTTACTGTTGCCAAACAAGTGGTGGAGATTCCAAATGATCGGGAATCACCAAGCCTCCCCTACTAAAACCCCTTGGAGATAGTAGAGAGGTTGTTGTAGACAGTCGACCAGCACAAGTCAGCAGATCTCTGGTCGCTAGACTGGCAGCTCCTCGGGACCACCAATTAATGCATTGCATTAATGCATTTTCACGCCGTCCGCGTGGCATCTTTGCCAACTGCGGTGCAGTGTTCGAGAGGTAGTCGCGGGACAACCCTACCCCTTTGCCGTGCCTGTCGGAGTGGAAATGAGCACCTGTATCATGTAGTGCAGCAGTGTCCTCGTACTCATGGTGGCCGCATTCTACGTCATGATGCAGTCGCCAAGCAGATAGCAGGTGCTTTGTCATCTAGCGGCTGGGATGTTGAGAGGGAGAGATTGTATCACATGCCAAGTGTCCAGGGTAAGAAGCCCGACATCATTGCCGTCAAGCCCGACCAGTCTTGCATTATCCTGGATGTCCATGTTGTCAATGGCAGCTTGGACATGGAGCAGACTTGGCGGGCCAAGATAAGAAAGTATGATACAAATGATATACGGCAAGCGGTGTCCAGGCTGAAAGGAGTGGCACCCAACAACATCAGGGTGATGGCTGCAAAATTGTCCTGGCGCGGGGTGTGGTGTGGGAAAAGTGCCACGGAGTTGCGCGAGTTGGGCATCTTGGTAGGCGTACTCCGTGGTATCACCACCCGTGTCCTGCTAGGCTCATATCTGAATTGGTGGTCTTTCTATCGAGGCACTTCCCTTCATCTCTCTCTCCCTCCCCAACCTTCCTCATCATCCCTCATCCCTAGGGCCGGCGTAGGGTGAGTCCTGGGCGTCCTCCCCATAATATTTGATTTATTTATTTATTTTCATTTATGACGTGCCCCCTCCGTCACAAAAGACATTTTATCTTTGAGGGGAGTTAATTTTTTTTTTTAATTGTTTTTCGTTCTGACAGTTGTTGATTATTACTGTTTTCCTTTGATCTAGGGTGGCTTGTACGTAATTTCTAGAATTTCTTCTGCCATGGTAGCTAGTTTATTCAGTTCGTCTGTACTGCAAGTTAGAATGGTTGTACTTGAGTCGGTTTCGTCTATGGCTTGAACGTTTGTCTTCTAGCTACAGTTCACTCAATAGCTTCTACAGCCGTTTTCTCTCTGAATCAGTGAATCGCTCTTCCTGGAAGATTGAGATTGCTTCATTAGTGATACCTGCGTTGTAAATGGGATTCATTTGATGGGACCAGAGCCAGGGGTTTGCTTCTTAGAAATGCGGAACCGTGGTTGCCGCTCTCCCTCCCTCATCCTGATCAGATTTGTATTAGGTGAAGCATTTCATAAATGGCTGGATACAGCTTAACTTGTATTTCAGCATGAATATGAGGTATCAGGCCAACTTATATAAAGATACATTATCTTATATATTATTTCAATGGATTCAGGATGAGATAGTCTCATGACGAGCAGTGTGTAAATAAGTAGCTTTTAACCTTTACGATGTGTCTTGTTTAGTGATTACTCTCCGACGGTGGAGTACCACACGTGTGACTCGCCGCCGCCTCAACCCCTGCCGCCCTCCCTGGTTCACGCAACTCCCAGCAGTCTGACGCTCCAGTGGCAGGCCAGACCCCAGGACGACGAATTCACCCTTCAGATGGAGGATTTGGATTCTCGCCATGGCTACCTTCCTGTCTACAGCGGAAAGGACACCCTCTACGTCAGCCAAGGTCTTCGACGAAACACCTCCTATAAGTTCCGGGTAAGTCCCACGTCTTATTCATCAGACTCGGTTGAATTCACGTTAGGTATAGCTTATGTTTCATTCTATCGAAGACCATATATCACTGTAAAAAGTATCCCTTTAAGTATTCAGCAAGTAGGCGAGACATTTCAATAAGTCATTTGCATCACAGAGTTGGGAATTAAGTTAGTTGACACTATTATCATTCATTTCAATTCCAAGTACAGCAGGTACTTGTACTTGCAAATATTTGAGTATTATATGGTGTACACTTTTTCAACAACTCTGTTGCATCATCAGTAGACAATCTGGAGGGTCTAGAATATGTCAAACGCCCTAAATGCTCACGTTAGAGAGGCTGGATGTAAAGTTCACCATTCCTATGTCTGATCTTGTTAACATTTGCTTTGCTTTTCACAGATAAAATCTCAGAACGACGATGGCCCATCCAAGTGGTCTGAGGAAGTAACGTACACCACGCACCCTGGACGGCCCGGACCCCCAAGTCGTCCCCAGCTCAAAGGGAAGATGCATCTGCACTCTTTCCGCCTCCGGTGGGACCCTCCTACGGACAGAGGTGGTTCTGTCATTAACGGCTATACCCTAGAGATCATGAAGTACAAGGACGCCAGTGGAGGTTGGTATTTTCATAAGATATATAGGAAGATTGTGGAATTTATGTGTTTGCGCATCGAGTCATAACTAATGGGGAATTTGCCTCAATTTTAGATTCTGGAATTTCAAGTCAAATCCTATAATAGGGCCCTAGAATAACGTTTAACACTAGGAATAACCAAGGGGAAAAAATTACCGTAGGAGAAAATGCCTAAACAAGTGAAGCCTCTGTTACAAAACACCGCGAAAATCGAGGAATATTGTTGACGTCATACGAAAAAAAAACGACGCGAAAACAACTCCGACAACAGACAAAGTTCTAGCACCGCCACACAAAACGATCCAGTGAAATGGCTACTCGAATAATGTGATTCAAATCTTGAAACTAAATATGAGAAGACGAAGACTAATAATGCTTGATAAACTTGTAGGTAGAATCGTATTGTAAAAAAGTGAGTAATATTGTTTCTTTTGGTCACTTTTGTGTCTGGGTTCTTCCTGCCAGTTTGCGGCGCACTCTTGTGCGCACTACTTGTAAGCTAAAAGTTCGTGTATGTTCCGCTTCTGTGGTAAGCGCCACAGAACCTCCTTCGAAGTCAGATTGGTAGAATATCCATTACGTTTCAAACATGGCTGCCTCTTACACATTGCCACCACATTTAAAATTTCCATCTTCCTTAAATTCTCTAAATTTTTTGGATGCGTTTTCGAGCAGCTCACTATGGTTTTATTCCATAAAAATAAACCCTCATTCGAAAAAAAATGTGAGGCAAATTCCCCATTTCACATTTGATGGTCTATTTGCTAACTAAATGTCTGTATATTCCAGTGTTCGAAGTGGTGTACCAAGGACCCAACCCCATGTGCACGATAGAGCGGCTCGAGCCCGGAACTGCTTACCACGTTCGTGTCAACTGCGAAGGTCCTGGAGGACTCAGCGACTACTCTGAGTCAGCCCTCCTCGCTACGGAGCCCGTCTGTCCTGGCCAGTGCCAGGCTCCCAGACTCCATGGCAAACCCAAACCCCACTCTATCCCTATCAAATGGAGTAAGTAGTCTCTTCAGTTCGCAGATTTAAAAACACTTACGTAATTCTTCAAGTAGGATTTCTACTTCTTGAGGCATGTTTTTGATTAGGGCTCTTTTTTGTCATCCTAAGCTTCTTTCATCAAATTGTGGCCATAGGCCTACTGTGACTCAAAAAATTCCTGGAATACTATCTGGAGTATCCGTTGGGTAGTCTTTATTACGCATCTTCAATGTTTCTAATGAATTTTGTAATTTAGTCAGCAATGTTCAACAGTAAAAACTGGAAATTCCATCCATTTACCCATCAGTCAATCGTCTAGTGAAGCCTGGAACAAATGTATTCATGAATTTTTGTTTTCTCAGGTTACCCTGATACCGATGGTGGTTCGCCTGTGACGGAAATGGAAGTGGGCGTCAAGAGGTTAGAAGTTGACGAAGAAATTGTTACGGCCTATAAAGGAAGAGAGACTGAATGTACTGTGTTAGACCTGATTCCTGCCCAGAGTTATGCCTTCATGGTCCGGGCTTCCAACAAGGTGAGTTGTGAACTTTTACCTTTCTGTATATCGTCTGGTTCCTGCTGTACTTCTTACTTAGCGAACTTGGAGGGACCCAACATACCTTTAGCAGAAGATGTTTTAATATCCAGTTATGTCAGTGTGACACTCTCACAAGTTTTGCTATTGTGAGTGGAACCTGGCAGATGATAATGGAATCTGAAAGTATTTTATGCTGCACTTATTGTGTGTTTCAGCTTTAGTATCAATTTAAAATTTCAACTCAGGTCTAGCCCGTATATTATCCTAGTTTTGATGAACACTGAGGATAATGGATTTTGTATTTTTGTTGACAGGTTGGACCTGGAGCGTGGTCGCCTCCTTTAGAAGTGATCTCAGGTAGTTGTGCTCCTTCCCGTCCTGCCGCACCTGTCATAACTCACCTTCCTGGAGGAGTCGCATGTTCCTGGACACCACCTGCCTCCAACGGCTCCCAGATCACCCTCTACGTCCTACAGATGTCTACGCCTCCCTGTGATACCTACAATTCTGTCTACACTGGTCTCTCCACTCATTGCGAAGTTAAACCAGTACCTCCTGCAACTCTCTGTGTCTTCAGAGTTCAGGTACGATCCTATTCCTGTTCCTTTTTTTAAACTTAGTTATTGGCTGTCACTCCTTTCAACTCAGAAACCGCTTACCCTGGAGCTTATCCATCATATTTGTAATTTTCTCTTTGCAGGCTACCAATAGCATAGGCTGCAGCGATTGGTCGGAGTTGGGCACAATTGTGACGAACCCCGGAGCCCCTGGCGCAGTTCCTGGCCTCCGCTACACCACCACCCCCACGAGCATGACGCTCCACTGGGGGTCGCCTAGTTCCAATGGTGATCCTGTTACGCACTACACAGTAGATGCTGGCGACGTCACCACAACAGCCACCTCCACCACGTGCACGCTGGACAACCTCACGCCCAACACCACCTACAAGTGAGTTTCTAGTAACTCTTCAATAAAGTTTAAGAGAACTCCCATGACGTTGCTGGTTACCTCCCCAATTCAATACTCAACAAGACATTACTGATATCAGACCTCCAACGATTGGCCTGCGAATAACAAAGTTAAATCAGCGCATAACAGGACATTTCCCATACAGCCCTCTTCAATTCTTGACAACGCTGGTGACCTTAAAGCTGGTAATCAACCATAAAACAAGTCAGATGGCAGTTCGAGAATGAGCAATCACGCAGTTTCACTCAACCGGGAAGAACTCAATTTTACTGTAACCTAGTTATTTGCTGATGGATGCTGGTGATTATGTGGACTGTAGACATGTTGTCAAAACTATGTCAAAAGCTGCCACCTTCCAGGCTTTGCGGAAGCTGGAGATATTTTTTAACTTAATATACCTAGATGTTAAAACAATTTTTCCTATCGCAGAATCCGGGTTCGAGGAGTGAACAGCGTTGGCCCTGGAGCTGCATCGACTATGCGCGTAGTAACTCTGCCTCTTCCTCCTGCTCCACCTCAACTCAGCTGTGCGACTGCTGGCCACAACTACCTGAAGCTCCGTTGGGGAACCAACAACACCAATCCCAACAACTATAACTTTACCATCATGATGACCTCTCCTACTGGGTAAATGTCAATACAATTGTGTTTTGTGCATTATATTTAGTTCAAGTTTAGCTAAGCTCGATTATCTAAAACGACGTTAAACTATGATTTGGGTTGGTGAAAGACGTTCGCCGTCTTGCCGGGTTTATTCCTTCAGATTA
This sequence comes from Apolygus lucorum, assembly GCA_009739505.2. Classification (NCBI taxonomy): domain Eukaryota; kingdom Metazoa; phylum Arthropoda; class Insecta; order Hemiptera; family Miridae; genus Apolygus; species Apolygus lucorum. Next base: position 45,335,951 of record CM019176.2, on the reverse strand, counting down.
ACTATTAACGCGTTTAGCTAAGCAAGTTTAGAACAACGTTTGGTGAAAGTGGGCCTTAGTATTTTGAAGCACAGGATCAAAACTTATTTTCTTCTCTGAATCTCCAAACCCATTGTATAATTCCTGCTTCACCAAGAAGTTCTTTACCGAGGTTCATCTCTTTTCTTGGCGAATTTCCAGAAAAAGGTCGAATGTCTACGAAGGGACTGGAATGAGCTGTAAGGTGACTAGACTACAAGAACAAACCTCCTACAATTTCACCATTTTGGCTGCTAACAAAACCGGCAAAGGTCCAGAAAGTGAAGTTTACACCTTTACCACTGTGATCGCACCACCACCCACTGTCAAAGGTGAGTCTATTTTCTAACACAGACTTTACATTACAGCCGTTTATAATTCTTGTACTTTGCCAATAAATATGGCGATCCTTGAATATTCAGTACCTAATCAATCAACATGAATTTCAGGGCTTAAGACTACAAACGTCACGAGTAAGAGTTGTCACGTTGAATGGGCACCATTGAGACCACAGGGTAATGATAGTATAGATTATACAGTGCAATGCGCCCGTCTTCGTGAACAAACCTTCAAGCAGGTGAGTTGACAGTTTCTCTAGCTTTTATTATTATCTTATTACATTATCTCTGCATAGTTAGGTTACAAATCTTAAAAATAGAGTAGGTATTTGGTGCGTTCAATGCGCAAAAGTTGGAGTGTGTATTCGGAAAGAGATGCGTTAGCACGTGGGTGATACAGCTCCATTTTGATTTCTCGTCTTTTTCTTTCTCTACGTGCCAACAAAAGATGAAGCTGTCACAGTATTCTCCAGATGATACCTAGTATAATTTTATTCCGCAGTGCTTCAGGGTTACATTGGTCATGTGGGCAGGTAGCTGTTTGAGTTGCTGATTGACAGAATATCCATCTAACCCATGTATCCAAGAGGAATCGTTCCTTCTTGGAGCTTCTAGCGGGCTTGTTCGATAATAGCTCATACTTAGCATTTTCAGCCCGATTTATGCAATAAATTGAAGAATAATACCTTTGGTTCCCAATCGAATCTGCTCTGGGAATAGTTCTGAACCTGAATCCTTTCTGGGTGTTGTGATCAGCTACCACTTTGCATTTCTGTCCATTCACTTCCAGGCTCAGTGATGAAGAGCTCGACTCAGGATTGATTTGTTGGAAAGATTGGAGATCGATCCCCAGTCGAGAGAAGTTAATTTTTGATTTGGCACAATCAGTACGGACCCGTGGCTCCTCAGCATGCTCTGAGGAGAGTAGTTATCTCATCAAAACAACTCCCCCAACACACGAGTGGAGCCATTACCAATTCGGACAAACCGTTGAGTTCAGCAGATCCACCGCCCCGTTCAGAAGGAATAACAACAAACTCCTGAGCCATTCAAAAATGGAGCGTTTTCACTGAGTTGTAAAACGCCGATGTTTGTATTTTCTTTGATTCGGACCCAGTGTCATGGAAGGGCGTGTATCACAACAGGGTGCAGCACTTTCCCGTCCTTCGGGGTAGGGTCGTATGACTGATCTTACAAATCGATTGAGGTCTTACCAATCACCGCTGATCACAACATGGAGATCAAAGTGATCTGGTGGAGTGGCTTAATAGGCGCCATTCCTCCTTGAACTGGTCTCATCTGGAACGACTTGAAAGGATTTGATAAAGTTGTTCCCTTACCAACTCTGCCCCCTTCCAATCTCCTCCTCGACTTGGTTATTCGCTCTAGAGAATAATTAGGAGGTAGAGAAACCTTGCTAATTCTTGACTCCGCGAAGAGAATGTTGTTGAGTCATACTCAGGATTTGCAGACCTCTAGCAGACAGCTAGAGAGAAACTAATGTAAATTGATTTAGTAGGTGCTATAGAAAAGAAGATGCTTTCTACGTATGGGCATCTGAGGGAGACAAACTCAGACTAATTAGAAAAGGATAAGGTGACAAATGGACAGAAGCTAGTTATTTCAGTAGTACATTATTGGTCGAATGATGTGTGAAGTAGTTGTGTTTAAAACCAATTTTCAGACCCAGGTAGATATCTACTTTAGCATAGATTTGTTTTCAAATCTGTTCGTTCCCGTGTTGATCTTTCACATCTGTTCCTCTCTCCAGGTTTACCATGGGAGTGAAACGAATTTCGACATCAAGGAGCTGGACGCCGGGGCGGAGTACCTGATCAAGGTCTGCGCCATCCGACAAAATCCCAAAGGACCAGTCGAGGGTCCTTACTGTCCGCCAATCAACGTTTCGACGCCTCCCATACACCACGAAAGCCCGCCCCAGCACTTCGTCAGGCCTCACCCCCACCATGTACGTAACCTTACACTACTTTACTATTCAAACTTTGTCAAAAGGTGTAATTTTCTCAGTTTATTAGAGGATCTAGGAAGTGCCTGTTCAGGTATGGAACTCCAGCGCTTCCTTCGATTATAGTAATACCTCCAACATTAGGAAGAAACGGATTTGTTATTGACTATGGCGGCTTGCTTTCTGAAGTTCTTTTCATAACTAACTATCGTGGTGTGTGCTCATCTCAGCTGCACCCAAGGTCATGGAGCTAATTGTCTGGAGAGTTACTCTCAGTTTTCTTGTCCCCAACCAGTATGGATTTCTCAAAGGGATATCGACGACGATCAACCTATTTTATTCACATTAACTTTGATAAGCCCTGGTGGCCGTGAATCCTACGTATCTTCCCATGGCTTTTGACAGGATATCACGTGAGCACATCATGGCTCTTCTTCAGTCGGGTCTCTTTGGCTGATTCCTTCACATGATCAGAAGCTACCTGGTTGGTCAACTCCACCGTGTAAGGTTGAAGGATGTTGTTGCTTGCCTGATCCATATTTCCGTTTTGCTTTCTGGTTGTTTCCGAACCAGTGTTCTTTTGCTTTCTCAAGAGATGATTTTGTGAGATCAAAAATGAATTGTGGGACACGCCTGCCCCCCATACGCCGTATGCGTATTTCAACAATATACCATGTATGTTCCCAGAAATCATTCTCTAGAAGAAATCATTCCCAAATAACCGCATGGGAGAAATCTGCGTAATATATCATCATTGTTTCAGCTTTCGAAAACCTGGGAGTTTAACGCCATTCTAGAAAGAGTTTGGTCGTTTTGAACATCCCGATTCTTCTCAAAAATTCAATACATAATTTACTACAAAGATATTTACCTAGCACTAATAACTCGGTGCTTCGCATCAAAGTGATCTGGTGGAGTGGCTTAGTAGGCGTAATTTCTCCCAGAATTGATATCATCTGAGACGATTTTTAAGAATTTGATGAACTTGTTCCCTTTCCAACTCTGCCTCCTTCCAATCTCCTCGTCGACTTGATTATTCGCTCTAGAGAATGATTGTACAAATCAACCCCAGACAAACGGCGTAATATAAAATATGACGATGCCAATTTACGGGCCAATGTCACACAAATGCTTGTAACATGAAAAACGGGATGCCGAGAAAATTTATTGAGGCGTCCGAACTTCCATTTAGGTTGAACTCCAGGAGTTGTGTTTTCTCTTCATTGAGCGGCAAGGAATTGGCCTAGCACCAGTCGTGGACAACCCATGAAGAGTCTGTCAATCCCAACTGAAGCGCAGTCTGAGATGATCCTGTAACTTGGAGCCTAGTCGTCAGTGTAAAGGAAAACATTTGCAGAAATATCATCAAATTGGCGCGCTAAAGCGTTGATAAATGGAGAGTTTTGCTGCCAAAATATGACAGGCCCCGTTAGGAGGAGACTAGCGCGAGCAACTGAGGAAGCTACCCAGTTTGAGGAGGAGACCCGGGTAACAATGGACACGTTGGAGGGGGGGGGGGGGTCTAGGAATGGGTGACTGTCTGGGGAACCCTTTTATTATCGCCTGCTGCTGTCCATTCCACGGGATATTGGGACGGTACCAGTCAAGTAACCATTAAAACGAACCTGTTACCCTCTTGGTGATTGTTAACCTTTTCTTCCCGCTGGGCGACTGCCTGCCGCAACCTACCCTCCCGGTTCTTGAGCCACCTAGATGTCAACTCCCTTCCAAAGGAATTCACAGCTGCTGCCAACTCACTCTTGTTGTCTTCATTTTTTTTTCCCCCACTTTCACTTAAAATTATCTCTCAACTGAATGATTTTTGTGTTTGATACTTATTACCCTATTGTCCACGACTTATTATGAAGATTTTTCAATACTGAGTAAGTTTTACATATTTTTTATATAGAAATATGTTGCATTCCACTATACCAAAATAATTTGGCTGAACGTAGAACCCCCTCCATCCATCTGTCCCTGACTGAACTAAACACACTCCAGACACGAGTACCTGATTTAAAAAATCCTCATTCAATGGTGCGTAAGAGACGCTTACCGAGAATGAATAGGTGAGAGGCAGAAAGTCCACTCTGTCGTATTTTTCTAGCCCCCACAATATCGCTATTGCCCCAAAATCTGTTGGAAGAGGGTGAAAATGAAAAGTATACTGTTCCCCAATGTAATGTCATACATTTCTAGTCAGTAGTTCTCCAATAAAGTGACGCGTAGGAAAACCCCGAGCAGGCATGAGTCATCACCAACATAGTTGAGGTGAGGAAGGGAAAGAACACGTCACTTGACGTCACCTTTTTTCCACTCTCCCCTCACCATACTAACTTGAGTATATAAGCCACACTCAAGGGTCTTCCTACATGCATTCGTAACTCGTCTATCCGACTTATCATTTCTTGTCCTACCTACAGCCCCAGTTCTTCCGAGGGAATGGTTTGCCCCATAAAGGCGCCGAACCTCTAGCTCTCCTTAGGGACCTCTTCAGAACAGTAGGCCTGACTTGGTAAATGTTCCGCCTCCCGCCGGTGAGTCTGTTTTCAGACGCCGAGGTTGTCGGATAGATTCTGTACGCACTCGTCCTTATGGTCTGCCGCGAGGCGCCACAGATGGAGTGCTGAAGCAACAGGCTTTTAGGGATAAATCTCTCTGTTGAGTAGGATTCAGGCTAGGAACAAATCAGAGCATTGAGAGGACCATCGCCCTCACTCGACAACATGCAGAACACAACACCCAACATAACAGAATGGAAGTGATTAGTTCAGAAATAAGCACACAGATCGCATCACAAGGTCGAAAAACTACGAAAAGCCTTAAGTCGTCTGTAGGGACCAGGACACAACCGGAGGCAGACGCCTAAAGACGTCCGTAGGGATCTCAAAACGTTTATCCTCAGACACCTGAAGACGTCCGTAGGGATCTCAAGACGTTTATCCTCAGACGCCTAAAGACGTCCGTAGGGATCTCAAAACGTTTATCCTCAGACGCCTGAAGACGTCCGTAGGGATCGCAAAACGTTTATCCTCAGACACCTGAAGACATCCGTAGGGATCTCAAGACGTTTATCCTCAGACGCCTGAAGACGTCCGTAGGGATCTCAAAACGTTTATCCTCAGACGCCTGAAGACGTCCGTAGGGATCGCAAAACGTTTATCCTCAGACGCCTGAAGACGTCCGTAGGGATCTCAAAACGTTTATCCTCAGACGCCTTTAGGGGTCCGTCGGGGGGAAAAGGTTAAAATGAATGCACCTGGTAAAGGTTTTTTGTTGAAAATAATAATCCAAAATGTACATTGTTGCCGCTACATCCAAAAGAAAAGTTTAAGACCTGCTGGTTTCTCAGCATTCTCTTCACGTACAAGAACATAGGGATACTCACGCATTAACTGTTGGATTACATCATTACAGGTTGGTGGCAGGCGACCTTTGACGGACCAACAATGGGCGGGCATCATCCTGTCCGGCTTCATTGTCCTCGCAGTTCTGTTTGCCATGCTCATCGCGCACATCATCTACTAAGAAAAAAAAAAAGAAACAATTTTTTAAAAAAATTATCAAAAATTAAAAAATTCTACAAAAAACTCGAAAAACCTTCAAGATACACCGTGTTTTATTGGTCAAGCGCGTTCGACATATCTGTTTCCAAAATCGGTGCACTGCATGTTTTGGCACCTCATGAAAAAAAAACTGCCGTAAAACAAGAAAAAAATCAATCTCCTGAAAGTAGTTGATTGGTGTTACTTTTGACATTGCGTACCAGTAACGTTTAATTGCACAGTTGTGCCCACATGTTTGCTATAGAGAATTATTTTTATAAAAGCTGTTCTACCCCTTGCAGTATTTGGTCAGCAGTGTTGTAAACACTTTAAAATTATGAAAGAAAAGGTAATATATAATTAGGTATAATTAATGTAATATATCTTTATAGAAAAAATTATTTGCAGATGGGTATATGAATAAATTTATTAAATTGTCTATGTATATAATATAAATATGATATTCTCTCTTATTTTTTTAGTGTCTCATGTATATATACACCGTTACATATGTGTATAGTTCTCGCCAAACTCGATGAAAAAACTTGTAGCTGTGCGTGTTCGAAGGGAAGTTTTTGGTGACGGAAGGGGGGAAAAAGAGGGTTTGATTCAGAAACCAGCATTTTTTTATTGAAGATTATTATGAATTTCGCACCCTCAATAGGTTCAGTTGATTGCGCATCCTCGCTCTCTAGTGTCGGCCTCGTGTGACGCGAATGTAAGGGAATCGTCGTTTCGTATATCTTGAAGATTACGCATTTCTTGTTAGTGTTTTTTTTGTTAAATGATGCAATCTTGTTTATTTTTTGGTTTGAAGTTAGTTCCTCTCGTGATGCAGTAGTTACCTACTTAGAGGGTGCCTCGAAAGCACCCAGGAGGAATTCAAAGTCCCTTGGAATTAATTAGACGAAGCTTAGTTATCAAAAACAAATTTTACCTTTACGTACATGAAATTGATTTGTAGCACAAATGCACCTAGCGAAATTTAACCGAAATTCCTGTTGATGACTTCGTAGGGATATTCACCTGAGAATACAGGATTGCAATGACTCCTCATATCGCTAACCTTTTGGTGAAACATTCAAGTGTTAAATTCCCTTACATTCATCTATGATCTGTTTCCAGTTTGGCAAGACCTATATCTAAACAAATCTCCCCCACTTGTTCATATGGCAATGGAAGATTAGAAACTTGAGTAGGTAATTTTAACGTACAATTTACGCCTTGTGTTTTTGTGATTTTTGTTTTTATCGATTACAATTGTTTTTGTTTGGTTTTGTTATTAGTGGCTTGTGTCGGTTGGGGGTGTTGTGGAGAAATATCAAGGATAGGTGGTGAATTTAGCTTATAAAACATTTGAGGCAGATGTAGCAATGGCGAGGCTGTACCTGCTACTTTGCTCTCCCCAGTCACAGGGTGGGTTTGCAAAGCCTCTGGGAACGATGTAGAGGGGATAGAGCACCAAACACATGCTCCACCCCGCTTTACCACCCACTCGGACGCCATTTTCTCACCCTCCATCCCTCTTCACCATCACCCCCTGACTGTACTCCTCACTAAATTCAAAAGAACCACAATCCCGCGTTTCCAAACCACAAAAATACCGCAGTTTCAGGTGCCCCTGCCTAAGTAAATACCTCGGCACAATATGATTTACTTTGAAACGCCGAAGTATTTTTGTCGTGTTCGTTCAAATATTGCTCAGACAGTTAACATTGTCAATTTTTTACTTGCAGTTAGCGAGTTTTTTCTTCCAATAAGACGTTTTTTTGTAGACTCCAAACCCCGTATATGCACTCGAGTCCAAAAATTTGATAACATTCCTCAAAATGTACCGCAAAATACCAAAAAAACATTAGATAGCCAACATTTGAAAAAAAAAGTAGACGTTTTTGTTCCTTTCTCATCAAAATCAATGCCCCTCAAGGAAAATTCAGGTTTTGGTTCTTTGTTTGTTTTCACACTTATTACGTTCAAATATCATTTTATTTCTTTGTAAGCTTTGTATCGATAGCGTAGAACGACGTTGAACTTTCTCGAATGTTATTTTTACTTGTAAAATTCAGTGGAAAACTAACCCCGACCCCCGATGTTTTTGATCGTTTACTGGGAAACATTGTCAAAAACGATGTTTTTTTGAAGACTGTGCAATATTTTTGAAAATATGATAACGGTGCTGATCCTTTGAATTTTTCGTTTATAGTTACCCCTTGATCATTCTTCCAACGAGATAATAAGTTTCCTAGATTGTCCTTTTTATTAAGACAAAATGCTTTCTTTTTATTGAAATTTTGGTTCGCATTTTCGCAATGGAAAAATAATTGAAGTTCTTAATTTTTTACTATTATATTTAGTAAATTAAAGGTTTTTAATAAATAAAAAGTATATTAGTGTTATTAATAATGTTTTTTTTCTGTTATTCAGTTTTTTTGGTGGATTTATAATATATTCCTAATAGTTATTTTTCGAATGTTTAGCACAACCCCGGGGAGTGTAATTCCGAAGTTCTCCTCTCATACTTTACCCTATTTATTTGAATTTTTTCGGTTCCGATACGATCATACTATCTGCGCTTTTAAGGCTCGAAGACCCCCCAATTTTAAATTCACTCCGTGAAAAAAAAAAAAAAAATTCTGCGGCAAAAAGTGCCGAGGAATCAAAAAACGTCCAAAACGCCGTATTTTACAATCTTTGTTGCTAAATTAGAAAACTTTAATCCGTGTAAATAAATTATTTATTTAAATATTTTATCGTTGTTGGATCGTTTAATTTTTTTGTCTTGTTAACTTTTTATTTTTAAAAAAATTTATCTTACCAATATTGATTTATTAAAACATTGTATCTCCTATATATCTTGAAAAAGGGTGAAAAAAAAATTGTACACTTCGGAGCCATTATCGTTCCACTTTCTGCAAGCTCGACTCAAGCGCCTCCCAAAAAAAAACCCAATTTACCCGCAAAACAAAACGGTCAGAATTGAAGACCCTGCCAGCTCCAAAAAGGGTTAAAAACTCGTGTTAATCTTGTGTGTACTCGCCCCATCTAGTGGCAGTTTCTGGAAGTTCCTCGCGTCACCAATAGATGGGGCGAGTACACGGGTTCATTGTTGACTATTTTGGAGTTGCGGGGTCTTCTTGATTATTTCTAGAAAATTTTTTAGATAGTAACTACCGAAATTTCATTAAATTCCTTTGAACACTTTTCAATCCTTATTTTTAAGTTTGTATTGAATTTAAGTAGGATTGTTGGCTAGAAATCATAGGATTTGAAGAAAAAAAGGCAAAAAAAAAATTAATGGTTCCTATAAGTCTCAGCCCCTTCCAGATGTGTTTTTTCATCGCTTATAGCTGTAGATTAATGATATTCCTTAGGTAGTATTACTGAAAACGTGATCGAAATATACGGCCTCTTGTTTCTGGTGTGTTTGGGTTGTGTTGAAAAGGAAACGTGTTTTTTACTAAGCAAAAAAAAGCCTACAATGATTTTTGAATATTAAAAAACTGCCTCTTCAATGTTGCTTGTTTGTGCTTTGTGGTGAAAATTGGGTAAAATGATGGCATATATGTGCTAACCGTATTTCTCTCCTCGCTGTTACGAGAAAGGACTTATCTTGACGTGGAAAGAACTGATAAGAACCTTCCTTTCTACGGGAAGCGCTCATTGGTCCGCCATGACTAGAAGGTTAGCATCGGCGCGCTCGCTCTATCCCCGTGTTTCCTCCTTTGAATGAAATACGAAAAGAACACAAATCAAGTTTTATTATATGGAAAACAGTCGTTAAAAAAAATGTACTGGGTAGGAATGAGGCTGAGATTTTCACCACGAATTCGTCATTTTCATTCAATTCTATTTTCAAATGCAAAAAAAAAGGAAAATATATTTAATAAAAAATTGTAGTTTCGAAGTTTTTCCAAATTGGTTGTTCATCAAGTCAAATTCACAACAAAATAGTTAAATCGAAGTTTTATAGACATTTTCACCAATTTTCTTATTTTTTTAAAAAACGATTTTTTTTTTTCGAAATGATAAGATACTACCATTTAAAATCATGTGACTGTTGGTGCATTTCTTCTTTTTATAATGTTAACCTTCTTAGATTAATGCCCAATTGTTGTTTACTAGAATGAAATTATTGATTTTTGTCCTCCAAAGTTTCACTGGACTCGTCAGAAGTAAAGAAACCCCGTTTTGCCGCTCTCTTGTTCACCGAAAGCAAAACGAACGCGATTACCTTCAGTTTCAAAATGAAATATTTTTGCGTTTTTTCGATAATTATGGGAACATCGCCAATATCCGTTCCCATACGATCATTTCCTTCCGTGCGTTCCTTTTGCTTTCTCGTTTCTTTGTCAAATTTCCGTTCGTTCGATAAATGACGAAAATAAATACATTTAAAAAAATATTTCTCTTTCTCGTCCAGTGAAATTGAAGAAAGGGGAACGTAAAATGGACCCCCCCCCCCCCCCACGAAAGTGTGAGTGTATTGTCCTTTGTGAATGACAAAAAATAAAAAAAATAATAGTTACTGTTATATTGTATAATGGAAATATAATTAACAAGAATTGTTAAGATTTTTAGGTGCAGTCATCGTGAAAGAATTATAATAAAATCTATAGGATTTAATTAAATAAATTAATTATATGCATATAAATATATATATATTGAAAACAATTACATGCTATATTTTATGTATGTCGATTATCTATATTATTAAAGTTTCCACTGAAAAAGAGAGAAGGTTGTTTTGTTTGAATTACCTACCTCGTCCAATACCTGCAACCGAATCAGCAAGTCGCTGTTAATGCAAATAGAGAGTTTTCGCCACGTCTTTTGTGACGACCGTCCGCGTGTAATATCCATGCAACCGTCTGAAAATGGTGACTGCGCATGCGTGACGACTCGGATGGCGAGCTCGGGCGTCTTGGACGCCGCCAAATGCCGGCTTTTGCCGGCGTCGAGAACGACGGCTTTCTTGACGACTGAACCCTTGATAACCTCACACTTTTATAACCACTTTCAATTTAGATCGGATGAAGCAGGATTTTGTGTTGTGTTCGACGGTCGACTCCCGTGTTTTGGTTCTCGATTTTAGCTTTTATTTGTAGAACAGTTTTCTTTTTCCCGGGAATTATCAAGTTTTTCATCTCTCGAAACTAACTAATCGTCACCAGAATTCTGTCGCATCAAGATCAAGTGAATCCAACGTATACCATTGTTGACTCTGTGCGAATTTTACATTGTTTGAATGCCAATGAAATTTCTGAATAAATGCACCCTTGTTTTTCATTTAATGTTGCATATTATTTATTCATCTACCAAATACCTAACTACAGATCTACAATAAACAGACGACGAGAGTCAGTTCACGTAAGTAGGTACCATTTAAGATTTCAATTGACAGTTCCGTTTGCTGTGATCATCGTACTTGTAAGTTGCATGTCAAATTGGAAAAAATGCTCCTACAACAAATATCAAGTTCATTACCTTTGAAAAAATACCTTCTTTTCACACAATCGTAGGTATTTGGTTGATTATGGATGTCTGCGTTTAGGTGTTACGTCTATAAGTTCGTACATCTATCCTAGTATGACAGATTCCCCCCTATACTTCCGTTTTTGGAATAGTCTGCACGTCCTGGTAGGTAGAAACGAAGTAGGTACCTTCCTACTCTAAATTATCTATAGATATGTTACGGACGTGTTGTTAGACAAACAAGGAACCAGTAGAAAGGTAGTTACTGCAAAATCGGTAGTAAGGTATTATAGACCCAAAAAAATGCATTGAGATTTGGGAAAGCTAGTGTTGTTTACCTACTTTCTAAAGGTGAAAACGATGAAAATCATCAGTAAGTAGGTTTATATATCGTAATGTAGGGTCAGAAAGGGATGTTAATAGGTACTTATCCAAGTAGTAACAAATTTATTGCTTTTTCAATACGGCAAATAGGATTTCAATTTTCGATCTGGAAAACTCATTTGGAGACCCCCGGAGTCTGAATCAGCTGTTCGCTATCGGCCATTTTTGAGTGACTTCACAGGTCGGTAGCTGTTTAGCGTCACTTCCAGAGTCCGCACCTAATTTTGTGACGACTCGAAATCCACCAAAAAAGATAGCATCTGCGACTGCTGGCCCCATCTGTCTCTAGTCGTCACGATTTCAAGTCGTCGCGCCTGACGTGGCGAAAACTCTCTAATATCTACGAGTATCCACAAATCGAGATGATTATTCGGAAAACCAAGTCGAAAATTGCTGTCCTTCAAATTTTGAGATGGAGAAAAAATGTATTGTACATTTTAGGAGTAAAAAAACCCTGTGTTGTTGCCTGTAAAGTCAGTATACGGGCGAAAGTTTTACGTGACAACGACTTTGAGTGGTAAAATAATTTTAATGTTAATATTCATTCATATAGTAGGAAGAAGGATAAAATAAAATTCTTTGTCAAGTTGCACAGAGTAGGTATTTCCCGTAGGTAGTAGGTATTTCCAATGGGTGGGGGGGGGAGTGAGTGCCAGGGAAGGGGGGCGGGGCGCTCCCGCTTTTGTGAGCGCCGGGGCCGCCCGCCTTTAGGGAGCGCCGAGCTGCACCCCCTCCGTGAGCGGAGCGCAACGCAGTTTCTTGAAGTGTCTCCCAGTAAACCAATTTATAAGACGTTATCACGTCAAAAACATTGCAAATTATTACACAAAGGTTTATTTCTGTATAGATCACTCTTTCACAATCAAGTTTATTTTTGGAAAAAATAAACGCTTCACACTCAATTCAAAGAAATGGGGAGTTGTGGGTGCCTTCATGGGGAAATTTGATTACTGGTTGTTAAGTACCCAGAACTGAGTACAACTCGAAGAAACAACAATCAAATTTTGGTCAGCTATTATTTCAACGGAGATTGGACCTCTGGCGATTCACACTCGTGATTGTGATTTATCTAAGTCCAATCCTTAAGTTCTCGTAGGGAGCGAACGGTTGGTCCTACAGAGTTCTGGGTGGTCTCATCATTATCATCGGAAAGAGGACTAAATTTCCTTTCAGCTCATTACGCAGTAAAATTTTCCATACGTGCTGAGTACGAAAAATCGGGAGATCTACTTAGAACTTTCGAATGACGTTTGCCTGTTGAAGAAAGAGAAACCAACAAATTTACTTTCACAATCAAGTTTGTTTTGAAATTTCTCCCTTAGAGGGGAAACAATAGATCATGGATGTGTCCATTGTTTCTATGAATAAACAGAATTTTTTTCTGAAAAAACAAGATTGCTCGTAATATATCGCAGTATTCCAGAGAACCTTGCTTCATAGCTACCGATATGTAGCTATGATTTTGTTTACTGGTTACAGCCTTGCATTTTTTGTGGAAAAAAAGTGTCGCGAAAAATTCCCAGCCAAAAGACATATCCATGTCAAAATAGTAGGAGAAATTTGTGTTTGAAGGCCGCCAGCAGGCACTGGACGTATTATAGTGTTTTGTATCTTCATGAAAGAATCTGCACTACCGTTTGTCCGCCTGCAGGCAGTTGACTGATAGTATACAGGGTGTACGCCTAACTGGTCTGCCATACTGTACGAGTCAATTTTATAACTAATTTGCAACAAAAAATGTCCCCTAGCAATTTTTTAGGAAAGGCTTCGTTTTCAAGTTATTTTAATTTTAAACTTTTTCCCTGATTTGACCTTACGTCATTAAATTGGTCATAACTCCTTTAATGAAGAATTTCACCATGTCGGAATTTCCTATTTTTAGGACGTCCCACAGTAAGACTTGGGCGTCCTTATGCGATCGATCTGGGGTAAAGTTGGACAACACTCAACAGAAGAAAAAAATAACCACGCAGTAATCCGTTTTAGACCATTCTGAATCCAAATCCGCAAAAAAAAAACCATAGGTGTATGTCTTTGTGTATGTGTGTGTGTGTGTAACAAAATCTTGTGTACTCTGCACAGGCCTTAGTTCTCAACCGATTTTCCTGGTTCTTTTTTTGTTCGTCGCGGAAAACTATCTAGTTGTGCACTACGTCGCCGGAATTTCGAATTTTGCCTTTCAAGGGGGGGAAAGGGGGGGTTAATGCTCGAAAAACGTGCGTTTTTGGGCATAATCTTGTGTACTCTGCCCAGGCCTTAGTTCTCAAACGATTTTCGTGGTTCTTTTTTCGTTTGACGCGGAATACTATCTAGTTGTGCACTACGGCGCCGGAATTTTGGATTTTGCTTTTTAAGAGGGGGAAAGGGGGGGTTAATGCTTAAAAAACGTGCGTTTGCGTGCATAATCTTGTAAACTCTGCCCAGGCCTCAATTTCCAACCGATTTGCGTGTTTCTTTTTTTGTTCGACTCAAATAACTTCCGAGTTGTACATGATTTTACCAGAGTACCAAAATTCGCAAGGGGAGGGGGTGAGTGGGGGGATAATATTCACAAAATATCCAATTTTTCAATATTTCGGTTCCTTTACTGCTTACCTACTAATTGTACCCAAGCTTTGAAATTGAGGAAAAATTCTCATTATACCTCCGGATTTTCATGAATTATTCTCTGTACCACCATGGATCTAATGGTGGTGCCATGATGCCATAAACCGCTTATTTCGTGTTTTTTTTTTTTTTTTTTTTTTGTGTTTCACCTTGAATACGGATGTGAACTTCGACGGACTGCCTACCAAAACTAACAGATGAAAGTTCAATGTTACGACGTATTTCCGCTTTGGTGCCAGACTGGCATCCATTGTTGGCGTTGGGGAGTTGGTGGGGGGGGGGGGGGGTCAGTATTTCTTGCCTAAAGTAATAAATAAATTACATCGAGTGAAACAGTTTTATCGCTTACCAACTCGTTAAACTGATCTAATGCTTATCCAATGGGATGTCCCCTGGAATGCATGCATTACTAAACAATATGTTTGACACCAAAATCGGATCCAGCACCTTGAAAAAACCCCTATGGCAAACTTTCAGTCCGTAGGGTAAAGTCGTGGACCTTGGGTCGGATGTACCTTGGGTCATTTCCAAGATCTGTAGGAAGGACTAGTGAAAAATAGTTTGTGTCCACCATAATCTAAACTGTTCATCGAAACAATGAAATGAGAAGAAATTTCATCTTCACAGATTTGGCACAGGATTGATAAGAGTTACTTAAAGTTTTCCTAACCTATTTCGGAGTTTAGCTGCTCCACATTTCGATGGTCCCCAAAGAACGGGAAGTGTATTTTCTTATTGTTTTGGTGGCAAAGTGAAGTAAAACAATCAGTTAATCAGATGATGTATGGTTTTTTGGTTAATTACGAGTGATAACTCGTCATTTGATGTTTTGTTTTAATTGGCGCATTCGTGTACCTTGAGTCATTTTTAGGACGTCCCACAGTGAGACTTGGGCGTCCTTATGCGATCGATCTGGGGTGAAGTTGGACAACACTCAACAGAAAAAAAAAATAACCACACAGTAATCCGTTTTAGACCATTCTGAATCCAAATCCGCGAAAAAACCCATAGGTGTATGTCTGTGTGTGTGTGTGTGTGTGTGTATGTGTGTGTGTGTGTAACAAAATCTTGTGTACTCTGCCCAGGCCTTAGTTCTCAACCGATTTTCCTGGTTCTTTTTTTGTTCGACGCGGAAAACTATCTAGTTGTGCACTACGTCGCCGGAATTTCGAATTTTGCCTTTTAAGGGGGGAAAGGGGGGGTTAATGCTCAAAAAACGTGTGTTTTTGGGCATAATCTTGTGTGTTCTGCCCAGGCCTTAGTTCTCAACCGATTTTCGTGGTTGTTTTTTTCTTCGACGCGGAAAACTGTCTAGTTGTGCACTACGGCGCCGGAATTTCGAATTTCGCCTTTTAAGGGGGGGAAAGGGGGGGTTAATGCTTAAAAAACGTACGTTTGCGGGCATAATCTTATAAACTCTGCCCAGGCCTCAATTTCCAACCGATTTGTGTGTTTCTTTTTTTGTTTGACTAAAATAACTTCCGAGTTGTACATGATTTCACCAGAGTACCAAAATTTGCAAGAGGAGGGGATGGGTGGGGGGATAATATTCACAAAATATCCAATTTTTCAATATTTCGGTTCCTTTACTGCTTACTAACTGTCCCCAAGCTTTGAAATTGAGGAAAAATTCTCATTTTACCTTAGGATTTGCATGAATTACTTTCTGTACCACCATGGAAATAAAAGTGGTGCCAGGACATGGTGCCAGGCCACCATAAACCTCATATTTCTTGGGTTTTTTGGTGTTTCACCTTGAATACGGATGTGACATTCGACGGACTGCCTACTAAACCTAATAGATGAAAGTTCAATGTTACGACATATTTCCGCTTTGGTGCCAGACTGGCACCATTGGTGGTGGTGGGGGGGGGTGATCTCGAATTCCCATGTTGGGTGTCGTAGATCATGGATTTTAAAATGCTCTTCAGATTCGAGGCTATCATGCCGCTAGAAGTGTTATGGTTTATAATGGTGGGGGGGGGGGGGGGGTGTCACTATTTCTTTCCTAAAGCAATAAATAAATTACATCGAGAGAAACAGTCTTATCGCTTAACAACTGGTTAAACTGATCCAATACTTATCCTATGGGACGTCCCCTGGAATGCATGCATTACTAAACAATATGTTTTCGTTTACGTTGTTTTTTCGTTTAATTCGGTTGCCTCCAAGTGCAACCGGAATCAAACCATTCCAGTTCCACCGAAAACGCTTGCAGAAGCGAAGGATGAGATAAGAAGAGGGTTTTCCATCCGTCAACTGTTGACCAAGGACAGGCGACCGTCAGATTCACCCGAAAAAAAAAAAGAATTTTTCGTTTGGCGTGATTTCTTACTAATATAATATATTATATTGTACCTTGAGTAAATAATATGTGTTTTTTAATATTTTTAACGATGTTATTTTTTTAAATTTCTGTATGCGACCCTAGGCACAATTCCCTACTCAAGGTAAAATCATCACTGACCCAAGGTACATTCAGGAATGTACCTTGGGTCAAATTTCAAGTTTTTTTGAAAAAATCACTATATTAAATATAGGGTGATTTTAGCTAAAACTCTTTTTCTCATTTGTTCCCAAGTTGTCACCCTACAATTTAAAAACAAAACGGGATTTTTCAGAAGGTTTTTTGAACGTTAAAATTGAGTTTGAAAAAAAATGACCCAAGGTACACGACCTTACCCTACTTCCTTATTCACGAATAAACAAAACAGTGTAGGAAATATGAACGTTTAAAAAAAAACGGGAGGATGACATCAACCGTAAATAATTCATATACGGCCACTCGAAGCGCTGAGATCGTGAAATCTGTAGTCCCCAGATGAGAGAGAGAGTTCTTTATTATGAAAAATCATACCAGTGGTACATAACAAACGTCAGATTGAAAAAAAAAAAAAACAGCGGAGATGGACCAAGGCTCTTAACAGATCATGTCTCACAACAATACTCATTAAAACTCAATAATGCAAAACAAAATACAATCACAGCCCAAAAATCGAAATCCCAGGCTTCTATCACTGCCAAGGAACAAATTACAGAATAATTAAAACCCCATCATAACAAGAACAATATAAATAAATAAAATTGTAGGTACAAAGTCAAGCACATAAATGAGCGTACTACTTTCAATTTTCCTCTCAATTATGACGAAAAAGAAAACTAAGTGATTTTGAGATTCAACAAAACTGTGTTAAAAGTGAAACTGGAGGAAATCATCAGTTGAATAAAATGCATGATTCTTCAAAAAATTTGTAATTTGCTTTTTGAAATTGTTCATGTCTAATTTCTTGTAGTTAATCGGCAGTTTATTGTACAATTTTATGGCCCAATAGTTACTGGAATTTTGGCATCTTTTCAGTCTATTGAATATTGAAATCAACTTATCGCAGCCCCTAGTTTGATAATCGTGGACGTCGCTACCCTTCTTCCAATCCGCACTGCTTTTATGTGCCAGAACCAAGCATTCTTTAATAAAAACAGAAGGTAATGTGAGTATACCTAACGATATAAAACAATCACGACAGTCCTGGCGATAACCTCTTTGAGCCAAAATTCGAACTGCGTTTCTCTGAATGCCATTTTGCCAGCAGATGAGCAGTGTCCCCAGGACACAATGGAATAGGTCATCAGAGAGTGGAAACAGCCATAGTATCCATGACGGAGCACCTCCGGAGAAACCTGAGAAGACAGGCTACGCAGCAAATAAATTGCTTTGTGCAATTGACCAGCCAACTGATCGCAATGAGCAGCCCAGGTCAATGAAGGGTCAATCACAACTCCCAGAAACTTAACCGGCTCAGACTCTAGGGCATCAGACATGACAGTTCGAGGCTTTCTAAGAGTGACATCAATGATTTTGGTCTTTTCATTGTTTAGGCATAGTTTGTTTGACTTTATCCACTCAGCTGTTGATTGTTTAGCCACTTCATTAAGAGTAACCACCTCCTCAAAAGTGTACCCAGATGTAAGAGCTGTCGTGTCATCCGCATATCGTACGAAACGGGTATTTGACACCTCTTTTCCCAGATCATTTACATTAGGGGTGTGTCGGTCCAGGCATTTCCCTGGAACGGTTCCAACGGTTACGGTGACAAAGATGTAACCGTTCCAAATTACCGGTACAGTTCCATTACCGATACAGGCGATCAAATCCCACTCACATGGCATGGATGAAGCAGGCAGTCAAATCCCTATCGTCCTTCTTCCATGCTTATGATCTCAACTTGCAATACAATAGCATCATTTTCCTTGACAATTCGCTAAAAGGAAGGAATTTGAACAAGTGTTACAAAAGAGGCAATTTATTATAACTAATAGTTACCAAACAATTCAAGGAAAGAATTATGACGTTGCAGTTTAAGAACTTAACATGACAATAATAAATTAATAAAACTGGAGACAACTTCCATGCTAACCTGTCCAGAAGATAACTTCCCGCTCAAGAGCCATTCCATGAACCATTCTCAGTCCATGGAAGGGCGCTTCCAGGTACAACATGGAACAGAACTGAGAACAAGATCCATGCTTACCGGTCCAGAGCCATTGAACCATTCTCTGTGATATCTTATCGGTCCGGTTACATCCTTACCGGTCCAGTTCCATCCTCACCAATCAGAATGATCAGATTGATGAGATCATTCTGATTGGTGAGGATGGAACTGGACCGATAGAAAAGATTCTCTTCCCGGTCCAGAGCCATCTTAAGATATCTTATCAGTCCGTGGAACTGGACCGGTAAGGGTCGAGTTTTTGTCACTGCGTGGAACCGTTCCAACCTGATACTCGGTTCCACAGTCCCGGTACAGCTGTACCGACACACCTCTAATTTACATAAATAATGAATAACAAGGGCCCCAAAATGGACCCTTGAGGCACTCCCATTTTGATCTCCGCTGGACGAGAAAGTCCTTTGTTCCATCTAACTGTCTGTTCCCTGTTTGAAAGGTAAGACCTCATCAGGGTAAGTGCTTCGGGTTCATAGCCATAAATCCCAAGCTTCTTGATGAGCGTGTCATGACAAACAATATCAAAAGCTTTTGACAGATCGAATAAAACGGCCCTGGCAAACTTTCCTTGCTCAAAGCACTCCAGACAAAAATCCAATATGGCGAGAGCGGTACTCCGTCCAGATCTAAAACCAAACTGAGTCGGTGAGAGCAAGTGATTCCTCTCAAAAAACTCAACTATCTGCTGTTTGAGCCCCATTTCAAAGATTTTTGATAGGATTGGCAAGAGAGAGATTGGCCTGTAATTGGTTGGGTTAACTTTATCCCCCTTCTTAAAAATAGGTACAACGAGAGCTCTCTTCAAAACGACTGGAAAGTTATTACGAAGCAGGCTCTCATTGATGAGGTAGCAGAGGGGATGTATGATAGCAGGAGCAATAGATTCGATTACCTTGGATTTAAGACCAAATAGATCTGAGCTGTTGGTATTGTTCAAAGATTTGATTATTTTAAGTAACGACTCAGGACTAACAAGATTAAAACTGAAACTAGCCTTCGTGTCAGGTTGGAAATCGCACGGGTCCCTAAAAGAGGATGCAACATTTCACAAAACCAGTAAAGATTGAAATCGAAGAACAGAAGAGAAAAAATATAAAAAGCAAGATAGACAAATACAGGTTTTCCCTGTTTTTGTTTGATAACTTTCCTCTTAGATAACACGATTTCGTTGTTCCATCGGGCAACAAGGGGAGAGGATGGTGATCCAATCAGCGAGCGTTTCCGCTTCATGTTGAAGAGGTCCGTTTTTCTGGTTATTTTTTGAAATCATAAATTTTGAATGTCTTCTAAAATAACAGGGGACTTTTTTTTCCAAAATCAATACGTTTACGATAAGGAAACCAGAGAGCCAAGAGCACAACTTCAGAAAAGAGGGAGCTCCCCGGCACTGTTTTCGCGCATAGATTCGACTAGCACAGTACCTATGATCGTGTCTTCTGTCACTAGCCAACTTACTCTTCAAGCCCAGAGGAACTAACTTTGACTTTTTTCCTTTTTTTAATTGGCTGGGGTGCGCCTATCAGTAGCCGCCCCTCACCTAAAGGCACGTCCCCTGGAATGCCTGCATTATTAAACAACTAGCTGAAAAGACTACTAAAAGCAGGCAAACACGATTCCCCTGACTCTTCCCACCACCCACTCCCTCCGACTCCTCCCGCCAACAATTCCTCCCACCTCCGGTTCCTCTGACTATCCTCGCCTCCGGTTCCTCTGACTATCCTCGCCGCCCACTCCCTCCGACTCCTCTTGCCCACAACTCCTCTCGCCTCCGCTTCCTCCGACACTCCCACGACCCCTCTAACTCCTCCCAATCAGCAACGTGCATACGTACGTACATACGGTTGTCGTTTAATGTAAATAGATATTATTTAAGTGTTCGGTTTGGGGGAAATATTTAAGTTTTCAGAAGGCGGTAGAACCAGTAATAATAAAGTACAATGGAACACATCAAGAATGAGAAAACGCAGTATGTAATAGTTATTTATTGTGATTTAATTAGCTATTTCATCCATTTGTAAAAGAAATCAAACATTTTTCAGGTATATTCAAATGAACAGAGAAAAGTTCTTACAAATACTAAGGATAACTCTGGACTGAGACTGGGATAATTTGACCCAAACAAGAGCTCTTAAATCATAATACTTGGTAGGCAGGTAACAAGGATCTATATAGTTCAATAAAGTTATTTAAAAGGAAGGTAGGAATTATTTGGTACAATCATTCTTAGAAATACACTGGTTATAGAATGTTTGTATTGATGATAAAACTTGGTTTCTCAAAATCTCAGCGATGAATGGTTTTTTTAAAATTTAAAATGCGCCTCTAAGTAAGTAGCCTATTACAAGCAAGTTACAATAGTCTACGATCAACGAATCATTGGAGAAGATCTTCTACCGTTCAGTCACTTAAGAAGTTGAGAGCAATAATGGGGTAAGTAGCTATAAATTAGATTCGCTCGAAATATGGAGTTTAACTATCGTAAAACAAAGGGCCAAAATAGTTACAAAACAACACGAGGTGTATTGATTCACAAACTGAAATAAACCATCAATAAGAGACAGAGTTACGAGGAAGACTAACTGAGACTGTTGTGCTGTTAGTATGAGACTGATTACGAAGAACCTTGACTATGTCCAGATTGATTTGCCATTCTAATGTAGTTAGGTGTTCAATCCTAGTAGAGATTGTGGGGAGCTGGTAGTTTGACAAACTCCAAACTCTAAGGTATGAAAAAATGCACGTATAATAGTAACACTGTGTAGTCTGAAGAAAGTAAGATTGATTCAGTAAGATTCCCAATCAATAGCGATGTGTCATTATGATTCAGACATTTATTTGTTCAATTCATTCGAAGAAGTAAATCCCCCAACTCCCATACACATAAAATAGGCAGGCAATCGGTAGTGGCAATGAGTGACGAATAGCCTAGAACCCACTGATCGCACTGTGCAGGTGGATGCAAATTTCCAAGACTTTCCAGCAATAATGACTTTGTAGTGCCTTTTCACAACTATTCGGAGCATACTGAAACGTTTGGTGAGAAAAAGTGTTCCCTCCAGGGACTTGTCGGACTGAGGAATGAAGCAATCCACTCACACCAAAGGACAACTTTCGTCATAACTACCTTTATCTCAATTGCCATTTTGAAATCATATCAAGATCATCAGTCAGAGAGAAAATTGATGCACCAATCATAAACAGGTTGCTTACAGCAGTCTCAGAAGCCTCCCAAGTACCGAGCCCTTGAATCAAAACATGGGCCACGGGGATTGGAGAGTATGGAACAGAATGATATGTAGGGGGATGGATAATGTAAACTATATTACGGGTGATGTACAGTGAAGGTTCCAGGGGAAAAAACCAAAGAAGTGACATCTTTTGGCGTTTTGGTACATTCAATCAGATATCTGATTCCAACGAATGACTCAAACGCATGTTTAGGAAAAAAGGTGATTTCGTTGGTGTTTTTTCCTGTACTCTTCAGGTATCCACGGTAGGGGTAACTAACGGTACCCCTCCCCTCTCCAGACACCTTCAACGGTTTGCATTGCAACACTGTCTATCGTAAGCGGTATTCACTAGCCTTTAATGTTACTATGAGGGCAAAAAGAGTTACGAAACTCACTACTACATCATGTATGGACGTTGACTAGGATAGACGGCTCATCAAATAAGTTTCTATGAATTACATGAAATAAGTCTATAGTTTTTCCTTACACCAGAGCCAAATTAACAGCACGCTATAAATGGCCATTGATACAAAGATGATAAATTATTATGAAGAAGTAAATTCTGGGCATTAATACATTTTAAAATCCGACGTCAGGTAAGATAAAAGAGTATTGAGTTTTATTGTTCAGTAACTAAGGGAAGGTTGAATAGTCCAGTTAAAATGAGAATGATCCTCCCCTACGCAACACCAGCGCAGTCTCGAGGCAGAATCTGTTTCTAAACTCTTTTTTCAGAATAAAGAAAAAGACAAAGTTATTTTTGGAATGCAGGACGAGGGAAACGTGATGGATATGACCTCAGTTCTGTTACTACGAACGCTAGGAGAGAACTTTCTCAAAGGGAAGGACTGTAGACAAATCTGAACCAAGAGATAATAGTTGTAGAGTACTTCTAATCCATGAGAACATCTATGCGTAGTTATACTCATGAAAACACCCACATCTCACTGTAATATTATTTTTAAACAACATGTCCGATTGTCTAATTCTGTTTGCATGGATATGAGTCCAAAGTCTGTCCTTGTGTTCAACTCCACCCTTACCAAACAATCAATGGGAACCAAGGGCATTGGACTACAAGGTAGGGGTCGCGAAAATGGAAACTGGGGAATCCCCAGGGACGTGACGTCACTTGGTAACCACCGAGACACCTTTCACTCATCCTTACATTCATATTCCAGTCTTCCAGTGGTCAAGTTCGCTATATTCCGTTCTGTTTTAGTACGTTGTCAAGTTCGTTCTATTCTGTTTTGTTTATCATTTCTTTTTCAATCGCCGGTTTCCCGGCGGCCCCAGAATGGTAATTTGTGCCATTTTTGGTTGCAGCAACCATCAAAGAAATCAAGAAGAACGCGGGATTCAACTGCTCCGGTTCCCGAAGGAGAAAGTTCTTCAAGAAAAATGGATTTTCCTGTGCAAAAGGGCTGAAACTATTTCAATATCAAATGCCCGGGTTTGCTCTAAACACTTCGATGAAAGTGATTATGAATGGGATTTGAAAAGTGAGCTACTGAACATAACACCTAAACGGAAAAAACTCAAGCCTGATGCAGTACCTCATTTATTTTTACCGATCGCTACAACTACCTTTTCTTCGTCTGGTCAGGATAAAGACGAGTGTATGTCAGATCATGGTCGCCGAAAAAGAGCGGAAAAACGAGATCATCGACGACAAGCTGATGAATTGTTGAAAATTTCGGTCTTCCATTCTGATCGAAACTCTAATGGTAATTTAGAAATAGAACCCAAAAGTGAAGCCGGATCACCCCTTGACGGTATAGATGAACGGCCTCAGGACTTATTTTTGTTAGCTGGAAATAAGAGTTTACGAGAGGAAAATGAGTTGCTTCGGCAGCAACTGAATGAGGCGAAAAGTGAAATTTTGGGACTGAATGAATTCGCTCGAATTCTCGAGAAGAAATTTACAATGTCACAACAGCAGTCGTCATAATCGTCGTCAGCATGTCATAATGTAAGCATAAAATAAATAAAACTGATTATTGAAAAACTTTGGAGTTGAATGAAATCCTTCAATTAGACTTCTAATTTTACTTAAAAGAGAAAATACTGTTGTGTAGCATAGGGAAAGAAGGGTTTTTAGCGGGCGGGTGGTTACCGAGCTACGTCATCACCTCAAGCGTCGCGGCTCGTGACCCCTACCTTGTAGTCTAACATCCTTGATGGGAACCTTTCAAACAAAATTAAACTAAAATCAAAATGTAGGTAGGTATACAATGTGCACAATAGGCTGGCTTTACATACACCTAGTTAGAATCATGATTCAGATGGCCTCGAATCATCGCTATAGAGAAAACCAACCTCATTGTTGTGAACAGCCTCTACCATTATTTTGATCTTATATGCTTGTTGAATATACTCAATAGAAATCTTTGCTATTGATTCTAA
Organism: Apolygus lucorum; assembly: GCA_009739505.2. NCBI lineage: Eukaryota > Metazoa > Arthropoda > Insecta > Hemiptera > Miridae > Apolygus > Apolygus lucorum. The sequence goes on along the minus strand of CM019176.2, from coordinate 45,311,480 downwards.
TACCAAGCATCCACAATACCAAGTTAACCACTTGGATAAACAGTTTGGACCCATATCACTGATATCAGATCAGCAACCTGGTGAAATGGTGTAAGCTCAAAACCAGTATCCTACAGCAACCATGACAGAATGAATCACATTAGAACGCATATAAATAATAGTTCAAAAGGCCCTATATAGGGACACTATTAAAGAATGGCAAATAGAAATTCCTAGAACACAGCCCTTAAGAGCAGATATAGGTAGGTGAAAACAACTTCTTGACAAATTAAAGCTAGCATTCATGAAAACGTGAAGAAGCTACTTACACGGACATACTGGGTGACTCGACTCCTTTGTTCTAGCAGTCTCTAGTTACCACAACGGCCGCGCTTCCTTGATGGGTGACGATAAGTGGAGTCTCGGAAAGGCGACTATTTTATTTCAATGTTTATACCTCACCTGCTCATCTTTTGTTCATTTAAGAGGTTCACTTGACTTAAATCCTGTTAACTCCTTGGGGAGCATAGGACAGAAACAAGATCATTCCAGCCGGATGGGTTGGGTCCAATTCTCCTAACTTCATTCCAGCTTTTGCTTACCCGGTGAAGCTCTTTATCTACCGAACTTCTCATAGTCTCCCTCGGTCTTCCTCTTCTTCTGCCTTCGCCCTGGGGATTCCATTGAAGAGCAGACCTCTCTACGGCGCCATCGGGCTTCCTCGGAGTATGGCCGGTCCACTTCTATTTCCTTTTCTTAATCTCTTGCTCGATCGGAAGTTGGTCAGTTGTCCTCCACAAATCCACATTAGAGATCGTGTTGGGCCACCATATCCCCAAGATTCTCTGGAGGCAACAGTTCACGAATGTCTGCAGCTGGCAGGTGATGGTCTCAGACACCTTCCATGTCTGGCCTCCATATAGGAGGACAGATTTAACTTTGGTGTTGAAGAGCTTTAGCTTTGTTCTTCGGGACAGCTTCATCTTCTTCTGTAATGGATAAAGCTGGACAAAGGCCCCATTTGCTTTCCGAACTCTGCTCTTCACTTCTTCTATCGCACCACCATCACCTGTGACCAGGCTTCCAAGATACACGAATGACTCCACCTGTTCTACGGGTTCTAAGAAATTCATGTTGATTTATATTTTTCTGTACGGTAGGATCTGTTGTTTCTTCCAGGTGGTTTAACTCTCTGTTCCATGGATAATCTTCAAATCGAAACATAACGCCTTATTGAAAATTCATTACCACCAGTTTATCCGTGGATGAAAATTTATCTGTCAGAATCCTGATCCACGGATTTAATATCAATCCCAGCTCCTAGGTTGATCCATGCTGGTGAAACCGTCTTTAGAACCTTAGATGAACAAGGAGACAAGCGAAAATGATTGGGTCATCCAGTGGGCGTTTCCCATTCTGCGATTGATAAGGTAACGAAATACGAAGTTGAGAGCTCAGTGCGGCCGTTGTTGGAAGCAGAAACTCTAGAACAATAGAGTCGAGTTAGGGTGAAACTTATTGGATCAGATCCCAAGTCAGTGTAACATAAGCTCCAATAGAAAATTATTGTCAACTTAAAATACAGATCAACAATGAAGCGATGGCTACAAAATACCCAACAAACCAAGAGGGGTTACGAACTTCAACATTTCAGGCTTATTCCAACAGAAACAGGCGTGCCAATAGAGAGTTCCTAGTAGGTTTGGTTTGGCATAGATACACTGTGACGTATTCTCAATCCAGTGCCGTAATATTGCTGTAGAATCCGGCGCTGGATCGGACATGGCGCGTCCGTAGAGACAATAAGGCTCCAGATTGAGGCCCGAACCTACTAGGAACTCTCTAATAATTCGAAATCTACTAGTAGTCGACAAAATAACTGAAGATGTAATTTTCCATCAAGTTTGTACCAGTAAAATTCATTCGAGTTGATGGGAACCATTGTAACTCATGAGTTCCACATACATTTTCAAAGCTACAAGCACCTGTCCAAATACAGCCTTGCACAATGGCGGATCCAGTTTTTTTTTTAAATTAACAAATCTACCAGCCTCCCTCGAATATCCGCCATAACTGACCAGTTCTATGCCAAGTTATTTCAGTGTTTTTCCATTACTATAATAAATTCAACTACCACTTCCTTAAATCTGCTTAACAAGGGTACCTCTGATTAGATTATCACAGGTAGGTTTACTCGGGTAAAAAGTATTTTCAATGATAGGTAATGCGTACTAAGTGAGGTGGTATGTGTCTGCAAACTAATCGAAGTTACAGTCATATTTCGATGAAACTTATAGGTTGAGGTAAATTTCCTCACTCCTGGAATGGCGCCCTCATAAAATCCTTGTAGCAAACATAACTTCTGGTTTTGATGACATGTTCAGGAATTGTGCAGAAAAAGGTTCAGATCCTACGAGTTTCATCATAATCGCTCATTGGTAGCCACTGCGTACTTCAAAACTTTAAAACCCAAAGTAATGAATCTAATATACATAGTTAACATCTGATTTCAACGCAATTATTAGGGATTGGGATTGGACTTTGAATCCAGAAGCCAGGAGGATCAGAAGATTCAACCTCAGATTGATTGGTTCACTTTCAAGGAAGCTAGGAACTTGAACAAGAACTAAACGAGTGTTCCTACGCTGAAGGACTGGTCAATGATGGCCGCTGTTTGCATATCAACACTTATCTCTGTCTTATCAATTCATTTCTCAGTTCGCTATGCATAATAATCGAACATTAAGTCTCGATGAAACCACCAATTGACGATAATTATAAAACTACCAGTAGATCGATAGCATCGGAAAGCTAAAATATCGATAGTTTAACATCTTTACTACATTATTATGATCATCTCCATCAAAAGGAAAAAGAAATACATGAAAAATAAATGACCTTACATGATGTTAACGAATATTATTGTACAAAATTAACTATTAATATTTGTCAAGTAGTTACCACAATGAGGAATTTCACCATGTCGGAATTTCCTATTTTTGATCCCAAAATCGGATTTAGCACCTCGAAAAACACCCTATGGCAAACTTTCAGCCCGTGCTTCCTAATTTGCGAATAAACAAAACAGTGTAGAAAATATAAACGTTTAAAAAAACTGGGAGGATGACATCAACCAGGAATAGTTCATTTACGGCCGCTTGAAGCATTGAGATCGTGAAATCTCACTTCGTATAGTCCTCAGAGGCAACACTGTTGGGTTTTGCTGTTCCATCGGGCAACAATGGGAAGGGACGGTGATCCGGAAAGCCAATCAGCGAGCATTCCTGCTTCACGTTGAAGAGGTCCGTTTTCCCGGTTATTTTTTGAAATCATAAATTTTGAATGTCTCCCAAAAACAACAGGAGACATATTTTCCAAATTCAACCCAATTTTTATCTATCCCATACCATTAACTATTGAGGAAAAATGCAAACAGAATTCGGTGAAATTCCTCATTCTTGGAATTATTCGCACCAATGTGAATGATACTTAGAATAACCAGAATCCCGAGAATATCACTAAAAATAAGTACTCTATGCTCAGGGTCTGCTCTGGATCCGCCATTGGTCTTACAAGTTCTCAAATCATAAAAACAGAAGGTATATATTATTGTATACATTCAGGTTAAATCTATAATCAAGTTGATGAACGCCGACTATTTATTTTCAATTTCCATCTTATTCTTTTTATTACCTATTATTATCATTATACTCAAAACAATTTATACGTTTTCTTGAGTGATCCTCTTTTTTTTTTGATAAAACACAGCTGAATCAGTCAAAATTACTATCAAATTATGAATTGCCTTGACAAACTCACTAAGTACAATAAAGTGCATAACAGGTATGTTACAGATGAGCTACAGTCAATAAGAGTATAGTTGATCATTAAATCACTGTATTGACATACCTACTCGTAACACGAGAGAAAATTTTGATATAAAAAAAACCTACAAAGGTGAGATATAAACAATAAAAGGCACAACATACTCACTTACTTTACGGTACAGAGTTCTATCAACCACTCTACATTCGAGTAAAACTACAGATAAAAGATCGATGCATTGTGAGAAGTTGACTAGAATAAGCATAATCTTGATTTCTATTGATAGAGCGGAAATTAATACGGAGGGTTACTGTCATATTTCTTTTGCTATAAGCAGTTGAACGCCACAAATCTACGAGCTATTCAAAACCTCTTATTTCTCTTTTATTGTCAGGCGAGGACTCGAATCACAAAGGAACTGACGATTGATGCCAAGCGAAGGACCTTTCGATTTGTCTTGGAGTTGGCACTGGTTAAGCTACCAATTTTTGCTCTGCTTGTTCTGATCATAGAATTGAGCAAGAGTGAATAATTGGTAAAAGGTTAAGATGAGTTCTCAACCGTGAAAGGTGCAAGCAATCAAAGTGTTCCTAAAAATACTTAGTAATCAAAAATCAAAATTTATTTTCGCGTAAGACACTATTAAAAATTGACACTAAAAATACACGACTTCCCTCGAATACAACTTGATGTCTAATTAGATATTACTGTGTTTAAGAGGTAAAATCTCATCACGACCAGTATAGCAATGATGTTCCAACAGGTAGGCAGGGTAAACTTGGATTTTCTGTGTGCAAAACTCGTGTGTCAGTCAGAGGTTGACTGTTCACCACATCTCACACCAAAAATTGTTTCCCCTTTGCTCCTTAGCATCCTGGTATTCAGAAACCTTCCTAAGCGCTAAAGGAACTCCTAAACACCACGATCGGGCTCATTTACCTCTTCCTCGATGAACAAATCTTGGCCATGAACTGACTAATACTGTTATGTCTGTGTGTCGTCGAGTGAAGGAGATGACCCCCGCCTTCTCAATGCGGCGTTTGTGTTTTCTTTAACCCCTACTCAACGAAGAGAGAAAAGTCCCTAACCTAGTGACTGCACTGCCGCACCGGCGGCTTCTTAGCCCGACCGCAGTGCGGAGTGCAGGGAAATTAGGCTAGCCTGGCAACCCTGGCGTTTCATCAGAAACCAACCGTCAGGAGGCAGGAGATTTACCTATTGACCCTAGAACTTCGAGGAGATCCTTATTGGAGGAGAAGGTAGAGAGCAAAATGAGTAAGATGGTTGACTGGACTAGATTGGCATAAGGGAGCATCCCTGAGTGAGCTTATATACTCGTATAGTTTCCTCGGGGGAGAGAGAGGTGGAAGGGTGATGTCATGTTGACGTGTTTCCCCGTACCTCGTCTCCACCAGTAGGTGATGACTCACTCAGGGATCCTCTTGTTGCTTCTTTATTTAAGAACTAATTGCTAGCTAAAATGTGGGTCATAACAAATACAAAAAATAAATTATTAAATCAATGTCTGATGATGATCAATTCTTTATATCATTGATTTGCAGAACCTACAATTTTTAGCGTTGTGGTAACTGTTAACTTTTTGTTTTTATCACTTATGTTCTGTTTTTTGATTGTTACAATTTCTTGTTGGTTTTCCTGCTCTTCTCTCTTGTTATTTGATCTTTCGTTTTATCACGTAAATTAAATATGAGCATTGGAATTGGGAAAAGGTCAAGTAGGGTCATGGGAAGTGGGGTTTGGCGGGTCTGGAATAGTGATGCCACTTTCCAATACAAAAGCTTGGCGGATTGAATGGCTCGGTCATGTTGAGCGCATCCCAGCGCGAATGCCACATGGTATCTTGAATGCGAGGATCATAGGGACTCGTCGGTTGGGACAACCTAGGACTCGCTGGCTCCAGGAAGATGAGGGGGACCTGAGAAAACTGGGTGCAAGGAGCTGGAGGCTGAAAGTGCAGAGCAGATCAGAATGGCAAAATATTGTTAAGCAAGCCAAAGCCCGGGCTGTAGAGATAATTAGTAAGTAAGTAAGTAAGTAAGTAATACAAAGCTGTACATCTTCAGGATGAAATTATGTTTTATTAGATCCTGTATGCTAGATTGGCTCATTCCTTGAAACAGCCTGCGTCTCTGCGGTTAGAAAACTGTGCATTCGTTAATCAAGTGATCTACATTGCTAGTGATCTCAATGGCTGAGTGCATTCTGTCTAGGGATGGGTATCGATACCCAATATTTCAAAATATCGATTCTTTCGTGTCGATAGTCGATATTTTTGTATTGATACTACGCTCCGATATTTTTGGATATCGATATTTCTAAATATCGAATATTGATACAGTTCTCGTTCAACCTACAAATAAATAACCCCGGATTTAGTCAGTTAATTTATACAAACGATAAAATTAATTTATATTATGGAGAAAACGATCAATAAATAATCACAGTTATTAATAATCAACGGTATGTTGAGTAAATACACTCAGCTTGGACACTTGATAGTAAGAAATTAATAAGTTGTTCAGAAAAATATTTTCCATGAGAATATTGGAAATGTTAATATTTTGAGACACTAAAGTATTGATGCTCGATATTTTGAAATTTCGATACTCATGCCAAACGATACTTGGAATATCGATACTCATTCCAAACGATACTTGGAATATCGATACTCAAATACGATTCAGTATCGATACCCATCCCTAGTTCCGTCCAAATCCTCTTTCTGGTGGGAATAATGAAGGGGGTGGGGGAAGGGAGGGTTCACCGACCTGTAGGTAATCTGTTCGCTTAGGCTTCTTCAGGAATACATGTAGAGGAAGGTGAAGCTGGTTCGGAGGTAGAATAGTGAAGTGGACCTTTAACCTCTGTCTTACGAGTTTTGCACTGTTGGATTCTGAGACTTGTATGCCTGCTGTAATACAACAAGTTGAATCTACGTTTCAAGGAATGGTAATATGAAGAGAATGTAAGAGATGTCTCGTAGAACACCCTTATTTTAATAGCAAAAGGTCCACTGGAGCATACTATGTATCTCCAGGGAGTCTGGCACGTTAAATTAAAAATAACACGAATCATTATCATCTTGTGAATGGGTCGAGACACCCCACCCAAATTTTGTTCCCTAGAAGGTTTGCTAAAAATATTTTTTAAATTTCCGAAACCATGAGCAAATTTTTTATTTTTCAATTTAGTAGTGAGGAAAATGGCCTACTTCTAGCAGCAGAATCGTGTAACGTGAATATCACCAAAAAAATTTTGCTAAATCATCAGAATAACTCGACTGAGAGCATCGATATAGAGTAACCGAATCACGAACTACTGGGATTCCCGTTAACTAGTTGGCATCTACCTGGACACCTGCAGACTTGTAATCCTCACATTTTGGATTGCTCTTTGATTCCTTGATGGATTCGGAGGGAGGCATATAGAATAAGCTCCTATACTAGTGGCGGAGTCAAAAGTAAGGATTATACAATTGGCGGTTATTAAGAATGCGGACAATCTCCTGGATATAGCCTGTTCTACAACGCTTTTGGTTGCTCAAGATAAGAGCCTTGAGCGACACAGGTAGTCGAAGGCGTATACAATATTTCTGGAAAACGGACCTCTTCTAACGCAATCTTTACATCTTACACGTGTCATTTATGCTGAGTGATTTTGACGCCCGGTCTCAGTAATACTGAGACGATACTATTTCATAAACAGTAAGAACATATCACAGAAATGAGCGATACATCGAACATCATCAACGAAAAACCGCCAGTTTGTTGAGACCTGCTTTGGATTCATGGGCAGGTTCTGCCAATTCTACCATTGATGTTTGACGTGGAATCCAAACATGACATTTTCCCAATGATTAAAACTGATTCGGATTTTAAATGAAACTGTATAAAAGAATAGCCCGTCACTTTTCCTTCCTGTTGGGCAAATGTGGGCAAGAAGGTCAAAAATCGAATTTTCCAAGTGTAAAAAATTAGGAACCGAGTATGATACAAGATTTCTTCTGTTTTCTTTGTTGAATAACGTCGTGGTGCTCAATTTTTCAACCATACAAAGACTTTGGAGATTTTGAAACTATCGACAAGTTCGAATTCTGAATTCGAGAATAATATTGCTCTGCGAATTAGTGTGAACGCTCACATTACAAAAATTTATAACAGCCTCAAGCAGTTTACTTCATCTGAGGTACTAGATTTTTTTGTGTTCAGCGCATTTTTTCCTGCATGAGAATCAAACTACGCGGATTAGCCAAACAACTTCGAAAACTTCAGAAAATTAATTCCATTTTATTCCGGCAAATTAAGGGAATAGTCAAATGGGGAATTTGCCTCAATTTTAGATTCTGGAATTTCTACTCAAATCCTATAATAGAGCCCTAAAATAACGTTCAACACCAGGAATAAGCAAGGGAAAAAAATTAACGTAGAAGAAAATGCCTAAACAAGTGAAGCCTATTCATAAAAAGACTGCGAACATCGAGGAAGATCGGTTACGTCATCTGTCAAGTTGGTCGCAGCGAAAACTCAGTTGGGCTTGGGGCCCTCTGGAAATGGTGGCAACACTGTTCACGCTAGCGTCACAACAGTTTTTATTCACAACAGTGTTATTGTTGTGAATCTTTGTTTTGTGAGTGCTTGTGACGAAAAAATGCCTCGGGAAGTTAGAAAATTGGAGAGAGGGTTTGAAGTGGCTACCAAAGAAAATATACCGACGGTCGACACTTTCATGCTGGTGGATTTTGTCTGCCAAATCCCAATTTCCATTCTTCAGAAACCAGGGATTCGAAAGACTAGCGGTGAGTCACTCAGTTCATTTTTCTTGTTGTATGGTAGATTTTTTTGAATAATTTATTCATTATTCTTACAAGAATGGTTAATTTCTGGGTCATTACTTTAACTTAAAAGCTGACTCGGCTGACGAAATCGCAGTTCGTTCAAACGTTTGTTTCAGCAGTCTATTTTCATAGTTCTCAATGTTGTTCCCTTTTTTCAGAGCTACGAGATCTTCCTACATTGACGAAGCCGCGGGCTACGTCCAAGTGAAAAGAGAGTCAGGGCAGTGTTTTGAAAAGGCTGAAAATTACACCCAAACACCGCATCCGTTCTTCCGGGTATCATATCGAAGCTGTTGTGAAAGAGTCGAGAGAAGGCATGACGTCGTGTCGTCGAAATGTCATAAACAGATGCCATAAACAGATTGCCGCTACATTTAACATTTTCATCTTCCTTAAATTCTCTAAATTTTTTGGATGCTTTTTCGAGCAGCACACTACGGTTTTTTTTCATATGAATGAACCCTCTTTCGAAAAAAAAATTTAAAAAATTTGATGCAAATTCCCCATTAAGGGAAGAAACAAAATGGACGAGGATCGAGTTATTCAGAATGGACTGATGATGGGTCTAGGAAAATCCGAGGAGGCTACTGAGAACCACATAGGAAGCCTTCCCCACTAGTTTTTTAAAACATTCTCTTTTACAGCACACTACGGCATCTTTCAAGCGTCTCGACAAATAATCCATATCAGCAATAAAAATTGGGAGTTCATTACGCACGTTCCACGTGAATATTTGTGTCTTTCTTCGAGTTGGATTCCTCGCAAAAATGAATAAATCAACGTATACAGACACTAGTGCATCGTAGTGTCATTAGTAGAAAACAAGAAAAATCACGGGCTTCTGGGTAACTATTCATACTTTTTGCTGAAAGATACATCCAAAAACTATGACAGGAATCCCTCTTACAGTGAAATGGTACCTTAGAACTAATCAAAGAACAAATGGTTTTATAACCACAAGAATAAGTATTTTGAAAACCTAACAACTTCGCACTAAGCAGACAGGAGTTATTTCGTTGTTTTTATAGATTTGTTGTTACGATTTTGTAAACCTTGTCAACGCGAAACCCCAACTCATTATTGATGTGGCAGAGGACGAAAAATCGGACTAGAATAAATTGAAGAAGTAGCTGGAGTATGAGAAGTCACTCGACGGAACCCCAACCAGCTTCTGCTGAGCTTGCCAACAAGAGTCTAGGTAACGTCACTGAAAGTAGAACGAACTGGTTGTTAGTCATTGAAGACCCATACTAGCAACAATGTAATAATGGAAAGGAACGAATAAATAATACTTGAATAGTTTGGCTGTCGGGTGTTATTGCGAACTATTAAAAACACTTCGAATTTAGAGGCCAGAAACAGCCACCAGGTGGACTGGAGGAGAGGCTACTGGCACAGTCAGGCCCACCCCCATCACGAAGCCAATATTCCAATCAGACAATAATAATATTATTATGTTAATAAATATCAGACCAACCGTTTCGCTCACTGCAGCTTGAGGCGAGAAGACGAACCAGGCAGCTTACTTCCTATGAAAGCGAACAGTTTGGCAAGACTGGGGCAGAGAACAGCTTGGTGGATCACAGCACACACGCGGTACCAACGCCCGTCGAAAGGGTCTCGGATTGCGGGGCACAACATGTGGTTCAAGTTCACTTTGGCAGGCTGGAAAAAGATTTGAAACCTTAGATAATGGTGCAACAACTCTAAATTCAAGTTAAAAAAGGCCGATCTTTCCGAATTATGCCTGATAGTCATGAGAGACACACTCCACATAGTTAAGTGGGTCTCAGTCGGTCGCCGTTCGTTTTTAGTATTTAGCGAAATTGAAGGCGCAAAAACGTAAACTTTACCTAAATTTGAAATTTTAAAGGATTTTTGAAATTCGTTAGTGCACGGCCCTAGGGAATTGAAAAACTGAAATATTGCCGCCGGAATCATCAAAATCGAACAATAATTGCCGAAGAAAAATGGAAAAAACTATTGAATAAACGGCTTTTCCCATGTTTTCCCAACATTTCTCTGGCAATCGGGTATTTCAGTCAATTTTTTTTATTTTGGTTTATTATTTTCAATAATAAGCCTTTGGAATCGAGCAAGAAAAAAAAAATTTTAACCCCCCCTCAAAATTTGATGTTTTACGTTTCAAGGTACGTAGAATACGAAAATCGAATAAAAAAATTTCCGTCCGTCCGCCGTACGCCGTACGCGGCACTTTTCTTAGCAACACTGGACCGATTTGGTTCAAATTTGGTATATGGGCTCCATTTGGGGTCTAGTTGTGCCGCGAAGCTTTTGGTTGATGTAGGTCACTTCTAAGGGGTGAAAATTAAGGGTTGAAATTTTCAAGAGTGCCCTAGCTCGAAAACTCTCGAAATAAAGGTATCGTTTTTTCACCAATTTTAAATAGTATTGCATTTTTAAAAATTTTTGAGACCACCCGGAGCTCTGTAGGACAAACCGTTCGGTCCCTACGAGTACTTGAAGGTTTTCCTTCGATAAAACAGAATCATGAGTGTGAATCGCAAAAGAGGTCTAATCTCCATTCAAATTTTATCGGACTAAAATGCGATCGCTGTTCATTTCTTCGATTTGTATACAGTTTTGCCTTCTGCGTAACCAGTAATCAAATTTCCATATGAAGCTTTCTTTTTTTCCAATCGAGTGTGAAGCGTTTAGTTCTTTTTAATAAACTTGATTGTGAAGGTGTGAAGCCAGTATGGTGTGGTAGGTAGTACCTAGCTGGTAGGTAACAAAAAGTTGGTAGGTAAAAAAAAATATTGGTGGGTAAAAAACGCTGCAAATCATTGCTCAAAGGCTTCTTCACTCTTCAGATCACTGATCAGCTGAGTGAGCTCCGAAGCCATTTTTACTCCTATTGAATGGAAGTGCTCTTCCAGGCGTCTCCAGCATTCGAGGAGATCTTCTTCACTCTTCAGATCACTGATCAGCTGAGTGAGCTCCAAAGCCATTTTTACTCCTAATGAATGGAAGTGCTCTTCCAGGCTTCTCCAGCATTCGAGAAGATCTTCTTCACTCTTCAGATCACTGATCAGCTGAGTGAGCTCCAAAACCATTTTTACTCCTATTGAATGGAAGTGCTCTTCCAGGCTTCTCCAGCATTCGAGAAGATCTTCTTCACTCTTCAGATCACTGATCAGCTGAGTGAGCTCCAAAACCATTTTTTCTCCTATTGAATGGAAGTGCTCTTCCAGGCGTCTCCAGCATTCGAGAAGATCTTCTTCACTCTTCAGATCAGTGATCAGCTGAGTGAGCTCCAAAAACATTTTTACTCCTATTGAACGCAGGAAGCTGAAATTTGAGAGGGAAGGTCGAGGGAGAATACAGATGGTGGTAGGTGCTATTGATGGAGAACCAGTGATCTATACAGAAGGCTGATCTATACAGAAAATAATAAACCTTTGAGCAATGATTTGCAGCGTTTTTTATTTTTTTTTCAAAAGAGTAAGGCTCAGGAATAACGGTAATCGGGTCTGTTCGTCGAGAAAATGTTTTTAAAAAACGCTGCAAATCATTGCTCAAAGGTTTATTATTTTCTGTATAGATCACCCTTCTGTATTGATCACTGGTTCTCCATCAATAGCACCTACCACTATCTGTGTTCTCCCTTGACCTTCCCTCTCAAATTTCAGCTTCCTGCGTTCAATAGGATTGAAAATGGCTTCGGAGCTCACTCAGCTGATCAGTGATCTGAAGAGTGAAGAAGATCTCCTCGAATGCTGGAGACGCCTGGAAGAGCACTTCCATTCAATAGGATTGAAAATGGCTTCGGAGCTCACTCAGCTGATCAGTGATCTGAAGAGTGAAGAAGCCTTTGAGCAATGATTTGCAGCGTTTTTTATCCACAACATTTTTTTTACCTACCAACTTTTTTTTACCTACCAGCTAGGTACTACCTACCACACCATACTGGCTTCACACCTTCACAATCAAGTTTATTAGAAAGAACTAAACGATTCACACTCGATTCGAAAAATAGAAAGCTTGATATGGAAATTTGATTACTGGTTACGCAGAAGGCAAAACTGTATACAAATCGAAGAAATGAACAGCGATCGCATTTAGTCCGATAAAATTTGAATAGAGATTAGACCTCTTTTGCGATTCACACTCATGATTCTGTTTTATCGAAGGAAAACAACCCCGTAAATTTTTTTATTCGATTTTCGTATTCTACGTACCTTGAAACGTAAAACATCAAATTTTGAGGGGGGGTTAACATTTTTTTTCTTGCTCGATTCCAAAGGCTAATTTAGCGGGCAAAACTCGGGCGTCATGGGAAAAATTTTTTTTTCCGATCTAGTCGGATCTTTATGGATCTATTAACAACATTTCAGCCTTTTTTGCTGAAAAAAATGGTTCACGCGCCATAAAATGGCATGGTACAGCATGTGTACCAAGGACCACCAGGTGCACTTTTCGGCCGTGATGTTCCTTGGTACAACATTTGTACCAGTAAAAGGTAATCAGGGAATGATCATAATTTCAGTTTATTCTGGATGATCTTACTTTTGGTCAATATAAAATAGATGACAAATTCGACAGCAAACAACATTTCAATAGGACTTGTTGCGTTGGCATGCGACACGTCCAATCTCCAGGGAGAAATCATGGGGTGCACTTTTCGGCCGTGATGTTCCTTGGTACAACATTTGTACCAGTAAAAGGTAATCAGGGAATGATCATAATTTCAGTTTATTCTGGATGATCTTTCTTTCAATCAATATAAAACAGAATCTGTTTTGTCATTTGATGACAAATTCGACAGCAAACAATAGGACTTGTTGCGTTGGCATGCGACGCGTCCAATCTCCAGTGAGAAATCATGGGGCGCCCGCCCCAAAAAACTTCAGTAACATCGTTGCGAGTACACGATTCCAGTGTTATGCTTTCATTATGGATACTTGAATAGCTATAGAAAAATTACGTTCCTCGAATAGAAGCCGAAATTCATCCGTGTGGACATCACCGCGTAATGTTTTGGTTTGAATAAAAAACAACAGCAAAAAAACTTCGTCGTTAGCGTTCCTTGGTACAACAGTAGTACCGCAAAACACCCACTTTTGCAATATCTCGACATATAGGCGGAGCTAAGAGATGCTACCATTTTTCTCATGATGCTGCACCCTATTGAGATGGAATGGAACGAAAAACACGCCAGAATTCATACAGCTTCTACTTTGGTACAACAGTTGTACCAAGGAACGCTAAAGGGTTATTGAAAATAATAAACCAAAATCAGAGAAGCTAAGGAAAGTTGAAGATTTGAATGGTGTGACGTAGCTAGCCAATCGTGACGTAGCTAGCCAACTGTCTTTGAAAAAAGTATCCATGCACAGAAACCCTTGGAAGACGTCTTGGATACTACAAAATATCACTCACACACGCGCGCGGCGTAGTCCTTGCCTAGCGTGTGCATTTATAGCGGCCCGCCTTTTAAAAACGTGTGATCTCTTTAATTAATTTTTCTACCACATGTTATAGTATCATTGGGCTTAAACTTGTAGTATATAGGTTTTCAAGGGTGCTGAATCCAAATTTGAGGTCAAAAACCTGAATTTCTGACCCACCGAAATACCCCATTATCGTTCGATTTAGATTATTCCAGCGGCAATATTTCAGTTTTTCAATTCCCTAGGGCCGTGCACTAATGAATTTCTAAAATCCATTAAAATTTCAAATTTAGGTACAACTTTTCAAATGTTTGCGCCTTCGAATTCGTGAAATACTAACCCAGAACGAAGAACGAACGGCGACCGACTGAGACCCCCTTAATAGACACTTATTTATTATAATTTTTAATTGTTATGACTTGACTACAATTGTTATTATGCTGTGTCTTACGGCAACCCGATTTAAGGGCAGCTCGCCAACTTTTCTAATAAAGTGGTTGTTCTCTCTCACTTAAAAACTAACTCTACGTCAAAAGGGAACTGCATTCATTCGTAAGTTCAATATGACGAAAGGTTTCAGGCAAGTCACCAACGGGTGCCATTGATGGAGGTCCAGGAGCTCCTCCTAGAGCACTCATTAGAAGAAGCTAACTGAAAAGAGATCCTGTGCAGAAGACGTCAGCCTGAGGCCATAAATGCTGCACAATGACGACATGAGGGACGCTGAACATGCTTTCACTGTAAAGACGATACCAATGACACCCATACGTGGCTTGAACCTGCTATTTTATATGCTTACCAGTCCAATTCCTTGAAGAATTATAAAGTGGTAGAAAATGATGACGCTGTACGACATGATGGACCATGAAAAGTCTTCTAAGGCTTCCACTGCGTAGACTCCTGAAAATCATAAAGACATTTTTAAAAGATCCAAACTATTTTTTTGCTGCGAGAATAATGACGATACTCTATTTTTATTATTTAAATTGCAACTAAGGTACAGTGATGTAGAAGTAGATAAAACAAGAGTCATTCTATAAACACTTTATGAATGTAAAGACAAAGAAGGAAGGCCTTCAGAATTTCAGGGAAAACATTCAGTATAACTGCCTTTTAGCTTTTTATAAATTTAGCTGCGAGTCAAATGAGGACAGATTGGTGTGAAAAATGATCATCCCTCATCAAAATGAAATATCACGAGCTTAAGTTGAAGTGACCACGGATATACACAGAAATGAAGAAGTTCTCAGAGTTCAAAAAGCTCCAAAATGCAAAACGTAAGGGGAAATATTGATTTTGGAGAACAAATATTTGTTCGACGAGCAGGAATACAAGACAAACGAGTCAACATTCATCTATTTGATCTCTGTTGATGCTCTGTGAATAGCTAACAACCTTAATTATGCTATTATGTTAACAGAATGAGCAACGTTTCACCCTCGTGTTTCTGACCATTAGTAGTTGACTGACGTTGACTGCCACAGAAGAAAAGAATAGGTACCCACTAATCGAGATGGCAAGTGATTAGAAGAGATAATGTGTAAGAGAGACACTCATAAGAGTGCAACTCACTAAAGAGAGTGACGGCTTACAGAACGACTCTTGAGTTGATGAGCATGTGAATGGATTCGCGGAAGTGAGTGAAATAATAATAGGAGGGCGTTGAAGCAGATCGGGGAGGGAGAGCAAGAATACTTGGAGGAAGGGAGGGTAGGAGTTCTAGATAGGAGCCTTTCAAGAAACATGTAGTTCGTCATATATATTATCCAATAGTGATTACGAGAGTTGTTCGGAAAATTAAGAGAAGGAGATTCTTGATGATATTCCCCTCGTGGTATCCCTTCCAAAAGTCTCAGGTTACCTCTAGGATAAAGTTATAAGGTGAGTGAAAGAATTGTAAAGAGAAAAAATTTTAAGGTGAGTAGAGGAGTCGTTAGGCCGATGAGTCAACTAACATTGAAGAGTCGCTCTTCCCATCACTATCTTAAACGTACATACATCCAGAATGCTGCAAATGCAATGCTGCAGACTGCTGTAATGATAAATACAAAGTCAAAGGAGGAGAGTCAGCTCAGTAAAATTATTTTAATCATTGGAGATTCTTCGCCGAACAATCAATTTCGTTCTGAAGATACTGGGAAGTTGGACCAATATCACATTCAGAATATTACAGCAGTATAAACACCATGCATACGTTGTCATTAACATAGTATGAAAATGGTTCGAATAACAGGAAAAAAGTGAAACCAAGAGGAGGCACAGGTGAGAGCAAACCATGAAGAACGAACGTCAATACAAAATGAACAACTACTTCAAAAACCATCAATAAAAATTAAAAGAAAAAAAATCCCTTGTTCGAACAAAGGTCTTGGGGCATTTGACTCTGAGTCCATATCATTCTGGCATCTTTGATTCGTAGGTAATCCAGGCGACAACCGATTTTGCAGAAATTAGATGTTGCAGGGGACCGAATATGAAGTAATAATATTCATATCAACGATTTCAAATGGTCAGGTGAACAATAATAGGGGTAATCATGGTCTGGGAGATTCGACGTCGAATCTTTGAATCTCCGAATTTGGAGATTCGATGAGAGTCAATGCGCATGCGCTCCGGCTAATTCGACGATTGGATTTACCACAGGCTGAAGGCGTCCTAAACCGAGATTCGATCCTAGCGCTAGCGGCAGTTGTGTGAAGTATCATAACATCAAGAAACAGATCTTCTCGTCCTTTCATTTTGAGTTTTTCTTTCAACAACACCTTTTTTTGTTTTTTATTCCGTTTTTCCGTTCGTTTATTTCGTTTCTATTCTGTTCGAAGTGGGAGTTTTTCTCGATTAAATGAGTGGAGCTGAGCCACCCAAGCGGCAAAGGAAAATCGCAACCATCTGATGGTCTGTGGGAGAAGTGGAAATGTTGCTTGCTGGCATTAAAGCGAGCATAAATCATTATCCTTTCTAGCATCGAACATGTTTCAGCCATGAGCCAAGTATCAAAATGCGTTCAAAATAGTGAGACGGATGTAGCAAAGGTTTTTCTTTGAGACAAGACTCCTCATCGGTAGGTACCTATTTAGAAGTCTGAAGCCTGATCATTTTTTAATTCAAGCCATAGATTTTTTTCGATTGTGTACCAGGAACTTTGTTAAAAGATTTTATTAGGAACCTCTGGGGTATTCTCATTTTATAACTAAAAGGAAATCAATGAGCATGCGGTTCATTTGACACTGACTTGGTTATCGTCTGATTCCGCAAGGAGCGCTACGCACAATTCGATTTTCTACGATTCGACGGGGGAAAATGTGGGAGCCTCATGAAACCTTGGAGTTACTGCAGTTTCGATATACGACGATTCGAATCAGACCATAAATACCCTAATTTAAATTGTCAAAAAATGTGAGAAATTTCAATTCTTTTTTTTAATCATGTTTATAATAACGAATGCATAAAGGATATTCCCAAAATAAATAAAATGACAATTGCGTTTAAAATAGGCATTGACTAATGAAGAGGGCTGATAGTGTTCTGTGCAACACTGAGGATGAGGGAGTCTGTGGTTTCTTTCCTCAACGTTTTCTCTCGTGTTGGTCGTGGAAAGGAAGAGCCAATGATTAGGGGTCTCAAGGTGGGTTCACAAGCATCCGACTCTGCGTTCTGCCTGCTGATTGGCCAAGAACAGACGGAAAGAGTCGGGTAATATTTTTGGGGAGGCACTTTTGGTAGTGACTGTCCGCATCCGAAAAATTAGATATTATATGGAAAGAGTCTGAGAGAGGGAGGTAAAGGTGGGTGGTGAGCCGTGGAAGGAAGGAGGTGTGGGTCGCGATAACGCAATGATAAGCGCGTCGGAAAATGGAAGCCTGTGAACACCCAAATGGAATGTTGGAAAGAAACGGAAAGAGTCGGAAAAAGTCGCAGAGTTGGACGCTTGGGAACCCACCTTAAGTCTAACACCAACTAACTTCCGAAAGTTATCACTAAAGAGACAAGAATACCTATGTATTCCTAGGAAGGTATTCTAGTTTCTCGTTGTAACCTGCATAACTTTCTATGTGCATCAGTGATATGAATGTTTACATCAACAAAACGAAACAACATTCTCACCAATCAATCCTATATCTTACCTACGGCTAGCATCTTCAATCAAACATTTTTTTCTGAAAAGGTTTAACTTGAACATCAAAAGGCCAGATTGATATGTGCTCAGTCAAACCATGCGAATAGCTAAGCGGTAGCACCCTCTTTCAATAAATTACATACCTCCCAGCGTGATCAGATATAACGGAATAATCATCATCATTGTATGTTGTATCCAATACAACCAGGTTTCGAAAGGCAGCTTTGGGGAACACGTCCACAATTTATTAGAAACAGGGTAAGTAAAGTAGGTACATTTAGAAAATAGTGTTAGTAACAGATTGAGATCGGAGGAGCAGAGTAAAAAAAATTAAAAAAATAAATGAGTGTTACTTACATTCAAAGCGTCCAACTCTGGGAATGCTAATGCCAGAACTGCTCCATTCATGCAGTTCATTTGGAAACGGAATAGAGCACCGACTCTCTTGCTTGGACGAGCGGCTAACAGGTATATCTGGAACCGATTGCCACATTAATAATTAATTATTGTACAGGTAAATTGATATACATGTAACTGAGAATCTGACTTTACATGGCGGTTAACACATTCAACGCGGGAGTCATCATGTGATACAAAGTGAACTTCCCAGCGAGCGGGTGTCTTCATATGACACAGAACTGACTATGTAGTAGTCTTCACTTGAAACGCTCGCATATCTTCATAAATAGCTCTAGAAGGACGGGAAAGGTCTTGTTTGCTTCATTAGATCACCAGGCACCCAACAGAGTACTCCGTTTTCATGGATCGAGTGAGGAATATCCACAATATCAGTTGTAAGTGTGATAAGGTATCAAGAACGTCGGCTCCTCTAAGACAAAGCTATTTTGAGGATTTCTTGACGATTTTCTTCAATTCTTTTGACCAATTCCACTCAACTTGATCATCATTATCGAATTTATCGAGCACAATGACATTTTCGCTAGTTGGTATTTATGAGTGTTGTCTATTGGATCGGTCCTAACACGTGTTTTGTCCATAATTATGCTATGAGTACCTGTTGATTTGAACGCAATCCGTTTATTATTTATTTTTCCTTATACCTATTTATAATTATTGCTAATAGGAATCAAAATGAAAAATCAGAGGACCAGGGGCGGCTGCTGATAGGAGCATAGGCGCACGTGCACCCCCAGCCAATTAAAAAAAAAAAAAAAATCAAAGTTAGTTCCTCTGGGTTTGAAGAGTAAGTTGGCTAGTGACAGAAGACACGATCGTAGGTACTGTGCTAGTTGAATCTACGCGCGAAAACAGTGGCGGGGAGCTCCCTCTTTTCTGACCAATCAGCGGCGGTTCGCGCAAATCCAGTTTTATGCTCCGTTTCGAGGAGGGTGACGTCATTCGAGGGAGGCAGGCACGTGAGATTGACCAACCAGAGAGCACGAAATGTGACCTTGAGGAGCAGCACGGGGCTGTGCACCTGGGGTGTGTGAGTGAGTGAATTTCCAATTTTATTATTTTGTCTTCCTGGCTCACTGGTTTCCCGGTTTCCTTATTGTAAACAAACAGAACTGATAAGGGCATTTCCCGTTTTTCTTTTTCGGTCCACCGTTTTGTTCAAAGTATTGTGATTATTTAGGAGTGTTGTAGGTACTATGAATAATTCGGTGCATTACATTAACGTAAACTATTCGTGTTTGTCGGTCGTGTAAAAAGTGCGACATTCCAGAAACTGGCCGCCCCTTGCCGTCTCTACCTGGACTCCAGCAGACGTTAAAATTTAAAAATCGTGCAGATTCGTACCGTAAGTTTAATGTCAAATAATATTCGACTTGTTATAATATTATTACAAGAAGGTAGATTGGCTTTGCAGGTGTGAAGTGACTAACAAATTATTTTGTTTTGCTTGCCTACTTTGTTCTACCAACCGAAAGATGATATTATCATCTTAATCTGATGCAAAAAACCAAAACGGTTAACAAAAATAGGTACATTCTGTCTCGAACTATCGTTAATTTTTCTTCCGAGTTGGACGATGTTTTGAATCGTCACGGGCAAATACACATTTCAGCTTTGCAATAAGATGGATGCATTTCTTGGGTTTAGACCTTTGATGATCAAGTATTTTAGAATTTCTGTTAACCACTAGAGAACATTATTTTTCGTGTCTATTGCACCTACGTATTTAGTACCGTTTGCAATTTTAAGATGAAAAAGTTACCAAGATTTATCCTGTTTACATATCGTTGAAATTTCTATTTGGCAGAGAAAAGCTCCTATTCTGTCCCTTCTCCATAGCTTCTCCTGATCTCCGTGCACCCCCTGAGTTCAGGGCAGGAGCCGCCACTGCAGAGGACCCACAAGCCCACTGCTCATCGGCAGTTACTCAGAAGTCTACAGCGCCGCACTGAATCACAGCCATATGCAGTATGTCCTTCATAGATGATTAATTTCTTATATCAAGTGACAAAGCTGAGTATCTCACAATACCAACCTGCATAGCAGTTGTGATGTGGCATGGGTTAAGGAGGAATATCACAGTCCTAGACGAGAACTTAAATCCTATCTCGATGCCCCAGATGAGGCACATGGCGACGAGAAGAACGCGCTTGAGCGTAGGTTCGGGTCTACCCTCCTTCCAGTCCGTCGGTAGAGGAGACAGCCGCTTCACAGCCCACAGGAACAACGGCCCGAATATCATCATCACCACGATGGTTTCCAATGTCCGCACTTTCATCGTCAGGAATTCGGCGCACTCGATTCCGCCATTCCTGGGAACTGAGATATTCACGCCTTGATGCGCCCACTCCAACATTGTTGATGAGTTGATTACGGCAAAGACCTGTAAACAGAATATCAAGTTCTTAATACAAAAGGAAATCTTGGCTATTGATGTCTTGGGGGGGGGGGGGGATCAACACTTCAAGAGTAGTTAAGAACGTGATAAGGCATGTTAAAAGTAGTGCCAGGGGGTGCGATGTGACAGTGTTCGCTGCAGCACGAGTCCTTTGGTGGCGATTCTCGGGCTGGGGCGTATTTTCATGCGTCATGGGCTCATCACCCAGGGCGGTAAGGCAATGGGAAGCCATGAGCGAAATCATCAAAATTTGAACGGAGATTAGACCTATTTTGTGATTCACACTCGTGATTCTGTTTTATCGAAGGAAAACCCTTAAGTACTCGTAGGGACCGAACAATTTGTCCTACAGAGCTCCGAGTGGTCTCAAACAAATTTTTAAATTCAATACCTACTATTTAAAATTGGTGAAAAAACGATACCTTCATTTCGAGAGTTTTCGAGCTAGGGCACTTTTGAAAATTTCAACCTTTAATTTTCACCCCTTAGAAGTGACTGACATCAACCAAAAGCATCGCGGCACAACCAGACCCCAAATGGAGCCCATATACCAAATTTTAACCAAATCGGTCCAGTGTTTCTAAGAAAAGTGCCGCGTACGGCGGACGGACGGAAAATTGTTTATTCGATTTTCGGATTCTACGTAGGTACCTTGAAACGTAAAACATCAAATTTTGAGGGGGGTTAACATTTTTGTTTTCTTGCTCAATCCCAAAGACTTATTATTGAAAATAATTAACCAAAATGGGAAAAACCGTTAATTCAATTATCTTTTCCCCATAAAATGTAGCTAAATTTGAAATTTTCAAGGCTCTTAGAAATTCATTAGCGCACGACCCTTGGGAATTGAAAAACTGAAATATTGCCACTGGAATCATCAATATCGAACAATAATTGACAGATAAATATGGGATTTTATTCAGTAGTTTTTCCCCATTTGTTCTCTGGCAATTATAGTTCGATATTGATGATTCCGACGGCAATATTTCAGTTTTTCAACTCCCGAGGTCCGTGCACTAATGAATTTCTAAAATCCTTTATAATTTCCAATTCAAGTACAACTTTTCAACTTTTTGCCCCTTCGATTTGGCAAAATACTAAAAACGAACCGGCGACAGAGTGAGACCCCCTCAAATTATACTCCCACCGAACTTCTTCGTACCTACTACTGGAGTTCGAACAGTCCGTCCAATGTTTGCCATAACTGAAAGAGCGCCAGTTTTCGCGCGAAAAATACTGCAAAAAATGTTGGTCCCAGATAAGACCTATGCTCAGTTTTCATTATTCAATAATTATTTTAGGGCCAAGTCACAGCCAACGTTTAAGGACAATGCATGCGACAAGTTTTCGCCAAGTTTTTTTAAATTTACTTATAGAGTTGAAACAATAATTTTATCATTTTATAACCATTAATAGGTTTCCGTTATTTTTCCGACCGTTCCGTCATGTCGCACCTTCGCGACTGATCGTCACGTCACGACTCAAAAAAACGTTAAGTACCAAGTTCATTTCGTGTGAACATTTGTCGCGAAATTAACGCGAAAATTTTTGGTGGAAAATAATGGCGTAAAATTAATTATTATTACTTAAATGGTCTATCTGTAGAATCGTAGATTTATCGTCCGTAGTTTTTTTTCTCAACTCCCAAGGATTTGTTTATGTATTGAGAAGATACCTACGTCGAACACCTTAGGTAAGTTAGTAGGTAGGTACATAACAGTACCCAACCAATAACTCACAATCTGAAGGCGTAACAATAAAAACCACTAGATGAAAGTGCTTATATTGTGACTATAATCTATGTCAATTGACGCAGTAATGAAGTTGAAGCACTACAGGCCAGAGCTAGGAAGGTAGGTACATACGTTCACCAGATCAATACCTACTAACTCAGATTTATGCATTCGTTACGAACGAATGGTGCTCTACACATTACCATCATCTGAATGTTGCGCTTAAGCTACAAAGCTTTCAAAAATTGTTTTAATACAACTAGAATGCGGAATAATCTATTTAAAATTTACTTACTAGAAGAGTTGAAAGGAATGGAGGGCCACTAAGAACTACCGCAAAACATGATTTCGTGGTTGATGCAAATGAATGAAGCTGGTGATTCTCTTCTTCGTATACCGATCATAAAACGTTAATAAAAGTAATCGGTGGACGTAGTAGACAAACAATAGAATTTGAGTAATTAAATATTACGTCTAGTGAAAAAATTAGATCAAGTAAAACGCCCGAGGAGGCATGGATATTTCACACCGAATGTAAAACATCCATGGAGTAGATACATCCATGTAGTAATGGATTTTTATAACATCCATAATCCAAGATGGGTACGACATTCATCGACTTGTGTGCTATGCATGGACCTAGGATAATAAGGTCCATGGTGCTATGAGGATTCGAAAAATGTAAGAATTTTTAGAATTTTGATTCTATTCATTTTTTTTAGTTAGGATTCTAGCTTCTTTGCAAATGGAAATTCTTGCTTGGCATTGTTCAGTTGTAATTATGAACCTAGAAGTCATTCAGATTAAAAGTTTGTGTTTTCAGAAGAAGGGGTCTTAACAGATCTAAAACTTAACAGGAACTTAACAACTTAACAGGAACTTAACAACTTAACAGAAACCTACAACTTTTCCACTACGATGACATCACTGGAACAACACTGCACCCATGACTAGTTTCTCTGGTGCCTGGCGGATGATTTCTGTTTTTCGTGTCATGAAATATGTACTTCATATACTGTACATTAAATACATATTTATTCCATGTTTTTGTATTCTACCGAACAGCGTATATGGTTTACTTCTGTGACGTTCTTTTGAAATATTTAATGAAATCCAGTTTAAAACGACCTGATATTTCTTCAAATCTTCACAAGAACACATATTATGGTATAATTCAAAAATATTTGTTTGACTGAATACGAAAATATTGGAATGCCTATCCTTTTTGTTCAATGAAAAATACGAATTTTCATTTTGAAATCTACGGATGTTTGGGGCTCACAGGTTGGCAATGCTGTATCGACTTCACAAAATCATGGTTCAAAGTTAAGGGGGCGCGGGACTCAGTGGTTTCCCTTATCTTCACGTTTTCTCTGTGAGTGTTCATTTTTTCCTCTCAAAAAAAATTTCTAAATTCATTAAATAATTAATACTTCATACATACGGGCCAAAATGTCCAAAAAATTGAAATTTGAAAAAAATAGAAAATTTATTTTTTAATTAAAATTTGTTTTTTATAAAAACTCTTCGTAGGGAAGATTTTGGGAGACTAAAACCTCTGAAAATTCAAAGAGGACAATTCTAACTTGTAAAATCACGGAGATTACGTGAAGACAAAGTTGGCGCTGATCTGAGCTTCGAGTCCCGCGCCCCCTTAAAATTCATTCATTATTCGTTCAGTCTGTGTCATGAGTCAAATTATTAATTATTCCGCAATTTTATTATTGAGATAACTGTAGGTACCTTACAACAGAGACAACTGGTTTTACCTTGATTAAGAGACTATTACTAATACAGAGGTATTCATTTTCAGATTATCGCACAGCATTTTGGGATGGTTTGCCATTGATACATCACAGGGACTCGTCCGCAAAACCCACCTACACAAGGTAAGATGAAGATTTGGATATGAAGATATAATGAAGATATGGAGATTTGAAGATTTTCCGACACATGTATTGTAACATACCTAGTTCAAGCTGTCTCATTTGAATCCAGAAAGAAGCAAGCAAGTCACATCAACAGGTACCTACCTATCTACCTACCAATTTATATTATTGGAAACTAAGTCGTAGTTACTGTTTGGTAGAGAAACTCAGTGCCTACTTTACAATATAATATCAGATTCCCAGATTTATCACACTTTGTTCTTTGATCCAGAGTAAGGAATACTATTAAGTAGTAACGAATATTTTGCTTTGTGGTTTTCTGCTTTTGAAAGGCGAGGCTCTTGCGGGTAGGACCTACTACTCAAAAAAATGGAAAAGGTATCAGTCACCTCGACTTTGCCTTACGCTTTCTAAGCTCTTATTCATAGGACTAATTTATTTTGGTGCCCAAAGTGCACACCTTCGATGTTCGGTGAGATTGGGGGATTCTATTCGAAGTGATTTTGAAGGCAGCTAAAGTACCTTCTCTAAAATTCAGTCCACATTCTGAATAGAAAATTCAACACACGGTACCCTGCAACCTATTCCACGAAATTTTGGTATTGCTTAGATATGACCATAAGCAGGTATACCTTCCATCGAAAAGTAGCTGAAGTCCAATTTTGGTGTCTAAGCCCATGCTAGTGATTGAATATTTTCTGACGAGTGCTCTTGATTTACCAATATTATCTATTATCATGATTTATTTATTATCATGTCGAATTTTTGGGCTGGTAGGTACAGATTACTTTCAAAACGTTATTGCGAAGAAGCGATTCACTAACGTGTTACTAATTACTTGTCGGTAAGTGATTAGAACATGATTGTGAAATTCTTAACATTTTTTCTTCCTCCCGAGGTTCATCTTATGAACAACAACTACCTCTTGAAGTCCCGATCTGATTTGACGCTACCTGGACCAAAGTGCGCCGAAAAAGGATATTAAACAGTTTCGCAGGAACGAATAATTACCTAGCGAACCACACCTACCAAACTAATGACTTGAACTTAACTATTATGTAGGCCGGTTAATTAATAGAAATACCTTTCCGGGTGAATCCTATAAAAATGTTTTGATTGTAATCTTTTATAAAACGTATTGTTGAGTAATGCATGTATTCCAGGGAACATCCCATTGGATAAGCATCAGGTCAATTTAAACCAGTGGGTGTAAGACACGCATTTTTGTTTACCTTCCTACAGCTCAGAACTGTTTCACTCAATGTTCGATGTAAGTTTTGAAGAACGTATTTTTGAAAATTTCCTTTGGAAAATTATATAGACAGTTTGATGAGAGTGCACAGTTTCAAATTAAAAAGTGAACCGTAACGGCCACCTGACCGGGAATTTAATTATTTTTAAGTGATAAGAAAGAAAATTAAGTTGATCGAAGATGATTTCCAGAAATATTTAAAACGTAAAGAGTATCTACACTGCATGCAGATACATCTGTACATGGATATGTCTTATGATGGCAATTTAAATGATGAGCTCACTCAGCTGATCAATGACCACTCAGGCGCCTTCAGCATTCTCCATTGACCCGCCCTCTCAAATTTCAGGTTCCTGCGTTCAACAGCATCAGAAAAAAAACGTTGCATTGTTTTGTGTGTCGAAAATTTTGGAATGACCCCCAGAACTAAGACATATCCATGTCAAAAAAATGTCGTAGGTACTTCAAAAATTGAAAAAAAAAATCTCTAATTACCTCGTTTTTAAAATAGTGTGCTCATTAACACAAGATACATCACTGAACTTTCGAAATGATTCCCCCTTTCAATCTCTAAACTCATCCTTTTAATTAAAATCAATACAACAATAAATAAATATTGATGTTTTGGGGTTTTTAGAGTCTTTTATCGTCTTAAGTGACAATATACGAACATATGAGGTACGTGAACATACATGCGAGGAATGTGAAATTGGATTAAAGGTTATTGGACGAACTAACAACGTTTTACAAGATTGTTGATGGGCCCATCAAGGGACCTATTTGGCCATTATTTGTTGGTGGATTATAACTCCATTTTTCTTTGATCAGATTACGATAAGGTTCAAATTGGTATTTGAAACTCGATGGACGAGCGTTTGAAAGCGCGGTGGAAAAATAGTCTGTTTACCTGCTTAGTCTTTGAAGGCTGTAACAAAGGCCGTTGGTTTGCAGGACTGACCCCTTTGAAAGTGTCTTCTGCTGTCCATTAATTATGAACCACTTCAGTCGGATAGTAGCGCAATAATCAATAGACCTCAAGTACCTGCCATTACTTTCATTCATTCACCGCTGACTCTCGTTTGTCACTCCGGGTCGATTGAACGACTTTCCTGGGTTCTATTACCGTTGCTACAATGATGTGAAATTGTAAGTATTCAGCCTCATTTTGATTCGGACTCATTTGATTGTTGAAATTATTATTGGTCGTCCAGCTGCAACGTATAGATGAAATGACAATGATTGTGGGATTGTCAGAATCGATAGATGAAAAGTTATAAAAAAACAGATTTTTCTAAGTTTATGAAGTACAACAGATTAAACTTCAATCTACCCCTTGTCTCGTACTATACGATTTTGGGTGATATAATATATCACCCATATTATGTTGTCACTGCATATTATGTTGACAGAGTTGCAGACCTCTGTTAGAAACAGTACAAAATTTGTTCATTTGGGGTAGATTGAAGTTCGACATTTAATGTCGAAAGAGCTCTAATAGATATTAAGGTACAAAAAATGGTATGTACTAAAATTATCAATGAAATTTTTTGAAATTATTTAAGTAAAAAGTTATTACTTTTAAAATCATTTAATTTAGAAAGTGAGCGAATGCTCTTCAAAATTTAGATACTTTGAATGCAGGAAATCGAGTTTTATATCGTAGTTCAAAGTATCCACGATTTTTATATCTTTTTTGAACGCTAAATTACGTTGCGACGTTAATTTTGATTTACGATCTTCATTCAAAATATACGATGACAAAAATGCATGTATTATTACGGTTCGTTAAATATGCCAATCTTCTATTGTATGTACGTAATTAAGTACCTGCGTGAAATTTTATCAATATCAATTTTAGCAATATCATATTCCTGAGTGCTCAAAAACTCATGCCAAACATGTTTATGAGAAAATGTAGGTATTTTAATCTCTAGTGGCTACTTAATCACATTCCTGATGAAGTCAACGGCCTACAGAAATGAAATGAGCGTAATATTTCTAAAAAAATACCTAGGTAATAATTTATTTATGTTTTCAGGGAATGGTTGCTTTCCGTGAGCGAAAGGACACGGGCCTTGATTAGCCAGGAAGGAGATCTTCTTTGCTGCACGTCAGCTCCTGGGGAAGAATCGACTTGAGGATGCAGGAGTGCTCGTACGACTTACATTGGCAACACTGGAAGACAATAACAATCCCCGTTGTCAGTTCTGGATCGGAGTGTTGTCCACTTGGTGTCGGCCAGATCGGATATCCCCCCAGTGTCTTGAGTCGTTATAAGAGGCAATCGAAATCCAAGTGGGTGGGAGACGAGTTAACGGTAGATTGGCCGGTCGGTAGGGGTACGTCCCGTAGGACTCGCCCATAACAGTGCCAAGGTGTCAAGTGATTTCAGCCCCATCCCGTGTGAAATAACTCAGTAATTCGCCCCTCTTGCCCTAGATAGGCGATTTCTTAGATAAGTCCAGTTGATCCAGGAACGTACCCAGGATGGGTCTCAACGTCCTCGCCCTGGTCGCTGCTCTGACCGTCTTTGCTGCTTCTCCAGTCGTTCCTTCGCTGATCCTTCCAAACATGACCGGCATCGACGGAGAGCTCATATCTAAGCTAGGAGTCGACCGCTTCTTCAGCCTCTGGATTGTCTTCAACAACGATGACGTCACCACTTCAGGTCATTATTCAATATTTTAAATTAATTGAGAATCACGGGGATGCAGACTCGACTGCGCAATTCCCATGGTCAGCCTACACATCTACACCTTTGCATTCGTTTATTCATCTTAGTGCTTCCTTCAATCGAAAATTAAACATTTCCACGTTTAGTAGATATACATTATTTAAATCGTCTTTATGTAACTTGTCAAATTCGTGAACACCATGTGAGTGATACTGAGCCCACCTGACTTCCCCCACGAAGCCTCACATTACAATGATTGTTATCAATTTCGGAACAACTCGATCAAACTTTTCTAATTAGATGCCTACCTACCTACTGCTACTATGCCGTGATACGTATTTTATTGAATATCGGAGAAATGTTTACGCTCCAGTCATGCAGCATAAGCAAATTTGTAGAGCCATCTGAACGATTTAAACAAATTTTTGAACTAGGTACGTGTGATAATTATTTACATTTTTGGACGGACAATTTATATTTTTCGCTAATCCCAATCTAACGACAAATGTATTTATTTTGGGGGATGCATACCTACTAGAAGGCGCGGTGTTTCCACTAAAAATGACATAAAACACGTTTACAAAACAATTTTTATTTCAAACACTGGCCGACCCAATAAACGGGTTTTTATATCGATGATTGGGAGCAAATATCGTCGTTTATTATGTTTCTTAATGGATTTCCTTCCAAAATTGTACTTGAGTCTCATTGCAATAATTTAATTTTTTGAAATTCCACTTTAGTTAAACACTTACAAGGATATCAAAAAACAAATCATTTTGTTGGCCAGCACTTTTGGATATTGTTTTCATTTTATTTCTGCTCAAACTACTTTGTATAGTGTAAGCTGCCTAGCCCTGAAGGGGGTTCGGCAATGTAACGTTGTGCTGTATGGAATAGAAAAGACAAGAAAATGTTTGCAACTTAAAGTTAGGTAATGTGAGAAAATACTTAACTCGGCGGTGCAAGGGGTAGCGGTCGATGACGTAGGCAACTGCGTAGAACCTGTAATGGAGTACTCCCTGAAGGGGCTTCACCTCGTACTCGAAGACAAAGAAGAAAGGATAGCAATGCGACGTTGCGCAAGGTAACTACGGATTTTCCTAGGGTGAAGTATTGAATTTTGTATGCTCAATTTGACTTTAATTTTAACCACTTTTACGTTTCAGGTGTAGCTGTGAAGAAGAACTCAAGAAGTAAAATGAACTGCGTGTAATCGACGTCAAACGAAAAGATAAAATTATGTACATGTACAAAATATTCAATGCAATAATAAAACTTGTGAACAATTGCAAAATGTTGTCTGTCCAAAGAATCCTTAAAGGTAAAATTGGCTATCACCAGTTAAGTATTTATATTTAACTAGATATGACTGACTCTTTCTACTGATCTTCACAACAAAATGGACTTGAATTTAACGAGTGGCTTAAGGGCGACTCGGCAAAGGTAAGTAATTTTACACTGGTATTATTAATGCTAAACTCTGTCTCAATCCCCTTTAGTTCCTATTATTGGCCAATAATACTAAATTTGCACTCACAAGGCGGATGATGCGGAGAATAGTCCGAGGCGTCGAAGGTTTGTTTGGTTGTCCAGGGCTGGTCCAGGGGAAAGCGTGGGTCGGGCGACTAGTATGCGGGTATCTTTACTCAAACTGTTAAATTGAATCAGTTTTAGGAGCGAGAGAGCGAATTTGAGAATTTAAGTTGCGCAATGCAATGAAAACGTGGGGGCAGTTGCAATCTAATGTCTAACTGAGTCTTATAGACGCGAACTGGGGGGATGGTAGCTTGTCGCAGGCAGGATTGAGGGTGGGGGCGCGGCGCGCAGCCTTATATCTCTCCCCCTCCCCGCTCGGTGGTGCGCTGGGCGCCCACGGCGGGAGGACCGGGCGGCATCCCCCTGCCCTCTGCTGTGATGCGTGTCATTCTTTCCATGTAATGTGTGTGATTCCCGATCCCCTCGAATTCATGTTTCCCGCTTCATATGGATTCTGAAACGGGAGGAATTGCATCTGTGAGCTGCGGCTCACATTCCCCCGCGTTCCGGAAGCCAGCACTTTCTTTGAAAATGCTGGGTATCGGCAACGGAATCGTCGGGTATGTCTGCTGCAACGCCACTTCATAAGCTCTTCTCCGACACCCTGCGCATAGGTCCGGGCGTTGCTCCCCCTTATGGTCGCCGTTGCAGGTGGCGAGCTGGGCTCCTTGCTTGAATGCTCTCTTCTGTCTCTCCCAAAACTCTTTACAGGCGTAGCATCGGAAGGCCACGAGCTGGGAGCAATGCTTCTTGCAAATCGGGCAACGAATCTTCTTGTGCGTTTTGTGTTGCTTGGCTGCGGACGATTTGAAACGCTTCAGGATCAGCTTAGGTACGGTCCTTGGCGATTCTGGACACACCCCGACCTCCACTTCCGGTCCTCCCCCGTGGTTGGGTACCCCGGGTCTCTCCTCCTCACTAGCACTTGATGAGGATGGTGGCAACGGCATACGGCCTCCCTTGCGAGTCGCGTTGCGCAATGCCATGGCTGGCTCCCTGAACGGTGAAATAGGTTGGGTCGGCGATCTTCGAGCGCTGGAGTTAGGTGTGATGGACCTTGCTCTGGAGGTTGATGCTACTGGCGATCCTCGAGTAACGGTTGCCATTTCCCGCGGCTCGTCTGCCCCGGGTTCTGGTACCTGTGGTTCCGGAATGGCGTGGGTTTGCTCGGGTATCTGATCGATCGGGGTCGAAGTACGGTGGGGAGGTGAGGAAGTGACAGTTCTCGCCGCAGGTGGCTCTGCGATTTCCACGCCCAAGGCCGCCTTCAATACCTGATTTTCCTTCCACGCTGCCGCTCGCTCTCTCAGTAATTTCGCTCGTTCAGTTCGCAATTCCTCGCGTTGCTCCAGGAGGTGGTCGCGTTCCTGTGCTATGCGTCGATATTGTGGCACCCATCTAGCCACCCTCAGCATGGCCACCACTGCAATATATCCATTTGAAACCCGTGTCATACGTATATCGCCCATTGCCGCATATCTAATACAGTTAACAATTCCCGCTAGCGTGGTTTGGGGCGCGTCGCAGGGTTCTGGAGTGGTTACATGATCCATGGGAATCGACTCATACGCTTCAGCTTCTTCTTGGAAAGTATCCAAGACCTGTTGCACATATTCGTCAAAGGGCGGATCCCCCTCGATCCCGATGGCTTGCTCTAGTTGTTGTTGATTCATCCTGCGAACATACAGAAAAACCAGACTAAGCATCCCTGCCCGAGGAAAAGTTGCATTTTAGATTTTGAATGAGGCCATTACTTTAATGGGGTTTGAGCCAGAGACTATGAAATATTTATTGACCTGAGGGGTCCAAATGTTTTGAATGTCTTGAAGAGACCTAATGAAAATTTTGTGACTTGAAGAGTCTTTCAAAGAAATGTTAGCTTTAGTTAGTCGTAAGTTTTTCGCTATTAGTCAGTAAGTCAGTCGTAGCTTGTGTGATCGCTCCCATATGGAGTTTGCGATAATTTACGGGTTCTCGCTGCCGCAGTTTGTACGAGTGGCCAGGTTCCTCCTGTTCCTGGTCCGGGGTTGAGGCGGTAGTGACGTCATCGGGTTCCTCTTTGATTGGTACGGGAACAGTGCGAAGTTCTTGCGGTTGATGTGCTAGTGCATCGACAAAATCTTCGTCTTCCTCGCACGACACGTCTCCCGGCACGCCGACACCGGTTACCGGGTCGCTAGACTGGGCAGGCGGCGTTGCGCAACTCATATTCTTGCGTGGGAACAGTTCGCTATCGTCAAGTTGGTCGTCGCCGTTCACTTCCTCTTCCAGCGGTGTGACCGACTCCTCCTGTCCGGTCGGTGGTGCAGGTTGCTCTTCGACATCGAGGAAGGCGTCATCCGGTATTCCAGCAACGAAGGCCGGTTTCAAGCGGTTCAAATGGACGGTTTGTTGTCGAACATCTGCGGTATCTCTAATCTGGTAGGTGACATCGGAGTGTTTCCGAGTAATTACCCATGGTCCCGACCACGGGCTCCAGAATTTGCGAGCGACGCCCGTCGGTGGCTGAAGGTCTCTCAGGTACACTCGATCTCCCACCTCAAAAGATCGTGCGGTTCTTCGCAGATTAATCGCCTCACTACGTTTCTGCCAAGCCTGGTGCAGGTAGTGCCTTGTTGCGTTGCGGGCTTGTTGTAAGTTGCGCAACATTGTGGCTCCCTCGAGGTTGGTTGTTAAGCCCTGCAACGACTCGTTTGGTAATCGCAGCTCTCTTCCAAAAGTAAGGAAGTTTGGCGAAAACCCAGTACTCTTGTGAGGTGTGGCTCGGTAAGCTGCTAGGGCCACTGGTATCATGGCCTCCCATGCGGTGGTACGTTTGCAGATCTTTGCGAGTATGGTGGCGAAAGTACGGTGGAACCGCTCACACACGCCGTTACCCTCCGGGTGGTAAGCGGTTGTGAAAATTTGTTGGACTCCCCACCTCTCACACAACTCCCGGGTGGAACTGGCGGTGAAGGCGGTTCCCCGGTCGGATACCATGCGCTCCGGTACTCCGTGGGTGGGAATATATTTCGTTGCGAGGACTCTGGCGACAGTTGCGGCCGAACAATCGGGGACGGCATAAGCTTCGGCGTATTTTGAAAAGTGGTCGACCGCCGTCATAATGTAACGTGACGTTCCGGCAGTTGCAATGGGCCCCACGAAGTCCACGCCCACAATTTGACCTGGTCGTTCCGGCAACAGTGGCTTCTGGATTGGTTGTTTGAGGTTGTTGGGAGTCATTCGTTTCTGACAGGTATCGCACGCTCGGACGAACTGTTGAACGTCCTTCCTTAGTCCCGGCCACGTGCCCAATCGACGCACGAGCCTCTCGGTCACTTCGGCGCCCGGATGACCTGCCCAGATATTACGATGGCATCGGTGGATGAGCCATTCCCGCAACGTTCCTGGCATCATAGGAACCCACTCGTCCTGTCCATCACTCCGCACCTGTGCTTCCCAGACACCTGATCTGCATCGTACGCGATCCTGATGTCTGCTGGTCACGGTGGATTGTATCCAGACATCCAAATTTTGGGCGGCGATCATCAGTTCCCTCGGAAATTCTAAGGTCAAGGCCGCTATGCCCACCCGGCTGAGGCCATCGGCGTGTGCCATTGCGGTCCCTGGACGGTATCTGGGGATATAGTCATATTCGGCCAGTCTCATAATCCATCTCCCTATACGAGACGTAGGGTCTTTGAGCCTGAGCGCCGCGGTTAGTGCCATGTGGTCTGTTTGAAGTTCGAATGTGGCGCCGAGCAGATACTCTTGGAAATGCCGGATGGCCCAGACCACTGCCAGCAACTCTCTCTCCGTTACTGAGTATCTCGTTTCCGCTGGGTTCAACTTTCTACTTGCAAACGCCACCGGTCGCTCCTCTCCGTCCACCTCCTGGGACAGCACCGCTCCCAACGCCACGCCCGACGCATCTGTAGCGAGCACGAAGGGCTTATCCAGATCGGGATATGCCAAGACCGGTTCGGACGCGAGCTGTTGTTTCAGGGTCTCAAAAGCCAGTTGATGTTCCTCGGTCCATTCATACGGTACGGTCTTCTTCAGTAGGTTGGTCAGGGGAACTGAAGTTGCGGCATAGTTAGGGATGAAGCGGCGATAGAACCCCGCCAAACCCAGGAACGATCTCAGTTGGTTTCTTGTAACCGGTACCGGAAATTCGTCGATGGCGCGAGTTTTGTCAGAGTCGGTGAGAAGTCCCGTGCGAGTCACCTTGTGCCCGAGGAATTTCACCTCGCTTCTCAAGAATTCGCATTTTGGTAGGTTGACCTGGAGACGGGCATCCTGGAGTCGCTCAAACACCCTGGTCAGTTTCGCCAGATGCTCTTCACGCGTTGCAGCGAACACAATCACATCGTCGAGGTAGACGAGACAATCCCGACCCAAAAGACCATCCAACACGTCATTCATTACCCTTTGGAACGTTGCTGGGGCGTTTTTAAGTCCAAACGGCATCCGGTTGTATTCAAAATGTCTACCCAAGACGGAAAAGGCTGTCCGCTCCTTGGATTCCGGGTGCACAGGAATTTGGTGGTATCCAGAGATTAAGTCAAGGGTGGAAAAGTAACTACTCCCTCCCAACAGGGCCAACGTCTCCTGCATTCTCGGTAGTGGATATGCGTCTCCCTTTGTAATACGATTTAGTAGCCTAAAGTCTGTGCAGAAGCGCCATTTCTGTTCTTCCCCCGGTGGTGTCTTTTTCTTTACTAGTAATACTGGGGCGCACCACGGGCTCTCGGACGGGCGAATGATGTCATTAGCGAGCATATCCTTGACTTGCTCCTCCACGACGGGTCGCAGGGCGTGAGGTATTGGGTAAGGCTTTTGTGCGGTTATCGTTGCTTGGGTTGGCTGGATGCGATGCGTCACTCCCAAGCTACATCCTTCCGCCGAAGGCGGTCGAAAAAGCGGCTCGAATCGCTCCAAAACGACTCGAGTCGGAACGGCGTCCTCCTGATCGAGGTGTTTCAACTTTTCTAACACCACATCGTCAAATGCGGGTTTCGGCTCATCCCATTGATCCGTCGGGATCAGCTCCCATTCCTCCGGATGTTCCAGGATGGAATGTGAGTTTTCATCCTCCTCCATGTTCTCGTCCTCCTCCGTGTCTTCATTCGCGACGACTGCGAGGTCGCTTGATTGGCGAGTTTCCTGGTTCATGGTAGCTTGCACTTGGGCTACGATATTCGCCCATATTTCCGTTTGAGTTGCTGGTGATAACGTTGCAGGCAACGTTGCAGGGGTTGCAACCTCGACTTCTGTCAGTTTCCTCGATGCCAGCTCATCATTGTGCGGGATTATAGTTGGTGTTGCTGCCGTTACAGTCATCATTTCAGGCGCCGCGACGTCAGCGACGGCCGGTTCTGTGAACGTCATGGAATGATCCTGACTCGTTGCAGTCAGCATGTCGGGCATTGCAGGGGCAGCAACGGCTACCTCCACGGTTGTGGTGGCAACTGGAGTTGCGGTCGGAACGGCGGGAAGTCCATTGTCCACGACGGCAGATCTCTGTGCTGGGGTCCCCACCTCGTTTGGTAATTTCGCAGTTTGCTGTGCCGGAGCTGCTGGGGTTGCAAGACTTTGTTCCGAGAATTCAGACGCGGCCAGCGTTGCGGGAGTTGCAGTGTTCCCGTCGGCCTGTTCCGGCAACGATGTCTCCACTGGAGTTGCTGGAGTTGTTGGGGCTGTGACGACTTCGGGCTGGTTGTTCCCCACCTCATTCACCAAAACCGGATTTAGAGGAACAGCGGTGGTACCCGGGGAGGTGCTAGGAAACGCTGTGAGGGTTGCGGTTGCGCAACTTTCATTGTTAATCACAACTGGTTTCCTCCTCTCCGATACCGTGACTGTCCCCACGGTGAATGGTTCGTCCTCTTCTTCCCTTTTGGTCTCCGTTGTGCCACGTGGGGCGCAATGTTGGTATTCCATACGCGGCCCCGTGGTCAATGTGAGGGGAATCTTTCTTAGAATGTCCAATCCTAAAAGGTCCAGGGAAGCATCTCGTCGGGCGAAAACTGCGAAGGTATGCACGAACTTATGCTCCCCGATCTGGGTAGGTACCTGTTGCTCTCCCGCGAACGGCAAGGGATATCCATCAGCGCCCCATGCCATTGTTTTGGTGGGCAAAAGGGGAATTCCCTTTATCGGACTGGAAAGCACCGATAACGCTGCTCCCGTGTCAAGGGTCATGTTTCGGGTTTCCGGACCAAGTCCGACCTGCACTCTAATGGTTCTGACCATTGGCTGTTCTACGGCGGGAATGTGATTTTCACTTTGAGGTGGTT
Organism: Apolygus lucorum; assembly: GCA_009739505.2. NCBI lineage: Eukaryota > Metazoa > Arthropoda > Insecta > Hemiptera > Miridae > Apolygus > Apolygus lucorum. Next base: position 45,275,110 of record CM019176.2, on the reverse strand, counting down.
TGTAACGGGCTATCGCGCCGGCCCCACTAGGTTGTTCCTCTCGACGCGCCGGCGGGTTCGATATGGGCAGTAATCTTTTCTTCCGGAAGCAATCTTCCTCAAGATGCTCGCGAACACCACAAAAATCGCAAAAGATAGTGCGTTGCGGGCTATCGGGACACTCGACCGGAAAATGCTGCCTACTAGCGCAAAACATACACGGAAAACGAGGTACAGGTGGTTCGGGGGTTTTAGGGTTCCAGGTATCCGTGCGGTAGTGGTCCCGACGTTCGGTGTCTCGTGGACTCTGGTCGGCGGGGTAACGGGATCGCTCCCTTCGAGGTTCCTCCTCTTGAACGGTTCTTGCCTTTTCGGGGTCCCGCCGCGTGCATTTGGCGGCAAAATGCTCTAGGCTCCCGCATTTATAACACCGACGATCGTTGACCGCGGCCAGGTCCCATCGTTCTTCCACATCCTCGGTATTTTCGAGCGTCTCCTCTATTTCTTCCGCCCTCTTTAATGCCGTTCGGAGTGTAATGGGTCGATTTGCAACGAGAAAAGAACTCAAACGCCCTCCAACACCTCGGATGAACGCGCTCAGCGTTTTACGATCCACCCAACTGTTTTTATCATGAGCATCCATGTTGGCTCCCTCTTCGATGATAGCGCAACGTGCGATACCTCGTACGCGGTCCGCAAACTGTCGCAGCGTTTCGGACGGGTTCCGCTTCACCGTCCACAGCAAGGCGGCCGCATGCTGAGGGTTTTCTTTTCTAAACCAGATCAGCATTTCATCTCGTGCGGTCCGATATGCTTGTTCGCTGTTGAGGTTGTCTTGTCTATCGATGAGAAACTGTTTTGCCGTTCCGCGCGCTTTTGCCCGGAGGAGTCTGATTTTCTGGGTCGCGGTAAGGTTCGCGGCCACTGCGTCAAAATTCGCGAAAAAGGAGGTCACATTCAGCGCTCCCATCGCGTCGGGGTCCCAAGGGTCAATTTCGAGAAATATGGATCTAGGGATATCGTCTTTATCCCCTCCCCGAGTCGCTTGGTTGTAACTTCTAAGCAATGTGGTCATCTCCCGCATTGTTTGCGTCATGGAGTCGATGGAATCGGCCCCCACCGTTATAGGTGAAGTGGCGCGGTCATCTTCAAAATTATTCTTTCCCGGACTCAACATATTGCGAAATGTTTGCGTCACACAAAGCTAAGAAGTTAGTCAGTCTTGATAAGGTCGTTGCACAACGGTGCAATGTCAAGTCAAATATCAGGTAGAATTTTCAGCCGTATTGCACAACGGTGCGGCTTGTAGGCTACTGCAATCTTCGCACAACGGTGCGTGAAACAAAATATATTGGGCACAACGGTGCAACAAAATGAAATTTCGCACAATCGGTGCGATGCAAAAATCAAACAACAAATTATAGTCGCAATCGGCGACAATAATGCACTTTTCCTTTGGCGTACAATTTAGATATGGGATGTGCCCCTACCTATCCTATAGCTACGCACCTGATTAATAGTGGTTTTCTTACTAAAATTGCTCGCACCTAAGGCTCCGCTAAGTATGTACCCAACCTTAAGTTGCGTTGCAAATTTAGGAAAAGATGAATTTAAAATTTTATTATAGTAATTTAAATGAATTTAACATTTACGTTGTACCCGCAATGAAGTTGCGTTGCGGTACGGTGGACAGCGTTATTATGTATAAAATTGAATTTAAAGTTGAGTTGCTGAAGGCAGTTGTACAACGTTGTTGTAATTGAATAAGGTTGCTGAAGGCGATTGCACAACGTTAGAGCGTTACAGAATAAAATTATGGGTTCGTTACGAAGCTTGCTTCGTAAAAAAATCCGATTCGCTGCCACCAATTTGTAAGCTGCCTAGCCCTGAAGGGGGTTCGGCAATGTAACGTTGTGCTGTATGGAATAGAAAAGACAAGAAAATGTTTGCAACTTAAAGTTAGGTAATGTGAGAAAATACTTAACTCGGCGGTGCAAGGGGTAGCGGTCGATGACGTAGGCAACTGCGTAGAACCTGTAATGGAGTACTCCCTGAAGGGGCTTCACCTCGTACTCGAAGACAAAGAAGAAAGGATAGCAATGCGACGTTGCGCAAGGTAACTACGGATTTTCCTAGGGTGAAGTATTGAATTTTGTATGCTCAATTTGACTTTAATTTTAACCACTTTTACGTTTCAGGTGTAGCTGTGAAGAAGAACTCAAGAAGTAAAATGAACTGCGTGTAATCGACGTCAAACGAAAAGATAAAATTATGTACATGTACAAAATATTCAATGCAATAATAAAACTTGTGAACAATTGCAAAATGTTGTCTGTCCAAAGAATCCTTAAAGGTAAAATTGGCTATCACCAGTTAAGTATTTATATTTAACTAGATATGACTGACTCTTTCTACTGATCTTCACAACAAAATGGACTTGAATTTAACGAGTGGCTTAAGGGCGACTCGGCAAAGGTAAGTAATTTTACACTGGTATTATTAATGCTAAACTCTGTCTCAATCCCCTTTAGTTCCTATTATTGGCCAATAATACTAAATTTGCACTCACAAGGCGGATGATGCGGAGAATAGTCCGAGGCGTCGAAGGTTTGTTTGGTTGTCCAGGGCTGGTCCAGGGGAAAGCGTGGGTCGGGCGACTAGTATGCGGGTATCTTTACTCAAACTGTTAAATTGAATCAGTTTTAGGAGCGAGAGAGCGAATTTGAGAATTTAAGTTGCGCAATGCAATGAAAACGTGGGGGCAGTTGCAATCTAATGTCTAACTGAGTCTTATAGACGCGAACTGGGGGGATGGTAGCTTGTCGCAGGCAGGATTGAGGGTGGGGGCGCGGCGCGCAGCCTTATATCTCTCCCCCTCCCCGCTCGGTGGTGCGCTGGGCGCCCACGGCGGGAGGACCGGGCGGCATCCCCCTGCCCTCTGCTGTGATGCGTGTCATTCTTTCCATGTAATGTGTGTGATTCCCGATCCCCTCGAATTCATGTTTCCCGCTTCATATGGATTCTGAAACGGGAGGAATTGCATCTGTGAGCTGCGGCTCACAATAGTATGTTTACACATTTAGTAATTAGGTTTATGCGAGAATTTTAAAACCCTTTCTTATATTTTTATTTGTACTGCTTTTTGTATTATTTAGGTAATTACGTGAAGTTAAGTACAAATGAAATTTTTCTTACTGAAATTCGGTGTAACTATCACAAGAGGGAGAAAACTGTGAGGTGGTAAATAGTGCCAAAATGTCGAAGATATAAGAAGTAACGATGAATTCGAAGGCCAACATTTGGAGTTGGTACCCTTACCTTACCTTACCCCGTGGCGCTACAGCCCTTGAAGGGCCCTGGCCTCCCTGACAACTCCTTTCCAGTCCTCCCGAGACAGAGCTTTCCTCCTCCAGTCGCCAATCCCAAGCCTCCTCAAATCCTCCTTCACTCCGTCGAACCATCTCTTCCTTGGACGTCCTCTTTTCCGTCGTCCCAGTGGCTGCTTTAGGTAAACCTTCTTACAGGTTCGCTCCTCACCCATTCTTTCCAAGTGTCCAACCCATCGTAGCCTTGCACCTCTAATTTCAGCGACTATATCAGGCTCGCCATACAGCTGATATACATCCCGGTTTGTGCGGATTTTCCACTGCCCGTTAACGCATACTGGGAGTTGGTACCCTGCGGTGTCAAATTTTGGTTGATTATTTTCAATAACGAACCATTGTAATCGAGCAAGAAAAAAAATTAACCCCCCCCCCCCCCCTCAAAATTCAATGGTTTACGTTTCAAAATAAGTAAAATCCGAAAATCTAATTAAAAAAAAAAAAAATCCGTCCGCCGTACGGGGCATTTAGTTATCATGGACCGATTTTCATGCAATTTGGTGCATGGGCTCCATTTGGGGTCTAGTTGTGCCGCGAAGCTTTTGGTTCATATCAGTCACTTTTGAAATTTTCATAAGTTTCATAGCTCGAAAACTCTCGAAATGAAAGTATTGTTTTTTGTCAATTTGAAATTGCCTATTGAATTTTTTGAATCGAATGAGACCACGCGGAGCTCTGTAGGACCAACCGTTCGCTCCCTACGAAAACTTGAGGGTTGGACTTGAGATAAATCAGAAACAAGGGTGTGAATCGCAAAAGAGGCTTGATCTCTCTTCAAATCTGACCAAAATGCGATCGTCGTTCGTTTCTTCGAGTTGTTCTCAGTTTTGCGACCTTAGCTGCCAGTATTCAAATTTCCCAATGAAGGCACCGCAACTCCTTATTTTTTCCAAATAAACTTGATTGTGAAGTAGGTATGTTGTAGGTAGTTAGTACCTTTGTTCGGTTAAAAAAAACGAGTAACCTATACTGAAAAATAATAAACCTTTGTGAAATAATTTGCATCGTTTTTAAAATTAGGGTAAAATAAAGACGTATTTGAAAAATTCGAAATTTACGGTGTATTTGAGAGGGAAGTTTTTTTTTCTGTCAGTGTGTATATGGAATATGAGCTGAATTTCCTGTCTTAACTTTCCGAATATATAAACACAATGAGTGACCGAAAAGAGTTCATTTTCATTACTAGATTATAAAATAAAACTTAATTTATCATCATTAACACTAAATTTCAAATTTATGTGAATCAGTACATTCAAAATGTTCCGAAAATACTAAATTAGATTTTGATTTTTATTACTTGTTTCTAATTACGCAAGGAAAGTAAAATAAGATTTATTTAAAGTTAAGTATCAATATAATTATTTTTTGGGGTTGTATTTTTATTATTTTATATTTTCATTAATTTCGTGACCTAACGTGAGATTGTGGAGAACATATATGGTTTCTAGGACGTTTTATTCCGTCATTTTCATTTTCGATTCCAGTGGATTGGCGTGAGTTCATTGCAGGTTAAGGTCAGAGGCAGAGAGCGCGAAGGGGATTTCCTGTTTATATGCGAGACATCGAGAGGTGCGAGTCGGGTTGAATACGTTAATTCGTGAATATTGTAACTTCTTATTAATTTCCAACTCTCAGAAATCAATGGTATATCTGGGAGATCACTGCTCAATCCGTCAGTTGCATACAAGGCGAAGGAGTCACTCCATCTTGTTTTATACATTTATATTACCTTCATGTTAGAGAAAATCAATAATATGTACCTACCTTAAAAAAATGAAAAATTTATATTATGCACAAACTTTATTATTATTATACTCTTCTACTATCATGGTTCAAACGTTAAAACCGCTGATTATTATTTATATCTAGATGGGATTGGGTCATCAATAAATGTATTACCTAAATGATTTAATACTGCATTTCCCTTCAGCTAGGGACCTCTCAACTAGAAGCAGGTTACCAACGTAAGTACTCGCAAACTCGCACCAATCTGAAAATTGTATCAAAATTCATGATGTACAATGCAAAAAGATGCAAAAGATCATGATGTACAATTGTTTTGCCCAGAGGGGACCACAAAACTCTGAAATGAGGGGTGACAATTTTGGTTTTGAAAGACAAATTTTCATCTTGTTGAATGAATACTTTCTGCTTCATGAACAAGGTTGTAGGTACCGTGAGAAATTGAAGAACATAAAGTACCCACGTTTAGGAATTGAATTGATAAATTGCTCTATCCAAGATAAAGGAGATTGGGATGAAATTATAGGAAAAACCTCACTATGTCTTAAGGCTCCTTGATTTCTGCGAAATGTTTGTTTCCTATTTCTCCTGGAGACTCCAGGAAGGCTATAAAGCTGAAGGGGAATGCAGTATTAAATCATTTAGGTAATAAATTTATTGATGACCCAATCCCATCGGATTGCTAGAAGCGATAGCCGCGATTGCCCAATAAAGGAGAGTTTTCACAAGAAAAAAAGGTGACGAAACTGTGTGAAGGTTGAACTGGGAGGACCATTTGACGAATACCAAGTCGTGGGAAGAGAGCGGGGCAGGGAGTCGGATGACAAACCGTGAATCACAAACGGGACCCGCGACCAGCAGACCGGACCGCTCGCAGTCGTTCGAGTTATGAGTCAACTAGTGCGTGGGGGTTCCTTACCTTCGACTTGAACACCCGGGGTGGTTCATCCAGTTCAAGAATATTCTTAATTACTTCACAAAGTCCGAAACATTTTACTTGGGACATTTTAGGTAGAGGGACTTCATTCAAGAATTTTCTTAATTGCTTCACAAAGACCAGGACATTTTACTTGGGATTTGACGAAAAATCGCCAAGTTTTGGGTAGAGAAACTTCATTCAGCTTCTATTAAGGCTAAATGTCACGATGTTTTAGTGTGATTCTGAAATAAGAGATGGCAGCACCATCCAGGCCAAATTTCGTTTACTCCTCTAGTGCTAGGCGTTATAATTACCTACATGAAATCAAGAATGACATTTAAAAACAGAAAATTGATAATTTAACTCTTAGAAGAGAGAATTCGGGAATGACGAATTTATTTTCAATAATTTTATTTTCAATTATTTAGATTTATTTTGATATTATCTCAAAGATATTTGAATTTTTTCGTAAATAATGAATTGGTGTTTTCACCTTTTTCAACACTATTGCAGAGTGAATTAACTACTAATTATTTTTTCATCGTCATTAGCTGTTCACAAAATTTGGAAATCAACGTCAAACGCCAAGAATATGCTCCTCAAACCATCTATTGCTAGTGCAACTAGAACGGTGTGAGATGACTTTGGCAACTAGATTTTGTACATCGAAACTTGAACAACTAGGTACCTACCTAGTCCATGTACAGTGAACTGAAATTACCACAATTTCAGAACCAACTATTTAGTAGTGCAAACCATTATCTGAATCAAATTAACACAGAATCTTTCTCATAAGTTATTTGTCTATGTGTCTTGCTTTTATGGAAATTTCGCACAATTCGATCAACCTCATGACAAAGAAGTTGGAAATGGGAAGGTTGATGGTAGCTACCTATTAGGTGGCCAGGAAAAATAATAGTGACCAAAGGGTGCGTACTAGCAAAACATGAATGTGAAGGTCGGGCAGGCGGCGGGGCGTTTGATCCCCCCCAACCCATGATGGCCCCCCTCGCCACTGCTCCATATCGTAGAATCGAGAATCCGACGGCTATGATCAAGTTAGAAAAATTCCACAAACGGGTTCGTATTCTGATGAAGGTTCTGCAAGTGGCTGTAAGGCCACTTTTTGAAAATGTTCAAAATTTGGACAAATTTTTGTTGGAGCTGTGTGCAAAAAATTTTTGCACACTTTATAAACCAATTACCAGGAATTCTACGGTGATCTTGAAGGAAAATCCGTTTACGGAACTAAAATATCTCGATCCGTTCTCAAATGAGGAGTAAACGAAATTTTCTTCATTTTGGTGCTGCCACGTGGTGGCAGATTTCACAACTAAATTCGGGACATTTAGCCTTAATCAAACGATGATTGTTATGGTTCACAAATTAGGTCGGTAATATTATGACTCTTGTTTGAAATATATCCTGGAGGTTCTTGTAAAGAGTGTTGAAGGCTGACAGATCGAATTATGAAACTTACCATTGTACTTGTAAAATTTGCTGGAAACTTTCAGTGAGAGCACTAAGGCAGCACAGCTCTTCCTCTCATTAGAACTCCCATACCTCCTCTTCCCTATCTCTATCCTCCTCTACATTTTACTCTCAACCAGCTTCTCAACGCTTTTCCTTGAACACGTTCCTCTCTATTTTGTGCTCGTCAACTCCTAGTGAGTGGTCCATCTTATGTGAGTCGTATCTATTCATTAACTCACATGTCTTCAGTTCTACGTAGGTACTGAATCTCTCGCGACTAAGTTGTGAAGACCTATTTTGTTGAAACTGAGCAACTGAAAACTTTGTGTATTTCCTCAAAATAATCAGTAACTAATTAGTTATTACTACTTAGTTTCTACTTGTTAGTTACTACTTCTTGTTTGTAGTAATGATTACCTAACGTATTCTTTAAAGCTTGTTATCTTGTGTAATTTTGGCACTCTTGTCTTCTTGCCTTGAATGGTTCACTTCTCTTGCATTGTTTATTAGTCTTCATGATGAAAGATAATTTTGAGTTAGCAATGAAGTTTCACTGGTGCACATTCCTCGTTCAAGAACATAGAATTGTCCTCAAAAGTAGTTGAGAGTTTTATTCTAAGATATTACGATAATATCATATTATGAAATGGGAAAGCTTCTCGTAGTTTATTTTTTGAATAAGTTGTCTTTTCGTGTTCCAGATAAACAATTTACCATTCTGGCTCCTGTGAACAACGCGTCGATCCAGGTGCCAATGGAGCGGCTCAAGAGTCACCCCGAATCAGTAAAGAAGCTCCTACTGGACCACGTCGTGTTGGGTCAGAGACTTGATCTGGGTATCGGGGCAGATCTTAGCTTCACCACTCTGGGAGGTCGCACCGTGCAAATTAAATCCAAGCCAGGTTGGTCGTCTTGTTTGCTTTATCATTGCCTTTGGTTGGGAAGCCTTTCAAAGCAGTGAGCGACAGTCTCAGCACTACCAGTATCATTCTTGTATCTCACTGCATTCTTCTACCATGAATTATTCAGTTCTTACAAGAAGTATTTTCTCTTCCTACTTGATTACTTGAATTGAGTCATGCATTACTGATGTTGTGATGTCCTAGGAGGGCTTGTAGCCAATGGAGCAAATGTGGCTACAGACAAAGTGGACGTTGGGATTGGCCGACTCATCATCATCGACAACTATCTCTTCCCCGAGGACCTCACAGCCGATCATTCGTTCGTCCAGGACATGACTCAGGTTTTGAGTCTCCTCCAGAGCGGCGTTCGCGTCTTCCAGCATCTTTTGGCTCGCTCGAATGTCACAAAGCTTCTGAAGAAAGGTACATTAGATCTTGAATTTATTATTGATACCATTCCACCTATCCTTAATTTGGACCATCCGTGTGGGCTAGGATTTTTGGAACCCAACGCCTGGTTTTCGTCGTTTAAGCTTACCTGAATAATCAAACACGAAAAGGGTGTACGAAGAAGATAAAGAGACAAGCCAGGACGCAAAAAGCATACTCTGTTCAAACCTACTCCTTTGTTCGTACCTTCAGCGTTAATAATTTTGGTTTTGAAAGAGCATGATGTACCTACTATTCATGCTCCACCAAACAGTTAGAAGATAGAGCAGTAGTCCAGATCAATCACATAGTTGAGTGAAGTTGGTAGATGACCTCCTTTTCAGCACTCTTCTTGAGTAATTATGATTCAAGTGGAAAATGATTGTCACATATTCTGTTCATACTCATCATTGTTGTTGATGTATACCTACCTTCATTTTTACTCTTTTTCAGAGGACGATTACACTGTGCTTGTACCAACTGACCGAGCTTTCCAGAGGTGGCATCCAATCGACTGGGGCTTCTACCCGTTCTCTGTACCTGAGTTCACTGAAATGGTCCTCATGAATCATTTCATCAAAGGTTCCATCAAACAAGAGACTCTCGTGGGGAGCAACACTGTGACATCGTTGGGCGGTCGGCAGATTACCTTTGCGAAAACTAGTAAGGCAGAAGACCAATTTTTCTACCTTGAAATTTGAACTCGTTCGAAGACCAGAGCATGAAGCTCCGATTATATATAATCGTTCCTGGTCTAAATAATATCGTTACTCATGTTGTATCACCTATAATTGTGCTTTGTAATTCTAATTGAAGGAGATACCTATCCATATTGTTACATCAGGATCCTGTTGCAGATGATGGCATGATAACAGCTAATGGAGTAGAACTGGTGAAGGGAGATACACCTATAAATAAAGGTAATTCAACATATTTAATAGTTTGGAATAATTTAGAAATTGGATGGGTTGGGCAAACTTGGTTTTCCTCCCTCCACTCTTTGGTTTACAGTTTGGTGCAGTTTTATCCTATAGTGGTTCAGTTTCACGTTGAGCTCTTATCTTCCTATAACCCTCTTTTAGGCCATCTACAAAGAGTGGCCAGTGTGTATGGTTAAAATCGAAGTTGCAAGTTGTCTCACCCATATGTTCCATCTAGACTAGCTTTACATTCTTAAAATAACTGTTGAAGTTGTTAGCTCCTAGAGCTTCTAGGTTTTCTATTGTTTTTTTTTTTTTTGTTTTGTTTTAATGAACTCCCCTGAAAGACACAGGGGGCACGCCATAAATATAAATAAATCAATTAATCAAATGTAAAGGGGAGGACGCCCAGGACTCACCCGACGCCAGCCCTAGGGATGAGGGAAGATGAGGAAGGTGGTGGTGGGAGAGAGGGATGAAGGGAAGTGCCTCTATAAAACGACCACCAGTTCAAATATGAGCCGAGCAGGACACGGGTGTTTATACCACAGAGTACGCCTGCTGAGATGCCCAACTCGCGCAACTCTGTGGCACTTTTCCCGCATCACACCCTGCGCCATGATACGGTTGCAGCCATCACCCTAATGTTGTTGGGTGTCACTCCTTTTAGCTCTGACACCGCTTGCCGTAAATCATCTCTATCATACTTTCTTATCTCAGGGGGCGTCGGTGGTCTAGTGGGCAGTGTACCGGACTGCGGTGATAGGATGAGAACCGTCTAGCGGGGACGCGCGTTCGAGTCTGGTCGTCGCAGAAAGTTTTCTGTCTATTAGACGATCGGCAATCTCTCGTTCCAACCCAGGGCGGTGATGTTTGGGAAGCCATGAGCGAAATCATCAGAACAAATTCTGATCTCCCCTTAGGGAGACAGCTGATGACGTCCGCGACGCCAAGAATGGCAGTCGGACGAAAATCCAACCTGAAATGGTTGCTTACTTTACTTTACTTTTCTTTACTTTTACTTTCTTATCTTAGCCCACCAAGTCTGCTCCATGTCCAAGCTGCCATTGACAACTTGGACATCTAGGATAATGCAAGACTGGTCGGGCTTGACGGCAACGATGTCGGGCTTCTTACCCTGGTCACTTGGCATGTGATACAATCTCTCCCTCTCAACATCCCAGCCGCTAGATGACAAAGCACCTGCTATCTGCTTGGCGATCGCATCATAACGTAGAATGCGGCCTCCATGAGTCCAAGGACACTGCTGCACCACAGGATACAGATGTTCATGTCCACTCCGACAGGCGGGGCAAAGGGGTAGAGCTGTCCCACGACTACCTACCTCTTGAACACCGTACCGCAGTTGGCAGAGTTGCCATGCGGACGGCGAGGAAGTGTCGGTAGTCGCGGCCCCAATGCCCAATCCACCCATTGGGAAGATATAGGGCTTCCGGAGCACTGTCGGAGTTCTTTACCATCTACTGACTCATGCAGCGCAGCAGCGAACTGGGTTTTGGAGCAGATGGTGTTGCTCGGTCGCACCATGCTAACTGCTGCCTGACAAAATCAAGATCAGCAGCCGCACGGGCGACCTCGCAGCTCGGCCCTTGAAGGGCTAGCAGGCGCTGGCGGCTACCTGTTCGCACCTCCTCTCTTCCTACCTACTACCTCTCAGTCTTATATTGTCATTCGTATAATAAAGTGTTCTGTCTCAATTATTCATCTCTCGCGTTCTTCTTTCAAATCCATAATTTATTTTAGAATAACTGCTCTATTTTCATGTCTACCAGTCTTGATTTGTTGGACTCTGCTCAACTCCCAACTTTGAACATATGATTCCTGGTCAATTAGTTATGGTCACCCGTTTTTCATTTCTATATGATGTTCTCGATCAGGTAATATAATGTTCGTGACCGAGGTGCTCTTCGTGGACGAGCAGGTTGTCAGTCAGCTGCACGAGGAACACAGGGATAAAGAGACGCCGCCACTTCTCGCCTTCCCCTGGTTCGGGTCACAGTTTTTGTCTCACGCCTTCGTCGCTCTGGAAGCTGATGCTCGCTTCAAACATGTCACCAGATTCCTCAATCAGGCCGACCTGGCTTTCTATGTGTCTGGCGCGGGTAATTATGATGCCGATTTTTATATGAATTTATAAATCTAAACTCAATGAAACCATAAAACATGGTTAACAAAATAATAAATTGTGTTCCTCTGGATAAGATTTGTCACGTAAGCCATTCTTCTGAAGGCACCAATTTATTTCCTTAGTCAGTGCAGTATTCTGCTACTCTTTGGATTGTGCAAATCCATCAGTTCTGTACTCCCCTCGGACAATATGGCCCTTCCATTCTCTGGAACAAAGCATTGACACAATTCACGTCCATGTATCTATGGTTATCTTTTCTGTTGTAGGTTACACGTTCTTTGTGCCAACGGATGCAGCTTTCAATCAGTTACGTTTGGAGAATGCGCCCGACAATGTTCTTGCTTCGTCTGATAAAGGAATGTCCGTCCTTCTCTCGCATTTTGTTAAAACTAGGCTGTACGACAAAGATATTAAAGATGGCGCTACATTCACCTCCCTGTCCAATCGGACTCTCCACATCACTAGGAAGCCAGGTAATCATTCTTCTTTGAAAACCAACTTTCCAAATGTTTTTGGAATGAGATTTCTAAATATTTTTCTCTAACTGCAGGTTTAAATGGAACAGTGGAAGGCGCAGACATAATTGAAAAGGAAGTGTTTGTGTACAATCTTGGCACAATGTTCTTTGTGAATCGGGTGATATTTGGCGACGAGATCCCGTGTGACTTCAACTCCTCTGTTGTCACTACGGTGGGGCCCTCCCGAGAGATGACTACATCCCTTGCAGAGGAGATTGACGCCACGACCGTCCCGGACATTTTGCTTGAAGAATCCACTGTACCAACCACCACAACCGTACCTGTCAGCCCAGCTGCGACTTCCGAGTTCACGCCTTCTGTCATCTCGTCCAAGAAGAAGTGAAGTCCTCGAGGTAATTCAAACCTGTCGCCAGTGTTTAGCGAAAGCGTGGCTAGTAATGAATGAATATAAATATAGTCGTGTAAGCGTAGATCCTAGATCTCGTTGTTCACACGGATGCGAGAAGTTGAGACTCAAAACTAAATCTTTGGTAGCTACGAAAGGCTTTGATGAAGTCGACCATCATTTTTGCTGATCAACTCTTCTAGCACTTCTGTATCAGTTGATTCATCAAGGAATTCTTCTGATTTTTCAGCCCAAGTAAAGACCTCCAGTATTTTAATGTAAACGTATGATATTATCCAACTCAGGGCATCATCAAGGCCATCAACAGCTACCTAGTTACCCTGTCTATCGGGAGTTAGCGTTAGAACGCTCTAAATGTCGTTATGTGCGATTTCGATAGATAGTAGTCTTACGTATATATTAATCCAAATTTCACAGTATCCATGAAAGAAATTTCGAGTTTCTGTGCTAACTCCCATCTCTCATTGTTTCATTTCTTGCTTCGTGTAAAAGGTTTTACATGAAGTGATAACTGTGTGCGAGAGGAACACTTTCGTGGTAGTCCCTAATAGCCAGGTCCCACTATCGGGACCTATTTAGAACTAACCTTTTAGTCGTTACCTTCCTAATCCTACATCAATGATTGTAAACCAGACTACTTCCATATTATATTGACAATTTCAAATTGTCCTCGAAAACCATCAATGGGGTATTTCGGTGGGTCAGAAATTCATGTTTTTGACCGCAAATTTGGATTTAGCACCATTGAAAAACTCTGTACTCCAACTTTTTGCCCATTGATACTATGTATAATATGTGGTAGAAAAATTAAATGAAGAGAGCACACGTTTGAAAAAAAGGCGGACCTCCATGAACCTACACGCACTACGCCACAGGCGTGTGTGTGTAGTATTTTATAGTATCCAAGGCCACGAGACGTTCGAGACCACACGGGATTAGTTGAACGTCTCGTTCCAAGGTCAGCAAGTTAATACGTCACAACAACTTACTACGTCACATCATTCAAATCTTCAGCTTTCATTAGCTTCCCTAATTTCTTCTGAACAGACCCGATTATCGTTATTCCTAACCCATGCTCTTTTGAATTTTTTTTTTTTTTTAATTGACTGAAGTACTCCATTGGTTGTTAAATTAAGGTACCCTTGGTTCTTCTATCATGGAATCACAGGTCCAGTCGAAACACCAAGTAAACTTGCAGGAAACTAGCTGGTAACTATTTAATATGGATTAAGTAGTATTGATGAAAACTGGTCACGTATTCATTTAACAATAACTAATACTAAAAATATATAAATCTTCGGGACTCAAGGGCATGTGTTGCCGGGGTTTCATTTGTCATTTAATACACTTACCTATTTTACCTTATCAACGAACACGAAATCAACGAAATTTCCAACTTATAATCGACGTAAGTAGATAGTAATGTTATCAGACTGAAAATGGTGGTGGGTGGGGTTGATGTATCGCGCGAAGTGTAAAAGATAAAAAGTATCCTGCTGTTTGTTGAGTACTCCCTGTGTTGAATAATTATTGTCTTCCTTGATATCGAATAGGTGCAGTTAGTACATAGTACCTACTTCTGCAATATCCTTCCTGCACGACATATCATTGCGAATATTATTAATATTTTTATGAATAATAAAATTGCTAAGATGCAGTGAGTAGGTAATTTTGTATCAGAAAGTCTAATCTCACTTTGCATCAGAATTACCGTGTAGGGCTGAGTTGCTCCCGGTATGTTACAAAGCACTCAAATTTTACACCTTGAATGGAAAAAACGTATTTGTGATTCGTTTACAGATCTGATCAGTCAAATAATAGATTTTAAGAATGTATTGAGATTATTTTATAGTGTTAGCATGGAAATGTATAATGATTATAAAGTTTTATTTGTAGTAAAAACCCGGAATTTCGGTAGCTAAGTGCGTGATTCTAGATCATTCCTCAATCAAATCATTGTAACACGTTAATCAAATTTAGTGAAGATATTTTCTGTTGTTCTAGAACTTGAGTGCGGAGAGGTTAGGTTGTACCATCAACCACGTATTTTTTTCGAATTTTATTGAGATTGTTTTCATTGTGCCAAAAGGTACTCCGCAAATTAGTGTTTCGGTTTAAATCTTGTTTTTTTTGTTGTTATATGAAGTTTTATTATGGAATTAAAATATCGGAAAATGTGAAGGGATAGGAACTTGGTGAGTTGTAATGCTCCGTGGTACTGGGATACCAAGTGCCTAGTGGTATAGCATCATTTCAGTATCCTCTCTGTAAGGTTAGTTCATTTAATAGGGAATTGTTCTCGGAAACAATAATCTTGTTTCTAATCCTTTTCTACTCATAATTCAAATAAGAACAATCGTAACAATATTTGAGAGGGCAGAGATCTGTTGATTCAGTTTCTTTCTGACAAATTTTCGAATTCATATGTTTCATAAAGAGATACACTGATATGAACACAGTTGATTAAGGATGGAAGAAATGGGGAACTTCAGAGACGACGCTAGCGCTCCTAGAATCCTATTTACTTACTACCCACTCAACCTTCTGTTGAATGATTTGAACAACTTCCGTTTTGACCAACTAGGAATTAAGAGCTGTAAATGGGGTGTGCGCATGGGTCGTAAAAACTGTTTATTATTATTTTTAATCTTAACTAGACCTCATTCTGATAATTTTGACTCCAATCGCGACCTTCTAGCGTGAGTAGACCTTTTTCTATGATTTTTCAAAGTGTCTGATGTTTATGACGTCACAGTGGGCTGGGGAGGGGCGTGTGCCGTCGTAAACATTCGAAACTTTGAAAAATCATAGAAAAAGATCTACTCATCCAAAAAGAGAACGGCTGGTGTCAAAATTATCAGGATGAGGTCTACTTTCGATTAAAAATTTTAAAAAAATCAGCCCCCCCCCCCCCCTTGATTACCGTCAACTGGTACAACTTTGTGCCAATTTTGAGGTTTTTTACGTGTAAATACTTTACTTATCATCGTATATTATTGAAAAATTTACCCAACGTACCTCTACTTTCCAAGTATCAAATGCCACCATGAAAAAAATTCTATCTCTTATGCAAGAATAGAGAGAAATGTTTTTTCGTGGCACATTCTTGTACCCCATAAGGGTACAGCAATGTACCACAATTTTTTTTAGATTGAAAATATAAGAATATCGAGCAGTGGACACTTCTTGCCCTGGTTTCTTTGTTACTCATCATGTTAACTTTGAAAAGGAACCAAAAACAAGCTTGTTTCTAAAAAAATTTCAATATTTTTCAACTTTTTAGGGAGTGTGTGATCACAACAAAACTCGAAACCTTATCTTCTTCATTTTTTAATAAAATTCAGTAAGCATAACACAGAAAATATATTTTTTATAACAAAAATATAACCCTGATTTATATGGCTCAATTCAAAAGTAATTCCAAAACCATGGATGAACGGATGAACCGAAAATTTTGAGATTTTTAGGTAACCAGCAGGAGGTTAGTTTTAACAAATCGGAGTGAAGATATTTGGAGTATTTAAATTTTTCAAATGTATGATACCAACAAAAATATATGATAACATTTAAAAATCTAAAATGTAAGCTCATTGCTCTATTTCTTGACTAAAAATATGAAGAATTACAAAAAATAGTCCCTGTAGGCCTATCTGATGCTGAGATATATTGGGGAAATGGTTAGGAGATCCTCCTAAAAGGTTTGGGTTCCGTAATTTGGTTTGATTCGTGAACTGTGACATTTGGATCGTCCACGTGATCAAAAAATAGAACAGAACACTTTAAATATCAACGCATAAACGGGAAAAAGTTGGTGGCACAAAGTTGTACCCTGTTTGTCCCATTTTTTATTTTCCTGTAAATATCAAAGGAAATAACACAATCATGAAAATGGCAAATATGGCAATTCGTTGCTGATATTATAGGTTTGAAAATATAAACTTACCAGAAACGTGAACCAAACGCTAGTGGGGTACCCAAAGGAGACTTTTTGGACAAATTCAACTTACGAAAAAAACCGGGAACAGATACAATTTTATCACTGTCGCTGATGTCCACTGATAAGCTTGTTGAGTTGTTTAACCTGTGCCTGTGATTTTTCCTGAATTAATAGCTTCATCCCAGGAATCGCTAGGTAGAAAATAAATAAAATAAAAAAATAAAATAAAAACTGTGAAAAACGTTTGTGGCACATTGTTGAACGGGGTGGCGAAAGTTGTACCAGTTGACGGTATCAACTAATTCAGGAAACTTTTAGAACAATTCCCTAGGTGAAATTTTGAAACTGAACTGCCATGATGTGTAGAATGCGGCACTGAACGCATTTCCCATGCTCCCATTCCTCCAAACCATTCTGATAATATGAACAAAATGGGATAAGTTGTTATGTTTATAGTTTATTGATACATTTATTGAAACCTGCGTTGTTTAATGTGGGTTTCGCCTATGCCAGGTCAGCAAAATACTGAATTGTGCATCATGTGCTTGATTCTAGTGGATGAATAAGTAGACGTCATGATGTGAAACGTATTTCATTGCATTAGACGTTTATTTTGTTCAATTTGTAGGTATTAATAGAACGAAAATCGACCTGTGTAATTTCTGTGAATTTTTCGAGTGAGGAGACAGTGATATTATGAAGTATTTATTGGTTTTATTTATTAAAATTTATTTTATACTGGAGGCAGTGTTGTATTTTCCCTAGATTCCAACGTCCTACAGATCGGTCTTCAAGATTCGTTCAGTGAATGGAGCAGCCCAATCGACATCTAGGTTTGATCGTCTTCAGCTTATTGCACAGGAGTCACTATTGCATCAACAAAACTGTCACGTTCCAAAACATGATCCATTTCGAAGCGGAATTTCCAAGTAAGGTATACCAAAATTAATCAACAATAAATCAGGTACCTTTGGGGAAATCCTGCAGAGGGGAAGGGAAAAGAGGATTTACAGGGCAAAATATCAATAAATAAGAAACAATTAAGGAACTACGGGCTTTCATTCGTCAAATTAAACAATACATAGATACTGGTTGATCACTAGCCTGTGCAACGCAAACGTCAGCCAGCAGTTTTTGGTTTGGACATAGTTTGGAGCGAAACGCGCTAAATTACGTGTTTCAAAACTTCTCTATTCGTGGCGCTGAAGCAACAGAGAATCACTGATAACCAACATGTTGACAACCAATGTTATGACTGTTGTTTTTATGAGTACGAGTGCGAATCTTTTGAACAAATCCTGTGAACTTGGAAGCAAATCTTTCCCAGCCATTCCATTTGTGTAGACACTCATTATCGTCTTTTATCAAAAGTTGCAACTTGACACAGAACGTGTTTTCGCAATAATTAGTTAAAATATCTAGTTAAAGAACCGGTTTTTTTGTTCATTACAACTAAGAGGGTGTTATCAAGTCCCTCGAGACATGATCTCTTCAAACGGGGAAGAAAAATCACGAATGAACTACACTGCCTACTTGTTTGCGATGAAGCAACCTGGACTGCTAGTGCAGACATTTATTAGAGTTCTTTGAAATAGGACTTGCGCTTCGTGAAATATTTCTTCCATTGAAACCCCCACAACACCAGGGTTGCGAAAGAGGCATCTGAAAAAAAAACAACAGAAAATTCATTAGACTGCTATTCCAAGTCGGAATTTCAACATAGATGTTGTGATCAGCGACCTCTTCGCATTTCTGTCCATTCGCTTCCTTAGCTCAAGTGGTAGGAGCTCCGATTTAGAATCGGAATGATAGGTGATCGATCCCCAGTCGAGGGAAGTTAATTTTTGATGACTCAACAGTGTGGCGCAGTCGGTAGGACCCGAACGGTCTCCTCAGAATTTCTCAGAGAAACAATAATTCATTAAGATTAGGTCATCAAAACAACTCCCTCCCAAGACACGAGTCGAGCCACCGCCTATTCGGACAAACGTTGAGGTCAGCAGATCCCCCGCCCCGTCAATAAGGAAAACAATAACAAAAAACTCCGAAGCCAGTCAAAAATACGCGTTCTCAAAGGGTTGTAAAAACGCAGGCCCTGACTAGGTAACGGAGTACCTAAGATTTCCTAACGGGGGGGAAGATGTGATCAGCGACCTCTTCGCATTTCTGTCCATTCGCTTCCTTAGCTCAAGTGGTAGGAGCTCCGATTTAGAATCGGAATGATAGGTGATCGATCCCCGGTCGAGGGAAGTTAATTTTTGATGACTCAACATAGATAAGACTTGCAGCGGGAATGTAATAAAAACTCCACATATTGTATATTATGATTATGAATACAATGAGTGGATACTATAATTGTAACTGATATTTTCTAAAAAAGAGAGTATCCGTTATCATTACTCTAAAGTGGGTAATTGCATGGTAATTACAATTTATAGGTGAATTTATCTCCTCCATAGGTGATTTTTTAAATCAGGACATTAATTCTTAACACTAAAACAGATAATCTCTTTCTGAGCTAGGATGGATACTAATTGACTCTACTACATGATTCAACAGCCTTATATTATAGTTTTATCATGGAACGTGTTTTAGCCATAGGGTAACTACCCAAAAAACGTTACGCTGGAGGGGGACGTGGGAGTGTCACGGGACAGTCATGAGCCTTTTCAATGCACTTTAGATATGTTGCTTGGGATAATATAACTTTTGTATCATACCTACCTACGACTAAAGGTTCTGCACTAAATTTGGCTTAAACATGTTCCATGTTATGATTTACGCCGTAGGCTTCAAGTAGATAGGTGAGACGCGAAGCGCCGAGTTTTTTCCTAACTCTCAACCACTTTAGGAATAATGCTAAACTAAATTAAAATATTGATGAAATTCGTACGTTTCGATATGGCGCCGTTATAGTAACAACAATAATAATCAAGCCACTAATTTGTTGCCAATCAAACTTACGTGTTCAAGTGACTACAACTTCCAGTTCCAAGGAATACACAGCTGACCGTCTGACAGGACGGAGTAGTAATTAGTTACTGTAACTCGCGTTCCTTTCAAAAATTCTTTCAGTTCACCACTGAAAAGAAAAACAGAATTATTAAAATATTCATTGCAGTATGTTTGGATCGAATATCTTTTGACTCTACTCATTGACTACTACAACTCTGCGAGATGATTTTTCAGTGTCAATACCTCTTGCTATACAGTGCGGTACAGCATACTATCATTTTCTGGGGTGTTATGCAATCATCTTTGTCAAGGGTGATGATATCCAAGGATTCCAAACATTTTTGGTGCAACTCCCTCTCTATGTACTTCTCCCTGAAATGAATAACCATTACTCTCATCCACCATCTTGGAAAGTTTATACCACATTAGAAGTAGAAATCAGTCTTTATATTGGAAAACGACAAACAGAAGATTAATGAAAGATTAAATATAATTGTGAGTTCTCCATCATACTTACTTCATGTATTTGTTGATTAACTCGGACGCCCTGCCCATGTTTTCAGAAATAAAACTGACTAGAAGAAAAGATGGGCAAGAACAAGGCAGAATGAACTGCCCAGTTGGGCTAAGCATCATCGGACCCGCTTCACTGGAACAGGGGAAAACATCACTGGGGTCAAAAATAGATTAATGATGAAAACAGGATAATTCTAAGAGAAACAACTAAAAATAGAAGTACCCAGTTGATGACACGTTGGTCGCTAGCAACATAAAGAGACAAAGACCCAAAATACCTTCTTTTCTGAGTGGTTATTTGAAATTGTCAAATTATTTCGACTAATTTATTACATCCATAAAACAATCTATTCCTCAATGTTTTCCAGGGTGTAGGGAAAGATGATTGAGAGTTCATTACCATACGAATTATTATCTTGGACATAATTGTTGCCTGTGGAACTATGGTCTTCATGGATGCTAAAGTCCATAGGCCAACAGGTCTGGACCAGAGTCTGGCCTTTAGGCTAACAGGTGGTTGTACACTGGGTAAAGCGATGTTCCATGTTAATAGAGTCTTATCTCACGCAATCTGTAATGCCCCCTAGTCCCAAGCCCATGAACCGAACTTTGTAAGACAAACTGCTCCCCTAAGCACTTCAGATGGTCAAATTTAAGAATCTTAATAGTGTCAAATCTTGAATGTTGTTGCTGCTGATAATGCTACACGTTCATGAATCTTGAGCCAGCCTTACTTCTAGTTGTACAGGGTCACATGCACATTGTAGCCTGCATACAAATCTGACAATTGCATTCAATTGGTCAAGACGTCCAAGTATCGGTCCTACTAAATATAAAGATAATCCGACAGATCTCACCCTTTCCGCAGGGAACTTTCCAAAAAGATCCGGGTGTACAGAGAAGTAAAATGGCCTCAGAGCTGTAGCTATTTCGCCGGATGTCAGAAACCTATATTGCATCATCGGAGATAACGAAGAATGGTCCAACAGCCTGGAAAATTAATACATCGTCATCGTAGGTATGTACTTACATATGCATCGTAGGTGTGTTTTGTACGTATATAATTAGGAACCTTATGCATGGGGTTTTCACGCCCGTCAAACTATCTCCCTTCAGAAGTAGATTGGACAAAATTTCCAAATTAATAATCCTGTATGTTTGAGATGAATCCCCAAGACGGTCGTATTCTTTCTTGGTCCATCTGTTCTAGTTATTTGTTAGTTATAGGAATAAAATTTATTAACGCACAAATTCAACAACAGTTTCTTCAAACATGAAACCCCCGTGTGAAATAAATCAGGTAAGTACCTACCAATTAATTAATTAATAACATACACTCCTGCTCAAAATTAGAGCACCACCATCCATTTTTTCGTTTGTTTCTTTTCTTCTTCCCCTATAAATTTTGTATCCTGGACTGGCCACCGAGGAGCCCAGACATGAGCCCGATAGAGCATGTTTGGGACATGCTGAAAAGAAGAATTTGAGCCAGAGAACCACCATCAGACAATCTTCAGCAGCTGGAAACATCAGCGAAAGAGGAGTGAGACAATATCCCCCAGAAGGATATCCAAAACTTGATTAGAGGCAAGGGTGCGCCTCCAATCCCACATACGAGCTAGAGGAGCTAATACCAAGTATTGAAAATCCAAACTGGCATAATTCAGACATTTTTTTTCACATTTTCAATTTTTATCATTTTACCAAAAGAAGTACATTTTTCTTCAATTGATTAAAAACATATTTTTTTCTCGAATTTGTGCCTTTTTTGATTACCTTTTTGGTGTTTGCAAACGATGTGTGCAAATGGATAAAACTGGATAAGGGAACAAACGAAGAAATACTCGTAGATGGTGGTGCTCTAATTTATGAATTATGAATACTATTCAAGGGGGTAGGTGTAAGCTGCCTAGCCCTGAAGGGGGTTCGGCAATGTAACGTTGTGCTGTATGGAATAGAAAAGACAAGAAAATGTTTGCAACTTAAAGTTAGGTAATGTGAGAAAATACTTAACTCGGCGGTGCAAGGGGTAGCGGTCGATGACGTAGGCAACTGCGTAGAACCTGTAATGGAGTACTCCCTGAAGGGGCTTCACCTCGTACTCGAAGACAAAGAAGAAAGGATAGCAATGCGACGTTGCGCAAGGTAACTACGGATTTTCCTAGGGTGAAGTATTGAATTTTGTATGCTCAATTTGACTTTAATTTTAACCACTTTTACGTTTCAGGTGTAGCTGTGAAGAAGAACTCAAGAAGTAAAATGAACTGCGTGTAATCGACGTCAAACGAAAGATAAAATTATGTACATGTACAAAAATATTCAGTACAATATTAAAACTTGTGAAACAATTGCAAAATGCTGTCTGTCGAAATGTTCCTTGAAGGTAAAATTGGGTGATTACCAGGTAAGTAATTATAGTTAACTAGATACGAATGACTCTTTCTACTGATCTTCACAACAAAATGGACTTGAATTTAACGAGTGGCTTAAGGGCGACTCGGCAAAGGTAAGTAATTTTACACTGGTATTATTAATGCTAAACTCTGTCTCAATCCCCTTTAGTTCCTATTATTGGCCAATAATACTAAATTTGCACTCACAAGGCGGATGATGCGGAGAATAGTCCGAGGCGTCGAAGGTTTGTTTGGTTGTCCAGGGCTGGTCCAGGGGAAAGCGTGGGTCGGGCGACTAGTATGCGGGTATCTTTACTCAAACTGTTAAATTGAATCAGTTTTAGGAGCGAGAGAGCGAATTTGAGAATTTAAGTTGCGCAATGCAATGAAAACGTGGGGGCAGTTGCAATCTAATGTCTAACTGAGTCTTATAGACGCGAACTGGGGGGGTGGTAGCTTGTCGCAGGCAGGATTGAGGGTGGGGGCGCGGCGCGCAGCCTTATATCTCTCCCCCTCCCCGCTCGGTGGTGCGCTGGGCGCCCACGGCGGGAGGACCGGGCGGCATCCCCCTGCCCTCTGCTGTGATGCGTGTCATTCTTTCCATGTAATGTGTGTGATTCCCGATCCCCTCGAATTCATGTTTCCCGCTTCATATGGATTCTGAAACGGGAGGAATTGCATCTGTGAGCTGCGGCTCACATTCCCCCGCGTTCCGGAAGCCAGCACTTTCTTTGAAAATGCTGGGTATCGGCAACGGAATCGTCGGGTATGTCTGCTGCAACGCCACTTCATAAGCTCTTCTCCGACACCCTGCGCATAGGTCCGGGCGTTGCTCCCCCTTATGGTCGCCGTTGCAGGTGGCGAGCTGGGCTCCTTGCTTGAATGCTCTCTTCTGTCTCTCCCAAAACTCTTTACAGGCGTAGCATCGGAAGGCCACGAGCTGGGAGCAATGCTTCTTGCAAATCGGGCAACGAATCTTCTTGTGCGTTTTGTGTTGCTTGGCTGCGGACGATTTGAAACGCTTCAGGATCAGCTTAGGTACGGTCCTTGGCGATTCTGGACACACCCCGACCTCCACTTCCGGTCCTCCCCCGTGGTTGGGTACCCCGGGTCTCTCCTCCTCACTAGCACTTGATGAGGATGGTGGCAACGGCATACGGCCTCCCTTGCGAGTCGCGTTGCGCAATGCCATGGCTGGCTCCCTGAACGGTGAAATAGGTTGGGTCGGCGATCTTCGAGCGCTGGAGTTAGGTGTGATGGACCTTGCTCTGGAGGTTGATGCTACTGGCGATCCTCGAGTAACGGTTGCCATTTCCCGCGGCTCGTCTGCCCCGGGTTCTGGTACCTGTGGTTCCGGAATGGCGTGGGTTTGCTCGGGTATCTGATCGATCGGGGTCGAAGTACGGTGGGGAGGTGAGGAAGTGACAGTTCTCGCCGCAGGTGGCTCTGCGATTTCCACGCCCAAGGCCGCCTTCAATACCTGATTTTCCTTCCACGCTGCCGCTCGCTCTCTCAGTAATTTCGCTCGTTCAGTTCGCAATTCCTCGCGTTGCTCCAGGAGGTGGTCGCGTTCCTGTGCTATGCGTCGATATTGTGGCACCCATCTAGCCACCCTCAGCATGGCCACCACTGCAATATATCCATTTGAAACCCGTGTCATACGTATATCGCCCATTGCCGCATATCTAATACAGTTAACAATTCCCGCTAGCGTGGTTTGGGGCGCGTCGCAGGGTTCTGGAGTGGTTACATGATCCATGGGAATCGACTCATACGCTTCAGCTTCTTCTTGGAAAGTATCCAAGACCTGTTGCACATATTCGTCAAAGGGCGGATCCCCCTCGATCCCGATGGCTTGCTCTAGTTGTTGTTGATTCATCCTGCGAACATACAGAAAAACCAGACTAAGCATCCCTGCCCGAGGAAAAGTTGCATTTTAGATTTTGAATGAGGCCATTACTTTAATGGGGTTTGAGCCAGAGACTATGAAATATTTATTGACCTGAGGGGTCCAAATGTTTTGAATGTCTTGAAGAGACCTAATGAAAATTTTGTGACTTGAAGAGTCTTTCAAAGAAATGTTAGCTTTAGTTAGTCGTAAGTTTTTCGCTATTAGTCAGTAAGTCAGTCGTAGCTTGTGTGATCGCTCCCATATGGAGTTTGCGATAATTTACGGGTTCTCGCTGCCGCAGTTTGTACGAGTGGCCAGGTTCCTCCTGTTCCTGGTCCGGGGTTGAGGCGGTAGTGACGTCATCGGGTTCCTCTTTGATTGGTACGGGAACAGTGCGAAGTTCTTGCGGTTGATGTGCTAGTGCATCTACAAAATCTTCGTCTTCCTCGCACGACACGTCTCCCGGCACGCCGACACCGGTTACCGGGTCGCTAGACTGGGCAGGCGGCGTTGCGCAACTCATATTCTTGCGTGGGAACAGTTCGCTATCGTCAAGTTGGTCGTCGCCGTTCACTTCCTCTTCCAGCGGTGTGACCGACTCCTCCTGTCCGGTCGGTGGTGCAGGTTGCTCTTCGACATCGAGGAAGGCGTCATCCGGTATTCCAGCAACGAAGGCCGGTTTCAAGCGGTTCAAATGGACGGTTTGTTGTCGAACATCTGCGGTATCTCTAATCTGGTAGGTGACATCGGAGTGTTTCCGAGTAATTACCCATGGTCCCGACCACGGGCTCCAGAATTTGCGAGCGACGCCCGTCGGTGGCTGAAGGTCTCTCAGGTACACTCGATCTCCCACCTCAAAAGATCGTGCGGTTCTTCGCAGATTAATCGCCTCACTACGTTTCTGCCAAGCCTGGTGCAGGTAGTGCCTTGTTGCGTTGCGGGCTTGTTGTAAGTTGCGCAACATTGTGGCTCCCTCGAGGTTGGTTGTTAAGCCCTGCAACGACTCGTTTGGTAATCGCAGCTCTCTTCCAAAAGTAAGGAAGTTTGGCGAAAACCCAGTACTCTTGTGAGGTGTGGCTCGGTAAGCTGCTAGGGCCACTGGTATCATGGCCTCCCATGCGGTGGTACGTTTGCAGATCTTTGCGAGTATGGTGGCGAAAGTACGGTGGAACCGCTCACACACGCCGTTACCCTCCGGGTGGTAAGCGGTTGTGAAAATTTGTTGGACTCCCCACCTCTCACACAACTCCCGGGTGGAACTGGCGGTGAAGGCGGTTCCCCGGTCGGATACCATGCGCTCCGGTACTCCGTGGGTGGGAATATATTTCGTTGCGAGGACTCTGGCGACAGTTGCGGCCGAACAATCGGGGACGGCATAAGCTTCGGCGTATTTTGAAAAGTGGTCGACCGCCGTCATAATGTAACGTGACGTTCCGGCAGTTGCAATGGGCCCCACGAAGTCCACGCCCACAATTTGACCTGGTCGTTCCGGCAACAGTGGCTTCTGGATTGGTTGTTTGAGGTTGTTGGGAGTCATTCGTTTCTGACAGGTATCGCACGCTCGGACGAACTGTTGAACGTCCTTCCTTAGTCCCGGCCACGTGCCCAATCGACGCACGAGCCTCTCGGTCACTTCGGCGCCCGGATGACCTGCCCAGATATTACGATGGCATCGGTGGATGAGCCATTCCCGCAACGTTCCTGGCATCATAGGAACCCACTCGTCCTGTCCATCACTCCGCACCTGTGCTTCCCAGACACCTGATCTGCATCGTACGCGATCCTGATGTCTGCTGGTCACGGTGGATTGTATCCAGACATCCAAATTTTGGGCGGCGATCATCAGTTCCCTCGGAAATTCTAAGGTCAAGGCCGCTATGCCCACCCGGCTGAGGCCATCGGCGTGTGCCATTGCGGTCCCTGGACGGTATCTGGGGATATAGTCATATTCGGCCAGTCTCATAATCCATCTCCCTATACGAGACGTAGGGTCTTTGAGCCTGAGCGCCGCGGTTAGTGCCATGTGGTCTGTTTGAAGTTCGAATGTGGCGCCGAGCAGATACTCTTGGAAATGCCGGATGGCCCAGACCACTGCCAGCAACTCTCTCTCCGTTACTGAGTATCTCGTTTCCGCTGGGTTCAACTTTCTACTTGCAAACGCCACCGGTCGCTCCTCTCCGTCCACCTCCTGGGACAGCACCGCTCCCAACGCCACGCCCGACGCATCTGTAGCGAGCACGAAGGGCTTATCCAGATCGGGATATGCCAAGACCGGTTCGGACGCGAGCTGTTGTTTCAGGGTCTCAAAAGCCAGTTGATGTTCCTCGGTCCATTCATACGGTACGGTCTTCTTCAGTAGGTTGGTCAGGGGAACTGAAGTTGCGGCATAGTTAGGGATGAAGCGGCGATAGAACCCCGCCAAACCCAGGAACGATCTCAGTTGGTTTCTTGTAACCGGTACCGGAAATTCGTCGATGGCGCGAGTTTTGTCAGAGTCGGTGAGAAGTCCCGTGCGAGTCACCTTGTGCCCGAGGAATTTCACCTCGCTTCTCAAGAATTCGCATTTTGGTAGGTTGACCTGGAGACGGGCATCCTGGAGTCGCTCAAACACCCTGGTCAGTTTCGCCAGATGCTCTTCACGCGTTGCAGCGAACACAATCACATCGTCGAGGTAGACGAGACAATCCCGACCCAAAAGACCATCCAACACGTCATTCATTACCCTTTGGAACGTTGCTGGGGCGTTTTTAAGTCCAAACGGCATCCGGTTGTATTCAAAATGTCTACCCAAGACGGAAAAGGCTGTCCGCTCCTTGGATTCCGGGTGCACAGGAATTTGGTGGTATCCAGAGATTAAGTCAAGGGTGGAAAAGTAACTACTCCCTCCCAACAGGGCCAACGTCTCCTGCATTCTCGGTAGTGGATATGCGTCTCCCTTTGTAATACGATTTAGTAGCCTAAAGTCTGTGCAGAAGCGCCATTTCTGTTCTTCCCCCGGTGGTGTCTTTTTCTTTACTAGTAATACTGGGGCGCACCACGGGCTCTCGGACGGGCGAATGATGTCATTAGCGAGCATATCCTTGACTTGCTCCTCCACGACGGGTCGCAGGGCGTGAGGTATTGGGTAAGGCTTTTGTGCGGTTATCGTTGCTTGGGTTGGCTGGATGCGATGCGTCACTCCCAAGCTACATCCTTCCGCCGAAGGCGGTCGAAAAAGCGGCTCGAATCGCTCCAAAACGACTCGAGTCGGAACGGCGTCCTCCTGATCGAGGTGTTTCAACTTTTCTAACACCACATCGTCAAATGCGGGTTTCGGCTCATCCCATTGATCCGTCGGGATCAGCTCCCATTCCTCCGGATGTTCCAGGATGGAATGTGAGTTTTCATCCTCCTCCATGTTCTCGTCCTCCTCCGTGTCTTCATTCGCGACGACTGCGAGGTCGCTTGATTGGCGAGTTTCCTGGTTCATGGTAGCTTGCACTTGGGCTACGATATTCGCCCATATTTCCGTTTGAGTTGCTGGTGATAACGTTGCAGGCAACGTTGCAGGGGTTGCAACCTCGACTTCTGTCAGTTTCCTCGATGCCAGCTCATCATTGTGCGGGATTATAGTTGGTGTTGCTGCCGTTACAGTCATCATTTCAGGCGCCGCGACGTCAGCGACGGCCGGTTCTGTGAACGTCATGGAATGATCCTGACTCGTTGCAGTCAGCATGTCGGGCATTGCAGGGGCAGCAACGGCTACCTCCACGGTTGTGGTGGCAACTGGAGTTGCGGTCGGAACGGCGGGAAGTCCATTGTCCACGACGGCAGATCTCTGTGCTGGGGTCCCCACCTCGTTTGGTAATTTCGCAGTTTGCTGTGCCGGAGCTGCTGGGGTTGCAAGACTTTGTTCCGAGAATTCAGACGCGGCCAGCGTTGCGGGAGTTGCAGTGTTCCCGTCGGCCTGTTCCGGCAACGATGTCTCCACTGGAGTTGCTGGAGTTGTTGGGGCTGTGACGACTTCGGGCTGGTTGTTCCCCACCTCATTCACCAAAACCGGATTTAGAGGAACAGCGGTGGTACCCGGGGAGGTGCTAGGAAACGCTGTGAGGGTTGCGGTTGCGCAACTTTCATTGTTAATCACAACTGGTTTCCTCCTCTCCGATACCGTGACTGTCCCCACGGTGAATGGTTCGTCCTCTTCTTCCCTTTTGGTCTCCGTTGTGCCACGTGGGGCGCAATGTTGGTATTCCATACGCGGCCCCGTGGTCAATGTGAGGGGAATCTTTCTTAGAATGTCCAATCCTAAAAGGTCCAGGGAAGCATCTCGTCGGGCGAAAACTGCGAAGGTATGCACGAACTTATGCTCCCCGATCTGGGTAGGTACCTGTTGCTCTCCCGCGAACGGCAAGGGATATCCATCAGCGCCCCATGCCATTGTTTTGGTGGGCAAAAGGGGAATTCCCTTTATCGGACTGGAAAGCACCGATAACGCTGCTCCCGTGTCAAGGGTCATGTTTCGGGTTTCCGGACCAAGTCCGACCTGCACTCTAATGGTTCTGACCATTGGCTGTTCTACGGCGGGAATGTGATTTTCACTTTGAGGTGGTTTGTAACGGGCTATCGCGCCGGCCCCACTAGGTTGTTCCTCTCGACGCGCCGGCGGGTTCGATATGGGCAGTAATCTTTTCTTCCGGAAGCAATCTTCCTCAAGATGCTCGCGAACACCACAAAAATCGCAAAAGATAGTGCGTTGCGGGCTATCGGGACACTCGACCGGAAAATGCTGCCTACTAGCGCAAAACATACACGGAAAACGAGGTACAGGTGGTTCGGGGGTTTTAGGGTTCCAGGTATCCGTGCGGTAGTGGTCCCGACGTTCGGTGTCTCGTGGACTCTGGTCGGCGGGGTAACGGGATCGCTCCCTTCGAGGTTCCTCCTCTTGAACGGTTCTTGCCTTTTCGGGGTCCCGCCGCGTGCATTTGGCGGCAAAATGCTCTAGGCTCCCGCATTTATAACACCGACGATCGTTGACCGCGGCCAGGTCCCATCGTTCTTCCACATCCTCGGTATTTTCGAGCGTCTCCTCTATTTCTTCCGCCCTCTTTAATGCCGTTCGGAGTGTAATGGGTCGATTTGCAACGAGAAAAGAACTCAAACGCCCTCCAACACCTCGGATGAACGCGCTCAGCGTTTTACGATCCACCCAACTGTTTTTATCATGAGCATCCATGTTGGCTCCCTCTTCGATGATAGCGCAACGTGCGATACCTCGTACGCGGTCCGCAAACTGTCGCAGCGTTTCGGACGGGTTCCGCTTCACCGTCCACAGCAAGGCGGCCGCATGCTGAGGGTTTTCTTTTCTAAACCAGATCAGCATTTCATCTCGTGCGGTCCGATATGCTTGTTCGCTGTTGAGGTTGTCTTGTCTATCGATGAGAAACTGTTTTGCCGTTCCGCGCGCTTTTGCCCGGAGGAGTCTGATTTTCTGGGTCGCGGTAAGGTTCGCGGCCACTGCGTCAAAATTCGCGAAAAAGGAGGTCACATTCAGCGCTCCCATCGCGTCGGGGTCCCAAGGGTCAATTTCGAGAAATATGGATCTAGGGATATCGTCTTTATCCCCTCCCCGAGTCGCTTGGTTGTAACTTCTAAGCAATGTGGTCATCTCCCGCATTGTTTGCGTCATGGAGTCGATGGAATCGGCCCCCACCGTTATAGGTGAAGTGGCGCGGTCATCTTCAAAATTATTCTTTCCCGGACTCAACATATTGCGAAATGTTTGCGTCACACAAAGCTAAGAAGTTAGTCAGTCTTGATAAGGTCGTTGCACAACGGTGCAATGTCAAGTCAAATATCAGGTAGAATTTTCAGCCGTATTGCACAACGGTGCGGCTTGTAGGCTACTGCAATCTTCGCACAACGGTGCGTGAAACAAAATATATTGGGCACAACGGTGCAACAAAATGAAATTTCGCACAATCGGTGCGATGCAAAAATCAAACAACAAATTATAGTCGCAATCGGCGACAATAATGCACTTTTCCTTTGGCGTACAATTTAGATATGGGATGTGCCCCTACCTATCCTATAGCTACGCACCTGATTAATAGTGGTTTTCTTACTAAAATTGCTCGCACCTAAGGCTCCGCTAAGTATGTACCCAACCTTAAGTTGCGTTGCAAATTTAGGAAAAGATGAATTTAAAATTTTATTATAGTAATTTAAATGAATTTAACATTTACGTTGTACCCGCAATGAAGTTGCGTTGCGGTACGGTGGACAGCGTTATTATGTATAAAATTGAATTTAAAGTTGAGTTGCTGAAGGCAGTTGCACAACGTTGTTGTAATTGAATAAGGTTGCTGAAGGCGATTGCACAACGTTAGAGCGTTACAGAATAAAATTATGGGTTCGTTACGAAGCTTGCTTCGTAAAAAATCCGATTCGCTGCCACCAATTTGTAAGCTGCCGCGCCCTGAAGGGGGTTCGGCAATGTAACGTTGTGCTGTATGGAATAGAAAAGACAAGAAAATGTTTGCAACTTAAAGTTAGGTAATGTGAGAAAATACTTAACTCGGCGGTGCAAGGGGTAGCGGTCGATGACGTAGGCAACTGCGTAGAACCTGTAATGGAGTACTCCCTGAAGGGGCTTCACCTCGTACTCGAAGACAAAGAAGAAAGGATAGCAATGCGACGTTGCGCAAGGTAACTACGGATTTTCCTAGGGTGAAGTGTTGAATTTTGTATGCTCAATTTGACTTTAATTTTAACCACTTTTACGTTTCAGGTGTAGCTGTGAAGAAGAACTCAAGAAGTAAAATGAACTGCGTGTAATCGACGTCAAACGAAAGATAAAATTATGTACATGTACAAAAATATTCAGTACAATATTAAAACTTGTGAAACAATTGCAAAATGCTGTCTGTCGAAATGTTCCTTGAAGGTAAAATTGGGTGATTACCAGGTAAGTAATTATAGTTAACTAGATACGAATGACTCTTTCTACTGATCTTCACAACAAAATGGACTTGAATTTAACGAGTGGCTTAAGGGCGACTCGGCAAAGGTAAGTAATTTTACACTGGTATTATTAATGCTAAACTCTGTCTCAATCCCCTTTAGTTCCTATTATTGGCCAATAATACTAAATTTGCACTCACAAGGCGGATGATGCGGAGAATAGTCCGAGGCGTCGAAGGTTTGTTTGGTTGTCCAGGGCTGGTCCAGGGGAAAGCGTGGGTCGGGCGACTAGTATGCGGGTATCTTTACTCAAACTGTTAAATTGAATCAGTTTTAGGAGCGAGAGAGCGAATTTGAGAATTTAAGTTGCGCAATGCAATGAAAACGTGGGGGCAGTTGCAATCTAATGTCTAACTGAGTCTTATAGACGCGAACTGGGGGGGTGGTAGCTTGTCGCAGGCAGGATTGAGGGTGGGGGCGCGGCGCGCAGCCTTATATCTCTCCCCCTCCCCGCTCGGTGGTGCGCTGGGCGCCCACGGCGGGAGGACCGGGCGGCATCCCCCTGCCCTCTGCTGTGATGCGTGTCATTCTTTCCATGTAATGTGTGTGATTCCCGATCCCCTCGAATTCATGTTTCCCGCTTCATATGGATTCTGAAACGGGAGGAATTGCATCTGTGAGCTGCGGCTCACATAGGTAAGTACAGAACAATGCGTTCACTTTTCGTGGTAGTTTTGGGCTACACCGGGTTCCTGGGCTTGACATCTTGACCAGGAACACGAAAAAAAAGATTTTGAATAATTTCAAGAGATTTGGGAAGAAAGTACCAACCTTTTACAGCCTTGAATCATGAAAATTTCGGATGCCATGCTATCTTCAATAAGACACCAACAAATCTGAGTCGAATGGAACGTCGGGCATTATTGAGTTCCGATCACTCGCATTATGTAAGCAAATGTCCCTGAAAAGCAATAAAACCTTAAAGTACTCGACTATTGATTAAGATTGAAGAGGATGAACACTGTATGTAAAATCAAGTGGGGTCTACAATGTATGCTTACAATGCAATAACGGTCTACCTAATATTGGAATACAATACTTACTTTGGAAATATTCAGAAGAACAAACTCAACACGAAAAACACAGGATCTTGTTACGAACAGCAATATGTAACTGGAAAATATCAAGGACGAACCAACTAAAATAACTGCGCAAATAAACTCGAAAAAAGAACCAAAATATCACGAGAGATCACGTAGGCCCTTTCGACGGAGGCAGCGCCCGACTTCTTTCGAGCTACCCGTGAAATCAACATGATTCATTGCGTCGATCAATCTAACAATAATTAGTATGTACTGAGTGAAACAATTTCCTAAAATGTTCTAGTTCCTCGCAGAAACATCAGACTAGGAAGTAAAATGTAATAAAATAAAAAAATGTTGTTTTGTTTGTTTACATTTAGATGTGGACTTGACTTCTTCTTCTTCATTTTTGATTTCAAGGAATTTCCGTTGTAGACATAGTTTTGGTTTATTATTTTCAAGAACCTTTGGAATCACCAAGAAAAAAGTTGACCCCCCTCAAAATTTGAACCCGTTTTTTTTAAAGGGGTTATGTGTCATTTGTGAAACTTTCGGGAAAACGCAAAAAACTGTCCCAAGTCGTCGAAACGATCAAAACATCCCATTTTTTGAAATCCTCCAGAATGTTTCAGATTTTTTCAGCAAGGGGAAGTGTATCAAATTGCAATTTGAAATGCTCTCACATACCCCCTTTAAAAAAATCGATTTTTCAGGACTGAAATCATTTAAATAAACAGCTTTATTCATTGAATGAAACATATTTTGATGAAAATATGTACATGAAACATCATAACCAGAGACCTTCAAAATGTGGCACTTATTTTTATAAAATGTGGCACTATAAAATGTGGCAATGTGGCACTTTTTGTGGCCGAATGTGGCATTTATTTCAGCTGATGTGGCATTTATTTTTTTCAACTTTCCACCCCCTCCCCACCATGAAAGGGATGTTAAACCATTAAATCATGAAACTTGAAAGCATATCAACTACTGTATTATTTATATCAACTATTTACATGTATTTCCAACAAATTTACATGTATTTACAACATGTTAAATTCAATTATAAAACAATTTCAAGTGGGCGGCTATGTTATCCATGGATAAATTGAGACGACGGTCGCTCAGGATATATTTCAATCTAGAGAATGATCTCTCTACATCGGCAGAAGTCGCGGGCGCGTGCTTCATTGCAAGGACGTCTTCAGCGTCCCACTCTTCCCTGAGTGAAGATTCCTTCCCTTCGAGATTCGCGGCTATACTTTTCATTTCTCCCCAGCCGCAATTCCTGTCCAGAACGGCCTGTACCTTGGCGTTAATCCTTAATCCAATGGCTCCTGGGTAGTCGGTGTTGGCGATTTCCTCCATCTTCTCCACAGAGGTCGTTAGGAGAATCTTTTGAGATTGCAGCCGCTCGATTATGCTTGGAATGTTTTTAAAATTTGACTCCAAAAAGAGAAGCTGCGGGAAGAGGACCGGGTCTTTGTCTTTGAGGGCTCTTGCTTTCCTCACTGCACCAGCATCGTCATCCAGCTCTTTCACGACAGTTCTGAAACCCTCAAAATGCTTGACATACCAGGATACTGCAGACAACCAGGTGCCCCATCTGGTCACCACTGGTTCGGGAGGAAGTGGCACGCCAGGCAAACGTCTTCTGAATAGCTCGACCCACTTTGGGGTGTTCTTCTCGTATGGTCTCTGCAACACGATGTAGTCCATGTGCCAGACACGTCTCGTGGATAAGTTTAGGGTAGATATCCTTGAAGGTCTTCCCCGCCCTCAGCATGTATGCTACACCATCCGTGACAAGTAGTAGTAAGTGTCTTGCGGTATTGGAAATGTGGCACAAAATGTGGCATTTTCAAAGAAATCAACGAAATATGGCATTTTACCGAAAAATGGGCCGAATGTGGCATTTTAGTGTGGCGCCGTGGCAATGTGGCATTTGAAGGTCTCTGATCATAACATAAAAGATGTATATGATCAGTTTATTCAAAATTAAAATCCAATCAACCAAAATAAAATCAAAATTTCCACTCGCGTTTTACGTTTCAGACCTTCCTGAACAATTTTGGTTCCGTGTTTGTCTGTCTGTCTGACATGAAATCCTTTCCACAGCCATAACTTCTACATTGCTCATCCGATTTTGATGAAATTTTCAGGGATTGTGCGGGTGGGGGTGTAGATGTCCCCTATGAAAATCATTACCTCCGGACTGATAGTAGCCGCTGCACATGAGCAAACGTGAAATCCTTGCCACGGCCATAACTTCTATTTTTTCCATCGATTTGGATAAAATTTTCAGGAATTATGCGAGTTGTGATGATGATGGTCCCCTATGAAAATCATGGCCCCCAAATTGAAAGTATCTTATGCGCATGCGTAAACGTGAAATCCTTGTAACAGCCATAACTTCTACATTTTGCAACAATATTCAGATATTGTAAAGGTTGACGTGTAGATGGCTCACATAGCCCCTTTCTAAAGACATCGGAAATTTCAACCTGTTTGTCTATGGGAAGCGTCAATGATACGAGGTTTCTTTTAATTGCAATCGATGCAACCAAGTATGGAGACCCAGAAAATGAAAAAAAGTGAAAATGGCTGAAAATGTCACATGCCCCTTTAAAAAAAATGGGTTCATTTGTTGGTTTACTTTCCAAGGCAGGTATAAGTAACGCAGTACACAGAATCCGAAAATAGAATGAAAATGTTGGCGTACGTCCGCTGCACGCAACAATTTCCTTAGTTTATCATTTATAATAAACTTGATTGTGAAGCAGGTATTAGCAATGAACAGGAAGTAGGGCCTATGGTTGTATAAACCTCTGTGAAATAATTTCCAGCGTTACGAGAGAGATTTGAGATATTTCCAGAGATTAGGCCTCTTCTGCGATTCACACTCGTGTTTCTGATTTATCGTCAGTCTAACCTTTAACTTCTCATAGGGAGCGAACGGTTGGTCCTACAGAGCTCTGGGTGGTCTATACTATTTTAAATTGTAGAAAAAACGGTACCTTAATATTGAAAGTTTTTGAGGGGGGAGGGGGGTTGTGGTAGAGGTTTTTGGGGTAGGATTTTTTTCAGCCTCTATTTTTCGACCCCTTAGAAGTGACCTACATCAACCAAAAGCTTGGGGGTACAAGTAGACCCCAAATGTAGCCCATTTACCAAATTTCATCAAAATCGGTTTGTGGTAACTAAGAAAAGTGCCGCGCCTAGCTGACGGATGACCAAATTTTTACTCGATTTTATTGATTTTACGTACCTTGAAACGTAAACCAACAAATTTTGAGGAGGGAATCTAAAAAAAATTTCTGGTTCATTATTGAAAATAATAAATGAAAAGAGTTCTCCAAAATAAAAATGTCCATATACTTAACATATTAGGCCTTCATGAATTTTTTTTTTTGTATGTCACTCAGTCTGAATTTTAAGAAATTCAGACTGACTGACAGACAAGTATGAAATAAGGGTACATTATTTGTAAATTTGTAATGTAATTAAGACTACATTTGGGGTCTACTTGTACATACCCCGAATCTTTTTGTTGATGTCAGTCACTTTCAAGGGTCGATAAACAAAGGCTGACATTTTCAAAACGACCCCCTAAAGGTGGCCATTCACTACCGCTCCAAATGGCGTGGCGCGGTGGATTTTGGCTGGCCGGGATATCCGACCCAGCCGACCGCTCCATCGAAATCGCGGTGGTTTTCCCCATTCATCAACCACTTTGGCGCGCCACGCCATTTTGAGCGGTAGTGAATGGCCACCTTACCCCCCCCCCCCTCCATCACCTCAAAAACTTTCAATAAAAAGGTATAATAGGTATGTACCTTAATATTAATATTAATAAAAAAAGTTTTTTCTTCAGTTTAAAACAGTAGTGAATTTTTAGAATGAGACCACCCAGAGCTCTGTAGGATCAACCGTTCGCTCGCAAAATGTAACGAGTTTAGTAGTGAAATGTGCCACCACGTGGCAGCACCAAAATGAAGAAAATGTCTCTTCAATATTACTGTACAATTGTGGGCAATTGGTTTTTAAAGAATGAAACAATTTTTTGCACACTGCACCAACAAAAATTTGTTTACATTATGAACTAACTCAAAAAGTGGCTTTACAGCCACTTGCAGAACCTTCGGAATCAGAATACGAATCCGTTTGCAGATTTTTTAAAACTTGATCATCTACGGTAATATTGAAGAGATATCCATTTGCAGAATTAAAGTATCTCTATTCATTCTCAAATGAGGAGAAAAAGAAATTTGGCTTCGATGGTGCTGCCATCTCTTATCTCAGAGACTCACTCAAACCACGTGACATTTAGCCCAATAATTTAGCCCATTTAGCCCTGAATTTTTCAAAACGCCCTAGCTCAAAACATTTGGTCATGAAGGTTTTGTTTTTTTTTTCAATTTAAAATAGTAATGAATTTTCAAAATCGAATGACACCACCCAGAGCTCTGTAGGACCAACTGTTCGCTCCCTATGAGAACTTAAGGGTTGGACTTATGATAAATCAGAATCACGAGTGTGAATCGCAGAAGAGGTCTAATCTCCGTTCTAATGCAATCTGACAAAATGCGATCGTTGTTCGTTTCTTCGAGTTGTACCTACCCAGTTTGGTGTCCTTAGCAACCAGTAATCAAATTTAGGCACCCACAACTCTTCGAATAGAAGAGCTTTGATAGTAATATCTTTCATATCTTATGGCTTTCATAACATATGGCTTTCATATCTTTAAGATAAACTTGATTGTGAAGGTAAAATATGGTTGGTAGGTAGTGACAAGGACAAATCGGTGTTCTTTGCGGGCGAGTGATCCATATTTTTTTAAAAAACGCTGCAAATTATTACACAATGGTTTATAATTTTCTATATAGATCACTCGTCTGCAAAGCCACCAACCATCCAACATGAAGAAAACATCGATCGCATTTCTGTCAGCTAAAATTTGAAGAGAGTAGGCCTATTTTGCGATTCACACTCGTATTTCTGATTTATCGTACGTCCAACCCTTAAATTATCGTAGGGAGCGAACGGTTTGTCCTACAGGGCTTCGCGTGGTCTCATAAAATTCTAAAAATTCTATACTATCTTAAATTGATGGATAAACAATACCTTTATATCTAAATTTTTTGAGTTAGGGTGTTTTTAAAATTTCAAACCTTAATTTTCAACCCTTAGAAGTGACCTACATCAACCAAAATCTTCGGGGCACAACTAGACCCCAAATGGAGCCTACATACCAAATTTCATCCAAATCGGTCAATGCTAACTGGGGAAAGTGCCGCGTACGGCGGACGGACGGAAAATTGTTTATTCGGACTTTCTTGAAACGTAAACCAACAAATTTTGAGGGAGGTTAAAAAATGTTTTCTTGGTCGATTCCAAAGGTTCATTATTAAAAATAATATACCAATATTAAACCTCTGTGTAATAATTTATCTATTTCTGTCTAGGTCACCCTTCTGCAAAGATCACAATTTTGGTTTATTATTTTCAATAATAAGCCTTTGGAATCGAGCAAGAAAAAAAAAATTTTTAACCCCCCCTCAAAATTTGATGTTTTACGTTTCAAGGTACGTAGAATACGAAAATCGAATGAAAAAAGTGGGTGTGGCACATAGCTTCCTCGTATCCATAACCCGATAATATAGATGATCAGATGCATAGTTGTTAATCTCAAAACACCAATCTCTAAGTACCTTCCACTACCCTCATAGGAGACCATCTACACGCTAATCTGAACAATCCTAGAAAATTTCATCAAATTCGGATGAAAAATGTAAGTGAGTAGATGACATCTACATACTAGCACATACATTGTATGAGATTGGATAAAAAAAATACTTAGCCTCGGCTGGGATTCGAACCCGCGACCCCTGGGGGACAGTTGAAGTTACGGCTGTTACAAGTAATTCACGTTTGCGCAGGCGCAGTCGCTTCTATCAGTCCGGGGATGATGATTTTCATAGGGGACTATCTACAACCTAATCCACATAATCCCTAAAAATTTCATCGAAATCGGGTGGAAAATGTGGAAGTTATGGCCGTTACAAGGAAATTCACGTTTGCGCATGCGCAGTGGCTACTATCAGTCCGAAGGTGATGATTTTCATAGGGGACCATCTAAATACTAGTCAGTAACATCCCTGAAAATTTCATTGGAATGGGATGGAAAATGTATAAGTTAAGGCCGTTACAAGGAATTCACGTTTGCGCATGCGCAGTCGCTTCTATCAGTCCGGGGATGATGATTTTCATAGGGGACCGTCTACACACCAACCCGCACAATCCCTGAAAATTTCATCGAAATCGGACAATAACTTCGTATAGTTATGCGCGTTACAAGGAATTCATGACAGACAGACAGACACACAGACAGACAGACCCGGAACCAAAATTGTTTAGAAAGGTCTAAAACGCAAAACGCGAGTGGAAATTTTGATTTTGGAGAACTTTTTTTTTCGTCCTTGAAAAGTGAAAACAAAGCTTCCGCTACCTTGGTAGACTCGGAAGCAAAATTTCCATCCGTCCGCCGTACGCCGTCCGCCGTACGCGGCACTTTTCTTAGCAACACTGGACCGATTTGGTTCAAATTTGGTATATGGGCTCCATTTGGGGTCTAGTTGTGCCGCGAAGCTTTTGGTTGATGTAGGTCACTTCTAAGGGGTGAAAATTAAGGGTTGAAATTTTCAAGAGTGCCCAAGCTCGAAAACTCTCGAAACAAAGGTATCGTTTTTTCACCAATTTTAAATAGTATTGAATTTTTAAAAATTTTTGAGACCACCCGGAGCTCTGTAGGACAAACCGTTCGGTCCCTACGAGTAATTGAAGGTTTTCCTTCGATAAAACAGAATCATGAGTGTGAATCGCAAAAGAGGTCTAATCTCTATTCAAATTTTATCTGACTAAAATGCGATTGCTGTTCATTTCTTCGATTTTTATACAGTTTTGCCTTCTGCGTAACCAGTAATCAAATTTCCATATGAAGCTTTCTATTTTTCGAATCGAGTGTGAAGCGTTTAATTCTTTTTAATAAACTTGATTGTGAAGGTGTGAAGCCAGTATGGTGTGGTAGGTAGTACCTAGCTGGTAGGTAAAAAAATGTTGGCCAGCTCATTATTGCTCATTTATTGCTCATTATTGCTCATTGCATTATTGCTCATTATTAAAAAACGCTGCAAATCATTGCTCAAAGGCTTCTTCACTCTTCAGATCACTGATCAGCTGAGTGAGCTCCAAAGCCATTTTCAATCCTATTGAATGGAAGTGCTCTTCCAGGCGTCTCCAGCATTCGAGGAGATCTTCTTCACTCTTCAGATCACTGATCAGCTGAGTGAGCTCCGAAGCCATTTTTACTCCTATTGAATGGAAGTGCTCTTCCAGGCGTCTCCAGCATTCGAGGAGATCTTCTTCACTCTTCAGATCACTGATCAGCTGAGTGAGCTCCGAAGCCATTTTCAATCCTATTGAACGCAGGAAGCTGAAATTACAAATTGCAGGAAGGTCAAGAGAGAATACAGATGGTGGTAGGTGCTATTGATGGAGAACCAGTGATCTATAGAGAAGGGTGATCTATACAGAAAATAATAAACCTTTGAGCAATGATTTGCAGCGTTTTTCTTGTCTGTCAGTCAGTCTGAATTTTCAGAAATTCTGCGGATTGAGATGTAGATGGTCCCCTTCGAAATTCATTATGATCGGATATTTGCCATTCGAACTCTGCTGACTTGGTAAGAGCAGACAGAAAGAGATCACAGTTTTCCTCTTGGGCCAACAGGAGCGCACGGGAGGTTGGGGGTGAATTTCCATAGGAACGAAATTGCAAGTGAAATTCATCCCTCGACTTTTGAGAAAGCCTCGTGTTTTTCGAGGTTAGTCCAAGACTATGTAGAAATGTTTTTTTAGCAACATCAAACATTTACATTTGAACGTCATTGATTTAGAAAAAGCACGCCAAAACCATCAAGATAAATTGCTTGATGTCCGTTATCTCATGCATTTTATTCCTAATGCAGAAATAACAGAGGTAATTTAAAGCCTGTTTCACTTAAGATTATTCATTCTATACCTATATCTGATTTATCCTCGATGTTGTACTACTATCCTCAGATAATAGTAAATTACAAAAATATTCATCAACATGTTTTATATATTTTGCGGAAGGGTAGTATAATATGTAATACGAAGCTCATGAACATTCATTTGATTCCGTCTACGAGTGCAAGATAACAAGCTCAGTGTGTCAAATGCTCATTTTGGCCCTCTCAACCGGCGAGTGATGACAGGCGCTAACAGGATTGATTCAGATGTCGATACCCATGTCTTTCAAGTCTTTACCTCCGAGGAACCAGCTGCTGGCAAAGACTCCAAGGCCGTTGAACGAATTGACATAAACTCTTTCGTCATTTCTCCTACCGAAAATCGAGAAGAGGAACGCGATTCCGCTGACAATTAGAATGTACTTTGAGTCTTTGAAGGCAAAGTAACCCATTAGACCAATACTCACAATATGAGTCAAAGGTGTGATAGGGTCCCAATTCTCGGAGGCGTACCTGAAACAAACAAATTAGGTTTTATGCAATTCTATTGCATCCACTTTCTGTAATTTAATTATTCCAAAAATTGTAGATATTGGTAAGCTGGTACCACCTATGCTAGTAACTGTAAGAATTGCGGTATCTTCATCTTTATTTTTGGTTTATAATTTTCAATAATGAACCTTTGGAATCTACCTTTACGTTTGAAAGTAAGTATACCTACATAGAATCCAAAAATCAAAAAATTCATGCATCTTGTGGAAATCGAAGACTGACCAAGACTGGCCAATCATCCCCGATTTTAATAAGATTTTTTTTTCACCAGATGGCAGCACCGGAGATTGTAGAAAAAGGGGCAATCGTAGTTCTAGTTTCTCTCTCCACCAGTTCAAGCGATTTTCATTTTAAAAACGGGAATGTATTCATTATTAGTTTCCAAATGGCGCTCTGCCAAATTTTTCAAAATAAAATTGTAATTTCAATTTTATTCAGAATTTTAAAGTTCAAATTTTGAAAATCATTTCACATTTTTCAAAATCTGCAATTATAGCGCCAAACCTCTAACTCACCTGAGTACGAAAATATTTTTTTATTTGAAATTTATTGAATATATTGGTCGTAAAGCGTCGGCGGTGAAGATCAAAGGAATTTCTAAGAAGGGAGTGGTGATTAGCAGCTGAACCCCCTACGCCTCTGGACTCTAGACTTGTTGTCACCTTCCCCTCAGCAACCCTCACAACCCGGACCCCGATTCTTGTTAGTTCTTTCTGATTACGATTTTGTGACTTCAAGTCTGCTCGTTTCTTCGCTCTGAATTTCCTCTCACATTGATTGAATTTTGGAACTTCCTGAATAATTTTGGTGTAGGTATGTCAGTTCGTCTGACGGTAATCAGAAGCCTACCTACCTTTTCATGTTATAACTATTTATCTGCGTACTTATTTCCTTCCTACTTGCGAAACTACGAGAATAAATAAAATTGAGATAATAATAATGAAAATATTTTAAAAATAATAATAATAAATAATAATAGAAATAATAAAATAAACTACGAGAATAATAAAAATTGTTTATATTACCAAAAATAGAGAAGAACATATTTTGATTGGAGATTGATGTTAGATAAGTAAGATACTTCCTTTAGGTAGGTACCTTCCTCCTAAAATCAAGGTGACTAACACTGGCATTTCCCTTGGAAATATTCTATGGAACTTTTACTCGTAATCTTAGCCGTACCAACACAGAATATAAAATTAGATGTTTCCGGACCAAATTTGTGGTCATAATATTTTTCATTTAGAACATCAGAAACAAACATTTTCCCTTTCTTTTCGTTTTAGAGCTCATAGAATTTAGCTGGTAGTTAGCTGGTTTAGCTGGCCACGGAAGATCACACTTTTTACAATCTAATCGGTGTTTCCAAATGTTTGCCAAGTAGAAGTTGTACATAGCTTCTTCGTACTCATTTCATGTATGGCTAGGTAGTGAGAAACTTTTGTTTACATGTATCCGAGATTTGAATACTGGATTTATGTGATTATTTTGACGGAGAAGAAATTTATAGCGGAACTTCCACGGTCCAACCTACATCCATCCCTACTTATCCTAACGGAATCCTAACATCGAAGGCAGGCGAGGAATGCGAGGGCTTTCAGAGACCCAACACGGAAGAGTTCGGGGTCAGAAGTCAATCAGGTGCGTTGACAACAACATGGGTTGGTCGGGCGGTACTTGGAAGAATCACCGGTCTCGAGATGTTTCTTGATGAATTGCCTTTTTTTCATGATCTACTTTTTTCGCTCAAGGTATCTCTGAATAACCCAGTGATAGTTCTTACAGTTGATAGTGCTATTTTTGACTACTTTCTTTCCTGTAATTTATTATGTTTTCTTGTATTAGCTATAAGCGTCGAAGTTTATGATCCATAATAATGGGAAATGCATCTAGACCTCTTCGTCCAAATCAAAAGAATTTTCAACTACATTTTTTTTCGTGATGATACTTACAAGTGTTAATTTGGAAAAGTGAGCTCATAGAGCTCAATCGAAGTATTTTAAAAAATCTACAGAATTTTATGATTTGAAAATCGGGATTGCAGCGTCGGTGTTCTATTTTCTCTTTCTAGAATTCTCTATCTTTTAGAAAATTCTTTACACTTTTTCAGTTTCGAGCAAGAAAGTAAATTTTATTTTAATTCGCAACAGGTCAAAAATTATCACTTGTTGCCAAATGATGAACATTTCGTTGTCGTAACAAATTCAAATAACAATCGTCTGCCAAGTGGGTGTGGCGCATAAATTTCTCGTGTGCTTCCCGATTGTATTGATCCGATGATAATAATTTATGTAGCTTATCTCAAAACATCAATCTCTAAGTACATTGAACTACCCTAATATGGGACCGTCTACACGTCGAACCGCACATTCTCTGAAGATTTCACCGAATTCTAGGAAAAACCGTCTGCCTAGTGGGTGTGGCACATGGGGCTTCCTCGTATCCATTACCCGATTTTATAGATGATTCGACGCATAGTTCTGAAAACATCAAC
Source organism: Apolygus lucorum (assembly GCA_009739505.2). NCBI lineage: Eukaryota > Metazoa > Arthropoda > Insecta > Hemiptera > Miridae > Apolygus > Apolygus lucorum. The sequence continues at coordinate 45,231,515 of CM019176.2, read as the reverse complement.
CTCAAAGTACCTTGCAATACCCTCATAGGGGACCATCTACACGCCAATCTGAACAATCCTAGAAAATTTCATCAAAGTCGGATGAAAAATGTAAGTGTTACGGCTTTTACAAGGATTGCGCATCTCGGATACATCTAAACAAAAGTTTCTTACTACCTAGCCATACATGAAATGAATGCGAAGAAGCTATGTTCCACTTCCACTTGGCAAACATTAAATGTTCCAAATTTTGGAAACACACCGATTAGATTGTAAAAAGCGTAATCTTCCGTGGCCCATTCACAAACTACCAGCTAAATTTGAGTAAAATCGTGCAAATAGTAGACAGCGCACCCGTTCCTACCTACCTAGATGGAATTCAAAGGAGATTGTCTCGAGGCTGATGCGCAACAATCGTGCTAATTTAATCTATATCAGATCTTGTTTCCTCATAGTTCAGCCCGGAACGAGGACACAGACAGACGTTTACCATTGATAGACCCAGAACCAAAGTTGTTCAATGAGCTCTAAAACGAAAAGAAAGGGAAAATGTTCGTTTCTGATATTCTAAATGAAAAATATTATGACCACAAATTTGGTCCGGAAACATCTAATTTTATATTCTGTGTTGGTACGGCTAAGATTACGAGTAAAAGTTTCATAGAATATTTCCAAGGGAAATGCCAGTGTTAGTCACCTTGATTTTAGGAGGAAGGTACCTACCTAAAGGAAGTATCTTACTTATCTAACATCAATCTCCAATCAAAATATGTTCTTTTTTTTTTGGTAATATAAACAATTTTTATTATTCTCGTAGTTTATTTTATTATTTCTATTATTATTTACTATTATTATTATTTTAAAAATATTTTCATTATTATTATCTCAATTTTATTTATTCTCGTAGTTTCGCAAGTAGGAAGGAAATAAGTACGCAGATAAATAGTTATAACATGAAAAGGTAGGTAGGCTTCTGATTACCGTCAGACGAACTGACATACCTACACCAAAATTATTCAGGAAGTTCCAAAATTCAATCAATGTGAGAGGAAATTCAGAGCGAAGAAACGAGCAGACTTGAAGTCACAAAATCGTAATCAGAAAGAACTAACAAGAATCGGGGTCCGTGTTGTGAGGGTTGCTGAGGGGAAGGTGACAACAAGTCTAGAGTCCAGAGGCGTAGGGGGCTCAGCTGCTAATCACCCCTCCCTTCTTAGAAATTCCTTTGTTTTTCACCGCCGACGGTTTACGACCAATATATTCAATAAATTTCAAATAAAAAAATATTTTCGTACTCAGGTGAGTTAGAGGTTTGGCGCTATAATTGCAGATTTTGAAAAATGTGAAATGATTTTCAAAATTTGAACTTTAAAATTCTGAATAAAATTGAAATTACAATTTTATTTTAAAAATTTTGGCAGAGCGCCATTTGGAAACTAATAATGAGTACATTCCCGTTTTCAAAATGAAAATCGCTTGAACTGGTGGAGAGATAAACTAGAACTACGATTGCCCCTTTTTCTACAATCTCCGGTGCTGCCATCTGGTGAAAAAAAATCTTATTAAAATCGGGGATGATTGGCCTTAAGGTATAGAAAGAATGTATTGAAGAACTCGCGTAGGCAAGTTGGCTCTCGAAAGTACCTACACGAAGAAATTTCTCCCTTAGAGGGAAAAACAATAGATCATGGATATGTCCATTGTTTTAGGTACGTTAGGTGGAACTGGGTTGAAGTTAATTTTAATTGCGCTGGAATCATCAAAATCAAACAATAATTGCCAGAGAAAAATGGGAAAATCCGTTAATTCAGTTATGTTTTTCCCATAAAATATAACTACTGAATAAACGGGTTTTTCCATTTTCCCTGGCAATTATCGTTCGATTTTGATGATTCCACCGGCAATCTTTCAGTTTTTCAATTCCCAAGGCCCGTGCACTAATGAAATTCTAAAATCCTTGAAAATTTCAAGTTTAGCTATATTTTATGGGAAAAACATAACTGAATTAACGGGTTTTCCCATTTTTCTCTGGCAATTATTGTTTGATTTTGATGATTCCAGAGCAATTAAAATAAACTTCAACCGGCAATTTTTTTTTTTCAATTTCCTAGGGCCGTGCACTACTGAATTTCTAAAATCCTTTAAAATTTCAAATTTAGGTACAACTTTTTACATTTTTGCGCTTTCAATTTCGTGAAATTCTGACCCGCAACGAGGAACGAACGGCGACCGACTGAGACCCTTTAAGGGGGTCGCTATTTTTTTCTTGCTCGATTCCAAAAGTTCTTTATTGCAAATAATAAAGCAAAATGAATGGAGTTGAAGAAGGAGATCTCTCATCGGTAAAAAGATTATTCGTTTCCCAAAATATTTACCACATGATGATATCAATGGCAGGCGGGACGAGATTGAGGAGAGCCAATTTCTCGTCCACACTTGACATGATACAAATGTCTGTTACAAGCAGGTCGATCCCACACGTGTTGGAAATAAAAAAGGCATGCCTGTCGCAGTCGTTTATGTGGCTGCTGTCTGTAACTGAAAAATAAAAATGAAATTAAAATAATAAATACTTAAAATAAAAAGATACTCAGACTTACTGACAACACATCTATACGATTCAACTCTCAGCATTTCAAAACAAAATCATCGAAATTGGTCAAAACCCGCGGAGGATGACTTAGGTATGGCAAGGATTTTACGTTTACTTGAATGTTGTCACTTCTCAACCATTGAAAACAGTTTGCTTGGAGAAAATTTTGATGAAGATGACTACTATTAAATCGTTCGAACTTACAATCAAGCATCATTAACGTGATCAAGAATTTTTCCCTTGAAGATCCCTTTTTAGGACGTCCCACAGTAAGACTTGGGCGTCCTTAAGCGATTGATCTGGGTTAAAGTTGGACAACACTCAATAAAAAAACGCTGCAAATTATTACACAATGGTTTATTATTTTTCTATATAGATCACTCGTCTACAAAATCACCAACCATCCAATATGAAGGAAAAAAATAAAATAAAAAATAAAAAATAAAAATAATAAAAAAAATAAAATAAAATAAATGCAAAAAAATAAATAAAAATCACCAACCATCGATCGCATTTTGGTCAGCTCTAATTTGAACGGAAATTAGGCCTCTTTTGCGATTCACACTCGTGTTTTGATTTATATATATATATATTTCAATATAAACCCTTAAATTTTCGTAGGGAGCCAACGGTTTGTCCTACAGAGCTCCGCGTGGTCCCAAAAAATTTTAAAAATTCTATAGAATCTTAAATTGAAGGAAAAACAATACCTTTATATCAAAATTTTTTGAGTTAGGGCGTTTTCAAAATTTCAAAATTGATTTTGGAACCCTTAGAAGTGACCTACATCAACCAAAAGCTTCGGGGCACAACTAGACCGCAAATGGAGCCTACATACCAAATTTCATCAAAATCGGTCAATGCTAAGTGGCAAAATTACGTACGGCGGACGGCGGACGGACGGCCAAATTTTTATTCGATTTTTGGATTCTACGTACCTTGAAACGTAGGTAAACCATCAAATTTTGAGGGGGTGTTAAAAAATTTTTTTTCTTGGTCGATTCCAAAGGTTCATTATTGAAAATAATAAACCAAAAACACACACTAATCCGTTTTAGACCATTCTGAATCCAAATCCGCGGAAAAAAACCATAGGTGTTTGTCTGTGTGTGTGTGTGTGCATGTATGTGTGCATGTTTTTGTGACAAAATCTTGTGCACCCTGCCCAGGCCTTAGTTTTCAACCGATTTTCGTGGTTCTTTTTTTGTTCGACGCGGAAAACTATCTAGTTGTGCACTACGTCGCCGGAATTTCGAATTTTGCCTTTTAAGGGGTGAAAGGGGGGGGGGGGGGGGTCAATGCTTGACAAAAGGGAGTTTGCGGGCATAATCATGTAAACTCTACCCAAGCCTCAATTTCCAACCAATATGCATGTTTCTCTTTTTGTTCGACTCAGAAATCTTCCAAATTGCTCAATATTTTATCAGAGAAATCGGAAGGGGAGGGGATGAGTGGGGGGATAATATTCACAAAATATCCGATTTTTCAATATTTCGGTTCCTTTATATAGCTTATTAATTGTATCCAAGCTTTGAAATTGAGGAAAAATGTTCATTATACCTCCGGATTTTCATGAATTATTCTCTGTACCACCATGGAACTAATAGTGGTGCCACCATGGTGCCAGGACACCATAAACCGCATATTTCGTGGGTTTTTTTTTCACCTTGAAGACGGATCTGAACCTCGACGGACCGCCACCCAAAACAGATAGATGAATGTTCAACGTTACGAAGTATTACCGCTTTGGTGCTAGAGTGGCACCATTGGCGAAGTGGAGGGGGGGGGGGGGGTTGAACTCCAATAGGCATGTTGGGTATCGTAGATCATGGATTTTAAAATGTTTTTCAAATTCGTGGCTCACGTGCCGCTAGAAATGTTATGGTGGATAATGGTGAGTTATGGTTAAACTCGATGTAATTTATTTAGTATTTTTGACAAGAAATAGTGGTCTCTCCCTATTTCTCCTCCTAGGGGAGGGAGAGACCACTATTTCTTGCCAAAAATACTAAATAAATTACATCGAGTTTAACAGTTTTATCGCTTACCAACTGGTTTTAATTGACCTAATGCTTATCCAACAGGACGTCTCCTGGAATGCTTGCATTACTAACAATATGTTTGATTTTTCTCTTGAACCGTGGCTTTCATTGATCGGATCGTGACAAGAACCAAACGTAGAACTTTTGAGAGAGCGTTTCTGGCTTCGCCAATAACGATTTGAAAACCTGTCTTTTATTCATCAAGGTGAATAATAAGGGACACCAGCTGCTCGTGAAAATGTTACAATGTTGTTCTTCAAATTAACCGTGCTATGGATCTACAAACATATTGCTGTTTATTGGATAAGCAGTATTTCAATTTAAACCAGTACGTAAGCGATGAAACTGTTTTACTCCCCCCCCCCCCTACCCTTTACACCATAATATTTCTTGCGGCATGGGAGCCTCGAATTTGAAGAGAATTTTAAAATCCATGATCTACGATACCCAACATGCGAATTAGTGTTCACCTCCTCCCCCTCATCACCACCATTAATGGTGCCAGTCAGGCACCAAAACGGTAATACTTCGTAACGTTCAACTTTCATCAATTAGTTTTGGTAGGCAGTCCTTCGAAGTTCACATATATCAAGTTCCGTATTCAAGATGAAATAAACAAACTCCCGAAATACGCGGCACCATGGTGGCACCAGTAATAGTTTCATGGTGGTAAGTTTTCCTCAAAGTTTTCCTCAATTTCAAAACTTTGGTACTTTAAGTAGGTTATAAAGGAGCCGAAATATTGAAAAATCGGATATTTTGTGAATATTATCCCCCAATGGCTCTCTCCCCGTACTAATTTTGAAACTATGGTTTAATAATGAGCAATTTGGAAGATTTCCGAGTCGAACAAAAAAAGAAAAACGAAAATCGTATAGAAATTGGGGCCTGGGCAGAGTTCATAAGATTATGCCCGAAAACGCACGTTTTTTCACCCCTCTTTCCTCCCCCACCCACTCTTAAAAGGCAAAATTCGCAATTCCAGCGACGTAGTGCACAACTAGATAGGTAGTTTTCCTAGTCAAAAAAAAAAAATAGAACCATGAAAATCGGTTGAAAACTAAGGCCTGGGCAGAGTTCGCAAGATTTTGTCACACACACACACAGACCTATGGTTTTTTCACGGATTTGGATTCAGAATGGTCTAAAACGGATTAGTGTGTGGTTTTTAGGACGTCCCACAGTAAGACTTGGGCGTCCTTATGCGATCGATCTGGGGTGAAGGAGGACAACACTCAACAGAGAAAAAAAATAACCACACAGTAATCCGTTTTAGACCATTCTGAATCCAAATCCGCGAAAAAAACAATAGGTGTATGTCTGTGTGTGTGTGTATGTGTGTTTGTAACAAAATCTTGTGTACTCTGCACAGGCCTTAGTTCTCAACCGATTTTCCTGGTTCTTTTTTTGTTCGTCGCGGAAAACTATCTAGTTGTGCACTACGGCGCCGGAATTTCGAATTTTGCCTTTTAAGGGGGGGAAAGGGGGGGTTAATGATCGAAAAACGTGCGTTTTTGGGCATAATCTTGTGTACTCTGCCCAGGCCTTAGTTCTCAAACGATTTTCGTGGTTCTTTTTTTCATCGACGCGGAAAACTATCTAGTTGTGCACTACGGCGCCGGAATTTTGGATTTTGCTTTTTAAGAGGGGGAAAGGGGGGGTTAATGCTTAAAAAACGTGCGTTTGCGTGCATAATCTTGTAAACTCTGCCCAGGCCTCAATTTCCAACCGATTTGCGTGTTTCTTTTTTGTTTGACTCAAATAACTTCAGAGTTGTACATGATTTCACCAGAGTACCAAAATTCGCAAGGGGAGGGAGCGAGTGGGGGGATAATATTAACAAAATATCCGATTTTTCAATATTTCGGTTCCTTTACTGCTTACTAATTGTACCCAAGCTTTGAAATTGAGGAAAAATTCTCATTATACCTCCGAATTTTCATGAATTATTCTCTGTACCACCATGGTGCTAGGATATGGTGCCATGATGCCATAAACCGCTTATTTATTTTTTTTTTTTTTTGTGTTTCACCTTGAATACGGATGTGAACTTCGACGGACTGCCTACCAATTCAATGTTACGACGTATTTCCGCTTTGGTGCCAAACTGGCACCACTGGTGGTGGAGGAGGGGGGGGGGGGGAGGTGAACTCGAATTCGCATGTTGGGTATCGTAGATCATGGATTTTAAAATGCTCTTCAGATTCGAGGCTCCCATGCCGCTAGAAATTTTAAGGTGGATAATGGTGGGGGGGGGGGGGTCAGTATTTCTTGCCTAAAGTAATAAATAAATTACATCGAGTGAAACAGTTCTATCACTTAACAACTGGTTAAACTGATCTAATGCTTATCCAATGGGACGTCCCCTGGAATGCATGCATTACTAAACAATATGTTTCTGTTGAGTGTTGTCCAACTTTACCCCAGATTACTCGCATAAGGACGCCCAAGTCTTAAATTTATGTCCTTAATATTTTTTGTTTCCTGTTACTTCTTCATATCTCTTATTTCCCCTCCTTTCCTTACGTAAAATCATACTTACATTGGACAACGAGATTGAATATTCCGCTTGCAAGAAAGAGAACTACGGCAACTATAGCGTATTTCTTGCCGCTGACGGCACCTGAAATCAAGCCGTACGCAGATGCGGCGATCAGAACAGCGTCCGAGACCACCACCTTGGTGTTCGTCATTCTGAGTGCGGAATCATACGCCAAATGGGTTCAAGTTCGTCTTGAAATGTAAATGTCAGGAACTGGTGATTTTTTTTCTTGAAAACATGTTTTTCAAACTACGTTGAAATGAGTAACCAGTTGATCGGTTCGTGAAACACCTGACGAAACATTTGTGTTGTAGGATTGAAACAAACGTAGTGTCGTCAGGTCAAGCAAGCTTTCTTTTTTAAAACGGTTGTGTACCTACTTGTAGGTATGTTCTGTACCTATCAATCTTCTAGGCTAAAGCTCCACAGTAATCACCAAATGATCCACCAATGAATCTCACGTACTTCCATTCCAACAATTTGTATTGTTAACAAGTTTGAAATTAAAATGTTAAAAATTGTGTAGCTTCTGGGTAACATGGTGATGAAAACAAGAGAGTGATATGTGCAGAGTGTAGGATAGTATCTGTTTTCAGTGGTCCACCATGGAAGACAAAGCCGCCCCATCCTCCGAACCTAGTGAGCGCATTCTCCTTCTCGCTCCGCGTAGCCAAAGGGATACGACCGAATGATGGCAAATTGTACTTTCACTTTTAGCCACCCTGTCAGTTGAGAGTAAGGTCAGATCCACTTCTCAGCCATCACAAAAGCTGCTTGCTTCAGAAATACTCAGAATTGTTTTTCCTTAGCCCTGTCACAGGAATTGACTAACGCTGTGAACGATCCTCGATGGTCCTCTGCAGCCGTAGGTACTTCACATGCTTGGCCCGAGCTGCCATTCGAGCTGTTTGGTTCCAGTATTGAGAGAGGCAGGAGGCAGCGTCAGGATTTATAATGCGATTATCGAAAAACGCTGTCCTCACACTCTCCCAGACCCCATTCACCGCAAAGTCGCCTAACAAAGCGGGGTGTCCATCGGCTGCTTCCTGCATCACTGACTCGATCACTGCCCCCCCCCAGGCCAGATCGGCGATTGCCATGGTTACGTCCCGCACATCATCATGATGCTCTCTTGAAGTTGAGAGCGTGCGTCAGGTCAAAAGATGCCCCACAGCCATTGCAACTCATGGGTAGGTCTTGGGGGATGTGGGAATACCGCATGGACAATACATCTCTGAATTGAGTTGCTGACAAGTCACAACTATCTGCCTTTATTGGCAGTACTAACAGCCACTGAGATGACTCGCACACTCGTTTGATGACTCTCTGTCGATTTGGTACCAAGCTCTGGATTACTTCTTCGCTTCTTTGTCTTTGAACTTCCTCCCGTCCTGCCCGTTGAATAAAGTAGCATTATGAATATGATGGTATTGTGAGCCCCCGCTCACTGGCGCTCTCTTCCCAGTGACGGAGCTAGATTAATTTATTAATCTCCTTCCTGACACAGGATCAGTATAGCCACGTTCGGCGATAATTGCTGATCCTGAGGTCAAGTGGTCCAGCTCGGAGGCGCGGACACATTAGTAGTTCCAATTGCAAACATAAGCCCTTCAGGCCGTCACATTTCAGCACTTCATCGCCACGAGCAGCAACAGACCGCCGCAGATACTTCACAGGTAATTACCTCACAATACCCTATTAACTTTAAATTGTGTGTTTCGATATTTTGTTGTTCCTTCCCCCACAGAGCTCGTGATCGCCTTAATCTATTCTGTCCTTCAGACACGTTCCTCCCGTATCTCGCTTCCAGGAGGCGGTTTAGGTTAAAATCAAAAGACCTGCGAATCGGTAACAGTGGTGAGATCTCACACTCTCCCCTCTGCCATCGACACGTAGGCCAAGCTTACAGTATCTATCCCTGCATTGACCTTCTGAGTTGATCAAATGCTGCAGCTCATGAGCAACTCGAAATTCTACCGAGAAAGTTATCCAAACTGGAATCATTCGGTACAGTATACACGCTCTCTCCATAAAAAAGAAAGACCACCATTGCATTACTGAAGCAATTCAGAATACAACGTTGGTTACCCTGAGCAATGATGGAGCACATAACGTTCCCAAGATTTCATGCCATAAACAAATTTATAATTCACCCTTTATATTGAACAACATTTCATAACTACTGTACATTCGCACATGCATTACACAATACACACCCGTACACAATATCACACATTTTCGCCTATATCTAGGTAGGTACATATATGTATATCTAGCCCCAGTGTCCCACAGAGATTGGGCATGAACAAGCTCCAGAATTCATGGCCAAACAAGACTGCTAAAGAACAAGAACCGCATTGAAAACAGCCAAATATTGGATGAGAAAAATTAAAAACTGTAAGTAGGTTACTAAAACGCTGAGATCATTAGATGGGAAATGAGTGGGGACAACACGCGGGAGACTCCTTGTCCCTCGTTTTCGGCTAAGAAGAATCTCAAAGTCACAATGAAAAACTTCTACGAGGGTAGTAAAAAAAAATAAGTTCCGCTTTTGGTTTAGGTATTATTTTCAATAATAAACCTTTGGAATCGACCAAGAAAAAAATTTTAACCCTCTCTCAAAATTTGTTGGTTTACGTTTCAAGGTTCGTAGAATCCGAAAATCAAATAAACAATTTTTCGTCCGTCCGCCGTACGCGACACTTTCCTTAGTTATCATGGACCGATTTTGATGAAATTTGGTATATGGGGGTGAAAAATGAGGGTTGAAATTTTCAAAAGTGCCCTAGTTCGAAAAATCTCGATATAAAGGTATTGTTTTTTCACCAATTTTGAATAGTATTGAATTTTTAGCACTTTTTAGAACACCCGGAGCTCTGTAGAGCAAAACCGTTCGCTCCCTGCGAGAATTCAAGTGAAGATACAGAGTGTGAATCACCAAAGAGCTTCGAAATCCCTTCCTCTTTTAAGCTCACCGCCGTCTCCTTGGTCCAGTTGGTAACAAATTCTTTCATTTTGGTAAAAAGGTGATAGTCTGAAGAAGCACGATCCATCATTCTAGAGATTGTTCCGGAAAAACAGGATTTTTACATTGTTTGCGCCAGTTGGGTCTCTAGAGAGCTGACGCACGAATACAAGGCACAACGAGTGGCTGCAGCTCGAGAATTTTCGGAGCGCTACAGAATTTATGGGGATCCTTTCATGAAGTTTATCGTCACTGGAGAACATCCGAGCGGGAGGAGACCATCCTGAGGTGGCTGGCAAGCAGACCTTGTCTGTGAAACCCGTGGGAGGTGAACTATTTCCTGACTTAATTACTTTCGGGGCCTGGATACTTCCGCTCCATCTTGGTAAAGATCGGGATCTGCACTGACCCGGAGTGCAGATACTGTGGGATAGAAGAGGGATATGAGGAGGAGTGCAGAAGAGGTCATCGGAACGTTACGTCCACAGACAATCATACATGAGATGATTAAGAACAAGTCGAGCTGGGACGCAGTATTTGTTACAGCAGTCCTCAAAGCAAAAAAGCTGAATGGAATATGGGAGGAAGAAGATGAGGAATAGAATTGATAAGGAGATCAGACTGGAAAGCTGAAGAAGAAGCAGCCTTTTGCCACAAAAAACTACTCACCCTGAACTAATATTGTACAAGTGGTTCCGGGATGAGTCCTAAGCAGAGGGAGTGGGGTCTTAGTTGGTAGGCCCAATGCTGGGGAGTCCAACGCTGTTGGGGTGAACTTCCCCCTTCGCTCTTAAAAAAATTCACCACTCCCGTAAAAAAAAAAAAAAAAAAATCGTCACTGAAGACGGAACCTGGGATTCACACTTCACTCCAGACCCCAAGTGCGAAAAAGTCGAGTTAGTGAGGTCAACCAGGAAAATCATGGCTTCTGTTTTCAGGGACCAAAAGGGAATCATCCTGATTGAATTTTTGCCGCAAGGTGAATCAGATAATCCCAACTTCTATTGAAGAAGCGTAGCGTTGCGTGTAGCGTTCCCTGTAGAAGCGTTGTTGGACCATGCAGAACAAGAGAAATGGAATGTTGACCTCCACCTACTGGACCAAGGAGGTGGCGGCAAGATTCTACGATGAAAGGATTTCGAATTTAATTTCTCGTAACAGGGCACCAAATTGACATCCCCTGGAATTATGTGGAGAAATAATACATTAGGTTCAAGTATAATTTCTGTAAGTTTAATTTTTTCAATGTTTAACTTGATTTGAAAACAGGAACTTTTTGTCTGGACGACCTGCATAGTATGCCAAGATCATGGGACGTCGTAATCAACTCAATGCTGATTTGCTCGTCCATTTACGGATTAACGCGTCGAAGTTTATGGAGCAAGAAGTTCGCTATGACCGCCATGGTACTGTACTGCACCAGCGGAGGATTCGGACTAGCTAGGGAAAGTGAGGACATTATTAAAAATCTACCAACTAACGTGTAATTAAGGCTAAAGGGGAGACAGTTATGCGAGAGGAGGGAGAATACCAAACTTTATCCCCCAACATGTTAACAACCAATCAATCGCTTTTCAATTCTAAATTTTGTATTTGGCTCAACGTCAGTAATGGAGCCATCATAAAAAAACTTCAATAAATTCACCAACGAAATGGTTTCAAGTTTTTTTTTCTTTATAAATAATGTAATTTTCAACGGATGTTGAGGGTAGCCTTCTTTGTAACAAAGGGTGACAGATGATTCCAGGGATTTAAATTTTCAATTTTAATGTAATGACATACGAGCCTACCATAGTTGCAGAAGCATTCATATTTTCACTTCCCTCCAAAATCCGAATTTCTACACTTTGGTTTTTCAGCCATAACCTTTGGAATCGAGCAGGAAAAAGAAACACAACTCCTCCTCAAAATTTGATGCGTTCTTTAGACTTTTTAGAACAATTTTTGTTTCATGTCTGTCAGTGTGTGAGAGCGCGTATTCTTGATCATTTCAGGACTAGGGCCTGAGGGACAAGTTGATGCATTTAAGCTCTTTGTAAAAATATGCCAATTTACGTGATCTTGTTGCATTGAGGATCATTTTCATTGATGAAACCATCGATTAAGTTTATCGATCAAACTTGATATTGAATGCGAAACAAAACCAAAACAACTTTGGCCAACCCGAAAAAATGTTCTCGTATATCATGTCATGCGCCAGCTGTAGCCTAACATCCATTGATGGGTACGTTTTGTTTCATTTGTGTCTGACAGTAACCAACAACAATGAGAACGTAGCTGATGCTGACAACTTCTTCTTCGGACTTGCAAATTTGATTGGTATAGATCTTTTCATGGTAGACATTTGCTTCATTTGTGACATCAACCCTCGGATATGCTGGCTTACCATCATACCCCCAGCTAGTGGCCTTTTCATGAGGTGAGAAGAATTATTTTAATGCTATGTATGTTGCAGTATCTATTAGAAAACTACAATAATGCGTAGGTATTATTTATAAAAACTTACCTCAGTGCGAGAGGATTACTAGTCACACTCGATCAGCTCAGAAGTCCTATGATGATTAGATTGCTATGATTTGAAGATAGAGGGGAACTTTTCCAAAATATACTAAGCAAACTGAAACTGGTTCAAAACCGTTCGGTTTTTATCCGAAGAGCTCCGGTAAACTTGTCGAAAGACAGAAAGAACTCATTCTATAACAGAGAAGAACTGATCTGAAGATTGAAGAAAATCTGATCTAAAGGTAGTAGGGAAAACTTACCCAAAAACCATAGGGAAACTGAACCAAATATATCTTGAAGGAAAATAATTTTAAAATTCTAGTTTCTCTCTCTCTGTCGGTTTATGTGTGTAGAGAAACATACTCATAATATGAGTATGTTTCTCTACACACATAATCCGACAGATCATATTATGATCTGAAATAAATTATAATATAATTATATTAATAGGATTCATTGTTTTGAAATTAGTTGTGAAGTGCTAATAGTCTTTCATTGACTGGTCTGCAGGTGTTTTATGAAGAAGACTTCAAACCGCCTCTCAGACATCACGCACATCCTGAGTGTCGGTGCGCTATTCGTTTTCGCTATATGGGAGGACAAGCCGATCCTCATCTTTTCTGGTATTTTCTTTCATATTTCTAAGGTTTGAGAGTTACCCACATTGTTGGAAGTTGGCTACATTAACAGTACAATTGATTTTCTTAGGTACCTACCTCGTACTTTTTCAAGTACCCTTGTGTAGTAAAGGCGTACTACACCTTCCAGTACAGCGTCCACCAACAAGAGCATTAGTTCCACCTAGGATTAGTTACACTCAAGATTTACCACCTTTCCCTAACCAGCTAGGGAAAGGTGCTAAATATCAAACTATATCAAATAAACATATAAATTTGTGTCTGTCACATGTTTTGTAGGAATCGCTTTTCTCTTCGCCGTTCTCAATGGACTTGATACTACGTACGACTACGATGACGTTACGGCTTATAACGCCATTGCCGTGTTTTGCTCAACTTTGTACCTCAATGGGAAAGACTTCAAAGACATTGGCTTTTGACAAAGATGCTCGTTGTTATAACAAAATTTCATGTAGATACATTGATTAATAAACAATTTTTTCAGAGGTTTAATGTGATACCAAAATGCTTAACACTTAACGAAGAAAAGGCTTATGCAATGGGTTGGAGAGTCATAAAATTAGTTATATTTTATTTAAGGAAATGATTATATTTATGCTTTCATAATCTCTCGGAAACAGTGATTGTCCGTTTTCAAAAATATAAAGCACTGAGTGTGGCGGGATACCCTTTGAGTTGCATAAGATACACAAGTTAATTCGCTTTTAAATGTTATGGCCCACTAATTTATTTTCTGAAATTTCACTAATTGGATATTCAGGGTAGGCACATTTTAGCGGATGTAGTTCATTTTACTATCAAACTTCTCGAGTTACTGTAGTTCAATTTGTGGGGTAAATTCCTATGACGGGCAAAGACGGCGCAGAAGATATATCTAGCCTTCAGGACTGAGCGGTCGTGCGGGTCATTGCCTAACCAAGGTTAATGCGCAGGGTAGGCAACAAACCTGCATGACCGATCGGTCTTGAAGAACTGGTTCAGTAGAGTGTAATGACAATGAAAAACGTTTGCCAAGTGGGTGTGGCACATAGCTTCCTCGTATCCATAATCCGATTGTATAGATGATCCGATGCATAGTAATTGATCTAAAAACATCAATCTCTAGATACCTTGCACTATCCTCATAGGGGACTGACTCTACACATCAACCGGCACAGTCTCTGAATACTGCTGGAAACTAAAGAAATTAGGGCTATTACAAAGGATTTCACGTTCGCGCTTGCGCAGCAGCTACTATCAGTCTGGGGGCAATGCTTTTCATCTACCATCTACACGCCAACCCGCAAAATTCCAGAAAATTTAATCGAAATCGGGTGAGAAATGTAGAAGTTATGGCTGTGGCAAGGATTTCATGACAGACAGACATGGAACCAAAATTGTTCAGGAAGGTCTAAAACGTAAAACGCGAATGGAAATGTTGATTTTGGAGAACATTTTTTTTCTTTCTTTTTTGTCAACCTTGACAAAAGTGAAAACAAAGCTTCCTCTACCTTGGTAGACTCGGAAGCAAAATCAATGCTCCAAACTTCAACGGAGGGCGCCACATTCATTCAAAATTGAATGAATTTTCAAAATTTCAAAATTTTCAATTTTTTTTTTCAATTTTGAATTTCAAAATTGAAATTCGTCCATGATTTCAAAATAGTAAGATCACTACTAAGTAATTACATTGAAGGAAAATAGTGAGCTATAAATATTGGTCACCTGCTTATGCACTTTCTCACTGGAATCGCGGTTATTTTTTCACTTGCCACGTCGACGGCTGTTCTTGGAGTATCCGGAATGCGTGATGACATCAATCTTGGTGACGTCTTTCTTCACAAGTAATCTTCTGGCTAAAACTTTCCACATTCGTGGAGATAGTATTTACAATAAATTATATGTACGAAATGGAGATTTCATACTTGTGTTACTTCATTATAATTTGTTCACCTTTGCTTTCTGTAGAACGACACGCGCGTGGAGCTAGAAGTCAATATTGTTATAGGGCAGGGAACCTCATGCTCGAGGTTTCCAGAGAGTTCTTCGTTCATTGTCGTTTCAGTTTGCTCTGAGAATGGATCTGGCTCACTTCATAATCGTCGCAGTTGTTTGGGCTGTTGAACGTGTAGAGGCTTGCAGCAGATGCGTCGTAAACGCAGATATTCTGTGCACCCCGCATTCGTGATCCAGATAACTTTCCTGCTTTTTATGCAGATATTCGATTTTTTAAAGGGTTAAACAGAGACTCGTGCCTTTTTCTGTCGAGCTTTCGGTCAATATATTACCTTCATAAGGGTAATATATTTAGGTTTAAACCTTTTCCACTTAGATTTAGTCCTTTTCCAATTAGATTTAAACCTTTTCCATTTAGATTTAAACCTTTTCCATTCAGGATTAAACCTTTTCCATTTAGATTTAAACCTTTTCCATTTGGATTTAAACTCAGGAAATTATCGTGGAGTTAGAGGTAAAAGTACCCAAGTCACAAATTCAAAACGTGGGAAAATCAAATGCAGAATATTATGATTATTTAACTGTTGTTATTATTGGTGATCAATATCATCAAACTATGTATCCAACCTAAGAAAATAATTTATTATCATATTTACCAAACTAACTTTTGAAATTTTAATTTGATTGTCGCACAGTATGAATTTACATCTAACCCGACGTTATTATGCCACAACTTGAAAATTAAATCATGCAAGTGTTTTTTAATGCACAGAAATGTAATAAATATAATAATGAACACATGTTTTTTGAACACAAGAATTTCTCATGAACGGAAGTTATAAATTAAGTTCAGTATTTTTCTTTCATCACATCTGAAGTGGAACAGAATGTTTATGGCGCTATGCAAATGAGAATAATATTACTTACTTACTTACTATGATGGGGCTAACTACTGATGTTTTGATGGAGTTTAAATCCAAATGGAAAAGGTTTAAATCTAAATGGAAAAGGTTTAAATCAAAATGGAAAAGGTTTAAATCTAAATGGAAAAGGACTAAATGTAAGTGGAAAAGGTTTAAACCTAAATGGAAAAGAACTCAATTCGGAAATGCTATATACAAAATTTCTGATTGAGGTATATGAATGAAAAAAGAAATAATGTATATTGATACATTTGATTGAAATCTAAAATAAAACGGTAAAATAAAAACGGTACTATTGGAAAAGTCAAAATCGGTGTTTTTGATCTTTGCTCAATAAATCTATCATAACTCTCTCAATTCAACATTTAGCTCAAATCTAAAAAATCCGTTGGTAGGAGCGTTAAATTTGCAATCTTTTTAATGTCCAATGACATTTTTTCAAGTGGAAGTGCAAACGACGTATGAGAAGCAAAACTTGTCAAAATCTTGAAATCGCTTGTTTTTTCAGTCGCCTGGTAACCTAAAAAGTGCGCCTAATTGTCAGCTTTCCAATGGTATAATCAGAAAATATGTTACAACCAAATTTAAGAGAGAAATTTGTGTTTGAACGCCGAAAAACGTGCATTTCAACGAAATCAGCGCTCCAGCTAGACGATCTGAGGAGTCGGTCGGTGGAAGTTGGTGCCGTTGGCGCCGCAGTAGACGGCGTAGCCTCCGGAAACCGCAGCGCTGATTTCATTGGAAAAACGCTGCAAATTATTACACAAAGGTTTATTTTTAAAAATAAATTTAGATCACTCGTCTGCAAAGAACACGGCTTTGCCATTGTTACCACCAACCAACATGAAGAAAAACATCGATCGCATTTCGGTCAGCTAAAATTTGAACGAAGATTAGGCCTCTTTTGAAATTCACACTCGTGTTTCTGATTTATCGTAAGTCCAACCGCGAGCAAACCGTTTGTCCTACAGGGCTCCGCATGGTCTCAAAAAATTCTAAAAATTCAATACTATCTTAAATTGATGGAAAAACAATAGGTACCTTTATATCAAAATTTTCTGAGGAGTGCACAACTGCACCCCAAATGGAGCCTACATACCAAATTTCATCAAAATCTATCAATGCTAACTGAGGAAAGTGCCGCGTACGGTGGACGGACGGCACAATTTTTATTCGATTTTTGGATTCTACGAACCTTGAAACGAAAACCAACAAATTTTGAGGGGGGTTAAACTTATTTTTTCTAGGTCGATTCCAAAGGTTCATTATTGAAAATAATAAACCAAACTGCACGTTTTTCGGCGTTCAAAACATAAATGCGATCGCTGTTCGAGTTGTACTAAGTTTAACAACCAGTGATCGAATTTCCAATTTCCACAACTCTTTTATTTCTCCGAATTGAGTGTGAAGCGTATTCAAAATGACCTTGACTGTGAAGCAAAAATATGGTTGGTGGGTAGTGACGATGGCAAAGCTGTGTTCTTTGCAGGCGAGTTATCTATACAGAAAAATGAGAAATCTTTGTGTAATAATTTGCTGCGCTTTTCTCTTGTTAAACTGTTCACACTGTTTTTCTGCGACAATTAAAAATATCTATCGGAAAAGGTTTACGGCCACCACCAAATACCTGAGCACCCTTCTGTTAAATAACGTAAAACTTCTTTTTTGTAGTTTTATTATTCCTCTCGAGAATACGAAAAAATTGAAAACCGAAGTGATTGAAAATGTTTTTATTCATCTACATTTTGTATTTACATTTTTGTAAATAGAGATGATCAAAATTAGGTAAGTGATGGGGTATGGGAATGTAAGAGATGGGGCGGTGATGGGGAAGGTAGTGTCTGAGAGCTATGAGGATGATTGATGGTGATTTGGGGGAAGGTGGTTTGTGAAAAGGAAGTACTTCGAATCAGGTATTGTGGTGGTTGAACTGGAATCCACTGTTGGGGTTCGTGAATCGAATAGGACGTTTGATAGAGACCTTGGTTCAGCTTGGTAAGCATTAAGGAAGAAATGAGCAACGTGCTGGCGAAATTCCCACTTCTGCGATTGGTTCAAATTTTTATAATCAGGGAGAATAGACAGCAGGTATAGACGGTCTGCGTCTTCGGGAGCCGGGGATTTGCTGAGGGAGATTGCAGGTTGTTCAATGCTGTTCATTAGGGGAGGGATAGTTTTGGCAGGCTGTGTAGGTTTTTTGAATAACGCTCGTTCGGAAGCACCTACAGATGATTGACTCGTGGGTGAGCTTGAACGATCATCATGGGTCAAGGAGGCCTCTTCACACTCTTCTTCCTGCGAGCTGTAATCATCATCGTAGTTGCCACCGGTACTAGAAAATATAAATATAAGAGTAGGTACGTGGAAAATGAAATAATAAAAAGTTGTAGCATCGATGATAGCACGTGTAGATACCTTCTTTTCTCTCCAGCAGTGAGGAGAAAACTCAGCGCATCAAAATGTACATATTTCTTCTTCTTAGCTGCCCCACCGCTCTTTGACTGTAGAGACTTTATCATCGCGTCTTTCATATTCCTCCATTTGTTCTTAAAACCGTTCACTACAAAAATTAATTTAAGAAGCAGTAAAATCGAGTTAAAAATGAAAATAATTTAACTAAATTCGAAATTAATAAAATTAGGCACGTTCAAAAAATTAATGAATAATGAAGAGCAGAAATTTGTGCTGTACAAAAACAATCCCATGCTAGTTAAGCCACTCATCTTTTTATATTCGTAGGTACAATACATTTTTGATTTATTTCTTCTGTTATTTCGCAAATACTTGGCTATGGGAAACACCTTCATGGCTTTGCAGTATGAATTCAACATGGAAAGGAGCACGATTGCTAATGAGTGGTAAACTGCTGAAGAGTGGTATCTCTCTGTTCTCAACAGTCAAGGAGCCGTAGACGGAATTCAATTCGCTGTATTAAAAGCATTTGAGCTCCTGTACAAAGCGTTTAAATTAACTACAAAAAGTTTTTTCGTGGTTGTAATGGCAGTTGATGATGCAAACCTCGGTTTTACTTCTATAGGTGTGGGGCCAAGAAGGCGATTTGACTGAAGTTCGAGATAGCACTCTCAGTACGAAGTACCTAAATACTCACAACGAAAATTTAGTAATATTTAATATCACATTGATAAACTTACATTTTTTATTCTGTCCTTCCTTGCTGAGTTTGTCCCAGTCCTGGTGCAACCCTCTAGCCACAGCCAACCACGCCTTCTCTTTTTCAAATTTATCTTTATAAATGTCACTCCTTTTATCCCAAATTGCAGGATGTTGCTCGACAAGCTCAATAATCGCACCAGACGTCATTTCTTAAGCGTTATGGAAGCTCACCCGCACTGCACCGGTTTCCGCAATCGACTGGGCTGCTGGTTTGTCACACCCCCCCGCTCCCTTCTTTCTTCGTGTTCTCCCACCAATCCGCATCGCAGCCCGGTGCGGGAATTCTCTTCGACGACAGGATGCGGTAGAAAAAACCTGGTGCGGTTTCTAGTTTCTCGTTTGTGGTTCACACGCAGCTTTTTGCGGTTTTGCGTTTTACGGTACAGTTGTTATGTCATTACTCTGAGGGGATGGACTAGGTAGGTACCTCCAGTCACACTGCTGCTTTTTTCCAGGTAAGTGATCTCTCCACTAATAAATTAAAATTTAATGAAATTTGGTCCAAAATGAAATTATTAAAATTGATTTCTAAATTTGAAAATAAAATTAATGAAATTGGGTTTTGGGTATCAAAGGAAACCGCAACATATTTAATATGTGGTGGTTTTCTTTGATACCCAAAACCCATTTTCATTCATTTTATTTTCAAATTTAGAAAACAATTTTATTAATTTCATTTTGGACCTATATAGGATTAAAGAAACAATCTATACTGGGTGTGAAAAAACATGTATCACACTTGGGGTCTACCTTCATCTCAATTTTGGCACAATCCAGTGGTTACGCATGTTTGCGCGCTCACTGGACGGGTTGTGCGCAACCAAAAATGTCGGTTGAGGGGTCTTCAATTCATGAAATTTTGCGTAGAATCCAAATCTGCAATAAAAAATAGGGGTTCCCATTTGACATAACAAAGTTGGTGTGCGTTGCGCAATGCGCATCGTAGTCATATTTGATATCCTAGGGGAAAATCATGAAGATTAAAACATATTGTTTAGTAATGCATGCATTCCAGGGGACGTCCCATTGGATAAGCGGTAGATCAATTAATACCAGCTGGTAAGCGAAAAAAACTGTTTCACTCGATGTAATTCATTTATTACTTTAGGCAAGAAATAGTGACCCCCCCCCCCCCCCCCTCACCATTATCCACCATAACATTTCTAGCGGCATGGGAGCCTCGAATCTGAAGAGCATTTTACAATCTACGATACCCAACATGCGAATTCGAGTTCACCCCCCCCCCCCCCTCTACAATGGTGCCAGTCTGGCACCAAAGCGGAAATACGTCTTAGCATAGAAGTTTCATCCATTAGTTTTAGTAGGCAGTCCGTCGAGGTTCACATCCGTATTCAAGGTGAAACAAAAAAAAACCCACGAAATATGCGGTTTATGGTGCCCTGGCACCATGGTGGCACCACTATTAGTTACATGGTGGAACAGAGAATAATTCATGAACATCCGGAGGTATAATGAGAATTTTTCCTCAATTTCAAAGCTTGGGTACAATTAGTAAGTAGTAAAGGAACCAAAATATTGAAAAATCGGATATTTTGTGAATATAATCTTGCGAATTTTGGTACTCTGGTGAAATCATGTACAACTCGGAAGTTATTTGAGTCAAACAAGTTAATCACCAAACAGTTAATCTCAAAACACCAATCTCTAAGTACCTTTCACTACCCTCATAGGGGACCATCTACACGCAAATCTGGACAATCCTAGAAAATTTCATCAAATTCGGATGAAAAATGTAAATGTTATGGATGTTACAAGGATTTTACGTATGCGCATGCGCACCGGCTATTATCAGTCCGGGGATGATGATCTTCATTGGGGACCATCTACAACCTAATCCGCATAATCTCTGAAAATTTCATCGAAATCGGGTAGAAAATGTGGAAGTTATGGCCATTACAAGGAAATTCACGTTTGCGCATGCGCAGTGGCTACTATCGGTCCGAAGGTAATGATTTTCATAGGGGACTATTTAAATACTAATCTGTAACATCCCTGAAAATTTAATTGAAATCGGATGGAAAATGTGGAAGTTATGGCCGTTACAAGGAATTCACGTTTGCGCATGCGCAGTCGGTTCTATCAGTCCGAGGATGATGATTTTCATAGGGGACCGTCTACACACCAACCCGCACAATCCCTGAAAATTTCATTGAAATCGGACAGTAACTTCGTATAGTTATGCGCGTTACAAGGAATTCATGACAGACAGACATGGAACCAAAATTGTTCAGAAAGGTCTAAAACGCAAAACGCGAGTGAAAATTTTGATTTTGGAGAACTTTTTTTTTCGTCCTTGAAAAGTGAAAACAAAGCTTCCGCTACCTTGGTAGACTCGGAAGCAAAATAGGGGTTCACATTAGAGATAACAAAGTTGGTGTGCGTTGCGCAATGCGCACCGTAGTCATATTTGAGATCCTAGGGGAAAATCATGAAGATTAAAAAAAGTGCGTACGGACGGAAAATTTTGTATTCCATTTTCGGATTCTAAGTACCTTGAAACGAAAAACATCAAATTTTGAGGGGGGGTTAAATCTTTTTTTTTCTTGCTCGATTCCAAAGGCTATCTATATAAGTACATAAAACGCCAACCGTATGTCGCCCGAACGTGGGGGTCCCGGGTTCGATTCCAGGCCGCGACATCAAATTTTTTTTTACATATCTAGTTTTTTGCCTGCTTTTAGCAGGCTTTTCAGCTAGTTGAAAATAATACTAGACCAAAATCAAGTCACAATGAGCACTTAAAAATTTTTTCTTTTCGATATTTTCACTTTGAACTTCTGCCCATTTCGATGGGTGCTCTTAGGAAAAAAGATGCTTAAATGGGGTGTGCGCCTTGATTTTTTTTAGATTTTTGATCGAAAGTAGACTACATTCTGAGAATTTTGGCACCAACCGCGACCTTCTAGCGCGAGTAGATCTGTTTTTATGATTTTTCTAAGTTTCGACCGTTTATGACGTCACGCGCCCCTCTCGCCTGGGCGGGACCCCCCAGCCCACTGTGACGTCATAAACGGTCGAAACTTTAAAAATTCATAGGAAAAGATTTACACACACTAGACGGCCGCGGTTGGTACCAAAGTTCTCAGAATGAGGTCTACCTTAGATTAAAAATAACAATAAACAGTTTTTCCAACCCAGGCGCACACCCTATTGTCAGCTTTCCAGCGGTATATCAATTTTCCTTTTTAAATTCATATTGGACGAGTAAATCAAGTTTGAATGCAAGAAAACATGTTTTACTCTCGATCTCAAGACGACTGGTATAATTTCCTATGTAATTTTTCACGCTGAATCCAATGGTGAAAGTTGATTTTTCGAAGAAAACCTTCGTTTTCGTACCTAAAATACTCATTATTCGTAGATATGGTAGTGAGCATGAAGTAACACATTTCTACTCAATAAAAACATCAATCAGCTAGAAATTGTATATCTTTATTGAGTAGATAGGCGTTACTTCATGCACATCACCATATCTACGAATAATGCGTATTCAATGTACGAAAAACGAAGTTTTCTGTTAAGATCACTCGCCTGCAAAGCTTTGCCATTGTCACTACCAACCATATTTCAACATCACAATAAAGTTTATTTTGAAGAAATAAACGCTTCCCACTCAATGCGAAGAAAAAGGGAGTTGCTAGTGCCTTCATTAGGAAATTTGAATTCGCGAGTACAACAAAGAAAATCGAACGATCGCATTTTGGGCAGCTAAAATTTCAACGGAGATTAGCCCCCTATTGAGATTCACACTCGTATTTCTGATTTATCTCAAGTCCAACGAATGAGATAGCGGAAAACCTTTTTAATAAAAACGGAGTTGAGTAGAACGTTGTCTATTTCCACGAAAATAATGAGTTACAACCGTCGAAATCGATCCAACTTGTAACTCATTATTTTCGTGGAAATAAACAACGTTCTACTCAACTCCGTTTTTATGTATGACCAACCCTCAAGTTCTCATGGGGTGCGAACAGGGCCTAGGGGAACATGTCAGCCCTTATTTTTCTTCCCTTACAAGCGACCTACATCGACCAAAAACTGCTGGGCAAAACTTGTCTCCTAATTGCCCCCTTAGGTATACAAAGTTTCATCAAAATCAGTCCATGGGAACTATGGAATTGCCGCGGTCGGCCGGCCAAATTTCTATCCGATTTTCGGATTCTACGTACCTTGAAACGTAAACCAACAAATTTTGAGGCGTTAAATTTTTTTCGTGGTCGATTCCAAAGGTTCATTATTGAGAATAATAAATCAAAATCTATCATAAAAACTTGTTTTCTATTCTTCTTCGAGATAGAGCAACGACGACCCATGAAAAGGCGTCAACAGAGAAAACACAAATCTGAGGTTTTGGAACAGTTTTTAATGAGTAAAAGATTGAAGAGCTTAAAAAAATGCGTCTACTTCATTTATATCTGGCGAGTGAGTGTAGATGAAGACGTCGGGGAGATGAATGAAATGTTCCAACCTGTAACGATAGAGAAAATAGGGTCAATGACAATCGGAAAAAATACAACTGTACATCAACCAGAATTACAAGGTTTGAAATGGACAATGATCAGATACGATAGGTTTTGTTATCACAGGCAATCATGGGATTGGCTCTTGTTGATCATCACATCATCGTCATGTATAGTGTCAATACAGAAATCAACTGCCGACTTCAATTTTATGATCTTCCTACTCCTACTCTTATTAAAATAGAATTTGGATTGGATGAGTAAGGCTTACTACATACCTACCAAAACAAATCAAAACGTTCAAAAATCAACGAAGGATTTGGAATTGAATGGGGTCCTTTTTATGCCTACGGATTATTTGGACCACGATAGGTTATTATATCGTCGGCCTATAAAGTCGTAAGTGATAAAATTTAATTTTGAGGTTATGATACCGATCCGTACAGAATTTTGAGGCGCTTCGATCTAGTGACGTGATCAACACAACGGTATCAAAACCTCAGTAGTTTCAGTAACTCACAAGATATCACATACTTACCCCTAGGGCCAAAGATATGCAAACGCATTCAAGTACCTACTTCGATACTTCGTTTATAGGATAGTAAAAAATTCAGAGCAAATCTGAACTTTTGGTCGTAAATTGTATGCTCATTAGTAAAACTAAGGAGTCAAGTAACTCTACAGTCAATGCGACGATTTCGAGATTTTTAATAATCAATATTTTTTAATCTGGTTTTAAAGGGGTCTCACTCAGTCGGTCGCCGTTCGTCCCTCGTTCCGGGTCAGTATTTCACGAAATTGAAGGGGCCTACCTTATTTTGAAATTTTTAAGGATTTTAGAAATTCATTGGTGCATGGCCCTAGGGAATTGAAAAACTGAAAGATTGCCGCCGCTGGAATTATCAAAATCGAACAATAATAGCCAGAGAAAAATGGGAAAATCCGTTCATATTAAATATAAATTTCAATTGAAATTGAATAAAAAATTAATTTGAAATTCAAATTTAATTTAAATATTTTTTAAAAATGGGAAAACTACTAAATTTTAGTAGTTTTCCCATTTTTCTCTGGCAATTATTGTTCGATTTTGATAATTCCAGCGGCAATATTTCAGTTTTTTCATTCCTTAGGATCGTGCACTAATGGATTTCTAAAATCCTTCAAAATTTCAAATTTAGGCACAACTTTTCAAGTTTTAGCGCCTTCAATTTCGCGAAATACTAGGAACGAACGGCGACCGACTGAGACCCAAACTTAGGGTGACTCTCACCAACCTTAACGTTATCATGAAAATACTTCAATGTACTTAATAATATTAAAATGTTATATTATATTGGCGCAAAATTGTAACTTGTGCATGAAGCAAAACGAAGTATATAACATCGAATTGTGATTAAACAAGTAACATCAATTTAGCCTCAGCTGATTGGATCGGAAATCATGACGATCAACATCCTGCCCAGTTGAGGCATGCTTATCAACTCAATACAAACATGTGGGGTACATGCAAATCAGCACAGGAGAGCTCCTAGGCCATGATTGGCGTTTGTTAAAACATACTAGCTAGTCCAGTCAAATTGGGTTAAAAAGTGGCGTTTCCGTAACAAAAGTGAGGGAGTAGGTTTCTCAACTGGTTTCTATGTTTTTTGGGTCGCTGAATCCGAATTTGAAAAGTGCTGACACCTACCTGGTCCGCGTCAGGTCGAAAAACGAAAAAAACCTCAAAATTATGGAGGTTGTTTTGGTTTTTCGTAAATATCATGGAAACGAAGTATCTGTCGTAAAATGTCACTCTTATCAAAGTTAAAGAGCATAAAATTCTGCGTCGAATGACCTCCCTAACGTCTTATTTTGATCAATTTCTATGACCACAATCGTCAATCAAAAAATGCCCGTTTTTTCCAACTTTAGTAAAAACAGCAGTAAGGTGACTTTTTGACGTATGCGATTCGTAAATACTCATTCTATATGAAAAACTCAGAGAAACAAAATTGTAGAGAGAAACAATATTGTATTGAACCTGGAGTCCGAAACACCTGCACCCCATTCAAAGAGCTCCCCCTTTCCTCTTCTTTTCTTTCCTCCCCACTCACATCTGCTTCACAGATTCACTTCAGTCTGCCTTTAGCTCTCAAGAAGTAGATGTAACTAAAATTGTGTGTAAACATCGTGCGTTATTACTTAGTTTTTTTATGCCTGCACATAATGTCGCGCCGGGAGTGTTGTCTGTGTGATGATTTGTTAGAAAATGGGACAGAATTATGTGTCGTGAAGGAGAAAGGGCTGCAGTCCTTCATAGAAGCCATCACAAAGAGGAAAGATGGTAAGGTGAAACTTTTTAAGGAGAGAACCGAAATACAAGTTCATGTGAGATGCCGGAAGAATTACACCACAGAAAGATCTATAGCAGCCTATTTAAAAAGAGCAGCTCAACATATTCCCAAAAAGAAGCGTTCAATTACTAGAGAGTTTTCCTTCAAAACTCATTGTTTTATATGCGGAAATCAGGTGGCAACAGATCACAACCAACAACAAATAAAAAATCCTCCCAATAAACGCAACATGGTGTACAATGTGACAACGTTGTCCATGAGAGAAAAAGTTCTCAGCCTAGTAGCCGGTCGTCAAGATGAATTAAGCCAAGGAATAGTAACTCGCCTTGAGCCAGAACATGATTTGGTTGCAGTGGATGCACAATACCACAGAGACTGCATGAAGGCTTTGTACCGACCACATCGACAAGGCCAGCCAACTGGCAGACCTGTTGATAATGAAATGGAAGCTGCTATACATTCCATTACCACTTTTCTAAAAAACAGTGATGAAGAATGTCAATTCACCTTTGATGAATTGATGGAAAAAATTGAAGGTGATTTCCGACCTCACCCAATCACCCTCAGGAGGCACCTCATTCGAAAATTTGGTGATGATATTGTTGTCACCACACACAAACCATACGTTGTGTGTTTCAAAGCAACTGGTCACAAAATAATTATTGAGAACTGGCATCAAGAAGCAATTCGCTTGCCAGAGGAAGAGAAAAGGCGCCACATAGTTGAAGCCGCTGCTGCCATAGTTGTTGAGGATATTCGATCACAAATCTACAACCTGACTGAATACCCCCCATGTGATAAATTTCTAGAGGGAGCTAAAGACCTAATTCCTGACACTACCCGAATATTCGTAGAAGGTGTTGTGCTTAACAAGAAAAAAGGGGATCTTGAACCATGGAAGAAGAAATCTGTAGCAATCGCACATAGCTTGATTAGTGCAGTGCGTCCAAGGTCTTTCGTTTCTCCTCTTCAAGTTGGTTTAGGTGCTTTCTTGTACAAAAAATATAGTTCGCGAAAACTTATCGATGTGCTGTCATCCCTCGGATTTTGTGCAGCATACAATGAGACTACCCGATTTGAAGCACCACAGCATGAAACGACGAGCCGACCAATCGACGAGCCTGGGCCATCGTCTGCCCCAGATATCAATATTGAGCCAGGCCCTACCTCATCAAAGCGGCAAAGAATTGCATAAATTTTTTTATTATATTTTTCTGTATCTTTTTGGTTATATGTAAATAGTATAAAATAGTAAATGGTATTTTAACAACAGTAAGAGTTATATTCGTTGAAACCCTTCGTAATGGTCACATTGGCGCTTAGATAGAAAATGAAAAATTTTCGCTATATTGTATAGGTTGATCCAAATTTAAAATTTAGGTGCTCGCTGAACGCAGAATTTTATGCTCTACAATTTTGTTTCTCTGAGTTTTTCATATAGAATGAGTATTTACGAATCGCATACGCCAAAAAGTCACCTTACTGCTGTTTTTACAAAAGTTGGAAAAAACGGGCATTTTTTGATTGACGATTGTGGTCATAGAAATTGATCAAAATAAGACGTTAGGGAGGTCATTCGACGCAGAATTTTATGCTCTTTAACTTTGATAAGAGTGACATTTTACGACAGATACCTCGTTTCCATGATATTTACGAAAAACCAAAACAACCTCCATAATTTTGAGGTTTTTTTCGTTTTTCGACCTGACGCGGACCAGGTAGGTGTCAGCACTTTTCAAATTCGGATTCAGCGACCCAAAAAACATAGAAACCAGTTGAGAAACCTACTCCCTCACTTTTGTTACGAGTAAACTCCAATTTGACTGGACTAAGCCGACTCTTTCCAGGTCAAGAATTTCATTTACGTTTTTGTAACTTGTGCATGAAGCAAAACGATGCATCGTACATCGATTTGTGATTAAACAAGTCCATTCACTATGGCCTCAGCTGATTGGATCGAAAATCACACGATAAACATCCTGCCCAGTTGAGGCCAACGAGACACAACTTCAGTTAAATCATTGAATGATATCGATGTCCTAACACTGTCCCTACACTTGCAAGATTAGGACGAATTTTTCCACAGGTGCTTGTAAAATTAGAATTATGTACGTCAGCATGGGATGTGCTACGTAGGTCATGTTTGGCATTTGTTAGAACTCCCTAGCCACCACTTTTCCAGTCAAAAATTCGGATATTGGTTTTTTGTAACTTGTGCATGAAGCAAAACGATGCATATTATGCATCGAATTGTGATTAAACAAGTACTTTCATTGTGGCCTCAGCTGATTGGATCGAAAATCACACGATAAACATCCTGCCCAGTTGAGGCAAAAACAGAACTTCAATCCATTCTAAACGAATAGAAAATTGAGTGTTTTCCTGTGATTTTACTGAATAGAGGATATAATTCAACTCATACGCATCAACAGATTATGCTGCTATTGTAAATTAGTCGTTCTCTACACATTCTATAATTCAGGAATAGATTGATTTGGAATAACCAGTTGTTGAGATGGGTGAAACGGTTACATTTTCTGTGTAATAGATGTTGTGTATCGATCCACTGAAATCTGTACTGATAACGTCAACCTGGACACCTTTTTCGAAACCTGCAAATATATAATCAGTAAAGTCTACCAGATTTGTGACAGTTGATCGACCCTTGACAAATCCGTGTTGCTCAGGTACAATGAATCCCTTGAACAAAGGCGTAATATGGGACACCACAATCCGCTCCATAATCTTCGGGATAGTAGAGATAGAACAAATTGGTCTATAATGCTCAATCTTTGACTTGTCACCAGCCTTGTGGATAGGGGTCACGTACGAATGCTTCCAGACCGCAGGGAAACTCCCCAGAGCAAGCGAGCGATTGAACAATACAGCCAGTGGATGACACAAGCACTCACAGCATCTATTCAAGAGTATCGGAGGCACACCATCCGGACCCATGCCTTTGCGGGTGTCAAGAGAGCGCAGCTCGTCGAGCACCTCTCTCTCAGAGATGGAAACACTTCCTAATGAGACAGTATCATAGGGTTCATATGAAGCAGGAGTGGCCACTGGGGGGTCGAATACAGAAGAAAAATATTTTGCAAATAGCGTGGCTATACTGTGAGGAGAATCAGCAGCAGTGCTTCCTAAAGTCATAACACCAGGAAAACTGTTGGAACCTTTGGTATAATTCAAATAATTCCAGAAAATGTTCCACCATTACCGCTCTGGGTGGGCAGTAGGTTCTAGTAACCTGTTATTTATTAATAGGTTATCTCAGGGACCTCCTCACCGGCTCATTTCGATGTACCATCATCACCAAGTATCGTTTCTTTGATTTCTACTTTTCGTTCCCTACATACGTTCGTTTGTTCACCATGTTATTCCATTCCAAGTATAATTTCGTTCATTTCTAATTTTCGTTTCCTACAGTGACACAGCTGTCCGCTCTCAACTAAAAAAAATTGACCTCAGATGCCAAAGCCTGCTTCTTTTTCCGCTTCAGAAGATCTTGCTTTTGGTGGTAAAAGAACTCTTTTACCACCATTGGGTGGTATTTCACCCGTTTTCATAGAAAACCCCGCATATATAATACACGTGGCCTGTGAGCGACGATTTGGGACTTGCAAGTAGTGGAACTAACTCAACCTCATGCGTCAATTTGTTGTGGCCAACACTTTCCCAAAGGTTCTCTCAAGGTCAAAGAAGGAGAGAAACACCTTAGTGTGTATCTGAGAGATACACGAGCATTTGAAGCAGACCAGGATTGTGTATCATCCAGATATACATGGCTCTCAACTTGTTGGGTTTTCTATCAAAGTTATTCCTGACATAATTACGTGTTAGCGCATTTTCACTCTTAATAGAAAAACAAAACAAGGTATTGTTCTGGCTCCACACATGAGGAAGCATCCCCTGTAAAGTTAATAACAGGGTTTAAGTATTAGGTTTCAAGCGGAATTAACGAAACCCAATAATGAGTTATTATCAACTGTTACGTTAAATACCTCCACTCTCTAATAAGTTGGTCATCTGTATGACGCGAAAATTTGAAATTCAGTGACGTAGTACGATAGGACGGTCAGTGGATGAAGCGTGAACTATAAAATGAACCGAACACGATGGTATCTCGTATACGACTCTGAATAATTACTTTGAGGATAACTTTCAAGATTCCATTCAGTTCCCGAATGTTTCCACGAAGACCCACGTGAGCTAGACTATGTGGCAAAAACCAATGAGAACACTTCCTACTACAACTGAGACGATGGAGAAGAAAGTAATCTCAAATAAAGCTTTACCTACTAATGCCATGCGGTGAACAACTGGGTCACCATGATCAAAATTCAAATACGTACGAGGTCTCATCGCCCAACGTGTTATTACACTAATGAAAAAATAGGAATCTATCCTATCCCAGATGAGAAGCGTCACGGAAACCCAACATTAATTAATGACACGAGGAATCATAATTAATTGTGGATCCACGTGGTCTGACATGGCAAATGAAATGTTATGAGTTAGTTTAGAGAAGTGCACACAACGAAAATGTTAATAGAATCACTTTCGCACGTGACCCGGAACACGTTGAACAAACGAATCAAGTACCTAGCGTTCCCATTTTACAAATAGTATTTACAATCACAACTTAGGTATAAGGCTAAATACAGATAGGTACACCAAAGACACGGTTGAACTTACGAATTAAAAGCAAAATGAACCAGGTATCAAGTGAAATTCCTACCAGGTATCCCTCACCCTAACAAACGTGCATCGTAAATAATCACACGCGGTAAACAAAACTGGGTGCAGATAAACGTTTGTAATCACTTGTAAAGGTAAGTAATTTCGCGGAAAACCACCGCATAACCTAGAATACAACGTGCCATTTCAAACATAACCTGTGAAGGTCAATCGGATACCACGAGGTACTCTCGCCGACGACCAACTTCCGCGAAGCAGAAAGGTATCAAAATCAATGAAAAGTGCAAAATTGAAATTACCTGGGTGAAGGTGTCTATTTAGACCTCGCACGCATCTTCCTCCTTTTACGCTTCAACCTCCGCATACGCTTCTTACGCCACTGCAAAGAATCATACAAAAGCAAAGTTAGCTTACAAATCACACCAACCAACAAGATTTCCGATTCATGGAATGGTCGTTAAAACTATGACTTTAAGCTATGATAATCCAATAAATACATACCTTGGCTCTCATCTTCTAAAAAAATGGTAAAACTAAAAGCGCGAAGAGCGCAGATGTTCACCGATGAATTTTAGTTGATGAAATGAACGAGTGATCAACTCAAGATGGACGCATCTGGGATTTGTGGAGGTGGCACAAAATGGACGCCAACCTGTTGTTGTGGCACCACTGCAACACCACTCAACAGAAATCAAATTACTTCTTTATGTCTTAAAGTCACTTTACATGGAGGAATGAAATTCATAAACATAACATTGTGCTTTTTGTGGCATATGTATCTACTAAGTTTTCTAATTAATCCTTCATTGATAGTTTTCTACAAATTTTAGAATGAAATTATAAGCTAATGAATGGATTTGAAAAATTAGAATGAGAAGTACAAGAAAAGTTCCTCCATGGATTCAAGCAAACGTGATGACAAAGGAGTTGAGAATTTACAACCAACGAACCAATCGCACTCGCCACTCGTAATAAACTAGAACCACACAAATTATTTATTTTTGAAGTAATAAAATTCATATAATACTTTTATATCAGTAATAATGATTCAAATAGCTTACGCTCTGTAGTTTTTTCACCAAAAGTAGTCAAATCGGTTCGTTATTTCATTGGCAACATTGTTCAGACAGTCACGCTTGCGCTGTGTTGTGATTGTGGTCTTGTGGTGGTGACTTCTTTGACCCCTTGGTTTTCTGTCATTACCCCTTTGTCGCAAGATATTTTTCATTTTACCATCTATCCCACATCACTTCGCCTCATTTGAAACAGAAAACTCTTCAGCATGGCCGTCACGATTGAAAACATCGATCTGGATATGGAAGAAGACCAAGATGAAGTCACCCCACTCAACAACGACAAGTAAGTATGAAGTCGACAAAATACCTACAACAAAGGGCTTCCGAGAAAAGTTGATCTGAACATGAACATAATTTATGTTCCTTCATATCTATGATCCAAGTAATTGTTGGTATTCATGTAATGCACCGTTATAATTGTTAATATTGAGTTGGTCGAATTGCACTCCCACTATTTTGATCAGGGGGCAACTGAGAAGTGGACCATGGGAGTGTTCCCTCGGTAAAAACCAGAAAAAATGAACTTGGCGTGCGAAGAAATAAGTATCACGTGAAACACTTTGGTATGATATCATCTTATAAACGTACCTGCCCTGTCGTAAATCATATATCCTTGCTAGGGCTGTAGGTACGTGCCTTATAGGTTCTACGCCGTGATGGGTATGTACCCTCAGGTTTCATGTGATTATTTCTGTCAACTGAGTAGATACTCCACTAAAGTTGCCTGCAAAAATACCCAAAATATTGAGAAAATCGACAAGATTCGACCGTATTACAATAAATTTTTAAATTTAAATATCATATAAGCCTCACATTATTATACTAGTATAATAAGTATAATAATATGCTGTTTAATTATCCACACATTTATGTATTAGTCAAATTGGATAATTGTATTACAAAAGTTGCTACAACTGAAGCTGGTGTTCAATGAATGAAACCTGTGATTCACCAAAGTTCTCTGGACATTCAGGAATACTGAATTGCTAGGTATATTGATATTACCTACATGCTAGTCGTGGATTTCTTTGAAACTAAACAGTTGTTATTGGATTTTTGTGACTATCGACCACATCAATAAATGGATGAAGGGATACATTTGATTTCCACTAGTTTTTGTCAGTATCTCATCTTCTGGTACTCTTTTAGTCGACCCGAAAACTACCGCGATTCACGCATTTATGTTTAATAAATAGGTAAATTAATGGGTCGAGTGTGTACTGTTCGCAGATAGAAAGAATGCGGCCGGCCAATTTTTCAAAGGGTAATATACGTGCTAACATAGACGACTACCTGTTCCAAAATCTTAGGTAGCCTGGTGAGTCAGGCTGGGGAAAGGGCCTCCATACTTAGACCTTCGTAATTTGGGCATTGAGCAACTCGAGTCATAATAAGGTAGAGAGCCCCTCCACTCTGCCAATTGTTAGGAAAGAAGTCCATCTCGATTGTGAGTTCACTTGCCCTTCAGGTTTACTTTAAAATTTGAAAGAAGCACCATCCTTTACTGGAAATAATTTTTTTGTAGGAAAATGGGAAATTTGGAGCCCTTTCTAACGGTGCCCTTATTTTTACATGTTTACGATAAATTAAGGTAGTTTTGGTAATTATAGTGACATGTTCATGAACACGAAAAAAAATTTGAATTTGAAACTTGGAAAAACTACTGATGCTTGAAGTTTGGTCGACACCCTGTATAGAATTGGGAACCACGCGAACGGTCTGAAAATAAATCCTTCTACTTCATCATTGGTCGGTAGTCAACAACCCTGGGTCTCATTTTCCCTGGCTTGAGTGGCAGGTAGAAGAACGAGGATGTTTTTGGGACTTTAATACACAAGGACACCTCACCAAACCATCCGCATTCTTTCCATCTGCAAACAGTACCAGTGCGTCTTCTCCAGAATCTAAATGTCCGACTTGTAGTTCATCAGAACTTTCTGAATAATCTTGGTTTGTGTGGGTTAGCTCTTTTGTGGTTTGACTATCCCAAGTTGTCTCCGTTGCTCTGTGGATGACCCCTTTCAGACCACAGCAGTTCATCGTCATTTGACCTATGTAGGATTTTTACTGGAACCTGTTTTTCGAAATCTACTTATTTCCACCTAAAATGTGGAGGTTAGTCTGGAGCTCACTTCAGTCTAATCAATTTCGTCGCAATCTGATCCTAGTGCTCTTATGCCAAAAAAACAGGAACATTTTCACATAATCAGAAACAGATTCTTGTGTCATTTCAGAGTCGACATGATGAAGTTTCATATATATATATATATACTGAATTGCTCCCACTCATTGTTTTAGTAACAATGTGAAAAAGCTCCCCTCTCAACTTGGCTGAGGTTTTTACCGTCTACTCCGCAGTATCGACCTATTTACTCATCTAATGAAATTTCGAACATAATGTGTGGTGACTTCAAATTAGGATCAGTAGGTAGACATCAGTAGGTAAATCTATTGATAAATGAACAGCTGAGCAGATTTAACGATTTAGTTCGGAGTGTACTTTTCCAATGTTTTTTCATGATTATGAATTTCCTGTATCGAATACCTATGACTTTTTTTTGACAAAATACAAGTTCAATAAGCAACTTTGAGTATTCAAGTCACAACATAATGTGAGGCGATTTGTTCTCTAGTTTAGTGATTCTCCGTCGTCATTGGGATTGCCGTTGCATCGCTACTGCATCACTTTTCTTTTGTTTTGCCACAGATTACGACTAGACATGTTGCCATAGACATGTTCCAAATTCTGTAGCGTTCATTGTTTCGTTGAAATTTGTCTTATGTGGTCTCCCAAAAGACCAAGGTCCAATGAGGAGCAGGACGAAGGAAGTAGCTCCGGTAGAGAGTGGCGGTATTATTCAGAGCCCCGGCAACGTCGCTATGATGCTGCTGCGATGCAGGAATACTACCAGTGGCCGTACTATCAAGAATTTGGAGCAGAGTATCAATATCACCCTTACACAGTCACCCCTTCTCGATATCAATCCCCAATGATGCGTCAACCTTTGCAGCAGTCCAATCATCGCTTAGTATGGTGCAGTGAGTTAGGATACTTCTTACAATATTGTGCCGTACCTACCATCGAACACCATGAATGTTGTTGAGATTAACTTTGTTTTATAAACTCACACCAAGCAACGTTCAATTGAAGCAAATGTCAACCTAGGCTTATCGTAAATTCGATTTTGTTTTATCCTGTACTCCTTTGTCACTCCTGGTCAACAGCTCTCACAATTTGCAGTTCCAGTGCGGTCGCAGCCTTCGTTCTACGATGATGGTTCTTCCCGAATCAGGCGTCTCAATCACCTAGAAGCCCAAAGTAGGGCATCAATGCAAGCCCGTAGTAGGGTGACCCTGCAAGCTCATCTAGCCCGTAATATGGCGTCCTTGCAAGCTTTGTTTGAATCTTTGAAAGATGATCCCCCAAGGTATTCTCTCGTTGATCTGGTTAGTTTACCAACTCCTAACTCCCTGTGGTTTGAGCAAAATAGGATAACAGGCAGATAGGAATCCGAATTACTTGATCGCAGAGGTTAGTTAGGTATCATTGATCTGGGAGCGATAAAATTAATTAGGAGACATTAAGGGAGACCCGATGTCTTTATCAGATGAACATTTGTAGATACACAGACAAACTAGGAGCCAAATTTGTTCAGAGAAGTCCAATGCGAATGGAAGTAGGATTAATTTATTCACCTCCAACGAGTGAACCCTACTATGAATTCCGCCCTAAGTGAATTTGGAAACCGATATTTTGAAATGTGTTCAATGGGAACAAAATCGACGTTTTGGTGCTGGGGTGATAGTATTATTGCCCTCCAGAATATTTTTGAATTTCTGCGAATTGCAACTTTCCCAGGTATTGTGCCTTTCGTCGTTCACGCTTACAAATTTCATTCAGTTCCAATGAAACATTCAGAAATTATGCTTCCTATTTCCTTTCAAGATATCCTTTCAAACTCGGTGCACCAACACGTACAATACTCACCTACTGTTTAAACATTTATGGTTTCTTATCGCAGGATATATCTCATTATTCATTATTGATTGTCTTCCTTGTGGCAGATTAGCGGAATGCAAGAAGGAGCTGGGCAACGCTCAGTTCAAAATGAAACAATATGGAAAGGCGCTGCCATACTACACAGAAGCCATAGGTGAGCATCAGCAAC
The DNA here is from genome assembly GCA_009739505.2 of Apolygus lucorum. Classification (NCBI taxonomy): domain Eukaryota; kingdom Metazoa; phylum Arthropoda; class Insecta; order Hemiptera; family Miridae; genus Apolygus; species Apolygus lucorum. The sequence continues at coordinate 45,195,462 of CM019176.2, read as the reverse complement.
GTTCGTGACAGCTTATCTCTTTTCGTGCTCATTATGTATTCTTTTGGATTCGACCCCTTTGTTTAAAAGCAATTTCCTTGACATTATTTTCCCATTCGCATTACTAATTGAATACTGCGGTTAGTTACCCACTTCATGTCTATACAGGGTGGCTCACGAGTAGTAAATCTTCATGATTTTCCCCAAAGATTTCAAATATGACCACGGTGCGCATTGCGAACGTGCGCAAAATTTTTATTCGAAAGTAGGCCTCATAATGAGAATTTTGACACCAAAAAAAAAAAATAAACAGTTTTGCACACCCCATTGTGCGCAACGCCAGCAACTTTTTTTATCTCTTTTTCTTTTTATCTCTTTTTCTTTTATCTCAAATTATCTCAAAATTTTTTTTATCGCAAACGGTAACCCCTATTTTTTTATTGCAGATTTGGGTTCTACGTAAAATTTCATGAATTTTAGACCCCTCAACCGATTTTTTTTTTTTTGGTTGAGCACAACCCGTCCAGAGAGCGCGCAAACATGCCCAACCCCTGGAATGTCCCAAAATTGAAATGAAGGTAGACCCCAAGTGCGATACATGTTTTTTCGACACTGAATTACGATGATCTGATGATTTCGCTCATGGCTTCTCATTGGCCTCACCGCCCTGGGTTGGGACGAGGGGGAACTGCGACCGACTCGCCCGAAAATATGCCGCAGAGGCGAGCCTTGAACTCACGGCCCCTGCAACCGGTTCGAGTCCCATCTCCAGAGACGTATGCCGTAGCTCGCTCGGTCGCAGCTGTCCCTCCTCATTATTTATTCATTACGTTATATTAATTCGAGCACATTTGGTGGGAAAATGTTGAAATAAAGTCGTGGAAGCAAATAAAAATTTGGAGATCTTTCACGATCATTACTTGAAAAACTTGTGTGCTCTGACGTCAATCTGTTTGTTTTGTATCTTTTTTCGACTTGTATCTTTTTTTGCCTTAATAATGTAATATTTTAACTGGGAGTTGTAAAGCAGGGAACCGCCTAAACTGACGATACTCAATAGAGAGTTTTGGGGGCCAAAATCTCACAGGCCCCGTTAGGGGGAGACTAGCTCGAGCAACAGAGGATGCTACCCAGTTGAAGGAAGAAGCCCGTTAACTTTGGACAGGGGGGGGGGGGAGGGAGGCGCCCGTGACAGTGGGCCTCTGGTAATGGGTGACTGTCTGGGGCACCCTTTCATCATCGCCCGCTGATGTTGGGAGGCAAATTCATCGGCACCCACGAACTCCGAGCTTTGTGAAGAGGTTCCACCATGGGCTCGTTAGTGGTTGCCAAAAACTCTCTAATGCCACTAGCTCCGCAGACTTTGAAAATTGATAGGTTGATTAAAGTTAGAATGGAAATATCAATTCTGTTTTCATTATACGTTTATTATCGAGGTTGCATAACTAAACCAAGAAACTAGGTGAGGTTATGAAGTATACTGTTGAGTACCGCAATTCAGAAAATTGCTATATTTAGAGAGTATAGAGAGAGAGAGGGTTTATACTGAAAGTCGGGACAGCGGTGTGGCGACGGTCGTTTGGGCGTCATTGTTTGGCGGTGGACTTTGGACCAGCCTCTGCGGGGATCGTGGGTTCAAGGATCATCGCCGGTAGCGTGCGTTTTTCGGCGGCCGGGGCTCTCATGCCCCCCCCCCCCCCCCCCTCGTCCCAACCCAGGGCGGTGAGGCAATGGTAAGCCATGAGCGAAATCAGCAGAACAAATTCTGATCTTCCCTTTGGAAGACAGCTAATGACGTCCGCGACGCCAGGAATAGCAGTTGGACGAAAATCCAATCTGAAATGGTTGTTTACTTCACTTCACTTTACTTACTACTGAAACTCTGCATACTTGTTCATCAGAGCCTTCTAACAGATATTTAACCAATTAATTTTTGTGGAAATTTAGTCACCAACCCAATCAGGTGTTGCCGCACGTGGTATGAGAAATATATATTCTTTGCAAAAACCCTAGTATGTTGATGTGCTGATAATGTTGGAGTTCTGGTTGTAAGGTTTCTTATGGGGAGTCTCCTGAAATTCATATTTGCACTACTGGAATGATTCAGTTATTTGGAATTAATTTCTACTATTATACTCTGTCTTGCCTTCTCCTGTTGTAAAAATAGTATGTTGACTCGTTCTTTCTCTTTGAACAGAGCTATGCCCAGAGAATGCAAATTACTACGGGAACCGTGCAGCTTGTTATTTGATGCAAGGTCAGTTCACCAAGGCTCTCGAAGATGCCCACAAATCCGTCGCAATCGATCCCAAATTCGTTAAGGTAAAGTTATTCCCCTGGTAACCTAATTTCACGATATCTTCTTTTCAATTGAGGTCATTCAATAATAGAATAGTGTTGACTGCGGTTTATGCATTCTCAAAGTTGTCTGGAACTTATTTATTTTGAAAAGGAATCGAACATTTTATGTAGTAGGTTCCTGATCATAAGAAATTGATAATTTCAAATGCACCTAGAAATGTAAGAACCTGTTGTTTCAAAAATCACTCCCTGTATTTCTGTTTTTTTCTTGTATTAATGAAATGTGTCAATTTTTTCTCATGTTAGGGCTGGCTCCGTATCGCGAAATGTACAATGGCTCAAGGCGATCTCAAATCAGCTGAAACTGCACTTAACAAAGCCAAAGAACTCGAACCTTCAGGAGCTGTTTTGCAGGCGGAATTGAATAATTTCAACGACCTCAAGATGTGCGCCGAGAAAGGAGACAAAGCTTACAACTCCGGTGATTACCGTATGGTGAGTGAGTTCTACTAGGAAGAAGTCCCTTCTGGTTTATAATTTCAATAATGAACCTTTGGAATCGACCAAGAAAAAAAATTGTTTAACACCCCCTCAAAATTTGATGGTTTACGTTTCAAGGTACGTAGAAGCCAAAAATCGAATAAAAATTTGGCCGTCCGTCCGCCGTACGCCGTCTGTCGTACGCGGCACTTTTGCCACTTAGCATTGACCGATTTTGATAAAATTTGTTATGTAGGCTCCATTTGGGGTCTAGTTGTGCCCGAAGATTTTGGTTCATGTAGGTCAGTTCTAAGGGTTCCAAAATCAATTTTGAAATTTTGAAAACGCCCTAACTTAGAAAATTTCGATATAAAGGTATTGTTTTTCCTTCAATTTAAGATTCTATAGAACTTTTAGAATTTTTTGAGACCACCCGGAGCTCTGTAGGACAAACCGTTCGCTCGCTACGAGAATTTAAAGTTTGGACGTGCGATAAATCAGAAACACGAGTGTGAATCGCAAAAGAGGCCTCATCTCCGTTCAAATTAAAGCTGACCGAAATGCGATCGATTTTTTTCTTCATGTTGGATGGTTGTTGGCTTTGCAGACGAGTGATCTATATAGAAAATTCAAAAGTAATAATCCATTGTGTAATAATTTGCAGCGTTTTAAACGTTAGAGTTGGTTGAAAGAAACTCGCAATACGGCGCACAGGTACTTTTCCAAGTGCTATCTCGGTTTTTCGGTATCTTAGTGTAGGCGAGAGGATAAGATCGGTTCGCGTCATAGAGTGTAGAACTACACATTTCTGACATGAAAGTTTGGTGCATCTGATGGTGGGTAGGAGCGTATAACCTTGATGCGAAGCTCAAGGTCGTAATATTGGATATGGTTTTGCGTCTAAATCGTCTTTTTCGATTCTTTTGTGTCAAATTATGTTCGAATACTAACGTTTTCAACGTTGAGTGTTGAATAGTTAAAGGAAAATTACGCCTTGTGACACTCGTTTCTGATCCCTTGTGTCGGAAATAAAATAATACAGATTTATCAGTGGGGATGAACCCACAAAATTTATTCAAAATTCGATAGAGAAAGAAAATCCTAATTCTCAGGGTTCCACAGATTTTTCACAAAAACATTAATCAACTACAACTTAATTCGACCTACTTAATATCTCTTACTACTCTTCTCACTCTTACTTAACAAAGTACTTACAGGTACTTACAAAAATCTGCTGTGCTATTCTACGAAAAGGACAGATTTTTGTGGAAGGTTGAGGATGAACCTCGGTTCCTGGTGAGATGGTGACAAACGGCTAACGAAAGTAGCCCGGGACAGGAACTGTCGAAAAAGGAAAAGAAACCAAAGAAAAATTATTTTGAAGTCCAAAATTCCAAAAGTGGATAGAGAGTAGATTGTAGAGCGCACATACCGGTACGAAAACGGATGTTTAGCTGAGAGCTGGGTACTTTTCCAAATTTCTTCTTGTTTCTGGATGTTGACCTCAAAGAGCGAAAATGGCATCCAAATTTCAACAATCTTTTTGAATTTATATTTAAGAAGAATCACCAACTTGGTAGAACAGTATAATGAGAGAAACGGCATCGGCAGACGACGGGACCACACAAAGAGCCGGAGAGCTCGTGATCGATGAGTTCCTCACATTAGTGGAAGAGAGCAGCACTAGATAGACAAGTTCACCGAGACCGATCATTAGTGGGAAATTTTAAATATTAATTTTCGTCACACCCTCAGTGTAGTTGTTGTCTCCCGAGATTCTTCTTTTAGGCTTCAAATTCGATATGTCTGATGTAGTTTTCTTGTTATGACGTTCTTTTCGGCTTCCTTTGTGTTGACTTAATTAGCGATTCTGACGAAACTAGCGCTCCAAACGAAAAACTGATGTTACCACTCGATCCGGCGCGAAATTTTGAATCTAGAACCGTGCCTAACTCATATGGCCAAAAATGAAGTTGTGCCATGTTGCTCTGACAACGACGATATCGCTCGTATAACCTTGATGTGAAAGCTCAAGGTCGTAATATTGGGTATTGTTTTCGCGTTTAAATCTACTTTTTCTTTTGTATCTAAGTATGTTCGAATACTAAGGTTTTCAACGTTGAGTCACACTTGAAAGACGATTATTAATTTTTTCGATATTCTTCACTTTTGACCACATCCGCCCAACTCCTTCATTCCTGACCTAGAAAAGGATAATCTGGAAAAGGTAATCAGCCTAGGACAGTAATGGAAAACACGTAGCTGGGAAGTATTATTGGAACTTTTATCATTTTAGTATCCCTGACCGACGGATCCTTTTCAAGGACCTGTTCGCGGGAACAATCAATGAAACTTGTCCCGCTGAAACAATTCCTGTTCCAGATGGTTAGTCAGTCTCCGTCTATCATGAATTTACTCTGATCATCTTGGGACGCGTGTCCACCATCTTCCTCAATTTCTCCCCCTATTAGATCACTTACCGTGTGCACACATGTTTTATTATATGACAGTAACATCGATTTTTTTAATTACAGGTGGTGTACTGTATGGATAGAGCTCTAAATATTGCCACTTCCTGCTCTCGTTTCAAAGTTCTGAAGGCCGAGTGCATGGCTCATCTCGGCAACTACCAGGATGCTCAAGAGCTTGCCAACGAGGTTTTGGCCTTTGACAAACAAAATGCGGATGCCATACTCGTGAGAGGAATGTGCCTCTACTACCAAGACAACATCGATAGGGCGTTCACGCATTTCCAGCACGTTCTCAAGCTAGCCCCTGATCACGTTAAAGCCATGGAAATTTACAAGGTCAGTACAAAAACAGTTTTAATGTTTATTGTACTGTTGACGTGGTTTCTGTAATCAACCATTATTGTTGCACTACATTTCATTGTAACCAGAGACTAGACGTTAGGTGTCGGACCGGCGCTAGTTCGCCATGGCCCCACGGGGAGCGCAGGATAATTGGAATGACCGATGTTACCGATAAATTTGTGTTAATGAGTGATTGACAAGACAGCCCCGAGAGAGCAGCAGAGGCAAATTATAGACATTTTTTCTTATATCGATCTCAAACCTATTTAACTATCAAAGTCCTGTTAATCACGCTTTAACATCAATTGGACCGCGTTATGCGAAAATATCTCTTGAGTGACAAAATAGCAGTCGTACCTACAATACAAAAGGATTCATCTCGCTAAGTAGAATCGATTTCTTTGGGTACTTCCGCCCTCCTTTTGTTAGAAAATCGAACTATTTCCTCATATAGGTACTTAATAAGCGACTAAAAAAGGCATTTTGAATTTCACAATTCCCTACGACACACCATGAAAAAGTTACCAAACAAACGACACATGAATATTGGTGATTAGTTTGGATTTATGTATATATTTCCCTGGAGCAACTGCGAGTGCCTCATTTTACTGTTTCGTATTATGTATTTGCATAGCTATCTCTTTCGTTGAAACAGCTAAATTAATGAATTCGCAGTGTAAGGGCATGCTATGAAGCATGAGCTATGAGCTATGAAATATGAAGATGAAGTTATAAAAGAGTTATGTAATAAAACAATCATTAGGTACCATTGTACAATGTGTAAAATGATACAAAGGGCTGGCGCTTAGTCGTCTTGGTTATAGATAATAATAATTTAAAGATTAATGCAATTTTATCTAATATTGATAAATTGGCGGTTGACTGGTTTTTGCGCTCCAATTATCGGTAACATCAGTCATCCCAATGGGGTATTTCGGTGGGTCGGAAATTCAGGTTTTTGACCTCAAATTTGGATTCAGCACCCTTCAAAACCTATATACTACTACTATAACGTATGGTAGAAAAATTAATTAAAGAGATCACACGTTTGAAAAAAAGGCGGGCCACTATAAATGAACACACTAGGCAAGGACTACGCTGCAGACTACACCGTGCGTGTGTGTGAGTAGTATTTTGTAGTATCCAAGACGTCCTCCAAGGTTTTCTGTGCATGGATACTTTTTTCAAAGACAGTTGGCTAGCTACGTCACGATTGGCTAGCTACGTCACACCATTCAAATCTTCAACTTTCCTTACCTTCTCTGATTTTTAAAAAACATTTTCTAGACGAACAGACCCGATTACCGTTATTCCTGAGCCATACTCTTTTGAAAAAAATAAAATAAAAAAAGTTGACAAATACCCCATTATCCTGTGCTCCATGCGGATCCAGGGAGAACTAGCGCCGGTCCGACACCTAACGTCTAGTTCACCAGAGTCTCCACTCATCTTTTCAATTCAAATCGTTTAATAACTAGTAGTAGGTTATATTAGCGCTAAGTATAACTGATAGTCAGCGCTAATATAACCTACTACTAGTTATTAAACGATTTGAATTGAAAAGATGAGTGGAGACTCTGGTATAACTGATAGTCACTCGACCTGAGTCTGCGATTCATTTTATTAACTCAATACGTTATTTGCTTAATTATAAAGGATAACAACGGAGTTAATTATAACTTCAATAGCAAAGGTTGTTTAGAAATGTCAGTGATGTAAGAGCGTCACGAGATCCCTTGATGGTACCTAAAACTATGACTAAAAAAACTGAGGTATCTTTGATGACAAAAAACTGTTTTTATAATTGTCGTGTACTCAACTGTTGAATGTATTTTTATATTTCCTTCCTGTAGAAAGCGAAAGCTTTGAAGCAGAAAAAGGAAGAAGGCAATGAAGCTTACAAAACGGAAAAGTATCAAGATGCGTACAGGCTCTACTCTGAAGCTTTGACAATCGACCCAAAGAACGTCGCAAACAATGCTAAATTATATTTTAATCGAGCTCTCGTCCTATCAAAAGTGAGTATTTATTATAAGTGCAATATTGATTTAATCAAAAATTTACTCTGTGTAATACAGCTCTATAACTAAGTAAGGGGAACATCTCATCAAATGGCTACTGGCGGCAGTGGATGGTAACAGTGCCGAGTTTCTTGAGTAGGCTAGACATTTACTTCAGAGTATTTTTTGTACTTGCCGTTTTGTTTCCCACGTATCTACTCCAGCATGCGAAGAGTTTACTTCACAGGAGAAGCCAACTTTTGGCGTTTGAAAAAATTGGGTCAATACGCGATAAAAACATTACCTTCCTTGGGGATAACTTCAGAGTTGATGGAATTGTTTTTCTTCTTCCATGGACTACCCAAGGAAGAAAATACGTTTGTAACACAGCGCAACATTGAAGGTTGAACTGAAAAGATTTGTTTGTACCACTACCTATCCACATGGTCATTAATTTTGTTACTATTTTAATTTAATTTAATTTTGTTTCATTTACTGTGAGTTTCAATTTGTTGTGTAATAAAGGAAACTGACAATTTAGAAGAAACTGAAACGTAGCTTTTTATTCCGTATATAACTCACATGTACATTTCATATACAACAACAAAATGGCTCAGACCCCCAATGATGCCAACATCACATCCCCCTCAAGATAGCGGGCAGGACGAACCACAGGCCTATCAGAGCGAGTGGTTGCAGCAGGAGCAGAACCAACAGAAGTTTTCAACCCGACAGAACGCCTTGACTTACTTCATTGAAAGGATGGGCGAGCAGTTACAGGCTTCACGATCTTTGGCGTTGGCATGGGCTTAGGCGATGGCATTGAAGCTCCAGAAACTTGCACTGTTTGACTAGACACTGCTGGTGAATTGGCATCAGGAACCCCAAGAGCCGGCGAACTTGCATTTGGCTCTGTCGCATCAATGGGTGTGCTGTCACTCATAGAGCAGGGCAACTCATTCAAGTAGGGAGCCAGAATGAGATGATAACGGCTAACTGTTTGCTTCTCTGTCCTGACAAGGTTGGACCTTGGTTCCTTCAGGACTGCCACAATCTGACCGTATCTCTTGAGATCAGATATCCAGACATATACGCCTACTCGTAATGGCTCCAATTCCCGACATCCGTGATGGCTATCATAATTTCTCTTGTACCGTGCCCTGTACCCTCCCTCAATTTCAGGGAAATCGTTCAAGCTTGGCTTGGCTACCATACTTCTTTATTTATTTTACTGGCATCTATATGCAGTTGATTATTGATAAATATTAAATAATATCTAGGTATTATACAATAATAATATCAAAAAATATAAACAAAACAAGATAAATAATAATATAAAGGTGTTTGAACCGGAAGTTGTCAAGAACTTCCTCTTCTACCCTGGTCTTCAGTTGAAAACGTAGAATTTCTGAAATGAGGTGCATTTTTCTCTAAAAGAAACCTTAAATAAACAAACATCGAATACTTGCTCAAGTTCCTCTTCTGTAATAATGGACTCCGTTATTAGCTCCATCAATTTTTCCACAACTTCTATCATGATACTAGAAATATGAAAAACAAAAAACATCCTATCTAAAAGGGGAACAAAAGTTGAAATAGATGAGTAAAAACCCGCCAAAGTCACCTTGCCAACTCTACATATAAGCGTCACGTTAACGTTTATACAGGAGATCTCTTTTACGGGAAAAAATTACGTGGAAAGTTGGCAGCTGTGAGTGCTCTCGCTAGCTGCTCTTTTTCATGTTTTGTGTTTTGACAACATGGGAAGTACAAAAATACCCCATTACATAGGTACGCTACACATGTCCAATCTAAGTAGTTAAGTATACCTTCCTAATAGGTACCAAATATGGCTTAAAAAATATAATTTTGGTTTCTGTCGCTTTGATACAACGTGATAGTTTTCGAGAAAGTTATGTAGTCACAGCAATAGTATGTTCAGAGGCAAACTTAATAGAAATACTAATCAATAGGTTAAGGGAGGTAGATATAAAAAAATAACTTCAATTATATGTATATGTCTGCGGCGTCACCAGTATTCAAATTAGATGCCACCGAAGTATAGTAAGATCTCTGAATGGTCTTTTCGATGGATCGAATGAACGTGACGCGTATTGAATCCTCTATCGATACAGGATGGGTGTATCGATCTACCGAGAGGGGGACCCCGCGAAGGGAGGTTGGCCTAGTGATGTTTCACAAGATGAATCCAATAGTAATGCTATTGTAGAGCAATGAGAGCATCATTAGATAAACCTGCTTGAAAGAAGCATAATTTCCTGTTCGACGCGACTCCTAAATGTACCTACGTGGATATTTTATCGTTCCGCTCGTAATTGAGAAGTATTTTATAGTTACTTATCAATTATTTCATCTCTTTAATATTTTATTACGTTTTACAGTTGAAAAAAATGGATGAAAGCATCGCTGACTGCTCTGAAGCCCTCAAACTGGACCCTAATTATCTTAAGGCTTTACTCAAAAGAGCGCAGATCTACATGGAAATGACTCAATATGAGGAAGCTGTTCAAGACTATGAAAAAGCTGCCAAGATGGACAAGGGGAGAGGTAAAGTCCTATAGCAATATTGTAAACTTGATTATTGGTTTCGGTGAACCGATAAAAGAGCGCCTGAACTTCCAATAGTTGCCTAAGAGATGCCTACCAATTATAACTCCAACCCTGGGAAGGAGGCAGTTCTTTTCAACATGTTTTTCGTTATTAACCTTTTCGCGCCCGGATTCTCGAGAGCCTACTGTCCCTCGCAGCCCCTTCTGTCCCCTCAGTACCGCATTATTTTGGCGACTCGGTGGTTCGTCCGAAGTTGTTTCCTTGCATTATTTTATTGTACTTTTTTCGCGTGATACTTTCTGTTATGAGTTCATGAGAATTATTGAGATCATGTGCATTATTTATTCATTTACTAGCCAGTTAAACATAATGGAAATAATGAAATTAATGTAGAATAATTGTGATAGGTACCTCATGACTCGCTCCAATTTCTATCAAATTCATTTAATATAATTTATTGTTTTCCACTTACATTCTGTTTGGGAAAATTCCTATAATTTGATAACTTTTCATAGTGGGGAAACCAACAGTTGGAAGAGGAACAAAACATTTTTGCGAATATTCCCGAGCCAGGTTCAAATAGGCGGTGAAATATCTGAAAAGCGGCAATATCTTTGACAGGCCTACCGCCAAAAATACCAAAATAGAATTAGAAGGGTTGAAAAAAAAAAAAAAAAACAAGAAGACAATGACCAAATCGGAGAAGATCAAAGAGAACCAACTGTTTGAGGTGCTGCTGCATCAGAACTTACCTACTGGATCAAGGATAAACTACCGACCAAAAAACGCCGACAAACAATGATATTAAAGAAAAAAACACTTGAACTGTTCAAGGATTATATACACTGTTCTGTGAATGCAATATCATGAGGTTTGTAATGGAAGATCGTAGTTACACGGCGAAAGAGCTCAAGTGCCAGAAGGGCTATTATCGGCGGCGGACAGCTACGGAAAGGCCGAGCCGCCCGATATTTGACGTTGCGGGCTGCTACGGAAAGTACAGTCGCCCAATATATGACTTTTTTTCGGCAGGCAGGTGAGAAAATTTTTAAGATCCACAGATGGAGTTGGATCTCGTAAGATACCTAGAAGGGTCCGCGACTTCAAGGTTATGTGGGATTCAAACCCACTAAAAAACACCTCCTTTTCTCCCACGTTGGATGATCAGCCTGGAACTGTTTAACACGTTTCTTCAGGCTGAGTCCTGGGGCACTTCATCAGTTCTGGATGGCGGGACGGACCAGGTGTTCCCTTCTCCCTCTCTCTCGTTCTAACAATGTCTTCCTTGTCAGGATACTCTCTGCGTACGCTGCCACAAGACTCCAGCTCCTCTCACCTTCCAGCATCTTGCTGACGACAGCTTCTGGTGTTGAAATTTGGGGAGTTAACCCCAGCTCTGCTAGCATCTGTATGTAGATGGATTGCCTTTTGATAAGTTCATTTCGTGCTCTAGCAGACACAGCACAAACCCAAATGACATTATCATATTCCCGCTTGCCTTCAGCAAACGAGGGAACAAACTCTTTTTTCCAGCTTCCCTGGTAAAACATTCGGAAATCCATACATTTTGATCATATGCTTTGTCCGCGACATTTTTCTTGGGAATTTCCTGGTCGACTCTATGAACTTTCATCAGCAGGGGCTTATTTGGGCCAATGTCCTTTTGTACATTGAACCCTTTGTTGGCTAGTTCCCCCCTGATATATGACGTTGGCGGGCAGGAAAGGGTTAATATTTAAATTTTTTATGAAGGGTCTACCACAGAAACTCTGCATCCGTGTGGCGCTCCCTAGGTGGCGGATCCGCAAACTATAACGATCGATTCAACCTTCCATGGTGAAACCTTGACACGGAAATTGGAGTGGTGAGACGTTTGATGTTCTGGTAGTGCCACGAAATTTCAATTTCGGAAATGCACGAATTACTAGCTGCAATAGGAGGGAAATCATGTCACTTTTGAGGGGAGAAATTCCCGAAAAATTATCGTACGTGCGGGAATCTGCTTGATGATAAGAGATAATAATTATCTTATGGAGAACATAAAACTAATTATTAGTTTTATGTTCTCCATAAGAATGCGCCAAAGGAATGCAAAGTTTCTGTGGCACACCTACAGTTAGGTTTAATTACATACAAGTTTAATGTGAAAGTACTCCAATATTATCACAGCTTAAAGTAAGTGACCCGTACATCTTAAGGTCGTTCACGAACAAAGGTTTTCATTATTTTTAATCAGATTTAAACAATTTGCTATTTATTTTGACCTGAACAGTTTCTATTTAAGACAGCTCCTTGTAGTCGCAATTACTCCTTGATTATGTCTTTCGTTGTTGTTCCAGAGACAAGAAAGCTTTTGAACGATGCTAAACTCGAACTGAAGAAATCCCAAAGAAAAGATTACTACAAGATATTGGGTGTTCCCAAAACTGCATCGACTGACGACATCAAGAAAGCGTATAGAAAGCGAGCTCTTGTCCATCACCCAGGTGAATATCGACAGTTTTGTATCTCGAACTCAATGGAGATTCTTCTCATTTATTTGACCTTAGAATGTGCGCAAGAAATGAAACTAAGTCAAAGCAATGATTCATGCGCCTTGGTTCTTGTTTTGATGACTGGTTTTATTCACCTCCTTGTGTCTTTCTTGCAGATCGACATGCCAATGCATCTGAAGGAGAAAAGAAGGAGCAAGAAAAGAAATTCAAAGAAGTCGGTGAGGCTTATGGCGTTCTGTCCGACCCAGTGAAGAGAGCCAAGTACGACAATGGCCAGAACTTGGATGAATTCGGTGGTACGTGTGAAAAAGTCTTTTGGATCATACATTTTTCTTGACTTCTGTAGTGTATATCAACCCCTCAACGTAATCCGTCAGTTGAACGATGGTGGTTGGCGGATTTTTGCTTGCTACATCCAAGCACCTTTTCTTGGTGTAACGAAGTGTAATTTTCATGTGTTGGGAAATGATAAAAAATACAAATCTTGAATGTGGAAAAAGCGTGAGTTCTGCCACATTAAGGGCGTGTTTCTCCGACGTCTGGTGGAACCGTTTCCTAGTGGCTGACGACTGGAGGATCAGTTTTTCCCAAGACCAATCCCAATTGGAGACACAGCTGATATTGATACTCTCCTAGTCAAAGGTCAATTGGATCCCAAAAGTTGATCCATTATATCTGAATGCAAAGTGTTCGATAGAGACACTTCTAGAGAAACTCCGTTTCAAGAGTTTAAAGTATTCAAATCATCTGAACTTGTGTTTTGGACAGTAAGTTCCTCTTAAGATGACGAGAAAAAATGCTCGAGTCATTCCGAGAAACTTGTCAACAATGGTAGCTCAATTTGACTATTCAACTATGAATGAGTACATTGATAGTGTGTTGGGCCATGTCTACCAGATGCTTTTTCTAATCTATAGGAGCTATCCTACTTACTCTCCCAATGTTGGACCAATTTCCACACTACCGTTTTTCCACACTAACAGAAAGTACAGGTACTGGCTTAGAAGTGCTGCACGCTGTAGCAGTTACCGCCTCCCATAATTTTTCCCCCACAGGAAGCAGAGGGGATACGATAGGAGAGTAAATAGTGGGAAGAACGCTCCCGCTGCCTTTATATGGGTACCGCCGCGCATCATGCCTCCCTCTCCTGTACCCCCTTAATGTTAGGGCTCTGGCACATACCTCTGACAGGAGTAGAACGGTTAGGGAGCAGGTACAAATTCTCTGCTTCCGGGCCTGTTACCTGGTCGGGCTTCCGGGGATAGCAGTAATGCCGTAAAAGGCTTATTACTCATCTCAATTACCAGTACCATGTGCGAGGGGAGCCCCAGGCTACAGATGCACCTACCTCGGTCAAAGCATCACCTGCCTGCCCCTCAGTTGAGGTTGGATTTGTGGTGGTCGTGGTTGAGCAAACCCTACTTCACGGGCTTGTACCAAGAAGGCTATAAGGGGAGAGATGGCCTCCTCAAGGGTTTGCCCCCTGAAGATGTCTCTCGGCATGTGAGTTCTGTTATGAGATCTCGGGTACCAACCTGTCTAGTTGGTATAACCTTAGCTAGAAGGTTCGGCCTAACCTGTGGTGTTAATACAAACAGGTACCTAGAGGAGCTGAAGTTATGACTAGCTCCCCCACTACTCATACCCTCCAGGTGGTGAGTTCCTTCCACTCCCTCGATCACCCTCCTAGGGTTTTCAGGGTTTCATCTATCTGCTTGCAGATGGAGGGGGTTGCGAAATCCAGTTTGGATCGGCTCTCCTTAAAACCAAATAGTAGTTATTTGCCCGACGCCTTCAACGTGTTAGTGGATTAAAGATGATGTGCCTCGTTGACCACTAATTCCAGTTAGTACCGAGCAAGACGCGGGTGGGTGGTGACGTGACGGAGTACTCTCGCAGAAATTCTTAAATCACGTAATTCCGTGGCACATCGTCCACACCACACGTCATACCAAGACACGGTCAAGAATGCTACCCCAAATGTTGTTGTTGCCACTCCTGTATGTTCAGATATCGCCTGCCGGAAATCTTGTTGTTTTATCATATTTTTACTCCTTGAGCTGTCTGTTTTAGCATGGATGCATGGATGCTACTGGTCAATCATATTTAAGAGTCTGTGAAGGACCTCTTAAGCCACATCCACACTCGAAACATTCGGCCACTCCGAACCTTGCTCCGGTCCTCTAGTGTGTTCGGGGCGGCAAAACTTCAAAAGAATGAGGATTAGAGCGCAGTCCGCTCGCTCTGTTGGCGGTTTTTCATCTTCCATCACAGAAATGTTCGGAGTGGGGTGAGCTTTTATGGGCGGAGCGAGGTTGGGAGCACTGCGATGTTCGGAGCAAGCTTCAGAGCAGCCAAATGTTGCAAGTGTGGACGTGGCTTTATGCCTCCTCGATTATTTCAAGTTAACATCTCCTCGACATCTATTTGTGTTGACGCCAAGCGAGATACTCATATACAAAATAACCTCAAAGGTTCTAATAGATAACACTTGTGGTTTTTTTCAGGGTTCCCAGAGGGGCCGGAGTCCTACGTGTTCCAAACATTCTTTGGAGATGGTGGCGCTCACTTTTTCCCCTCCTCCGGCGGTGGATTCCCCGGCTCGTTCTCATTCCAGTGCTCGTAATGTAATTCCTAAGTGTCGATCCCCACTCTCTACGATCCTTATAGCGTCTAATTTTCTACGTTTTCATTATACTTTTTTGATTCCAGACAAAAAATAAAATAAAGAAAACAGTCGTGGATGTTAGTCGACTACCGTTACTTGCCGTTAGAGATTACAAATTTACCTCACCCCAATTCGTGTTCACTTGTTTATAAAAGCTTTTAAACGTGTGCAATTTTGACACGTATGTGAATGGGACCTTGTAATGAGACTTGTTTGTTGACAACTGTCTGCGGAATTATTTCTTGAATGCAATTTTGTTTTGCAATCGACAGGATGAGTGACAGAATGTCGAATCTTTTCACCTTTTCTAGTCCTCTAAAGGCAAGTTTCGTCAGGCATCGTTTGATCCTGAATATCTCTCCTGCTTTAATATACTGGTGCATATTTGTCATGCATTGTCCATCGTCAATGATGCCAAAATAGGTTTTAACTTCAAACCTTCAAAATAAAATGATTAGGGTTGGCTTCCTAGACAAAAAGTTTTAGAGAGTTGAATTGTGGGAAGCACTTTTAAATTTAAAAAAAAGCATTCACTACTCGTGGTTCTTGCAATCTACAAATTTTATCACCAAATTCTATAGTGATTCTCAATAATTAAGGTATGTAACCTGTAACTCAATATCCCCGTGAATTGAAATAAGACTTCTGTAAAAATTTATTGCCGTTCAAAAAAAAAAACTTTATGAAAGATTCTCAACTTTAATAATTACTTTTTACTGTGGCTTTCACCATCGATTGGAATGCTGATATAAAATACGGGTGATTCAGTGCATTAATATTCATTAGAATGTATAACTAATCCCTGACAACTCTTGTCATCGTCAGCAACCACCAAAACTCAAGAAAAATGGGTGAACGTTTTAGTGGCTGATATCTCCCACATTTTTTCAAGGATCCTAACGATCTCTGATCAATAGAGAGTTTTCTGCAAACGATTTGTCGAATTGTCAACTGTTTTCGGCCTTGGCTCCCAGTTTATCTCATTTATCTGACTTCTTCATCACCAACATTGCCAAATTCAAATCTCCCGTACAGCTCTCTTCTCAATTTGGGTGAACCATTTTCCAATGCGAGGAATTCCCTAGGAACCCACATTACTTGTCTCCTAGTAACGAATTCTTGTAGCTCTTCAATCTCTGGAATCAGTGGACACAGGAAGAGGAGAGTAAACATTTTACTTCAACATACTAAATGATCGATGATACTGAGCAATTAGTTTACCAACAAAACCAGCTTTAGCGTCACATAACAGGAGAAGCATTAGTGTTAAAATCAATGTTTGGGCATGCAGGTTCACCATCATGAACAAAGAGGTTAGCATCCACATATTTTTTCCTTAGACGCTTAACCCGTTATTCCTTAGCTTATCACTAAGCTAGTGACCAAACTTTTGCAGAAAACTCTCTAATAATTCCGAAGTACTTGCCACAATTTTTTCAGCTTTTTTTGTTGTAAATATTCAATAAAATTTGTCTTGAATCGCTAATGCAAATTATAAAGACATGAGTATTCCCTTCTAGAGTCATTTTACATTGATGTTTTAGCCTGTAATGAATATGTCATACCCATGGGCCAAGACAGTGCCCATATTTTGTCACTTTTCAAGCTGCACCTTCTTTATTTTGGTCCACAGTGCTTTTCATGAATGGAGAACGTAAGGAAGGAGTATAAGAAATCATAACTAACCCTCAATTATCTCTGTTAGACCCCATGACTGCTAACATAACACGATTTACATACCTATAAATGAATGTAGTAGAATATTTTCTAGGTGTTACTCCCAAACTTGAGAATTACTGATAGCATTTCTTTGAAAACATCTTACAACGACTACTGCATTTCATTACTTTCTTTACGTAGGCACGTATGATAGAAAAAAGATCCCTTATAACCTTCCTGTGCCCTTGTATTAGTGACTCTTGTATCTTGAACATGATGGTGTCATAAGTTGAACCTAATTATACTGATCATTTATAATTATTGTTTTATAATCGTTCATTCCCTGAATCTGTAATTATTATGGAAGGAGAGAGATAGTACAGAGGAAAAAAGGTAACACACTACTCTTCCATCGCATTTAGTATCATTTGGAAAATACACAATGAGGAATGGGGAGTTTGCCTCACATTTTTTTTTCCCCCGAAAGAGGGTTTACTGATATGGAAGAAAACCATAGTATGCTGCTCGAAAAAGCATCCAAAAAAAATTAGAGAATTTAAGGAAGATGGAAATTTTAAAAGAAGCGGCAATCTGTTCATGGGGGCATGGGGTTGCAACGTAACGGAATTTCTGACCAATCTGACTTCATAGGAGGAGCTGTGCCCCTCTGAGGTAGCGCTACCTCTGGAAATGCAAATGAAAACAGAAGCGCGCGACTGAGGGTAGAGAAAAAACCCGGCCGTGCAAGTGACCAAAAGAAGCAATTATACTCACTCTTCTTACAATCCAATTCTACTTATTAGTTTATCAAGCATTATTATTCTTCATTCTCTCTTATTTAGTTTCGTTATTTGAGTGGTCATTTGACTGGATCGTTTTGTGTTGTCACGCTTAGAACTTTGAAGGGCGTTTAGAACTCTACCTGTTGTTAATCTGCGGTACTACCTGGAGTTTGACACCAGAGCGCTCAGTATGTGAATCGGGTTACTTTTCGCGTCTTTTTTTTCATGTGACATGAACGATATTCCTCGATTTTCGCGGTGTTTTTTGACAGAGGCTTCGCTTATTAGGCATTTTCTTCTATGGTAATTTTTGGTTTATTATTTTCAATAATAAGCCTTTGGAATCGAGCAAGAAAAAAAAAATTTTAACCCCTCCTCAAAATTTGATGTTTTACGTTTCAAGGTACGTAGAATACGAAAATCGAATAAAAAAATTTCCGTCCGTCCGCCGTACGCGGCACTTTTCTTAGCAACACTGGACCGATTTGGTTCAAATTTGGTATATGGGCTCCATTTGGGGTCTAGTTGTGCCGCGAAGCTTTTGGTTGATGTAGGTCACTTCTAAGGGGTGAAAATTAAGGGTTGAAATTTTCAAGAGTGCCCTAGCTCGAAAAGTCTCGAAATAAAGGTATTGTTTTTTCACCAATTTTAAATAGTATTGAATTTTTAAAAATTTTTGAGACCACCCGGAGCTCTGTAGGACAAACCGTTCGGTTCCTACGAGTACTTGAAGGTTTTCCTTCGATAAAACAGAATCATGAGTGTGAATCGCAAAAGAGGTCTAATCTCCATTCAAATTTTATCGGACTAAAATGCGATCGCTGTTCATTTCTTCGATTTGTATACAGTTTTGCCTTCTGCGTAACCAGTAATCAAATTTCCACATGAAGCTTTCTATTTTACCAATCGAGTGTGAAGCGTTTAGTTCTTTCTAATAAACTTGATTGTGAAGGTGTGAAGCCAGTATGGTGTGGTAGGTAGTACCTAGCTGGTGGGTGAAGAAAAGTTGGTAGGTAAAAAAAATGTTGGTGGGTAAAAAACGCTGCAAATCATTGCTCAAAGGCTTCTTCACTCTTCAGATCACTGATCAGCTGAGTGAGCTCCGAAGCCATTTTCAATCCTATTTAATGGAAGTGCTCTTCCAGGCGTCTCCAGCATTCGAGGAGATCTTCTTCACTCCTCAGATCACTGATCAGCTGAGTGAGCTCCGAAGCCATTTTCAATCCTATTGAATGGAAGTGCTCTTCCACGCGTCTCCAGCATTCGAGGAGATCTTCTTCACTCTTCAGATCACTGATCAGCTGAGTGAGCTCCGAAGTCATTTTCAATCCTATTGAACGCAGGAAGCTGAAATTTGAGAGGGAAGGTCAAGGGAGAATACAGATGGTGGTAGGTGCTATTGATGGAGAACCAGTGATCTATACAGAAGGGTGATCTATACAGAAAATAATAAACCTTTGAGCAATGATTTGCAGCGTTTTTTTAGTTTCATTGACTTGTAATATTTTAGACTCAGTATCACTTGGAGCGAACAATTCTCTTGGGAGAGGAACCTTCGAATTTGGATCATGAAGACATTCAATAAATGTCCTGAGATGCCTATGATTCACTCCCTGACCCTTAGTCAGTTAGTGTGACTACTAACTACTCATCACTCAGTACTACTGTTGTGATCAGCGACCTCTTCGCATTTCTGTCCATTCGCTTCCTTAGCTCAAGTGGTAGGAGCTCCGATTTAGAATCGGAATGATAGGTGATCGATCCCCGGCCGAGGGAAGTTAATTTTTGATGACTCAACAGTATGGCGCAGTCGGTAGGAGCTCCGATTCAGAATCGGAACGATAGGAGATCGATCCCCAGTCGAGGGAAGGTAATTTTTGATGACTCAACACTACTAACTATTCATTTAAGCGGCCCTAACAATAACTCTAGGAACCCTAATGTTGTTTTTCTCAATATTGGGAAATCTTTTGATCAGTCAATTCAGGCTCGCAGAAGTTAAGGTACGCTCCAAAAATATTCTGAATAATTTCAGACCAACCACAGGTTGATTGGTTCATTTTCAATGCAGCTAGCCCCAGGTGTGTATAAACCCTCTGATGGACAGTCAGTGTATAAAGGGTTGGTTGATGTAGGTCACTTCTAAGGGGTGAAAATTAAGGGTTGAAATTTTCCCTAGCTCGAAAAGTCTCGAAATAAAGGTATTGTTTTTTCACCAATTTTAAATAGTATTGAATTTTTTAAAATTTTTGAGACCACCCGGAGCTCTGTAGGACAAACCGTTCGGTTCCTACGAGTACTTGAAGGTTTTCCTTCGATAAAACAGAATCATGAGTGTGAATCGCATAAGAGGTCTAATCTCCATTCAAATTTTATCGGACTAAAATGCGATCGCTGTTCATTTCTTCGATTTGTATACAGTTTTGCCTTCTGCGTAACCAGTAATCAAATTTCCTTATGAAGCTTTCTATTTTGGTTTATTATTTTCAATATAAGCCTTTGGAATCGAGCAAGAAAAAAAAAATTTTAACCCCCCCTCAAAATTTGATGTTTTACGTTTCAAGGTACGTAGAATACGAAAATCGAATAAAAACTCGGCGCTTTGCGCCTCGGCGGGGGGCTCCGCCCCCCTGCACCCCCCGGTTTATATATTTTTCCATACTCTGTATGAAATCATAGGAACACAGAATGTGTTTTTGCGATACTAGTCATCCGTTAAATAAAATACAACAATAATAAATGTGGAGTTGACATTAACATGACAACCAATAAACATATCACCAGATGTTTTTTCTGTCGCTTTTTCGTGACGATTTTTTTTCGGTAGGTCATCGCAAAAACACATTTCCGTCCGTCCGCCGTTTTCCAATCGAGTGTGAAGCGTTTAGTTCTTTCTAATAAACTTGATTGTGAAGGTGTGAAGCCAGTATGGTGTGGTAGGTAGTACCTAGTTGGTAGGTAAAAAAAAGTTGGTACTTAGGTAAAAAAAATGTTGGTGGGTAAAAAACGCTGCAAATCATTGCTTCAGATCACTGATCAGCTGAGTGAGCTCCGAAGCCATTTTCAATCCTATTGAATGGAAGTGCTCTTCCAGGCGTCTCCAGCATTCGAGGAGATCTTCACTCTTCAGATCACTGATCAGCTGAGTGAGTTCCAAAGCCATTTTTACTCCTATTGAATGGAAGTGCTCTTCCAGGCGTCTCCAGCATTCGAGAAGATCTTCTTCACTCTTCAGATCACTGATCAGCTGAGTGAGCTCCAAAACCATTTTTACTCCTATTGAATGGAAGTGCTCTTCCAGGCCTCTCCAGCATTCGAGGAGATCTTCTTCACTCTTCAGATCACTGATCAGCTGAGTGAGCTTCGAAGCCATTTTCAATCCTATTGAACGCAGGAAGCTGAAATTTGAGAGGGTAGGTCAAGGGAGAATACAGATGATGGTAGGTGCTATTGATGGAGAACCAGTGATCTATACAGAAGGGTGATCTATACAGAAAATAATAAACCTTTGAGCAATGATTTGCAGCGTTTTTCCTTGGGGTACTCCTGGTGTTGAACGTTATTCTAGGGCCCTATTATAAAAATTCCAGAATCTGAAATTGAGGCAAATTCCCCATTTCGGAATTTCCTATTTTTACCCCAAAATAGGATTCAGTACCTCGAAAAACCCCCTACAGCGACCTTTCAGCCCGTACTTCCTAGTTTACGAATAAACAAAACAGTGTAGAAAATATGAACGTATAGTCCTCGGAGGATTTCACAAAACCAGTGAAGATCAAAATCGAAGAACTGAAGAGAAAAAATAGAAAAAGCAAGATGGAGAAAATGAGGTTTCCCCTGTTTTTGTTTGATAACTTTCCTCTTAAATAACCTGATTTCGTTGTTCTATCGGGTGAGGGTTTCCGCCTCACGTTCCAGAGGTCCGTTTTCCCGGTTATTTTTTAAATCATACATTTTGAATGTCTCCCAAAAATAACAAGAGACGTATTTTCCAAAATCAACCCAATTTTCATCTATCCCACACCATTAACTATTCAGGAAAAATGCAAACAGAATTCCTCATTGTAGATCAGGATAGTCTGAGCGTTTGTGTGTCTGACAGCACTCAAGTTATCCCCCTAATACTATTTTTCACTTTTAAATATCTATATCTCCGAAAAAAGGTAAACATGTATGATTTTTTAACTTTACAAAAATAAAGCGATTCACAGTAACTTCAAAATTGGCATTTGAAACCCACCCTTCAGAATCAAAGTGGATAATGAAAAATAGAGAGTCGGAACAAGGTTTTTATTTCCATTGGAATAATTTACACGTAGTCACGTCAAAACGTTGCTTCTCTAATGCTTGTTTGGCATGACTCTTGAGTATAAAACACTCGAAAAATTATTGGATCGCACATTAGTGATGCAAAACTATCAAAACATGAGAAAATTTTTAATTTCCACCTGAAGGTTCGTATTCAAGATGACAAGTTATTTTAAAACGCAGGGCATTTAACATAGTTCGACAAAATGAAAGGGACTTACTTAACACACAGAAATACAAAACATGGCCAAATTATTCAAAAAATTAAATTAATATTGGTAAATTTCAAACGATAGTATAATATACTATCTGTGGGGGCGCCTACATATAGATATATTATATCTATATGTAGGCGCCCCCACAGATAGTCTAGACCTCTCCCGAGTAGGGATCTCCATGCCAAGCACCCTGGAAGAAGAGTGAGAGGACCCTGGGTTCTCCCTAGATAATTCTTCAATCGTCAGTCGGGTTCAGGACAACTAATTCAATAGACTCATGTGACTTCAAGACCCTTTGATTGTTGAAACTCTCCAGGGGTGGAGAATAGGGAACTTGCTGCCTTCCTGGATTGTTGACCCCTCCATAATGTTTTGTAGTATCCATACACTGTGGTAAGTCTAGTTTGTTGTACTGCACAAATTCTTTTATTATTTTTCTAACGCAAGGACTAATCTATACGAAACTGAGACTCCATGAAACAACATTCCCATACACCAGAAAGATTCTAGTGAATGTGACCACAAACATGGATTAAGTTTATGCTTGCATACTCGGTACTTTGTCTCAGTATGAGACTGCACTATCCATATCCTAACCAAACGAGGAGTACGAGTGCTTCTTCAGAAGAGTGAGAATTTTCTCATCTTGTTGGTGAAGTTTTATATCATACTTGGCACCAACTCCCCACAAAGATTCCAGGTCATAAGCACCTCTTAATGGATGACTCATGATATGAATACATATGTTTCCTGAAACAATCAAGTTGGTAGTTAATTACAGATTGATATTGCGTTTATAGAAAGATAATCTAATATTGAAAATAGTTTGCCTAGTGGGTGTGGCAGGTATGAATTTTAAAGTATGTAAATATCTCTTTATTTGGCCGTTATTAATTACGAAAATATGCAATTTGGTAGCAATTTCAATAACTTTTTCACTCCGTAATTCGTACGTGTAACACAACATTTCTGTGACTTGTGATCAGTATTATCTCATAATGGAAATATCTTATCCCTTACCAAGGGAAACGCTTTTTACGTTGTTGGTTTATTAACCTGATTATTTTTTATTAAGTTTTTAGTAACTAGGCAGCTAATGGGGTGTGCGCGTGATTTTTTTTTTTTTTTTTTTAATCGAAAGTAGGCCTCATGCTGAGAATTTTGACACCAGCCGTTCTCTTTTTGGATGAGTAGACATTTTTCTATGATTTTTCAAAGTTTCGAATGTTTATGACGTCACGCCTGGGCGGGACCTCCCAGCCCACTGTGACGTCATAATAATTCGAAACTTTGCAAAATCATAGAAAAAGGTCTTCTCACGCTAGAAGGTCGCGGTTGGTGCGAAAATTCTCAGAATGAGGTCTAGTTTAGATTAAAAATAACAATAAACAGTTTTTCCGGCCCATGCACATACCCTATTCAAAACTTACCTAAATCCAAGGCAATCCATTCCGAATCACTTCCTTCCAGCTGCGGAACATTGTTGATGTTATTCAGTCTACCTTTGGCGTACTTCCTTATAGTTTCTCCCAGGCCCTGAATATGGCGACGAGAACGACCTGTGACGATTAATAAGAAATCCACATAGTTGAGTTCTGCTGGGAGTTGTAGAACGGTCAAATCCTTCGCTTTACTCGTTTTTATAAGTTTCACCAGATCATCTAAGTTCAGCTGTTCAACTCTCTCTTCTGAAAAATATAATCGTTAGGTGCGTAGAATAGAATGGCAATTATCGAGTATAAAAAATAACTTTTTGGCTTTAGATTTTCAATATTTCGAAACTAATAATTGATAACTACGAGGGGCGTCTCGAAAGTAACAATCTCCATCATAAAAAAACAAAAACAGAAAAAACATTTTAAAAATAAAAACAAAATGTATTTACATACATACGAGGGGGGGACCCAAAAGTAACCGGAATCGAGCTGGAGGCGAAAGACAGGTGTGATTGGCTGGTTGGCAGGTGGGGGGTTTGAAAGGGGCACATCTCACGATTCAGTGTGCGAAGTTGGGATGCTGTGAGTTCAACGGTTTGTCATTGAGATTTTTTCTAGTGAAACAACTTTTTCCGTTTTGGCGAAAACGTGTGATGGCAGACAGCGTGGAGCAACGCGCGGCCGTGAAATTTTGTTTCCTGTTGGGAAAACTGTCGGCTGAAACTCTCGTAATGCTTAAAACTGCTTAAGGGGATGCTGCATTAAGCAAGACACGTGTATACGAGTGGTTTCAACGTTTTAAAAATTGGTAAATGAGGATTGAAGACCAATCTCGTTCTGGCCACCCTCCAACGTCAAGAACTGACGTCAACGTCCAAATGTGGATTGATCCTCATGAATGATGGATCCAAGTCTCGTCTTCCGCCACAATGAGGGTGAAAAAATTGTCCCCTTCATCCTCAAAAATTGGAAAAACTGTCGTGCAGCATCCATTCGCCGTTCTTTGTGAGCTTGAAACAGCAAACAAGGGACCCTCCTTGCACAGACTTTTGAGAGTTCAAGGTCGCCAAAAAGAATTCTTTGAAGCGAAGCACGACTGATTTCAATCTCCGGGGGAAGTTGCTGAAGGATTTCGTCCAACGTGAAACGCCTGTCCACCTCAATTGCATTCTGGACAGCCTCAACAATGTCAGGAGTGCGTGTAGTCGATGGTCGATGGTCTTCATCATGGAGATTTAGGCGCCCTTCAAGAAACATTTTGCGCCAACTACGCACATTTTGAACGTTCATAACTTTTTCTCCATACACTGCTACAAGTTATGACGGATTTCAGTTGCGAAAAAGGGTGCAAAATTATGGAACGAATTTCAACAGGGCAACAACAACAGGAGTATCCATCGATACAACGAGCACTGACGGGAAAAGTGTTCGGAAAGGGCTAGGAATGGTAAGGTGTGCCGTCAGCTCCCTTCTCCTTCACATACCACAGCCCCATCGCTCACGCATCTCCTCACAAGAAGACCTAACATAGGGATCGTTACTTTTGAGACACCCCTCGTAATACCTTCATTTGAATCAAATTGGATGAACTTACGTTCTTCACACACATCTTCAAATTGAGAGGCGTACTTCTCCTTGAGCAGGGACTCCGTAACCCTGAGCCGCTCTTCGTGTACATCCAAAATCTCAGTAGCATCTTCATCTTTGAATTCTTTGAACCGATCGCCCAAACTGGACTTGTCATTCGAGTAAAGACGTCTCCCCAAACAGTGCCACCTGCGTATCGAGATTCTATTTTGCTGTATCACTGAACGAGCAAGCCTTCCACCGAGTTTTAATGCTTCCATTTAGTTTGAATACAGGAGTTTTTCTGAATAAGTTTGATTTTTTCCTAAAAACAAAAAAAGTCTCAGTGACACGTTAAATCAGAAAACTCTCCAAAATGCTTTTTATATTTTACATGAATTCGATTAGCTAGATCTTCGTCTTATTGTAATGCACCACCACTTGTTTTTTGGGTTATCAAAATTATTGAAACTGCAATTATAGCGACTGGGGAAACAAACAGTGAATCAGTTACGAAGCTAAATTTCTGTATCTTCCGCATTCATGATTGGACAGTGAGATGGAGAGTTAGAATGAATGAGACTAAGTCAGTGCATGTTGATTTCACGAATAAAAGGATCAACTATGTGCCATCCTTTCTCGATAACTACTGTTTGCAGATAGAAAGAATGCGGTTGGTCAATTTCCCGAAGGGTATACCTGCTAACACAGACGACTACCAGTTCCAAAATCTTAGGTAGCCTGTTGAGTCAGGCTGGGGAAAGGGCCGAGCCTCAGTAATCGTAATCATCGAGCAACTAGTCATAATAAGGTAGAGAGCCCCTCCCCTCAGCCAATTATTAGGAAGGATTTTTATCTCGAATGTGAGCTCACTTGCCCTTCTGTTTACCCTTCAGTCGCCTTTAAAATTTGAAAGAAGCATCATCCTTTAGGTACTGGATGTGTGATTTTATTTTTGAATGAATGAATGTACATTCTCTTAATTGATAAGACTTTGCCAATGGTAAGGAACCTGTTTTATTTTGTATTACTGTTTTGAATTGGATTTGTTTTGCCTGTAATAAATCAATCCTTTCACTGTATCATTGGTCGGTAGTCAAAAACCCTCGGTCTCATTTTCCCTGGTTTGAGTGGCAGGGAGAAGGACGATGTTTTTGGGATTGTAATACACATGGACACCTCACCAAGCCATCCGCATTCTTTCAATCTGCAAACAATAGGTGATACCGTATGCCAATGAAGCGAAATATCTTGGAATGACGCTGGATGCTAAACTAAGGTGGAACTCCCACATCAAGGAGAAAAAAACTGAGCTTTTGATTAAATTCAGAAAAATGTACTGGCTGATGGGCTGACGGTCAAAATTGTCTGTCCACTATAAGCTCATACTATACAAGCAAGTCCTAAAGCCTGTCTGGACTTGTGGTGCACAACTGTGGGGGTGCACAGCCCAGAGCTATCGAGACATAATTCAGCGCTTCCAGAATAATGTTCTGCGATGCTGCGTTGATGCATACAGATAATTTAGAAATGACTGACTTCACTACTAGCTGAAGATTGAATCTGTCAATGAGGTCATTCACAGCCAAGCCATGAATCACCTTTTGAGGCTCTAAGATCATGTAAATGAGGATGTCGTCCAGCTTCTCAACACAGATGATCTGCTTGGAAGACTTAAGAGAACCAAGCCACACGATCTAATTCACTTAAGCTGGATTCACATGGGACGGAAGAGGGCAGAAACGGAAAAGGCGGAAAGAAATATCACAATCTGATTGGCTGATTTATCCTGGTTGACAATGGTGGCCACCATCTTGATGGAACCTGTCAGCGTAAGGAATTTTTATACTGTCGTCCATCTTCCGCCCTTTCCATGCGCCTGCACAGTGGTCAGGAATGATAACCACGGGTGGACGTTTCACTAGGGGTGGCCAACTGTCGATAGTAGCCAACAATCGATTGTTTGGATATGATCGACGTGATTGATGCGTTGAGATAATGTATTCTCAGAGTTATTGCAGAATCCCAACTGTGAATTTTCTAGGAACATTGTTCAGCTGGCATAAAATAGCATGTGGGCAAATTGAAAATTCCAAGAGCAATATCACTCCTTTGTTGAAAAAAAAACCATCGAAACTATCGATTGTTGGAAAAAACAATCGATTGTTGCAATCAACAATCAGGCACCCCGAGGTTCCACACTTGCGCTTCACTTGTTTGTTGTGCTGTCCTTTTCTTGCTCTTTTTTCTTCTTGTTTTAATACAAAATTAATTTTAGCGAGGAATTGAACGTCAAATTCAAAACACAGTCAACAGAGGTTACAGAGGAAGGTTATCATTCCGTCCATCATCCATGTGAACCTTCTGCCAACTCCAGCTACCCCCTCCACTGGTTTTCTCGTCTTCCCCGTTTCCGCCCTCTTCCGTGTGAATCCAGCTTCAGTGACCATCATGAAGTACAAATTTCAGGACAATAAGAACCAAGAGAAGTATCTTAGTTTTCTTGGTGTACACCGACTACCTATGTATCAGAAAAATGTTGCTTATAAGTTGTAACTTGGTGCAATAAAACAAGTAAAAAAAAAATTATCGAAGATTCAGATCAAATCATTCGTATCCTAACGAATCTTCTTTCATTCAAACTGATTTGGAAGACGATTAATTCCAAACGGAAGATCATGATGCTATCTGACTAATCTATCTAGGAGAAAGATTCAATTGAGAAAGAGCAAACTTTGAGGTGGTAAAAAGCCCTTAGCAGAACTCAAACCCATAACCTCCTAGTTCCCTCAACTGGACCATAGGGGCTACCTGTAAAAACGGTTACAGTAGGCAATTTATTATTAGGTACATTTCTTCCCATCTGCTAAGTGAAACGCATTGGTGTATTGTACGTAACTATTGATGGTATATTGATCGGTGGAAAGGGATCGATATCAAAGGGGAAGTCGATGTGTTAGGGCCATTAGGGGGATTGGAGGAGTTGAAAATAAACTGTATAAATGACTCCTTTTTAAGGTACCTAGCAAGTAAACTAAACTTAGAGAAAGGTAAAAAGTACATCCGTTGTGCTTTGGAACTTGGAAGACCAGCAGATCAATCAATTTAGGAAACTGTTTGAATTATTTGGAAAGATCGCAACAACTTCAAGACCAACCATAGGTTGATTGGAATTAGTTTAGTCCAGAAATGGATGAAAATCAGTTGAAATATTTATTTGAACATTCGCTCATGCTGCATGAATGGGGCTTTTCGTCCTCTACCGGGATGATTGGACTCGAAACATAGTATGTGTGGTAACATCTACCAGCTATCTGGTCTGAGGATATCTGATCGTTTACTTCGTTCTTATAACTTACTAACCCCATACTTTTGTTACCAATAAGCAAAGTCTCTAGTTTCTTTAATTTATAAATTAGAGGGATCTTTACTCCCAAAACTCATCTAATCATCTTCCTTAGTAATAACAAAAAGATTAATAAAAATTACAGTAATATCAAACGAATTTTATTGAAAGCCAATCATGTTTCAGATAATAACCCATTTAGAATAATTACAGTGTTTATGTATCACAAATCAATTAACGAGCTATACAGCCAAAACTCCACCCTGGATTTTGCTGATTAGGCAACACCAATTTCCATTGTCATAGTAACTCTTGATGATGTGAGCTCCTGCTTCTACACAAAGGTTTTCTAGTTCACCTTCGTCGAAAACGTGGTAAAAACGGAGGTAAGTCGATGAGGGGTCAGCAGATGAATCCAATTTCAGCTTCCACGGGACGAAGACATCATTTTGACCACTGGAAAAATCAGTACGATTCACATGAACTGGAAGTTCCACTGAAGCATCCTTCTCGAGGCCTGTCAAGCCTAGCCGGTTGCCTTCGTGGTGCGACTGGTTCTTGAGATAGTTGGATGCCTTACCCTGGTATTTTTGGTCTTTGGCCCAAACGTATATAAGAGCTTGTCCTGATGAAGTTAAAACTCTCAGCATTTCCTTGATGCTTTGAATTCTTCGATCTCTGGAAGATAAGTGGTGTATGACAGCGATGCATAGCAAACAGTCGACCGTCGAATTTTTGAAGGGCAGTGAGAGACAATTGCTGCGCACAGCTTGAAAACCTCTTTCCCGAGATATGGTCAGAAGGCCAAAACTATGGTCACTCCCAATTTCATAGGTTTGTGAAGAAAATCCGAAATATTTACAGTTTCCACAACCAACATCCAATACGACGGAACCAGGTTTCAGCGATTTCACTAAATCAAGAATAGCAGGCCAAGGTTTGTGCCTGGTACGACTAAAATGGTCAGAAATATTTTCATATACTTTGTGGACATATTCCTGTTCCAAGTCTATAGGTTGAAATTCTGCCGAAGGTTGACAGGTGCGTGAATCGCAGTACTCTTCATAACTGCAGTCGCAAGGGGAGATCCTAATGCGCCGAAAAGTAAATGAAACCCTAGTTCCGCGCTCCTTAGTTGTTAAACATCCATCCGCGTCAACCACAATGTCACTCTTTCTAGAGGATATGCCATGGGTCCAGGCGTATCGACTTTCACCACTCATCACCAGGAGTGATCGCCTTGGCAAACACACACACCAGTGCTGAGTTTCTCTTCTGAATTCCATTACGTAGTCTGATAATAGCGATAAAGATAAAATGGGATCTTCAAAAGCACTATGAGTGTCAACATGAGGGGGTATACCCTGCCCAGGAAAGTACTGGTTTACAGTAAGCTGATCAGGCATCCATTTCAAATCGTAGCCATTCTCCAACAAACGATCTTTGACCATATTACATTCCTGAGGTAATCCTCGGCTCAGAGGTTTATCCTTATCTATGTTGTTCTTCCCATACAGGAATTCGTAACCAAAATGCGCCACCTTTCTTTGCTTCAATTCCCCTCCTCCATCCAGTAATGAGTCTTTCACGCTTTCAAACAATTGTATTTCCTCTTCTTCATTGATGAAATTTTCGATAATCCTGCAACCAGGAGGGCACTTGAAAACTTCATTACTTACAATTTTCGGCATTGATTCAAGATATAGCAAGTAAACAGGACCGTTCATACGCGGAAGAACCATCTTCCCATTGCAGCTTTCAAAACAAGCTCGTGCATGTTCAATGGTGAGGAATTTGACGAATGAATGTGATTCTTTGGAAACCAGATGCACTGACTGGATTTTACCAAATGGTCTGAAAGCCTGAAGGATGTCTTCTCGGTTCACTCCAAGACTCAGCCCGGCGTTGCAGACCATCACATTTTCAGAGGCCTCAGAGCTGGGGCTCACCCCGTACAGCTTCTGGAGGATGGAGGAGTATTTACCCCGTTTTCGGTTCATTTTTGTGTCCGACGAATGGCGCGACATTTCCCAAACCTGATAACAAAATGGTAATTTCAGTGGGTGTGCTTTCGATGTGAAAAGGAATAGTTCATGTTCAAAATCTGGAGTTGATCATTTGGCAGCTATTCCACAATACTAGGATAGGTATCTGAAGGAAGATAGTACATTCCAAGTATTTCCTACAAGAATTAACAGAACAAAACTTGATAAAACCTTATATAGTATGTTTCCACCAACTTTGTCCTACATATATCATATTAAACAACCTATTTTTTCACTAGCAGAGATATATAGGTAGTTACTTATATAATTAATCAATCGCCTTCGGTAGGTACACGATAGTTTTGCTCATGAGCAAATTTTTGTCAAGCAAATTTTCGAAAACAAATCTTCACGAGCAAATTATCACCCAACGTACCGTTTCTTGTCGCAATGGTTTCCCTGGAATCATATTTTGTAAATGCCTTCATATTTTGTAAAAATGTAATCTTGAAAGCAAGCCGTCGATTGGCTAACATGCTTGCCGCCGGAAGAAGAGGGCTTGGGAAAACGCAAAGTATTCTAACATGGAATCCCTGAATGAACAAAATGAAACAAAAACCTTCTACCAAGCTGCCAATAGAATGAGGAAGGGATACCAGCCAAAACTAACAGCATGTAAGGACCGACATGGACAATAGATAGACGATGAAGGAAAGGTTCTTGAGAGATGGGCATACCACTTTGGCACACTTCTCGCAGGAGATGAAACTGCAGCTAATAATGTTATGAGGAACTGTAATCCCGAGAATGTGGAGCAGCTTCTGGAAGAACCGAAGATCGAAGAGGTAAGAGAAGTTCTCAAAGCTATGAGAAACTGTGAGGCTCCTGGAGAGGATAATATCACTACCGAGCTGTTGAAACATGGTGGCGACAGGTTGGATGCCAAGCTACACGAGCTCATTAGCAAGATCTGGAGGGAAGAATGTATGCCAGAGGAGTGGAAGTCGGGTTTAATAGTACCCATCTTCAAAAAAGGGGATAAGCTACAATGCAGCAATTATCGTGGCATTACACTCCTTAACGTGGCATACAAACTGCTATCAGGCGTTATCCTTCGAAGACTCAGAGAACATTCAGAAAGCCTCCTAGGTGAGTACCAAGCTGGTTTCCGTCCCAATAGGAGTACGATGGACCAGATATTTGTTGTACGTCAAATCCTTGAGAAATTCCATGAGTACGGTGTCGATTTACATTTCGACGATGTTACGGCAACATGTCGTATGACCATATATGGGCATATTGAGTTTTTCATACCACTGGATTCGTATTTTCGTGGGGAATCGATCGGTATTATTAAAAATTCGGTTGGTAGCCATGAAACCGCCGAAAATAGCGATAGAGCAACACTGCGTATGAAGAATATGGGTTACGTTGTAAACAGTTTTTTGTGTCTCCTGAAAAGTTGCCCCAAACTTGATAGGACATGTTGCCGTAACATCGTCGATTTGTTGTTTATCGATTACGTCCAAGCTTTTGATCGGCTCTCTAGGAAAGGACTCATGCAGGCTCTGTTGAGATTGGGAATTCCCAATAAACTGGTAAACCTGGTGAATATGACACTCAAGGAGTCAAAGGCGAAAGTGTTGGTCAGTGGCAGAGTCAGCCACTCAATTGATGTGAGGAGTGGTGTAAGGCAGGGTGATGGATTATCGGCTGTCCTGTTCAACCTAGCCTTGCACAGCGCCGTGAAAGTTGTGGATCCAGGTGGCACAATCTTTTACAAAGCTACGCAACTCAGTGGATATGCGGACGACATAGCTATCCTATCTAGGAGCCAAGGTGCCATGGAAAGGTTGTTCGCTCAATTGGAACAAGGGACCAAAGAGTTAGGACTGGAGGTGAGTACTTCTAAAACAAAATACATGAGGATGTCAACTCATGATGAACACCTTGTAGAGGATATAACACTCAACGGCACGACTTTTGGTAAAGTGGGTGAGTTTAATTACTTAGGCACTCTTTTAAATAAAAATAATAAAGTTAGTGATGAAATTCAAAAGCGTATAGTTGCTGGGGGAAAGGCCTACTTTGCTGCCGTCAAATTGTTCAGATCGAGGCTCCTATCCAGGAAAACTAAACTTAAACTCTACCGATCTCTCATACGTCCAATCGTCACTTATGGCTCTGAAGCATGGACTATGTCCGCCAAGGATGAAAATGCGCTGTTGATCTTTGAGAGAAAAATTGCTCGTCGCATCTTTGGTGCTAAATAATATTTAGAAGATTTAGAAGATTTCATATTATGAAGACGGAGCTTGGAAGATCCGAAATAACGAAGAGCTGGATAGATTGATGGAGAGAGAAAATATTGTAAGATTCGTGAAAGCTCAAAGACTTAGGTGGATCGGGCACATTCAGAGAATGCCTGAGCACAGAGCCCCTAAGAAAGTACTGAATCATCGGATGGTTGGCACCAGAAAGAGAGGAAGACCTAGAAGAAGATGGCTAACTGACGTAGTCGAAGACCTCGAGACGATGAGGGTAAGAAACTGGAGAGAAACTGCGGAGGATCGAGTAAGATGGAGGGCAGTTGTTCGGGAGGCCAAGACTCATATTGGGTTGTAGTGCCATTTAGAAGAAGAATCTTGAAAGCTCGTGCATCTCAAATATATATATACCTATATGCATGTTTCGGATTAAACGACGTATCTTGGATGGCATTACGATTGTGAATCGTTTGGTCTCTCCAGCTGGGAATGGGACTAGGTACTCCGATAATGAAGATTGCTTATGCAGTTCTGGTCCCAGCCTCGAAAATAGTTCCTTTGTTAAAACAGTGATTGTAGCCTTGAACTAGCTACAGTAGGTACAATATTAATACTATGTTTGTGGGCGCCTCTGCTAATAGTTTGGTTCTTTCTTAGCATTAGAGTAGATTAGAATCCAATGTTTCTAAATGATAAGCTTACCGTGTATTCCTCAAGTAGGTAATCAGCAATGATAGAAGAGGTTCGATGTTTGAGCTATTTAAACTTGGAAATCATCATTATGTAGGTACTTCAAAGCTTACGTGTAAATAAATTGTAAAAGAAAAGAAATTTTTTGTAAGAAAGTTTCACATAACAGATTGAGTTGCAGTTGTAAGGTCTGAGATTTGGTCAGTGGAGTCGCGGTGTTAGTTTGACCTTAGCTGAAAAGAGAACGAGAACGGAACGTGAGTTATGTTCTAACATCGATACTCTGTTACATTTACATCGATGTTTATTCACTACCTATCGAAATGATATAACAAGGCGGTAAAAATGCCTGAAGTCATCAAGGTGATCATATTCTTCAGTATTTAAAAGTATACTTTTCTGCGATCATACTCTAAAAGAGGAAAACTAGTTTTGAAAACACACGTATGTGAAAATCTTGATCGAGTCAGAACAATCGTTCGGCTGTGATAGCAATCGATTCATCATTTATCAACTCCCCTGCCAACTCCAGAAGCAGAAAGGGCTGCCTTATATGCACAGCAAGTCAACATAACGAAGAAAAGTTGTTTGATAGTCAGGAGCCAGTTTTTAATTTGATTATTCGATGTTACGATTCTTTCTTTGATCGTGTTCACAATATTTAGAATTTGAATAAACTGACTAAATTTGAACTATCTGAACTTACTTTTCATTAAAGCCTACTCAAGCGAGAATAATGGAAGTAGTGAAGAGTTTATTATATAACATGAGGTCGATCAAACCAGCACGCAGAACCTTTAATATATTCCACCACAACTAATATTTAAAACAAATATAGGTGTGGTGTTCGCTGTTCAGAATGAACAGTATCGGCCCGAAACTGATAATGATCGTGAGGTGGGGGGGAAAGTGTCAAGAGTGAGCAGTAATCAGTCAGGTTTAAGGAGAATGGATAAAAAAAATAATATGATGGTTCCTCAAGCTGGGTGTTGAAGGAAGAGGTTTAGAGTAATCAACGTAACTTACTATTCTAAATAAATAATAAATAAATCGTTAAAAATAATAATAATTATTATTCATTATTCCATTCATGAATTATTCTTGAACGGAATAATGAATATTCTACATATTAATTTATTAAAAATTAATTAATCACCTTCGTAGTGGAATGTGATAATCATATCCTTCACATAATATTATTATCATTAAAAATTAAGTTGCCCACACATTTCCGAAAAAAAAAGTTGGAAGGAGCTGAAGCAGTGACAAGAAGGAGCAGTCAAGTTACTTCTATGAGCTAATCTAATTCGTGTGCAAATAAGCAGGGTCCACGGAAAATGAATGGAACAGACGGTGATGGCCAATGGCTGTGCTGTGTTTCCAAACGACTCCCTATTTTACTTTTGCAGTGTTTCTTGATTCATTCCGGATGTTTGAATCTATTACTGTTGCTGTACCCGTAGCCTCGTACTAGTGGCATAATCCAAAGCTAAACCAATCTTTAAAAAACGGTGGTTTTCTCGGGGAAAAGATCTACCGAATGCAGTTGTGTTATGTCTTGTCGCAATGTCAATGAACGGACTACAGTTTTCATAACCTCGGCTCTTATCTGTGATTCATTCTATATTTTCAAGAATGTTTTAAATAGGCTCGGATAATGGTCTGGACCTGCTGCTATTCCCTCAATATTTACTCAATTGCCTCAAAGTAAGTTATTTATTGATGTATTAGTATTTGTTTTGGCTGTATGTATGGATAAGAGTTTAGGAGGATGTCACTGGTTCTGTGACAGGGACCTGAGAATTTTGTTATCTTCACGACGTCTGTTTCTTTTTGAAGGAGCTCCAGGTAGTTTGAGATGGGTAACAAACATAGTTGTTGCTCCTATTCAACGCCGACTCCTCCAAGGAAGGCGTTCAACAGAAACAGACAGACCGACGGAGGGGGCGTGGCGCGCTCCTGGGCCGGCGGAGAAGAGAGCATCGGCAACCTCCAGCATATCTCTGAACGAGAAGCTGACGACTGGGATGAGGATCCGTCCCTGCATCCCAAATGTGGTACCCTCTTCCTTGAGAGATCCAAATTCTCCGGAGAAAGTGAGTTACTGTAATTCTAGGCGTTATCACTCTAGCTTATCATTAACCTTGTCAAGTATGAGACCAGATTGCTCGATGTTGAGGGAGGTTTTCTACTTTGTCCATAGAAGCCCTTGGCATTACGAGGCAATTAGTTGGGGATTGGCCTCTCTGATCCATCAGTTCCTAAATGCCCACCCTAAGACTTGGAATAAACCACTCAAAGCTTATCCGTTACTACATTCCAACCTAGGTAGTTCCTATGTCATCTTCTTCAAAATAAATTCAATTTAATCGCCTTCGGCTCTTTGGTAATACAGTTGTGGATCCAGAAATTCTTTCCCCGTGCATGAAAATGCCCTTCCTCTATTCAGAAGAAACCCAACTTAATGTATCATTGTTATCATTCACTCTCATTTAGTAACAGGGTGATTTCCAGTTTCTCGCTCTGTGTCTAAATAAGAGCTCGTACCACCATCAGATCAAATGGATTTCAAACCTGTACTTACCTAGTTTTTACCCAAAAGTTAGGCACACTAATGTCCCATCCGTCCAGCAAGTGAATGAGCAAACATGCAAAGAGATACCTACATTTTAAGCGATTTTTAGCCATTTTTGATCTATTTATTACTCAAGACGTTTATGGATCTCATTTTTTTACGAACTTAACTTGTAACTTAATTACGAACTTAACTTGTAACTCATTA
The DNA here is from genome assembly GCA_009739505.2 of Apolygus lucorum. NCBI lineage: Eukaryota > Metazoa > Arthropoda > Insecta > Hemiptera > Miridae > Apolygus > Apolygus lucorum. The sequence goes on along the minus strand of CM019176.2, from coordinate 45,159,116 downwards.
TTTTCGTGGAAATAGACAACGTTCTACTCAACTCCGTTTTTATCATTTTTTATAATCGAAGCCCTTAGAGTTGTTGCTGTAGAGTAAATGCTGGCCAACAAACTCATAGTTTGTTATGGACATTATGGCTAAATTCTGTGTTCTTTAAGAATATCCTAAAGTAAGTTACAGTCTGGAGTGACATAAATAAATATATTTAGGGTGGGTTTTTCTATGACCAGATTAATGAGATGTAATAATTATTTCCACCGACGTTTCTCCAGATGACCAAAACTTTCTCATTCAGAAATAATTGCCCCTAACAAAATCGACTCCTATAACTCAACTTGTACCCAATCTAATCCGCCAATTCAACTGTTCAATCAAAACATGTAGGCATAAACAACTAAAACCCCACAACAACTGACAATTGAAAAATCTGATGCTTTGAAACTAATTTTGAAAAGAAAAACATAAAATCAAATAAGTAGGTTTCATGATTGAAAAATTAAGAGGAAAGTATAAACCTGGATAGAGATTGCTGTAATTTTGTGCATGTTGGACAATTGCTGCTTTGCTGTAATTTTGTGTAGTGATCAAAAATGTGTTTATTATTAAACATTTCTAAGCTCCTGTGGCGATGCTCTTGGCCAGAATTGTCCCTCGTAGGCAGAACAAGGATAAATAACTCATTTATCGATTATTTTTGCAACTTGTTCATCGTGATTCGTCTTCCCTTTTGAAGCGTTTGTAAGAAATTTCATAATTTTAGTGCAGAAATATCGATGTTTCAAATGTCTCAACTGGAGTACGACCGTATCATGATGCTGTTTTGTTATAACAAGAACTATTTAAATAATATATTTTTCCGTTATAATTTGTGTTTGTCGTTTCAGATGGACTTTCTCGCAAAAAAAGCCAAAATCACGTGAGTTAACAGTTGAAAATTTACATATTCGGTGACTTACCTTCCCAATGTATCTTTACTTTAAGTTATGACTCGACTTCCATGTAGTTTTGTTTTGCAAAATCCATTTGGGCGCCATAGATGTTATTTTCTGGGTTTTCATTCAATCGGGTCTGTACATGGGAAATAAAAATGTCATCAATTATATTAGGTAGTTGAGATGGTGTTCTTCCTCGCGAACCAATCAGAGAGAGCTATTTTTGTTTAAATGGCTCGGCAGCTCTATTTCAAATATTTTGTTTGTCCATGAAAACATAAGAAAAGGACGTAAATACCAAATAAACACGTTAATGGCCACTTTAGAATTATTCTCTTTAAAAAAAGTTATTAAAAATCTTGCGCAGACCTCAATGCGTATTCTTGGAACTATTCAAAATCGTAAAAAAGTTGGTGAAAATCATCAAAGAAAGTCACTATAAGCGGAAAAAGACGAAAGGTAATTTCAAATTCTGCGACGCCAAGGTGTATGAATTATTATTTTCTGTTAGTAGGTAATATTTTTGCCGAACGTGTTTGGAATTTATTCGTTCTTCTGTTTACCTCTTAGAATAAATTTACTCGCGTTTAGCTGGCACTGGTGGGCCAGTAAAACTTAGTGCCTTTTAAGAAGTTGCATCAAAACTGTGTTGGGGCGGTCACTATTCATGTTATATCACTTGTAAGGTTGTCGGTTACCATTTCAATTAAGTAGGTACGAATAGATGTAGGGGGTTCTGATATGAGCCGCATTACGTGTACTTGTTGATGATTTTTTATAGTTCAATTTTAGCGTATGATATGAATTGTCGTTATTATCGAACGACTTGAAATGAATGAATGATCTAAAAACGGGAACCCCAACGAAAGAATTTTATGGGAAGCAAGGAGGATGTGGAAACGTAATATACTAGGTACTACTAGGTGTACCTAGGTAGGGGGTAATCCAGCTTGTACCTGAAAGATGTATTTTACCAGGCAGGTCGATTGATCTGCATCGGCGATAGGATAGGATAGGAATAGGATTTGGAAACGAAAAGGCAAATAAACCATTTACGTATTTTCGACGTAATTCACGCTGGGTTCACAAGCGTCCGACTCTGCGTCTTTTCTTGGCCAATCAGCGGGCAGAACGGAGAGTCGTAAACGCAGAGTCGAACGCTTGTGAACCCACCTTTACCCTCACTAACAATAAACTAAGAAGACCTGCAAAAAAGGTCAACAACTGGGAATTCCTAGATCTTAACGTACTCTAAAGAAAGGTACAGTCAGGTAGACCAGAATTAGCTCATTACCATTTTCAGAAGGCTTCCTTTCACCCTAAACAAGCCGTATAGATGACTTCTAAAAGCAGCAACACTATCAGGCTAATGATAATAATACCTACGATATATCTTTTATCTATTTTAATCTAAAGTAGCTTCGCAAGAGGGTTTAATCCTGAAAATCTTTTCCAATGACGACCTAAGTGAATTCGTTCCAGGCGCAAGTTTAAATGAAGATGAAAAAAACGAAAATTGATAGGTAATAGGTGCTTAACCCTTTCCTGCCCGCCAACGTCAAATATCGGGCGGCTAGGCCTTTCCGGCTCTCTTAAGCTGGCCGTCCACTAGGTCGACAGCGCGGCGCGGCGCGGCGCGACGCGGCGCGACGCGAAATTCCTAGGCTCCGTCCACTGGAGCGGATAAAATTTTTCGACCCGCCGTTTTGCCACGGTGCCTTCTCAGGAAAATGTCGGGCATAGGTATTATGTTTTCATCGGACGACGAAGAAATGTTCCTTTTAGTTGCAGCTTTGGAAGCAAATGAGGAGGACCAAATCGGTGGGAAAAGGAGAAGATTTTGGGTCCATCCAATAAAGAGGATGAACCTGGGGGAGCACAATCACCTGTTAAAAGATTTGCTAAGAGACGAGCAAACGTTTATAAAGTATTTTAGAATGTCGAGGGGGAAGTTTTTCGAGCTTCACACATTGATTAAGCCTCGTTTACAAAAGCCGAACACTGACGAAAATGACCGAGGTCGACAATTTTTCGCTTCGCCCTCCGTCCACTAGGTCGACAGCGCGGCGCGGCGCGGCGCGACGCGGCGCGACGCCGCGCTCCAGAAGTCTGGAGAGCGGCAGATTGCGAAAAAGTTTCGACCCGCGCCGCGCTGTCGACCTAGTGGACGGGCTCCCATTTATTTCCCATTATATTTCTAGAAATTTTTTTTCGCGTCGCGCCGCGCCGCGCCGCGCCGCGCTGTCGACCTAGTGGACGGGCACCTTTATATTATCTCTTATCATCAAGCAGATTCCCGCACATACGATAATTTTTCGGGAATTTCTCCCCTCAAAAGTGACATGATTTCCCCTATTGCAGCTTGAAATTCGTGCATTTCCGAAATTGAAATTTCGTGGCACTACACGAACATCAAACGTCTCACCACTCCAATTTCCCTGTCAAGGTTTCACCATGGAAGGTTGAATCGACTGTTATAGTTTGCGGATCCGCCACCTAGGGAGCGCCACACGGACACAAAGTTTCTGTGGTAGACTCTTCATTACAAAATTTAAATATTAACCCTTTCCTGCCCGCCAACGTCATATATCGGGCGCCTGTACTTTCCGTAGCTGCCCGCCGCCGATAATAGCCGTTCTGGCACTTGCGCTCGTTTGCTTTGTAGCTACGATCTTCCAGGGTGTAATTTCCACTACAATCCTCAAGATATTGCATTCATAGAACAGTGTATATATTCCTAGAATAGTTAATGTGTTTTTTTCAATAATCTTATCGTTTTTCGGCGTTTTTTGGTCGGTAGTTTATCCTTGATCCAGTAGGTACGTTCTGATGCAGCGGCACCTCAAACAGTTGGTTCTCTTTGATCTTCGCCGACTTGTTCTCTGTCTTTTTCTTGTTTATTTTTTTCTTCTCAACCCTTCCAATTCCATTTCGGTACTTTTGGCGGTAGGCCTGTCAAAGATATTGCCGCCCTTCGGATATTTCACCGCCTATTTGAAATCTGCTCGGGAATATTCGCAAAAAATGTCCCTCTTCTACATGCAATTCCCACCTTTAAGGTTTTCCCCACTATGAAAAGTTATCAAATTGTATGAATTTTCTTAAACAGAATGAAAGTGAGAAACAATAAATTATATTGAATGAATTAAATTGAAAGCGGAGCGAGTCATAAGGTACCATAATGGGGTATTTCGGTGGGTCGGAAATTCAGGTTTTTGACCTCAAATTTGGATTCAGCACCCTTGAAAACCTATATACTACAACTTTAAGCCCAATGATACAATAACATGTGGTAGAAAAATTAATTAAAGAGATCACACGTTTGAAAAAGGCGGGCGGCTATAAATGCACACACACTAGGCAAGGACTACGCCGCGCGCGTGTGTGAGTAGAATTTTGTAGTATCCAAGACGTCCTCCAAGAGTTTCTGTGCATGGATACTTTTTTCAAAGACAGTTGGCTAGCTACGTCACGATTGGCTAGCTACGTCACACCGTTCAAATCTTCAACTTTCCTTAGCTTCTCTGATTTTTTAAAAACATTTTCTCGACGAACAGACCCGATTACCGTTATTCCTGAGCCATACTCTTTTGAAAAATAAAATAAAAAAATTTGACTGAAATACCCCATTACTCTACATTGTATTATTCCCATTATGTTTAACTGGCTAGTAAATGAATAAATAATGCACATAATCTCATTAATTCTCATGAACTCATATCAGAAAGTATCACGCGAAAAAAAGTACATAAAAATAATGCATCAAAGCAAGGAAACAACTTCGGACGAACCACCGAGTCGCCAAAATAATGTGGTACGGAGGGGACAGAGGAACCCGCCAGCGGGCGGGCTGTGAGGGGCTCTCGAGAATCCGGGTGCGAAAAGGTTAACTAAAAGCAATAGTTGCTCGAGTCATCGTCAACGCAGAACCTGTAAACGATAATTTATGAGAAACAATCCCAGCGCGACTAGGAGGGTTAGGGATATCAAACCTTACAGAAACTACCCAAGCATTCCAAACCTTTCAGAGATCATGTCAACTTCTCTGCACTTCAATTCGCTCAGGAAATCTACTTAATTTCAATGAGCACTACAATGAAGTTGCGGCAGTCCAGAGAGAAGATAGGGCAGAGCGAGAAAAACGTCATAGCCTAAGGAGTACCGACCTCATTCAAGAACTGCAGCCAAATCAGCAGAGAGTTCTCCGACGTGTGGTAAGATTTTCACAATGGCTATCGGTTCTGCTGATGGCTTTGATTTGTCAGCCACTCAGTTCAGGGACGCAATCGCCCTACGATATGCCCATATCCCTCAAGCTGCCGTGCTGCGACGGCTGTGGAGCAGCGTTTGATGTCTCCCACGCACTCAATTGAAAAAAGGGTGGAATGGTGAAAAGAGGACACGATGATTTGAGGGATGTAGTTGCAGGAATTGCCAATCTTGCATGGGGAAGGGCAGTGACCGAACCAATCATGCCAGAGGCAAACGGTAGCCAACCAGCCCTGATAGGAGACATTATGGTTAATGGGGTCTGGGAGAGTGGGAGACCAGCGTTTTTTGATAACCGCATAGTGAATGCCGACGCTGCCTCCTACTTCTCCCAAGACTGGGAAACGACCGCTCGAATAGCTGTCCATGCGAAGCACCCGAAGTACGACCGAGCCGCCGAAGACTGCCGGGGGTCATTCACACCACTGGTTTGCTCGTGCGATGGGGCCATGGAGAAGGAGTTCTTGACATTCATGAGACGAACATCCCACTTACTGGAGATGAAGTGGAAAACGCCGTTTTCAAAAGTGGTTGGGTGGGTGAAAACTAAAATCCAATTCGCCATAATTCGAGCGGTGTCCCTTCGGATACGAGGCCCCCGAAGAAGAGTGCGGCCACTCGAATTGGAGGATGGTGCGGTCGTTCCAATGTTGGAAGACAATTAATGGTTGTTGAGCCTGTAATGCGGGAAGGAACAGCAGAACAGCCTGGACTCATTGCTGAAATCAAAGTCAACGGAGTGTGGGATAGGGACCGGGCGTCGTTTTTTGATCTTCGCGTTGCTAACGCTGACGCTGATTCCTATTCCACCCTGGACTGGGACACTGTAGTTAGAGAAACAGCTAGGGCCAAGCATCGAAAATACGACCTAGCTGCTGAAGATCTCCATGGCTCGTTTTCGCCTCTAATCACATCTTGCGAAGGGGTCCTTCATCAGGAGTTCAACTCATTCTGCAGGAGGCTGGTGGATGGCTTGGCGGACAAATGGGAAAAACCCCGATCAGGGGTCGCCGAATTCGAACGCATAAAATTACAAATTGCGACGATTCGAGCTGTGTCCTTGAGGCTTCGAGGTTCACGAAGGCCTCTGACGTATCTGGTATATGGCGAAAACCGGCAGGCGGATCGTGAGGAGGAGGCTTGAGGGTAGAAGACGGTGCTGCACTGCCCTTGCAGACCAACTAGTCCAGAAGAGCCATCATCATCTCTGGTAGCATCATCTGGGGGAGAGAAGCTCGATGCCCAGCGTGCATCTCACACCTTGTTGCTGGCTGTCACCTCGCAGCAAGCTTGCTTTTGGAACGACGGCTTTTGTTGTTATTTGTTATCAAAATAAAACTTTGATATGATTGAAAAAAAATTAATGGACCCCCCCAAGAAAAATTCCCTTTCTCTTTGATAGTTACAATACTTATTGTTACGTGTAAAATAAATAAATCGATGTGATTAAAAAATAAAAAAAAAATTTTGTGTATGACAAGTAGCCATAAATGAGAATAATGAATCCAATTTCCAAAAACTAAGAAAATGGTATCACTACAAAGATCCTGTAACTCAATTGTGGATTGAATTGTAAATTTCATGTGTTCAAATTTGGAAATTGACTTCCAGTGAATGTGAAAAATGAATGAAAACTTCCAACAGTTGATGCGGTTGTTCAATTCATTTTGTTAAATACAACCTGTTGTTACAGATAACGGATTTGAGAGGTTCCGGACTGAAGAAGAGCAGCTCTTGCTCGACCATTTACCTCGACGACAGCACGGTTAGTCAGCCGAATCTGAAAAACACGGTCAAGTGCGTTTCACTTGCCATCTACTATCTCATACGAAGCCGAACGTCCGAACGGTTCATAGATATCTTTGATGAAAAACTACACCCACTCACGGTAAAGTATCTTACTATTTCAGCATTAACATAAAATAACTGAACCTACGTTTTTCATCTCACGAAACAATTTAGGACTTGGCTGGATATAGCAATGTTTCGAGCCATCCGAAGTTTACACCAAAATGCCCAGTAGTTACCTGTGTGGTGCTTAATGGTTAATGTTCATGCCTGTTATATATTTTCCTATGTATTATGGTTTAAACAGAGCTTCCCACAAAAGTGTAATATTATGGGTTGGAAATACGTTGCAAATTATCGCACAACGGTTTATTATTCTCAGTATAGCTCGCCCATATGCCATGAATAGCCTACCAACCATATTTTCGTGCTGCAATCAAGTTTATTGTGACAGAAACTACTTACCAGCAACAGTTCGTTTTTCAATAGTAGTGTCTTCAATCAAAAGCAAATTTGGTTAATGTCTGCTAATGAAGCACAGCTGAGAGATATGTAACTGCATTCAAGAAAAAAAGTGCGCCAAGTGGGTTTGGCACATAGCTTCCGTGTATCCTTAACCCGATTGTATAGATGGTCCGATGCGTAGTAGTTAATCTCAAGACAGCAATCTCTAAGTTCCTAGTACTATCCTCATAGGGGACCATCTACACCCCAATCCGCATAGTCCTTGAAATCGGATGAGAAATGAAGATGTAGAAGTCATGGCTGTTAGAAGGAATTCACGTTTGTGCATGCGTAGTGGTTGCAATCAGTCAGCGGTCAATGATTTTCGTAGGGAACCATCTGCACGACAATTGGAACAGTCCTACAAAATGTCTTAAAATTCGGATGAAAAATATAGGTGTTATAGCTGTTACAAGGATTTTACGTTTGCGCATGCGCAGAGGCTAGTGTGGGTACCGTGATGTTCATAGGGGACCATCCACACCCCAATTCGCATGATCCCTGAAAATTTCATCGAAATCAAATGGAAAATGTAGAAGCTATGGCTTTTTTTTATCTCCCCCTGAAGGAGGTGGAGGTGGGAGAGAGGGAGGAAGGGAAGTGCCTCTATAAAAAGACCACTAGTTTAAATATGAGCCGAGGAGTGCGCATCTGGTGACACCACGGAGTACCTACACCTCCTGAGATGCCCAACTCTCGCAACTCCATGGCACTTTTCCCGCACCACACTCCGCGCCATGATAAGGTTGCAGCCATCACCCTGATGTTGGGTGCCACTCCTTTTAGCTCCGACACCGCTTGCCGTAAATCATTTCTATCATACTTTCTTATCTTAGCCCGCCAAGTCTGCTCCATGTCCAAGCTGCCATTGACAACTTGGACGTCGAGGAAAATGCAAACCTGTCAAGCTTGATGGCAACAATGTCGGGCTTCTTACCCTGGTCGCTCGGCATGTGGTATAACCGCTCCCTCTCAACATTTTGGTCAAGTAGGACTCATCTGCCCGCTTGCGCCTGCAGCGGTATATTGATGCCCTTAGCCAGTGGTGCCTCCTCAATGGCCTGACCCTCAACCCGTCCAAGTGTTCAGTCACTTCATTTCACTGATCTCATTCGCCAGTACTCCACAATTATACCATAAATGGAATTGAGCTGCCACGCAAGACTAGCATTGTGGATCTTGGAATCAACCTTGACTACCAGCTCGCATTTTCAGACCATATTGCTCGGGTGGCGGCTCGAGGAATGCGCACACTTGGATTCCTGAAGCGGAGTACATGGGAGTTCAATAACGCGTCAGCATTGGTAGCCCTCTTCAAGACACTCGTCCAGCCAATCCTTGAGTATGGTGCCATCATCTGGAGCCCTCAATGCGTATGCCACATTGAACAGATCGAGCGGGTTTTCAGAGCCTTCCTTCGCTACCTTGCTTTTAAGCTTGGAATCTTCTCTCTCCTCGTCACCGTCGCCTCTGTGCGGATGTTACCTTTCTTCATGGTCTACTTTCTGGAAGGACAGATTCGCCCGATCTACTGGCCCACATTGGATTTCATGTTTTCCCCAGTTTTCCCCTTTGCCGTCCCGTTTTCCTCCACTAACTACCTACTCTATCGTCCCTTTAGTCGCATTCCTCGCGAGGTTAACCTTCGTTCAACTTCTCCTCCCTTCATAAACATCCTCTCCTCGCCACTCTCCTCCATCAGAATGCTTCTCATTAACCACCTTCACTCAGTGACTTGAATCTATATACCAGAAAATACTACATGTTCTATATTGTAATTGGGCATGTCCCCTTTCTATCATAATAAATAAATAAACCCACACAATCCCTGAAAATTTCATCTAAATCGGACTATAACTTCCTATAGTTATGCCTGTTAAAATGATTCAATGAGAGACACGGAACCAAAATTGTTCAGGAATGTCTGAAATGAAAATCGCGAGTGGAAATTTTGATTTTGGAGATTTTTTTTTTTCAACCTTGACAACTGTAAACTACTTTGTTCTAATGGTGATCGGAAGGTTCTTGGCGAGCCATTTTTATTTCTGATTAATTTATCAATCAACGCTGGATGTAGCGAAAGAACGGATGGCCCTACAGAGCCCTGGGAGGTCTCGTTCGATTTTAAAAATGCGACTCAATTTTAAATTCATGGAATATGTTGGTCTCAATCTTGCTCCCTCGCGTGTGAAATGAAGATTGTTCAGCTGTGCGATCATTTCGTTCTTACGAACTTCTACATGCTCGTTTCTTCTGAACTATTCAACTGATAGTTAGGATGTTGGGGTTTTGAGGAAGCTAAATCCGATTCATAGGTCAGAAATTTCTACCCAAAATAATCGCCAATTTTTCATCTCACAATGACTGTTGAAGTCGATCGTGCCGAAGTTGCCCCAATTCCTGTGTCAAATCCTGGGTTTCGTCCTGCTGGTCCCATATGACAAACTCTACAATTTCAATCTTGGGTCCGATTGTTGCGGTCTCAGGTACTGAAGGGCCAGACGGACCCACAACTTTTGTAGCCTCGTTCTCAATTGATACCTCTATATATTATTATAATTCACAAAATAATTTCTTCTCCTCTTTTTATTTAGCGGGATGGAGTTCCAGACGACTACGATCAGCACAACCCGGAACACCGACAAATTTACAAGTTTATTAGGACGCTTTTCAATTCCGCCCAGCTAACTGCGGAATGTGCCATCATCACTCTAGTCTACCTCGAAAGGTTGGTTCGTCATAAAGTCAGTAGTTTAACGTAATATATCCAATTGTGTTTCCAAGTTAAAACAAAAATATTATTAATTTTCATCTTTTAAAACTTTTCTCAATCTTTGAAATTTGAACATCATTAATCTCCCGTAGACTGAAGATCAGGGAATCCTTTTTATGGACATTGTATTATTTCCAAAATACAGATTATTTATATGCCTTTTTGTTACCAACACCAGTCTTCAGGTGGTAATGGGATTTTAAAGGCTTTTTATGCTTGCATGGCTGTCAGTAAAGATGTCTATTTTTTTGTTGCTCGTGCCAATAAAAAACATAAGGATTTTACGTTTGTGAATGCTCAGAGGGGCGATGAAGTTCATAGGGAACCATCAACCCCAACAACCCCTAAAGGCCATTGCAGCCTACTCAATCACATCAAGACTAACCTGGGATTGTCTGGACTCTCTGAAGGCTGCGGCTCGGGGCAATAAGTTAACTTTGCTCTGGGTCCCTGGCCATGAAGGAGTAGATGGCAATGAAGAAGCCGATCGACTCGCTAAGCAGGGATCGGAATCCCAATGTTTTGGTCCTGAACCCCTACTCGGGGTTACTAAGAGCTTCATTACTCAACAGGTCCAAAAATGGGAGGACAGCAAGAGAGCTGCGTACTGGCCCAAACTCCAAAGCAGAGGCAAGCCAAGCAGCTAATCACCATCTCTAAAAAAAGAGCAAAAGCTCTGCTGTCACTAAGGAGGAAGGACCTTCGCACCATTGTGGGTCTCCTGACTGGCCATTGCCCCCTGAGATACCATCTCAACAAGATGGGCAAGGCCAGGACAGTTGAATGTCGGCTCTGTTGTGAAGGAGTCGAAACAGCAGAACACATCCTCTGTGAGTGTCCTGCTTTAGCATCTACCAGATTTCGGCAAGGGTACTCTTGTCCCGGCCGAAATTGCTCGGGAAACGCCCAAAAAACTTCTTCACTTTGTGAAAGAAGAGGTTTTCAAACAGGCACTTGAGTGAAAAAGGGAATCCTGTCACAATAGATCAAACTTATGGTCTAAGTGACTAAGAGCTTGCCCCGTCCCAATAACAAAAAAAAAAAATCAACCCCAACCGACACAATCCCCGAATTCTTTTTTCGAACGCTCATCACTATTATAACCCCAGGGTTAAAGCAATCGATTTAATCATAGGGTTACGTAACTATCAAGGTTACAGATTTTGTTCAACCGGGCCTTTGGGCCTTCATTTTTTTTCTTTGAGATTTTTACTTTCTTTTCTCGGCCGATTTTCACTAAATTCCTGTCGGGGAGAAATCAGTAACATATCAGAATGTTTAGTTACTAAACCCACCAAAATACTAGGGTGGATATAGGCAGGAGAGAGTTCTGTTTGTCATAACATGGATACCACAGCTTGCTTTGCTTGTTACATTTTTGCGGAGTTTCTTTAGAGTGAATTTTATAATTTTACCGTCAAGAACTAGCTACTTTTAAAGACTGGGAGTTTCAAGCTTTGGGGACAGTGAGAAAGTTCTGTTTAAAAAAACTGTCTGAAGTCAGTGAATTCTCCAAGTTAAGGATTTTGACCAGCTTATGAATGTAGGTACTCTGTATTAATTTTGGTGAATATGATACGGGACAAAGTTCTTTATCTTTATCTATCAAACAAGATCCGCTAAAAGTCGTTTTCGTGGATTGTTTTTTTAAATTTTCTCTCAGCCAAGAATATCTATAGCTCAAGTACATCAGTGAAAACTTAATAAAGGCTATTGATTGCTTCCAGGTTGTTGACTTACGCAGACGTGGATATCATGCCCAGTAACTGGAAACGCATCGTACTGGGAGCAATTCTCCTCGCCTCCAAAGTCTGGGATGATCAGGCAGTCTGGAATGTCGACTACTGCCAAATTTTAAAAGACATAACTGTAGAGGACATGTAAGTATCGCTTTTCTAATAGTCTGGGTCAAAATTCCAAACCTCCCTCTTTAATCCATTCAATTATTGTATTATTAGTTTTAGGTCAATTCCAAAACGAGCTAAAAGACTCCCAAACGAAACGGAGAAAAACGCAAAAAACTGCTGCATTTTAACCTACTGCAGGTTGTAACATTCATGGGGTTTTTTTTTCTAAGTTTCAAAAATTCATTAAATTTCTGCTGCAAAATTTCATCATTTTTCTAATGAGACAAAATTAGTTATTTCAATTTCAAATTAGGAATTATTGAGTTTTGGAATTTGAGATCGTTTTTAACCAACGTCATTACTTACTTGCCTACAAACAATTTTTCCCTCTTTACAGTCGTACCAATCTGCCAAGCAATAAATCTGGTTATAATAGAATTAAATACAGTGGCGGCTCCTGCCCCGAAACGTAGGGGGTGCACAGAGATCAGGAGAGGCTATCGAGAAGGGACAGAATAGGTGATTATCTCTGCCAAATAGAAATTTCAACGATATGCAAATGGGATAAATCTTGGTAACTTTTTCATCTTAAAATTGCAAACGGAACTCAATACGTAGTAAATAGACACGAAACACGTTCTCTAGTGGTTAACAGAAATACTTAATCATCAAAGGTCGAAACCCAAGAAATTCATCCATCTAATTGCAATAGCTGAAATGGACATTTGACCGTTACGATTCAAAACATCGTCCAATTCGGAAGAAAAATTAACGAGCCCCTTGAAAACTCCGAGATTTGAAGAATCTTCCCTCTCATCATGCCCACGCACGGCTAGCTCGAAAACACCACGGAACTTGATACAATCGATGATTCGGGATAAAAAATGTACCTATTTTTCTTAACCATTTCGTTTTTGGTTTATTATTTTCAATAATGAACCTTTGGAATCGACCAAGAAAAAAAAATTTTTAACCCCCTCAAAATTTGATGGTTTACGTTTCAAGGTACGTAGAATCCAAAAACGCTGCAAATTATTACACAACGGTTTATTATTTTTATATAGATCACTCGTCTACAAAATCACCGACCATCCAATATAAAGAGAAAAAGAAAAAAAAAATCAAAAAAAAAAAAAATAAATAAAAAAAAATCAATAAAAAAATCAAAAAATCAAAAAAAAATCAAAATCACAAACCATCGATCGCATTTCGGTCAGCTCTAATTTGAACGGAGATTAGGCCTCTTTTGCGATTCACACTCGTGTTTTGATTTATATATATATATATTTCAATATAAACCTTTAAATTTTCGTAGGGAGCGAACGGTTTGTCCTACAGAGCTCCGCGTGGTCTCAAAAAATTCTAAAAATTCTATAGAATCATAAATTGAAGGAAAAACAATACCTTCATATCAAAATTTTTTGAGTTAGGGCGTTTTCAAAATTTCAAAATTGATTTTGGAACCCTTAGGAGTGACCTACATCAACCAAAAGCTTCGGGGCACAACTAGACCCCAAATGGAGCCTACATACCAAATTTCATCAAAATCGGTCAATGCTAAGTGGCAAAAGTGCCGCGTACGGCGTACGGCGGACGGACGGCCAAATTTTTATTCGATTTTTGGATTCTACGTACCTTGAAACGTAAACCATCAAATTTTGAGGGGGTGTTAGAATTTTTTTTTTCTTGGTCGATTCCAAAGGTTCATTATTGAAAATAATAAACCAAAATCGAATAAAAATTTCAGTGCCGTACGCCGTACGCGGCACTTTTGCCACTTAGCATTGACCGATTTTGATGAAATTTGGTATGTAGGCTCCATTTGGGGTCTAGTTGTGCCCCGAAGATTTTGGTTGATGTAGGTCACTTCTAAGGGTTCCAAAATCAATTTTGAAATTTTAAAAACGCCCTAACTCAAAAAATTTTGATATAAAGGTATTGTTTTTCCTTCAATTTAAGATTCTATAGAATTTTTTGAGACCACCCGGAGCTCTGTTGGACAAACCATTCGCTCACTACGAGACTTTAAAGTTTGGACGTACGATAAATCAGAAACACGAGTGTGAATCGCAAAAGAGGCCTAATCTCCGTTCAAATTAAAGCTGACCGAAATGCGATCGATGTTTTTCTTCATGTTGGATGGTTGGTGGCTTTGCAGACGAGTGATCTATATAGAAAAATAAATAATAATAAACCATTGTGTAATAATTTGCAGCGTTTTTTCTCTTTTTTTTGTATCAGATTATGACGATGTGCACTGTCGAGTTGTTGCATTATATTTTGACGACCCAATATACGCAAATCTACCAGAGCGTTCTTATGGGAGACAGCCTAAGCGTTTTTCAATTTTTCGGCTAAATGGGAGATCACTTATGCCGTCTTTAACTCAAAGCTCATTTTGGTTGGTAGAAAAAAGTATTTAAGCTAAGCAAAATTATCAGTTAGTCACTTCACCCCTGCAAAGCCAATCTACCTTCTTATAATAATCGACATTAAAACTTACGGTACGAATCTGCTCGGTTTTTAAATTTCAACGTCTGCTGGTGTCCAAGGAGAGACGGGAAAGGGCGGCCAGTTTGTCGAATTTCGCACTTTTCCACAATCGACAAACGCAAATAGTTTACTTTACTTTAATGTAAACTACTCATCGTACCTACAACACTCCTAAGTAATCACAATACTTTGAACAAAACGGTGTGTACCGAAACGGTAGTCACCCGAAAACGTAAAACGGAATTCCCATCAGGTTTGTTTGTTTACTTATTTCTCTATAAGGAAATCCGGATTGCAGATTTCTCTGACGGGGGAGCAACGAACCAATTCTGCTCAAGCCGACAAAATGTCCTGCTCTCTGATTGGTGAATCTCTCGTGCCTGCCTCCCTCGAAAGATGTCAAGATGACGTCACTTTCCCCCGAAACTGTGCAGAGGAAACGTGATGCTCCAAACGGGTGTGATTGGTCAGAAAAGAGGGAGCTCCCGCCACAGTTTTCGCGCGTAGATTCAACTAGCACAGTACTTACGATCGAGTCTTCTGTCACTAGCCAACTTACTCTTCAAACGAAGAGGAACGAACTTTGAAATTTTTTTTTTTTTTTTATTGGCTGGGGGTGCACGTGCGCCTATGCTCCCATCAGTAGCCGCCCCTGATTAAATAGAATGAATTCAGGAGAAAAGTCTGAAAAAATAAGATTGAACGAAGCCACCTTTATTTTTTTAGCGCGTTTTGCTTTTGAACTACGTTCTGTAGCCAGTGCACTCAGGGCTTTTAGCGCGTTCTGCCCCTGGGATGTTTTAAGGTCACTTTGGAATTGGAGAATAACCCTTTTTAGCGCGTTTTGGAAGAGCACTCGTACTTTCTACTTGTTTTTCGATGGGTTTTGCCTCGTTTTGACATAGGAAACCACCACAAGGATGTAGCTGACGCCATTCTGAATCCAACGATACCAATAACTTATTTTTTTTCAAAAAATTGATTAGCTCGTTTTGGAACTGGCCTACTTTGTTGAAAAAAAAAGGTGGAATGGAGTTTAGAATGGAAGCAAAAAATAGTATTGTTGTTGTCATTGACTAACGTGTCGAGTGTTTTTGTCAAACGTCTAAATCACACCTACAGCATTAGTTCATGTTTCCCCCGCTAGGGATAGTGAAGCATTTTTCCCTTGAATCAGCTGCATCGCATTATCTCACGCTTTACCAAAAAAGGTAACTGAGCTTACCTCATATGATTCCAAGGAAAAACGCTGTATTATTCCTAGCGAAGGATTCATGAACTAATGCTGTTACAGGATTACATCTACAGTAGGTTCCTTTTATATTGGTAAAACAAGGTAAGGGGAGAGTGGAGGAAGGTGACGTCAAGTGACGTGTTTGTCCCCCGTACCTCACTCTACCTACCTGGCATGATGAGTCACTCAGGGTTTCCCTTTATTGGAGAACTAACATAGCTAAGAGTATGAGTCATTACACCTAGTTTGATTGTTCCTAGGGTGAGTTGTTTGAAAGAGCGTGGCTGAACACGTTGCAACTAAAGATTTAATTGAACGATGATTAAATGTGTTTCGGCAGGAATGAGCTGGAACGCCAGTTTCTGGAGATGCTACAATTCAACATCAACGTTCCGTCAAGTGTCTACGCCAAATACTATTTCGACCTGCGGAGCTTAGCTGAATCCAACGACCTGGCCTTCCCAGGGGAACCTCTCAGCAAGGAGCGGGCTCAGAAGTTAGAGGCCATGTCGAGGGTATGCGAGGATCGGGTCATGGCCGAAGCTCTGAAAAACGGTCACAAGAAATGGTCCAGTCTCGATAACGTCAACACTGTTGGCTCTGTTGCTCCGAGAAGGAGTGTAGCCATCCTATCATAACCCTTCTATAATTTTATCTATAATTTCTTCCAAAACTTTTTTACAGTGTAGCATAAACGCGATGGAAAGTTTTTAAACGGATTTGTAGTTTTAGAAGTGAGAACAAACATTCTCAGTGTAACTATCCTGCTGTAGGGTTTATTGTATTCTAACTAAGTTGTATCTAGTTTGAACAAATCATTAACCAAAATGGTGTTTTGTGTACAGAGATGAAGAAGTTCTTAGAACCTGGAAGAGCTCAACAAAAACACTCGACTTTATGTTGATTGACATGGTGGAATGGGACTGCTGTTCCAGGAACACGTTCAATACCTTTATCTAAACGAGGATTGATTTAATCAATGACAATCACAAGGTGATCCCTGCAGCCTAAACATCAGTTCCTCTATTCACCACTGTCTTGTTGTGTTACTTTGTCAATTATGAGGAATCCTGACCTCTTGTCAAGTTTTATTCTAGTTTTTGCCGTTGGGAAAAAAAGCGTTTAGCGATGACACCCCAATCATCACCAGCGAACTTTGGACCCCTAAACTTCAACAATCCAAAGCAAAGTTCAACAACTACATACAAAACTTGGCCTTTCAGACCTTGCCTTACTGCTTAGAGCCTTTGGCTAGAATTCAAGGAACATTGAACATGCTTCAGCATCGCTTTTAGGCGGAGAAGGAATGGGGTGGACCCTTGCGTGACACTCGCCTGTCGCCCTCTCCGCATCAACCTCCATTAGTCCAAGGCTAAAGCATGTTCCAGTTCCATGATAAAAATAGCCCTTCAATTCACGGAACTGAAACACCTTCTTGCTTGTGGGAAACCGGGATGTCGGTCCAAAAGAATTGAATACAACTTGTGTCCTTGAGGAGGAATCAAATCGTGATTCCTAACTTTGGTTCGATCATCAAATTCTGTAGTTGTTAGCCATTGACTTAGCCTTGTGTGCATTTTGGGTTCATCATTCCCAGTCTTCCAATTAATATTATCGTGCCAGTAACAAAACAAGACAGTTACCAATCAATCAGAGGTTGAAAAAGTAACAGATGAAGCTCTAATGGGTTTCATATGACGTTCTTGTTGGACTCTTTCTGATTCATTAACCAAAGCTATACTCGATTGTGGGTGATATCTAACTAACCAGGTAGGAGTGACTGAACCGAATTGTCAAGACTTTTGTAGAATATCTATATTAAGTTTATTCACAACGAATGAGTGTAGCTGATCCTTGAATGATGAATGAATGAAGTAACCAAGTAGCCTAGGTATCATCGTTCCTTCAAGGAAAATAACGTCACATGATTCCTCAGTACGTAACTTGTAATGATTGCTATAATAGTCCTTCAAAATTAAATTCTACTATTATGCTATCTTAATGCCAAGCTCCACAGCAAAGAAAACCACCTGATGGTTCAGAGCCCTGTTGGATAACTTGTCCTGGTAAGCCACAATGTTGCAATATTTACACTGACAGTCTACGCTCGATTCCATGAGAATGTTACGTGAAATACGTAAGTGAGTTGCTTGGACTTATAATTTGCTATTTAACACGTTGAACACGGAAAAAAACTCGTTGGTCCACTGTGGCGGAGAAATTTTTTCGCGAAGCGCGTAAAGATAATGTGTCATTTTGATAACTACTCATGACCTTCAACCTTGACTGATTCATCTCCGGATTGAACCGTTCGTTTCATAAACAGTACATATATCACGAAAAGCAGCTAGAAAAGAGCGGTAACCGAGAACGAAAGAACAGGAGCAGATATTCTTGAACATTTTGCGAGAGGTGTTTGTGTGACACTGGCGCAGCCCACCACAGGGACCCCGGGATTTGCGTGACATAGATGCAATCCTCGTCTAATGTGTTAACTGAAATCAAGGTGGCGCTGGTTGGTCATTAGACAGTTGTGTTTTCATTGCTCTGAGTGTTGACAGAGATTCTTTCAATTGTGGAAGAACTATATTGTATTGGGGCATTTTTTGCTTTCTCATAATCAGCAACGCCCTTATCCCAGGTTTCTGAACTTTACTGGCAAGTAGGTTACAATGGAGATACCAAATGTTGCGAGCAGACTGGGTCCAAAGGTCCAGGTTGACCATTTTCTTGTTCCAAACAGTATGATGATGATCATCCCTCATTTGAATTTCTCAGAAAATTATCTCTGCATTATCTATTGTATTATATGATCACAGATACCTCCACTAGAACGCGACCAGAACCATGTCTAATTGTTTCAATCCTCTTCTGAGGGCCTTAGGGGGGCGGTTCCCACCTGCCTCCCCACTCGCGATTTTTTTCTTTCAGGTGCCACCCTGCAGTAGCCGGGCATAACAACTGCCTCCCAGCCCCTAATCAGCCCGTTGACAAGTGCCACACCAAACATCAAAATACTCGAAAATTTCTCCATGCACTATATTTATAAATATGATAATATTATAATGAATAGTTTGAACGAATGTGGTAACTGGAATTAATTTTTCAGGAATGGCGGGTAAGTTTTATCTTCTCTTAAGTCAGGATAAAAGTCGACTATTACGGATATTTTACTTCATTTGTTTTACTGAAAGCGTGTCCTTCCCAAGAAGGTGGTTTCCAATGGTTAGTCGCTAATGAGAACTAATGTTACAATATCGCAAGGTACCCCTCTGGTGAGACACTTCTCTCATTACTGAACTTCTTGAAACGGAAATCTTCTCAACCACTTGCGGAAATAATATTAAAAAATATAAATAATTTGTCGTTATAGACCTGAAGAGTGATAAGCTGAGAAACAGGATCATGTTTTGCGGGTGTCTGTTTTCCTCGTCTCCTTATGAGCGGGGTGGCAGCTGGAGGCCCCACAAACTTACCATGTATCTCCTGGGGTGGCACTCGCCCACGCGAAAATGACCTGCGCTTGGCAGGGAGGCAGTTGGGCGTTGACCCCTTAAGGTGCCCGTCCACTAGGTCGACAGCGCGGCGTGGCGCCAAAAAAAATTCTAGAAATATAATGGGAAATGAATGGCAGCCCGTCCACTGGGTCGACAGCACAGCGCAGCGCAGCGCGGGTCGAAAATTTTTCGCAATCTGCCTCTCTCCAGACTTCTGGTGCGCGGCTGCGTGCCGCGCTGTCGACCTTGTGGATGGAGGGCAAAGCGAAAAATTGTCGACCTCGGTCATTTTCATCAGTGTTCTGCTTTTGTATACGAGGCTTGATCAATGTGTGAAGCTCGAAAAACTTCCCCCTCGACATTCTAAAATACTTAATACATTTTTGCTCGTCTCTTAGCAAATCTTTGAACAGGTGATTGTGCTCCCCCAGGTCCATCCTCTTAGCGTTTATTGGATGGACCCAACATCTCCTTTTCCCACCAATTTGGTCCTCTTCTTCTGCTTCTAAAGCTGCCCCTAAGACGAACATTTCTTCATTGTCCGACAAAAATATAATATCTATGCTCGACATTTTCCTGAGAAGGCACCTTCACTCGATGATGGTCGACGCAAAACTGGCAAAACGACGGGTCAAAAAATTTTATCCGCGCCAGTGGACGGAGCTCAAGATCTTTGCGTCGCGCTGTTGACTTAGTGGACGGGCACCTTTAGGGATGGGTATCGATTAGTAAACTTTTTTCCCTCAATTTTCATTTTTCAAGATCATTGAAAATGATAGATGATACTAAAATAAAATTGTGCCCTACCTCATAACTTTATAGCAATGCATCACTTGCCAGGTGCTACAGGGTCTGTTCGGAGAGGCAGTCCTGAACAGTTCGGAGGGGTTTGCAGGAGACCATTTGCCTCTATCCCCTCCCCTTTTCAGTTCCAAACTCGTTCTGGACTGCCTCTCCGAACTGTTGTCCATTGCAGGATTTTCTCCTGGGATAAGTAAGCGGAAATCACTAACTTCACCTAACATTATCATTATCACACTCTGTTATCATCAGAAATCATTGTCGTGTCTGTCCTACTTCTTGTGAATGCATTTCTTACTTTATCGTTTCAAAACCCCTCATTTTTTACCAACCTTTTTTGAAATAATCGATTTTGAATACCCCAATTAATTGGTGAATCGATTAGTCCTGATTAAATCGTCGATTCCATTAATCGATTATTTGTAGGTCGATACATATCCCTATTCAAAACTCCGGTTTTGACAAAATCTCTTCCTGTTCACCAAAATCCGAGTTGCTCGCAATGTGTTACTGAGTGTGGTTATAATTTTTTTTTGGTCAATTCGACAAAATTGCAATACATACAATGTTTGGTTTAATAATATTAACCGTGTACACTCTGTTCAATTTATCCCTCCTTCTCGTCCAGAGAGGCCCTCGTTATGTTCCTCTTACACAATGAATTACCCCCGTAATAAAGCTCACAATCACACCTAAAATGACGTATCAGGTGAATTTACATCTGGTTGTAGTAACTGGAATACCTGTTTTCATGTTCCCAACCACCCAATATTGGAAATAACAAACTTTCGTTAGAATATGAACCTACTTACACAGAGTATAAAATCATGTATAGATTTATAATATTTTAAAACTAAAATGAATTTACTGTAGTTTTATTTGATACGACGCTCTAGCAGGATGTCCTCTTGGCTATTTACTTCATACGTTACTTCATTGCCGCTATTTCACACTCATTTCTGTCTAGTCTTATTTTGACTCTGTGGCGTACCTACACTTTCATTATGTGGTCAATAGGTAATAATTTCGCCTGTTAATTGAAGAGTGTATTGGCAAAAGTTGCAATTAATTAAAATTGTTCGTTTCTATTCTTCGAAAACAGGTTGTTTCACCGTGTATTTGACGACTGATTGATATTTTCGTGGAAGGAATCCTTGATAATTCCGTGTTCACTTGGTACTTACATTGCCACTCTATTTTTAAGTACTTCTGTCCAATTAAGATTATTTTACGCATTTTCAACCTATTAGATAAGGTAACTCTGTAAGTAACTGTCGGATTCCGTCTTCAACTTGATGCCATTCTTCTGAAACTACAAATTTCGAACAAACGTGCTGTATATTTCTGTAGGTATCATATTTGTATTGCTCTTTCCTTTTCTTAGAAACTGTAACCTCCAATATTCTTATTAATTCTGTAAATAAACTGTTGTAAACTTGTGATATACGAAATTTTAGTTGTTTCAAAGACAATAAGGGTTTGTTTGCATTACTTACGTCTTACAGGAAAATCTTATCTAATTCTAGA
Source organism: Apolygus lucorum (assembly GCA_009739505.2). Lineage (NCBI taxonomy): Eukaryota > Metazoa > Arthropoda > Insecta > Hemiptera > Miridae > Apolygus > Apolygus lucorum. The sequence goes on along the minus strand of CM019176.2, from coordinate 45,137,460 downwards.
GTAGTGTGCTTCTGTGATCTTTTACTTTTATTACGAAAACATTGGTTGGAAAATTCTTCTGAGTAAGACTAGAATAAAGTAGGTAATAACATGCATTTTTCCACTGATTGTAATCAAGCATGGCTCAAAATTAACCCTCTTATAAGAAAATCAAATCTTTTTATTATAAATAACCACGAATTTCTTCCCCACCAGCGTCTAATGTAGAGAAATATTGTTACCTGTTCATATCAAGTCAATAATATCGAGACACCGTGAAATAGTCACTTATAATAGGTAAATTTTTGTTCTAACGTGGTAACCTATAAGTAATCCTGCCAGAAATAGAATATTTCCGTATGCAACACTAGAGCCAGGCTCGTTGCAGAATCTGCCTAAAAAACCAGTTCTAAAACGATTTCCATAGTTCAAAACTTTGCCATTTGTATTTATACAGGTTGTCCCCGAAAACTCCCCTCCCCCCCAGCTAAAACCGTCCAGATAGTGGTATTTTTTTTTTTTTTTTTTAATCTTCATGATTTTTTCCAAAGATCTCAAATATGACCACACGGTGCGCAACGCACACCAACTTCGTTTTTTCAAATGAGACTACACATTTTTTATTGCAGATTCGGATTCTACGTGAAATTTCATGAACATTTCACCCATCAACCGATTTTTTTTATTGCGCGCAACCTGCTCAGCGCGCGCTCAAAGATGCGCAACCTCGAGGTTCCGTCAGAATGTGCACGTACAAAGTACCCAAGTGTGACACATGATATTTTAGTATTTTTTTACGCTGAATCACGTGGTAGGTAATGTTAGTTTCTTAATTTGACTGCATTTTTATCAAATTATCGACAAAAAATAAACTTTTTAGAAAATAAAATGGCCTTTTTTACTCACTACTTGAAGACCTCTTCAGTTAACTTCATAATGTTTGCATGTGAAGAGTCGGTACCAACTACAAAAAATTGATCTTTCCCTCCTCCTTTCTCAACACGGACTGGGGGCCGGGTTTTTAAGTATTCAAGATGGTTTTGCCCTTTAAAAAAAACCATTTTCTTTTTAAAATTTTGATCAAAATGCAGTCAAATTAAGAAACTAACATCACCACGTGATTCAGCGGAATGAATACTAAAATATCATGTGTCACACTTGGGTACTCTGTACGTGCACATTCTGACGGAACCTCGAGGTTGCGCATCTTTGAGCGCGCGCTGAGCGGGTTGCGCGCGATAAAAAAAATCGGTTGAGGGGTGAACTGTTCATGAAATTTCACGTATAATCCGAATCTGCAATAAAAAACGCTGCAAATTATTACACAGATTTATTATTTTTCTATATAGATCACTCGTCTGCAAAGAACACGGCTTTGCCATTGTTACCACCAACCAACTTAAAGAAAAACATCGATCGCATTTCGGTCAGCTAACATTTGAACGGAGAATTCATAGTGTTATATTGTTGCGATCTGTTGCGAGTCACACTCGCGTTTCTGATTTATCGTACGTCCAACCCTTAAATTCTCGTAGCGAGCGAACGCCTTGTCCTTCAGGGCTCCGCGTGGTCTCTAAAAATTCAATACTAACTTAAATTGATGGAAAAAAAAACCTTTTTATCAAACTGTTTTGAGGCGTTTTCAAATTTTATTTTTCAACCCTTAGAAGTGACCTACATCAACCAAAATCTTCGGGTCACAACTAGACCCCAAATGGAGCCTCCATACCAAATTTCATCAAAATCGGTCAATGCTAAGTGGGGAAGGTGCCGCGGACGGACGGCCAAATTTTTATTCGATTTTTGGATTTTACGTACCTTGAAACGTAAACCAAAAAAAATTTTGAGGGGGGTCAAAAAATTTTTTTCTTGGTCGATTCCAAAGGTTCATTATTGAAAATAATAAACCAAAAACAGTAAAACCAGAAATAAAACCATCCGTGTAGCGTCATTTATGTCTCTAATCGCGTATCAGCATTTAATTCTTATCGCATCTAGGTTATCAATGAGACGGTAAAAGCACAAAAAGAAACTCTTATTACATTGCGAATAATAGTTCTCTTCAATACCTAACGCCAAATATAACAAAGAACTCATTCTGATCCTGTTACAAACCTGGTTAAAAACGAACCTATTCAAGAAAGTACCTACACAAAGTTCGACTCAAACTTTTGGTAGGAATGCATTGCTTTTTATTGACCAACTTAAATTATGTATCTATTAAAATAGAGTTGATACGCAGAACAGTGAATGATTATTAACTATGTAAAAATCACGGAATTAGTTCATTTGTGAGGGGAGTGACATCAGTAAGCCAAAGGCTCTCCTTTCAACGATCGTTGTCTAAGCAGGAAGAGTTTTCGAACCCATTTGTTCAGTTTTTCTTCTGGATCCTCAAGCAGTAACTGAAAGAGAAAAAGTGGGAGATACCTTTAGTAATAATCGGCATCATTCTCTCCTTACTGGAACCAAGGAAACTATCGGTTTCAAAGAAGTTACAAATAATCTACGATAAAATACTTTAAGGGCTGCAAGGAACAGAAAATGTGAAATTTTCCATTGTCTAGTCAACATCTCTGGACAAGTCATTTAAAGCTCCACAACAGATGAAGTCTGAACTTACGTTTGGATGCAAAAGACTGTTTGGGTCCTCCTTCATTGACACGTTTATTTTCACAGGTTTTGGCTCAGGCAGCTCGACTATGGTGGGTAAATGTTCGCTTCGTCTGTCTGTAGCGGTTGAACTGAAGGCTTTTGGAGCGAATCCGGAAGCTTTGATGTCCAGTATAGCGCTCTCCCTTTCGGCGACTTGGTTGACTACGTAGTGCAAAATCAAAAACGAGTTTTGATGAACAGACGTTGGCCAGTCTGGTCAAAATCTATCTTAATTGAACAGTTTAGTTTTTATACCTTTTCCAGACCAAACAAGTAGATGGTTAGGTTATATTTTGTATAGGTGAAATTAAAATTAATGTATAGCAAATTAAAATTTGCTCATCTCATAAACTTTTATATCAACTAAAAATAAGGCGGGTTTACTGATTGGTTGGTCCTTCAAAACTCCATCGAATAAGAAAAAAATATTAAGTAAATTTCCAATACTACAATAATTTTAAACTAATAAAGTCTCATCAAAATAAATTAAGCGTGTCATGTATCATCTAAACTATAACATAGTTTCATTGGAATTAAGGTTTATAAAAATACATGCGTGGATGTATTCAATGGACGCCTTATTGAAGTTCAAGTATGAAAATCTAACTTTAGGTTCATGTTCAAGGGGTTGTACTTTTGGGGTCTGTTCAGAGAGGCAGTCCGGAACTGAAAAGCGGAGGGGATAGAGGCAAATGCCCCTGCCTCTCCGCCTCTCTGTACTCCTGCCTCTCCGAACAGACCAACAGTAACAATACAGGGTGTCCAAGTAACTACGCTCCCTAATAGTGTAAGAAAAAAAATCGGATTAACGCTATTCTTCATAATTTTTTGCGTAGAATTCAAAAATGACAAAATTGCGCAGTACGCGATCGCACAAATATGCGCAATCACGATCAACTTTGTTTTTTCAAATGAGAACCCCCATTTTTTATTGCAGATTCGGATTCTACGTCAAATTTTATGAACATTTTACTTTCTACAACTTTTTTGTTGGACGCGCGCAGCCCGCTCAGCGAGCACTCAAAGATGCGCAACCCAGAGATTGCGCCAAAGTTGAGATGAAGGTAAACCTCAAGTGCGGCACATCACTTAGCACTGTTTTTCTACGCTGAATCGCGTGGTGATATCCCTTTTTTGATTTGATTTCATTTTACCGTATCTACAGCCGAAAAAGTCACTTTTTGAGGAGGAAATCATCGATTTTCTGTTTTCTTCTCGAATTATTACTCCTTTGTGCAGGTAGACAATACAGTTTACATTAAGAGTTATTATTTATTAAGAGTTTATTTAAGAGTTCTTTATTTATTGAGTTTTATTACAATTTATTATTAAGAGTTTATCGCTTAATTGTTTCAATCATTGTTCATCCAATCATGTTTTTGGAAGACTGAACACTATTTTGCAACACTTTGTGATAATTATGTAGAAGTTTCCCGTTATTTTACAATTTTAAAAATTTAATTTTTTTTACATTTTATTAGGATGATTATTAGGTACCCTTCGTAAGAAAATAGACGATTTCCTCCTCAAAAAGTGACTTTTTCGGCTGTAGATACGGTAAAATGAAATCAAATCAAGAAAGGGACACCACCACGCGATTCAGCGTAGAAAAACAGTGCTAAGTAATGTGCCACACTCGAGGTCTACTTTCATCTCAACTATGGCGCAATCTCTGGGTTGCGCATCTTTGAGCGCTCGCTGAGCGGACTGCGCGCGTCCAAAAAAAAAGTTGTTGAAGTAAAATGTTCATAAAATTTGACGTAGAATCCGAATCTGCACTAAAAAATGGGGGTTCTCATTTGAAAAAACAAAGTTGATCATGATTGCGCATAGTTGCGCGATAGCGCACTGCGCAATTTTGTCATTTTTGTATTCTACGCAAAAAAAATTATGAAGAATAGCGTTAATCCGATTTTTTTTCTTACACTATTAGAGAAAATAAGTGGGGGGAGCGTAGTTACTTGGACACCCTGTATATAGGACCAACAACATTTCGAGAAGAAACTAGGAGTTAACTCACCCAAATTAAGAGTGGCTTCTCTGAGCTTGGAGTTGTCTGCCATGGCTTGGATAGCGGCTTTGTTTAGTTTTTCCAGTAGCTCTGCTCCATCATCGCGCACTCGGCGATCTTTGGATCTGGATCGACGCCTGCTACTGTGTGACCTCGATCGACTACGATGCTTCCTTCTATCTCTCGACCTGGATGGAAAAGAAATAGTTAGCTTAACTGCATAGTTAAAGAAATAGTTAACCCTTAACTGCACACAATTTCCTATTTTCTTGAAAAAATGAATTTCATGTATTTTGGCCCCCTGAAAACGAAAATGACAAGAAAAAGTCCCTAAATTACATAGTTTTACCGATAATCCCTAATTTATGCCCTTATCATATATGATAGAACGTGGTTAACCCTTAACTGCACCAGCTATCATATATGATATGGAACTTTAAACGAGGCTCAAGAGCATTCTGGTGGTCTTCTCGAGCTCTTTATGGTATTTTTACCTTAGTCAACAACCGCTAGATCTCGTAAGAATCAAAGAATATCCATAACCCCTCCTGTAAGGTTATAACCTCCTTCAAATCAGCAGTAATCACGAGTGGACAACACGCCTGAGAAGTGTTGTTTTGCTGTGCCTCTTACAACAACATTTTTGAAGTTATTGGAAACTGCGCTTTTGCTTTGATATCTCATATGATAGAACGCGAAGGAGGAGGACCTGGGGGAATTTCATATATGATAGAACGTGGACTTCTCCACTGCATTACCATCTCGTTCCAACGTGTTACAAGCCACTTGCTGCACATGATGTTTTTTTAAATATAATTTTATTTCATGTCATTGATGATTTTATAAATTGTATTTGACGTCAGCATAAATTTCACATTAGGTATCTCTACTATATTTCAGAAATGGTTCCTAACCACTTCATATATGTGGACAGAGATGGAACCAAAAGAATCTAATTACATAAAAACCCCAACCGTATTAATTACATAAAACCCCAACGAGTTAGAGTGGTCGTGGGAGAGTCTGAGGAATCGGAGGGAGTGGGTGGCGGGGAGAGTCGGAGGAATCGTTTTTGCCTGCTTTTAGTAGGCTTTTCAGCTAGTATGATGAACTACAAAAATTCCTTGAAATACCAATTGGAAGAGAAGATGAGGATGAAGATGATTTATTAGATCTGGATGAATTAGATTATGATGATGCTGAGTTAGACCAGCCTGATGACTTTTTGCCAACATATTCATTATGGACCCTCCTCTGCCAAATGAATTTCAAGAAATCGTCATGGGGCTGTCAGAAGAAGTGGAGATGTCACATGAAGCCGAAGCCACCTTGTCAAAAATTGTCTACTTATTGTTTACTCTTCAACTATTCTTGTCTATAGTCTGGCCAATGATAAGAGGAAAATTTATTGCCGCCAGCAGGCCTTTTTTTTAAATTACATACATACAAATTTTCGTAATAAATTCTTTGAAAAAATGTCTATGTATAATATATCACTAGATTTTTGTCCATAATCCTAATAAGTTTCTAAATAGGTGATAGAAACTCCAAATGAGCATTTATGCTTTCTTATAGCATTATAAATGTGATTTTTAAATAGCAGTATGCGAAAAACCTATTTGGTCATACGTATTTCTTTCAACCATTTACTCGCATTATATCACATATGAAATCATCGTCTCGGCTGCTTAACATTTTTAGTATGTTCAAGAGCTCAAAACTTTATGAAGCCTTTGAGAAGACATGCCTATTCTCTACTGTAACCTCGGAACATCATTTTAAACAATTTTGCATGACAGCCCAGGCCTTAAGAGGGACAAGTGCCCTCTAGAAAGATTAGGATCTGTCTACCAATACCAGATTACTTCCAGCTAATATCGCCTGACAGAGTGTGAAAATCTCATAAGACCCTCTCAGGGGTTTATTACGAACATCTTGGTTAAAAAAATCTAAAATAAAACCCTGGCTTTGTATGAAGTAAGTTAGGTATACGGTAATCATCTGAAAATTTAACTGACCTGCTCCGTCTGGTAGAACTCGCATCAGAGTCTTTGGATCGGTGGCGATGCCTGGTGGGACTTCTTGTTACTGAATAGGAATGAGAGCGGGACCTCGACCTCCTGGAATACCGGTCCCTATCTCTTTCCCTGGAGTACTTCCGCGAAGTTCTGTAACCAATGAGCGCACCATAGACATAGGATCTCTCTCCAGACTCACTAATTTTTCCGTACAGACCACAACGAGGATGAGGAATTTCACCATGTCGGAATTTCCTAATTCAGCTTCATGTTTAAAAGGTCCTTTTTCCTGGTTATATTTTCAAATCATAAATTTTGAATGTCGCCCAAAAATAACAGGAGACTTATTTTCCAAAATCAACCCGATTTTCATTTATCTTACACCATTAACTATTCAGGAAAAATGCAAACAGATTTCGGTGAAATTCCTCATTGCCAGTCCCTCGTGAGTTAATTTTAAATTTGGTTCATGGTTGCTAAGGTAGCTCAACTAAATCTCAAAATGATTACATCCAGATTCGAATAGGAGAAAAAAAATCTCATTTGATCAGAGGTTGAACTGATATTCTTCCTGGTTCTGTCAGTATTGATTAGCGATTCATTCGTATTTTCATTTGAACAATCCGACAGAAAGAATACTCATACCTATCATGGTCTGACTTCATAAAATTACGCTTCAAGAAAGGTAATATTCACCAATTAGATGCGGAGATTCTTTTGTGCACTAAGCAGCACCTCGAAAACGAGGTACAAGTGATTTTATGCTGGACGCAAAGCATTACTTAAAAAATTAAACACCGCGAAGCTCAAAATGCATATACCTATGCTCGAGTTTTTGGGACTCACCTTCAATACCATCTATCAAAACCAACAGATTGATAGATGCTCAGCGACACCATGTATCACCTCTATGCTGCCATTGGATGGGGGTGGGGCATTCCCAAACCTTCCTTTAGGGCGACCATAAACCGGAGGGTCCACCAATGAAACCACAAGTAGATGGTCAAACCTTAGAGGACATGCTCTAAGTAAGCGCATGATGGCTAAACCTAACCCCTGCACCACTGAAGAGTTGCAGCGGCTAAGCCACGAGGAAGTTGGCCTGGTAACAGGCTTTACACCACTCCGATTCCATCTCAACCGCATTGGGGTAATCCAGAATACTATCCCTCTGCAGGCTGTGTGGAGAGGCTGATGAGAAAGCATCCCACATAATATTCGATTGCGAAGTGCTTTCAAATCACAGGTTTCACCTCCTCGGGTCACCCACACCCATGGTGGCTTTCCCCAGCACAAATCTAGTCAAACCGCTACTGGCCCTTGCCAAAGGGCTGGGACTTTGTCACTAGGAACAGATTCCGCGGAGTGGTACAATAAGCCACCAGGCTTCAGCGCTTTGGGCTTCCATCACCCTGATCCGCGGATTCAGCTACAATCGTATTCACCTGTTTGGTATCGTAGATCGTGAATTTTGGAATGGAGTCCGAATTCGGAGCTCTCATGGCAATCATAAATTACTAAACAAAATGGAAGGTTCGTGATTTTTATGCAAACTGAATAGCACGTGGAAGTCTATTCTATGCAGTACCTACTTACCAAAAAATGTGATTAATATTTAGCTCACCTGGTCTTCCTGACCTTTTCTCGACTTTTCGAACGCCCTGACCTCTTTTTGTGTTTTTTCGAGCATTTCTTCCGTTTTGACCGTGATGAAGAATTTCGACTACTAGAAGACGAACCACTCGTTGATCTGAAACGCAAATCATAAGACAATTGTACTACTTACCTCCTGATATTTAACGAACAAAAGCCTTGTTTTTGTTAGAAAACGTTCTTTCACAGTGCTTACCGACAAGTGGTATTTAATCAACAAGTAAGAAAATCCACTACGGAACCAACCATGTTTCAAGAGTTACCAGGGAGTTTAGCAACCCCTGAGTAGAGCTTTAATCCTTCAAATCATTTGACAAATTGAAATAGCCGCTCTATGAGGCTACTATTACTTATACTGAAATACATGGCTACTTTCTGCGGCCTGACGAAATCCAATGGATTCGTGCAATCAAAAAGCAGTTAAGTACAATACTGGTCGTTTCCACTTTCAACTGTTTCAATATCCAGATTTCAAATCGTCTCTTAATAATATTATCAAGAATAGGTATGTAAATTGATCCACACCAATGATGCACTTAATTTTTTGAACTGTCAAGTGAAAATAGTCAAACCATCGTTCAATCTAACGAATTTGACCGACTTCAAAGCACCCATATAAAAGAGGACAACCCCCGGACAGTGGACAAACTAGTAGACTTCTTATTTTTGGAATAATTATTTATTTCGAAATCACTGGAAGGGATAGTAGAAGTACACAAATCCACTAGTGACGGATAGTGTTATCGGAAGGATAACTTACAGTCAACAATAGTTCAGCTATTTGACCCCTGATACAGATTTTAGTTCAACAAGTTAATACTAAATAATATTATGTACTTACTTAATCATAAACATTCAGTGGCTAGAAAATACATGTGGGGAACTTACCGACGTCGGGATTTTCTCTTGCTCTTCTTGTAAGAATTTTCTGAATCACTGTCACTCGAATATTTACCCATTACTTATACCTTAAATCATCAATACAACAAATATATTCATAAATATTGATATTACACCCAATATAATCATTAGGTACTTAGGTATAGTAGTAGGAATCTTCCTTTACCAACAACAGAAAAACAAATCATTTTTTTCAATGTTGCTTGTTCTTCTTCTTCTTGTCAGTTGCATGTCCTGGATCCCTTTTTCATGGAAGCATTGTACAATATCAACCTCCATGCTCACCATGGAATAGTACACTTCCATGTACAGTTCCCCGACATGGACCTTGCATCCTTAGGGATCCTACACTCAACCATGGAAGAAGTATACTAGGTCCATGTTCCCCGATAGTGAATGAGCTCAACCATGGAAGAAGTATGCTTATTCCATGGGTGTTTTGTTTTTAGTTTCCATGGTTTTTAGGTGCTTGACAGCTTGAACAATCAACGTCGTGCCGAGCAACAGGAATAATTCCTATGGAGCAATATTATATACTAGTGTTGAGTGAATAGGTAGGTATTTACTCTCGGAGCTGTAAATCGATGTGTTCACTTGTCTCCTCTAATGTCCAATTTTTTTTGAAGTACACAATATTCTTTAAGTCCACAATTATTCAAGACCAAGTATATCTAGGTACGTGAAAACTTCTGTTCTTCTAAACTTGTTGAGCAGCGGTAAGTTGGTACAAAAGCATTGGAAGGATGGCTAACCATCCTTGATATAAATCAGCTTGATACTATTTGAAGTTTATGAGCCACTTATACCTAGGTTCTGTCTACGTTGAAATTCTTTTCACGTGAAATTGACATAGGGTGAGTGCACCAGTGAATGAACAAACACCAATGAATGAACAGAATCCCACATTCCTACAAATCTAAAGCCTCTCGCTGCTCTCTATGAACTGGGTTGGTAAACATTAATTCCATTGGAAACTCATAGAGGTCAGGCAAAAATTTTAGTACTATAACCTTAACCAAACGTGTGTAACAGAAGGTTGAAGAACGCAACCTCCCAGTCGGCCAGAATCAACAGTCAGAAGAGCAAGTTAAGCGAATTTTTTGCTAGCTGGGGATTGCATTTTCTTTATTATTTTTGGTGCATTTGACTTCCCTCTGGTTGTTTTAGGTACTAGATTACCATTCCTAAATAGGAATAAAGAAAAATGTGCAAAACTAACAAACTTCAAACATTTTTCCTAGGTGTTCACCCACTGGTTTGAAAAATGGCACATTTCCAGTGAATGAACATTGTTCATTCACTGGTGTAAAAGGCTAGGTGGTTTGTTTTAAATGAATGTGCACTTAAAATGTGCAGGAAAAATCCAGCTGTTGACTCGTTCAGAAGAAAATGTAAAAAAAGGTCCACATCCAAAGAATGAACGGGGCATTTTGTCTGCAAGTCGTGACTGTTCATTCACTGGGTTCTCATGGTCATCCTCCAAACCCAGTGAATAAACACACTGCTTGTTCAGAACAATTTGGCATTCTCAACTATAAAAATTTGAAGTTTGTGCGCCCGTCTTTCGCTTACTTACTATTTTGAACCCCAGGAGGCATCTAGGTAGGTCCCTACTCATAAGTACTTAGTATAGGTCGTTGTACAAACCAATGAAACCCCAAGATGATGACTAGCTCCCTACCTACCTGAGTAATTTATGAGTGCTATGCTCTATTGGTTGGAGATGTCAAAAAAATTGACTGTGAAACGTTTTTGCTATTCTGAAGCAGATTTGGTTCATGCAGTCAGAGAAGTTAAAGATAGCAACATCTCACTGAATGAAGCTCATCGTAGGTATGGCGTGCCAAAAGGAACCTTGTCCAACAAAATAAATAATAAGGTCCCAATGGCAAGGAAAATGGGTCCGGCCACAATACTTACACAGCAGGAAGAAGACCAAATCGAGGAGTGGATCGTGAAGAAAGCTATGCTTGGTTTCCCTCTGCATCCTGAGGACGTTAAAGATTCGATTCAGGGTCTGTTGACAGAATCTCCAAGGGAAAATCCCTTCACCAACAACCGGCCAGGAATCAAATGGTTCAATCTATTTTTGAAACGCCACCCTGAGATTAAAAAAAGGAACACTGAGGTGATTCCCAAAGATCGAGCTGAGGTGACCAAAGAAAATCTGGAGGAATGTTTCAATGAGTTGAACAATTTCCTCATCGAACATGATTGTGTGGGCATTTTTGAAGGTAGTACGAGGGGTAGAAGAGTCCTAAACCTTGACGAGACTGGCTGCCTTACTTGTCCCAAAACAGGAAAAGTACTGGGTCCCAAACAGCTGCCAGATTTTTATGAAGTCACAACTGGGAGTGAAAAACAATCAATTACAGTGCTATGCACTTACAGCGCAGATGGCTCAGCTCTACCTCCCATGGTTGTGTATCCACATAAAAAGGTAAACCCTTACATAATGCATTCGATTAAAAAACGTTCCTGTGATTAAAAAACCAATTTGAAGGTTTGTTGAAGTTTCGTTACTACCCCGTTCATCCACTGGGTTTTTCACTGTTCATATTTAGGGTGGCGCTGTTCATTCACTGGGAAAATCGAGTTTGCTTCTACGAAATCTTTCTTTTAGAGAACAGAATAACCTTTTCAGTAATCTAATCTATTTTTAATAGAAACTAGAGTTGTATAGGGAAAAAATGGCGTTGGAAAAGTGGAAATCACTGCATCAGGGAAATCAGGATGAATTATTGAAGTTGAGAATTCTGAAAAAAAGTAGTTAGGTGTTCATTTACTGGTGCACTCACCCTATCACCACACAGAGAAAAATGTACCTTTTATTGCACTTTTGTCGAATGTAAAAAATTTTCTCAATTACGTTTTGGTATTAGGCTACGCAGACCACTTTCACCATACCTAGAATATATCCTTTAAGGGGGAATGCCAGCCCCCAAAATGGAATGCTTCATCGAACCTATCAAATAGCGAATGTACGTGGTCATGGAAAGCTAAGAGTTTCTTCACCTTAGAACTATGTAGACGAATTCAGTTGGAAAAAGCATGCACAACCTGTAGGTTTTTTCCGTACTAAATCTTCTAATGGCCTGTTGAATGTTTCAGGAAAATGGGAAAACGTTATTTCTGTGATTACTGTCAGCGATCTTTCGTAGACGACATAGAGAGTCGTAAGAAGCACTTATTCGGAGTATCCCACCTCAGAATGAAGAAGGAATACTACGCCATGATCAGAGGTATCCTCCTCATCACATACCTAGCTAAGATTCTGGAGCAGCCTCGTAGATTAGGTAAATTTCCTAGCAGAACCGATTTTCCATTACTTCTCTGATCTAAGCCATTGGAATCTTCTAGATCTGAAAACCCTGGTACAAGAAGAAAGGTCTAAGGAACTTTGCAGGAGGTTTCGAAATACTGGTGAGTGCTCGTTTGGAGTGCTTTGCAACCACACCCACTATTCGCCAGAAGAACTCGCTCACTTTGAGGCAACAGGTGAGAGACCCTAATCTACTTATTCCTACCTACTCTCACTGAGACAAATAGGATTGTGATTGAAGACAACTTGGTAGGGACGATAGAGTTAGCAGAAAGATTTCCTTTCGTGTTAATATTTTCAACCTCATTTTATTGAAGGGTTCGGAATTATGGAGGGGTTCAATATTTTAGTTTACTGGGAATAACTTCACTCATTAAAATATCGATTGTAAATATTGACAGTTAAACTTCAAGAAGAGGAAAGGTCGAAATTACCAAAAATTGAAGAGTGGATCGCTAGAAAAGCTGAACTTGACAAGAAAATTCCTGTTGATGCGCACGTTAACAGATTGACGACTTTACTTGATCCGTCGCTTCCACCATCTCTTCGACTTCCTTCTTGGAGTGACATCAGTTCTACCAGCCTTTTGGAATGGGGGTGACTCCTCAAGACTGTGAAACTTTATTCCGCTACTAAGGTGTTCTGAAGGTACCTACTACTGAAAAACCTATGTGAGGGTTGGTCAGAAGAAGGCGTACAATCTTCTTCAGTGGATACTATAAGTTGCATGACTCCATTATTGCCAGTTGTTGACTAATAGGTAGGGCTGTGTCGGTACAGCAGTGTTCGGACTATGGTCTCACGTCGTAAGTTGCTAAGAGTGACAACAAACCTGACCTTACCAGTACAGTTCCACGGGCCAGGAAGGGATGAGGAGCAATCCTGTTTCTCGGAGACTCTCTACCAGTGCAGTTCCAGGGACCAGGAAAGCAACCCTTCCCAGTCTGTGGAACTTTTGGAACTGGGTCGGGAATCATGTAATTATAAACTTCGAGTACCTTGGAGGAACGGCTGAGTGTGGTGCTGGGACTTTTTCTAAAGGAGGGTACATTTTATCAGCGAGGAGAAGCTCTCAACTAAAAAAGCGAGGATGCTAATTTTTGTTAATTACAATCAGAAATTATTTTCTGCGTAATTATTTACCAATATAAATATAATTTCTGTCCTTGAAAATTCTTTTTTATTTTAAATCATGAAATTATCGTGTCAGAGATTTGCTAGAAGGGCGGGTGCAGAGTTGGCCACTTTGTAGAGCAGTACCAGTAACGGAACAGTACCGATAAATTGGAACAGTTACGTCGTTGTCACTGTTGGAAACGTTCCTGGGAATTGCCTGAACCAACACACCCCTACTAAAAGGCAATGTGAGATAATTCAGATACTTGAGTACCTAAATAAAGGAATAATAATTATTATCCATTATTGATAATTATAACTACTATTGTTTAACATCAACCGTTTGTTTTATTGCAATTTTACATTAATTTGCTTGAACTTGATAACAATAAGTTTGTAGGTATGTAACAAGTTCAGTAGTACGAGTACGTATAACTATACTAATATTACTCATCATCAAGAAGACTGTGTAATTAATAAGTGGAAAATATTCTTAAGACTGCCTCAAATAATTGGATATAAATAATATACTTAATAATTAGGTAGGTACCTTTAAATCTTAATAACAATACTAAATTGAATATAAATGGTGCAAAGTGCATAAACATTTGAAAAGTGTACATTCGGAGGGTATTTTTTTCGTTCCTATAATTTTGATGGATGTTAGGAGTATATTATCAACTTCATAAGAGAATGACCGTTGCAGTATACATTAAAAATTCCATTAAAAATGGAATCCCTAGGCATCTCTAGTAAAATTATAATCCTGGAGGAAATTGATGGGATTTCATTGGACAATACTGCATGGAGGACTTCTTCCATTAGAGTTGAAAGCTCTTCCTGTTGCACCCTCATATCAATATTGAGTTTCCCAACTGTGTCCTCGACCCTGGTTCCCTTAGTTTTTGAAAATTTTCAACTTTGCTAGATTTCTGAATGTAAACTTGATTGGTATCCTATGGGTATAGAATATCAATCAAAGTGCGCTTGGTTGTGAAATTATGTTTGTTACCCGTAGCTACTAGTTACTTAGATTGCCAGTACACTTAAAGTGGGCGTGGTAAACATTACACCTATCTAAAAGAAGAAAATCGGAAACATTCAGAGGGAGGAAAATTATGAATCAGTAAGGACTGTTACGAAGTGTACTAAGCAATTAAATCACAAACATTGAAGTATACTCAATTAAGTAATAACAGCAGAGGAGCAATACAAATACAAAATAATGAATAATTGCATTGATTAACCAAACTCATAGAAGTGAGATCAGAAAAATAGTGCCTCCTATTTCCAACTGGCGAGTGATTTAAGCTTGGTTCACATTGGTCCATCCATAGTGCGTAATGGGGTATTTCGGTGGGTCGGAAATTCAGGTTTTTGACCTCAAATTTGGATTCAGCACCCTTGAAAACCTATATACTCCAACTTTTAGCCCAATGACACTATAACATGTGGTAGAAAAATTAATTAAAGAGATCACACGTTTGAAAAAAAGGCAGGCCGCCATAAATGCACACACACTACGCCTCGCGCCTGTGTGAGTAGTATTTTGTAGTATCCAAGAGGTCCTCCAAGAGTTTCATCTCTTCTCAGTGCATGGATACTTTTTTCAAAGACAGTTGGCTAGCTACGTCACACCATTCAAATCTTCAACTTTCCTTAGCTTCTCTGATTTTTTAAAAACATTTTCTCGACGAACAGACCCGATTACCGTTATTCCTGAGCCATACTCTTTTGAAAAAAAAATTGACTGAAATACCCCATTGGATGCTATTGGCTGGAGCCAATTGAGGGGGCGGGACAGATCTTTGCAGATGTCGACTTTTAGAGCTGAGTGTATTGTTTTGAAAAACTGGATATTTTGCGCATTACAGATGAACTTCGACAATCTTCGGTAAACTTCGTAACAAACTCTCGTCATTTGTTTACAGAAAGCTTATTGACTCGGTCTCGTTTATTTACAAAACAACCAGAATCATTGTTTTGGTTTGGAAACAATTCTGCGCAGAATGTTCTGCGTAATCGCGTAATCATTCAGCCATGTGAACGCTCTTTTCTGCATTACGGAACACCCCCACCTCGCTTTTTGCGCATTACACATTACAGACTTTACGCACCTGTGAACCCAGCTTTACATGTGACGAGTAGGTTAGAATCAGCTGACTGAAGAGTGAATAATGAGTTTTGTTCCAACCAAGCAAACTTCACTTGCTTTGAATATTTTTCTGTTCCTACCATTAAAGGTAAAAAATTATGAAAAGATACGAAATTTTGAAAATAATTTCAATTGAAATAATATTGGAAATTGTTCCAACCAAACCATATCAAAAAAATATTAGACTTCCAACCCTAAAATGAAAATTTCATTTAACGATTTAATCGTTTCTACCACCTTCCTGTTTTGCACTCTTTCAGCCACTAATACCTTCTTAACCCTAATCGGACCATGGTGTCACTAGTGTCACCGAAAACATCTTAGGAATTCCACAGCTGCCCCAAGGTGTCACCATATCAACTAGATTCAAATTGAAATTTAAAAACTAATGGACTGAGCTGAATTTTGACAGTTATTAAAAGTCAAAATTTGAAGTTTATCTCATAGATTTTTTGGAAATTTTTGTCAACTCTATTTGAGATTTCCGATAGTTTGGAAAAAATTCTGCTGTCCGCTCAATTTAAAATTTTGATTTAATTCTGGTTACTCCGGTGACACCTTGAGAGAGCTATGGAGTTCCTGAGATGTTTTCGGTGACACTAGTGATACCATGGTCCAATTATGGTTAAATGGTATTTGACTATAGGTTAGTAATTTCATTCTTCTAATAAAATTAGGTAGTATGTTTAAGAAATTATAAAATGTTGCGTAATATTAAATAAAATAATATAAATTGTTGTAAACAAATCTAAGCATTCCAAAAATTGACTAACCAAATGCCAAGTCATTTCTACTGTACCTACGATTTTCGTTACTTTTAATTAGATTATCATTATTCGCTTTCTTCACTAAGCAAACATTTTACTAGAAATGACCTACCCACTAATGATTATGGACTAAGCGGTAGTGAGGTACCACAAAACAAAATAATGCAAATACTAGAGTAGGTTCAAAATTATATAGTTGAGGAGTCTTTACATGTAGAATTTGTGGATTTTTCTTACAATAATTCCCTGGGAGTGTCAGCTCAAGTTCTTAAAAAAATAACACTATTTGGGTATGGAGCCAAACAATGAAAGACTTTGCTATACAATATTATTTGTTATGATGGCTACACTGTGCATTTCCATTTCTACATGAGCGTAAGTGGGCAGAGAAAAATAGATGGGCACCTACAAAAATATTTTTTAGATAGCAAGTAGTACCAGACGTTTCAGAAATTATTGTTCCTTTATACCACCCAAGTTATGGTTAACAACCAACCAAAAGAACTTGGTTGACTGGCTTGGAATATGGTGGTAGGCGCTGAATTCATATTTTCGGAACCGTACCAATGTCAAGCACAAAATAATCATTGTGACGTGACGTTATCGCTGTGGATTACAATGTATTGGAGAAATGCCAGGTTCCTGTGTTCATGGATACTTGAAGCGTAACATCCACCGACACTGCATAGGTAAGTATATTTATTTATACACGGTAAAATTTAGAGAAACTTCAAAGACTGGATGTCATGTTCACTTACATTTTAGTTTTGAGCTAATCAAAGTATTCTTCAAAAAGTTTGACTTCTTTCTTGAAGGAAAATTTTCCATCAAGACTTACAGAAAAAAAAGTTACTGAGAAAGTCCCATATCTTCACACTGTCTTACACAAATTTTTCCCTTTAGATAAAATATTTATTAATTTTAAAAGTATAGTAGTTAAGCTAATTTTTGGTTAATTGTTTTCAATAATGAACCATTGGAATCGAGCAAGAAAAACGCTTGCATACGAGTCTGCAACACATTGAAACATTTTCATGCCCCCCTGGTAATATCAAACTGTAAAGTACCTACCTACCTAACAACTTCACTTCTGATGGTCATAATCATCATTGTGGCGACTTGGGACAAATATCGTTGCAACAAATATCGTTGCATCAAATTTCGTGACGATTTTTTTTTTATGTGCCATATGAAAGACATGAAAATGTCAAAAAGTAACCCCCCAGCATTATTTGATGGTTTATGTTTCAAGATGTTGACTTCAAAAATCGAATAAAAATTTTTCCGTCCGTCCGCCGGCACCCCAGTCACTTGCCATCCATCCACCGTACCCTGTCACCCTTCGATCTTCAAGTACCACCTTTGGTACTAAAATAAAGATATGAATAATCAGAAACGTACTTATTCGTAAAAAAGGCAAACAAGGTAGAGTTATCTACCTACCAAGGAAACGGCGAAGAAAGAAAAGATGTTTTTCAAAAGGTCGAAAAAGACAAAATCCAAAAAATAATGGTGTGATACAGCTCACCCTTTGCCGATGAAAAGATACCACTACCGGAATTCGTAAATAAAAGAGATTGGGGGCTGTTAGAACGAAACTTCGGCGACTACTGACTAATACACGTGGATTTAGATGGGAGGTGATCAAGAGAGAAGTGAAGGAGTTGAAGAGAGGGCTTATCTGCCTTGGACTTTGGGATCGGCGGGATGATTTCAATCGTGACAACTCCAGTACTCTGTCCACTGTACCCAAGTTGCCTGCTGTCTGTGCATCATATCACCAGCAATCATCTATCATACCCCAGTCACTTGCTATCTGTCTGCCAAACCCCAGTCACCATCCATCTACCGTACCCTAGTCCCCTGCTGTCTGTCCACTGTACCCCAGTCACTTGCTATCTGTCTGCCAAACCCCAGTCAACATCCATCTACCGTACCCCAGTCACCTGCCATCTGCCCACCATACCCCAGTCACCTGCTGTCTGTCCATCAGACCCCAGTCACTTGCCATCTGTCTGCTGTACGCCTGTCACTTGCCCAGTTTCCATGGACCAATTTTTACGAAATGCGGGATACCAGCTCCATTTGGGATCTAGTTGTGCCTAGGAGGTTTTGGTTATTCTCAGTCACTTGTAAGGTGTGAAAAATTGGGAGGGGGAGGGGGGTATTTCTAAAACGCCCTAGCTTGAAAACTTCCTAAGTATAGGTAAGTAGTTTTTTTTCATTAATTTATAATAGCGACGATTTTTAAGAATTTTTATACCTCCCAGAGCTCTAGGGGAACAAACATTCGCTTCCGATGAGGATAATTTTATTATTTAATTAGTGAAGTAGTTAATTGCATTTTTCCATTAATTTAGGATAGTATTCAAGCTTTAGGAACGAACGAATCTAGAGCTCGGACCACTGAACCATGATTAAATGAGAGTTGACATGGAATTAATTAATCACATGACTAGCCTAGGAGCTTCTTGACAGAGGGTCCCTCCCCCAACCTACCCCTGGTCCCTAGAAGAGTCGGAAGAAGCCATGTTCTTCGCAGACTGGTAATCTTTAAAGAGAAATAATAAACCGTTGTATAATAATTAGTAGAGTTTTTTTCACAGATGGTACTGCAGTGTAGCCACCACACATTTTGCCTACTTATTTACAAATAATAATTATAAAATTATAATATGACATTCAGTAATTGTTCATGTACATATAACGACAGTACAACGTACTGTTCACTACAACTCAGTTCGTGCGAAGGTAGGTTGATTTGTACTAAGGAACATTATTTGTCCGCATCTTTTTCAACAAACTCAGCTGGCTGTTGAGGAGTGGAGTTACTTCTCCTTTGAGTTTAACACTAGTTCTCAGAACGTTGCCATGAGAACAGTTCTTTCGTAAACTGAAAAAGAATTAATTTTTTAAATAATTAATACACAGTAGTAACGGATGTCAGGATTCAAGATATGGATAAGGACGTGTCACGATTCCAGTTACTCTCATGTTTGATAAACCAATTTTTAACACAAACAGAAACTTACACAATCTTTATGGACAGTAGGGAATGTGCCTCACAATTTTTTAATTTAATTTTTTATTTTTTTCGAAAGAGGGTTCACTCATACGGAAGAAAACCATAGCGTGCTGCTCGAAAACGCATCCAAAAAATTTAGAGAGTTTAAGGAAGATGGAAATTTTGAATGTACCGGGAGTCTGTGATGTGAAAAATGTTTCCTTACGAGAGCAGCGCTACCTCTGATAGCGCACATGAAACAACTAGCTTACGTTATCGAACACAGAGGTGCTGCGAACTGGCAGGAAGAACCCAGACACGAAAGTGACCAAAAGAAGCAATTTGACTCAGCCTTTTTTACAATACGATTCTACCTAATAGTTTATCTAGCATTATTAGTCTTCACCTTCTCTTATTTAGTTTCTATATCAGTTAGTTTTGATAGTTGAATCACATTATTTGAGTGGATCGTTTCATGTGGTCACGAGGGCGCCTACAACTCTACCTGTTGACATTCACTGACACTATTTGCCTAAACTCCTTTTACACTTCGCCAGAGCACAGTTTTGAGTGAGGAGCCCTGGGGAGTAACATAATCAGTTTTCCTCAATCTTCGCGGTGTTTTTTGACAGAGGCTTCACTTGTTTAGGCATTTTCTTCTACGGTAATTTTTTTTCCTTGGGTATTCCTGGTATTAAACGTCAATCTAGGGCCCTATTACAGGGTTTGACTTGAAATACCAAAAGCTAAAATTGAGCCAAATTCCCCATTAATATATCCGTATCCTTACTTCAAATTGGTGCCCTTACGGGTCAAATTGGTGGTCCTTACGATCAAAGTGTGTAAAATACCAAACTCTTGGGAGCATGGAGAGCAAACTGGCCGCATGACTCAGCCACATGAAGCTGTGTATACTTTTGTAACAAACATCCATATTGTAAGATCATTCCAAACAATACATCGTGTACATCGCAGAGTTCTATAACCTTCATTCCGTAAACCCCCCCCCCCTCCAGTCCATAGTTAACCACGCCTCCTCCTTCAACTGGGTAGCATCGTTGTAGCTCGCGGTAGTCTCCTCCTAATGGGGTCTGTCAAATTTTGGCAGCAAAAACTCTCTATTTCGTTTGAAGTTTTGCTGTCTGGAACGCTACGATGTATGTTACATAAAGTTGTTATGATACGGATGTTTGTCACAGTTGGATTATGCAGCTTTATGTCCATCATGGCGGCTTTTGGCCTGCTTTCCCAACGTCAGGTTAAGCAGCCTTGAATTTTTAGGGACTAATAAATTACATACCTTCTTCTTGCTTCGATGCACTGTGATTCCACATTTTGAGCTATTTTCTCCAGAGAATGTATGATGCTCATGAGACTATCATTTCGAGATTTCGATTTATTTTTGTTCCTAGATTTCTTCGTGCTTCTCTTTGAGTCGCCAACCCCTGAAATCAATTACCATGATAATCACTAGGTTATCACTAGTGATAATTTGGAAAAATAGACAAAAGGGAATTTAGCAAGTTCGAAAGGTATGTATGTATCTGCTGGTTACCTTGGAATGAATTTGAGAGGGGAGCATTCAGTACTAAGTCATGTAGGAAATCTCGATGGCGAGACGTTCCTCGCGATGGTAGAAGATCTTTCTTCGGTGGGTCAATTGAGATCGAGGATAGAAATTTCTTGTCGCAACACAGATTGTATACAGTGATACTGGGGTTTCGAGGAGATGAACAACCGGGTTTCATCAAGGCTCTAAGTGCCTCATCAGCATCGACCGAATCATAGCAAGAGTCTTCATATTCTTCAGAGACAGAGTTTAGCTCCCCTGGATGCCGATGAATACCTCCTCCTTCTTCATCCGAAGGATGTTCGGTCGCTATGTGGTCTGACATGGAGTCCTCGTTGGAATCAGACATTTCTGAGTCGGACTCCAGTGTGTTGGACGGAGTAGGGGTCTGGGTCGGACTTCGACAGGACTCAAGTAACGGTCTCTTCACTTGAAGATCGGTGGTTTGGTTTCCAGAAGACTGCCTAGAGTCAGAGACACCAGGCGAACGATCCATCACTTGAAATCCACCGGAAAACTCCTCCAAAATGACAGGTTCTGTACTGGATCCCTTATCACACACTCCGACTCGGCTGTTTATTGAACCAAGACCACCACCAGCAGAGTACCTCTTGATCACATCATCGTCATTAGGGTACTTGAGAATGATTTCATCGTCTGAATCTTGTTCACATTTCATGGCATATCTAGTCACTATTTCAATATCTTCAGGACGATGAATTGTAATTTCAGACTCATCTCCAAGTTTCTCATTTTGACACGAGGTGTATCTTTGCGCCACATCTTCAACTTCTGAGTCAATGTGAATGTTCACAAGATGGGAAGAATCTCCAATACCTTCGACAATCATATCTGAAATTCAATAGAAAAATCGCGTCAAATGGTAAAAAATATACAGTAAATCCAGTAGGTATTTATGTAGTTTCATCAAAATGTCTAGAATTAAGACAAATAAATATTACCTACCTAAAGCTTCATTTGACTCCAAGTTGTCAGGTAAGAAATCCATGGCATAACGTCCTGAATACTCGTCACTTTTCGAGCCTGTAAAATTACATTAGCTGACAACCTTTTCAACTAGTCGAAATATCAAGAAATCGTGGGAAAAAACTAGGCACCTACCTACTAATACGCGTTGGTGTCAAGCATTGCATATACTTCCATTTAAAATATAAAATTACATGCTACACTGATGTAACTCTCGACCACAAGGGATTTCTGTCTGTACCTAATGGCTGAAGATACAATGCAAAATACCATACTCTTACCATGTACGTGGAAGAAATGCTAAAGTTTACATGGCCAAAGGAACTACATCGCTTCCCTGATTAGTCCCCCATTTCACAGAATTGCATCAATAATTTTATCGTAATTTTGTATCCACCACTCAGATAGGGTATAGTGAAAGCTAAATGCGCAGGTCTTGTCGAGCATAGCACAAACACGCCTCTTGGGGAGCTTGTTTTGACTTGCTTGAATTTTTTTTAAGGACACTTATAATTTTTAAATTAAAAATCTTAAAATTGTAAAAACTTGGAAAAACAAGGGGTTAAACGAAAATTGCTAACAGGCAATTTCGATCGGAAATTAGTTTTAGAATCGAAATTCTTCGGGTTGACGTTCTTATAGTGTTCCACCCTGTAGACATTGGTGTTAGACCATAATTAACTGTTAATTCTGTGAATCCCCCGTCATTTCAACCCTCCAGGACTAGTGAGGGGTTTTCTTTAGTTCAAATGCCACCATAATGCGTGTGAACTTTGAACTTCTAACATCCATCTATCCTCCCCAGCAATTCCCTTCTACATGGAAAGCAGACAATATGGCCACTTTACTGATTGATCACCTCAGTATCAACACATCTTTTGTTCAGGTACTGATAGCAGCGCTCAGACCCCCTCTGCCACCCACAAGTGATCATGTTTTGAATTCATAATTTGTATAGTAATTTGTGCTGTGAATTTATAGTGGAGTATAAACATTTTTATTCAATTTCCCCTCTTAATTAGGTTATCAAGTTTGAAATATCATTTATCAAGTGGCTGATGGGCCTGGGAGTGATAGGTGGGTTTTAAGATGAAAATGTTGATCGATCAATCGTTTATTTGGTTAGATTCGATTAGTAGGTTCAATCGATTCCCTACCCCCACTCTTCCTAATAAATCAGTTCAGTTTGAAATGTCCAAATGCGTTCTCCGTCTCTCGATTCCCTTTAATTATTCCAGCTAATTATTTAACAGGTTATGGGCCCAGATTATGCATTTTTCCTCAGTAGAAGTGCCGATTAAAGTTTTTCCGCGAAAGTTGTTTTTTTGACGAGTGAATTCGCGAGTTACATCGTGTCGGACCCGCCGATCTGAGTACAGACAGCATGGCGCCGGATCCCTACAAGGAAAGTTTTCCTCAGCTCGGCCAATCTAACTTCAGCAACTGGAAATTTCGCGTGAAAACTCTTCTAGAGGAAAAGAGGGTGTTATCCGCTCTGACACCACTCCCAAGCGCCGCAAATGAAGCTGACAGAAAGTTACAAGACGAAAAGGATGCTACTGCGAGATCGATTATAATCAGGTGCCTCACTGACCAACACCTGGAATACGTGATGGAAGCGAGTACGGCCTCCGAGATGATCCAAAAATTAGAACAGGTATTCGAAAGAAAAAGTACCATGTCCAAACTCATGATTCGAAGGAGATTATTGGCGTTGAAATGTTCGTCGGATCTGCTAACTCACTTCTCAAAATTCGATTCGTTAGTTCGTGAACTCGAAACCATGGGGACAAAAATGGAGACCGATGACAAGATTTGTCATTTATTACTCACCCTCCCGTCTACATTTGACAGCGTAATCACAGTCCTGGAAACTATGGATAGTAAAGATTTGACGTTGGATTTTGTAAAAAGTAAACTCCTTGACGCGGAAATAAAATCAAAACAACTCAACTCGGGGCAGCCAGATGCAACAGGTACCCAAGACGAGTGCGCGTTCACGAATAAAAACATCGAGTGCTACGAATGTCGAGGGAATCATTACAAAAGTAATTGTCCTTTATTAAAACCTCGGGGAAATCAAAATCGCGGACGGAAACAGCGAGGTAGAGGTGGTTTTCGTGGTCGTGGAAATTATTCGCAATCGCAAGGAAGGCTCAATATGGCGGAAAATTCATCTCAGTTGGATCAGACCGAAGGAATATCGTTTGTGGCTCAAACAGGAGAAGGGGAAGAAGCACTATCGAGTCATAAATCAATCGAAGATGAGCCGATGATGATTGGATTCGTAATCGATTCAGGTGCGACAGATCACCTCGTACAGCAGTCAGTGCAGCCATACATGGAAAACGTTATTTCTTTAGAGACTCCGATAACAATAAGAGTTGCGAACGGCCAAAGATTATATGCATCGAGCAAAGGACACCTTAAGGCCCGTTTACACCAAACGAGCATTATTGGCGAACACTGTTCGCAAACAATCGCGAGCAAGATGCACGGGCGGTGTGAACACTCACCCTCGCCGAACAGAGTTCGCAAACCCTGTTCGCGAACGTTCTCGAACGTTCGAGCGCGTTCCGCCTCTTGTCGGTAAACCGACGAATCATCAATGGGATTCGTGTTCGTTGCGCGTCCGGTGTAAACGGCATATCGGCGAGAGCACGAGCGGCCGGTGGTAGGACTGCATTTTTTCAAAACTTAATAAATTTTATTAATAATCCGTATTCGCAGTTCAGCATTCTCTCGTTTATCCAATATAGAGAATAAATATTGTATTCTCTATTCTGCATTTTCAACTCTTGTTCAACAATTGTTTTTAAAGAACAACAATGTTTTTAAAGAACTTTGTCAAGAGAGAGAAAATCATTAATTTATTGAACATTTTAGGAGTATAAAAGTTGGACAACGACTCCATTAGCTGTCGAAAATGTTTATAAAGAACTAATTTTGATTTTCAGTTTTGTAAGTAGGTAGGTATGTTTAGTAAAGTTTAAAGTAAGTATGTTGTATTTTTTGAAGTTCTTGAAGCCTCCATTTACATTTAACGGGATTTTTAAAGTTTAAAATTGAATGATTCAAAATTATTGTTGTACCTAATTAATCTCTCATCCTTTTTTAAAAAAATCCCCCCACAAATTTGACCAAACACTCATTTTTCCAATTTTCACTGAGTCAAAGGAAACTTTTCAACCGAATTGAAAGGCGTCAGGACAACGGCTACGATTCAAGTGTACAACAAATTTAACTTTTAAAAAAATCGGTATGACTTGATAAAATCAATCTATTCTATATGGCGGGTGCCATATTCAAAAGATATTATCGGGAACTTGCTCGAATGCTCGAGAACAACTGCTCGTGCGGGCGTGCTCAGGCAGTGTGAACGGGAGCTCGTTTGCGTGTTTGCGAACGTTCGCAAACGTTTGCGAACGTTCGCAAACAGTGCTCGTTTGGTGTAAACGGGCCTTTAGATTACAGTGGAAGAATTCAGAGGTGAAGTTGGAGGCACTGATCGTTCCCCAACTAACTTACAATCTACTTTCCGTTCGTAAAATAAACAATGCCGGATACGAAGTAATTTTCCGGGATAAAGGCGCGGTAATAAGTGGAAAACCGAATGTGAAAATTGAGTGCAGCATGGAAGGAAATCTTTATTTCGCAAATTTTTTATTGGCTTCCAATTTTATTGGTAGTACTCACTGTGATGGGAACACTTGGCATCGAAGGCTCGGCCATCTCAACAAAAATAGCTTGATGCAAATGAAACTACCAGTTTGTGATAATGTTTGCGGTCCATGTCGAGAAGGTAAAGCAACAAGACTTCCTTTCGTACGAGTTCGGAAACCACGTTCATCACACGTCGGACAATTCATACATAGTGATATCGGCGGACCTGTGAAAACACCGACCAATTCTGGCGAGAAATATTTTCAGGTCGTAGTGGACGATTTTTCACATTTTTGCACCGTGTACTTATTAAAAACGAAGTCTGAAGCCGAGAACAACCTCATTGATTATATCAACCGTATTTATAACGTGACCGGAAGATATCCAAACAGATTCAGGCTGGACAACGGTGGCGAAACTCGATCTGATCACTTCAAAAATTTTTGTAAGTCAAGAGGAATACGACTACAATATACAATTCCCTATTCGCCGCAAATGAATGGAGTAAGCGAACGTATCCAGAGGACTTTGCAAAATAAAACCCGCAGTATTTTTGCTGAAACGGATCTCCCAAGACATCTATGGGGCGAGATAATACGATCTGCAGCCTTTCAACTCAACAGATCGCCGTCAAGCGCTATAAAAGGTGAGATACCTTCAAAATTATTTCTCGGGAAGCTTGATTTGGATAGACTGAGAGTTATAGGGAGTAAAGCATGGGCTTATTTACTTCCGAAATCGTATGACAAATTTGATAGAAGGGCATTACCTACACGAATGGTTGGTTATGGGGCAAACGGATATAGGCTATGGGATCCTGAGAGTGATTCAATATTGACATCAAGGGACGTTGTGTTTGACGAGACGGATATCAAGTTTAAAACCTTGGTAAATGAATACTTTTCTGGAGAAAATTTCAAAGATCTTGATGATTCTGAGGTCAGGTCTCCGCACAAACGAACCCCGCAGAAATCTCCGCCTAAAAGTCCCAAACCAGTTACCCCCGATCTTGAGAAGGAGAAACCTTCCAGACCAAAACGGCAAATTAAGTTACCTGAAAAACTTGGAGACTACGAATTATATACATCAGAGACTAATATTGTCCATTGTTTATATGCAGATCCTGAAACCTATGATGAAGCAATATCCGAAGATGGTTGGAAGCAAGCAATCAGCGAAGAACTGGAAGCAATGGAGAGATATGGAACATGGACAGAATCAGACCTACCCCAAGACACAAAAGCGATCGGAACCAGATGGGTCTTCCGCACCAAGTCTGACGGTAAGAAACGTGCCAGATTAGTTGCCAGAGGCTTTCAAGAGGATGACTCTCGTAGTAATTACTCACCCGTTGCGAGGATATCAACCGTGAGGATGCTACTATCAAAAGCAGTTCAGGAAAATTTACCTATGTTCCATTTAGACGTGCCTACTGCATTTCTAAACGGCGACTTGGATCATGAAGTGTACATCAAACCACCCGAGGGAACGACATTTAAGAAATTTCTCAAACTAAATAAGGCCCTATATGGTTTAAGAGCGTCTCCACGTTGCTGGAATAAAAAATTCCACGATTTCATGATGAGCCAGGGATTTGAGAGATCTCTGTCAGACTTTTGTCTTTATAATAAGGACGACGTTTGGCTTATAGTATGGGTCGACGATTCACTCATAGTTGGAAACGGATCACAAGAAATTATAAATGCAATGGAACTTCAGTTCAACGCTAAAAACCTCGGTGAACCTAAAATGCTCCTGGGATTGGAGATAGAGAGAAAGGACGACCGAATTTACATAAGCCAACATAAAATTTTGGAAAAATTGCTAACACAATTTCAAATGATGTCGTGCAAAGGCGCCAAAACCCCAATGGAACAGCGATTTCAGTCATCAACTTCAGAGGATATCGCTAATAACATTCCATTCCGGGAGTTGATTGGGAGCCTGATGTACGTGTCTCTATGTAGCCGCCCAGACATAGCATTTTCAACCTCCTATTTGAGCCGTCATCTACATAAACCTACCATTTCCCTTTGGAAAGCTGGAAAACGTATTCTACAATATCTAAAAAGTACAATCAACTTCAACTTGATCTACGAGAGGTCTTCATCCCAGAACCAGGAGTTAGTCGCCTACTCAGACAGTGACTGGGCAGGGGATCAAGAAGATAGAAAGAGTACGTCGGGAACCACACTTTTCTACTACGGCAATCTCATAGCATGGAGTTCTAGAAAGCAACAAACCGTCGCTCTCTCGAGTGCTGAGGCAGAGTACTTGGCTGCTGCATCCACAGCAACTGATGTTGTGCATTTTCGACAACTCGCTATGGACTTGAATTCGGAGGTAGATATGGTGCCTGTGATTTATATCGATAACCAAAGTGCTATTAGTCTGATTCAAAACTATGAAAACTCGAAGCGATCAAAGCATATAGATATAAGAGCACACTTTATAAAAGATTTGATTGAAAAACAATTAATACGTCTCATATATGTTCCTACCGATGAAAATATTGCAGATGGGATGACTAAATCCCTAGGAACAATTAAATTCAATTCTTTCAGAGATAAAATGAAATTGTTGAACTTATCATGTAATGAAACTGTTTAACTTGTCATGTATTTCTGTCTTATGATGCATACTTAATATTTTTTGTTATTACGTATTTGTTTAAAAAGTTTTGATATAGCAATTGATATGTAATGTGTGTAAATGAATTTTCAAATTCCTTCTTTACATTATGTATTTTTGAATTATTCAATTTTCAAGTTTTCCATTGAAAAACTATCAATTGAGGAGGTATGTTGATCGATCAATCGTTTATTTGGTTAGATTCGATTAGTAGGTTCAATCGATTCCCTACCCCCACTCTTCCTAATAAATCAGTTCAGTTTGAAATGTCCAAATGCGTTCTCCGTCTCTCGATTCCCTTTAATTATTCCAGCTAATTATTTAACAGAAAAAAACTGTAGGCAGCTCTCAGACCCCCTTGGCGAGTCATCGTGTCGATAGCGCGAGTCCTGGAGGGTTAATATTACAATTAGGGGTCTCAGTCGGTCGCTGTTCGTTACTCGTTTGGGTTGCTATTTCTTTCAAGAACTGGCGCTCAAACTTTAAAAGTTGTTCCTAAATTTGAAATTTCCAGGATTGCCGGCGAAATGTGGGAAAACCTAACTGAATAAACTGTTTTCCCCACATTTAAAAGGCAATTATTGTTCGTTTTCGATGATTCCAGCGACAATCTTTTAGTTGTTCAATTCTCTAGGCAGATGCACAAATGAATTTCAGAAATCCTTGAAAATTCCAGTTTCAAGGATGCCAGTTCTTGAAAGAAATAGTAACCCGGAACGAGGACCCCCTTAACGCCCAATTCAATTACTTTCTGGAGAACCGTGTAGGTAAACATAAATATATTATTCAAAATACCTGGTAGGAGTAGAGTAGGTAAGGCACCACATATAAGCTCGTCAGTGTCACTGTCATGACAACGCTGCTCAAAATGCGAATCGCAAATTCTATAGCGCTCTTCCACTTCATCTTTCTGAGGAATTACTCCATTTCCAATACGCGCCAACCATTCCTGACATTGCTGAAAACGATAAATCACAATTTTCCCATTATCATACCAATGAGCACGAGGTAGAAGGACTATTGTAATAATTAGAGTATTCTGAGTTCCATTCATTTTTTGCCCACCCTCAATAATAAAATAATAAATAACCAATAATACAGGGGTTTTCTGGGGTTACAAATTTGGGGATAAAACTATCCTCAGAGGTTCTAACAACATAGATTTATAAATTGATAGGGTCCTTCAAAATTAATAATAATTTATTGTAAACCTTCTTCACTTCGTATAGTAGGTAGTTTTAATCTAGACGCGCCTTCATTATTTTTTAGAGCCTTTTGGGCGCTACTGTAGGTGTAAACCATTCATGTACACATGTTTGAGCTGAAGTCAACTCAACAGTCTCAAATCAATCCATCACGTAGGTACCTAAGAAATTTGGAATAAAACTACATGATGTTGTCCACAGATAACAGCGTCCCTTCTCATCCATTCATTCTAATATTAGGAGTATTCATGGTCTGATTCGATCGTCGAATCGTCGTAAACTCGAGGGTCTCATGAGGCTCCAACATTTTCTCCCGTCGAAAATCGAATTGTGCATAGCGCTCCTTGCGGCATCAGACGATAACCAAGTCAGTGTCAAAAGAACCGCATGTTCATTAATTTCCTTTTAGTTAAAAAATGAGAATACCCCAGAGGTTCCTAATAAAATCCTTTAACAAAGTTCCTAGTACACGAACGAAAAAATCTACGGCTAGAATTAAAAAAGGATCATGCTTCAGACTTCTAAATAGGTACCTACTGATGAGGAGTCTTGTATCAAAGAAAAACCCTTGCTACTGCCGTCACACAATTTTGAACGCATTTTGGTACATATCTCACGGCTGAAACATGTTCGATGCTAGAAAGGAGAATGTGCTAAGCTCGCTTTAATGCCAGCAAGCAACATTTTTCCACTTCTCCAGCAGACCATCAGATGGTCGCGTTTTTCCTTAGCCGCCTGGGTGGCTCAGCTCCACTCATTTAATCGAGAAAAAACCCACTTCGAACAGAATAAAAAATAAATAAACGAACGGAAAAACGGAATAAAAATTAAAAAAGGTGTTGTTAAAAGAAAAACTCAAAATGAAAGGACGAGAAGATCTGTTTGTTGATGTTATGATAGTTACCACTAGCGCTAGGATCACATTTTGTAATTCGACGTCGAATCTCGATTTACGACGCCTTCAGCCCGTCGTAAATCGAATCGTCGTATTAGCCGGTGCGCATGCGCATTGACTCTCGTCGAATCTCCCAGACCATGAATACCCCTAATAATTTTTACATGTTGAAACCAAGTAGCGATATCGATGTATCAACCTTAATCTATCGATATGTTTCATATATCGATATATCGTTGCCATCCCTAATGGGGTATTTCGGTGGGTCGGAAATTCAGGTTTTTGACCTCAAATTTGGGTTCAGCACCCTTGAAAACCTATATACTACAACTTTTAGCCCAATGATACTACAACATGTGGTAGAAAATTAATTAAAGAGATCACACGTCTGAAAAAGGCGGGCCACTATAAATGCACACACACTAGGCAAGGACTATGCCGCGCGTGTGTGTGAGTACTATTTTGTAGTATCCAAGAGGTCTTTCAAGGGTTTCCGTGCATGGATACTTTTTTCAAAGACAGTTGGCTAGCTACGTCACACCATTCAAATCTTCAACTTTCCTTAGCTTCTCTGATTTTTTAAAAACATTTTCTCGACGAACAGATCCGATTACCGTTATTCCTGAGCCATACTCTTTTGAAAAAAAAATATATATATATGAAAAATTCACCGAAATACCCCATTGTTGGGGGCTAGACCCTCATGAATGAGCATGACATGCTCATTAGTACATTGTACTAATGAGTAAACAAGAAAGTTCTCCCCATGTCTACAAGGAGACTACTAGTAGGAGGTACCTGCTCCGTTAGGTAATTTGTAACTTTCCAACGTAGAGGATCTGTTTGTCTCCAGCCAAAACTTGGTACTTCCCATCGCATTGTGAGCAGCCAGCCCAACAAGCATAAGTATGGTTTCTGTAGACGAGTTTAAAGTAATACCCACTTTCCCTGAGGGGGGGGGGGGGGGGTCGTAATTAGATAGTATCTTTTCCTGCCTAAAATCTTAGTTGTTTGAGAAGTTGGTTAAACCAGCAGCAGTATGTACTGAGTTCAAAGAATATTTCTTGATTCCCTCACAATAATACTCCAAAATGAGTTGGGAAACGACGTAAAATTAAATGGGACTACCCAAGGAAGGTGTTATCGCTGCGTTATCAGCGACTCGAGATAAGATTGTTGACTGGTCAACCCGCCCAATGAATAGAAAAACATCAGTACAACTAATGTATCCTACGTAGAACTAAACGTAAACACGGTATTAAATAATTCTTCGTGATCGCCAAATATAAAATCGCCTTCTCTGATTAGTACCTTTTCGTTGGAAGTAGGGAACTTGTGAAGGGGAGAGTCTTCTTCACAAAAAGGTACACAGCACTTCATTGTTGCAACTTGGGTTCAGGACAAAATTATGTCTGTAGAAACGGAAAATCATGAATATAGAATCAAAAATTAAAAAGAAACACTCAAAACATTTGACGCTCAAACTATAATCCGAAATCCTGGCTGCCACCGCCACTAGGCATTAGGCAACGCAACTTCATAAAAAGGATACTATAAACAGGAAAAGGATACATGGAATGAGTGGATTTTTCATGGAAGTTGAATTCTCCTGGATGTGTCATGTCCATGTCAATGTAACATCCATGCTCATGGGTCGCCATGGGTTGCTATCGAAGTACCCCGCGCCGATGTACCCCCCGGGCATAGTGGCCCCCTTCATTGTAGCCCGCGGGAGGTTTTCATGACAGGGGGGAACAATAACGGGGGACACTATGCCCGGGGGGTACATCGACGCACACCCGTCGCCATCGGGCATCCAGCTCATGTCTACGTCCGGCATGGCTGCGGCCAGAACAATTAACTTAGAAGTAGAAGAAGAAGAAGGGCATCCAGCTTTGATTTGACGCCTTCGACATTTCACGTTATTATTTTCTGCTGGTGCTTTCTGACGTTTTTCATAACATTTTTCAGCTAGTGACGAGTAGAATTGGTATTCTGTAATAGAGTACGTAACATTATCGTCATCTGTCCTGCGTTTGGAGGAAAAGTGAGCTGAGTTGTGCTGGAGTGAAAGTGCCACATGAAAGTTCGCCACCACTTGGACTAAGGTACCTTCAGCCAAAACCGAGTTGATTCAGGTAAATTATATATAATATATTGTTGTTAGTAATACAATAAATTATGAATATTGAACAATCTGAAAATGAGGCAATGGCTACTGCTACGAAGCATGTAATTAACATGCTGCAACGCCCCGGTCAACTGGAAAAAGTTGAACAATACAAACGAAGGGTTACTCGTAAAAAAGTATCTGTTGAAGCCATGCTCAAAACCACCATGCAGAGTCAACTCGATGGAGTGTGCATGGGTCTTGGCCAACTACAGCTTACTAAACAGGAATGTGAACAAGTACAAGAAGCATTGAATGATATAGGCGCCACCGTTGTTGAATTCCCAGAATTGGTCAAGAATCTTCAAGGGGTCAGGGAGAAAAACATGCAATATTCCCAGTACTCCACGGCAATGGAAAACTTGAAGAACCTTTTCTCTGTACCAGAGAGCGTTGAAAGAACGAAACAGTGGATTAATGATGGAAAATTACTCTACGCCCATCACAGCTTGAACGATTTGGAAAATTCTCGAGATGATCTATTGAATGAGCTCCATAAAATACCGAACCAACAAGCTGACAAGATATTGCTGAAAGGTTCTTTCGAAGACGTTGGGATAGTTTCACAACTTCTTGAAAAACAGGTGAAGTTGACGATGTCTCGGACGTTGAATATAGTGCGCAAAGAGCCTACCGAACTAGTTACTGCTTTGAGGATTATTGAGAAAGAAGAAAAGAAGGACGAGTTTTCTTTACAACGACAGAAGCAAAATGGGTTTTTACCTCCAGGTCGTCCTAAAAAGTGGAAAGCCTTAGCACTTGAAGTTTTACAGGAGTCCGTGGAACAGAGAATAGAGGGTACTCAGCCTGAAAGTCGCTCAAGCAACAAGATGTGGCTGGTTATGCACTTGGAACTCACTAGACAGCTTATTTTAGAAGATTTAAGAGTTGTTAAAACATTGTGCGAACCTTGCTTCCCGAAACATTATAACATTGTGAATTTGTATGTTTCAATGTACCATAACTCGCTGTCGCGCCATCTTGAAGAAATCGTTGCTAACGGTCTGGAAGGAAATGAATACGTGTCCATGCTCGCTTGGGTTAAAAATACTTATCTTGGACCAGAATTGATGAGCAGTCCGGAACTGCAAATAAATATAAACGCCCTCCCTCCTTTGCTCAACAAAAAAGTCATGCACGATCTCCAGGCTAAATATTTAAAAAATATGGAAGACAATTACGTTGATTGGATGAAGAAAACTCTTGAAACTGAACAGATGGATTGGAGCAAAGGAGTGCCACCCGAGGGTGACCAGGAAGGACATTTCCATACTGCTGCGCCAGTGATCATTTTTCAGATGATTGATCAAAACCTACAAGTGACCAAAACTATAGGACAGGATCTTACTGACGAAGCTCTCATTCTTAGTATGAAACAGGTGGAGCATTATGGACATCTTTATAAAGAAGCCATTGCTGTGTTCAAAAGTAGACATTTTGAAGATAGAAGCCAACAACCATACTTTACACATTACATGATCACCATCGTTAATAACTGTATTTTGTTTTTGGAGTTGTCTCAGCAATTGAAGCAGCATTATTTACGAACGGATTTCTTGCACAAAGAGCTTAATGCCACTTCGACGGCTCTGTTGAAGACGTTCCAAGACTTGAGGAATCAAGCTGCAGGATGGCTCCTTGAAGAAGCTTTTCTGGATTTGGAAACTCATTTCCAGGATTTGATCACTACCAATTGGCTGGGAAGCACCATGCCCGTTGATACAGTTTGTGTGACGTTGGAAGATTATTTCCAAGACTATGTTCATCTTCGTCCCAAGAATTTCGAGTACGTCATCCGAGAGGCGGAAAACCACGTGACTCGCCGTTATCTATCAGCTCTGTTCCAGAAGAAACTCACACTGAAGCTCAACGAGGAGAGGAAGACTGCTGGTACGAAAATAAAAAAAGAGGTCGGTCAGCTAAAAGCGTTCTTCTCTCGAATAGCCCCGCAAATAGCCAACCGCGCTGATTCTCCCTTCGAAGCGATAGCACAGTTTGCAGAAATCCTCAAAGTTGATAAGGAATTGTCTTCGTTGGAGGTTCATGCTTTGGTCAGGAAGTATCCCGATATCAAAGAAGATCAAATTACGAAATTCCTAAGCTTGAGAGGCGATTTGTCCAGATCGGAAATCAAGGACATCGTTAGTGACTTGCAACAGAGCCGGTCTTCAGCGAGAGCATCCATAACGAGAAGTATTTTTAGTGAGTTGTGATATTAAGTTGGGCCTGGTCCTTCCAAGTCAGAGTTGTTGGGTATTCCTACCTACTTCGCTAATTGGTCACTTTTAAAACTACCGTCTCTTAAAATTTCAATAGTAATTGCAATTACAATTACTTCATAATGGGAAAGGTTCGGCGCAATTATTTTTTCTGATTATCTAACTATTGTTGTCGTGGTAATAGTTTTTTCTACAATTACCTTCACTCGTAATAATTGAAAAAAGGAACTGCCAATTCGATTACCATCAAATTTGGTAATCATAATGTGCAATAATATAACCCTGCAACTACTCCACAGCACGAACAGTAGAAAATAATTATCTCTAAATTGTAGTACATGTTATAAATTATTTTCTTACGCATATTTATTCACTTACACTTATATCATAATTATGTGATATAATTAACAAATTTATAGCTGCAATATTTGTAAAATATTGGACTACATAGCTTCGCTATTTCTTTATGAGCTTATAAGTATTGTAACTGCATAGTGATAAGGAAATGATTTTATTGGTCATGGTAATTATTTGTAAAAATGTAATAAATAGTACTATTTTTCAAATTCTTTTGTTGATATTGTCCTTATTTTACTGCTGGGTTGTACATGAGGATGTAAAGCTCTCGTCGTTTTTAGTAGGTATTAAATGTATAACCAACCCCACAAAACGGTGATACATTCTAAAAACAAGGACCACCTTACTTCCTAACCCTTCAACAACCCTACAAATAATAACTACTATTTGGTTTTAAGGAGAGCCGATCCAAACAGGATTTCGCTACCCCCTCCATCTGCAAGCAGATAGATGAACCCCTAAAACCCTAGGAGGGAGTGGAAGGAACTCACCACCTGGAGGGTATGACTAGTGGGGGAGCTAGTCATAACTATCAGCTCCTCTGTGTACCTGTTTGTATCAACACCACAGGTTAGGCCGAACCTTCTAGCTGAGGTTCTACCAACTAGAGGGGTTGGTACCAGAGCTCATAACAGAACTCACATGCTGAGAGACATCTTCAGGGTGCTAGCCCTTGAGGATGCCATCTCTCCCTTTATAGCCTTCTTGGTACAAGCCCATGAAGTAGGTTTGCTCAACCACGACCACCACGAATCCAATCTCAACTGAGGGGCAGGCAGGTGATGCTTTGACCGAGGTCGGTGCATCTGTAGCCTGGGGCTCCCCTCGCCCATAGTACCGGTAATTGAGATGAGTAATAAGCCTTTTACGGCATTACTGCTATCCCCGGAAGCCCGACCAGGTAACAGGCCAGGAAGCAGAGAATTTTTACCTGCTCCCTAACCGCTCTACCCCTGTCAGAGGCATGTGCCAGAGCCCTAACATTAAGGGGGTACAGGAGAGGGAGGCATAGTGCGTGGCGGTACCGATATAAACAACCCTACAGTTTGAAATACCCCCGGCAACCTACTCAGAGCTGAACAATGGAACAAATTGAAGTAGTTCTAGATAACAGAAAAGAGACGACGGCGGATTTTTCATGTAACATCAACTGGCTTCTGTAAGAGTGTCCCAAGAAACTACTGGTTGCTCGGAGTCCAGAAACCTGGCAAGGCTTCCCTTTGATAAGTAGTGCATTTTTAGAAAGCCTCCTTCCTTGTTTTGTTTAGAAAGCCTTCCTTCATTGTTTTGAAGTTGTTCTGCGAGCCTCCATGACCTTTAAAAATTGGATCTACCTGCTTGATGAATTATTAGAAGTAGAAAGTATTTATGGCAAATCATGCATTTAACTTGATTTAAGGTAACTCGGTGATAAAGGGACGAGAATACCCCCTTTACGCTCATTCTGTGCTCAAGCATGATTATTATGGACCAATCGAGTTTCTAACCGGTTCTAATTTGTGCGAAGAGTTTGGAATGTGGACATGTTGTTTGTTGGGAATGTGCACATCGATTGAAGCGGCGGCAGAGCATTACTCCGGTGAGCTGCTATTCTTGCCACTGTTGCCAACAGTCTTTGCTGTTGCTACGGAGAGGTAGGCGAAATTCTGCAGCTTCCCCGTCCGTGCTCTCGTGTACTCATTCCCTAATGGCAGTGGCCCTTAATCATATGTTTGTGTCTTCTGCAGAATCAAAAACCAGGAAAAATGAAAGGTCTTGTCATGGATATAATTTGAATGGATGGAGACCTGACCTTTGATAGAATCGCCTGCTCATCTTCCTGTCCGACTGCCAATATGAAGTCTCTCTTCTTGAAACCAGGTACAATAGATGTTTTGGCCTACTAGCTTTTACTAAGTAGGTACGTCCTATTCTATATCTGTTAGTATGCATAATGTGGATTTTTTTCAGCTGATGATGGTAACTGGGAGGTTGACAAGAGTGACTTGGACTCCCAGAATAACACTGCATTTGTGTTTAACCCTAATTTGTCTTTGGCTCTTGAACAACAAAGAACCAAGCTCCCAATATACCGGAACAGGAATGACATCTTGTATCTCCTCGAAAAATTCCAAACTCTAGTCTTAATTGGAGAGACTGGATGTGGGAAGAGCACTCAAGTCCCTCAGGTTAGTCTTTTTTTCAAATAAAATTTCAATTTTATAATCTTACAGAATTTGATAAGTAGAAAGGTTAATTCGACTTGAAACCTAGGTTCAAAAGAATTATTCTTATTTCTTCAGTACCTATTCGAAGCTGGTTGGTGCGAAGGGGGAAAGATGGTTGGTATCACTGAACCGAGGCGTGTTGCAGCAGTTTCACTGGCTTCAAGAGTTGCTGAAGAGCGAAGTTCGCTGCTAGGAGACGTTGTGGGATTCTCAATTCGTTTTGACAATTGCACAGATAAAGAAACAACCAAAATCAAGGTTAGTCGCAAATACCAAAATATTAATGAATTTAGAATCTATGACTGATGAATATTGTAGAAAAAACATTAATTCTGTTATCAGAGCTGGAGTAGGAAGTAAACAGTAGTTAACTGGACAATAACTCGAAAATACAAATTTGGGCAGTGAGAATCTTTGTGTAGAATCTTATCTCCTTGCTTGGAAGAACGAAAGGGAGGCTCACTCATTAAATTAAGTGTTCAGCTTAATAAAAACGGAGTTGACTAGAATGTTGTCTATTTCCACGAAAATAATGAGTTACAAGTTAAATCGATTTCGACGGTTAGGTCATCATCAGTAACAAACAATAACTAATAAGTTAAACAATAACATACAATAAGTTATTGTTTGTTACTGATGATGACCTAACCGTCGAAATCGATTTAACTTGTAACTCATTACTGATGATGACCTAACCGTCGAAATCGATTTAACTTGTAACTCATTATTTTCGTGGAAATAGACAACATTCTACTCAACTCCGTTTTTATTAAAATGGTTTTCCACAATCTCATCGCGAGTGATTTTATTCGTTCAGCTTAGTTACTACCAAGTGGGAAATACAAATTACCACTAAATTGTTGAAGAATATCCCAGCAATCCATGGGAATCACTGAAGCTGAGACCCAGAGGAAATGTTCAAGTTCTGGCAAGATCCAAACCATCAAATGCAAGTCCTGATAGTTTGATAGAGAACAGTGGTGTTGAAATAATCTGGAAACCTCTCCCACTTTATATCGATCAAAACACATTCTAGCAGCTCTGGGCAAAACATTGTGTTTATTTGGATCCTCACATAGCTGGATGTAAAACCTGCTCACCTTTCTGTTCATACCGAACTTTTCTGTCGTTCTTCCTTGCTGTACTAGTAAAAAATTCACGGATACATTAAACTGACGACCGATGGTTGATTTTAAATTTTATTTTGCGTCTTTTCATCAACAATATAGGTATTTTGTAAGTTTTTTTTAATATACCTAAGGAATTAAATAGGTAAGTACTACTAGTAGTCGGTTAATTTTCTGAACAATGTAGAGGTTTACTTAAGAACTTGATAGGTAGGTACCTAAGTACTACTCAGAAACTGAAAGAACTTGACACTTTGATACAACCGATCAGCGACCTCACCATTCTCCATTCACTTTCTCTTAATGCTATGGTTTTCTTAAACTAAAAAAATGGACAAAGGTTAAGTTAAAATAAATATGTTTTGTTTACTTAGGAACGAGTCTCTTTCATTGAAAATTGTGAATGGAAATCGAACATGCTACCTATCAAGTAGGTACCACTATGTTTTCAAAGCACAGGTCTCTGGTCCCAGCCTGACGTTTTATTTGATCAACTCCTGGAAATTCTATCTATATACAAATTATTTAACATTTCAGTACATGACTGAAGGTATTCTGATGATGGAAATGATGGAAGATCCTCTTCTCCGAAGCTACTCTGCAATTATGCTGGATGAAGTTCACGAGCAGTCACAGAACACCGATATACTGATGGGACTCTTGAAGAAAATACTGAAGGTATTAAGAACTAGATTCCTTC
The DNA here is from genome assembly GCA_009739505.2 of Apolygus lucorum. NCBI lineage: Eukaryota > Metazoa > Arthropoda > Insecta > Hemiptera > Miridae > Apolygus > Apolygus lucorum. Next base: position 45,098,149 of record CM019176.2, on the reverse strand, counting down.
TAGACAACTGTATAGTACTAACTAATGTATTTTTACCTTTTTACTCGAAACCTAGGCATTAAATTAGAGAACATCATAGTTTGAACCCTGTTTTCCTTCAGGGCTCAGGGTTTTATGATGTATGGCAATAATATTACTTGAAGCAGTATGATTGGTACATACATTACTTCTCTATTAGGTTTTACAGACCACGAAAAGTAAGAATAAAAATTACGTAATTGGCAACTTCTGAGGGTCAGGTAAAAGTAGGCAAGTAGAAGAGTACTCAGCGGTTGGCCAATATAAGTTCAGTTTGTTGAGGTTTTTTTGTGTGGAAAGTATCACATTTCCTTTCAATTGCAGTTCCTAATACTTGGAAAATACAACTTACTTTTTGATATGGACTTCAAATGATTTAATTATTTATTTGCAAGACACAAAAAATACAAAAATTGCCCATCGTACATACGTAATACACATATGTATATATATGTTTTTCCTTTTTTTCCCTCAACTCCCCTCAAAGGCAAATTATCTTTTGTGACGGAGGGGGCACGCCATAAAATAAAATTAAATAAATAAATCAAATATAATGGGGATGAGGGAAGGTGGGGGTGGGAGAGGGGGATGAAGGGAAGTGCCTCTATAGAAAGACCACCAATTGAGATATGAGCCTAGCAGGTCGCGGGTGGTGATACCACGGAGTACACCTACTGAGATGCCCAACTCACGCAACTCAGTGGCACTTTTCCCGCGCCATGGCAATGTTGCAGCTATCACCCTGATGTTGTTGGGTGCCACTCCTTTCAGCTCTGACACCGCTTGCCGTAAATCATTCGTATCATACTTCCTTACCTTGGCCCACCAAGTCTGCTCCATGTCCAAGCTGCCATTGACGACTTGGACATCCAGGATAATGCAAGACGTCGGGCTTGACGGCAATGATGTCGGGCTTCTTACCCTGGTCACTTGGCATGTGATACAATCTCTCCCTCTCAACATCCCAGCTGCTAGATGACAAAGCACCTGCTATCTGCTTGGCGACCGCATCATGACGTAGGATGCGGCCCCCATGAGTCCGAGGACACTGCTGCACTACATGATACAGGTGCTCATTTAGGTATTGCTGGTACTGTCCGCTTTGTTGCCCAACTTGTGGTCCGACCTTCGAAGTCGGATCACAAGTCGGACCGTGCAAAGGCTTGTCGGATTCTTGGTTGTGGAGTTGAGTGGAGCATTTGGAGGGACAACACGAAGGTCCGACTTGCAAAGGAAACGGAGCGTGAATGGGGTTGTCGGATCAAAGTCGTCCAACTTCCTGTCTTTTGTAGTTTGAATTCCCATGAAAATCGTTTCTTTCCCAATCTTCTCCTTTTTGGTTTATTATTTGCAATATTAAACATTTGGAATCGAACAAAAAAACAACAATTAGTAACCCCTTCAAAATTATTTGATACTTTACATTTCAAAGTAGATAGGTAAGTACGTAGAATCCGAAAACCGAATTTAGAATCCGTATGCCCGCCGTACGGGGAACTTTCCTTAGTTGCCATGTACAGATTTTGATGAATTTGAGAATAACAGCTCCATTTGGAGACTAGTTGTGCTGCAAAGCTTTTGGTTGGTGTCAGCCTTTGTAAAGGGTGAAAAATAGGGGGTTGTAATTTTCAAAAAACTCTCGATATAAAGTTAGTGTTTTTTCATCAATTTAAAAAAGAATTGAATTTTCAGAATCGAATGAGACCACCCAGAGCTCTGTAACAATATGACTGTTACCAGGAAATTCAAGTTTGCACATGGACACCGGCTACTATCAGTCCAGTGGCTATGATTTTTATAGGGCACCATCAACATTCCAATCCGTACAATCTCGGAAAACTTCATTGACATTGGACGGCAAATGTGGAAGTTACGGCTGCTACAATTAATTCACGTTTGCGCATGCGCAGCAGCTTCTATCATTCAGGGGTGATGATTTTCATAGGAGGCCGTCTACACGACAACCTGCACAATCCCTGAAAATACAATAACTTCGTTTAGTTTTGCCCGTTAAAAGGATTTACTAAAATTGTTCAAGAAGGTCTAAAACGTTAAACGCCATTGAAAATTTTGATTTTGGAGAACATTTTTTGTCAACCTTGAAAAGTGAAAACAATGCTTCTACCTTGGTAGACTCGGAAGCAAGATAACTGTAGTAACCTCTACAAGGTATTACGCAACCAAGGATATAACGAAATGCTTGGTTGGTTGGAAAAATTGGTTCAACAGCTGTTTTAAAACTTCTCTAAATATATCCATAGACTGTCATTTTATTTCTGACCTGTTATTTACATTTTTCATTGATGTAGCGATAATCCGAGCCCGGGTCAATTGCTGATCCTATTACAATTCTCAATTTCCATTTAAATTCAAACTGACCCGATTTTTGTAAACCCCAGTCTCTGTAAGTTCCTTTATAATATTTTTCAATAGATTGTATTGCGCATTTGCCAATTTTCTTTTTCAGAAAAACAAAAGCTTGAAACTCATTGTCTCCTCAGCCACTGTTGACGCAGAGAGGATTAGAGATTTCTTCAATTTTAATACTTCTACCAATATTCATGCCGACACCGCAACCATATTGAGTGTGGAAGGAAGGCTCTACCCAGTGGACATTTTTTATGCCAAAGGTTGGTGTTGGCAATTTTAAGTTAATTTCAACTTCCGTGGGGATGTCCTGCGTTGGGGGCTGCTGGTCACTGGCGTGGCAGCCGTTTCCCTCGTGGGTATCCTTATGCGGGGAGCCGTCATGGTGGGTGGGGCCTGGGGCCGGTCGGGTGGCGCTGGCCGGTGGGTGGGGGGCTCTTGCCTGCGCTCCCTTAACCCACTGCCCGAATTGAACTTGAAATTTGTAATTGTATATATGTTTGTACTGCCTATTTTTAGGATTTGCAAATAAAAAACTTTTGAATTTGAACTAAGTACATTCATGGAAAATTAACGTACGTGTTATATACGTAAAAAGGTTTAATTTATTCCCTCTTGTAGAACCAATTGCCGACTACGTGAAAGGAACAGTAGATACTGTTGTAAAAATTCACAACTCCGAGCCTTCTGGCGACATCCTTTGTTTTTTGACTGGACAAGAAGAAGTGGACCTCGCAGTAGCACTTCTTCAAGAACATAGTAAAGAATGTAAGTGTTTAATTTATAATCCTACCTGCTTGGTTTGGTTTGCGTGTGTACTCGAATATTTACTTACACAAATTCTGAATTCTTAAACCAAGAACTCACATTCCGATCCTTGAATCATCTTAAAAGTCTAGCTGGTGTATCTAGTGTTTCATAGTAGGAGTTGGACGCTGTAGCAATTTATTATTCATTTGTGTCATCTAATTGTCATGGCCTTTCATGTTTCAGTGAAACTTCTACCTCTGCCTATGTATGGTTCTCTATCGAATAACGATCAAATGAAGGTGTTTCGGTATACGCCCAAAGGCCTGAGGAAAGTAGTGGTTGCTACAAATATTGCTGAAACATCTATAACTATCCCTGGCATTGTTTATGGTGAGAAACAACCAATAATTATTTATGAATTGCACTGCACTAGTAGTAGTTAATTACCTAATGTCAACCTTAATATGCAAACAAAGTATCAGAAGAGCAACTAACCACTTTTAGGTACATACTTGTGATAGATTGATGAAAACGAAGACTCAAACTCGATTGAACCCGTTTGAACGTTTACCATTTTGCTTGCAATATCATCAGATTTACTGACATTGTTATTTTAAACGATCGTTATTATTTTAAACTCGAGAAACACAGTAGTGTCGTCACTAGCTGCTCAAAAATCCCCTCGTGACAGGTTTTGAAACCATTGAGAGAAGAGAGGGGGCACCTGTTAAGCCCTCCTCTAGTTCTGTTCGAACAGTTAGTTGTAGCTCGCTTGAGTGAGAACCTTCGAGGTGTCATGTGATCATTTTGATATCAAATTTGTAGTAAATGCTGTTCAAGGGGGAGTATCGCTAACTCGAGTTCCGTTTCTGAAATAGTACAGTTTCGTTAGTTAATACAATTAGTTTACAATTCGGAAGCGTTGTTTGCAAATACCATGTCTTCCGACGAAGAGGAGGGTCAGCTTCGGGAGGAGGAACCCACCATAACATACTTAACAAGAGATGGGTCATTCCGTGAAGTTTTTGGCACTGTTACAGACGTTCTAGTTACACACATGTACCTAGTGGTTACAATTAGATGACGATTGGCAGTGGAGCACATGCTGTTAACAGATACAGACAGGCTGTTCAGATACTGTTCGGAGAGGCAGTCCGGAACCAGTTTGGAACCAAACCGGAACTGAAAAGGGGAGGGGATAGAGGCGAATGGACTCCTCTGGGCTCTTTCAAACCTCTCCAATACCGTTCAGGAATGCCTCTCCGAACAGACCATTAGTATTGCTTCCGAGTCTACCAAGGTAGCGGAAGCTTTGTTTTCACTTTTCAAGGTTGAAAAAATCGAGGTTGAAAAAATTCTCCACTCGAGATTTCCACTCGCGTTTTACGTTTCAGACCTTTCTGAACAATTTTGGCTCCATGTCTGTCTGTCATGAAATCCTTGTAACCGTTATAACTATACGATATAAGTTACTGTCCGATTTCGATAAAATTTTCAGGGATTGTGCGGGTTGGCGTGTAGACGGTCCCCTATAAAAATCATCACCCTCGGACTGATAGTAGCCACTGCGGATGCGCGAACGTGAATTCCTTGTAACAGCCATAACTTCCACATTTTCTATCTGATTTCGATGACATTTTCAGGGATTATGTGAATTAGGTTGTAGATGGCCCCCAATGAAAATCAAGGCTTTAAAATTGACAGTAACCTCCGCGCATGCGCAAACGTAAAATCCTTGTAACAGCCATAACACTTACATTTTTCATCCGAATTTGATGACATTTTCTAGGATTGTTCAGATTGGCGTGTAGATGGTCCCCTGTGAAAATCATCTCGCCCATACTAATACTAATGTACCAATACTAATGACCGAAAGTAACCTAAAGTATCCTGTAATTTCATGTACTTATTACGATGTTTCACAGTTGTTGATTGTGGCTACGTCAAGATGAGATGGTTTGACGCTTCGAGTTTCACTGACAATCTTGTTGTAGTACCAATTTCACAAGCTGCTGCCGAACAACGAGCAGGCAGAGCTGGACGTTGTCGGTCCGGGAAAACATACAGGTATGAAAGTGAGGTTGAGTTGTTAATCGCTGTTTCCCACTTAAATTAATACTAACACTTCACAGAAAAGTTAAATTACCAGAGTCATTGAAAATTTACGTTATTCAGAGGAAAGATGTGCGCCATAATTTGATTACCTACTTATGTGGATTTATGATGTTTTGTCAGTAACAATTTCATTATATCTACCCTGAAACGAAAAGTTAATCGTTTGGGTTTTTTGCAGGTTGTATAAAGAACAGGATTATGAGAAGTTGAGCCCACAAACTGTTGGTGAAATGAGGAGATGTGAATTGAGCGGAGCGATTTTGAAACTGAAAGCTCTTGGCATTGACAATATTGCCAGATTCAACTTCCCTTCTCCGCCCCCCGCGAAAAACCTACTCGCCGGTGAGTGATAATTTCTGGATTTGATTCATTGGCTCGATCAGAATATCGGATAGTCTCACACCGGAACCGACTACGTGCGACTTTTCGTCGGACTTTCCCGATTGTAGAAACGTCATCAGCTCTTACAGTGGAAGCGACTTTGTCGTGCGACTACGTGCATATAGATCCGACCTGCAACTCTATCCCATATAGCTGGGGTTTTCAAGCGATTTGTTGAAAGGGCCTGTGGATTTGTCTCAGCAGTTTTGTGAATTAAAATGGACGCGGAAGAACTGATTCTCTTGATTCAAGAAGGGAGCGTCTTGGGAATCAAAAACGTGAACATAATCTTTCGAGAGATGTCAAGCTGAGCCTTTGAATTGAGGTTTTGGACGGGACTAGGGGAAAAAATGCTCAAGAAAAAATAAGGTCAAAAAACTTGTTCTAGGGGTTTTTGTAGACATTATCAGCATAATCATAGTAATATAATTATAGTGTATTCGAAACTAGCACAACATTTCTGATAGAAGTACGTTTTCAGTCACTTAACGCGTTCCCTGCAGAATCAAATCTGCCACTGTTTCCTACCAACCTGAACGGTTTTTTTAAAAAGAATAACACATCCTATGGTACCTATGGTAAAACTATTCTTTGAACCCAAATTCAAGCACGTACACAACTACGGCTTCTCAGGGAGGCTGGTCGGACCCTCACAGAGTGCTGAAGGTCAATACAGACAACATTTTTAGTTAACCTAATGTGAATGTTAACACGAAGAATTTTCTAAAGTCTTTGAAGCGCCAGGTGCGTGATCAGCACCCCAGGAAAAACTACTTTGACAATCCAGGCGCTTGATCAGCACCCCAGGAAAAACTGCTTTGACTCGTCAGGTGTGAGACTCACAGTTGACGTATTAAGAAGAAACCACCTAATTGACTTTCCCCAGCTTTACAGGAGAAAAAATTTGTATTACAGGAGACAAAAACAGTATTTAATGCTGTTTTATTGTTATCAATACTTCATTGTGTATTTCCTTTTTTGCCATATCACAACCATAAAGTGCCTCAGAAATTCGTATTACGTCACAAAAATCAACATAACTAATAATTTAGGTATAATTTTTTATTAACATCATAACTCTCGAAATAATATTGTTTTAACACATTGGACGCAGATCGTGTCTATGTCATGCAAATCCCAGGGTCCCTGTGGCAGGCTGTGTCAATGTCACGCACACCTCTCGCAAAAGGTTCAAGAATATCTGCACCTGTTCTTTCGTTCTCAGTTACCGCTCTTTTCTAACTGTTTTTTGTGATAGATGAACTGTTTATGAGACGAACGGTTCAATTCAGAGCTGAATCATTCGAGTTTGAAGGTCATGAGCAGTTATCAAAGAGACAACTTTCTTTGCGCGCTTCTCTGAAATTCTCTGCCACAGTGGACCAACACTTTTTTTTTCGTGTTCAACGTGTTAATAGGTCAAAATCAGGCCAAAACAGAAAAACTGATACCAGCTGGTTGGTAGGTAATAGGTACTGTAAGATAGTATAAAGAATGAGGACATGGGTAAGTGTTGTCATGACTCCATTTTTGTTCATGGTAAGTTAGCAGCAAGCTGTGCTGAACATAGAAACGGGTTTGGAGGGTTTATGAAAATGGATCCCACGAAAAACGGTCGTATCATTGCAGTTTGTGGTTTTATAATTTAATTTCCCTTTAACTTTTTTCCTATTTCTTTTACACTATCTTACAGTACGTTATTTAAGGTTTCTAGGGCATTTGGGGCTTTCTATGGCAGATCTAGGTTGTATTTTAAATAATTTATACTTATCTTAGTGAAATGAAGCTAAAACTAAAACAAGAATTTGGACAAAACGATGCAAACTTCCTAAGTAACGATTTACTAAATACAATGGAAAATGCGAATATTCGCTGTACCCAAAAATGCAATTGCTGAATGGGTACTCAACGGGTTTGTGAAAATGAGTGGAGGAAAGGAAGGATTTACTCAGGAATGGTAACTATCTGGTCTACCTACACAGATATCTAAACGAAATATCACTCTGACAATGACAAGTCGGTCTAGTGAGAGCTCAAGTCAGACTACCAGGTCTTCCATAACCAGCAGCCATATGTAATTAGTTCCAGTGTGAGACCAGCCAGAGTCGTGTTTTTTCTTATACTATGGGTAATTCATCTCAGAATCATAGTTGAGGATGGTTGGACTTTTTTCAGGACTCGAACTTCTCCATGCACTGGCAGCAGTGGATGACAATGCTGAATTGACTCGACCACTAGGATACCGTATGGCAGAGTTCCCTCTCACACCCCATGACACCAAATGTCTCTTAACTTCTTGTAAGTTTCGTAAGAATTGAGTCTTCATACCAATCTTCTTAGTATTATAATCTATTTCAGGTAAAGTGGGGAAGTTAGTATCGCACCCCTTTTCAAACACTCGAATTCACCTCGTGGGTAGAGAACTACTAGAAGCATAAATCGTACACCTACCGCATAATTTGCGTTCTTGTTTTCAGGTGAATGGGGTTGTTCTTGGGAAATTGCTGTCATCATAGCTTGTCGCCATGTAGAGTCTCTGTTTGCCACCATTCCATCAGGAGAGCTTTCAATCAAAGCTCGTGTAAAACGAAGAGACTTTGAAGTAGAAGAAGGAGATCTACTAACGGCGTTCAACGTATATTCAGCTTATAACAGTGTGGCGGATGATAAGAAGAAGCAGTGGTGTTATTCAAGGTTCATCAACCTGAAATCCATGAAGCGAGTCACCCAGCTCATCAATCAAATGGGTAGCCTCCTCAGAAAGTTCGACATGGAGCTCACATCTTGCAAAGGTAAGGGGGAAGGCTTCAAATTCAGCGTTATCGTTGTTACCGATGACAATCTACTAGTTATTAGTATACCGCTACTAGGGAGATGTTTTGTGGGGTACAGCGTGTCTAGAGAATAGAGAGCAACCTCGGTGAGCCTGTAGTTTTTACGTCAATGGAGATAGTCAATTCAGACTATAATTTCAACTTTGAGACCTGGTACATCACTTTATTATATCGTATTAAGTAAAGTAAACAACCATTTCAGGTTGAATTTTCGTTCAACTGCCATTCCTGGCATCATCACATCATCAGCTGTCTTCCAAAGAATTGGTTCTGATGATTTCGCTCATGGCTTCCCATTGCCTCAGGGTTGAGACGAGGAGGGTGGCGAGCCGCAAATGCCCGAAAACGCGCCAGGTGACCGAGACTCGAACTCACGATCTTTCCCGCAGAGATCGGTTCTTATCTCGGCCCTGAAACGCGTTGGCAAACGAGCACAGCTACCGGAACCCCCGGGATTATATCGTATTATTGGACCATCAAATGTGTAATCTGTCCAATCTCAATATTTCAGGTAATATGGAGATGGTATGTAAATGTATCGTTGCTGGTTTCTTCCCGAATGCAGCTTATCTCCACTACTCAGGTGTTTACAAGACAGTGAGAGGCCTGCAAGATCTGACCATTCATCCGTCTTCTGTTATCTACTCGCTTCAGCAACCTCAATGGTGAGACATGAAACATTTTTTAAACTCGAATTTGTCTTTAAAAAAGTATAAAATAGAAGTTTTTGAAAAATCAGGAAATTATCTAGAACCATCCCTAAAAATTTAACGTTTACGTTTCCCCTGCAGGCTGAACCTTGTGCAACGTACGCGACACTTTGGTCTGTTACCTTGGGCTGATTTCGATGAAATTTTGTATATCGGCTCAATTATTTGGGGTCTAGTTGTGTCCCGAACAGTTTGCTTATTGTCACTCATGTTTAAGGTGCAAAAAGTGGGGGAAAACATATTCAAAACACCCTAGCTGAAAAACTGTACAGGTTCTTTTAACGTACATGTACTTGATGTACAGATTTGATGTACAGGTACTTGTTTTTCATTCATTTGAAATAATGCCTATTTTTATGAATTCAATGACACTACTCAGATCTCAGTGGGGCTAACCGTTCTCTTAATTAGGATAAATGATTAACTAATTGATGAATGTTCCATGAAATTTTTTTCAATTCAAGATAATGTTAAATTTTTAGAAACGAATGATACCACCCAGACGATAAAAAATTGTTATATGAGCGTTTATTGTGAAATTTATCAGAACATGTGTCTCTGCCAAGCTAGGTCTCTAGTCCCTAAGGGCCCTAACTGCCCTCCCACCATCTACCCATGGACCTTAGAGAGTTGACAGTACTCTCGCAAGGTTGGTTAATTGTCTCCTATAGGGCGCAAGGTTGGTTAGTTGTCTCCTATAGGGCCAGTTTATCAGACACATTGTACCCCCCAGTAAACCAGATTTAACGTCGGGTAAGTAACTCAATTGTACGCGTTCATCAGTCCCCGATAACCGTTACCCGTAGTTTAAAGTTACCTGGTCGTCCGAGGACCGGATAAAAAGTTACTGGAGGGTAACTCGATTTTTCCAAGGCCTCAAGGAGTCAGTTCTCGTGTTTTTGTTTCACAGAACGTTGCGTTGTTGATTGTTCGTGAATTATGCTACAATCGAAGATGGATGTGTGGGGCTCTTTTTCAGACAGCAGCGACGAAGATATGTGTTTATGGTCGAATTCCTGCAGTGGGGAAGAAGGCGGAAGGAAGAAAGACGGCGACATAGTTAGATCGCGGATTGACCATTTGGAAAAGTGGGACGATTGGGATTTTTTGATGAGTTTTTGATTGGATAAAAGAATAAAAAACCATGTTGGTGTCTGCCGGCGACTTCTATGGCGGCAGTAAAAGCTCTGCCTGTAAAATTGTCAAGCAGGTGTCCCTGGGAACTGCCAGGCTATCCGCCCAATTTATCAGAATACCAGCAACCGAGGGATGGAATCTTATTTAAAAAACAAAAAAGCCAGGTTTCCTGGAGCAATAGGTGCTACAAACTGCACGCATGTGAAAATTCAGTCACCAGGAGGGCCACACGCCGAAAATTTTCGAAATAGAAAAGGGTACTTCTCTATTACCGTACAAACTATTTCGTCTGCAAATTTGAAAATTCTGGACATAGTGGCTCGGTGGCCGGGATCTTGTCATGACCAGACATTTTTCAATAAAAAACAATAGGTTCTGCCGTGCCAAGAAGGAAATAGCTACCGAGATCGAGTTAAGAAAACACCAAAACAAAGCACATTGCTTCATCCTCTTCTAATTTCTTCTTTTTCTGATGCAAAACACACTGTAAAAACGATTTTTTTATGTGGAGGAAGCTAGATTTTATTGTAAGCTTTTCACAGCCTTCTTGATAAGCTGGGTAAATAATCGATTATTCGGCCTAACAGACAGTTAATTTTACCAGCCCAGTTAATAGTTACTAGTGGGTTAATTTCGCACTAATAAACAGCACCTTTATAGTATCCATAATTTATCCCATCGTTAACAGAGTTATACAGAGGGATACATAAACCTCCGTTAACTTTTGTGACTGATAAACCGACCCTTACTCGGTGTTGGACGATGATGAGTCTAAACACGAGTGTGAATCGCGCATGAACATTCGCTGATGCAAGTTAGCCAAATTTCAGCTGATAAAATGCGATCTTTTTCGTTTCTTCGAATAGAATTTTTGATGTCACTCACTCGTGCTTCCTTAACGACCAACAATCACATTTCGTATTGACCACCCACAACTTTGGGACAACGATAATATATGTTGTTGATATGAACTTTCTGTAAAAATGAACTTGATTGTTAATTTTGCACGATAATATGGTTGGGCAGGTACTATTAATGGAAAATGCTAGGCTATTTTAAATTAATGAAAAAACAATTTCTGTATGTTGTAAGTTTTTGGGCATTTTGAAACTGTTTTCCCCCACTTTTTACCTTTAAAAGTAACTGAAATCCGATGTCCAAATTTAATCAAAATAGGTCCATGGAAACTGGGCCAAGCGCCGCCTACGAGGTAATGGTTCAATAAATGTTCAAAAACAAACTGAGGAATAGGGCGAGGTGCATAAAAGTGATTAGTTAAAATAATAGGGGAGCCAAGAGTTTCACTTGAAACAAATTTCATCACTGAATTAATTCTTTTCTTTCCAGGGTGGTGTTTTCGGAAACTGTGTTTGCGAAGAAACTGATGATGCGAGATTTAACGGTGGTGAAACCTGAGTGGCTGTTGGAGATCGCATCCCATTTTTACCATAAAACTGTCGATCGATGATTCTAATGTCCTCTGTATATTCGAGGAAGATGTACAATTTGAGAAGATTTGAAGAATAGGAGTGAGAATGATGAGTATGGACTTGTATATTCAGATCTGTATTAAACATAATTCAACAACAAGACTAGCTCTTACAAATTATATTTTGAGAACCTTACTATTAAAATATCTATTGGTACATTCAAGGCCCAGAGATTATACTACAAAAATTACCACCAGTGGTTAGTGACTATCTAACAACCCCCCGACAAGCATTTACCTAAGAAATTTGTTAACATCACAATTGATTGCATTTTCAGGGTTGATTTCATCTTTCTAGTACCTAGCAGTACATTCAGTTTTTCTAGCATAAATAGAATAAGGATAAATCTACTAATATCTACAATGAAAAGGACTAAGCGTAAAAATAGGTGGATAAAAAGGTCTACATCAGTGTAAGTAGACGTTTTATAATAGCCAAGTCAAGGAGGGTGCCTACAGAGAACCAGGATACACAATATACCTACGGAAATATCGCACACGACTTTCGGACGAAGCATTTTAGAACCTGAAGCTGAAAAAGATCGAAAAAAGCTAAGGCTTGGGTAGCAATATTTGCATCTTAGTTTACTTTATTACACTCGTGGAACTAGCGAATTTCTTTATTTTTGCGTTTCGGCAAGGAAACTTGGGTATAATGTAGAAATCACGATAGTTTCAATTTGAGCACTTGTTCCTCTTAGAACTGTAGAAGTTTATTCTTCCCCAGTTGTTAGTTTCAACCATGAAAATTCAGAAATTGTGCAGAAAATTCCAGAATTTGTGCTCTTAACTGCGCTTTATAAAACCATTGTACATGTATGGCTGTGAAGTCTGGGGCACAGGCTGCTAATCCAACCAATACAAAATCAAAACTTCTCCGATTGAGGCTCTTTTTTATGTTACCAAACGCAAGATTCGCCACGATCTAGTCATTCTCATAGAAGATCCCATCAGAACCCAGAACATATAGCTCCACCGGAAACTCTCCTCGCATGGAGATCCTCTGGTGAGAGAAATGTCAACCACCACCCCAGCAATCCGCAACATCCGAAGAGCGTATAAAAGTCAGTGTGGATTAATCAAAGTTTAGGATTTTGAGGTTGAGGTGAGTAGAATAATAGTTTATCATCATAAGGAGCAGCAAAACATGAACAGGTCTCCTGAAGTTAGTGCATCTCTACGGAACGTCGAGCGCCAAATGACACGTCATAAGCGAAGAAGGAAATTTTCAAGAAGAAAATTGGAATCAAAGACAGGATAGTCGGTAGACAGGGCCAAGAGGGGCTCATTCCTAACTTCTATTTGCATTTATATAAATGTACAATCCCTAAAAATAATTTTAAATTCTTGATAATCTCAAAAAGCCATAATATTATCACATTCTGTTGGAAACTATCACCCAAGTCAGATCCTTGCATTTTGATTCAGTGGAAAAAGGCCAATATAATCGAAAAATTACTTCCTCATTCTACTACTATTAATACCTAATCTCTTTTATGAATATAAAAGGTTACAGAAAGTATTCTACCATAATACAATTACAGTAGAAATCGTGATAATTCCTCTGGAAAAAAAAACTTCAGATCGGCTTATAAAGTAGGGTAGTGACATACTTCTTTTTATAGCGATGTGTGGCGCTGAGAACCATGACGCCATCTTTTATGGATAGTGCGTACATGTGGTTGAGCATTACGTGATTTGGCTCTGGTAGGAGCGTGGGCTCGCATGAGATTGGCGTATCCTTATTCAAAATGACCTGCACAAAAAAATAATAATTAGAAAGAAGTATGATTCAAGCTGGAATGGTTTTTTAACGCGGGACAGGGGGCGCTCACATCCTCACCACTCGAAGTTGTTCCCCCACCACTTTTTACATAGTGCAAGGATCAGTCCTTGTTTACTCTCTTGATCTTAAAGGTGCCCGTCCACTAGGTCGACAGCGCTGCGCGGCGCCAAAAAAAAAAAAAAAAAAAATGTCTAGTAATATAATGTGAAATGAATGGCAGCCCGTCCACTGGGTCAACAGCGCGACGCGGGTCGAAAATTTTTCGCAATCTGCCGCTCTCCAGACTTCTGGAGCTGTCGACCTAGTGGATGGAGGGCGAAGCGAAAAATTGTCGACCTCGGTCATTTTCGTCAGTGTTCTGCTTTTCTATACTAGGCTTTTCTATAATCAATGTGTAAAGCTCGAAAAACTTTCCCCTCGACATTCTAAAATACTTTATAAATGTTTGCTCGTCTCTTAGCAAATCTTGGAACAGGTGATTGTGCTCCCCCAGGTCCATCCTCTTTATTGGATGGACCCAAAATCTTCTCCTTTTCCCACCGATTTGGTCCTCTTCTTCTGCTTCCAAAGCTGCAACTAAAACGAACATTTCTTCGTCGTCCGATGAAAACATAATATCTATGCCCGACATTTTCCTGAGAAGGCACCTTCACTCGACGCAGAACTGGCAAAACGGCGGGTCGAAAAATTGTATCTGCTCCAGTGGACGGAGCTCAAGAATTTCGCGTCGCGCCGCGCTGTCGACCTAGTGGACTGGCAGCTTAAGATGTGTAACGCTCATACCGATCTTTGACTCATTCTTTTGGTTTATTATTTTCAATAATGAACCTTTGGAATCGACCAAGAAAAAAAAAATTTTAACACCCCCTCAAAATTTGATGGTTTACGTTTCAAGGTACGTAGAATCCAAAAATCGAATAAAAATTTGGCCAGCCGTACGCGGCACTTTTGCCACTTAGCATTGACCGATTTTGATGAAATTTGGTATGTAGGCTCCATTTGGGGTCTAGTTGTGCCCCGAAGCTTTTGGTTGATGTAGGTCACTCCTAAGGGTTCCAAAATCAATTTTGAAATTTTGAAAACGCCCTAACTCAAAAAATTTTGATATAAAGGTATTGTTTTTCCTTCAAATTAAGATTCTATAGAATTTTTAGAATTTTTTGAGACCACGCGGAGCTCTGTAGGACAAACCGTTCGCTCCCTACGAAAATTTAAGGGTTTATATTGAAATATATATATATAAATCCAAACACGAGTGTGAATCGCAAAAGAGGCCTAATCTCCGTTCAAATTAGAGCTGACCGAAATGCGATCAATGGTTGGTGATTTTGATTTTTTTTTTTAACACAGAATGTGTTTTTGCGATGACCTACCGAAAAAAAATCGTCACGAAAAAGCGACAGAAAAAACCGTTACGCGCCTTTTATAATGATTTTCACGTGCAACCAAGCCGTTGGTAAGGAAATAGAACTCCCGCAGTGTTCATTGCACAGAAATTGTTCACCATTCGTTGGAAAGCTCTCAATTTATATAGTATTTTTCTTGTAGTTACATATTTATTTATATATCATTTATAGGGTTTTGGACCAAATTAAATGTCTAACAATTATTTATTTTATTATTGCCAAAGACTCCACATTTATTACTAGCTGGAAAGCCTGCTAAAAGCAGGCAAAAAATAGTGGATATGTAAAAAAAATTTGATGTAGCGTCCTGGAATCGAACCCGGGACCCCTACGTTCGGGCGACATACGTACGTACGTACGTACGGTTGGGGTTTTATGTATATAGATTGTTGTTTTTTATTTAACGGATGACTAGCATCGCAAAAACACATTCTGTGTTCCTATGATTTCATACAGAGTATGGAAAAAGAAATAAACCGGGGGGTGCAGGGGGGCGGAGCCCCCCGCCGAGGCGCAAAGCGCCGAGTTTTTTTTGATTTTTTTTTTCTTCATATTGGATGGTTGGTGATTTTGTAGACGAGTGATCTATATAAAAATAATAAACCGTTGTGTAATAATTTGCAGCGTTTTTTTTATAGCACTTATATTATATGTTTTCATAATGGAGCTGTGGTTTCTTTGAGATCACCTTACTCAGATACCTAATGACAACCATTCATTATTGTTATGTTTTGTACTTGAAGGTGAACGAAATGGCGAATTTAATGTATTGAAAAATTTACTTGGATGAAACTTTTCAAGTTTTTTTTGGCTTTTTAAGATTTGAATTAGAAGGAATTTTGTGACTTGTAATATTGTTACCCTGGTCTTAGGAAAACGTGCTTGGAAGCTACTGAATTTAATGGGGGGTGCGCCTGATTTTAAAAAAAATTTTAATCGAAAGTAGACCTCATTCTGGGATTTTTGACACGAGCCGTTGTCTTTTTGGTTGAGTAGATCTTTTTTCTATGATTTTTCAAAGTTTCGAATGTTTATGACCTCATTCACTCCTCCTGCCTGGGCAGGACACCCAGCCCACTCTGACGTCACAAACATTCGAAACTTTGAAAAATCGTAGAAAAAGGTCTTCTCGCGCTAGAAGGTCGCGGTTGGTGTCAAAATCCTCAGAATGAGGTCTAGTTTAGGTTAAAAATAACAATAAACAGGTTTTCCGACCCATGCGCACACCCTATTGGTTGCCTAGTCTATGAAAAACCAGATTGGAAGTTTAAGTTTGAGTTTCTTTTGAGGGAATTATTTTCTCCTTGGTCTATGGTAAACCAGTAAGTTAAGTTTTATGAAAGGACGAGTGAAGCTAGGTGTTGAGTCGAGGTCTTTCAGAAAACCGACTAAGTTTGATAATTTTGGTCTATTGAAACCGAAGTAGGTACCTAGTGAGTCTGGAATTTCAAGTCAAATTCTATAATAGGGCCCTAGAATAACATTTAACACCAGACGTACCGAAGGGGAAAAAAATTACCATAGAAGAAAATGCCTTAACAAGCCTCTGTCAAAAAACACTGCGAAAATCGAGGGATATCGTTCACGTCACACGAAAAAAAAACGACGCAAAAACCGACTGGATTCTCATGCTGTGCACTCTGGCGTAGAACTCCCGGATAATACTGCAGAACGATAACAGTCAGAGTTCTAAGCGCCCTTCTAAGTTCTAAGCAAGACCACACGAAACGATCCAGTCAAATGACCACTCAAATATTGTGATTAAAATAAAGAAACTACCTTTATATAGAAACTAAATAAGAGAAGATGAAGACTAAAAATGCTTGATAAACTAATAAGTAGAATCGGATTGTAAGAAGAGTGAGTAAAATTGCTTCTTTTGGTCACTTTCACGTCTGGGTTTTTTCTCTTCCCCAGTTGCGCGCTCCTGTGTTTGATCATGTAAGCTATAGTTTAATTTGCGCTTCCAGAGGTGGCGCTACCTCAGAAGAGCATAGCTCAGATTGGTTAGAAAATCTGTTACGTTGCAACCCCATGCCCCCTATGAACTGAGTGCTGCTACATTTAAAATCTAAATTTTTTGGAAGCTTTATCGAGCAGCACACTATGGTTTTCTTCCGTATCAGTAACCCTCTTTCTGAAAAAAAAAAAAAAAAATGAGGCAAATTCCCCATTGCTTGTATGATAATAGTGTGTAGTCCCAGGCTGTACAAAATGCTTACTTTCCAGCGACTGATTTTGAATTCCTTTTTTTTACTTTATGCAGTTTATTGGCAAGAAGGTAGCAGTATCGTTCGGGTGGCAGTAACCCAATGTTAAGATAAAGGAGGAAAATAGAATTTTTCCATTTTTATCAATGCATTTTTCGAGAAATACAAGTTCTAGAACGTAACTAGGAATGTTTTATGAAGTCACTGAGGACAACTAGGATAGCAGGCGACTTTGATGAACTTATGGATGGTCCATGGTCGTCCATGAGGAAGATTGGAAGGAAACCTTCATCGACTGTTGATTTCTTCGCGAAGTAGACACAAATCAGCACTCGGTAGGCATACCAAGTTTCCCTTCTTTTTTAAACCGCTCTCCTTTTTTTTTTTTTTTTTTTTTTAGAAAAATCACTCAAGTCGAAGTATTTTCCAGGACACATTGGGTTAAAGAGGGTTAAATTTTCAACAACACAGTTCGAAACGAAATTGAAATTTGACTCATTACTATTCTACTTTACAACTTTAGATCAAGAAATGAATCACTAAACCTAAATAAATTTACCTGAAGAAGATGTGGAGGAAGAATGGGAGGTCCTGATGTCTTTTCCCATGGGTTGTTAGTCGGAATCGTCTGACAATAGTCTCCAATTGGGGCATGATTCGCCGCCGTGGTTTCACTGTCAGCTGCCAGAGCTTGGAACACCTCGAAGTCCTGGTTTTTGACAGATATCAAATTGGATTTGGTGCCAGTGTCCGTCTCAACGACTTTGTGAGAAGGGTCATGCATCCATTCACCATCAACACAATACTTGAACTGATGTTCGCCTTCTGGAAGGTCGATAATGGTCACGAAGTCTCCGTGACTCTTCACCATTGGGATAGTCTTCCAGTCGGAGAATGTCCCACTGATCAGCACCTGAGCATAATGAACCGTTTTGTAGTGAATTGTAGTTGAATTAACAAAATATAAAGGTGGGTAAGACAATGCAGCTTGAATAATAAATGGGATTCCAGTGATTTTGGCATGAAAGGATGGAATCGTAGTTTTATGAAGTTGAAGAGTTGAGCAGCGGCTTCTTAGTGCCGCCCTCTTCTCACTGTTAAGACTCGCTCTTCCTATTACCACTTAAAAGCTTTTCTCACTTCCAAGGTCTATTGAAAAACAATACGTTCACGGCGAATAGTAACAAAGAATGGTACTTGAGTCCACTGAGAAACAACTTATCGAACACTACATCTTTTTTGACACCGAAGAATACCAGGTTTTATCGATATCGACGATGGGCTCTTACCTGTTTCCCTCCCCCATCCCATTTGAATACAGTGGGGAACACTTGTTCAGTCACTTCTGTCCCCTCCGTGATTGTGGCCGATCTTTGTCTTGCAACGCCCAGGGGATCATCTTCACTCCTGGAAAATAGAGGTGGAGGTACGTGTAATTACTTGGTTGGGTCTAAGTTAGGATAATGAGTACACATGTAACAACGCCTAACTACCTACAAACTTTAAAAACCCCTTCTCTTCCATGAACATTATTTTAGCTGAATCGGATTCTTCAAAATTGCCAAAGATCTGCAGAGCTCATACATGAGATGTGACCATGAACCATCAACATCCCACAGATGAAAAAGATGTGGTCAACCTACCTTCTGATTTCTTTGGTGAAATTGGGCTCCTCGTCGTCATTGGAGCTCTGATAAACCAGGCTTCCGTCTCTCTTCTTATCGCTATAAATGAAAATTTGGTTGCCATCGTCTTTGTTGCTGGGAGAAGACGGAGGATGAAAGTCACCTGATTTCTGCCTATCCCGACCCCCCGCACTACCGGCGTTTCCCATGATTTGCGAAGGAAGAAAAATATTTCACTTGCGGATCACCTTTCAAACATACCTACCTACGATTTAGATTTTATTTATCTATGCACTAGGTATCGTTATCACGATCGTGACAAGAGTGATTAGAGCTTCGTTCGTAGTGCAGTCCGGGACAGTTCTAGAACAGTCCGGGCATGCGCAGTAGGGCTTTACGCGTTCGCAGTGCACGAATTCCGAGTTCTGGAACTGAGTTCGCTGTTCGCAGTGACTTTCGGACACAGTTCCGGACTAGTTCGGAACTCGGTTCTGGCGTTCCGGATTTTTTCTCGAACTCGTTATCAGAACTCCGGACACCTACAAAGGAGCTCTCTGGTGAGGGTTTCAAGGAACTTTAATAAGAGGCGGGTACGTGGCTCATCAGGCATTTTTTGAATTTTTATAGTACGTATTTACAACGTTAAAACCCTCTGTTACTGACGAAGTGCGCTGAAAACCATTAAATTGTTCCACTTTTGTCGGTTTTTTAAAACTATTATATTATTTGTTTTTATTATGATTTCAATAATTTATGCCAAGTAACTTTTTGATGTAGATTACATTTGCTACTGTTTGACATCAACCTAAGCTCTGTAGTTAGAATAAATAACGGAGATACAACAATTCAACATAAATAATTTATTCCATTTCTCAAAAATGAATTAAAACCAAAAAAGTAGTAACTACCTTTCTTATTTTAATTTTGGTAAAAGGTAAGGTAAAAAAGTGGTAAGTTTTTTCAGATTCATTCATAGCAAATAACTCCGAATTGATTTTGGTTTATTATTTTAAAAATACCCTTTAGAATAGAACAAGAAAAAAATTACACCCCTCCTTCAAAATTTGATGGTTTAGGTTTCAAGGTACGTACAGTACCTAAATAAATAAAAATAAATTTTTCCGTTTGTCCTTACGTAGGTACCATTTGTCCTTCTTGTTTGAAAACTGCCCATGTAAAGGTATTGTTTTCCCACAAAATTTTATTTTATTTAGTACCTATTTAATATAAAATAGAGTTAAATTTAAGTAATACTTAATAATTGTTTTTCCACAAAATTGTATTTTATATTTAATATTGTTTATCTATTAAGTACCTACCTATTTAATACATTATATTTAATATTTTATACTTTATATTAAATAAAATTGAATTTTTAGAAAGGAATGAGACCACCAATAGTTTTGTGGGATCAACAGTTTGGTCCATATGAGGAAGGTTGAACTTTAAATAAATCAGAATGTTTATTTCTTCGAAATGAGATTCATGTCAGCTGTCTTCGTTGCAAGCGAGTGATCTCGATTTATAGAAAAAAATAAACCACTGTGTAATAATTAGCAGCGTTTTATCACAATGAAGGAGAAGGTTAGGCGATAACAGATTAGGTAGGTACAGCAGTTCCGAATCATGAAAGCGTTCGCAGTGTAGAAAATCCGAGAACACAGTTCGAAATTCTGGGCGGCCATTTTTCAGAACTCCTCCAGTTCTGGACAAGTTCTAAAACTGCACTACGAACGAACCCTAGGTGACAAGTTAATTTCTTCTTCTTCTTCTTACTGACTGTAGTCTCGCCGTGTAAACACTGTTGTTGCTAGTTTTTTCTGTGCTTATGTGGATGAGAGGTGTGCCTTGTGGAAGATAGAGAAAGAAAAGACACGTGTAGCTGCTGCACAGAGTACCGGAGAAAGTTGTGTCATAAATTTAAAAAATCAACTTCCCTCGATGACAAGATACATTGAAATCAGACCCAAAAGTCATGAATCGGGTTGATTCTTCCATTTAGCCATTGTAGTTCATTAACCTTGTTTTAACCATGGGAGAAGTAGTGTCTGGCAGACACTGTCTGCCATGTAGCAGGATATACTATATCATCAGCTAATGGGACATTAGCTGCCCAGAGTGTGAATGAGATCATCAAACACCAAGTATCAAAGGATTGAATACACCTCTATTGACCACCTAGTCTGCTTTGACATTTCCAGTTGTTGATGGGACTAGGGACGGCACGATACTCCAAAGTATCGATACTCCTTTCGTTACGATGTTTCCCAGGAAGTATCGATACCCGATATCTTTTCGATACCGGTATTATGAAATACCGATACTTCGATAATATCGGCTCAAAGTATCGATACCACCGATGTTTCAAATTAACCAACCGATGATTTTTCACTCCAAATAAAAAACCCTATTAATTAAGAGAAGGCAATTTTTTTCAAACAATAATTTAAAATGTACCTAATAAAAATGAATAATCATTCCATTTTATTTCAATTCCAATTCCTATTTGCAAGAAATCTCTGTTCAATGAAATGATGTTTTTCTTCCACTAGAAATCGAAAGGATCAAGTAATAAATCAGTTATAATACCAATAATTCTATTTATTATTCGAAAAAAGCCGTTCGCACGTGACTGATGTCGCCATCACGATTAATATTTCGCATGCCTGTCTCTTCTTGTAAGTTCGGGAAAACGAATTTAAATTCATTCCAAACTCACATTGGAAATTGACACTATTTTGAGGCTATCGTGGCGTAATAGTGTCAATATCCAATGTGAGTTTGGAATGAATATATTATATTCAAGTTTTCAATTGATACTATTCTGAGCCTATTTTGAGTGTTATCCTATGGCAGACAATACATGGTATTATTTTCTAATTACTTATTTGGTATTATTTCACCAATTTACTTTGGCAAAATTTTCGATAATATCGTCAAAAAAGGATCGATACCTCCGATATTTTAGGCCGGAGTTTTGCATCAAAAGTATCGATACAAATATCGGTATCGATATCAAAAATGTATCGATACTCCGATATATCGGTGGTATCGTGCCGTCCCTAGATGGGACTTGTCTCCGTTACTCTGTGGATGGGACCACAGGACTGTCAAGATTTCGAACTTTCCTTCAAGATTTTGAAGAGCTCCTTCTATAGGCTTGCCTGCCATATAAGAACAATTTTTATTACAATGCGGTGGTGTTAAGACAGACAACAGTCAAACAATACAGCGTTCAGTCAAAACACTCAACAACAACAACAAGTCTTGTGATGCTTATAATTGGCAGAAGTTATCTCCTTCTAGAGCTGTACTGGGATTGTAGGAAGTGTTCTAGGAATCTTGAATGCTGAAGAATGGATAATTTGTTGGTCTGTTGTATGGTTCTTACGTTGAATTTTTGCGAAGCTGAAGAACGTGTGCTAAACTGTACGTGTGTTAGTTCTATGTGCACATCATCGAGTACATCCAGGAGATCCACTTCTAGTTGAGGTAGGTGTTGAGGCTGTCAACTATTACTTTCAAATAGTCTTGGGTTTTTTCCAAGAGGCGGTGGGTTATGTGTATTATACTCTGAGGGAAAGACCGTAACCTACCTATTTCAAGCGTTTCTTGTTTCGTCCTTTTTTCAAGTTCCAACCTTCGGTCCGGAGGTCTATTGTGTAGGTTTCGTCCTCGGTTAGGAACTAGGTAAATCCCTTATATATTGCCCTTGGACGATGGGAACAGAAACTCGGGCCTGCCAGGGGGCAAGCGCACCCCCGGATGGTTACTGCTTTGAGCTTTCGGCTGAAATTCAAGAAACATGGAACATGCTTTAGCCGTGTTTTGTTTGTTTGCTCTTTCCTTTTACTAGGAATTTGTTGTCTGTTATTTTAATTTAGCACTTTATGGGCATGATTTTCAAATTGCTCGTCATTTCATTCACCTCTTGGTGTTCCAAATGTATTATTATTATCAAGAAAATTTCTTAATTTGATTAAATTTCTTTTAGATTTAATCTAAAACGTCAAAGAACACATCGCAACTAAAAGCCTAGGTTACAAGATTCTTTGATTACATTCGTAAAACGCTGCAAATCATTGCTCAAAGGTTTATTATTTTCTGTATAGGTCACCCTTCTGTATAGATCACTGGTTCTCCATCAATAGCTCCTACCACCATCTGTATTCTCCCTTGACCCTCCCTCTCAAATTTCAGCTTCCTGCGTTCAATAGGATTGAAAATGGCTTCGGAGCTCAATCAGCTGATCAGTGAGCAATGATTTGCAGCGTTTTTTACCTACCAACTTTTTTTTACCTACCAGCTAGGTACTACCTACCACACCATACTGGCTTCACACCTTCACAATCAAGTTTATTAGAAAAAACTAAACGCTTCACACTCGATTGGAAAAATAGAAAGCTTCATATGGAAATTTGATTACTGGTTACGCAGAAGGCAAAACTGTATACAAATCGAAGAAATGAACAGCGATCGCATTTGAGTCCGATAAAATTTGAACGGAGATTAGACCTCTTTTGCGATTCACACTCGTGTTTCTGATTTATCGTACGTTTATTATTTTTATGGTTTATTATTTTATTATTTTAATGGTTTATTATTTTTCTATATAATCGTCTATAAAGCCACCAACCATCCAACATGAAGAAAAATACTTGGAAAATGTCACCCCACGCATAATTGAGCAAAAACCTCTTTTTTGGCCGGTTATTTGCCCATAACTTCTATACGAATTAAGCGATCGGAATAGTTCGACGTTAGGACCAACTAGACCCCAAATGGAGTCTATGTGCAAAAGAACGGGTTTTTTAGACCGATTCTAAGGCCTTTTATGGCCCGGACGGGGGACGGCGGACGGACATTGCAAATTTGGATTCTACGCACCTTGAAACGTAAAGTGACAAAGTTTGATGGGGGGTTATACAAAATTTTTGCGATACGATCACATAGGCTTATTATTAGAAATAATAAACCAAAACCAACCCAACCATCAACAAATATCAACGTATAGAACAGTTCTTTTAAATCAGAGGTATGTGTCAGCTTCGACCATATTAACAGTTGTTTTGGCAGTACATAATTTTACGCATAAATTGAGAGCTTTTCAACGAGTGGCGAACGATTTTCGTGGGATGAAAACTAATGGCGATACATTTCCCTAAAAACGGGTCGGTTGTAAATGAAAATTTTGAAAATTCATTACAAAATCCCGCGCTCCTTTCGTTCTACGGTTTCGTCACGTTTTTGTCCAGTTAGGTAATGGCTAAAGCATGTTCCATGCCAAAACCATCTTTTATAGTTGGAACGCAAGTATTTATTTGCTTGGCTCTTATCGTTTATGAATAAGTAAGCGAATTGTATTATCTACGATTCAAGTTAATGAAAACATTAACGTTACTTGCGCCTCACCCGAGTAAAAAATGTTCCAAGCCGATGTTGATCATGGTTTTCTGAAATACCTCTCAATATTCTATTTGAATGAACTGTTGATTGAACTATGAACTCTGCCTCAATTCTATTTCAGATACCTTCTCAACTACTTACTTACTACTAACCTTGGGAAGTCGTGAGAACCAATTCAAAAAACGATTCAAATGATAAAATGTCTACCAACCGACGATATTCTCGGAGCAGCTAGTGTCACCCCTCGCGACAAGGAGCATGAGCTAGCTATCGCCGTTTCACAGAAAGATTTCGAAAAAGTACACCATCTTTTACTTCAAGGTGAGTGAAACATTCATATTTTATTTTTAATCCCCCCCCCCCCCCCCCTTGGAAGCGGAGGGGGCACCTTGAAAAACTGTGCTACTACATGACAAGTTATTTTGTGAGGGTAAAACAACAGAGCTACACCAATTTCAAAACGTCCTACACCAAATAAAAAAAGCTTCCGAGGACTCCAATTATTTTGCTTACCAATCTAGAAGGTTGTTTCAACCACTCGTTGTTTCTAGGTGTGAACAAAAATGGACTTTTTAAAGGAAAAACGTTATTGTCGGTGGCAGCCAGTGAAGGGGACGTCAACACCATGCGAGTCCTTCTGGAAACAATTCAAGAGACTCCCGTTGAAGAAGCATCATCGATTTTGCCACCTCCCGGTAATTTACTAATTGTGTGGGTACTCAAAATAGTATGAGTTCCCTCCCCTCACCTGTGGTGCGTCTCTATTATATAAACCACTCCATGAAGTGAGTAGGATTCAATATAGTTGGAATTCTTGACCGTTTTTTTGAAATAATATCGATGTGGAGGTTCTTGAGAATCGGTCGGGGAATGATAAAATTATTTACGCCAACGTTTCGTTCAATTTATTGAACATCTTCAGGGCTACCTAATACAACAAACAATGAACGAATTAAGTCAGGTAACTGAAGGTAGGTACATTGCCATGGCAAATAACAAGTAGTAGGTATGTGTAAAAGCTTACCAGAAAGTTGGAGTAATGGAGTCACATCATGGTCTTATTGACTGAGTGAATGCACACTTGTGTGACATTTGGACACTGTGACATTTTAGACTTGTTGAAGATAAGATGGTAAAAGATTTTCATCAGCTATGTAATGAGAAATCAAACAAAAAACTTGGGCTGACAACAAGGTTGACACATGGATTGAGACTTGTGAGATTGCACATGCTGGCATGGATGCTTGATGTGACAACATCCATTCTTGTAAGTCCACATGGAAGTAAGGCCTCCATGGTGCACATGGGTCCCAAGATTTCAAAACATGTCCAATGTCCACACACCACACAGGTTAGAAAAACATAGATTATGCATACCTACCTACTATAAAAACTTAAACTGCTAGGAACTTGATATTGAACTAAATAGATGGTAACTATCTATGTACCTATGAGTATAATTATTATAAGCCCATAGGAAGTAAAATAAAATGACAAAAAAGCAAAATAAATTTAACAGCTTTGGTAGGTAGGTACAGAATTGTGGTAGGTAGGTACAGAATAATAAATTTAACAGCTTTGGTAGGTAGGTACAGAATTGTGGTAGGTAGGTACTTAGGTAGGTAGGTGTACGTGTGGTAGGTAGGTAGATTAAGTTAATTTATGATTCTGAACATGGTAAACTATTTTGAACTGATGACGAACTAAAACTAAATTGATAGGTACCTACCTATTAGATTATGAATAGGTCTATGAGAGAGGAGGTGGTTCACGATCCCTCCATTTTATGAGGTTGGAGTAAATTCTACTTATATTGGATATATCAACTCTTCTATTGCAAGTATTAGGCGTCCTGGCATTATGGATCATCTCCTTTATTAGCCGTTTGTTGATGTTCGACTCTCTATCCACTACTTGAAGGTTGTTAAAATCAAATCTGTGGCCCTCAGTAAGTGAGTGGTCAACGAGGCCACATGTGATCTTCATACAGTTGATATCAGATTTATGTTTTGCTATTCTATCCTTTATATAGTTTTTGGTTTCCCCTACATACTTGGTGGTGCAAGCTCCACAGTTTATTGAATATACCACGTGACTACGTAACTCAGGAGGGATGGAGGATTTAAGTTTAGTGTACACTAAGTTGTGCAAGGTTCTTTTGGTACCAAAGGCAATCTTGCAATTAACCTTGTTGGATAAGGCCTTGTTGAGTTTTTCAGAGAGCCCTTTGACATAAACCATACCCCTGTATTTAGGAACATTGAGATTGGGAACAACCGAGTTAGACTCGTTTAGTGTGGCTGAGGTGGATGCAGCAAGTCCCATGGTCTGGTTTTGTGGAGAAGGAACTTCACTGGTATTGGGTGGATTGGTCTCAGAATCATTTGTTTCCGAATTAGTAGTATCTGAAGTAGTTGTGATTGTTGAGGGTGGAGTAGTTAGAGATAATGAATTTGAAGGAGTAACATTGGTTGAAGGTATGGCAAGGGGAGAGGGGGTGGAGGCGTCATTTCTATGCCTAAAGTTGTCAGGGCTATTATGGACTATTTTATTAATTAGTGATGAGGGGAAATTGTTTTTCTTTAATATTTCTTTTACTATTTTAATGTTCTTGTTATGAAATTGTGAGTCACTCAGGTGGAGTGAACGGTGTTTTAAATTGATAGCTGTATTAATTTTCTGTGACATTGGATGATGGGATTTATAATTGAGGTACCTATCACTTTTAAGTGGCTTCCTCCACCAGTCCACATCTATTGATCCGTCAGAATTTCGAATAGTCAGAGTATCAAGGAAGGGAAGTTGATGATCCTGTTCTAGCTCGATAGTAAATTGAAGCTTTTGATTAAAACTATTGAATATTTGAACAACATTGTCATGAGATCCTTCAGGTATTGCTAGGTATAAATCGTCTACGTACTTATATATGAAAGGGATATCGAAAGGTAGATCAGAAATAACTTGGTCTAAAAGGTGATTTAGAACAATATCTGCTAGTATTGGGGCTATGGGACTTCCCATGGCGACACCACCAACCACATCAAAGAACCTATCTTCATATTGCAGATACCCATCATGAACACACAGTTTGACCAGGCCAATGAAATCTTCCTTCTTAATTTTTGTATGATCAGATAATGTTGCCCAATGATCTTGAATGATTGTATTGACTAAGTCTATTGGAATGCAAGTAAAGAGACTCTTGGCATCTAGGGAAGCTAGTATGTATCCAGAAGGGACCGACTTTTGTTTGATAGTTCGAAAAAACTGAAAAGAGTCTTTTATATTGTATTTATCTGATGAGATCCATTTGATTATGTTCGTTAAGAATTTGGCACTTTCGTATGTTGGACTGTTAATGAAGCTGACAACAGGACGCAAAGGGTTATTTGGTTTATGTGTCTTGACAAGTCCATAAATTTTAGGTGAAACACTATTATATCTTACCAATTTTACTTTAGTTACTAGGTCTATTTGTTTTTCTTTGTACAATCTAGTTACAAGATCATTGTTTTTCTTTTGTAGACCAGATGTTGGGTTTCTGCGCCTATCTGTTATGAGTTTGTAAGTTGATGAATCGCTAAGAAGTTCCTCCATTTTCTGACTGTATTCTGCTCTGTTCATCAATACTGTATGATTGGTTTTGTCAGCCTTTAATACCATTAAGTCAGGATTGTCACGAAGGAATGATTTGGCTCGTTTGACTAGGTTGTTATAATAGCTTTCAGTCGGGTTTTGTTTTGAAGTGTGGACAAAGTTAGTGATAATGTTGGTAGCACTTGCACGTAACTGATCATGTTGTTCTTCCTCAGCACACTCCGTTATGATAGCCTCCAAATCTGCTATGACCTGAATAATTGGAAGATCTTTATGTGAATAGTCAAGACTGAACTTAGGGCCGAGACTGAGGAGTTCTGTAATGTGTGGAGGGATTTCAGCACTGGTCAGGTTGACCACCCAGTCCGAAGCATCCATATTATGACCACAACTTTGTGCCAGTAACCTATTGAATTTTTCAATTTGACTAGATTTTATATCCACAAAAAGTTTTTCATAGAACCTATTCTGTTGATTCAAATAAGCATAATATATATCATTGGTAACAAGATTCTTGAAAGAGTCAAGGAGTGATTTCATTTGGTTACGAATTTGATGGATTTCCCAAATACATACTTTAACTTCAAGTGATAGGAGACTTTTCTTGAACTTATTGCATACTGATTCAGTCTCATTTATAAATGGGTGGCTAACAGTAAGAAGTGAGTGAGAGCACTTAACATTGTCTACTATGTGGGAAGGAAAAATCTTAGCTTGCCTACATCTGATAAGAAACAGATGATCATTCTTCTTGTGAGCTTGTTTCTTGAATAAGACTCCAATGTCATGAGCGAGTTTGGTACCTTCAGTTCCATGGAGTTCGTGCAGTTGTTGAAAGAGAGATTCTCGTTGTTGCATGGTGGGATGGGATGATTCCATTTTCTCAATGTAGTTAACAATATAGTTGGAATTCTTGACCGTTTTTTTGAAATAATATCGATGTGGAGGTTCTTGAGAATCGGTCGGGGAATGATAAAATTATTTACGCCAACGTTTCGTTCAATTTATTGAACATCTTCAGGGCTACCTAATACAACAAACAATGAACGAATTAAGTCAGGTAACTGAAGGTAGGTACATTGCCATGGCAAATAACAAGTAGTAGGTATGTGTAAAAGCTTACCAGAAAGTTGGAGTAATGGAGTCACATCATGGTCTTATTGACTGAGTGAATGCACACTTGTGTGACATTTGGACACTGTGACATTTTAGACTTGTTGAAGATAAGATGGTAAAAGATTTTCATCAGCTATGTAATGAGAAATCAAACAAAAAACTTGGGCTGACAACAAGGTTGACACATGGATTGAGACTTGTGAGATTGCACATGCTGGCATGGATGCTTGATGTGACAACATCCATTCTTGTAAGTCCACATGGAAGTAAGGCCTCCATGGTGCACATGGGTCCCAAGATTTCAAAACATGTCCAATGTCCACACACCACACAGGTTAGAAAAACATAGATTATGCATACCTACCTACTATAAAAACTTAAACTGCTAGGAACTTGATATTGAACTAAATAGATGGTAACTATCTATGTACCTATGAGTATAATTATTATAAGCCCATAGGAAGTAAAATAAAATGACAAAAAAGCAAAATAAATTTAACAGCTTTGGTAGGTAGGTACAGAATTGTGGTAGGTAGGTACAGAATAATAAATTTAACAGCTTTGGTAGGTAGGTACAGAATTGTGGTAGGTAGGTACTTAGGTAGGTAGGTGTACGTGTGGTAGGTAGGTAGATTAAGTTAATTTATGATTCTGAACATGGTAAACTATTTTGAACTGATGACGAACTAAAACTAAATTGATAGGTACCTACCTATTAGATTATGAATAGGTCTATGAGAGAGGAGGTGGTTCACGATCCCTCCATTTTATGAGGTTGGAGTAAATTCTACTTATATTGGATATATCAACTCTTCTATTGCAAGTATTAGGCGTCCTGGCATTATGGATCATCTCCTTTATTAGCCGTTTGTTGATGTTCGACTCTCTATCCACTACTTGAAGGTTGTTAAAATCAAATCTGTGGCCCTCAGTAAGTGAGTGGTCAACGAGGCCACATGTGATCTTCATACAGTTGATATCAGATTTATGTTTTGCTATTCTATCCTTTATATAGTTTTTGGTTTCCCCTACATACTTGGTGGTGCAAGCTCCACAGTTTATTGAATATACCACGTGACTACGTAACTCAGGAGGGATGGAGGATTTAAGTTTAGTGTACACTAAGTTGTGCAAGGTTCTTTTGGTACCAAAGGCAATCTTGCAATTAACCTTGTTGGATAAGGCCTTGTTGAGTTTTTCAGAGAGCCCTTTGACATAAACCATACCCCTGTATTTAGGAACATTGAGATTGGGAACAACCGAGTTAGACTCGTTTAGTGTGGCTGAGGTGGATGCAGCAAGTCCCATGGTCTGGTTTTGTGGAGAAGGAACTTCACTGGTATTGGGTGGATTGGTCTCAGAATCATTTGTTTCCGAATTAGTAGTATCTGAAGTAGTTGTGATTGTTGAGGGTGGAGTAGTTAGAGATAATGAATTTGAAGGAGTAACATTGGTTGAAGGTATGGCAAGGGGAGAGGGGGTGGAGGCGTCATTTCTATGCCTAAAGTTGTCAGGGCTATTATGGACTATTTTATTAATTAGTGATGAGGGGAAATTGTTTTTCTTTAATATTTCTTTTACTATTTTAATGTTCTTGTTATGAAATTGTGAGTCACTCAGGTGGAGTGAACGGTGTTTTAAATTGATAGCTGTATTAATTTTCTGTGACATTGGATGATGGGATTTATAATTGAGGTACCTATCACTTTTAAGTGGCTTCCTCCACCAGTCCACATCTATTGATCCGTCAGAATTTCGAATAGTCAGAGTATCAAGGAAGGGAAGTTGATGATCCTGTTCTAGCTCGATAGTAAATTGAAGCTTTTGATTAAAACTATTGAATATTTGAACAACATTGTCATGAGATCCTTCAGGTATTGCTAGGTATAAATCGTCTACGTACTTATATATGAAAGGGATATCGAAAGGTAGATCAGAAATAACTTGGTCTAAAAGGTGATTTAGAACAATATCTGCTAGTATTGGGGCTATGGGACTTCCCATGGCGACACCACCAACCACATCAAAGAACCTATCTTCATATTGCAGATACCCATCATGAACACACAGTTTGACCAGGCCAATGAAATCTTCCTTCTTAATTTTTGTATGATCAGATAATGTTGCCCAATGATCTTGAATGATTGTATTGACTAAGTCTATTGGAATGCAAGTAAAGAGACTCTTGGCATCTAGGGAAGCTAGTATGTATCCAGAAGGGACCGACTTTTGTTTGATAGTTCGAAAAAACTGAAAAGAGTCTTTTATATTGTATTTATCTGATGAGATCCATTTGATTATGTTCGTTAAGAATTTGGCACTTTCGTATGTTGGACTGTTAATGAAGCTGACAACAGGACGCAAAGGGTTATTTGGTTTATGTGTCTTGACAAGTCCATAAATTTTAGGTGAAACACTATTATATCTTACCAATTTTACTTTAGTTACTAGGTCTATTTGTTTTTCTTTGTACAATCTAGTTACAAGATCATTGTTTTTCTTTTGTAGACCAGATGTTGGGTTTCTGCGCCTATCTGTTATGAGTTTGTAAGTTGATGAATCGCTAAGAAGTTCCTCCATTTTCTGACTGTATTCTGCTCTGTTCATCAATACTGTATGATTGGTTTTGTCAGCCTTTAATACCATTAAGTCAGGATTGTCACGAAGGAATGATTTGGCTCGTTTGACTAGGTTGTTATAATAGCTTTCAGTCGGGTTTTGTTTTGAAGTGTGGACAAAGTTAGTGATAATGTTGGTAGCACTTGCACGTAACTGATCATGTTGTTCTTCCTCAGCACACTCCGTTATGATAGCCTCCAAATCTGCTATGACCTGAATAATTGGAAGATCTTTATGTGAATAGTCAAGACTGAACTTAGGGCCGAGACTGAGGAGTTCTGTAATGTGTGGAGGGATTTCAGCACTGGTCAGGTTGACCACCCAGTCCGAAGCATCCATATTATGACCACAACTTTGTGCCAGTAACCTATTGAATTTTTCAATTTGACTAGATTTTATATCCACAAAAAGTTTTTCATAGAACCTATTCTGTTGATTCAAATAAGCATAATATATATCATTGGTAACAAGATTCTTGAAAGAGTCAAGGAGTGATTTCATTTGGTTACGAATTTGATGGATTTCCCAAATACATACTTTAACTTCAAGTGATAGGAGACTTTTCTTGAACTTATTGCATACTGATTCAGTCTCATTTATAAATGGGTGGCTAACAGTAAGAAGTGAGTGAGAGCACTTAACATTGTCTACTATGTGGGAAGGAAAAATCTTAGCTTGCCTACATCTGATAAGAAACAGATGATCATTCTTCTTGTGAGCTTGTTTCTTGAATAAGACTCCAATGTCATGAGCGAGTTTGGTACCTTCAGTTCCATGGAGTTCGTGCAGTTGTTGAAAGAGAGATTCTCGTTGTTGCATGGTGGGATGGGATGATTCCATTTTCTCAATGTAGTTAACAATATAGTTGGAATTCTTGACCGTTTTTTTGAAATCCAACTTGAAAGAGATAGAATGGCTCTCATCGTTATTGAGAAAATTAACTCCTTGATATTCTTTTGCTTGGTACCTGCTGTATTCTTGATCATCCTCCTCTACTTTCTAGAACAAAATTAAAAGTTGGGAAATAACTTTATTTTGGAAATTGCCTGTAGGATCACGACGCTTTTACTTCATTACTTCTTCGCTGACTTTTATTTTACATACTCTTTTTTATCCCTATTTTTAAAAATAGATTTCAAAAAGTTTTTTCTTGAACAATTTAGGAAAGCATTGACAATTTCCACTTGAATTAGGTAAGTACTCAGAAAACTTTTATCTACTTTCGAATAATATACAGGTTATAAACGTTAAGGGCGCACCATCGGCTAGGAATCGATTCTACAACTAATTTCCAACAAAAAATGTCTCTTAGCAATTTTTTAGAGGCTTCGTTTTCGAGTTATTTCACTTTTAAGATTTTTTTCGTGTTTCCGACCTCGTTCACTGAAACTGTCATAGCTCCGTTAGTTGATGAAGTAAATTAAATTTGATTGTACCATTGGAAAGAGCATTAAATTTCCTGTCACAATAGTGTAAATTAAATTTTTTGTAGAGAGATTTAAATGAAAAAAATAAACACAAAGACAAAAATTCGTAAATTATTGAAAATTTTCAGTTTTTTTAATCGTTTGTTAGCCCAACTGAATGTTCGAGTTTTGCTTCCGAGTCTACCAAGGTAGCGGAAGCTTTGTTTTCACTTTTCAAGGACGAAAAAAAAAAGTTCTCCAAAATCAAAATTTTCACTCGCGTTTTGCGTTTTAGACCTTTCTGAACAATTTTGGTTCAGTGTCTGTGTGTCTGTCATGAATTCCTTGTAACGCGCATAACTATACGAAGTAATTGTCCGGTTTCAATGAAATTTTCAGGGATTGTGCGGATTGGTGTGTAGACGGTCCCCTATGAAAATCATCATCCCCGGACTGATAGAAGCGACTGCGCATGCGCAAACGTGAATTCCTTGTAACGGCCATAACTTCCACATTATCCATCCGATTTCAATGAAATTTTCAGGAATGTTACAAACTAGTATTTAGATGGTCCCCTATGAAAATCATCACCTTCGGATTGATAGTAGCCACTGCGCATGCGCAAACGTGAATTTCCTTTTAACGGTCATAACTTCCACTTTTTCTACCCGATTTCGATGAAATTTTCAGGGATTATGCGGATTAGGTTGTAGATGGTTCCCAATGAAGATCACCACTTTCGGACTGATAGTAGTCACTGCGCATGCGCAAACGTGAATTTCCTGGTAACGTCCATAATTTCTACATTTGCTACCCGATTTCAAAGAAATTTTCAGGGATGTTACAGATTAGTATTTAGATGGTCCCCTACGAAAATCACCACCTTCGGACTGATAGTAGCCACTGCGCATGCGCAAACGTGAATTCCTTGTAACGGCCATAACTGCTACATTTTCCGTACGATTTCAATGAAATTTTCAGGGATGATACACTCGTTTTGATGTTTTGAGATTAACTACTATGCACCGGATCATCTATACAATCGGGTTATGGATACGAGGAAGCTATGTGCCACACCCACTTGGCAGACGTTTTTTTCCTGCAGTAGTCCTAAAAGTTGGTCCAAAAGCTCCAAAAAGTTAATTAGATAAAAATGCAGTGAGGAACGACGAGAATTAATGAGAAGTGTTCGGCCAACTACAAGAAACTGTTTATTTATTATAATAAAACATAAACTCAATGTTCAACGGACCACTGCCATCGCGGGATATTCAAAACAAACAAGATTTTAATTATTGTTGATTTCAAAATAGTTGCAATAATTCCTGTTAGGATTCAATGGAATCGAGTCTGTATTTTCAATGTTGGTACCTACCTTCCTAAGTTACTAAATCCTTACTGACTTTCAACAATCACTCACTTTCCCCTTTTTGTAACCCTCTTTTCATATTCTTTGAAAATTGTTACATGCCTACAAATCGTTTCAGGGAACAACGGATATTTTGTAGTAGTGAGAGAGGGCGAAGATGATGCAAACAGTAGCAGGCATCGCTTTCGGACGAAGAGTGAAGAAGTTACGACACCCGAAGGCATGGCAGATCTCCAGTGGGACACTGAGCTAGAAGAGATATCTCCAGTTCCTGACAAGGTAAGATTCCTAGAGGACATTTTCCGGGATATGGCGACATTTTGACTTTTGGAAGCGTACTCAGAAGCTTCCTATACTTATGTCACCCGTTACTAATAGTGGTTGTGTTAAGTTTTGGCAATTAATTTTTCTTCAGTGTCTGCATCTGATTGTTGGTAAGCTTGTGATGGTGTGTCTGGAGGATTAACGCAGACAGTGAAATCATTTTTGTCTCAGTATGTCTCAGAAAACACTTAACTAAAAGTTACATGTTGCCATAGTGGAGTGGAAAACTATAACCTTGTTAAGTGATCTAGTAAAGCGAACATTACATATATTATAAAGGTACTTACTCTTAACCCCAATTGGACCATGGTATCACTAGTGTCACCGAAAACTCCACAGGTGTCTCAAGGTGACATCAGAGTATCCAAAATTAAATCAAAATTTTAAATCTAATGCATAGCGTTATTTTTTGTGGGTAATAATTAAAAGTCTGAAAAGAGGTCATTTTCCTCATATTTTGCTTCCGAGTCTACCAAGGTAGCGGAAGCTTTGTTTTCACTTTTCAAGGACGAAAAAAAAAATTCTCCAAAATCAAAATTTTCACTCGCGTTTTGCGTTTTAGACCTTTTTGAACAATTTAGGTTCCGTGTCTGTGTGTCTGTCTGTCATGAATTCCTTGTAACGCGCATAACTATACGAAGTTATTGTCCGATTTCGATGAAAATTTCAGGGATTGTGCGGGTTGGTGTGTAGACGGTCCCCTATGAAAATCATCATCCTCGGACTGACAGAAGCGACTGCGCATGCGCAAACGTGAATTCCTTGTAACGGCCATAACTTCTACATTTTTCATCCGATTTCGATGAAATTTTCAGGGATGTTACAAATTAGAGTTTAGATGGTCCCCTATGAAAATCATCACCCCCGGATTGATAGTAGCCGATGCGCATGCGCGAACGTGAATTGCTTGTAACAGACATAACTTCCACAATTTCGATGACATTTTCAGGGATTACGCGGATTAGGTTGTAGATGGTCCCCAATGAAAATCAAGGCCTTAAAATTTACAGTAGCCTCTGCGCATGCGCAAACGTAAAATCCTTGTAACAGCCGTAACAGTGGCGTGTGAGGTAAGGATCTCAAACCCCATTCAACCATCCCCTTGATAGGTCAGTCAGCAATGCTATGAATTCCCACTCAGGAGTCCCAGGTTCGAATCCTAGTCAAGCTAAAAATTTTTTGATCCAATCACTACCGCACTTACATTTTTCGTCCGAATTAGATGAAATTTTCTAGGATTGTCCAGATTAGCGTGTAGATGGTCCCCTATGAGGGTAGTGGAAGGTATTTAGAGATTGGTGTTTTCAGATTAACTACTATGCATCGGATCATCTGTATAATCGGGTTATGGATACGAGGAAGCTATGTGCCACACCCACTTGGCAGACTTTTTTTTTTAATTTCAGAAAAACTCAAATTAAACAAAGCTATTTTGACTTCTAATAACTTACAAAAACCGGTATGAAAAAATTCAGCTCTGCTCATTAATTTTGCTTCTGAGTCTACCAAGGTAGCGGAAGCTTCGTTTTCACTTTTCAAGGACGAAAAAAAAGTTCTCCAAAATCAAAATTTTTACTTGCATTTTACGTTTTAGACCTTTCTGAACAATTTTGGTTCCGTGTCTGTGTGTCTGTCTGTCATGAATTCCTTGTAACGCGCATAACTATACGAAGTTATTTTCCGATTTCTATGAAATTTTCAGGGATTGTGCGGGTTGGTGTGTAGACGGTCCCCTATGAAAATCACCACCTTCGGAATGACAACAACCACTGCGCATGCGCAAACGTGAATTTCCTTATAACGGTCATAACTTCCACATTTTCTACCCGATTTCGATGAAATATTCAGGGATTACGCGGATTAGGTTGTAGGTGGTCCCCTATGAAGATCATCACCCCCGGACTGATAGTAGCCGCTGCGCATGCGCAAACGTGAGTTTCCTTGTAACAGCCATAACTTCCACATTTTCTACCCGATTTCGATGACGTTTTTAGGGATTACGCGGATTAGGTTTTAGATGGTCCCCAATGAAAATCAAGGCCTTAAAATTTACAGAAGCCTCTGCGCATACGCATACGTAAAATTCTTGTAACAGCCATAACATTTACATTTTTCATCCGAATTTGATGAAATTTTCTAGGATTGTCCAGATTAGCGTGTAGATGGTCCCCTATGAGGGTAGTGAAAGGTACTTAGAGATTGGTGTTTTGAGATTAACTACTATGCATCGGATCATCTATTCAATCGGGTTATGGATACGAGGAAGCTATGTGCCACACCCACTTGGCAGACGTTTTAAATTGCAATTTAAATCTAGCTAATCTGGTGACAACTCTGGAGTTCCTTTGATGTTTTCGGTGACGCTAGTGATACCATGGTCTAATTAGGGTTAAATACAGTATGGTATGTTATGGTAATTGATTGGGACTGGTGTTAACTGAAAATTCAACACCTTCTTCCCCGAGCTTTCTGTAAATTTATTACCTTCTCCAGGGTCCTCAGTTCGGCGAAGAAGGTGTTGAATTTCCAGTTGACCCTAGTCCCAATCAATTGACGTCGTTTGTTGGGCCGATCTACATATTTGCTATCTTGTGGTGGTGATGAGGAAACTTCTACCAGATAGAGATGAATTTTCTGTGATTTGGTGCCTCAAAGTGTCACTAACATACAATATTAGAATTGCCAAGTGGTTCATGTTAATCAGCGGGGTTAGTATCCCATATTGATACCTTCCCTATTTTATGGTACTCGTAGATTTGAAGTGCAAAACTCCATGTTGATTCTCTTTGTACTTTCCTGAGTTCTGATCGACGTCTAGATCGAGCCTATCATGTGAACTACTTGAGTCTCCTCCATACAAATTATTGACTAATAATTACTGACTTAATATTATGATAGTTCTTGGTGAGTGTTGTGTAATGTTGACTTAATTTATTATTATTTGCTGTTTTCCATGCATACACCAGGAGGATGATGTTTGGTCAAGTCAGTACAAGTGGTATGCTAAGATTTTAGCTGACACTTCTCAGGTGGGAAAAATACTTTTTTTCACGTTTGATCAGTTGAGTAGAGAATGGGGTATCCCTATGAGTCGGAGTTTTTCTTTATCTACCTTGAATTCGGATTCAACACCCTCAAAAATCTTGTTATAACATTTAAAAAAAATCGTACTGATGTTGAACTCTGTAGGTTGAACCGTGTAAGCGTGAATCGATGAGTCACGCATGCACCGTCTGATGTCATGAGCACACTACATGATAGAATCATCCACGAGTATCAAACTTTTGATGAAAATCGTGAGAACTGACAATGACCGGAATGCCCCATTATTGGTTGAGTACTTAAGGACATCAAGCTTCATAAGTGGAACCCATTCTGGCTAATCATTGTTTATGTTTCTAGGTTAGACAAGTTGAAGTAGATACTGGCAATAGCTGTAGCAGAGTCGATGCTCAAGACCCTCGAGGCCGCTGTGCCTTGCATTATGCGGCAGAAGCTGGGCAATTGGAGGCAGTCGAATATCTTATCGAAGCTGGTGGGTTTTGTGTGTATTTAGTTTGGGGTTTGGCCTACTATACTGCCCCTACTATGTATTACTTCA
Organism: Apolygus lucorum; assembly: GCA_009739505.2. Taxonomy (NCBI): domain Eukaryota; kingdom Metazoa; phylum Arthropoda; class Insecta; order Hemiptera; family Miridae; genus Apolygus; species Apolygus lucorum. Next base: position 45,059,883 of record CM019176.2, on the reverse strand, counting down.
TATGATTACATAAATAGTTTGCCTACGAATTCTGAAGATCCCTACATTGTGCCTTTACTATGGTTGTCTTACAGGGAGCAAGGTGGATTTGGGTGACAGAGAATCTTTGACACCTCTTCATCTGGCTGCAGTCAGGGGTCACTTAGATGTTGTGAAGTGCTTATTGAAGATGAAAGCTCATGTCAATGCTAAATGCACTGATAAGATGACGCCTCTTCACTACTCAGCTTCAAGGGGTCACGTGGACATTGTGACCACTTTAATCTCTCATGGAGCCAGCGTCAACACCCTTGACTCTGGCGATCGAACGCCCCTCAAGTTGGCAGCCTCCCGTGATCTCTACCAAGTCGTCAAAGTACTTGTAGAAAGCAATGCTAAAGTCAATATTGAAGACGTTAAAGGTAAGGTTTGATATCCCTACTACACAGGGAGTCCCATGTTAAGAACCGAAAAACTTCGGGAGTCGATTCTACAACTAAATTAAGCGAGAAAATGTCCCATAGCAATTTTGTTTTAACCCCTTGTTTTTCCAAGTTTTTTCAAAGATTTTTTCATGCGTTCGACTTATACCTACTAAAATTACCATAACTACCTCAATTTACCGTAAACATGTAAAAATAGGGGCACCGTTGGAAAGAGCGTCAAATTTCTCATCTTTATAGTGCCAACCAAAAAGTCGTAGTGTAATTGTTTTCAAATTGGCAAAATTTCCTTTTTTTCTTTTTGTTAGGGGTTTGCTTCTTCATAGTTTTTTTTTTACGTCCACTATCACCAAAAACTGCGCAAAGAACTCAGCTTTTTAATGGTATAATCAAATATTATTTTACAATCGAATGTAGGGGAGAAATTTGTGTTTGAACGCGGAAAAACGTGCATTTTTTCGGCGAAATCGACGGTTTGACGGGAGGACTCGGTGCTTGGGAGGAGCGGCAGCGGTGAAGACCCCGGATTCATACCGTCAAACCGTCGATTTCGCCGGAATAATGCACGTTTTTCCGCGTTCAAACTCAAATTTCTTCCTAAAATTAGATTGTAAAATACTTTTTGATTATACAATTGGAAAGCTGAGTTCCTTGCGCAGTTTTCGGTGATGAGGTACGTGAAAACCCATGGGGAAAAAACGCAACAACAAAAAAATAGGAAATTTTGCCAATTTGACAAAAATTACACTGCGACTTGAATTTTCACCCATTAGGACCTCGAAAATAGTTTTTGTTGGCACTATAAAGATGGGAAATTTGGTGCCCTTTCCAACGGTGCCCTTATTTTTACATGTTTACGGTAAATTAAGGTAGTTATGGTAATTTTAGTAGCTATAAGTCGAACACATGAAAACAATATTTGAATTAAAAAACTTGGAAAAACAAGGGGTTAAAACAAAATTGCTAAGGGACATTTTCTTACTTAAATTAGTTGTAGAATCGACTCCCGAAGTTTTTCGGTCCTTGTAATAAAGTAAGTTGGGAAATTACCTTTCGGAACAAGGCTTTATTCGGCAAGAAACGCACATTACGAAATGAGATCGGAAATTGATATGAACGTCAGATGATATGAACATATGTTAAATAATAATTAGTTGATGGAGATGAGAACAATTAGATAGGTAATAATACTACATTCTTCCCCTCTTAGTTCAAGATGTAGTCCTTTAGGTATCCAGGGGGTTTGTGGTCACGATTACTCCTCCTGAGTTCACGAGAAGGAACCTCTTGAGTGGATGAAGGGGATCGGGGTTGAATTGGTAAGTCTACCACGGAATCTTCTGTACCCAATGGTAGATGGGGTTCTTCAATAAGGGGCGTCTCTTCTGCTTGTTCTCCAGCAGGAGCCAAGTGCCTCGTCGAAACGGTGGTTTCTCGACCGTCAGGTAGCCGGACATGGGCGTAATCAGCATTTGCCTCCAATAAGTCCACTTCTTCTACAGCTGGGTCGAACTTGCTTCGCCTTTGAAATCTCCTGAGCAGTACTGTTCCTGGTTGAAGAAGCCATATGGGTAGAGAGGTGCCACTAGATGATCGCCGTGGATGTTGGAACATACGTTCGTGAGGAGTAGTGTTGGTTGTTGTACATAAAAGGGACCGTATGCTGTGTAGTGCATCATTGAGGACCAATTCCCAGTCTTTTGATTCTAGGTCATTCGATCTCAATGCCAGATTTACTGTGTCCCAAATGATCTTGTTGTACCGTTCGCATTGTCCATTTCCACGTGGGTTGTAGGGTGTGGTGCGACTGGTGGCCACTCCTCTTGCGTGCAAGAAGGTCTTCAATTCTTCTGACATGAAGGAAGCACCTTGATCACTGTGGATATATGCTGGGAGTCCGAATAAACAGAACAAACTTGTCAAGTGTCGACGGATTGTAGCAGCTGAAATGTCTGAGCATGGAAAGGCGAATGGAAATCTACTGAACTCATCAATAATTGTAAGTATGTAGCGGTTCTTATTAGAAGAGGGGAGTGGCCCTTTAAAGTCTAGGTTCAACCTTTCCCAGGGCGAGGTTGCCTTGACGAGATGTGCCTGTTCTTTTGAGTGGAAGCGTGGTTTGACTTCTGCGCACACTTTACAGGAGGAAGTCATCGTTCTGATTTCTTCAAGGGAAAAGGGTAAGTTTTTGGACCTTACCCAATGGTACATCCTCGTTACTCCGGGATGGCACATTCGATCATGCCAATCACGTAGAGGAGTAATGTTTGTAGAGGCAGAAACCCTAGAAAGAGTGTCAGCAGGAATATTCTCTTTCCCTGGACGGTAAACTATGTCGTATTTGAAAGGAGCTAGTTCGATTCTCCATCTCATGATTTTCTCATTCTTGATTTTTGTCGTGCGATGGTTATCGAACATAAATGCAACGCTCTTCTGATCAGTTACGAGCAGGAAGTGTCTCAAAAGAAGGAGTTGTCTCCATTTCCGCAGTGCTTCAACCACAGCATACGCTTCCTTCTCAATTATCGAATGTTTTTGTTCGGATAAGGAAAGCGTACGGGAGAAAAATGCAATGGGTCGTTCTTTTTGGGAGAGTGTAGCTGAGATTGCAAATTCAGATGCATCAGTCTCTACTGTAAAAGGTACCGATTCATCTATAGCAGAAACCATGGATTGAGAGATATTCTTCTTGAGCAACTCAAAGGCAGCAAGAGCTTCAGGGCCGATTGGAAACGAACGGGATTGAACCAATGGCCTTATCTTCTCTGAGTATTTCTGAACCCACTTGGAATAATGAGAGAAAAATCCTAGAACACGCTGGAGTGAAGGAGTGTCAGTTGGAGCTGGAATATCTAGGAGGGCTTTTATGCGTTCGGGATCAGGTTGTATAGATTTGTTAGAGATTTTATAACCCAAAATATTGATTGTTGATGTTCTGAATTTACATTTCTCTTCATTTAGTGTTAAATTGTATTTTTTAGCAGTTTTGAGGAAATTGTCTAAATTTTTATCATGTTCTTCGTGGTTATTACCGCAGATCGTTACATCATCAAGATAGGCAAATGTTCCTGATAGATTTTCATTTCGGATGATGTCATCTACTACCCTTTGAAAGGCTGCAACACCATTCGTTACGCCGAAAGGAATTCGGGTGAATTGGTATAGTTGCCCATTAGCCTCGAATGCGGTAAAGGGTCTTTCTTGAGTTTTAATGGGCACCTGATGGTAGGCACTTCGTAAATCAATTGTGCTGAAGATTGAGTATTTGGAAACATTTTGGATGATGGTCTCTATTCTGGGAAGTGGGTATGCATCTAAGTGAGTAAAGCGATTAACGGTTTGGGAATAATCGATAACTACCCTCTTTTTATGGTTAGTACTCGATGTAACAAAAGCTTGGGCCCTCCAGGGCGATTTGCTTGGTTCAATGATTCCTTCATCTAGCATTCTTTTTGTCTCACATTTTATAAAATGAAGGTCATCTTGAGTGTACGAATGGTTCCTAGATTTGGTTGCAATCGGTTTCCACCCTACTGTTAAGGAAGAAAATAAGGAGACAGGCTCGATTGCAGCTATAGCCAAACTGCAGATTCGAAGGGGTTCACGTGGCCCACCAAACTCTAATTCTACGGATTTGTGATGCTGTAGGAGATCATGTCCCAATATAACATCAGCGCATAGGTTCTTCATGATTGACATTTTTATGTTGCTATAGTAATTGCTGTCAATCTGTAGATTTAGGGTGCAACTTCCTACAATAGAAGAGGTTAGAGAAGTGGAAGCCATAGAGACTTGTCCTCGATGAGGTGTAATAGTTACATTAAGGTCCTGGGCCTTATTGAGGTTGAGAAAACTCAGGGAGCTCCCAGTGTCAATGAGCGCGTGGCAGTGGTTGCCATTGAGTTTAACGCTCTTGACAGCTTTCCGTACACAGGGTGGAGAAGCTGCTGATAACAATGTGGCTATTAGTTCTGTGGACGCTGAGGTCTGGGATCTGGATGTTGATTTACAGACCTTTTCATAGTGCCCAACTTTACCGCACCCCTTGCAGGTAGCATCTCTCGCAGGACATCTCGATCTTTGATGCAGCATGCCTCCACAGAAATAGCATTTCTTCGTGGAAGATTTCGAAAGTGATGCTGTTGTTTGCTCATGGTGTGGCTCAACGGGATTGGGAACGGATTTAGAAGTGGCCGCATTCAGGTCAGGAGTCGAGAACTCATACGTTCTGGAATGCGTTTGAGCCATTTCTAAAGAGAGTGCTTGTTTGTAGGCGTCGTCTAGAGATAAAGTGTTGTTCTCTAGAAGACGTTGTCGAATGGTATTGGAAAGAAGTCCGCTAATGAAAGAATCACGGACGCAATCCTTTCGATTCTCATCCGCAGTCACTGCAGCGAATACACAATCCTTACTCAATAAATTTAGAGCTTGTAGGTAGGTATCAATGGACTCGTCTGAACGTTGCTTACGAGTTGCTAGGCAATGTCTCGCGTATACGACGTTCTTTGGCTTGACATAAAGATTCTGCAGAATAGTCACGGCTTCGACAAAGGTTGTGCATTCATTGAAATATAAGTACACGGTCGGAGAAACGAAATTGACTAAAAGTTGTAATTTTTTAGCGCACGTCAGAGAAGGATCGGTATTTAAGAAGTGTGAGAAAGTAGCATACCAATGAGTCCATTGTCGCGTTGCGTCCGGTGATGATGGATCCACGTCCAGTCGTTCAGGCTTGAGAAACTTATCCATGTTCTTTTTGCCGAATAAATTGTAATAAAGTAAGTTGGGAAATTACCTTTCGGAACAAGGCTTTATTCGGCAAGAAACGCACATTACGAAATGAGATCGGAAATTGATATGAACGTCAGATGATATGAACATATGTTAAATAATAATTAGTTGATGGAGATGAGAACAATTAGATAGGTAATAATACTACAGTCCTTATCAAAGGACACCCCGTATTTTTAAAAGTTTATCACTTACCTACTTACTGGAATCGGTTGATGCTGAAACTGCAGTTTTGCTAGTGTGTCTGTAATTTGTTGAGTGATTGTTTATGTGAATTATTTTGATATATTTATTTATTGCTTTGTGGGTTGTCTTCCCTCTGGGTGGGGGCGCTTGGTTGGCCGCGGGCGGCGGCTCTCGAATTCGCTTTCGCGAAGTTGCTGGCCTTTCTCGGTGGGATGAGTGGTCGCATTTTGTGGCCGCTCGTTCTGCCGATGGCGGTCTGGTGTCGGGAAGCCGCCATGGTGGGTGGGGCCCGAGGCCGGTCTGGTTGCCCTCGGCCGGCACGGGGGGGGTCGTAAGAGCCCCCTCACCTGGCACACTTTTCATTTTCTTTCAATAAGTACGCATGACAAGGAAAAATTGTTATTATTTCCTAATTACCGTTAATTACATGTTTGACAATTGTGATGTACAATGTATCTCAACAACTATACTCTCTCTCAAACCATCAGTTGCACTTGCTCTGGTATACTGTCATAACTCTAAAAATATGAAGTTTCATAATCGCTTGCTTGCGCCTCTTGTATGATTTAAATTTGCCTTCCACTCTGCTCTATCGACAGCTTTCCTCCAGTTTGGACCCCATCTTCTTTAAGATCTCCTCTTTGTCGTCCGCCCATATTTTCGCAGGCCTCCCGCTTATCATCCTTCTTTTCAGTTTTGCCATAGAACACCTTCTCGCAGGGTCAGTCATCAGTCATCTTTTCGACGTATCCAACACAGCGGATTCTTTGCCCAAATGTTCTCATACCTTGGAACTTATTTTAAATCGACTAAAAACTATCCAAACCTCAGGTTTCTAGATGAGCTGTCCATGGTTAAACAATTGTGTTTGGCTTTTATTGGTCATTTTAACTATAATTTACCTTGATGAAATGATATGCTTACCTGATTAGTATTGCGTAAACCATGAAATTATTATGAGGTGACAATAGAAAACTTATTAGTTGAGAGATTGTTCATCTCTCTAGATCGTGGCTCTTCCATTAAAAGAGGAGGATCCCTCAATCAAAAAGTATAGCTTTCTCTACCAGTCTAGAAGTTTCTCTATGTCTTCTTGAGTCTAGATGTCGTTTTTTATATTGACCCTAGCACTATTAACAACTATCGAAAAAAAAATCGTTGTTTCACTTTGACTTCTGTTAAGTCATCAAAAATTAACTTCCCTCGACCGGGGATCGATCTCCTATTGTTCTGATTCTGAATCGGAGCTCCTACTACTGAACTAAGGAAGCGAATGGACAGAAATGCGAAGAGGTAGCTGATCACAACATCTCCCCCCACTCGTTAGGAAATCTTAGGTACTCCGTTACCTAGTCAGGGAGGCTGCTTGGCCGGCGTTTTACATCCCAGTGAAAACGAGTATTTTCGACTGGCTTCGGAGTTTTTTGTTATTGTTCGTTATTGACGGGGCAGGGGATTTGCTGACCTCAAGGTTTGTCTGAATAGGCGGTGGCTCGACTCGTGCCTTGGGAGGGAGTTGTTTTGATGACCTAATCTTGATGAATTATTGTTTCTCAGAGAAATGCTGAGGAGACCATTCGGGTCCTACTGACTGTGCCAATTCTTGAGTCATCAAACATTAACTTCCCTCGACCGGGGATCGATCTCCTATCGTTCTTATTCTGAATCGGAGCTCCTACCACTGAGCTATGGAAGCGAATGGACAGAAATGCGAAGAGGTTTTTTTTTTTTTATCGTTCGCCGGGTGGGGGCAATAAAGCCAGCTCCTTCCGTGCTGCCCAGTATAGGATACTCCGCTGTTTGTAGGGAGAGTCGCAGTTACCCAAGTAGGGAGTCAATTTAGGGCACTCCTCCAGATGCCCGTCGTCCATAATAGCCTGCAGGTCGCATATAGGGGATGGGTTACCCCTATTCTGCACAAGTGCGCCCGCAGGAAGTCGTGGCCAGTTTTGAGGCGGAAGTTTGCCACAAAATCCTTCCGTGGGAGGTCAGTCGGTATTTCCGTTGTAAGCAGGGACTCCCATTTTTTTCCTCGTGCTGCAGCCTCACTGAGTTGTTTTTGCTTATCTCTACCAATCTGTTTTATTATCTCTACCAATCTGTTTTAGGGCAGACTTTGGCGTGCTTAGCGATCGTTTAGTTCACCTTTCGGCGAAGAGGTAGCTGATCACAACACTTCCTAGGAGATTTGGTGAAGATAGATTTCACAGAGGACCTCAAATTTTTGGAATAAAACTGACTGGTAATTCCGTGTCCCGACTGTCTTCGAACAGTATAATAATGCAGCATACTAGCAATAAAGTATTCAAATTTCATAATGGTTGGGTGATAACCTGCTACCTATCACTAACTTACTTTTGGTCTGGCTTCATCAATTAACCTCTATCGATGGTATTAGTTAATTCTTATTGTTGTCAAAATGGAATGAAGAGGCCCGAAAACATTATTCTTCTTCTTCAATTCAAAGTCCACAAATGTGTTATTATTATTATTACTGATTTTAAATCACATAAATTACGCAGGAGAACAGTGCAAATAAGGCCATTAAGTTTTGGAAGTTCCTCGACTTTATTTGTTTAACTCGTACGTCTACTTCGGCTCTACTGTATTTTCGGTATTTTTCATGTGTTGGTACCTTCGAGGTTCAGATATCAGCACTCATGATTCCAAATATTCATCTTAACACGTTGTTTTTTAATGTTCCCGCGAGTCTGAACGTCCCATTCAAAAGAGCACGAATGCGATCAGAATGACGCTGAGCACGTAAAGCACGAGGCATCTAGTCGGTGCGTTGAGTCCGTGTATCTTGTCGGATAACAGTCTGAGTTCAACTTGGGCTCGTTTGAGCTCCGACTTCATTTCAGTCACAGCTCGCTCCTTCCAGCTGGGTGGCCGTCGTGGATTGCGGCACTTGCACAGCAGCCCTCCCATTCTTCCACGTTCCCCTTCCTTTCGTTTGCTTTGGTCTACTAGTGAATTTGGAAATTATTTTAATTTCGATAAAACTGCTCGTTACTATCCACTTGGTCGTTTCCATGGAAGTTGATTGGTAGTGATTCTCATTATCTTAGGAGTAATACCAAAACCCTTGGAGTAGCTCTGAATATGTACCCGACATATTTATATCAACAAATGAGGTACCTTATATGTCTGTAGCATTTTAAATTCATAGTATTCAGCTGCTTCTAGGTAATGTAGGCACGTTTCTTAAAATGCTTTATCGACTTCAGTATATGAACAAGTACCTTCTGCTTTCAAAGTCTAATTTTGTATTCATGGCCTTTTTTGTGACTAAACGTTATCAACCTTCAATATTTGGTCGCAGGTTACACTGCATTGTGCGAGGCTGTGTGGCAGAAGAATGTAGCTATGGCTCGTCTTCTTCTCGAAGCTGGTGCCAAGTTGACTCCTACTCCTTTTCTCCTGCATTATGCCATTCTTCACCGCCATTCTGAGATGATAGAGTTGCTTCTTGAAGCTGGTGCCATGGTCAACATCAGGGATGATCATGGGTCTACTCCTCTCATTGTTGCTGCTGTCACCGCTCAGCCCACAATCATTAGACTTCTTTTGAAATATGGTAAGGTTATGTGAAGTTGTAGGTATCTAATTTTTATAATTCTGCAATTAAGTAAGCAGATACATTTTAGATTTTGCGCGTTTTTCATAGTAAAATTATACTGCGTTGGCATACAGTACAGGGTGTCCCATAAGTTATCCACCAAACTTCGGGAGTAGTTTCTACTACTAATTTGCTACAAAAATGCCTCTTAAAGTTTTTTCAACCCACTTAAAGTCCGACTTTTTTTACTTTTAAGATTTTTTTCGTGTTTACGACCTTACACCTTTAAAACGGTCATTACTCCCATACGTTACACTCAAAAATTAAAAACGCTGCAAATTATTACACAACGGTTTATTATTTTTATATAGATCACTCGTCTACAAAATCACCAACCATCCAATATGAAGAGAAAAATCAAAAAAAAAAAAAAAAAATCAAAATCACCAACCATTGATTGCATTTTGGTCAGCTCTAATTTGAACGGAGATTAGGCCTCTTTTGCGATTCACACTCGTGTTTGGATTTATATATATATATATTTCAATAGAAACCCTTAAATTTTCGTAGGGAGCGAACGGTTTGTCCTACAGAGCTCCGCGTGGTCTCAAAAAATTCTAAAAATTCTATAGAATCTTAATTTGAAGGATTTATATCGAAATTTTTTGAGTTAGGGCGTTTTCAAAATTTCAAAATTGATTTTGGAACCCTTAGGAGTGACCTACATCAACCAAAAGCTTCGGGGCACAACTAGACCCCAAATGGAGCCTACATACCAAATTTCATCAAAATCGGTCAATGCTAAGTGGCAAAAGTGCCGCGTACGGCGGACGGACGGCCAAATTTTTATTCGATTTTTGGATTCTACGTACCTTGAAACGTAAACCATCAAATTTTGAAGGGGTGTTAAAATTTTTTTTTTCTTGGTCGATTCCAAAGGTTCATTATTGAAAATAATAAACCAAAATAAGGATACCGTTGGAAAGAGCGTAAAATTTCTCAATAAATGAGCCGTTGACCAGTCGAGAAAAACTGAATGCTAGAGTTGTATTTTTACCTCAAACTTAAACATTTTTCAGCTTGTGTTTTTTTGTGAGAACATTTTGATAATTTTTCCTCATTAAAACAAGGTATTTGCCAGAGGGGCTCAAAAGCAACGGTATAATCAAAAAATATTTTATAATCGAATTTAAGAGAGAAATTCATGTTTGAACGCGGAAAAACGTACATTTTTTCAAACGAAATCGACAGTTTGACGGGTAGGACTATTGATACATTTTACGCTCTTTCCAACGGTATCCATGTTTTTAATTTTTGAGTGTAATTTAAGGGAGTTATGACCGTTTAAATGGTGTAAGGTCGAAAACAAGAAAAAAATCTTAAAAGTCAAAAAAGTCGGATTTTAAGGTGGTTAAAAAACTCCAAGAGGCATTTTTAATTGCAAATTAGTAGTAGAAACTACTCCCGAAGTTTGGCGGAAAACTTAAGGGACACCCTGTATATCTAACTCTAGGAGATAGGTACCTACGTTTGACAGATAGCTCTCCTTGGATATCAGGTCCTCTGGCGTTTTCTGCAGAGTTCTTAGAAAAGAATTTTGTCGCAGCTAATTATATATCATCAGCAAAAAAGAGAATTTTCCTATCGAAAAAAGCTTTTTTTTTCTAATTTTAATCTGCTCAGAAATCATATTACCTTAGTCTTACCAATTCATATTATTAGGCTTACCAATTTGAGGGTGAAATTCCTTCTCATTTTGTCAATAATTATTATAAAAAGTAAATGGTGTTGTGAAGAACAACATCTGCAGAGCAGCGCTGTAGCACAACCTGCCTAAGAATTGATAACCCGGATATTTTACAGTATGATTTCCATTCATCATAGATGTGTTTGGTACTCTTCTTGTATCCACTAGCTCGAGAACTAAGTAGTTTCCCAGGTTTGACTGAGGTTAAGCTGTGTTAGCGTCCACTGTGGTGTAGTCATTCATCGCCACGACGTCACCAGACTAGGTTTTCTTTTTCACGATTATTGGTGAAACAGAACGGAATTTTGTGCTCAAAATTTACCAATTTTTAGCACAATTATGTTTTAAACTCTCTGACTTACTGATTTGGCGTCTTGAGATTGATTCTTCTTCCATCCTTGACTCGAAGTTTAAATTAACGAAAAAATAATCATCAAGGTAGAAATGGTCGTTTTCTATAACTTCCTTTAATTGATTATGAAGGTTACTGAATTGGTTTGCTAGTGTTTATTCCATTCATATGTTTTCTCATAGTGATTCTGAGTCATTTGAATCCTTCACCCAGGACCAATTCAACTGTTTCATCCATTACTTCATACATGCAGGTGCACAAGTTGACTTCTGTGGAGGCCTGTCTTGGAAAACCCCTCTTCTCTCAGTCTTACAAACGGACCACATTCCCACCGACCTTGGGGTGATTCTTGAGCTCATCATGGGGGGTGCTGATGTTGACAAGGCATGCTGGGACATGACTCCACTCTACGCTACCATTTGCCATAACAAGGTAAACACTGTCATTTAGTTGGATTTTGCAAATTTACCAACATCAATGTGAGCCGCTCGCTCATTTACCTCTTTATTGATGATTCAAATTTACCCGTACTAGACGAACTGACTACCTAAACGTTTCTGCAGGGTGTGAAATCTAAAAATACGAGAATAGTAGGTTCTCAGAAATGGACTAGTGATGGATGTCTTCATCCAATGATTGTAAATATTCTATTAAAAAAAGTAAGACGTGGTCTCCCAATTTTAATACCTAGAAAATATGTTTATTACCGAAGACCGAGGTCCCTGCTTATTTTTAGGTGTGGTATGGCGTTGGGTTTGATTTAGTTCCAGCTTTGAATGTGTCTGAAGTCTGACACCAAACTGATGCTTGTGAAACTGCTTGTGGAAATAGCAATATTTTTTCTTATTATTATTTATTGATTATGAAAAAAGTTGACGAGTCAAGTTACGGTAAATACGCAAAAATGGGATTCAAAAATTCTGCCAAGTGGGTGTGCCACATAGCTTTCTCGTATCCATAACCCAATGAGGAATTTAACCGATTTCTGTTTGCATTTTTCCTGAATGGTGTGGGATAGATGAAAATCGGGCTGATTTCGGAAAATAAGTCTCCTGTTATTTTTGGGAGACAGTCAAAATTTTTAATTTCAAAACTAACCGGGAAAACAGACGTGCAGCGGGAACGCTCGCTGATTGAGCTGTTCGGATCGCCGTCTCCTCCCAGTGTTGCCCATTGGGACGACCAAATCGTGTTTTCTAAGAGAAAAGTTATCAAACAAAAACAGAGGAAACCTAATTTTCCCCATCTCGCTTTTTCTATTTTTTTCTTCAGTTTTTCGATTTCGAACTTTACTGTTTCATGAAATTTTGCATCTGGGGACTATAGATTTCTCGATCTCAGCGCTTCAAGCGGCCATAAATTAACTATTCCAGCATGACGTCATTTTCCCGGTTTTTTTAAACATTCGTATTTTCTACACTGTTTTGTTTATTCGTAAATTAGGAAGTTCGGGCTGAAAGTTTGCCTTAAGGGGTTTTTAGAGGTGCTGAATCCGATTTTGGGGTCAAAAATAGGAAATTCCGACATGGTGAAATTCCTCATTGCATAGATGATGAGACCCTAATGCCCACTTTCACCAAACATTCGACACGAGTTTAAACCAAAAGAGGCGAGAGATAATCGACGTTTAGCCATAATCGTCTTTCACCAGAGCGATTTACGAGTTTAAACTCCATCTGGGGGGGGGGGGGAGGTTCGAGTTTGGTCGAAAGTTGGCCGAATAAACTAGCTTATCTCGTTTAACTACCAATTCAATATGGCCGCTCATGGATTCTATGGCCTAGTAGTCAGTATAAAGTTTTGGCATAAATTGAGAGCTTTCCAACTAGAGGATAATGATTTCTGCACATCTCTATTGTGCATTCTATTTGTAGCAATCTCTATTATTTTTCTAAAGATTTTTGTTCGCTAGTATCGAGTGTGGTAACCAGGAGTGGTTGAGGTGAAATCGTATTGTAATTGAGGGGTTTCCTACAAGAACAAGATAAGTCCAAAGTTTGAAAAAACCCGGTTAAGGCGCCATTTTATTCCTGAATGTGTGCGATATCTAGTAACAAGTTCATTTCGGCAAGAACCGAACAGGTCCAAGTCTACGGGAGGCTTCAAAATGTGCGCATTTTGCAGGAGAATTCTAGTCCTCTCTATTTCCGCAAGAACGAAATAAGTCCGCGCGCGCGTGTTTTATGTTTCTGATGTTATTCCCATGTGTATATTTCTTCTTTTTTTTTGTTGTATATTTCTGATGTGTATATTGTGTAAATTTTCAGTTATTTTTTCTCTCAAACCAAAATATTTGGAGTTTCTGAACATTTTCTTTTTTCCCTAATAAAGGTTTTTGATGAAACGACTGCTTGTCTACTTATCTATTCATTCATTTTTCAAATCCTTAAGATAGTAGGAACTATTATTTTCTCCTTCATGTTACTGATGGTGAAACAAAGAAAACATGGAAATTGAACCAGCAACATAGGCATCTAAAAAAACATTTTAAATGTTCTAGTTGTCAGTTTTTAAACACAGTTCAAAAATAAATTATTATAAAAACAGAAAATTTGATTACCGTCATAAACATGCAAAACGTGTTCACGTCATAAACATGCAGTACTTGGGCTTCAATGAAAATTCAGCAAGAACCAAACAAGTCACGTTTTGCAACAGGAGGGGGAAAATTCAGGAAAAGGCCTTTCACAAAATTCAGCAGGTTTAGAATTTTCGATTTCGGACTTATCTTGTTCTTGTAGGAAACCCCTCAATTGTTAAATCGTGGGATTTGTTAAATAAATAACACGGCACTTTCAAGTATAAAAATAGGTACGTTTATTAACAAAACTGTCACAGAGCGTAGTGTAATGTGTAGGAAAGTATGAAAAGGGAAGGTGCGTGCGTGTATATATAGGGACTGGTGAAAGCAGGTAGAAGAGCCCGGAAAATGCTAAAGTCGAAGGGTCGAGAGCAATTTTCAGGTAGCAACGAGATATGGGACTGCGTCTGGAATATTCTGGAAATGAAATGATGATGAAATAAGGAAGTGTGTAATGTAATACATAACAGTAATATTAGGGAGTTTTTGCTGTTTATGGGCGACAGCAGCTCAATGAGCCTGGGAACTTCAACCTAGAGCGGGCAATCACGTTGCTAACGACCCCCAGCGAACAAGCCAGCTGGAAAAGAGGTTGGTCTATTGTCATTGACGTACCAAGTAACGCAAAGTGCTAGAGCCCCACTTTGTTTTGGCTTTGTTTCCTTGGTAAGGGATGACAATTGATGCCAGTTGACAATCAAAAGAGCTACTATTCTAAATAGAAAGGTTAGTCACTGGCCAGACACGTTTGGGATTCTAAACGGACTCTGCCAAAAGGTTCGTTCGGAGAAGCAGTCCTGAACAGTTCGGAGGAGCCTGGAGGAGTCCAGGCGCCTCTATCCCCTCCCCTTTTCAATTCCAGTTTGGTTCTGAACTGGTTCGGGACTGCTTTTCCAAACAGACCAAAAATTGGCAGCTGGATTGTCACCAATTGTCAACGTTTCATCAAGATCAAGGGTTCCGTGGATAGGTACCGTGCTCTGTGAAAAGGTTCCACGGGCACGTTATAGTCTTGCAAAAACTCTCTGTAGCGACTCTGTGTGACTGTAGCGATGCTGCTAATACCTACTCAGTGCTAATAGACATTCATGTCACAATGTATCAGCGAGAAGCGTTGATACTTTTTTTAACATTCAAAAATGAAAACAAGGAAGCAAAATATACATTAACATATTTGGAATGTTACAGGTTGATGCTGCTAATTTGTTACTTAGACACGGCGCATCAGTAACAACTCGTCCAGGAGTAAGGTCCCACGACCCCATGATTATCGCTAGGAGGATAGGAGCTCTTCCAATTGTACAAACTCTAGTCTTATGTGGGTAAGATACGAAGATTTTATTCTTGCTCCTGAGTGCGTATCTAATATTTTTGAACACGTATATGTCAAATTAAAAGGGACGACACCCTAGATGTTCTGTGAGCGTGGTAGAACCGTGGATAAAGAACAAAACCGAAGACAGATGGGACTTCACTTTATAATGACACTTCTTGACAGCTACACAACGACATATGACATTGACGGTATTAACCAAACTAATGTTAATTCGACAAATTGACGCGAGGAAAGCTACTACTTTGAGTCCATGCCATCAACCAAGGAGGTAACATCCGATCCACACCAAACAGCCCATCCGAGTGGTGTGTGGAGTGCGCGGGAAGCCTTCGTCTTCTTCGCCTTCAAGTGTTGACAGCCCAGACGGGTATTGTGCTGTCATTAGAGTTGTTCCTTGCATGCGACTCTAGCAATCAACGCGGCAACATGTTCCACATCAATGTCAATTTCCCGCTTCAGTTTGAATAACGTACGAGGCTCAATTGGCTAGCCGACACGGCCAATTCTGACTGGCTAGCGTCTCGCAGCCTGAAACATAACAGTCGAAGCGATAGACACTGGAACAACAAGTTCGTAAAGCTCACCAACAACAAGGTGTGAGCGTAATATCTATTTCACCAATTTACTATAAGGCATGTCATGATGAGTTTCTACTTTCAATGCCTAATTCTTCTTCATATCGTAATTCTTGTTCGAGTTAACCAGAAGCAAAATGTAAAGCTAATCCGTTATAGCGTTAATTAGCAAAATTCAAAGCTATTCTTGTTAACATTAAATAGCAAAATCCAAAGCATGATCCAACAGCATTAACTGGACGTGAAATTTGAATTTCCTTTGATTTCAAGTTCTTTGATTGATGAAAGCCACAGCTGATCCTTTAGCCGACACTGGCCCTGACCACTCGGCCATACTGAACAAATTCGCTCGGGAGAGATAGATTTTCGTTCACAAGTTCAGCTAAAAAAATTTAAACTGAAGTCAACATAGCGATGAATCTCAACTTTACTTCAGCGACATACCAGGAGTCAAACTGAATCTCAAGGTATCTTGTGCATCAACAGCACTAACAAGCAGCCAAAAATTAATAAACAATTTATATTGAATGTTTAGCCCCATTGAAAATGACCATCCAATCGTATGCACTACGATACCGTAAACAATCACCACAAGGAAGGAATGAAGGTGCATTCCAAGGATAGGTAAGGTGGGATTGGTCAATAACAGCACACACACGCCCAGTCTTTGAACACAGTACATACAACAGTACTGAGATAGTACATACAACAGTACTATCAAATTCAGTAAATACAACATTACTGATCTAGTACATACAACAGTACTAGCTAACGCCCAAGGCAGCGTTCCAATTTGAACCTACCGAGGGCCAGCACAGAAAGATGGTAGTCTTGGGCAAATCGGCATCATGGACTAACCTCGAAAGGTTTCACCTTCAGAACAGAACAACGGATCTCTCGAGATCATGTTCTAACACCGGCAGTCTACTAACCAGGTATGCTGGGAGGTTTCGGTATCGAAGCTGCCCAATACCGAATCCTGAGTCATACCGTCATACAACCTAACACTGCCCATATCACCAGCAAATCCTGTGGGTAACACGCAACCCATTTTGGCTCAGCCGGTGCCAGCTGTCCAATCCGTCCGAAACGGAAATTTCTCCTGAGGCAATTGGATTAAGACCTTAGCGAGAAATAAAAAACATGTGCGCAAAACGACCGACCAACAACTTTCGAGGGTCGTACATTCAGAGAGACTGGAACTCTGAAAACCATATCAACCTAGGATTTTAGGTGTTGATTGGTTGCTGGTACAATCCAACACCCCCGGGTGGCCACCACGGAAACAGCACCTTAAACAGTCCAACCGATAGCCCTCAATCCAACACAATCTTGCTGACACGTGTGGTGCAAAACAGTGGCAGTGCGGGTCTTGCTTACGAGCCCGTAGTGCAATACATTATAGCGTGTTATATGGGGTAGACCTTGGCTTTAACTTCGTTTTGAAAACAATTATTCAACTTCTATTGTCAAATTCATTTGAGTCAGGGATAAACTGTCCCAACAACAACTGGATTCCAACATTTCCAATCCAATAAAATCAGAGAAATTCATTTACTTCAGGGATAAACTGTCCCAACAACAACTGGATTCCAAAATTTCCAATCCAATAAAATCAGTGAAATTCATTTACTTCAGGGATACACTGTCCCAAACAACTGGATTCCAAAATTTTCAATCCAATAAAATCAGTGAAATTCATTTACTTCAGGGATACACTGTCCCAAACAACTGGATTCCAAAATTTCCAATCCAATAAAATCATTATCTAATCATCCAATCCAATCAAATCTTGATACAACGTCGTGAATAACAACCTCATCACCAAAGATAGGTTGATCAAATTACTGTGCATTAGTCATCAAATTTCATATGTAACCAATCCTCGAGATCGGCATTCAATTCAACACAATGCTAATCAATACCAACTTAATGGATTGAATGGCAAGCGAAGTACAGTTACACCAAATTAACAACTTTTTGATAACACGATTGTCGTTAACAAAACGTTATTTCAAAACAGACTCAAGAAAGCTCATCATCACTGCCAACTTTGCAGAACTACAGTAATTGCAACAATCACATAAACGTCATCATAACTAACCAGTTATTATAATTTAAACCAGTATTCAATTCCTTGCGTGTAACTTCCGATATTGTAAAGAAAATAACGAAAGCAGAAACAAACTGTACATGCAGTTGTAACATAACTAAGTCACGCAGGCCAAAATTAAACTTTGGAGGCATATCGTAAATATGACAGTGTTAACATATTTACCGAAGGTAAGAACCATTACAAGCAACGAATCAGCATGAAACAGTGAGGAAGTAAATAGCCATCACAAAATACAAGCCAATATCAGGGTTCATTGCCAGGTGCATCAGATTCTGAATCCTTAGGGAACCCAATTCACTCTGATCCAGAATACTTCGCATATTTCCAGGTGAGAATTTTCAATTTCTATCAACTTCAAATTTTTCAGTAAATAGTGATCTTAATTCAAAACATCAACTATTTTGAAAGGGCCTTTGAATTTAGGTTCGAGTTTACACTGGTGATGTGGTTCAATCCTAACCAACACCATGTCGCCTCTAGAATATAGTTTCACGGTACTTTAGATTCATCAAATCTAACTTTATCGTACCCAGAACGTTTGATAATATTTTGTGACTCTTGTTCAGGAACAAAATCTAAATCAATTTCAACAGGATGTAAAACATCAGGAAAAGGGATTATCATGCCAACAGTAACATCCTATTCTACAAATTAACATTTCCAGTGGTGAAAGTCGGATAACAGAATTGATCGTCAAATTCATGGCCAACTGGATGTCACCTAAGGTTTCATGCCAAAATCCATCTCCTAACTCAATAGCAGTTGACATATTTGTCAAAACTGACATCATCCTTTCACACTGACTATTGCCACGTGAAGCCGAAACTGCAATCAAACTAAAATCAATTTGATGCTTATAACAATAAGATTTAAAATCTTCCGAGGCAAAACATCTACCTTGATCCGCCCCGATAGTAGCAAGGACTTCTAACAAGGTAATGAGCCTAAATAGCACTTGTAGTGTCTAGATTGAAAATATGATTTAAATGAACGAATTTCGTGAACCCTTCAATGAGAACTAAACAAACTAAACAATATTCTTCGCTATCCTCTTTTCCCTGACAATTAGCCATAAACGTCAACATGATTAACAGACCATGGCACAATGCCCTCGGGAATTGGATGAAGGAACACCAGTCGCATTCCAGACTGTGTTTTAGCTACCTCACATGTTAAGCAATTTTCATAACATTTCTTTACATATTTAGCTATACCTTCAAACCAATGAAATTCAGTGGTTGTTTCCAAAGTTTTTCATAACCCAGATGCATTACTGATTAACGAAAATTCTGAACAATTGCGTAACCGTGAAATCTAGGAATAATAGGTAAAGTTTGAGTCTTATGACCTTTTCGAATAATCCCACAAGAAAAACATTACATTTTACAGCCAATTCCGATATTTCACTATCTGACTGTTGAGTAAGCAGCAACCAATTATTAGCAGTACCAAAGTCTACAGTTTTTATTCATTATTTACATGAAACTTCCTTAGAATAAAACTTTTCAGTTAGTGGAAAATAATCAGCGTGCCCCACGCGACCTGCAAGACGGTATTGCATTTTAAAATCAAAGGTTTGCATGAATGACCACCAACGGTGAACTCGGGTATTCAAATTTTGATTTAACAATGAATTTTTGAGTGACACAAATACAATCGGTAACTACTGAAAAGAAAATATCTTGCAACGTTGTTTTGTAATGCGTTGTTGTTTTTTTTTTTTTTTTTTGTTTTTTTTACTTCTGACCACAGCCGTTTTCTCAAGGTTTTAACTACGGCATTTCTATTCTGCACCACTATTTTTCTTGCTAAAACAAGCGACAACCCTAGGCATACTATCATAGTGATCGATAAGAATCCCTGATACTACTACGCTACATGCAACTCAACTGGTAAGGAAAGATCCAAAATAGTCAGAATGGGTCAAATATTTTACCCAAGTTTGACGTGCCTTTCCATGAGCGTCATTCCAAATCAATTTGCCTTTTGATGAAAGCAGTCAGTACGAAAGTGCAGCAGTTTTCGGAAAATTAAGGGATGAAGGATCGAAAATACGAAGCCAGTCCCAGAAGTCGCCTTATGTCACTGTGAATGTTGGTGACAATGCCACGAGAGCCTATATTTGCAAACTATTGGGGCATAGTTCCCAATTTTGCATATTCTAGCCTAAAACTCAACTTCCGTTACAACAAAACGGTATTTGGTGTGATTCAGGAACACTTTTGCTTGAATCAACACAACCAAAACATGATTAAGCCTGGCCAATGCTTTCATTACAGTAGTGGTGGCAATCATGAGATAATCAAGAAAATAATTAGACTCACTGGTGAGAAAGATCATCCAAACTGTCTAAAATAGCCTGCTGTAAAGCAGAAGATGCGTTTTTAACCCCAAATGGACATACTAAAATTCCCATCAAGCTTCAGGCGTGACGAACGCCATTTTATCAATAGAATCACACTGCATCTCTATCTGATCCTGCATAAGAGGAAGAGATTGGTAAACTAAAATTGAATTATCATTCAAAATCTATAGTCGATGGCTAATCCCATCGAATGGTTCTTTTTTGGAACCAAAATAATAAGACTCACACACGGAGATTGATTATTCTCAATCAACTCAACCAGCGGCTTCTGACTCAGCCAGATGTTCCCATAAATATTGTTTTGGAATATTAGACATCGGCTTACGATTCACAATATTCCCAGGATCTTTTAATTCAATTCTAAATTTAATATCCCTCAAACGAGTTTTAGGGAACCCTAAAGTGGAAAACTCAGAATATTTACCCAAAATACTGTATAGACTAAATACTGTATAGTGTTAATTTTGTCTGATACTTCGGAATGAGCGGAAAGAAGATCAAAAACGTTTGCACTCAGCTCCAGGTTGCCTTATCGTCATATTGTTACTGATTTTAACTTCACTATCCACAAATGAGGAGCATTTGTCAATGTTCTCGTCAACAACACATTGCTTGGGATTAATTTCAAAAATGTTGTCTTTAGATTCCAAAGAAGATTTTTCAGGTTCATACTTATTGTTTGATTTTCTTTTTCAATTACATGACAATTGCAAATCTAATAGTAGGTACCAATGTACAACTATTATTCGAAAGTTTTACACTGACATTCTGTTCCAACAAATCTGATCCCAAAATTCTAGAATGGGGCATCTTTACACCTTCAACGTCGTGTAAATTCATTTCAAGGGCATCAACAGTCACATTGCTCAAGATCTGGTAGAGACGCCACCATTCTATTGAATGGCCGTCCCTTCAGCGAAACGTTTTCAATTACTATTTTGCCATGAAACTTGTGGAATGAAGTGCGAGTAATCAGACTACTATCAGCACCCAAATCAAAACGAAATGGATAGATACTACCTGAGTAATTCAGTTGTCCGCTTGAAGTTCGTGAGCAGAGGTTAAGTCGTCGATCCTTGGGCTTCTGCGAAGCCTGATGCTGAGGTCGGTAGCTCTGTGCAGCAAAATTCTGAATAGTCTGCGAAGGACCAGGATGAAAACTACCAAGTCGAGCTTGCGGGCAATCTATCACATCCGTGACAAGCGGTACTGCGATGTCAGGGCAGATGTGTGAATTCTTGCCAAATTTCCCTTTATGATGTTGATACCTGTAAGTCGAATTGTGTGCAGAATTAGGTCTTCGAAATGACTGATGGTTCACATGAGAAGTTTGGGGGTTATCATGTGGATCATAAGATTGTCTAGGACGAGAATTATTCAAATTATGGCTGATTTGTCAATCAGTAGAACATTCATGACCTTAACCTTCTATTTTTCTCTAGTGAATCTAAATTTTATCAATAATACGCAGTTTAATCAATTTAGTTTCGCTTCTAGCGAGAAGCACTAATTACATCTTAGGTAGGTAGGTATTGGACCTAACGAGACTCTACATTTAAAATTCTGATTTCTAAATCCTAAAATTCCAATTTTCTAATGGCAATTTAGAAGCAACATCAAATAGAACAATACCTAGCAGAAATCTCTTTGAGACAATATTGCACAATAAATTGTTCCTCAAATCAGACAAAGTCGTGACAGCTGTCGAAATTGGAGAAAGCCAAGTAAGGAACAATGAATAAAGTTCAAATCCAGAACAGGGATTTTCATGCATTATTACGTCAATTTTATTTAACCACGAACGAACGTCAAAGTTGGAATGATCGGGAGAAAATTATGGAAGTGTCAACAAATAATATGACTAAAATGGATTAATTTTCGTGATCAAATCACCAATAACAGATTGATGTGAAAATGTGATTTTGCGCTTTCAAAGCCCCTTGAATGGGACCAGCAATACTTTCATCAATTTATAGGTAAAGGCGAACTAGAGGAGGAGGTTTTTCCTGATGCCAATCAATTTTAAATTATTATCATCCTCATGAGTAATTATTATCATCCTTCTGAGTAAAATCAGTTTGTGTTGTGGAAGTGTATGGTGAACTCTACACGGAACAACAAACAAAAGCAACAGTAAACTGCAAACTAACTGTAAACAGCAAACCGTTATAAAACATGGCGGACGCAACACGTATAAAACGTAATTGACACCACGTGTTTACGTTTACCCAAAACTTGGCAAAATAAATTACGAAACTAGGTAGGTAATCAATTACAACACCAGTAAGAAAGACTGGCAAAAATCTCGAAATTTTCGCAAATCTATCCTACAAGAAATGGACTCACCCGGGTTTTGTAGTAGGTTCCTTGTGCTGATGTCGAATTTCCCAAATGACGAGAAAATCGCCTGTTTCTTGCCACAATGCTGCGATCTGAAGGACGTTCATCTTCGACTCCGGGATGTTCTTTATCGGAGATTCCTCTTTCCAATTCCGATGTCAAATTAAAAGGGACGACACCCTAGATGTTCTGTGAGCGTGGTAGAACCGTGGATAAAGAACAAAACCGAAGACAGATGGGACTTCACTTTATAATGACACTTCTTGACAGCTACACAACGACATATGACATTGACGGTATTAACCAAACTAATGTTAATTCGACAAATTGACGCGAGGAAAGCTACTACTTTGAGTCCATGCCATCAACCAAGGAGGTAACATCCGATCCACACCAAACAGCCCATCCGAGTGGTGTGTGGAGTGCGCGGGAAGCCTTCGTCTTCTTCGCCTTCAAGTGTTGACAGCCCAGACGGGTATTGTGCTGTCATTAGAGTTGTTCCTTGCATGCGACTCTAGCAATCAACGTGGCAACATGTTCCACATCAATGTCAATTTCCCGCTTCAGTTTGAATAACGTACGAGGCTCAATTGGCTAGCCGACATATATTATAGATGTATCCACAAAACTATCATGGTTTTCTGATTTTGTTATAGTTACGATTTACAAAAAAACTGCCCAGAAATTCCTAAGTATGAGCCTGGCACCATCCCTGATCCTAATTCCGTAGAGGGTGAGTAACGCTTTCGAATATTCCTAATATTGATTGACATCTTAACATGTTTGACGCCGTACTTCTCCGCCTCTAGTATTGTTTCGATACTTCCGATTTTATTTGTATCGATACTTCCAATATTTGTATCGAATCCATGGGATCGATATTTAACCGGTACTAGTAGAAAGTATGAGCTAAACAATATCAATGTTTCCGTGATTTTAGCGAATTTTTCAAAGAAAATGATGCTATTGCCTCAAAATTTTTAAAATGGACTATATTGAAAAAAATTTTCACTCAAATCCGTTTTGGAACATTCTGAAATCGATCCCTGAAGAGTGTAAAAAAAGATTACTTTGAACATATTCTCATTAATTCATGCTGCATGAATGGCCTTTTTTTCTTGTAAGAAGATTGGTGTAGTTTAAAGAAAACTACTGAATTCAGGGAGAAGATTCGACACATTTATTGACTTTGCGCCCTACAACTACGATCACTTCTTCGAATTGTTTACTAAACCAATTTCCTTCCTCAGACATTTGTGTTTGAACGCGGAAAAACGTTAATTTTTTCAACGGTATCAGCGCTCCTGCTAAGACGATCTGAGGGATTGGACGATGGGAGGCGGTGGCAGAGTTGGTCAAAATCCTATTCATGAGTATGATTAAGATTTTTAATGACAAAAATGTGTTTTTCTATGGCTAAAAATATGATTAAATTTTTATTTACTCAAGAGAGTATGATTAAAATCATAATCAATGTATGGCTAAGATTAAAGTGATTGATTAAAGTGAAAATCCTGGAGTAATCATGGAAAAATCATGATAACTCTCAAGAGCCAGCCTTTAATCATAGATTAATCACACGTTTCCTGTGATCAAGAATTTAATCTTATCCATACATTGATCATGATTTTAATCATACTCTTTTGAGTGAATAAAAATTTAATCATATTTTTAGCCATATAGAATAAAAATGTAATCATATTTTTAGAATAAAAATTCATCTAAAAATCATATTTTTAGAATAAAAATTCATCTAAAAATCATATTTTTAGAATAAAAATTTAATCATATTTTTAGCCATAGAAAAACATATTTTGTCATTACAAATCTTAATCATACTCGTGAGTAGGATTTTGCCCAACTCTGCCACCCCTCCCATCGTCCAATCCCTCAGATTGTGTTAGCCAGAGCGCTGATTTCGTTTGGAAAAATTCACGTTTTTCTGCTTTCAAACACAAATTTTCGTGATAAGCCCCACTTTCAAAATAGAAATGACGATACCGTCGGAAAGCTGAGATTTTTGCGCATCTTTTAGGCCTATTATAGGCTGTAATCCGGCATGTGAATTTTTATCTATAATAGGTAAAAATTCACATGCCGGATTACAGAACCTATGAGATTTTGAAAAAAGTTGAAATTCAAAAATTTTACCAATGTTGTTTCAGGTTCAATTTTTACCCGTTCTACCAATTTAAAAAAAAATTTCCATCGAGAAGATAGGAAATTTTACGTTCTTTCCAACGGTGTGATCAGATTTAAATTTTCATTTAAATTCGGTGAGTTATAGCCGTTTTACTAAGATAAGGTCGAAAACACGAAAAAATCTTTGAAGTGAAATAACTCGAAAACGAAGATTCTTAAAAAAATTACTAGGAGATATTTTTTGATGCAAATTACTAGTAGAATCGAACCCTGCCAGGTGGTGCGCCCGAAAGGGTGACACTGTATAAACTTGCAATGGATCCATGAATCATTGTCTACAGTATTGATGTCCTCAGGTGAGATTTAAATTATAAATTTTTCGTTACAGGATGGCTGAGGATACAGAAGTTTGTGCCTCTGAAACTTTCTGAGCTGGCAAGGATCAAAATCCGAAGTCTTTGGCCACGACGCTGCAGCATGGCAGACTACGTGCGATCACTAGGCCTGCCTCGCTTACTTGAAGAGTATCTCTTGATATCAGAGATTCAAGCAGACTGTTCAGAGCTCCGTGGATCTGCCTGCAAACCCAATTTTAGCGTGTTTTGGGGATTTGTGGATTAGAATTTTTGTATTCTATTATTTCATCGCCTATTTCCATTCGTAGAAAGCTGGTGGTGTAGACCCAGCCATGAAAAAAATATCTAGATAGAAAAATGTGTTGAGATTCTCTCCACCTTGTCTTTGAAAGATCTCTTTAGTTTTCTTGAGAGTGCTCGTTAATCAGAACACGTTAAAGCTCCTTAGTGTAAAATTAATCAGCATGAAACAGTTAGGTAGGTACTTGAGATGGTTTATAGTATGAGTAAACACTCCACTGATCAGTTAATATCTAGAGATTGGGGAGAGGAGGTGAGTTACTTCCATGAGTTAAAATACTGTAATAAATGTGGGCCTACCTATTTCTTAAGCTTGAGGAAAACTTGAGAATCCATACCAGTTAGCCTACGAATTAGGTCCCATTTTCTCTCCCCCATCTCCTGGTCAATGATCAACTGTTGTGATGAACCGTGAATAGGTGTAATTTTTGTCTTTCTCTTTTTTAGAATGACTATAAACTATTTTGAAGAATAGATGCTCCTGATAGGTATGTGATCTTACGAATCTTGAATGATTACTGAATAGTTACCTACCAGGGTGTGTAGGTAACTACCAACCTGTGTGTAGCTCAGTAACTGAAGGGTACAGGGGAAAAGTCGTCAAAGTCCATTTTTCTCGATTTTTTGCTTTTGGTGTCATCGAATAGCAATCTAAAGAACCTTTCTAAACACCGTACAGGCTCAACGGGAAAACGATCAAGAAGCCATGATATTCAACGCAGAAGTATTAGGGGGCTGGGGAAGAACTGTCAATGTCTGGGAAAAAGGATCAAAGTCCATTCTGAACACCTAGGGAAGAAGGACCAAAGTCCATTGCAGTCTCACTGCGCTTGCGCTACGGGGAAAAAATTGTTGCTATTGGTCATAGAAGCAGTGCCACAAGGAAGAACAAGACTGCAAAAAGAGCAGCCCCTACTCAATTTTAAAATTTGTACCAAGGACCTCCTCAACCTTGCACAGTTTCTAATAAAACTAGAATCAAAGGTCGTATTTTTATAGCAAACCACCTCTTGGAAACACTGCTAGGAGACTGGAAATTTTGTTTTTGCTCCCATGTAAAATTATCCTAAATGGACTTTGATGACTTTTCCCCTGTACCCTTCAGCTGTAAAAATCGTTATTCACAACTTTTCCTTCTAGTAGGCAGATAGGTGCCTTCGTATGTTGTACTTATGCTGGCACTATGTATTTAAATGACAACCTGGTTCTATGCTATCACTTAGGTGACCAATTAAGTGTCTGGTGTTTCTCACGCGGAGACTAATTTGGAATTTTGTCTTGACGTATTCTTCGTTACTCTATAAGTTAGAATTTATTGTCCTCTTTGAATTTTCAGAGGTTTTAGTCTCCTAAAAAGCTAATTAATAATGCAATTTTTATTTTATTTTTTTAATATATTTTTTCAAATTTTTATTTTTTGGACATTTTGGCCTGTTTGTTTGAAGTAGTATTTATGAATTTAGATTTTTTGTGAGGAGAAAATGAACACACACAGAGAAAACGTGAAGATATGGGAAACTACTGACCCCTTAAGCACTCTCCGACTTAGAAGCCTAGCAATTTGAGCACTTTCATAATTGGTTTTAGTCAAATAATTTTCTGTACCATCACTACATAGTAGGAAGGTACAAGGGTCAATATCCATGTTGTAATGACGCACATAATTGGTGAGATAAAATCTCGATTTTCACACGTTTTTATGTTCTTATTCCCTACTATGATAGTAATTTATTTATTCTCATTAGTAGTTATTGCTAATGTTATGACTTCCTCCTAGTTTTTTAGTTTTCACAAATAAAGGAAGGAGGAGTGGCATCTCGAGTCAAGCAGGTGGCTGTTGGGGAAAGGGTCAGGTCGAGGAGTGCGTGTACCTCCTCTCACCTGATACTAATATTCATTCTAATATCCATATAGGTACCCGAATTCATCCAGTCCAACTTCAGAAACTGACTCTTTCACTTGGCACACCTACTACTCATCTCTCTCGAACTTACCTCACCTAAATGAAGCATTGGCGGTTCTATGTGCTAGATGGTTAGAAAACTCATTCCAGTCATCTTCAGTCAATAATATTGCAGCTCATAGCGTCGGCCGACGATCTCCCATATCTAACTGACACCTGAGTAGGATCAAAACTATCCTACTAAATTATCAATTTAGCTAATAAAAGTGTATTAAGCCTTTGAATTGTGGACACCGTGAGAAGTTTTCAGAATATAACAACTACGAAAGTTGTTTAGTAGGTACATAAACGATGTTTACATTTCTTTTATAGCAGGCACCTAAACATAATTTTAAATTCGATTTCCCCCTCTCCATCCTTCACCGGTTCTAGTCTGTCACCATAACAGTGATTACATCGTTGGATTTGTGTCTGTTGGTTCCGGTAGGTATTCAATAGATACTGAGATGGATAGGTATTCAATAGATTTCTGGAATTCACCTTGGGCAATGCTTTGTCCAATGGTTCATGAAAATTTAAAGGTAGGTACGTTAATAATGTTTCAAAGCTTGGGTTCATTTACTTGAGGTACAAACTTATTGAAAATAGGGTATTTTTGTGAGTATACCTCCTTCCCCTCCCATTCTCCTTTGCCTGACTCTAACAAATAAGAAACTATGGGTGGGTTGCTGGGGTAGGGCAATAGAGGGTGTTTTTATCTCCTTGGAGCCCTTCTTATCCCTACCCAAGTCAAGGTCATGCGTCCCCGTCGCGCAACCCGGGCCCCCTGGGATGGACAGAGGTGGTCCCATTAGGTTTCCTTGGTGAACCCCTCTTGAAATTCCAGGGGTGGCTGAATGACCCTCTGGCGAATAGGGAGGGAACCCCTGTCAACGGGTTCCCTGACCCTTCATTTTAAGCGCCCCCCCGTTATGGATACAGAAAACAATCAGCCTCATAACCCCCGCCTGCCCATTGGCACGCGGGGTTCTAGGGGAGGCGCTCAGAGGCGCCCCAGGCAGGGGCGTCGGCCATCCTCACCCTCCTCCTCTTCCTCATCATCCCTACCCTCTTCCTCTTCCACTGCCTCTTTGAACCACCAGTGTGCCCATTGTGAGCGAGCTTTCACTACCAGGTCTGGCCTTGGTCTCCACGTCAGACGGAAGCATCCTGTTGCTGCTAATGCTGCCATTGATATTGAACGAGTACAGCACAGGTATGCTTCCGAGGAATTGCGCAGGATGGCGGCGGATGAGGTGGTGGCTGTGCGCGATGGGGTACGCAATATCAATGTTTATTTAAGCGAACGTTTTCCCATGCACACAGTCATTGCCATCAAGAACATCCGCCTGAAGCCCCACTATAAGCAGCTTGTCCAGGAAGCGATTCTGGCAAATAGCAGTGGGGCTTCTCCCGCATCTCCTATTGCTGGCGTGGAGCAGCAGCCTGCCATTCAGTATCCCTCCCCCGGGACCTCCGGTCTTCTAGCCGATCTGAAGACCGAAGTTTTGAGGCTCGGGGGGCAGGTAGGTCGTATTGACGGCTATGAAAGCACCTACCTGCAGGATCTGGCGAGGCGGGCTGCTGAAGGGCTGGATAACCTGGAAAATGAGGTGGCAGCCTATTTAGGGAGAATCTTCCCGCGGGTTGGGGACGCGACCGTGACGCAGCACCAGGAGGGACCTCCTCCTAGAGTGGTGTTGCGTGGAGGTCGCAGAGCAGCTAAACAAGCGAGACGGCGGGAGTACCACCGGGTTCAGAGTTTGTGGAGGAAGCATCCGGCGCGTGTGGCTGCGGAGGTACTGGAGGAGCCTGGGGAAAATCAAGTTCAACCCCCTCTCCAGGAGTTTGTGGACTTCTGGGAGCCACTTCTGAGTGCTCCCAGTCACGACCCTGGAGAGCGTGTGGTTCCCCCAGTCTCTACCAGGGATTCCTTGCGCAGCATCATGTGTTCGCCGGTGCTGTCTGACGAGGCACATAAGTGCCGTGTCAAGAACTCCACTTCCGCTGGACCTGATGGTATTTCCGCCCGTCGCTGGAATAAAGCACCCAAGACGATTAAGCTGCTCGTCCTCAACCTACTCCTCCTTGCGGGAAGACCCTAATCGGTAGGTAGTACCTACCCAAGACATTCGAGAGTTTTCTGCAAAAGTTTGGTCACTAGTGCATTGACAAGTTGAGTGTCTAAGGAAAAAATGTGTGGATGCTAACTTCTTAGTTCGTGGTGGTGAACCTTTCAACTTGTACTTATGTCGCAGTATTTGACCATGGCTCCCAGTCTAAGAATGCAGTGAGATTTCCTACATAGTAGGTTAACACGGGTAAGGCTGTAACGAGCTAGTCCTAGCTCGTAAATGAGGGCTGGCAAGCTTTACGTTATGGGCTAGTCAGGTCGTTTCTTTTGCGCATGTGCGCAGTTAGCACGTTCCTTCATACAAAGTCCTTAGCCCATCAATGACCTAGCGGCCATTCATTTGTAGCAAACTCTCTAATGTCATTGGGTGCGGGGGGGTGGAAGAAAAATTAGTTTTTCGATTTTGAGTGCCTTGAAACGTAAAACTTCAAATTTTGAGGGAGTTATACAATTTTTTCTTGCTTGGTTCCAAAGGTTCATTATTGAAAATGACGAATCATTGTAAATACTCACGTCAGTTGGAAGGCCCCACTCGGATCAATCACATAAGTAGTCAGTGACTTACTGTGGGACGTCCTAACAACCGTTAATCAAAAAGGAAAAAAAATGCAAATTATTACACAATGGTTTATTTTCTGTATAATATACCTACTTATATATTATGAAATATATTTCATCTGGTGAGAAATATATTCCAGCAGTGTGGCTACAGTCGTTGGGGCGTAATTGTTTGGCGGTGGACTTTGGACCAACTTCTGAGGGGGTCGTGGGTTCAAGGCTCATCACCGACTGTGTGCGTTTTTCGGCTTCCGGTGTTCTCATACCCCCTCGTCACAACCCAGGGCGGTGAGGCAATGGGAAGCCATGAGCGAAATCAACCTAACAAATTCTGATCTTCCCTTTGGAATACAGCCGATGACGTCCACGACGCCAGGATTGACAGTTGGACGAAAATCCAACCTGAAATGGTTGTTTACTTTACTTACTTTTTACTTATATTACATCTGTAAATAACAAGACTTTTCGATTGGTCTATACAGTCGTTAAATAACTCCCCCCCCCTCTTTTTTGAATAAAAACAATTCCCTTTTCAGTTTCAGATCCCCTGTATGATCATAAACTAGGAATACTTGTGAATCTCTAGGTAGGTCTCTCACCTGGTGGTTTAATTATAAAATATGAACGGTAGGTCACGATACTGATAAGTTTTGCTTTTAGAGGATTTCACGTTGGTAACATGCACAGTAGGTAGCTACTAATGATCTGGTCGCAATGAAATTTAAAAGGGACCGCGTTGTGTTCCAATCATACAATGGAGGGTGCGAATGATTTACTTAAAATTTTTATTCGAAAGTAGACCTCATCCTGAGAATTTTGACACCAGCCGTTTTCTTTTTGGGTGAGAAGACCTTTTTCTATGATTTTTCAGTGTCGAATGTTTATGACGTCACGCGCCACTCCCACGCGGGACCCCCCAGTCCACTATGACGTCAAAACACATTCGAAACTTTGAAAAATCATAGTAAAAGGCAGAGTACCGGAAACAAGTTAGAAGGTATTCTCACGCTAGAAGGTTGCAGTTGGTGTCAAAATTCTAAAAAATCAAAATCCAAATTCAAGGGGACAATCCAGACCCGAATCCACACAATCCTGTAAAGTAAAGTTTGGATGGAAACTGTAGAGGTAATGCTTGTTACAAGGGTTTTACGCCTCTGCATGCGCGGAGGCTGCTTTCAATCTGGGGAGCGAAGCATTTCATAGGGGACCATTATATGGGGCTGCATTCTAGTGTAAGTCGGGGGCAGGGACAGAAGAGCAAGCACGTAGTAGACGGACCAGCCGGGCGAGCGCCACCTCCAGCTTGGGGCTGCCCGAGGAGGGGCAGTAGAATCTTCGCCAATACTCGGACAAGCTCGGGAGTCGTCGGCACCCCACCCTTTGTTTTCTGGATCCTTCTGGACACCCCCGACGAAGCTGCTCCCCTTCCGCAGTCAACTGTCTACGCTTGACCTGAGTAGTTGGTGGTACACCTGGCCGTCGTCTTTTTGCCAGTAAAGGGTGTAGTGAAAGTATCATTTTTCGTCAGTCAATCGTACCTAAAGTACTTAAAGGTACAATTATTTTTCCCCTCAACTTCTGCGCCAGTGACTCCCTTCGGGCTCACTGTTTCACCTGTGGACATCCTCCTGCTACGAAGACCGGACCAGGCGCCTTACAATCGGTACTCCAAGTGCCGCCCCCAAGACGACCCCAGGAACTCTCAGTAGTACGGTAATTTCCGCAATCACATGTTTCCATTTGTCTAGCTACTTGCCAGTGAATCGTCATACTCATGCTACTTCTCCTTGTTTGAATGTTACTAAATCGGTACTAGGTACTAGGTTGAAGTACGATTATTCACAAGTTGTTTGCAGTCATATTGATACACTCCTCAGTAATAGTGGTACACTTGGTACGCACTCAAATACTTACAATACGATATTTTATTTACTTTTCAAGAGGTACCCTATTCGGTACACTAGTCGAATACTTGTTTTGAGTCATTTCTTATATTGGTACGCATTTCGGTACGATCTCATTTTACTATTTCTTTTACTTACCTGACGTATTTCTGGTCATTTCGTATATTCGGTACACGTTTTGGTACCATGTTTTATTACTTACCTTATTACGACTGAAGTTTAACTTCCTTGAAGCTTATTGATGAAAGGTACATACATATATGAATAAATACGACGTATATATTTTTGCAATTCTTTATTTCATAAAATACAATTTATTAACAGTACATTGTCAAATTGAGTCGCCTACATTTCTTGTTCCCGATCACCCAAGGTGTCTAAGGTACTAGGATAATCAGTACGAATTAGTTGGGATTTTCCTGGTATCATTTTGTAAGCAATTTGGGAGTTTAATTACGCTACTCTTGGCTCCTTCAGAGCATACCTATTTCGGCCCATCAAACTTTGAGAAACCCCCAAATAACCAACTTACAAAATTGGTGGCAGCGGTTAGGATTTTGTGTAGGTACGCCACACAGAGCCCAAAGACAAAGACACCTGGTGATTGGTAGCGGGAACGGTACGCGATTTAAAAAAGATTTTGAACCAGTGTGTACAAGCAGTACGCACTTCACAAGAATTTCTGAGCGAAACGATACAGGGCTTGTTGTTTGGAGTCGCTAGGTTCGTCAACCGACCGACGCAGGTAAAAACGGGAAGGTTTAGGGCGGTGTGGATTTTTCCGAAACCGACAAAATGGCGACTGCTGGGGACTCAACCTCCGAGATGTTTGCGCAGTTAGGGACACTTCTCAAAACATTCAACGACCTGCACGTGGAGAAGGACCAGCGGGGGGGGGGGGGGCTAACCTTGACATCCCGAGGTCAATGTTCCTAGAGTTGGACCCCTGGGATCCCGACGAGGCCGGAGCAATATCGGTGTCTTCGTACTTCCGATTATTCGAGGATGTAGCGGGTACCCTTAGCCAACAGAAACGGATACGACTGCTACGGTCAAAAATGCGAGGTACCGCAAAGCAGTTTATGATCGACAATATGGGTTTATACGAGGGAGAAAACCCATACCTCCACATGAAGCAAGCTATGGTACAGTGGTACGAACGGGACAACCCCGGAAAAGCCGCAGCTTCATTGTGTACCATAAGGAAGCAGCCGAACGAAACCTTACGTCAATTTGCCGAGAAAGTCCGACAACTCGCACAAGTAGCGGTACAGGAGGAAGGAGCGGAATTAAATGCAGCTCAGAAAGTACAGTGGGTACGACGAAAAGTACTAAAAGCCTTTGTTCGAGGAGTAGGTAAAGAATTGAGTTCTCACCTATTAAGTACTGAACCAACAACCATCGAAGCAGCTCTGAAACGCGCAGAGGAACTCGAAGAAACGCTGGGGGAGGGAGACGACGTGGAAGTACGCTGGGATTTGTCCGCGGTACAACAAGGAGACCGGAAATGCTACGCTTGCGGCGCCTTTGGACACTTCGCGGCCCGATGTACATCGCGCGGTACAAATGGCACAAACGTCGCGGCACCGGCACCGAAAGCCCACAACCGACCGGTACCCAGATACCCGTGCATGTTTTGTGCGGACATGCAGCATTTTCCAGTAGACTGCCCAAGTAACCCACAGAAGACGATCTTTTGCGATTATTGCGGGGTACGCGAGCACTTAGAAAAGGATTGTCATAAGAAGAAATTGCTCACACCCATATCGCATCCCCAAGGTACGAACACGAAATTCTCATCTCACCACAATGAACTGGTACCAGCATCGCAGGAAGTGGGACACATAACCATTATTGAACGGCCCATGAATAGAACGCTACGTATAAACGCAACGCTAAACAATGAGTCTCGATCATTAATTTTGGACACAGGGGCCGCGGTATCTGTCCTTACCATTCCGGTACGCGGTGTACCGATTCTTCCGACAAATGCT
This sequence comes from Apolygus lucorum, assembly GCA_009739505.2. Classification (NCBI taxonomy): domain Eukaryota; kingdom Metazoa; phylum Arthropoda; class Insecta; order Hemiptera; family Miridae; genus Apolygus; species Apolygus lucorum. The sequence continues at coordinate 45,026,180 of CM019176.2, read as the reverse complement.
ACAGCATGGGGGGCGGACGGATATCCACTAAGGTTCCGCGGCGAGCAAACGGTACAGGTCAACCTCCAGGGCATAACGTTCGATCATAATTTTCTCATCTTCGAGCGAGAAGGAACCGGGTTGGATCTGTTGGGTATGGATATCCTAAAGAAAGTACCTATGATCATCAGGGCGGATCGGCACGAGGTGACACTGCTGAAAGAAAAGGAACAGGAGGTAGTACCGGTAGCGGGAGTACGAGCGGTGGAAATGACACGTGACCCCCCGATCACGATGGTACACCGTATATCCGATACAGCGGTACTCGACCAATCCGATACAGCGGTACTCGACCAATCCGATACAGCGGTACTCGACCAACCTGATACAGCGGTACTCAACCAACCCGATACGGCGGTACTCGACCAACCCGATACGGCGGTACTCGACCAACCCGATACGGCGGTACTCGACCGACCCGATGCGATAGTACAACAAAAGGGAGAGGCAACCACCCATACACATGATGACGCTACGGATGTACCTTCGTCCGGTGGAACCGAGGACCCGGCCGAAGAAGATGAGCGTGAACTTACCCCGACGGAAAGATGGACAGCGACCGAGAAGGAAATAATCGAACAACTGCGGCAAAAACGCACGGACGTTCCTGACCACGAGGCCAGCCGGTTGAGAGATATTTTAGTGGAGTACCATCAGGTGTTCCAGAAACCGGATAGTGCGGGTTGCCAGTTGGGAGTAGCACATCGGATTGAAACGGGCGATCAACCCCCCGTAAATGTGCGCCCTTACCCGATCCCCCATGCCCTGCGAGGCGAGGTCGAGGAACAGCTGATGAATATGTTAGCAGACGGCGTGATCCGACCATCCAACAGTCCATGGAATGCACCTGTGGTCCTTGTAAAAAAGAAAACCCCGGCCGGCGAACCTCAGAAATGGAGGTTTTGCACCGATTATAGGGGATTGAATAAGGTGACGAAACCGGACGCTTACCCGATGCCCAATCTACAAAGTACCGTAGCTGAACTAGGTCAATGTGTATGGTTCAGCAAGATTGACTTGGTGGCCGGATATCATCAAATACCTATTCATCCCGACTCCATAGAGAAGACGGCATTTTCGGCGTTGGGACGTCATTTCGAGTATCAGCGGATGGCATTTGGACTTAGGAACGCCCCCGCAACCTTCCAGCGCACCATGAATGACGCACTTGACGGACTACTGGGAACCCATTGTTTGGTCTACCTAGACGATATTGTAGTGTTCTCCCCTACCTTGGAAGCCCATTTTGAAAGTTTGGTAAAGATACTGAGTAGACTCAGGGAGGTCGGATTGAGAGCCAATCATGAAAAGTGCGAATTTTTGAAGTCCGAAATTCGGTACCTGGGGCACCGAATCACCAGAGAAGGGATCAGAACTGAGCCCGAAAAGACTACAGCTGTAGATCGATTTCCCGCTCCGACTAATGCGAAGCAGTTGCAAGCTTTTCTCGGGATGGCCGGATACTACCGACGGTTTATACAGGATTACTCCGGTATAGCCGCACCGCTCACGTCGCTGTTGAAAAAGAATGCGGTCTTCGAGTGGAAAAGGGAGCATCAGGAAGCGTTCGAGAAATTAAAGAAGGCTCTGGTATCGGACCCGATTTTGGCACACCCGAATTTGGAGGAAACGTTCATACTCGCTACGGACGCGTCACAAACGGCAATCGGGGCGGTGTTGTCGCAGCGGATTGACGATCGGGAGCGGCCAGTGGCATACGCCAGTAGAAAACTGAACCCGGCGGAGACTCGGTACTCGACGACCGAACGAGAATTGTTAGCCGTAGTATGGGCTACGCGTCACTTCCAGGAGTACCTGTTGGGCAAACAGTTTCAGTTGGAAACTGATCATATGGCCCTGACCGCCGCGATGAGACTGCGTGATCCTACGTCGCGAATCGGCCGATGGACACTTCGACTTGCCGAGTACGACTTTGTACCGGCGTACCGACCTGGTAGCCAAATGGGTCACGCTGACGGGCTGAGTCGGAACGGAGTAGCGGCCATAGAGCTGGATATCCCCGGACGGTTGTTAGCAGCGGCACAAGAACTCGACCCGTGGGTGCAGGGTCTGGTGAGAAAGGGAGCTGCGGGACTGGTAAGGCGGACGGACCTGTGGGAGACAACAATTGTGGTTGACGGCGAGGAACATATCGTCCCACTAATACCCAGCACCATGCGCGAATGGATAATCAAGAGTTGCCATAGCTCCAGTTGGGCCGGACACCCGGGGGCTGATGTGACCGAAAAGATTGTCCGAAAAGCGGGGTATTGGCCGAAGATGTCGCGAACTATCAAGGAGTACATCATGGCGTGCGAGGTATGTCAGCGAAGAAATAATCCACAGCGTTCCGAAGCCCCCATTCAGCGCCCCTTGATTCCCAGCTCTCCGGGCGAGATCGTGGGGATGGACTTCGTTGGTCCACTGCAGACTCCTACGGGCCAAAAATACCTGTTGACCTTGGTGGACCACTTCTCGAAGTATGCGGAGGCATATGTGGTTGGAGATACAACGGCAGACACAGTGGCGGAGTGCTTGGCAAATCGGTACATCCCGATGCACGGAGTGCCAAAACGATTGGTGACCGACCGAGGAACGGCTTTTACCTCACAAACAATTCAAGCGTTGTGTCAACGATGGGGTGTGGTCAAGATACAAACGACCGCATACCACCCCCAAGCCAATGGTGTATGTGAACGATTTCATCGTACACTCGCCAATATCGTGGCAAAGTTGATTCGGGAAACCAAGAGGTGGGAAAAGGCCATACCGATCGCATTGGCGGCGTACCGCGCCACTCCGCACAAGAGTACGGGATACTCGCCGAACATGCTCACATTCGGGCGGGAGTTGCGGTTGCCGAACGCCGTTGAGTGGCGACAAAATTGTCCCGTTGACCCGGTAGACCCACTCCGTTCTATTGAACGGATACGGCAAATAGCGAAAAGAAGTCTAGACAAAGCATGGATGGTACAATCGGAACGGATCAATAAGCGGAGGACCCCGCGATCCTTTGAAGTGGGTGATAGGGTGTACCTCAAAGCGATGCAGATACCACGAAACGAATGCAAGAAATTTTGGAGTCCGTGGACGGGCCCCTGGACCGTGGTGGATAAGTCATCACCGGTTACGTACCGTATCACCGACATGCTTCGACAGCGAACGCAGGTGGTGCACCTTAATCGGCTGAAGCCGGCCGCGGAAAATGGTATACCAGACGGAGCGTTAACGGACGTACCTTTTGGAACTGTGGAGCAACCCAGACCAATAACGCCCCTAAAAATCGAGGAAATCGGTCAAGATATCGACCACGAATGGGGAATGATGATGGATGAGGAAGAACCCGAAATCGAGTCACCCCAGTGTCCACCCGTAGCGATGCCTGACCCGACGAAGGTACTTGTACCAAATCACCCTACGGAGGTACTCGTACCGAGTCACCCGACACCGGAGACCAGCTCGACGACCGTGTCGTCTCCTTATAATTTAAGACCACGGGAAATAAAGGACTATAAAAAATTACACAAGAAAGGTTACCTGCTGAGCGTAGGAGTGGAAGATGAAACAGACGGGGAAGACATCGAGACGGAGAAACCTGAAGCGCTGGACGATATCCAAAACCGGGAACAGAAGGTACGCGTACCACCAGTACGCAGCTGCAACCTGAACAAGACAAAGTAAATAAGTACATCAAAAAAAAAAAAAAAAAAAAAAAAAAAAAAAAAAAAAAAATTTATAAATAAATAATGGATAATAATAAAGAAAAAGAAAAAAAAAAAAAAAAAAAAACAATATATATATTCACGTAAGACAATATTGGTTACTTATAGTATAACTTATGACTAGAACTTACCTGTACTCACCTGTATGTAATCCTGCAAACACCTAGCTGATGTCGAAACCTTAGGGCATATCACACGACTAGGGCCAGTGATGTAATACTTACCTGGGTATGGCGAATCTGGAGATGTGGCATGACTTTTGGTGATATTGTGGTTGTGGAGTTGCCTTGCTATGATGATGACTAAGAGAGTGTCCTATTCTGTTGCAGTATTTACACGGCTGTCCAAAGAACCGGACGTTTGACGTCATGGCTATGCAACCTGAGGACCTGGACGAAATGGATGGACCACCCGAAACGGAGCACGAAGTCATAAATAAAATACGTGCCCTTTACCAACAACAAACGAGGGAGGTGTTCCAGGACAAGGAATGTAGTGTGATGGAGAACCAGCTGCAGGAGAGGGAGGCGCTCAGAATGGTGGAGGCCGCAGCTTACATGCTCGAGGCAGCGTCACAGACTAGAAATGGATATGCGATCCATAGTGCATTACGGGGCACCCGAACTCACATTACCAGAATAGCCGCCTTACTCCCGGCGTGGAAACACCTCCGTACCGCATATAGAAGCCTGGAACAGCAGCTCGAGGCGGAGCAGGCCGCACGACGCGCGGCCCACGAGGAGATCGATCGCCTAACCCAAATGAACAGGCAATTGGAGACGCATCTTGGCAAACTACAACCGTGCATCAGCTTGGAACGATTGAGCGACAGTGATGAAGGCCCACCCAAGACTGCAGCAACAGCCAGGAAAAAGCCCCGCCAAACGATCCTCAGCGATGATGAGTCCGAGCCAAGTTTCGAGGGCTGGGAACATCGTAACCACCAAAGCGGATCCATCACGCCACTTACGTCCTCATTGATGCCAGAAGTGATACTCACCGAAGAACAGACTGTGGCTCCACTTACAATCAGACTAGTTACTTGCCCGGTGTGCGAAGCTAAAGTGAAACGACTGACGGCCTTCCGATGCTTATCCTGCAAGCAATTCTGGACACGCCTGGTGAAGAAGCATCGAGAGGGAACCCTGAACACTGCTTGCGCTGAACCCCACCCAATACCAATTCTCGGATGCTTGCACTGCAGACGACGCAAGTATGAGATGATGATGCTAAAGCTGAGACCCAACCGACCCTTGGAGATTCCCCGGACGACGGCTGAAGAGTTGACCGCCGGGGACGGCGGCTCACAGGAGGGGGAGGAGTGTAAGTCGGGGGCAGGGACAGAAGAGCAAGCACGTAGTAGACGGACCAGCCGGGCGAGCGCCACCTCCAGCTTGGGGCTGCCCGAGGAGGGGCAGTAGAATCTTCGCCAATACTCGGACAAGCTCGGGAGTCGTCGGCACCCCACCCTTTGTTTTCTGGATCCTTCTGGACACCCCCGACGAAGCTGCTCCCCTTCCGCAGTCAACTGTCTACGCTTGACCTGAGTAGTTGGTGGTACACCTGGCCGTCGTCTTTTTGCCAGTAAAGGGTGTAGTGAAAGTATCATTTTTCGTCAGTCAATCGTACCTAAAGTACTTAAAGGTACAATTATTTTTCCCCTCAACTTCTGCGCCAGTGACTCCCTTCGGGCTCACTGTTTCACCTGTGGACATCCTCCTGCTACGAAGACCGGACCAGGCGCCTTACAATCGGTACTCCAAGTGCCGCCCCCAAGACGACCCCAGGAACTCTCAGTAGTACGGTAATTTCCGCAATCACATGTTTCCATTTGTCTAGCTACTTGCCAGTGAATCGTCATACTCATGCTACTTCTCCTTGTTTGAATGTTACTAAATCGGTACTAGGTACTAGGTTGAAGTACGATTATTCACAAGTTGTTTGCAGTCATATTGATACACTCCTCAGTAATAGTGGTACACTTGGTACGCACTCAAATACTTACAATACGATATTTTATTTACTTTTCAAGAGGTACCCTATTCGGTACACTAGTCGAATACTTGTTTTGAGTCATTTCTTATATTGGTACGCATTTCGGTACGATCTCATTTTACTATTTCTTTTACTTACCTGACGTATTTCTGGTCATTTCGTATATTCGGTACACGTTTTGGTACCATGTTTTATTACTTACCTTATTACGACTGAAGTTTAACTTCCTTGAAGCTTATTGATGAAAGGTACATACATATATGAATAAATACGACGTATATATTTTTGCAATTCTTTATTTCATAAAATACAATTTATTAACAGTACATTGTCAAATTGAGTCGCCTACATTTCTTGTTCCCGATCACCCAAGGTGTCTAAGGTACTAGGATAATCAGTACGAATTAGTTGGGATTTTCCTGGTATCATTTTGTAAGCAATTTGGGAGTTTAATTACGCTACTCTTGGCTCCTTCAGAGCATACCTATTTCGGCCCATCAAACTTTGAGAAACCCCCAAATAACCAACTTACACTAGCGAGAAAACTGAAGTATTTCTATCTAATCTGTCTTACTTATAATCAACCCTGTTGAACAGAACGAGTGGTTGATCGTTCAGAGCTCTGAGTGGTTTCATTCGATTCTATTTCAAATTAATTTAAAAAAAAACGATTAATATTGAAAGTTTTTGAGCTAGGGCGTTTGGAAAATTTCAACTACCACTTTTTGTCTCTAAGAATAGAAAATAACCAAAATATTTTAAGTGCAAGTGCTCAAGTACCGCGTTTCCTGGACTTTTTTAAAGATTATTATACGAGTCTTGAAACGTAAACCATTTTATTTTGAGGAGGGATATTTCTTTGTTCGATTTCAAAGGTTACTTACTTTCACTAATTACTTACCAAAATGTTTGTGGTACCGAATCAACGAGAGTATGTAATCGATTCATATCAGTCGAATCGAAATGTGTGGCATCGGCTGATAAACATCGATGTTTAATAACGAATCATCGGTCAAAAACAATCGATGTTTAAAAATATTGATCCCAAAAATGTTACGTTTTCGGGATCATTATTTTGTTACGCAATGTGGCTGCCTTAGCATGGAATATCCCAAGCAAAGATAATCAAAAGTTTATGGGAGGTGATTCAGTGAAAAAAAAACATTATCATTGATTATCGGTTTCAATAAATCGATGGGCTTCAATAAATCGAATCGGAAAACATCAATGTCGCCGTTGAACGCTGCGATTGTGGTTCACAGTGTTGTTGTTTTATTCACTTCTCAAGTGTTTGATTTGATTAGAGTATTCCAGTTCTGTATCATTTCTTGTTCGTTTTATAATTTGACGTAGGTACTCCGCCCGTTGTGATACTTTACATTTTATAACCTGGACAATGGAGTTGGATTTACACGACGATCAGAACAATGCTGATGCAGCTGCCAATATCAAAATGGATACGCTTTTACAGCTCTTCCCTCTAGGAGATTTCAAATTCCTACGCAGTAAATGCATCGAACTTGCTGCAGATGATGAAGCATTCGAAAACTTTGTTAACGAAGCACTGACAACGAATTGCGTTCCTTCTAAGGATGAAGGAACTGCTGACACAGATCCGGCGGCAGACGGTAAGTTGATCGTCCGATCATTTCGATTTTATATCCTTAGGAAGAAATTAGTTCGTCCGGGAAGTGCCACCGGTTACTTACATGCCTATTGAGTATAAATGGAGAGAAGTAGTTGTTCGGTAAGTAGGTAGATACTTACCTACAGTATTGAAGGTGCTGTAGTGTTACAGCTACAGTAGCTTGTAGCTTCTGGTCAGCCTGACCTTTTCTCTGAGGCGTTCTATTTGGTGTAACTTGAGGCTAAAACGAAGTGAATGAATGCATGAAGTGTAATACTTACCTAACTTGATAGTACCTAATAAGCATATTTATGTAGGACCTAAGTACCTACTCATATTTACCTAGGACCTATAAGTACTCATATTTACCTAGGACCTATAAGTACTCACTTGGTAGTAGTTTGTGTGAAGGGCCTACGTAATCTAGCCCAAGTACCTCCCTACTAGGGCACCAAGCGACAGGCCCAGGGAGATAATATACAGTTCCTAGTAGGCTTGTTTCAGCTAAAATCCTGCTACGGCGCGCCGTATTTTAGCTGAAACAAGCCTTCTAGGAACTCTCTAACATAGGTACGTCCTTACATGCACCGCATCTCGCTTAACCTTGGCCACTGAGAAGAAACACAATGTACGTCAGTGGCGGCTCCGGGGGTACTCAGGGGGTGCACTTAGATCAGGAGAGGCCATCGAGAAGGGATAGAATAGATGCTTTTCTCTGCCAAATAGAAATTTCAACGATATGCAAATGGGATAAATCTTGGTAACTTTTTCATCTTAAAATTGCAAACAGAACTAAATTCATAGGTGCAATAGACACGAAAAATAATGTTCTCTAGTGGTTAACAGAAACTCTGAAATACTTAACCATCAAGATCTAGACCCAAGAAATGCATCCATCTTATTGCAATAGCTGAAATGTATATTTGCCCGTGACGATTCAAAACATAGTCCGGATAGGATAACATTCGGAAGAAAAATTAACGAGCCCCTTGAAGATTCCGGGATTCGAAGAATCTTCCCTCTCATCATGCCCACGCACGGCTAGCTCGAAAACACCTGTACCTGCTTGATGCAATGCCAAATTTGACTGTTCGTCCTCAACATTCAACACGACATTCTGGAAAGAATGCCAAGACAAAGTGCAAAGTCTGAAATTCAAATTTGTATCTTAGATTGTCTTTCTGATCATATTCGAGTAGTGCATAAATCTATTCTCTTTCCAGATGAGTTGGTGAATACACCTGAGATAGCATTCAATGTGGAACATTTCGTGGAAGCCTGCCCAGATCCATTCGATTATTTCAAAAACCTCCAGCGGAATGAAAATCATAAAACTCAAGTGTTTGAGTTCTTGAAGGATAGGTTAGTGTATATCTGTTTTATTGTTTTTCAGATTCAATGAAATTCGAACAAATCGAAATGCATCTGGTCTACTGGTTGTCATGAGGTTTTGTTCGCCAATTCGTTTGTTACGTGTACCCATGTGCATACCAAGCTTATTTTTGTTGTTGATACTTGTTGATAAATATCGTTGAATATATTTTTGGGGTCTGAATTTTCTGACCTGTACCCATCAATGAGGTGTGCGCATGGGTCGGAAAAACTGTTTATTGTTATTTTTAATCTAAATAAGACCTCATTTTGAGAATTATGACATCAACCGCGACCTGCTAGCGTGAGAAGACCTTTTTCTATGATTTTTCGAAGTTTCGTATGTTTATGACGTCACAGTGGGCTGGGGGGTCCCGCCCAGGCTGGAGGGGCGCGTGACGTCATAAACATTCGACACTGAAAAATCGTGGAAAAAGAGAACGCCTGGTGTCAAAATTCTCAGTATGAGGTCTACTTTCGATTAAAAACTTTCATTAGGTTCCTATTTTTTCTTCACTCTTAGAATGGGGTATTTCAGTCAATTTTTTTTTTTTTTCAAAAGAGTACTATGGCTCAGGAATGACGGTAATCGGGTCTGTTCGTCGAGAAAATGTTTTTGAAAATCAGAGAAGCTAAGGAAAGTTGAAGATTTGAATGGTGTGATGTAGCTAGCCAATCATGACGTAGCTAGCCAAAACTCTTTGAAAAAAGTATCCTTGCACAGAGAAGAGATGAAACCCTTGGAGAATCTCTTGGATACTACAAAATACTACTCATACACGCGCGGCGCGGTGTAGTGTGTGAGCATTTATGGCAGCCCGCCTTTTTTTCAAACGTGTGATCTCTTTAATTAATTTTTCTACCACACGTTATAGTATCATTGGGCTAAAAGTTGGAGTATATAGGTTTTCAAGGGTGCTGAATCCCAAACGCTGCAAATTATTACACAATGGTTTATTATTTTTCTTTATTGATCACTTGTCTTCAAAGCCACCAACCATCCAACATGAAGAAAAACTTCGATCGTATTTCGGTCAGCTATAATTTGAACGGAGATTAGGCCTCTTCTGCGATTCACACTCGTGTTTCTGATTTATCGTATGTCCAACAGTTAAATTCTCGTAGAGAGCGAACGGTTTGTCCTACAGAGCTCCGCGTGGTCTTGAAAAATTCTAAAAATTCTATAGAATCTTCAATTGAAGGAAAAACAATACCTTTATATCGTAATTTTTTGAGTTAGGGTATTTTCAAAATTTCAAAATTCATTTTTCAACCCTTAGAAGTGACCTACATCAACCAAAATCTTCGGGGCACAACTAGACCCCAAATGGAGCCTACATACCAAATTTCATCAAAATCGGTCAATGCTGAGTGGCAAAAGTGCCGCATACGGCGGACGGACGGCCAAATTTTTATTCGATTTTTGGATTCTACGTACCTTGAAACGTAAACCATCAAATTTTGAGGGGGTGTTGAACATTTTTTTTTCTTGGTCGATTCCAAAGGTTCATTATTGAAAATAATAAACCAAAATAAGGTCAAAAACCTGAATTTCCGACCCACCGAAATACCCCATTGTTAGGAAGTATTCAATGCGTCAAAATCACTTTCCCAGCAATCCTAGATAACTTCAACCTTTGGAACAATGTACATAGATTGAATGCAAGAAGCCACCTGGAAGTTGAGGAAGCACCAGACGGTGCAACTCAGTTTCATCATAGTCTTTGATATGATGTGCCCATATGTGTGGCTTTCTAGTATTCTTCTTCTTGATAAAATAGAAGGATAATTTTTAAATAAGTAGGTACTACGAACTATTTTTTGGATCTCTTGACATTTTATTTTTAATAATGGAAAAATAATATTTTTCTAACTTCTATATTATAGAATAAATATCTATTATAGAATAGAAATAATATCTTTCTAACTTCTATATTATAGAAGTTAGTTTTTACAAATTTATTCAACAGTCATTTACATTTGAATATGTTGAAACCAAATGTTGAAAATGATAGTTTTCTCATACTTTCTCATATTATGATAACTTAGTTTCGCATTTTTATTGGCAATTTTAATCTCCACAAGCCAAAAAAGCTCGAAAAATACTGGATTTTTTTCGAATTTCATGCTAGTTTTGTTTAATAATGATTTATTTCAATTCATGGATGTTGATGCTGGCATTAGACGTTTACTGGCCTAATATCTTGTCATGTTGACTAATTCGCCGATGAACTGTTTCAGGTTCAGGGACGTGAAGTCCAGTTTTTTGGAGCATATTGTGGTTGAGCAAGGCTACAATTTGATTGGAGCCTCTGAATTGCTGACTGAAATCCCCCCACACGCTTTCCGTTTGGAGCCTCGACAGGATTTGGATGTACATTTGACCCCTCCGTTGGATCCAAATTTCTTGAAAGAGGTATAATTTCAAATGCTATAGTGCTTTGTTTACGCACGATAGGCACATTGGTAGGAATTTATTTTAAAAATAGGTTCATATTTGATCGATAGAAATCACTCAATGCCGAACAGGAAACATGGTTTACCTATCTGTATTAGCTCTTCAACGCTTCAGAAAAATTCTTAAAAACACAATATTTTTACATTTTTATCAAGGTGTTTATGATCCGATTTTTATGATAAACGAGTTTGATAAAAGAAAGCAGAGATGGGCGAATTCTTATTTATAAATACAAATCATATCTGCGATTTTATGATTATGAATAGGAATACAGGTATGAATATGAATACAAATACAGTTGTATTCACACTTTGAATACGATTTTCCCCCGTATTCGTATTTTGAATAAGATTTTATGATTTTTTATATAATTTCCCCAAAAATCGTCCCTTTTCCTAAAAATCAAACTTTTTAAAAATAGTTTTCTCCCGAACTCTGAACATTTCTAACCTAACATTGTCAAAATAATCAATCGAAACGCTCACCAATTCTTATAGGATTTTTCACGCAGAATCGAATGAGACAAACCCCAGGTCGCTACGACCAACTGAATAAAAAGTAAGACGAAATGTCCGGTAAAAATCATAATTTTTTAATGATTTCAGTGCTAATCGTTTTTAAAAAAATACGATTTTCTACGGATAATGAGGAATTTCACCATGTCGGAATTTCCTATTTTTGACCGACTTCATGCGCGGCGAAGCCGCGCCGAAGGAAGGAGGTATACAGTTCGGTGTGTCATGGGACGACGATTTTTTTTTTTTTTTTTTTTTTTCTGTATGTTTGTACCACTAGCAGTTTCTTATTCGGCCACCAATCTGCCTGATTCTTTTCGAAAAGTGTTCTACAAGTATCCATAGTGGTCCCGTTTTAATCAGATTTCATTTTGCTTTGTTAAAAGTATCGACATTTTGTGAAAATAGTTCAAAAAACGTGTTTTTTCGGAAGATTGTTCCGCATCCTCTCCCCCCGCCCGACTCGTCGAAGCCACCCACCCGCTCGTCCCACCCACCCCCCCGCCCACCCGCCCGTCACCTCCGGCATATTCTCGGACGCCTGCCGCCCCTCAACAAATTCAAGGGGGACCACCCTCTCATTCATTGGGGACCATCCTCCCCATTAAGAGTGAAACGCTCATTTCTTCAAGATAAACTTGATTATGAAGCAAAATTTTAATTTCAAAAAATGATATTGAACTCAATTTTGAAAATAACTTTAACATTTCATTGAAAGACGAGTTTCCCGACTCATTGTACATTTTTGTACATGTTTGTGTAGGTACATTCAAATTTAAGGTCCGATTCTAAGCTTCACAAAAAATGAGATGCTTTATGAGGGGGTTTCCGATAACCATCAAATTTCGGTAGACTACCAAGTGGGTCTAGCACATAGCCTTCTCATCATCCAAAACATGTTGCAGCGGGCTAAAATATGAAGTTCAAGTCCGATTCCGATGAAATTTTCAGAGATTGTACGAGTTGGCGTGTAGATGGTCCCCTATGAAAATCATCGCCCCCGGACTGATAGCCGCTGCGCATGTGCAAACGATAATTTCCTTGTAGCAGCCATCATTTCCACATTTTCCATCCGATTTCAATAAAATTCTCAGAGATCATGCAAATTGGCATATAGATGGTCCCCGATGAAAAGCATTGCCAAGGAACTGATAATAGCCACTGCGCATGCGCAAACGTGAATTCCCTGTAAGAGCTATACTTTCTACATTTTCCATCTGATTTCGATGGTATTTTCTGGGATTGCGCGGATTTGAGTGTAGATACTCCTCTACGGACATCATCGCCCCCATTTTACTTACGTTGAGTGAAACAGTTTGGTGCAGGAGGAAGGGAAATAATAATGCGTGTTTTTTCGCTCACCAACAGGTTCTAATTGACTTAATGCTTATCCAATGAGACGTCCCCTGGAATGCATGCATTACTAAACAATATGTTTAACAATTTTTTGGACTCACTAATAACTACTTTATACAATAATACTGTAGGTATAGGTACTAAAATAAAATGTAAAAATTAAACAATAATGTTACCTACTACCTTCATAAAAAAACCTCAAAAAGTAATAATTAATTCCACATTAAAAAAACCATTAGTGATTAAAAAATACAAGTAAAAGATTTAAAAAAGAAAAATAGCGAAAAATGTCGAAAAAAAGTTAACGGTCAGTAACTCAAAGAATACCGACTTTAAACAAACGTACTTGGTAGAAGGTAAATTATGTAAAATTAAAAAAAAAATTATATAATAAAAGTCGAAAAAATTAATGAGTTAAAAATTAAAACGAATGATTTAAAAACTTAAACAAAAGTACTTGGTAGTAGGTAAGTTATGTAAAATTAAAATAATTAAAGTCGAAAAATTAATAAGTTAAAGATTAAATCAAATGATTTAAAAAATTAAATTTTAAAAATAAATTTAAGAAAGCACTAAAAAGTAAAAAATAAAAAATTATGAAAATACAAAAATAGTAAAATAAAAAACTTTTTAACAAAAAAACGGACCGACCTCAAAACTGATGATGGCATCCCACTAAAAAGGAAAAAATAATAACGACAACTTATTCAGTTAGGTTGGTAGGTAGGTACGCAGTGAAGTCGCCGCCGTGCCCATCTGCAGAAACAAACATACACAAGTAGATTCCACTTCCATCTGGTTAGTATTACAACATGGGTCGATAGTGCAATACAAAACATGAATGAGAGTGGGTACCTATCATTGAGGTAATGCATGTGTTCCAAAACGATTTGGTAGTACGTCACTGCTGTCGTATGAAGGAGGATGAGAGAGTGACAATAAGTGTGAATCTCAGTAAGAATATTTCCTTTGATAACAGCTGAAGACGTCTGCGTCACCAAAAATGGCAGTTGGATAAAAATTGAACATGAGAAGGTTGTTTACTTACTTACCTACCCTTAATCCTGTTTTGTATTGCACTATCGACGCATGTTGTAATACTAACTGGTTCATAGTATGAACCCATATCACAAACCCACATCATGATCTAGACAATTCTACATTCAATGTGCCATACATGGAATATAAGATTAATTAGATATTATGTAATCAAAGATTAATCATGTATAATTAGATAAATAACTATTAGATACTATCTAATCAAGAGATGGTTTGTTCGAATCCCAACATTTCGTACGGGGATTCACACTTATTGCCACTCTCTCATCCTCCTTCATACGACAGCAGTGACGTACTACCTAATAGTTTTGGAACACATGCATTACCTCAATGATAGGTACCCACTCTCATTCATGTTTTGTATTGCACTATCGACCCATGTTGTAATACTAACCAGATGGAAGTGGAATCTACTTGTGTATGTTTGTTTCTGCAGATGGGCACGGCGGCGACTTCACTGCGTACCTACCTACCAACCTAACTGAATAAGTTGTCGTTATTATTTTTTCCTTTTTAGTGGGATGCCATCATCAGTTTTGAGGTCGGTCCGTTTTTTTGTTAAAAAGTTTTTTATTTTACTATTTTTGTATTTTCATAATTGACCCCAAAATCGGATTCAGCACCTCGAAAAACCCCCTAAGGCAAACTTTCAGCCCGAACTTCCTAATTTACGAATAAACAAAACAGTGTAGAAAATACGAATGTTTAAAAAACCGGGAAAATGACGTCATGCTGGAATAGTTCATTTATGGCCGCTTGAAGCGCTGAGATCGAGAAATCCATAGTCCCCAGATGCAAAATTTCATGAAACAGTAAAGTTCGAAATCGAAAAACTGAAGAAAAAAATAGAAAAAGTGAGATGGGGAAAATTAGGTTTCCTCTGTTTTTGTTTGATAACTTTTCTCTTAGAAAACACGATTTCGTCGTCCCAATGGGCAACACTGGGAGGAGATGGCGATCCGAACAGCCCAATCAGCGAGCTTTCCCGCTGCACGTCTGTTTTCCCGGTTAGTTTTGAAATTAAAAATTTTGATTGTCTCCCAAAAATAACAGGAGACTTATTTTCCGAAATCAGCCCGATTTTCATCTATCCCACACCATTAACTATTCAGGAAAAATGCAAACAGAAATCGGTGAAATTCCTCATTCGTTGTACTTTCTATTCGGTTGGTCGTAGCGACCTGGGGTTGGTTTCATTCGATTCTGCGTGAAAAATCCTATAAGAATTGGTGAGCGTTTCGAATTTTTATTATTTATTTTGGCAATTTTAGGGAATGAATACGACCAAATTTGCGGTAAAAATCATAATTTTTTAAAATGATTTTCAGTGCAAATTGTAAAAAAAATACGATTTTCAGCGGAAATGTCGTCGTAGTTTCATATGGTTGGTCGTAGCGACCTGGTATTGGTCTCATTCGATTCTGCGTGAAAAATCCTTTAAGAATTTATGAGCGTTTCGAATTTTGATTGATCATTTTGACAATGTTAGGTTAGTAATATGTCGAGAGTTCGGGAAAAAATCAGTGTGATTTTCAGTGAAAATCGTTTAAAAAAACTCAATTTTTGGGGAAATTATATAAAAAATTATAAAAACGTATTCAAAATACAAATACGGGGGGAATACGTATTCAAAGTGTGAATACAATTGTATTCGTATTCATAATCATAAAGTCGCAGATATGATTTGTATTCATAATCGTATTTATGAATAAGAATTCGCCCATCTCTGAAAGAAAGGTTGTAAACTCGTTGTCCAGGTGTAATATTTACCTGTACCTTAGGTGGTAGATCTAGAAGAGTAGGTATGACATTTGACTTAGGAATAAATAAAAGCTTGGAATAAGAATTTTGAAGTTCCTTATTATTCATAGATTAAATTGTTTTGGAAGGATGATGATAGATTGTTGTTGTATGGTAAATTAAGTGTTGTTACCTGCCAACGCACAATTTAAATTTGAATGTTGATTGTTGAAGAAATGTTTTCTCCATCTCCAGCTATCGTTGAAACTAAGGAAATATGGGGGTGAGTGAAGAGTTATTATTTTATGTTATGCATGTTATGCGGTAGACTAGATGTGTCCTACTTGGACGGCGAATTCGCCTTCACAAAAAACTGACGTGACTATTCGATATTTAAGGGAGTGATACTGTCGGGAAGAGAGGCAATTATATAGTAAAAAACTATGTACAAAGTTTTAAATCACCGCACA
This sequence comes from Apolygus lucorum, assembly GCA_009739505.2. Lineage (NCBI taxonomy): Eukaryota > Metazoa > Arthropoda > Insecta > Hemiptera > Miridae > Apolygus > Apolygus lucorum. Next base: position 45,009,828 of record CM019176.2, on the reverse strand, counting down.
ATTTGGTGCGGTACAAGACCCAGAACTGAACTACGGGATTTTCCATGTATCTAACAACAAAAAGCATGTTGCTAGAATGACGACAGTTTATTAACGCTATAGTAAAGAAACTATGGAAGGGGGGTGAAAGTTCATCCTCCTCACCAACAGATTGCCAGCCGCTTGCATCGGATCGCCAGGAACCCTAGCATGATGAATGGTATCAAGTCCAACTTATTGGCGATAGCCTCAACTATAAACCGCTACCTACCTACACAGCTTTTTGGAACAAAAACAAAGTTGTAGAGTAGGTACTAGGATGTCCATGGATAAACCTAACACCGTTGTAAATGTGACAGAGATTAGTGTGGAAGAATTTGGTAGGTACTAACGTATTCAAGGTGCTAATGTCTCCATAAATGAAAGTGAACGAGAATCAAAATCCAGCTGGTTTGAAAATAAAAATCTTCTAGTTTCTGATGTTGGAATTCAAATCCGCCATCCAAGTAGGACACAAAGTGCGATTGTGTTAAAAAAAAATAAATAAATAATAAAAAAAATGGAGGAATCATCTGCAAGCTATAATAGAATCAGTGATTAATCTTTCTTGACTTGCGTTGGTCATTCTCATCATTAACCTACACTCATAACCCAAATAATACCTAACATCATCACCATTAATTAATGTATTCGCATAATTCAACTTCACCCTAACTTGAGGTGTTGAGTTATTGTCCTTTGGTGAAGGTAGAAACATTCTTAGCTATTAGTACGGAAGAAAGTTCAGTTCTAGGTACACCTTGAGCTTAGGTATACAGGGTGTAACACCTATGTTCCTGCCAAAGCCTAGGGATTGATTCTACTAGTAATTTGTAACTTTTTTACCCCTTAAAATCCGACTTTTTTCACTCTTAAGATTTTTTCTTGTTTTCGACCTTGAATCATTGAAATGTTAATAACTCCTTCATTCTACTATACAGGGTGTCACCCTAACTCGAGGACCAAACTTCAAGGATCGATTCTACAACTAATTTGCAAACTTTTTTGTCTCCTGACATTTTTTTTTAAACGCATAAAATTATACTTTTTTCACTTTTAAGATTTTGTTCGTGTTTTCGACCTTGAGCCATTAAAACGGCCATAACTCCCTCAATTTACTGGATAAACTCAAATATGAGTATACCGTTGGAAAGAACGTTAAATTTTCTATCAGTTCATCAGGACACAAAAGCTTTTTAAGCCTTTCGTATAAGTGAATAAATTGGTCAAAGTCAGAAATTTAAAACATTCTCGAAAATCACCATTTTTCAGGCTGACTCATCTTATGTAATAAACAGCCGTATCGGCGGGCACTTAACGGAAAAAACTTGCCCAGAATCTCAGCTTTCCAACGGTCTATCAATTTTTCTTTTTAACATTCAAATTAGAAGAGTAAATGAAGTTTGAATGCCCGAAAACGTGTGTTTTACAAGCAAATCCAGTGTTTTAAGCGGTTTCTGGTCCCCCTCGACCTCAAGATGGCTTGACGATTTTGGTATCATTTCCTATGTAATTTTCTACGCTGAATCAAATAGTGATACTTCCGAATGGTTCCGACTGCTAGAAAGTGGATTTTTCGAAGAAAACCTTCGTTTTTCGTACATAAAATACGCATTATTCTTAAATGTGGTAGCGAGCATGAAGTAACACCTTTGAACTCAACAAAAACTTGGTGTTAAAATGTTAAAAAAAGGTGTTACTTCATGCTCGCTACCACATTTAAGAATAATGCGTATTTTATGTACGAAAAACGAAGGGTTTCTTCGAAAAATCCACTTTCTAGCTGTCGGAACCAATCGGAAGTATCACTATTTGATTCAGCGTAGAAAATTACATAGGAAATGATACCAAAATCGTCAAGCCATCTTGAGGTCGAGGGGGACCAGAAACCGCTTAAAACACTGGATTTGCTTGTAAAACACACGTTTTCGGGCATTCAAACTTCATTTACTCTTCTAATTTGAATGTTAAAAAGAAAAATTGATAGACCGTTGGAAAGCTGAGATTCTGGGCAAGTTTTTTCCGTTAAGTGCCCGCCGATACGGCTGTTTATTACATAAGATGAGTCAGCCTGAAAAATGGTGATTTTCGAGAAAGTTTTAAATTTCTGACTTTGACCAATTTATTCACTTATACGAAAGGCTTAAAAAGCTTTTGTGTCCTGATGAACTGATAGAAAATTTAACGTTCTTTCCAACGGTATACTCATATTTGAGTTTATCCAGTAAATTGAGGGAGTTATGGCCGTTTTAATGGCTCAAGGTTGAAAACACGAACAAAATCTTAAAAGTGAAAAAAGTATAATTTTAAAGCGTTTTAAAAAAAAATGTCAAGAGACAAAAAAGTTTGCAAATTAGTTGTAGAATCGATCCTTGAAGTTTGGTCCTCGAGTTAGGGTGACACCCTGTATAAACTCAAATTTGACGATACCATTGGAAAGAGCGTTAAATTTCCTATCTTTCTAATGGAGAACAAAAGTTTTTTAAATAAGTTTTTTAAACTTGAAGAGGATAAATTGTCAAATCTTGAAAATCTCAACTTTTTTCAACCGCTCATAATTCCCTGCTTTCCAGCGTGCAGTACCATGAACGTGGAACATGCCTTAGCCAAACGTAAGTCCCTGTTACGTCCATTCGCTTCTAGTGTGAGGGAAATGCGGAGGGATGTCAGATTCTTCCAAATGAATCGATTTGAATCGAACCAAAGAGGCTTTTAAGAAATGAATCTAATAATGAATCTTTTAGAAATGAATCTTGGATCGTGCTCTAAGTACGATCGACAACGCTTGGAACTTTTCAGTGAACTTACTAAAGAGAACATCGAATTCCCTACAAACTCCTGCTGCTTGTTGCAACACAAAACAACATAAATACATAAAATCCACAGAAATAGAACTATAAAAATAATTGCGATAGGAAAAAGTTCATTGACACTAAGAACTATTGTTTTATGTGTAGAAAAGTTTAAATAAATTCTATTAAGTTTCGAATAACCAACTACAAGTATCTTTCATATTGTTTTTTTTCCTTGACAATTTATGTCACGAAAAAGCTGTATGTGAGAGCTTTTTCGTGACATAAATTGTCAAGGAAAAAAATCAATATGAAAGATACAGGTAGTTGGTTATTCGAAACTTAATAGAATTTATTTAAACATACGCATTAAAAGTTGGCTCCAGCTTTTGGTAATTACGTAGTTGGATACTTTTGCTAACAAAAGTATCAGTGCTTGAAAAAATCTGTACTATTTTTTTAGATTAATTTCTTTTTATTTTTTTTTTAATTTTCCTTTATTGGCCTCACATTTAGGTTCATGTAAAACTATAGCTCTTAGTGTCTATGAACTTTTTCCTATCGCAATTATTTTTATAGTTCTATTTCTGTGGATTTTATGTATTTATGTTGTTTTTGTTGCAACAAGCAGCAGGAGTTTGTAGGGAATTCGATGTTCTCTTTAATAAGTTCTCTGAAAAGTTCCAAGCGTTGTCGATCGTAGTTGGAGCACGATCCAAGATTCATTCTTAGATTCATTTCTAAACATATTGTTTAGTATTGCATGCATTCCAGGGGACGTCCCATTGGATAAGCATTAGATCAGTTTAACCAGTCGTTAAGTGATAAAACTGTTTCACTCGATGTAATTTACTTATTACTTTAGGCAAGAAATAGTGACCCCCCCCCCCCCCCTTCTCATCATTATTCACCATAACATTTCTAGCGGCATGGAAGCCTCGAATCTGGAGAGCATTTTAAAATCCATGATCTACGATACCCAACATGCGAATTCGAGTTCACCCCACCCCCCCACCACCACCACCAATGGTGCCGCTCTGGCACCAAAGCGGAAATACGTCGTAACATTGAACTTTCATCTGTTAGTTTTGGTAGGTAATCCGTCGAGGTTCACATCCGTATTCAAGGTGAAACATACAAAGAAAAACCACGAAATATGCGGTTTATGGTGTCCTGGCGCCATGGTGGCACCACTATTAGTTCCATGGTGGCACATAGAATAATTCATGAAAATCCGGAGGTATAATGAGAATTTTTCCTCAATTTCAAATGTTGGGTACAGTTAGTAAGCAGTAAAGGAACAGAAATATTAAAAAATTGGATATTTTGTGAATATTATCCCCCCACCCATCCCCTCCTCTTGCGAATTTTGGTACTCTGGTGAAATCATGTACAACTCGGAAGTTATTTGAGTCAAACAAAAAAAGAAACACGCAAATCGGTTGAAAATTGAGGCCTGGGCAGAGTTTATAAGATTATGCCCGCAAACGCACGTTTTTTAAGCATTAACCCCCTCTTTTCCCCCCCTTAAAAAGCAAAATTCAATATTCCGACGCCGTAGTGCACAACTAGATAGGTTTCCGCGTCGAACAAAAAAAGAACCACGAAAATCGGTTGAGAACTAAGGCCTGGGCAGAGTACACAAGATTATGCCTAAAAACGCACGTTTTTTGAGCATTAACCCCCCCTTTCCCCCCCTTGAAAGGCAAAATTCGAAATTCCGGCGACGTAGTGCACAACTAGATAGTTTTCCGCGTCGAACAAAAAAAGAACCAGGAAAATCGGTTGAGAACTAAGGCCTGAGCAGAGTACAAAAGATTATGCCTAAAAACGCACGTTTTTTAAGCATTAACCCCCTCTTTCCCCCCCTTAAAAAGCAAAATTCAAAATTCCGACGACGTAGTGCACAACTAGATAGTTTTCCGCGTCGAACAAAAAAAGAACCACGAAAATCGGTTGAGAACTAAGGCCTGTGCAGAGTACACAAGATTATGCCTAAAAACGCACGTTTTTTAAGCATTAACCCCCTCTTTCCCCCCCTTAAAAAGCAAAATTCAAAATTCCGACGACGTAGTGCACAACTAGATAGTTTTCCGCGTCGAACAAAAAAAGAACCACGAAAATCGGTTGAGAACTAAGGCCTGGGCAGAGTACACAAGATTATGCCTAAAAACGCACGTTTTTTGAGCATTAACCCCCCCTTGAAAGGCAAAATTCGAAGTTCCGGCGACGTAGTGCACAACTAGATAGTTTTCCGCGTCGAACAAAAAAAGAACCAGGAAAATCGGTTGAGAACTAAGGCCTGAGCAGAGTACACAAGATTTTGTTACACACACACACACACACACACACACACATACACACAGACATACACCTATGGGTTTTTTCGCGGATTTGGATTCAGAATGGTCTAAAACGGATTACTGTGTGGTTATTTTTTTTTTCTGTTGAGTGTTGTCCAACTTCACCCCAGATCGATCGCATAAGGACGCCCAAGTCTTACTGTGGGACGTCCTAAAAAGCCTCTTTGGTTCGATTTAAATCGATTCATTTTGAAGAATATTACATCCCTCCGCATTTCCCTCACACTAGATGTGAATCGACGTAAAATGTTTGGGAGTTACGTTTGGCTAAGGCATGTTACACGTCCATGGTTTGTTCCAGGTCCTGGATGTGTTGTTTCTTGTTCAAGTTTCGAGACTGACTTCTTGAATTGTTTTCCTAGGTTCTTCTATTTGATCACAGAAAAGAGATCGAAACTTACATTGAACTTTTGGGAGAAATCAAGAAAAAAGCTGTCGAAGAGGTGAGTGTACCAGGCAAATTACAATTATTCACCTACTAATGTGGTAGGGTTCACCCATTTGAATGAACAGACTTCTCAAAGCTTGACCCAGGAAATGCTGAGTCGAGTCATTTATACATCCGCATCATTAAAAAATCTCTGAATCTTCCAGGGAGAGATATTTGAGTGCGAGTGCTGCTTCGCCGATGACATCCTTCCAAGTGATGCCATCTTGTGCACCGAAGCACACATTTTCTGCAAAGATTGCGTTAGAAGGTTTGTGTTCAGTAGTTATAGTGGTGTCAGTTAACAAGGACTCTTAGAGTTGCTTTTGTGGAGGAACGCATTTACCTTGTAATTTTCAATTAAATAGAAATAAACAACTTTTAGTGGGAAGCTCATTTCTCCAACAGTTTTCAGAAATTTCATGTTGAAGTTGTTGTAGTTCAGTTGATGAACTGAACTACATGGGATATATTCCGACTGCATAACTCTATAACAACGTCGACAAGTAGGTAGCTTTCATCTGTCATAAAATTGGAACTTTATATTGTTTTTCAGAAGCACTGAAGTAAGGATTGGAAATGGCCTTTTAACGTTTCCCTGCCTTGGAAGCTGCGCTCCAGATGGTATCATACCCATGGAGTCTATAAAGGTGAGGTTTAAAATTTTTTTTACATTTCATCAAAACACAGTGGCCTAGGCCTTCTAGTTAATTCAAACACAGATTCAGGCCAACACAAATCTAGGCCTTCATTTAATTGTTCTGAGTACATCTCCGTTTTCCTATTGAAAAAGGTTAGGTGGAACCTGAGAAACCTTTAATGTGACCACTGTGTGATTTCTTATCTGAGATCCACACTAGAGAGACGTCCCCTTTAGCCTTGAGGCCAGCAATACGTAAAGTGATCATCCTAGGGTGGTTGAATTTGAGAAATTTCCTCTGAACCTCCCTCTGTGGACTGAAGGAGGTAGAGAGGAAATTAGAAGCGACAGCATAATGCTGAAGACTTGGTTTTTAATTGGTTGTTATTTTCAGTCTAATCTAATGTTACCAAAGTTTTTAACAATGTTTCAGACTGTGCTTGACAGAACGTCATATGAGAAAATTGTAGCTCGTATCGCAGAAGAAGAAGTCAGGCAGGCTGACATTACCGGCATTGAATATTGTCAACGATGCGAATACGCTGCTATTCCTGATGAGAATATCATCATATTCAAGTGTCCAAAGTGTCATTTCGAATTATGCAGGTTGGTGAGGAGTAATGTTTTGAAAGTAACTAATTTTTCTTCTCCTTGAATTTGTCCTCCCTAGAAGAAAATGGGCTTTATACCTGGTATGGTGACATTGGAGAGTTCCACGTAGATCCAGCAGATGTATCTACGATCTGGCGACGTATCAATGCGGTAGAATCTGGCGCCAAATCGTTGAAGCTGTGAAGTATCTTCTGTTACAATACATAGATAGGCTCTTTAGGCACAAGTACCTTAGGATGTTAAGGGGAAAGTGGCCAAACTCACTAGTACCTACTACAACCTCCACTAGTAGTTATCTGCGCAGAAAGCAGTATAAAAATGTCTTCCATCGACAGACTTTCCGCCGTTCTGTCAAGATGGCGGCCACCATTCTCCACTAGGGAAAATCAGCCAATCAGATAGCGTTATTTCTTAATGTCCTTCCGCCCTTTCTGTCCCATGTGAATCCAGCTTTACTCTATGGGAATGTTGACCTATTTTTGTTTATTATTTTCAATAATGAACCTTTGGAATCGGCCAAGAACATTTTTACCCCCCCCCCAGAATTTAATGTTTTACGTTTCAAGGTACATAAATCCAAAAATCGAATAAAAAATTTTCCGTCCGTTCACGGCACTTTCCTTATTTGCCAAGGACTGATTTTGATGAAATTTGGTATATGGGCTCCATTTGGGGTCTAGTTGTGCCCTGAAGCTTTTAGTTGACGTAGGTCTCCTCTAAGGGGTGAAAAATAGGGGTTGAAATTTCGTTATAAAGGTATTGTTTTTCCATTAATTTAAGATAGTATTGAATGTTTAGAGACCCACAGAGTCCTGTAGGACTCCCTATGAGAATTTAAGGGAGAAACTGTCGCCTCAATGGGGTATTTCGGTGGGTCAGAAATTCAGGTTTTCGACCTCAAATTTGGATTCAGCACCCTTGAAAACCAATATACTCCAACTTTAAGCCCAATGATACTATAACATGTGTTAGAAAAATTAATTAAAGAGATCACACGTTTGAAAAAAAGGCGGGCCGCCATAAATGCACACACGTGTGTGAGTAGTATTTTGTAGTATCCAAGAGGTCCTCCAAGGGTTTCATCTCTTCTCTGTGCATGGATACTTTTTTCAAAGACAGTTGGCTAGCTACGTCACACCATTCAAATCTTCAACTTTCCTTAGCTTCTCTGATTTTTTAAAAACATGTTCTCGACAAACAGACCCGATTACCATTATTCCTGAGCTATACTCTTTTGAACAATTTTTTTATTTTTAAATTGACTGAAATACCCCATTTTCTCCCTTGCGTCACGTGCGTTGGGACATCCTTAAACTATTAAGATTTTTCAAACGGTACTTACTGGCTCAGTGGTTGCGTGTCAGACTCCCACCCTAGGGTTCTGGGTTCCAATCTTACTCTCGTCGAGAAATTTTTTTATCCAATCACATCGATTTTCATTCTGATTCGGTTTGCTGAGGAATCGCCATGTCTCCAAAACCAATGTTTCCTATCTTATCTCCAAGTAGAGCTCAGAACACCTTTGAACTCATAAAACTCCTGCACGGAAGGCTCATATTACCAGATTATATTTCCCATGAATGTTGTTTGTAATCAGTTACAATATAAGAAAGGTTTGGATATTGCAGGCTGTGCAACCATGAGAGTCACATTCCTCGAAAGTGCGGAGAAAGCGTTGCTGATGATATTCAGAAGCAGAGTAGAAAGAAAAATGAAGAGTTCCTTACAACCAAAGTTTTGAGGTACGTTGGTGTAGTTAACACTCCTGTTTATCGGCATGCTGGAATCGCTTGTTTCACCTGTTTGTTATAAATAGGACGTACTAGCTCTCACTGGTGTGAACTCCTCCCGTTCAATGTATCATCTTCTCACTCCTGGGTCTCTGAATCCCCTCAAGTATTCATAGGGTTTATCACTGCTTTCTGATGAATGACCCATTCTTCCCTCTCCAATAAATTGCATTTGCTCACAATTTTGATCGATATTTACCTTTATGTACTCACTTATCAGTAGGTAGGTACTAATTCCCCTCCTGATACTCAATACATTCCTTATAGTGAGCATTCCTAGCTACCTAGCGCTATCTCAGCTTTACTCGTTCTGCTATAATACGCCCCTTCTTAAGCCGTGGCCACACATGCGGTGTGTGATGTTTGCGTTAGTTTGGCCACACTGAGCCAAAGTTTGCCAAACCCCGAATGTGTGGCCGGGCGATTCGGTATTCGCCAAACACTGAGCATTTCCCCGGCCAAACATGCAGGGCGAATGTTTGCCGAATCCGGGAAGTATTGTGGGGTTGTATTTCCTTCCTATTGCCAGGGTTGAACGAGAATGCGGACGAATTCTGTGATTCACATTCACTGTTCCTACCTAGTGACGCTTCGATATTTCCGTTTATTCGATAAATGGTATCGAATCAATATCAGGAGCTAGATACTGGTATTGACAGAATATCCAACAAAAGTATTCGATACCTACCAAAAATGTCGATGTGTTCGATATTTCAATACTTTGAAAACTTCATCATTATTAAATAATGATAGTAAATTAAGTAAATTTTACTTGTTTTTGATCCCACTTCCATTTGTGTCTACTGGAACAACAACGTAGACTCCGAACTAAATGCTGCATGTTTATATACTTTTCTTACTCTAGTGTACTTCTACCAAAATGTATTCCATCCTTGCATTTTTACCCTCAGATGTTCGGCAAATGTTTGTGAGTGCTTGGTAAATGTTCGGGGTTTGGCAAATACCGAATATGTGGCCAGGGTGCTTTTTCATTGCAAATGTTCAGCATTCGGCGTTTGTCGAACACCACATGTGTGGTCCCGGCTTTCACGGATGCGTGATCATTTTGTACTTTATTTTTTGCTTAAAGGAAATGTGGAGGATGCAAGAAGTCGTATGTAAAGGAGAGTGGTTGTGATAAAATCACTTGTTCGTGCGGCACTAAGAACTGTTATAGATGTGGAGCAAGCGGAATTGATTACCCTCATCTTGATAGGTAAGTTAATGACATGTAGAGTAATATTTGAGTTACAGAGGTTGAGTTGATTCGATGCTCGGTGATTACGAGGTCTCAGCTGAATGTTGACAATAAAAACAAGACTAGTAGGCACTGAGCTGAAAGCTAAAGCTGGGAGCCCAAGATTGGTGGAGCTCCAGGACGTAGTTATAGCAGATATCAACAGATCGCGTTCTCTCAACATCATTGCAACGAGTCACCTTGTTAACTGGCCGCATCTAAGTAATTAATTTGGTAACTTATAGTTATTTTCTCGATATATATGTCTAAATTTGAACTGATTTTCAATAATACACTGGGTTTCAAACGTTTCTATGGGTGCCAGTTGTTGATTGAACATTTGAACTACTGGCAATAGGGGCTACAACAATTGTTAAGGCAACTTGGAAATTACCATTTATCTTGATTGGTTTTCCTAAGTAATTCTTGCAATTCTAAATGACGAAGAAATTAAAAAATATCAATTTCTTTTCATTTGAAAGAAGCGGCATGAAGAGAGTGTGGCCTCCCCCCCACCACTTCAATTTCCGAAGTAGTTCCTTAGCTGAAAGTAGATGGCGCAACTGAGGCAGCCTCAAAAATGCTTGCACGCCATTTCAACGTTAGCTTCTCCTCTGTTAACTTGTCTCCAGTACTCTGTGCTAGTAGGTATCCTAAGAAGGCTCCCTATTTTATTTACGAATTTTATGTACGATTTTCGTACATTGCCAAAATTGCCTTTGTCAGTCCCCATATTTCTCTTTTTGATGCTTTCACGTTTTATAGATTATTACGGTAGTGAAAACAATGTTTTTCCTAATCAAAACTTGACGTTTTAGACTCTTCCAAACAATTTTGGTTTCGTGTCAATCTGAAGTTGGGTCCGCGTAACCTTTGCAATCAGGTTAGATAAGATTTCAGGGAATGGGGTGTAGATGGCCCTCTATGAAATCCAACACGATCAGTTCAATGATAAACTCGAGAACTTGAAATCCTTGTAATAACCATAACTTTCTTTCTCCCCGAAATGGATCAAATTTTCAGAGATTGAGGTGTTTGGAACCTTATTCAGTCTCTTATCAATTTCATCGCAATCAGATTGTGGTAGCTACTGCGCATCCTGCAACGAGAAATCCTTGATAAGCAAAACTTCTGCAGTTTTTCATCTGATTTCTTTGAAATTTTCAAGGATATTGTGGTTGCGACTCCGTCTGGGTGGTTCCTTATCAATATAATCGTCATGTTATCAATTTGAAGGGTAGTGGGCTTCATGTCCCACAGTCACTTGACAAGACTTTTTTTTTATCTTGCCACTATGATAGTTACTAAATACAGGGTGTCTATGTTCGTTTCAGTTGCCCCGGGAGGATTGATCCAATTCCTGAATCCTAAAGATGACCTACGAATTTTATTGATTTTAATGCAACTATTATTGTGTTTTTATAAATGTTACACATAGTTTGTGTACTACCTATCGATTTTATCAAGTTTTGAGTTAAAAAATAAATTGTTTTTGATAATGCTTGGTATTACTTCTCCTCTACTCTCAAAATCTTTGTTGATGGTGAAACCAACCTTAATAATAAGACATTTTTCTCCCAAAAGACTAACAAGGACAAGGATCGTTTTAAAGTTTAAATCATTAAAAAAAGTCTCTAAAATCAAAATGTCCACTCGCCTTTCGGATTTTCCAGAACAATTTTGGTTTCATGTCCGCAAATGCTTGTAACAGGGAGAACTATGCGAAGTTACAGTCTGTTGTCATTTTCAGTTGTGCTGGTTGGGTTCCAGATGGTCCCCTATGAAATTCGTATTTTGCCCCCGGATTGATAGCAGTCTCTGCGCATGCTCAGACTTGTAACCAGTATAAATACTACAATTTTCTACAGACTTCGATGAAATCAACAGTTTGAGCGGATTACCATCTAGATGGTCCCCTATAAAATTCAACATGAGCGTATCATCGGTATTTTCCAGACTTGATCTTTTAAATGTTTTTCAATTAAATTTTTCTACACTGTTTTCAATTTGTGGAGCTTTTGATTGAATAGTTTAAATTGCCAATAATTGTTAATCAAATAACTGTGGTAAAATTATAATGGTTTCATAAAAATTGCTGATTCAAAATATTGCACACAAAGTTCAAATTCACAAAAATTCCTAAAATCAATTCAGTTTTGGTCGTACTTCGAGTAGAGGTAATTTTGGAAGTAGGTACCTAATGATATAAGTAACTCCTCAAGATAAGTAATGTAGAAAAAAAATGTATTTAACAATCCATAACATTACTGAGAAAGGTTTTCATGTCACGTGATAAATTTAAATACAAAACCCTGAGACAAACGCCATCCATAATAGTAGGCATGCACGATTGGAAGGCATGAAAAATGGCGCTTTTGAGTAGAATTTCAGAAAATGAAAAATTGAGTAAGTTTCAGTCTAATAATGAACAAAATGAGGAAAGTGCTGGAAGAACTAACGATAGTGTACCACTACAATGTAGATTTTGGATATTGGCCATCTTGAAGGGTTCCCCTGGTGGGAGATGGTTGAGTTGGATGATTATTGCGTAAGAATCGACAGGTAGTGGCCTTACTTCTCGGGGCCTTCAACTCCAGCCTGCGTCATCAGGTCGGATATGTTCTTCTCCAAGTCGTCTACTCTGTTTCCCATTTCATCTAGTGCGATGGCGTTAAGGACATACAGCTAGGTTGCAATTTAATAATGACATGATGTATCTGTAAACTAATTTTTCTGCAGAATAAAATAATCAGATAGGTTATTCTTATGGAACTCCGAACTCAACAATTAGGGCGGTAGTAGTGTTGCCAAGGACACTGAGTTTGATGGGACGAACTACGAATTTCGACTGTGGAAGAAGTAGAAAGAAGGCTTACATCACTAACCCCAATGGGGAATGTGCCTCACGTTTTTTATAACTTTTTTTCGAAAGAGGGTACACTGATATGGAAAAAAAACCATGCGGCTCGAAAAAGCATCCAAAAAATTTAGAGAATTCAAGGAAGATGGAAGTTTTAAAAGAAGCGGCAATCTGTATGGGGGCATGGGGTTGCAACGTAACGGATTTTCTAACCAATCTGACTTCATAGGAGAAGCTGTGCCCCTCTGAGGTAGTGCTACCTCTGGTGTTGTGTTCTGCGTGTAGTCGAGTGAGGGCAATGGTCCTCTCAAAGCGCTGAATGAGGTATTTCGGTGGGTCGGAAATTCAGGTTTTTGACCTCAAATTTGGATTCAGCACCCTTGAAAACCTATATACTACAACTTTAAGCCCAATGATATTATAACATGCGATAGAAAAATGGATTAAAGAGATCACACGTTTGAAAAAGGCGGGCCGCTATAAATGCACACACACTAGGCAAGGACCAAGCCACGCGCGTGTGTGAGTAGTATTTTGTAGTATCCAAGAGATTCTCCAAGGGTTTCATCTCTTCTCTGTGCATGGATACTTTTTTCAAAGACAGTTGGCTAGCTACGTCACACCATTCAAATCTTCAACTTTCCTTAGCTTGTCTGATTTTTTTAAAACATTTTCTCGATGAACAGACCCGATTACCGTTATTACTGAGCCATACTCTTTTGAAAAAAAAATTGTCTGAAATACCCCATTGTTCCTAGCCTGAATCCTACTCAATGGAGAGATTGATCCCTAAAGCCTAGGGCTTTAGCACTCCATCTGCAGCGCCTTGCAGCTGACTGTCCAGATAAGTGCTTATAGAATCTGTCCGCAAACCTCGGTGTCTGATGACAGACACACCAGCAGGAGGCGGAACATTCACCTAGTGAGGCCTACTGTTCTGAAGAGGTCCCTAAGGGGAGCTGGAGGTTCAGCGCCTTTATGGCGCAAACCGTTTCCTCAGAGGAACTGGCTGTAGGTAAGACAAGAAATGATAAGTCGGATAGACGAGGTACGAATGCATGTAGGAAGACCCCTGAGTGCGGCTTATATACTCAAGTTAGTATGGTGAGGGGAGAGTGGAAAAGAGGTAGGGACGGCACAATACCACCGATATATCGGAGTATCGATACTTTTTTGGTATCGATACCGATATTTGTATCGATACTTTTGATGCAAAACTCGAACCGATATTTGTATCGATACTTTTGATGCAAAACTCGAACCGATATATTGGTATCGATACTTTTGCCTAGAATATCGGAGGTATCGATACTTTCTTGACGATATTATCGAAACTTTTGCCAAAGTAAATTGTTGAAAAAATACCAATTAAGTAACTAGAAAATAATACCATATTTTGTCTGCCAAAGAATAACACTCAAAATAGGCTCAGAATAGTATCAATTAAAACGATATATATCGCTACGACAGCCTCAAAATAGTATCAATATCCAATGTGAGTGTGGAAGGAATTTAAACCCGTTTTCCCGAACTTACAAGAAGAGACAGGCATGCGAAATATTAATCGTGATGGCGACATCAGTCACGTGCGAACGGTATTTGTCGAATAATAAATAGTATTATTTGTATTGTAACTGATTTAGTACTCGATCCTTTCGATTTCTAGTGGAAGGAAAACATCATTTCATTGAACAGAGATTTCTTGCAAATAAGAATTGGAATTGGAATAAAATGGAATAATTATTCATTTTTATTACATTTTAAATTATTGGCTTTTATTACATTTTAATTGCCATTGACTTTTATTACATTTTAAATTATTGTTTAAAAAAATTGCCTTCTCTCAATTAATAGGGTTTTTAGTTGGATTGGAAAATCATTGGTGGGTTAATTTGAAATATCGGTGGTATCGATACTTCGAGCTGATATTATCGAAGTATCGATATTTTATAATATCGGTATCGAAAATATATCGGGTATCGATACTTCCTGAGAAATATCGTATCGAAATGAGTATCGATACTTTGGAGTATCGTGCCGCCCTAAAAAGAGGTGACGTCAGATGATGTGTTCTTTCCCTTCCTCGCCTCGCCTGTGTTGGTGATGACTCATGCCACTCTGGGTTTTCCGACACGTCACTTTATTGGAGAACTACTGACATAGATGTATGACATTACATCCGGAAATGTAAATGAAACTGTAGCTTAATTTTACTGGGAGCCTACCTTTCGACGAGCCTCTGTGTAATAACGACGTTTCGCATTGAACGGATTAGTTGTCTCCATTACTCAGTGGTAGGCCCTAATAACTTTGGCAATCTTGTACGTGTGGAATGCGGAAATAAACCAGGAATAAATACCATCAATTAACCTTCCGTCTGTCGCGCCTTCCCACACGCAAAGTAGGTTGCGCTGCTGTGTTTACACCACAGTCATTCTTGTTGCATACTTTGCTCAAAATGTGAAAATTTGACAATCTAAGAGACAATAAATTGAGGGACGCTTGCTTCAGTTAACATTTTTATTCATAAAATTGCAAAATATTGGGTAGAATATTTAAACAATAAAACCTCAGGAAGTCTCGTCGCGCAGCAGTCCAAATACCGCTAGGTACTCAGCACAAGCCTTACTCGATGGCGCCTGAAGCAAAACTGAATAGCAACTTTTACTTCGCTCACAACGTGGCGACTCATATGCAATCTAGGGAGTGAGATCCTAAACAATAAATACAGAGGGGGGTTGGGTGAATTTTTGGAAATTTGGTCAAAGAGCAAGCGTTTTCTTCCTAGTGAGGTGTAAACACCGCAGACGCGACCGACGCAAGGTTAACAAACAACTGAATGGGGATGAATTGCCCTGACTATGTAGGTGTGATGTGCGACATTGCCAACTCTACTGCTGTAGACTTTTACTGAGGCCGGTCATCAGTTTCAGATACTAAAATATTAACTACGTTTGTCTTCCTAGTGTCTCTCTAGGTATTCTAGTGCCTTTGTGTTCTTTATACTGCTAGTCGAATACTGGGGGTTCGCTGTGTATAGCGTCGCTCAGATAGCTTACAACATAACGTCGTTCGAGGCCCAGCATGGCACATCTAACTTTTGCCAACTTTTCAGGAGAGCCAAAAAACTGTTTTGCGAGTAAGGTAATCGTGTTTTCTTTATTTTCTGAGTTCAAACTAGCCTAATTGGGGTCGCTCAACATGATTTTACAATAAATTTGGTTGTCAACGAACTACCTTCGAAATTAGCGTAGATGTGCTATGCTGCCCAGATTTCGTCCCCTAGATATGCTATGCTGTCGAACATTTGTGCTATTTTTCAGAGGGGTAACATGAAGTTGTCCTATGATGCTGTACTGAAATTAAGTTCTCAAATAAATTATCTATTTGGTTTCCCTCTATAAAGCCAAAGATAGAGTTTTAAACTGGCTTGCATTTCCTTTTTTTGTCAGCCCGACAAGTAGACAGGGAAGGTAGGTACCAGATGTTTATAAACTCGAAACAGTACCAATTTATAATTTATTTTATTTTATTTATTTAATTTAATTTATAATTTGTTTTATTTAAACGACACAAAAAAATTGAACCCAACAGTTCTAGTTTTACATTGACTTGAATTCCACATCTGCTACTACCAGCGTTAGTATTAGGGTAGGTATCTATTTTCCTAGTCCTAGTGAAGAAAAGCCTTGGAAAATGCAGTAGGTATATATTAGAAAAAAATTATAAATGCTTGCATACGAGTCTGCAACACATTGGGACATTTTCATGTGTGTGAAAGTAAGGTTGTTAGTTCATGTACCCAAGCATCAAAATAAGAAAACAGTTGATTCTTCTCTGCGCAACACAGTGAGTCTATTTTATTTATTGGTCGCGTGAGCAAGTTTTCGTGACGATTTTTCAGTTTATGTGCCAAAGCAGACATGAAAATGTCAAAAATTCTTTAGCTAACACAGAAACATTATTAAGGATCACAGAGATCTGTATAAAATCCGTTTCATAAAGCTAGACTTGAATTTTACTACAGTTTACCTGCGTTACTAGGAGTGTATATTTTCTTATGGTACTCATGTGATGTGCCTTTCTTATTTCCTACGAATTATACAGATTGGACGCTTCTCAATATCAAATACATTGTTTAGCAATGCACGTATTTCATGGGACGAAATGCAGAATGATAAAACACGAATTGTTTATAATGGGGTTTCTACTTATTACAAAACTGAGATGAGGAGTTACCAAAGTGAACTGAATTTATTGTTATATTCCTCTGACCTTCTTGTCAAATAATATTTCTCTACTGGAATGCGAACATGTGTTAATATAAGTCGGAAGTGAAATGATTTTATTCCTGTTGTCCAACTAAAAAGCCTATTCTGATGGTGGGTTTTGATAATTATTTACTAAATGAAATTCTAGTCATTGTCTCATTACTGTGAAAATCTTGTCAATTTACTCGTATGTTCATTGACTGGAATTTCTACAAATATATAAGTCGTTTTGGGTTTTAAAATTTTGCTGAAATTTAAAAAAATATAGTTGAAGTTAAATATTATTACCTCTTATTGGACCATGGTGTCACTAGTGTCACTGAAAACATCTTGGGAATCCCACAGCTTTCCCAAGGTGTCACCAGATTAACTAGATATCAATTGCAATTTAAAAATTTATTGGACAGAGCTGAATTTTTCGAAACATTTTCTGTAAGTTATTGGAAATCAAAAATTGATGTTATTATAAAATGTTTTTCATCGATTTCCTTGGAAATTTTTTTCATAAATCTATTTTGAGACAAAAAATTCTGCTTTCCATTAAATTTAAAGTTGTAATTTAATTTTGGTTACTCCGATGACACTTGGAGATATCTGTGGAGTTCCTGAGATGTTTTCGGTGACGCTAGTGATACCATGGCCCAATTAGGGTTAACCAGTTAAATATTATTCAATTCAACTATATTTTTTAAACCTTCAGTGAAATTTCAGAACCCGAAAAGACTTATATATTAAATATATAAGTCTTACAAATTTTGTAAAAGTTAATTTTGTAAAAAGTCTAAAAATTTTGTAGATATTCCAGTCAATGAACATGAATTGACAAGATTTTCACAGTAATGAGACAAACAACTAGTATTTCATTTAGCAGATAATTATCAAAATCTACCATCAGAATAGGCTTTTCAGTTGAATAAAAGGAATAAAATCACTTCACTTCTGACTTACTACTTCTTAGTTTTGGAAAATGACTACGCCGATTTTCTTCATTGAGAAAACATTAACAATTATTTTTGGGTAAGTACTCTGCGAGAACTTCGTTTCTTCTTTCTTCCTACAAAGGCACCGATTTTGTTCACGAAAATAAGCTTTGTTCGAAATAAAATACAAAACAGCAATGCACATCTAACATAGCTTCATCCTAGCAGCATAGCACATTTGCAGTTCAAACTTATTTATCTTATTTTCTTAACTAATGCCGATGATTTATGCTTTTCTTTTTGTTATTAATCAAGATTGAATCTTCATTAAGCATTACTAAAAGGAAAAAACCGCTATATACTTCAAATTATTGCAATAAACTCAATAAACTTGCCTCGCTTCCTGGCATATACGATTTTTCCATGCTTTCTGTGCAGATGTGCCTTGCTGTTGGGTGGTTTTAGATATGCTATGCTGACTAATTCGCAAATACTAGCGCTACGAGCGGTCAGATCGAAAAACTGTTAGCGCCAATCGCTCGGGCGTGAAATTTTGAATAAGAAACCGTTCTTAACTCGATTTCGCCAAAATGTCAGATGTGCCATGCTGGGCCTCGAACGACGATAAAATATGTATAACAGTCCATAGCAAGTCGTGTTTCAACAACCACTCGGGCTTCATTAGGTAGTGCAACTAGAAAAACCACTCTGTAAAGTTTGTAAACGTAGTGTAAACGCATCAGATTCTCCCAAGTTAACTACTTACTTGCATTCGTGGATAACGAAAAGTAACAACGCATACCTATCAACATAGGTAGTGCTAAATCGGTGAATCATTCAAACTGATTATACTAACGTGTACATAAGAGCGTTGAATCACAAGATAGATAACAGGTAGGTAAGAAGCCAAGTTGGTAAAGGATATTTCTCGTTATGATCTGCTCCGACATGGTCTGAAATTTGTCCTGCGTCTGTTGGAGGAGCGTTTGAACCTGCAATGGAAGAATTTGGAGTTGGTATCAAAATTACCTATTCAGTGACATTACAAGCAGTTCAGAATCAAATTAAACCTTCGTAGAGCTAGATAGACACGAAAGATGTAAAAAACAAGGAAATCTTCGCTCCTGGAAACAAAGGCAGGTTAGACCCGTCATCTTTCCAGGCTTACAACAATTGTTTACGATAAAATTTGCAAAAACTCAATTGACGGAACGAATTAGGAAGTTACTTACATATTGAGTCAATTCTTGTATATTTCTAGGATCACTATTGTTACCTACGGTGAAATTTTTAGAATCATCAACTTTGACTTCTTGATTCAAATCCGCCATCGCTGGGACTCCTAGGTTTGTAATCGCCGTTCCTGCCACAATCACCAGCGCTACCAACTGATTTCCTCGCTCGTTTTTTCTTTGCTCTGAAACTTTTAAAATTTCAAAGCTATAGAGAAATCTTTGGATTGACAGAGACAGAAGGATAGTTCGTAGAATAGCGACAAAGGATACATTTTATAAAATGAGATTACGGATAATATTTTTCATCGTATCATGGATCTGTTACGATGAATGAAGTATCCATACATTGAATGAAGTATCCATAAAATGTTGGCGGGAAGGTGGCCTTGCCAGTTGTGCAATGATACCTACCTTCCCGGCGTTAATTATTTAATTATTGAAATTATTAAATTTATTTATTGATAAACCTGAAGATGAAGACTCTGGAGGTTTTCTCAGGAACCTAGGTTTTCTTGTTCAAATGCACTAGTTCTGAGTTGAGGGGAGATCTGACGCAAGAGATGGTTGCTGGGAGGGGGTTCCATGGCACAGAGTACAAGGTAACAAACCATTCACTTGAAAGATAAGGGATGTTTGTTGTTGGATAAGGGACAAGCGTAAAAAGTGTCGATATTCGAATCAATTTTGGATTTAAACGTGTATCTTATCTAGAGATTTCGGGCGTTCAGTGGATGAAACGTCAAAGGGTCGACCCCGACGTTTAGGAGATAAACCAGGGTCAATCCTCACCAGTTGTCATTTGCGGAAATTCTCTCTCGAGTCGTGTGGACAAAGCGTATTGTCCTAGTGCCGAGCGAATCCTTGTAGTGTGAACCTTGTGCGTTCAAAACTTTTATTATCGCGAACTAAATAAGACTCCTATTCACTGATATTTAGTTTTAGGTATTTAATATTGTACCTATTTCATTAATTTGTCGTGGTCCGACAATGTCGCGATTTTATTCGATTGCTGGAGTCTGTCTGTTCCTCTTTGGTGCTGCATCTGCTGGTCTTCCCCCTGTCATTTTCGGTAATTATGTTTTTATTACTCATAGAGTAGCATAAGTGAGTGTATTCTCGGGAGAAGAATGCAGGTACTTCATAGATAGACTTACTTCCATGAAAAAATTGTGGAAATCTCAATTGCCAATCTTTATGTTCAGCACTTATCTGAACCGAAAAATCAAGTTAAAAAAATATTCCGTCCCTGTACGCTGCACTTTTTTAGTTCCAATGGATCGAGTCTATTAATATTTGGTTTATGGGCTCCATTCGGGATGTAGTTGTGCCCCAACGATTTTGTTACCGTCAGTTCTAGGGGCCAAAAGTGGGCGTTGAAATTTTCAAAATGATCCTGCTCCAAAACTTTCAATATAAAGGTATTTATTCTTCCATTTAAAATAGTCGAATTTTTAGAATCGAATGAGACTCCCTGGAGCACACCAGTGACGCACCCAGTAGTCATCATTGAAAGGTTCATCTCATTTGTTGGTTTCTAGTTCTCAGGCTCTCGCCAGAATGCGGAAGGTACAACTGGACCGGCTCTTCATTCATGAATCATGAGTGGTCAAAATTATTTTTTGAATTGGGATTCCTAGCTTCCTAGTTGAGATTCCTGAAAACGAAGCATCATATTTCGTTTTGTAGGCACCCACAACTCCCGGAAAACGATGTGTTTAGAAACGAAAGGAAGCTATGTACAGTAAATAAATTAACCGTTGTGTAATAATTTGCTGTGTTTTCCTAATGGGACACTCCCGAATGTTGATATCATAAGGTACTCAAATACCTACTCGAGATTATAATCACTTCAATCAAGCCAGATCTGGTTTCGCTAGTTGAAACACCGATTGAATTTAAAAAATCATTTTAAACCATTAATTTTTTACCGAAACCATTAAAGTTTTACCGAAGGAAAAACCTTAAATACTCGTAGAGAGCGAACGGTTTGTCTCAAAAAATTCTTAAAATTCAATACTATTTTTATTTTCTGCAGTTTCATGGTGAGAAAAAGTGAATCGGTATAAAGAAGGTTCGAGTGTTCTGCATCTCGTTGAACTGAGTCAACTGCCTTGATAACGAAAACAGGAAGTTCTGGCTCAAGCCAAGTAACGTGGTAGGTAGGTGGCTACGAATCAACATCAGCTTGTGGGAAATCGGGACATTGGATCCGAGAGGATTGACATTTATACAGAATTGTCGTGTACAATGTTTTAGGAAGTGCAAGTCACGCACGGTTCCTTAAAATGTCAGTGAGTCATTTCGCGTGAACAATCTATAATGTGGAAACATTTGATTGCAGGGGAAAACTTTGTGTCATAATGAGTAATAGATTGACGCTTATGTTACTACTGATAAACAAATGCAAGGAGGAAAAACGCTGCTAATTATTACACAACGGTTTATTATTTTTCCTTATACAGGGTGTCTACACATGAGTAGGGCATAACTTCAGGGTTCAATTCTACAAGATACCATTTCCTACAAAAAATTTCCCGTAGCAATTTCGTTTTATCCCCTTGTTTTTTCAATTATTTAAAGATTTTGTTCGTGTTTTCGACATTACGTCATTAAAACTGTCATAACTCCTGTTATTTACCAAGTAAATTCAAATTTGAGGATATTGTTGAAAAGAGCGTTAAATTTCCAAACTACTTAATGTAAAACCAAAATATTTTAGCTGTAAAACGTTTCTAAAAATCTAATCAAAAAGCAAAATTTAATTATTTTTTTTTTGAAATTCAACTTTTTTCGATCGAAGTTTCTACTTTGAATCCCTGCCCGTTTCGATGGGCGCTCTTCGGAAAAAACATGCTCAAATTGTCAGTTTTCCAACGGCGTATCAATTTTCCTTTTTAAAATTCTAATTGGAAGAGTAAATCAAGTTTAAATGCAAAAGAACGTGTGTTTTACAAGAAAATCCTGTTTTTTTACGCGGTGTATGGTCACTTTCGATCTCAAGACGACTTGACGAGTTTGGTATCATTTCCTGTGTTTTGACATTTTCATGTCTACTTTAGCACATAAACTGAAAAATCGTCACGAAAACTAAGCAAGTCTTGCTCACGCCAATAAATAAATAAAATAGACTCACTGTGTTGAGTAGAGAACAATCAACTGTTTTCTTATTTTGATGATGCTTGGGTACAACCTTACTTTATTACCTTGTTGTGTAGTGGTTGACATGAAAATGTCCCAATGTGTTGCAGACTCGTATGCAAGCATTTAAAATACTTTACTAATTACACCAATTACTTCTACGTGTCCATGGTAAGTGTTGCGAAAAAGCTATATTGTCTACCCAATTTGGCAGACGTTTTCGTGAGTCGTGAATCAGGACTGTCGCCAATCTTAGTCACATCACTTTAAGTTATTAACTCCCTAATTTATTTTTTTTAAACGCTGAATCCAATGGTGGTACTTACAAATTATTCTGACTGCTAAAAAGTGGATTTTTTGGTGGGTGTCTTCATAGCTATTCATAACGAAATTTGATTTTTGGTTGCTATGGAAGAACAACTAATGAGTGACATGAAACTCTACATGAAGAAAGATTAAAAAATTGCCTTTCATCAGCTGAACTTTTAACGGAGAGTTTTGGCTTAGTAACAAGGGTGAAGATTCATTTGCGATTCACAATCGTGTTTTCTTTATCATTCAAGACGTCATAAGAAGCGAACGGTTGGTCCTCCAGAGCTCCGGGAGGTTTCATTCGATTCTAAAAATTCATTACTATTTTAAATTGATGAAAAAAGGTGCAAATTATTACATATCATTTTATTTTTTTTTCAGTACGTCACACCACCAGGACACCATCGAGTTTATTTTTACAGAAAGTATCTATCGAACCAAGCTATGTGGGAGTTATAGGTGTCCTCAAATTCAAAACGAAATTTGGTTTTGGTTGCACAACTGACATGAAATTATTCGGAGAAAGGAAAAGTTCCCATTTTATCATTCGAATTTTTTAACGGAGATTTGGCCTACTTCAGTGAGTGAAGATTCATTAAATGAAAATTTTGTGATTCACCCTCGTGTTTCTGTATTATCATTCGTCCCAACTTTAAAGCTTCATAGGAAGCGATATGTTGCTCTTATAGAGCTCTGGGTGGTCTCATTCGATTCTAAAAATTTTAAATTGTTGAAAAAACTATACCTTTACATTAAAAACGTTTGAGTTAGGGGTTTTGACATTTTTAATCCTTATTTTTCACCCCTTAGAAGTGTCTGTCACTAACCAAAAGCTTCGGGGCACAACTAGATCACAAATGGAGCCCATATACCAAATTTTATCAAAATCGGTCAATGACAACTAAGGAAAGTGCCGCGGACGGACTCTATTTACGGATTCTATTAACTACGTTCAAAAATCAGATTTTGAAGGGGGGTAAGCTCTTTTTCCCTTGCTCGATTCCAAAGGTTCATCATTGTAAATTAAACCAAAAATGGAAGTAGGTATATGCGCACCCGTTATTATTACACATTATTATATTTCGTACCATTAGTTAGCTTATACGTACTCGTATTAATCTACTATGTCTTTGTTTTATAGTTCCTGGAGATGGGGGAAGCCAGCTGGAAGCCAAACTAAACAAGACCACATCTGTACACTACATTTGTGACAAACAAACTGATGATTACTTCAGTTTGTGGTTGAATTTGGAACTTCTAGTACCAGTCGTAATTGATTGTTGGGTACGTACCGATCTGATGCCAGTAAAATCCTGATAGTTTATTATTGATTTTCCTCTGTAATTTTAGGAAAGCCTTTCTAAAATCATAGTAGTTCAGAACTACTTTGTGAACGATTCGATTTTAATTTAGCTTTTTGTTTTGTAAAAATCAACCTTACAAGATTTCCTGGTTGATTCATCGTCAAGATAATTTTTTTTTTTTTGGAATGGAATCCATTTTCTGCTAAGCTTTTGCAACCAACAACTATGTAACTAATTAACTTGAGTTTTATCGAGAATAATGTGCCTGTAATTAGGTGCCTTAATAAGCAGTCATTTTCGAGAAAAATGGGTCAGGTATCTAGGTATCTCTAATAGGAATTCACTATTCTTTAAAATTAATGTTTGCCTATCAACTATTGGAGCTGAGAAAGATTTGTATTCTTGCAGCTTGTCAAAAACATGTGAGTCCAAAATCACCTTTTGCCTTTCAGAGGTTTTGAACTACTTTTGGCTGTCTTTGTTTATTCCTTGTCATAACTAGGGGACATAACCGAATACTCATAATCATTCCGGTAGTAGATTTTGATTATATTTTCTGGTTTCTGAATAGCATCGAGATGGTTCCCTACGAATTTTGCCTACATCGGACAAAATGAGCTCACATCGTCTTAAAAGTTTTTTTAAAATGTTGGGCCCCAGATATGGTACATGTGAAACATCATCAGCATAATAATAATATTATTATTAATAATAAAATATTATAATAATAATTAATATTATTATCGCTAAACTATATTACTGTAATGTTCCAATATTTACGAAACTTAATTGCACAATGTATGCACTTTTATCAAACATTTTTACACCAATTACTTCTACGTGTCCATGGTAAGTGTTGCGAAAAAGCTATATTGTCTACCTAATTTGGCAGACGTTGCGTGTCGCCAATCATAGTCGCATCACTTTAAGTTATTAACTCCCTAATTTATGCAGTTTTATTGATTATGATCTTGCCTTAGAACCAATTGAAAAACTAAAGTTGGCCTGACCAAAAATGTGAAAAAAACGTTATTCAAGCTGAATTTTTCCCTAAAATTTTGCTAAGAAAATGTGACTTTGTATCGAGAATTTATGAACAAGAAATTGACCGCTCTTAACTGTTGAAGATTGTTTCTCCATCACATTATGCAGTTTTTACGGAGCAACCTTCATTTTGGTAATATCCATGTGTTAGCGCGATTAAATTGTGTCGAGGAAATATTCAACATGTCATACAATTGTCCCCATAACCCATAACCTTGTATGTGTTACCTCGTGAATAATCACGAGAGGATATATTCAACCTTTTTGCTATAATATTTTCAATGTTTTATTTTTTCTAATTAGCTCTGTAAGACGACAGGAATAGTAGTAATAGCCCATAATAAAAATAAAGTAATAAAAAATGTGATTTTGTAGGTGGACAACATAAAATTGGTTTACGACAACGTGACGAGGAAGACGAGCAACCAACCTGGAGTGGATATCCGAGTGCCGGGGTTCGGTGATCCCTTCCCTGTGGAATGGCTAGACCCTTCCAAACTCTCTGCCGGAGCTTACTTCAGAGACATCGGCAACGCCCTCGTTTCCATTGGATACGAAAGAAACGTTTCCCTGCGAGGGGCGCCCTTCGATTTCCGCAAAGGGCCCAGTGAGTTGCTTCTCCGTGCTCCTTTATAACCAACTTACTTAACTACCTACCTACCTTTATCAATATCGCTCGAGGAAGAAGTCGTACCTATTTCCATTTTACTACTTCTACACCTTCTTCTGTAGGTACCTATTACGAAATAAAGGCACTTGGCTAACACAGGAGATGCCAGAATCAATATTAACAGTAAAAGGAATTATCAGGATCAGGAACACGAATGTAAAAGCCAACCCAATCAAATCCTCAACCTGTCAAGGCTTTCCAAGTTCGTGATTCCAACAGATGATTGAGCTAATGGGAAGCGAACCCTACCAATATTACTGTCTGTTATAAACAACCAACAAATAATTGTTATGCCTTTGTGAAACGATAAAAAGGTGCCAATCGGGTGTATCGTATCCATTACGCGATTGTACAGACGAGCGCGAAGCATCATCAAAAAGTCAAACCAACGGCCGTTCGCTGGTTTAATTAATGAATCGGTTTCCCTGAGGTCGAGGGCGGTATCGCAGGTCTTGATAATTTTTCGGGTTGCCATAACTTATAGATTTCTCATCCGATTTCGATGAAATTTTCAGGGAATATGCGAATTTGGTTGTAGATGGTCCCTTATGAAAATCATTGTCCCCAGACTGATGGTAGCCACTGCGTATACGCAAACGTCAATTCCTTGTAACTTCCATAGCTTCTACATTTTCCATCCGTTTTCGACGAAATTTCTCAGGATTGTTCAGATTGGCGTGTAGATGGTCCCCTATGAGGGTAGTGGAAGGTACTTAGAGAGGGAATCATCATGGATTTTTGAGCGCAAATAGACATAAATTTAAAATATCGACGCTCACTAGGGGAAAGGGAGTTTTCAGGTTAATGTTAATTTTTTTGTTAGGGCTGTATATTTGGATTTTAGTTTGATATATGATAACATTATTCCAAATAATTGGGCCATTTTCCCAGTCAGTTTGATGCACATCAGATGCCATTGGTTTTCTCAATTTTTCCCAAGTACCCGTTTTATTTTTATGTTCTTCAACTTGATTCCTTCTTGATCTTGAAGAGGATCGATAAACGAAAAAACTATGTGCATTACTCAATTTATAGCACCATGGCGATATTGGCCATTTTCCTTGCCGAGCGTCCATGTATGAATTATTTAGATTGTCAAGTATTGAATTCTAGGTTCAATGAATACCTTTAGGTTTTCAAAGTAGGTTGGGTACCTACCTAGTAGATAGATTCTTGAGCCTTTTTCTGTTTTCAAATCATCAACTCTTCAAAAAAAAAAAAAAAAAAAATGCTAATTTTCATCCTTTTCCACACAAAAAATCCTAAAAAATTCTTTGGAAACCGTAAGTTACATGGGCATGATCAGAAACTCGTAGGTCATGAAATTAAAAGGGGTTATCTAGAACCCAACCTGCACAAACCTGAAACATTTCTACGGAATCGTACTGTAATTCGAATAGTTTTGCCCATTGCAAGGATTTGCAGAATTTAGTATGTTAGACGTTCATAAGAACACGGAACTAAAATTGTTCAAGTAGGTCTAAAACGTCTAAATTAAAGAAAGAAAATTTTGATTTAAAAGGATTTTTTTTCCATATTCCGAATGAGAAAACAGTGTTTCCGCTTCCTTGGTTGACACGCAGACTCTTGACTGCGGAACCAACCAAATCAATATTCTGTGAATCCCCATTTATAGGCTTTTTAAGCTCTCGTATTCTCGAAGAGCTTCACATGTAGAATTTAAATCTAGACTAACGAAATATTTCTTACGGAGGGGTAAAACTGACGATGAAACTTGGAAATTCTGAAGGGAACGAACAATGTGTTAGAAAATGACTGTTGCGCAATAGAAATTGACTGATAGAAGGCTCATATCAATCTATTACATCCACAACGGGCTTCCGATGTTAGCGGATAAAGGGTGAGATAGTTAATAATAATCTTGCCTAATTGTTTAGTGAAAGTGTGTCAATGTTTGAACTGACTTGGGTAGTGATTATTTGTCAGGAAAAGTAAATATGAAAACATTCAATCAAGGCTGACTTTGATGGTTCAGCTATCAAACTATTTGAATTATACAGAAGTGGTTCGTCGAATGACTTAATCTAAGATTCAGAGAGATCAGGTTTTCAATCGTTTTCTCAACTTTTTGAGCTGCAAAAGATACCAGGAGAACACATTTCAAAAATTATGGAAATAAATCCAAAAAAATGCGTTCAAAAATCTGAAAAAATCAAAGTTGTCCGATAACATACGAAACTGAGACTGAAACTGGAAACTCCTTCCTGTTTTGAAATCGATCAAAAAGGGATCTTTTGACATTTTCATGTCTTTCATATGGCACATAAAAAAACTCGGCGCTTTGCGCCTCAGCGGGGGGCTCCGCCCCCCTGCACCCCCCGGTTTATTTCTTTTTCCATACTCTGTATGAAATCATAGGAACACAGAATGTGTTTTTGCGATTCAACAGGAGAGGAAATGGCCTTGGAGCTCACTCAGCTGATCAGTGACCACTCAGGCACCTTCAGCATTCTCCATTGACCCTGCCTCTCAAATGTCAGCTTCCTGCGTTCAACAGGAGAGAAAATGGCCTTGGAGCTCTCTCAGCTGATCAGTGATCACTCAGGCGCCTTCAGCATTCTCCATTGACCCGCCCTCTCAAATTTCAGGTTCCTGCGTTCAACAGGAGAGGAAATGGCCTTGGAGCTCACTCAGCTGATCAGTGATCACTCAGGCGCCTTCGGCATTCTCCATTGACCCGCCCTCTCAAATTTCAGGTTCCTGCGTTCAACAGGAGAGGAAATGGCCTTGGAGCTCACTCAGCTGATCAGTGATCACTCAGGCGCCTTCAGCATTCTCCATTGACCCGCCCTCTCAAATTTCAGGTTCCTGCGTTCAACAGGAGAGGAAATGGCCTTGGAGCTCACTCAGCTGATCAGTGATCACTCAGGCGCCTTCAGCATTCTCCATTGACCCGCCCTCTCAAATTTCAGGTTCCTTCGTTCAACAGGAGAGGAAATGGCCTTGGAGCTCACTCAGCTGATCAGTGACCACTCAGGCACCTTCAGCATTCTCCATTGACCCTGCCTCTCAAATGTCAGCTTCCTGCGTTCAACAGGAGAGAAAATGGCCTTGGAGCTCTCTCAGCTGATCAGTGATCACTCAGGCGCCTTCAGCATTCTCCATTGACCCGCCCTCTCAAATTTCAGGTTCCTGCGTTCAACAGGAGAGGAAATGGCCTTGGAGCTCACTCAGCTGATCAGTGATCACTCAGGCGCCTTCGGCATTCTCCATTGACCCGCCCTCTCAAATTTCAGGTTCCTGCGTTCAACAGGAGAGGAAATGGCCTTGGAGCTCACTCAGCTGATCAGTGACCACTCAGGCACCTTCAGCATTCTCCATTGACCCTGCCTCTCAAATGTCAGCTTCCTGCGTTCATCAGGAGAGAAAATGGCCTTGGAGCTCACTCAGCTGATCAGTGATCACTCAGGCGCCTTCAGCATTCTACATTGACCCGCCCTCTCAAATTTCAAATTCCTGCGTTCAACAGGAGAGGAAATGGCCTTGGAGCTCACTCAGCTGATCAGTGACCACTCAGGCACCTTCAGCATTCTCCATTGACCCTGCCTCTCAAATTTAAGCTTCCTGCGTTCAACAGGAGAGAAAATGGCCTTGGAGCTCACTCAGCTGATCAGTGATCACTCAGGCGCCTTCAGCATTCTCCATTGACCCGCCCTCTCAAATTTCAGGTTCCTGCATTCAAGAGGAGAGGAAATGGCCTTGGAGCTCACTCAGCTGATCAGTGACCACTCAGGCACCTTCAGCATTCTCCATTGACCCTGCCTCTCAAATGTCAGCTTCCTGCGTTCAACAGGAGAGAAAATGGCCTTGGAGCTCACTCAGCTGATCAGTGATCACTCAGGCGCCTTCAGCATTCTACATTGACCCGCCCTCTCAAATTTCAAATTCCTGCGTTCAACAGGAGAGGAAATGGCCTTGGAGCTCACTCAGCTGATCAGTGACCACTCAGGCACCTTCAGCATTCTCCATTGACCCTGCCTCTCAAATTTAAGCTTCCTGCGTTCAACAGGAGAGAAAATGGCCTGCGGGAGTTCTATTTCCTTACCAACGGCTTGGTTGCACGTGAAAATCATTATAAAAGGCGCGTAACGGTTTTTTCTGTCGCTTTTTCGTGACGATTTTTTTTCGGTAGGTCATCGCAAAAACACATTCTGTGTTAAAAATCGTCACGAAATTTGTTGCGACGAAATTTGTCCCAAGTCGCCACAATGATGATTATGACCATCAGAAGTGAAGTTGTTAGGTACTTTACAGGTAGGTACTTTACAGTTAGGTAGGTACTTTACAGTTTGATATTACCAGATCAGCTGAGTCGAAAATTGAGCTCCCAGATCAGCTGAGCCAAAAATCGAGCTCCCAGATCAGCTGAGTCGAAAATCGAGCTCCCAGATCAGCTGAGTCGAAAATCGAGCTCCCAGATCAGCTGAGTCGAAAATCGAGCTCCCAGATCAGCTGAGTCGAAAATCGAGCTCCCAGATCAGCTGAGTCGAAAATCGAGCTCCCAGATCAGCTGAGTCGAAAATCGAGCTCCCAGATCAGCTGAGTCGAAAATCGAGCTCTCAGATCAGCTGAGTCGAAAATCGAGCTCCCAGATCAGCTGAGTCGAAAATCGAGCTCCCAGATGTCTCGGGAGGGGAGGGGGGGGGGCATGAAAATGTTTCAATGTGTTGCAGACTCGTATGCAAGCGTTTCCTTTAAAGGACTTTTTGATGGTTTTTTAAATATGTTGTTGTATTTATATTAGATTTGATTTATATTTGGCCTGGGTATATTATATTCTAACTGGTGAATGATCGTTTCATGGATGCAAAACTAAAACAATCATCGTTAGTCCCTGTGACTAACCTGACTAGACTTTTCAAGGTCAAGTTTCCAACTATTGATTCAACATTCGACAAAACGTAAATCTGAAAATAACTTGTTGAATTACTGCCTGTGAGTCCTCTGACTACGCTATTCAAGGTCAAGTTTCTAACTGAAGAGTTATCGTCTGATGGAAACATGAATGCGGAACAAACCCATTCAATACACTGTCCCCAACCTGATTAGGCTTTTCAAAGTCATATTTCTGACCATTATTGAACACTAGTCAGAAACATGATTGCGAAACCAACGCAATCTAACTTTTTTCCTGTGAATCTATTTTATTATTCTTCTTTCCGATTATTCTTTCCTGACTTGGCTATTCAAGGTCAAGTTTCTAACTGAAGAGTTATCGTCTGATGGAAACATGAATGCGGAACCAACCCATTCAATACACTGTCCCCAACCTGATTAGGCTTTTCAGTCATATTTCTGACAATTATTGAACGCTAGTCAGAAACATGATTGCGAAACCAACGCATTCTACCTCTATGCTTCCGAGTCTACCAAGGTAGCGGAAGCTTTGTTTTCACTTTTCAAGGATGTAAAACAAAGTTCTCCAAAATCAAAATTTTCACTCGAGTTTACGTTTTAGACCTTTCTGAACAATTTTGATTCCGTGTCTGTCTGTCATGAATTCATTGTAACGGGCATAACTATACGAAGTTATTGTCCGATTTCTATGAAATTTTCAGGGATTGTGCGGGTTGGTGTGTAGACGGTCCCCTATGAAAATCATCATCCCCGGACTGATAAAAGCGACTGCGCATGCGCAAACGTGAATTTCCTTGTAACGGCCATAACTTCCACATTTTCTACCCGAAGTCGATGAAAATTCAGGATCATCTATATAATCGGGTTATGGATACGAGGAAGCTATGTGCCACACCCACTGGCAGACGTTTTCCTGTGAATCTTCAACCTGTCTAGGCTCTTGTTTCTTACTCATGATTGAAAATTAGTCTTGTTTCAAATGCTTATCTACCACACCTTCCTGGGCTTATTAGCTCTGTTGAGAAAAAGTATTACTGCCTGTCATTCAGCGGTGTGGCTACGGTCGTTGGGGCATCGTTGTTTGGCGGTGGACTTTGGACCGACTTCTGCGGGGTCATGGGCTCAAGGCTCATTGCCGGAAGCGAGCGTTTTTCGGCGGCCGGGGCTCTCATCGCCCTCTCGTCCCAACACAGGGCGGTGAGGCAATGGGAAGCCATGAGCGAAATCATCAGAATAAATTCTGATTTTCCCTTTGGCGCCTCTTTGATGACGTCCACGACGCCAGGAATGGCAGTCGGACGAAAATCCAACCTAAAATGGTTGTTTACTACTGCCTGTCAATCCCCAACCTTATTGGCTCTCTAAGCTCTATTTCTAACAACTGATTTATCGTTTTCTGGAAACATGAATGCGAAACAAACTTGGTAAGTATTACTGCCTGTGAATCCTCAACCTGCCCAGGCTTTTCTTTGCTCTGTCTCCGGTTAGTAATGAGCTCATGTTTCTGACTAAAGATTTTCGTGACTATACGGTAGTAGGAATCGTCACTGGTTTAACTTCAGCTGCTGTTGTATGTACGTGATTTTTATTATTTTGTCCTGTTCGTTTTCTTCTTTTCACTACATTGTATAATGGAAACTAACAATAAATAATGATTTTCCGCAGGTGAAAGTCTCGAGTATTTTGCGAATTTAAAGAAACTCGTGGAAGACACGTATACGTTGAACGGAAACGAGAGGGTGTTGTTTGTGGTGCACAGCATGGGAGGACCCATGACCGTCCTCTTCTTCCAGATGCAGACTCAGGAGTGGAAAGACAAGTACATCCAAGGAATGGTTTCCCTTGCGGGTGCTTTTGCCGGCTCTATCAAGGCCCTCAAGGTCTTTGTTATGGGTTAGTGTTTTTTTCTTATTTTACTTAATACTTGCCGAAGAAAGGGCGCTCGAACACCCTGGCAATTTCATGTTTTGAACAATTTTTCGATTCTTTGGCTTGACGATTCCTTAGTTTCCAACTTGACGGGGTTCTCAGAAGATTTATGTAGTTTTGGGGAGGTTTAGATCTCGCAATCCAAAAATTCTGGAAAAACACTTGTGCCTTCAGATTAAACCTGCCTTCATATACATTACTGGTTTTCACATGAGAGACCTGTGAGTTTGTGCAACAATGCGGAACCCAAACGAATGGATACTGTAACAGGCTTTAATTACCCCGAACAGAGATACGTACGTTCCCTCCTGAAAGGTATGTCCATTTTCATGGTAATAGACCTCTAAATCAAAGTACGTTCGTTCAGATTGACGACCCATCCTGTTGGTCTCCCCCAAGCTGTGAATGCAGATCTTTAAGCTGAACGAAGGAACTATTTAAGAACTATTTTGAGTAGTAAACCAATAATTTTCCTTCGACTTTTATTTTCTTACCACAAGGATTTAAGGTAGTTCCTAAGTTTAGGTAAAACATGCTATCGTTTGGTAGCGTTTCCGTTTGTGTGGCTTTTCAGAATTTTTTGTTGGACTCTTCAACATGAAGGAGTGTGAGACTTCAAAATGGGGAAATATCTGTCAGAAAAAAGTTGTTTCATGTATCATTTTAATCTGTTCAGAATTCAAATTCAAGAAATTTGTGCTCAAATTTCCATCTAGTTTTGCTAAGAACAGTGAAAAAGTTAACCTGCCTGTTTCAGTAAGTTCTTGCTTTGGATGACTAATGTACCTGAGAACAGTCAAAACAGAGAAACTACGAAGTTCCTGTGTTCATTGATATTGAGAGCGTTTTATTCACATAGGAGACATGGAGATTGTACATGGTAAAATATCCATGGACGCTGATTATCATCTCTGATTATCACATGGGGTAGAAAGAACACAGAAAACGTAAAGATGGAACGCAATGTGATTGGTTGTTAGGACAACAGCTGAGTATCGAATAACGGCCATTTTGTAGAGCAGTCGCACGGTAGAAATTTCCATACCGTTTCTCTCAAGTCCATGAATCCATCGAGCTCTGTGCATGTGCTGGACATGAAAACAGTCGAGAGTCGACACAATCTGATTTTTGTGTCGTCCACTCCGTCCTCCTCAGAGACCGCCCTTGTGAACACACTTTCCGCAATTCCCCGACCTCTACTGCTTTTTCCGTCGATCCTTCTTTCTGCTTTCTGCGTCCTTTCCACCCCATGTGAATTCAGCTTAAGGCAGTGAAACAGTGCGAACTTCTCAGTATCACTGCTTCTTCACTTACTGTTCTATTCCTTCACGCCAAGGACACAATTTACTGTTTTCTATTTTCTACTATTGTCAAAATGAAGAAGAATTCTGAGATAAAAATTCATTTAGGGCCAGTAAATGCAATCTTTGTTCCACGTAAGAAAGAACAATCTATTGAGAACGAAATCTATTGAATTTGTGTAGGTGACAATCTTGGAGTTTACGTCCTACCTACCAGCGTTCTGAAGATAATGCAGATCACATCTCCGAGTCTGTCCTGGCTGATGCCCAATGAGGAAGTTTGGAAAGACAAAACGCTGGTCGCTACAGACACCAAGAACTATTCGCTTTCAAACATAAAAGAATTCTTCGAGTAAGTTCTCAAATTAAGGAAATTTGTTCATTCCGTAATTTTTACTGAACTTAACCATTTTATTATTTGATTCCTCTTTGATTGACTCTCGGCCTTTTCGTTCTGCAGAGATATTGACTACATGACAGGATGGGAAATGAGGAAAGACCAATTGCCCTTCATATCGCTGAAGCCACCTGGTGTGGAGATCCACTGCTTGTATGGCACTGGCGTTGAAACCATTTCCAAGTAAGTTGACCGCTTCTACTTGCAATTGCTAGCACAACTCAAGTATCAACCAGTCATTTTTTAGTTTACTATTTCAAATTCCTTGGTATAATGAACCGTTGAAATTTTCGATGGAACGGCTTTAACACCCTCCCTGAAATACTTAGTCCTGTCATAACTTAGTTACAATCGTGGTATAAAACTTTCGATAATTCCGCTTACCAATGCAATTTAGAGAACTATTCCTATACAACCGGATTTTGAATAGTTTCGACATATTGCAAATTTCAACGGATTTTTCGAGTAAAATGGACAAATAGTCCGTGGAATTGCTAGTTGAAATTTTCCGAATTTATGCGTGTCTATACTATTTTCGTTAACATCAGGCCAACAATAAAGAGTTTTTGCACGCCACTACTAGGGCCCGTGGAACCTCTTCACAAAGCTCGGGGTCCGCAGGGGCCCATGAATTTGCCTTCCACCAACAGTATCTGGTCCATGCTTCTTTATGGAGTAGAGACCTGGACGTTTAAAATGAACAATCTAAGCCGCCTTGTGGCTTTCGAGATGTGGATCCATCGTTGAATGCTCCGGATTCCTTGGACTGCTAGGATGACGAATGAAGAGGTATTGCAGCATGCTAGGGTTGAGCGCCAACTTCTGACTGCCGTCAAGTGCCGGAAGATTTCATATCTTGGTCACGTGCTTCGAGGAAAGAAGTATCGGCTTCAGCAGCTGATAATGAAGGGGAAAATCGAGGGAAGGCATGGGATTGGATGGCGAAAGATGTCGTGGCTCTGAAACATCCGGGAGTGGACTGGCATCTGGCAAGCAGGGGACCTTTTCCGCATGGCGAAAGATAGAGATGCTCTCTCTTTTGTGATTGCTAATGTTCGGGGAACTGAACAGGGCTCTTGAAGAAGAAGATGAAACAGTGGGCGACGATAAGACCCCCATCGATGGGATGAGGATTCCTTTGACAGTCCCCCGTTCCAAGAAGCTGGAACGAGCACCCCCCTCCCCCGTCAATAGTTAACCAGGCCTCCTCCTTCAACTGTGTAGCACTAGTCTCCTCCTACCGGGGCCCGTCAAAATTTTGGCAGCAAAACTCTCTTATAGCGCGTGCACTCAAAGTGATTTTACTAAAACACCCATTTCAGTAACTACCTAAGCTTAGTTAATCAGGTTTCAATAGCACGTACAATTCTTCTTTAGATGGATTTTCATTACCTGCCTTCAATTTTCCTCAGGTTGACCTACAAAGCTGGGAAATTCCCAGGAAGTCCTAGCTTCGAGTACAGCTCAGGAGATGGTACAGTCAATCTCGAAAGTCTGGACTATTGCTCAATGTGGGGGAAACAACAAAAGCAGAAAATCTACGTTCAGCCGTTCCTCAAGGTCGACCATATGCAGATCCTCAGTGATCAACGAGTTGCCAACTACGTGCTCTCCGTTGTCAAAAACTATTCGAAGAAGAAGAAATAATTTGGAATTCCACCTACGTAAGGGAGGCAACTTGTGGTAGAAGATTGTGTGCAGAAACGTCACCATTTTGAAAGACTTCCATTGAGCATAAGACTTGCCATTCGAAGAGATTCATCCCACTTGCCTAAACGTGGCATGTACCGAGGTATGATATTGTTTTTCCATCTTCAATCAAATAGCTTATACATTTACCTACGAAAACCTTCAGGAAATTATGATAATAGTTTCAAAATATGGATCTGCGCATCAGGGTTAAAATATAAACAATACTGGTTACCTAGGTTATTTGAGTTGCAATGTCTAAAGAACACCAGTCAGCACAAGTAACTGAATGCTGAGGTTCCTCATTACACTATTAAAATTATTTCTCTACCAGCTAAATCAAACGGGCTTGTTTGTAGCTGATGTAAATATCACCTGGTCAAATATTTCTCTCATTAACTTTCTTTATTGATTCCAAATTATGATGAAATTTGAATTCTACTACGTGTAATTTACCAACGCCCCGGGTTCGCATTAATATTTTGATTGCAATGCCAGGGTTAGGCTGTACCTTGAGTCATAACGGATTTGGGGTGTAAGGAGATGAACTTGATGATGCCCATTGAACCTTGCCAACTACTTATATCTTAGCTGTGTATTAATTTTCAAGGCATGTTGGCTTGGTATGATAGGCTGAGGTGGTTCTTCGGAATATCTGTAAGGTCTTTTGTAAGTACTTTTGCCTGTAGTTGTAGGATGTACCAAGTGCTTTAGCAAATAATACAGCTTGAAGGGCAACGACAAGAAACTCCTCAGTTGATCATCAACAGGTAGTTTGTGGCTCTTGATAAACATTTGAGCTATCAGCATCCAATGAAATGTTGGGCTTACTGGACTTCTTGTTACCTGCAGTTGCTGCCTCAGTAAACCTTCAAAGCATAACCATCTACGTCCTCAGTAACTCGAGGTACTTCCTTCATTTTGATAGTAAACGTTTATTTTGCCGATTTATTCATCGTCAACTACCGAGCCTAGGACGTCATGTACTTGTGCAAATTCGTGACGCGACGTAGACGAAAAAAATTCACTTCTGAACACTAACTTTTCTTCATTTACAAATTCTTCTTCTTTCACTTCTTATTCTGTGCAAATTCACTTTACAAACGACCGACTGACACACCATTGTAGTGAATTCTCGAATTTGAAATCCATTGAATTATGAGGTACATTACACTTATGTTGGTAGTATTCGTATATTTATAGAAAAGCTACTAGGAATATGAGAAGTGCGCCCTAATTAGAAAATTCCATTTACGCGCGCCTTTTTCTTCAGTCACAATTTTTATTAAACATAAAATTAGGATAGCCAATTAAAGACCTTTTAGCAGCAACGAGTCAACTTCAAAATTGTCGTTTGTGAGTCAAAACTCGTATTGATCTAGTGGTGAAGCGAAAAAGATCCAGAACTATGGGAGAGTCTGGCCCCTGATCTGTCGGACGCCCGATTGCAGCGCCACAAACGAGAATATAAAGAACTCTATGTCATCTTGCTCACTGCGAGGGGTCTGTTATCATCGTATAATGTTAACGAACGTCATTCTCTCATGTATTTGAAGCACACCAAAGTCGCGAGCTTTTTCCAAGTTTCTGTCAAGTCTATGTAGGTAATGAAACGTTTGCTTCCTAGTCTGTTTTTCCTCCCATTTATTCTAAGTTAATAGAAATGACAATTGAATTTTGCGTTTTGTGTTCTTGTACAAACAAAACGATTAATAAATTATTGATATTGAGTGAATATAAATGTTTAGTGTATGTAAGTTGGGTGCCGCTAGGTACATGAGATTGTGAGTTGAGATTTAATACAATAATTTTTCGAAGGAGAGAAAAAAGGGTGTACTCGAATTTTTTTTTTAATGAAGAAAAGAATGAAGACGAGTTCATAACAGCAAAAATTTTAATCCTCAACCCTCCATCATTAGTCTTCTATCATCGAGAGTTCTGAGTCAAGTTGACATAAATAAATTATTGTTTTTCCCAGCTGCTTCCGGCGAAGTCGGCTCAGGTTAAATTTTCGAACTACCATATTAAGTAGGTAGTTTGAAAAAATTCAAATTTTATCATTGACGGCAGACATGGATTTCGACGGTAAGGTAGTTTACAAGAGCATGGAAGAAGGTAGGAGGAAAGCTCAGTCAACGTTAAAAAACGTGATGAACCCCCCCTCCCCCTGCTTTTAGCGCAACTTATAGGTGGCAAAGAAAAACATAGTCCCCCGATAGTATACCACTCAGTCGCTAGAGCGCAGCTTTGTCACTCCTGCTCATTCCCGCGGGTTTTTAAAAATTGCACCTCATCAATATTACTTGTGGAGTACGATTTTGGACGCTCTCTCCTCTATAACTATCATAATAGTTATATAAATAAGATACCAGGAGAAAGGGTGTACGGTAGGTATGTACATACCTACCATAAAATGAAAAAAAAAAAAAAAAAATATTGTGCAAGGAAACCACTGATTGCCACAAAATATGACATGTGTAATTTCTTTTCAAGATCAAAAACACATCACCTTTTTCAATATAATAACTAACTCAATTCCTACAAAAAATTACATCCAGGGACTGTAGTTACACTACAATATCATCATCTATCATCTGCACCACTCTTATCACTATCACTGCATTTCTGCCGAGGTGTACCTACTGATGGTCTCAAGTATTCGGAATTGACATCTTCCAACACTACTTCATGTTTTGAATAAGTGAAAAGCAAACTAGAGACGAACCACTGTAGATGAACAGAAGGACAAGAAAATTAAACTTCAAGAGACGAACCACTATCAAACAGAAAGATGCGAAAATATATGTTAGCAACGATAAACACATCGGAAAAATACGTTGGGGTAACCGTTATCAGGGCTGGGGGAAGGGGAAGCGTTACGAGCTCCAGTGACTGTGAATAGTACTTCTTAACTCTGTCCGCCTCCTAAAGAGAACACTACTGTCGCGATAAAGGAAAAAGGTGCACGCATCAGCCCATTGGAGTGAGCTTTCCTCCTATCTTCTACCTGATAAGAGTGTCCTGGTATTCTCGGAAGGGGCGCTGCAGTCGGGCATCCGACAGATCAGGGGCCAGACTCTCCCCAGAACTATCTGCTAGGCAGGTCGTTCTGTAAAGGTGCATTTACACTTCGCGAAATTTCCTCGCGAGGGATTCTCGCGAAACAAGTTTTGCGGCGTGTAGACGCTTCTAGAACCCGAATCACACCTCTGCGAGGATCCCTTGCGAGATGAGGGAGCGAGCGGTCAGCCAGTCGGTCTCTGGCGCGCAACAAAGGAGTTTCGGGATTATTGTTTCTCGAAGTGTAGACGTGTATATTTGTTTGTGCGAGGCAGGTCTTTCGATTATAATTTTACTGCAGACTTGTGTATGAGTCTCCTGTAGCCAAATATCTCAGTGTGATGGCAATTCTTTCCTTCACAGTGATCGCTTCTCTCATGTGCGTGTCTACCGGTTCAATTTTAGGTCCAATAACTAACACCAGATAATCGAAGTCAGTCGATTTCATTCGCGTGAAATTCAGTATTATGTCTTCAACCATCTCCATCTGCATGTCCTTTATTAATCTATTGCCGTATTGCAACCGTTTGCGAAAGATTTCTCTGAGCCACCAACGACGTCGGCGTTGTTGCTGATGTCCTTTCCTCTTTTTGACAATATGAGCTGTGACGATGAAAGCCAAAGCACTGGCTGCACGGCGAGGAAGAGGAACTATAGAAACACTCGTCATGGCCGCCTCGCGCGTCTGTTTCACGGTTTGTTTCATTGTGTAGTCTCGGGCGAGAGCTTCACCCATCAGTCTCGCGAGGAAATTTCGCGAAGTGTAAACGCACCTTAAGCTTCTGGCATTATCACTAGATCGGGAGAGTACAAGAGAGTTCGAAATAAAAAACGACAAT
This sequence comes from Apolygus lucorum, assembly GCA_009739505.2. Lineage (NCBI taxonomy): Eukaryota > Metazoa > Arthropoda > Insecta > Hemiptera > Miridae > Apolygus > Apolygus lucorum. The sequence goes on along the minus strand of CM019176.2, from coordinate 44,970,102 downwards.
TTTGGTTGACTCTTTGTTGCTGCAGGCTCTTTAATGTCCATTCCATAAACCTGCGATAACAATGATGCGCAGATCGCATGGCTTCTAATTATATGACTAATGAACCTAATGAACTACGGCAGTAACGCCAGAGTTGTAGAATAAATACTTCCTCATTGTAGCTACGATGTTCCGTAAGTCAGACCTTCATTTTGCTCAATCAAGCAATAGAAAAAGCTGTTACGCTTATAAATTGTGATGTACGTCCTCATAGAAGGCGATCCACATTGAGATTAGAAGGATACATTTATTGTTGCCATGTTTAGAATGTAATGTGAATATATATTAACTATAAATAACATGGATATTACCTAGGTTGTTTTAGATTATCAGTCATTGTGTATTGTGTGAACTAAGTATACATGGAACTAGTATAATCGAGTTAATCACCCAACTATGGGACAGTGTTTCGTAGTTCGAAATCCTCTCTCTTTACGGCTTTATTTTACTGCTTCCTAACCTCATTAAAAAGGGAGTTATTCCATTTACCTCAAGCCTTCAGATAATTATGGTCGGTTCTATGCAACTGACAACGTAATGGAGTAGGCACCTGAGTTAAGTATTGAGTACATGACTATGTTGTCCAATAGCTAAATAAAATTAAGGTACCTCCATTATCTGTGACCCTAGGGTCTTTTTTAGTTTTTAAAAACTCTAGTACCTATGTAGCGTAATAAAAGAGCTAGACCCTGTTGATCCTACAATTCTATATCGTTTCCGTTACTATGGTTTACAAATCTCATCCTGTAAATCTGTTATGTGCCAGAAATTATTTGGAATACAAAATATGTTTCCAAACAGTGCTTAATTATGTAGTCTTCATTCCTTCATCTTGATGCTCCGTTAAAGAATTTACCAGGTAACATTTCAAGAGATTCAGCGGGTTAAGCGTACTATTCTGCGGAATAGTGAAAAAAACAACGAATTCGCAATGTGTTATCGATGAGTTTGAAAAATGTTGAGTTGGAGACAATTCCCGAGAAGTAACAACCCAATGCACTCCATTTTATCACAAAATTGGACAAAAACCCGTACAACCCAAATAAAACACTTTAATCGCCTTTAATAAAATATTAGAAGCAGGGAACATCTACACATCAACCGACACAATCTGTGTATATTGTTGGAATATGTAGAAGTTATGGCTGTTACAAGGTTTTCACGTTTGCGCATGCGCACAAAATACTTTCAATTTGGGGGCCATGATTTTTATTGGGGACCACCTCCACCCCAACCCGCACAATCCCTGAATATTTCATCGAAATCGAATGAGAGTTGAAGAAGTTATGGCTGTAGCAAGGATTTCATGGCAGACACACAGACAGACAGTGAACCAAAATTGTTCAGGAAGGTCTGAAACGTAATACGCGAGTAAAAATTTTGATTTGGAAAAATTTTTTTTTAAACCTTGAAAAGTAGAAACAAAGCTTCCGCGACCTTGGTGGACTAGGAAGCAATAAATAAATTAAAAGAGTAGTAAGGACGCAAAACTGAGTACAACTCGAAGAAACAATATAATATATTGTTATTATATTATAATAAAATTTGAACGTATATTAGGGCTCTTTTGCGATTCACACTCGTGTTTCTGATGTATCGTAAGGCCAACCTTTAAGTTCTTGTAGGGAGCGAACGGTTAGTCCTACAGAGGTCTGGGTGGTCTCAATCGATTCTAAAAATTCAATACTAGTTTAAATTGATGAAAAACCAATACCTTTACATGGAAAGTGTTTGGGCTAGGGCGTTTTCAAAATTTCAGTCCGTATTTTGCATTATTTCAACGTATTACAATTTTTAACACAGAATGTGTTTTTGCGATGACCTACCGAAGAAAAATCGTCACGAAAAAGCGACAGAAAAAACCGTTACGCGAATTTTATAATGATATTCACGTGCAACCAAGCCATGGAATGCTGGGTCAATGTGGTCACGTGCAACCAAGTCAATGGAGAATGCTGAAGGCGCCTGAGTGGTCACTGATCAGCTGAGTGAGCTCCAAGGCCATTTTCTCTCCTGTTGAACGCAGGAACCTGAAATTTGAGAGGGCGGGTCAATGGAGAATGCTGAAGGCGCCTGAGTGGTCACTGATCAGCTGAGTGAGCTCCAAGGCCATTTTCTCTCCTGTTGAACGCAGGAACCTGAAATTTTAGAGGGCGGGTCAATGGAGAATGCTGAAGGCGCCTGAGTGGTCACTGATCAGCTGAGTGAGCTCCAAGGCCATTTTCTCTCCTGTTGAACGCAGGAACCTGAAATTTTAGAGGGCGGGTCAATGGAGAGTGCTGAAGGCGCCTGAGTGGTCACTGATCAGCTGAGTGAGCTCCAAGGCCATTTTCTCTCCTGTTGAACGCAGGAACCTGAAATTTTAGAGGGCGGGTCAATGGAGAATGCTGAAGGCGCCTGAGTGGTCACTGATCAGCTGAGTGAGCTCCAAGGCCATTTTCTCTCCTGTTGAACGCAGGAAGCTGAAATTTGAGAGGGCGGGTCAATGGAGAATGCTGAAGGCGCCTGAGTGGTCACTGATCAGCTGAGTGAGCTCCAAGGCCATTTTCTCTCCTGTTGAACGCAGGAACCTGAAATTTGAGAGGGCGGGTCAATGGAGGATGCTGAAGGCGCCTGAGTGGATTGAAAATAAAATAAACAATTATTTATTTTATTATTGCCAAAGACTCCACATTTTTTATTGTTATTTTTTATTTAACGGATGACTAGCATCGCAAAAACACATTCTGTGTTCCTATGATTTCATACAGAGTATGGAAAAAGAAATAAACCGGGGGGTGCAGGGGGGCGGAGCCCCCCGCCGAGGCGCAAAGCGCCGAGTTTTGTTTATTAAATTACTTTAAAACGTTTTAGTTAAGTACATTGTATTTCATTCGATTTCCATTACCAGCTGTGAAATCCCCAAGTAGGGGTTCGCACTTGAGAGACCTCAGGAGCTCACTTGGAATTTTGGCCTTTTCAAGTGAAGTGCGAATTCGACTTCGGATCAAATTTGGTGTATGAATACCGTGAGCGCGCACTTGAGTAACCCGTTCACTTGAGTGAAGCTGACACTTCAAGCGACTTTCAAGTGCACGTCTATGAATTGCTCAATTCAATTCAATTCAAATTCAATTCAATTCAAACTGGTTTTTATTTGCAAAATCCATGTACATGACAATGCAAACGTCGAGATTAAACAACGAAAAAAAAACACAAAGCATCAAAACAGCCATAATTTAGGCTCTATGATACAGTTCACAAACCAACTCGACTACATGAAAATGGAGCAACCCAGACGAACTTATGGGCGTGAGGCGAATGTGATATCATAAAACTCATTAACACTGTACAACTCTGTCTCGATCAGAATATCCTACAGGGCTCTCTTGAAAGCGGGGATGGGCAAACTCTGCAGCCTCTCCGGTAGCCGATTAAACAGACGAGAGCCGTTCTGAGTCGGGTTTGTCCTCAGCGAGGCTGTCAGACGGACCGTGGGAATGGTAAGGTCCTCACATTGCCTTGTGGAGTAATGATGGCAGTTGCTGTCCCTCTGCAACATGTTAACATTTTGTCGCACAAACATCAAAACTGAGTGAATGTACAGACTCGGCAAGGTGAGGATTCCAAAGCTCTTTAAATGTCCTCGGCAACTCCCATTCCATCCAAGGCGCTTCAGTATTCGGAGAGCCTTCTTCTGCAGGACGAATATACGGTGGCTGTGTGAAGTGGTAGTGAAGTGGTGTCAAGTGGTAGACTCCACTTGTACCGTCACACTTGAGGGCAAGCTCGGACTTGAGTCAGGACTATGAATACGGCCCTTATTGTTCAGCCCTTAGAATTGAGTAACATCAACCAAAATCTTCGCGGCACAACTAGACCCCAAATGGAGCCCATATACCAAATTTCATCAAAATCGGTTTATGGTAACTGAAAAAAGTTATTTTTATTCGATTCTCGGATTCTGCGTACAGATTTTGAGGAGGGGGGGTAAAGGTGTTTCCTTGGTCGATTCCAAAGGTTCATTATTGAAAAATTTTTTCAATAATGAACCTTTGGAATCGACCAAATTTTTATGTTTATATTATATTTAATATAAACCAAAATGATACTTCAGTTGAATTTTCGGGTGCTCAAATAGTGTGGCGGTCTACATAATGGAAAAGAAGAGTAAATTGATCCAAGACGCAATCATGTAGATAGATGGGTACGGGAGTACATTCCCCCATGAAGATGAAGGATCCGACAAGTGCCAGTCTGTGAGGCGCACCGACCTGCCGTGAGTAAAGGCGATCGGAACGAGTTTGGTCGATAAACTAGCTATCAGGATTCTGAAATTGGGTTTACAATGCACGCCAATCTCCATAGTAACTTCCTACTTGGAAGAACACCAAGGAAAACTACCAAAGAATACGCTGCTCAATATTTTGGTGAATTAGAGCGTTTCGAAAATCAATTCAGAAGGTACTAGTCCAGTCCTTTTCCAAAATGAATCTGTCCTCCAATAAGATATACAGGGTACCTAATTTCATCCGATGTTATATGTATCAAGGTATAATTTTATTTCGCCCAAGATTTGTATGTTAATATATTTCGAATTTTCTGTTTAAGGAAATATATACAAACTAAAACTAACACCATCTAGCCTTTTCAGATCGAAAAAGCACCTTAAAATCATCTATCATAATGTGAGAAAAAAACACTTAAAATTAAGTGTTTTTTCTCACATTATGATAGATGATTGTAAGGTGCTTTTTCGATGTTCAATTTTGAACATTGTAGAAGGAAAAAAGGTGGACAAGGACTCCAGTAGTTGTCGAAACAAAATGGATTCGCCAAAAGTTCAGATTGAGTTGCCAAAAGTTCAAATTGAATTACTTCGAAGGGTGTTTTGTTGCGAGCATGACATTGTGCTGGAGCCAAATTGCTGCTCCGTCCTCCAGTCTGAGTCCTCGGACATGTTTCCTTTGGCCTCATGGAAACCGCTTCAAAACAACTATGTGTTCATGTTGTTCTACGTCAACAGGGTGCCTGTGCGGATTGACGTGTAAATGGTCCCCTATGAAAATCATCTCTCCCGGATTGATGGTACCCGCTGTTCATGCTCAAACGTAAATACCTTATAACAGCCATAACTTCTACATTTTCCACCCGATTTTGTAGTGCATTTTCCACCCTATGAGGGTGGTGCAATGTACTTGGAGATTAATGTTTTGAGATTAGCTACTACATCATCATTATTATACAATCGGGTTATGAATACGAGGAATCTCTATCCACTTGGCAGACGATGTTACCTATGTATCGCGATAGTAGTACGAGGTATATAGCTAGAAGAAGCATTATTTACACTATTCAAGTTTACAACAAGTGGGTGTGGCACATAGCTTCCTCGTATCCATAACCCGATTATATAGATGATCCGATGCATAGTAGTTAATCTCAAAACACCAATCTCTAAGTACCTTTCACTACCCTCATAGCGGACCACCTGCACGCTAATCTGGACAATCCTAGAAAATGTCATCAAATTCGGATGAAAAATGTAAATGTTATGGCTGTTACATATATTTTACGTACACGCATGCGCAGAGGCTTCTGTAAATTTTAAGGCCTTGATTTTCATTGGGGACCATCTACAACCTAATCCGCGTAATCCCTGAAAATTTCATCGAAGTCAGGTAGAAAATGTGGAAGTTATGGCTGTTACAAGGAATTCTCGTTTGCGCATGCACAGCGGCTACTATCAGTCCGGGGGTGATGATCTTCATTGGGGACCATCTACAACCTAATCCACTTAATCCCTGAAAATTTCATCGAAATCGGGTAGCAAATGTGGAAGTTGATTTTCATAGGGGACCATTTAAATACCAATCTGTAACATCCCTGAAAATTTCATTGAAATCGGATGGAAAACGTAGAAGTTATGGCCGTTACAAGGAATTCACGTTTGCGCATGCGCAGTCGCTTCTATCAGTCCGGGGATGATGATTTTCATAGGGGACCGTCTACACACCAACCCGCACAATCCCGGAAAATTTCATTGAAATCGGACAATAACTTCGTATAGTTATGCGCGTTACAAGGAATTCATGACAGACAGACAGACACACAGAGTCTAAAACGCAAAACGCGAGTGAAAATTTTGATTTAGGAGAACTTTTTTTTTCGACCTTGAAAAGTGAAAACAAAGCTTCCGCTACCTTGGTAGACTCGGAAGCAAAAATGTGCTCCAAAATAAAAATTCCCATTAGCGATTTATTCGTTTTAGACCTTCCTGGACAATTTTGGTCTATGTCTGTCTGTATGTGAGTCTTTAAATCCTTGTAACGGGCAAATACGAAGTTACAGTCCAATTTTCAGAGATTGTGCGGTTTGACATGCAAATGATCCCCTAAGAAAATTATCACCCCGGATTGTCTCTGCGCATGCGCAAACTTAAAACCCTTGTCACAACCTCAACTTCTATAGTTTCCGTTCGATTTCGTCGGGGTTTTCAAAGGCTGAGTGGTTGAAACTCCGGATCGTTCCCTACAAAATAATGTCGTCGTCATGAGATTGAAATTTTTGAGAGTAACGCCTCAGATCATCTACAAGGTCTCTACACTTTAGATGGGCATAACTTCAGGGTTCAATTCTACAACATTTTTCCAACAATAAATATCTCTTAGCAATTTTCTTTTAACCCACTCAAAATGCCTTTTGCTTCCGAGTCTACCAAGGTAGCTTTGTTTTCACTTTTCAAGGACGAAAAAAAAAGTTCTCCAAAATCAAAATTTTCACTCGCGTTTTGCGTTTTAGACCTTTCTGAACAATTTTGGTTCCGTGTCTGTGTGTCTGTCTGTCTGTCCGTCTGTCATGAATTCCTTGTAACACGCATAACTATACGAAGTTATTGTCTGATTTCAATGAAATTTTCAGGGATTGTGCGGGTTGGTGTGTAGACGGTCCCCTATGAAAATCATCATCCTCGGACTGATAGAAGCGACTGCGCATGCGCAAACATGAATTCCTTGTAACGGCCATAACTTCTACATTTTCCATCCGATTTAGATGAAATTTTCAGGGATGTTACAAACTAGTATTTAGATGGTCCCCTATGAAAATCATCACCTTCGGATTGATAGTAGCCACTGCGCATGCGCAAACGTGAATTTCCTTGTAACGGCCATAACTTCCACATTTTCTACCCGATTTCGATGAAATTTTCAGGGATTATGCGGATTAGGTTGTAGATGGTCCCCAATGAAGATCATCACCCCCGGACTGATAGTAGCCGCTGCGCATGCGCAAACGTGAATTCCTTGTAACGGCCATAACTTCTACAATTTCCATCCGATTTCAATGAAATTTTCAGGGATGTTACAGATTAGTATTTAGATGGTCCCCTATGAAAATCATTACCTTCGGACTGATAGTAGCCACTGCGCATGCGCTTACGTAAAATCCTTGTAACAGCCATAACATTTAGATTTTTCATCCGAATTTGATGAAATTTTCTAGGATTGTCCAGATTAGCGTGTAGATGGTCCCCTATGAGGGTAGAGTACTTAGAGATTGGTGCTTTGAGATTAACTACTATGCATCGGATCATCTATATAATCGGGTTATGGATACGAGGAAGCTATGTGCCACACCCACTTGGCAGACGTTTTTTCACATTGGTTTTTTTTTGAGTTTCCGACCTTACGGTGCTAATATGGTCATAACTCCCTTATTTCTCATGCAAATTCAAATCTGACTACACCGTTGGAAAGAGCGTTAAATTCCCAAGGTACCTAGCGCAAAACCAAAATCTTTCAGCTAAAAAATAGTTTTAAAAACAAACTTTACAATTTTTTCGAAACTTGACTTTCTTTGACCAAAGTTTTTACTCTGAATCCCTGCCCGTTTCGATGGGCGCTCTTCGGAAAAAATGTGCTCAAATTGTCAGCTATCCAACGGTGTATCAATCTTTCTTTTTTAATCAAATTGGAAGAGTAAATCAAGGTTTAACACCAAAAAATATGTGTTTTTTTTTCAAGAAAATCGAGTGTTTTAAGCGGTTTATGGTCACTCTCGATCTCAAGATGACTTGACGAGTTTAGTATCATTTCCTACGTAATTTTTGACGCCGAATCCAATGGTGATACCTCCCAGTAATTACACAGGAAATGATACCAAACTCGTCAATTCATCTTGAGATCGAGAGTGACCATACACCGCGTAAAACACTCGATTTTATAGTAAAACACACGATTTTTGACATTCAAACTTAATTTGCTCTTCCAATGAGATGTGAAATCGAAAAAGCTCGTGAAAATCGTGAAAGCTGAAAATTTGAGCATATTTTTTCCGAAGAGCGCCCATCGAAACGGGCAGGGATTCACAGTAAAAAATTTCAAAGAAAGTCAAGTTTCGAAAAATTTTTAAAGTTTGCTTTTTGACTTGATGTTTTGAAACTATTTTATTGCTGGAAGATTTTGGTTTTGCAGTAGGTAGCTTGGGAATTTAACGCTCTTTCCAACGGTTAGTCAGATTTGAATTTGCATGAGAAATAAGGGAGTTATGACCATAGTGTAAGGTCGAAAAAAACTTCGAAGTGAAAAAAAGGAATTTTGAGTGGGTTAAAAGGAAATTGCTAAGAGACTTTTTTAAAAATATCTCGTAGAATCGAAGCTTGAAGTTGAGCCCATCTTAAGTGTAGACACCCTGTATACAGTCGGGTCATGGATACCTACGACGAAGCTATGTGCCATACCCACTAGGCACATTTTAAAAATTTTTCTATCTGAGGAGAGTGGAAGTCAATACGTAGGTAACAAATTTGAATATAATAACACCTAATTACTTCGTACTGCAACCTCTGGTCAAACTACAAGATAGCATGGAGCAGAAATCAATGGGTTATCATTTCTTACGTATTCGACGTACTTCATAAACCTGTTAGAAGTTATGGAACGGACTATTGATTTATGAACGGTATAGGTTGACAAAATAAGGATGTTTGCGCACAGAATTTTCAAGAATGATTTTCAGCACTTAAAATTATTGTGTTACGAGCTACATGTTCTGTCTGCCAAGGTGTAGATAGTTACTTGAATGTCAATCTAGTGTTATTCATGACTGTCATAAATTAGATTCAACGCAGAACTACATAAGGTATGACGTATAAGATATGAATATATAAGCAGTTCACTACTGTTGAACCTACCTATTTCCTCTGGTGCTGGGAACTGAGTACCAAAGACATCTCCTGCTTGGTAAGTACTTTCGGTTATAATTTTTAAAATGTTAACGCTCGCAAAATTTGATGGTTTACGTTTCAAGGTATACGTAGAAACGCTGCAAATTATTACACAAAGGTTTATTATTTTTCTATATAAATCACTCGTCTGCAAACAACACGGCTTTGCCATTGTTACTACCTACCACACACCTACTTCACAATCAAGTGTATTTGGAAGAAATAAACGCTTCACATCCAGTTCGAAGAAACAGGGATTTTAGGTTGCCTGGTTGCTAAGGACGCAAAACTGAGAACAACTCGAAGAAACAAACTATCGCATTTTGGTTAGCTAAAATTTGAACGGAGGTTAGGCCTCTCTTGCGATTCACACTCGTGTTTCTGATTTATCGTAATTCCAACCCTTAAGTTCACGTAGTGAGCGAACGGTTTGTCCTACTAAGCTCCGCGTGGTCTCAAAAAATTCTAAAAATTCAATACTATCTCGAGTTGATGAAAAAACAATACTACCTTTACGTCAAAATCTATTTTTCACCCCTTAGAAGTGACCTACATCAACCAAAAGCTTCGGGACACAACTAGACCCCAAATGGAGCCCATGTATCAAATTTAAACATAATCAGTCCATGGGAACAAAGGAAAGTGCCGCCTATTATAGGCTATAATAGCGGACGGCTAGAAAATTTTTTTATTCGATTTTCGGATTTTACGTACTTGAAACGTAAACCAACAAATTTTGAGGGAGGGTTAAAAAAATTTTTTTTTTGGTCGATTCCAAAGGTTCACTATTGAAAATAATAATCCAAAATCGAATAAAATACAATTTCGTCCATCCTCCGTATGAGGCACTCAACCCATGGACCGATTTGAGGTCTAGTTGGGCCTCGAATCTTCTGGTTTTAGTCAGTCACCTCTATTTTCAAAACGCCCTACATCGAAAACTTAAAACATAAAGAATGCATTGTTTTATCATTAATTTAGAATCAAATGAGACCACCCAGAGCTCTGTAGGACCAAATTCGCTTCCTATGATTACAATGCTACAATTATTTGATCAATTACTGAATGTTTATTGACCTTTTAGCATCAATTTGAGATAGATTTGAAGTGAGGTTTATTATTTTCAATAATGAACCTTAGATATCGAACAAGAAAGGAACCTTAAAAATTTGGTGGTTTGCGTTTCAAAGTATGTATGTAGAATCCGAAAATTGAATAAAAAAGTTTTCTGCATTTTCCTTGGATACCACGGACTGATTTTAATGAAATTAGGTATATGCGCTCCATTTGGGTCTAGTTGCCACCAGAAGCTCTGTAAGCGGAACAGTTGTACTTCCCAGGAAAACAAGTACCAAATTTCGTTATGAATATGAAGGGACACACAACTCCCTCATGACGATGTTTAGCTTGTAGGAACCTTCTGCTTAAATAACGTTGAACGAAAATATGGTAGGCAGGTATGCTAATGGAAAAGCCGTGTTCTTTTCAGGTTAATGATCTATACAAAAAAATAACAATCCGTTGTGTAATAATTTCCAGCGTTTTTTCAATACCTAATCACTTAGATTCCCTGCTCGATTCCAAAGCCAGGAGCCTAGCTGCAGAGGTCTCTGGTCTCTCAGCTGCTTCTCTCACTGCTCCTTAGAAGATTCCAGTAGAAATTCTTGCAAGAGTGCGATAACTCTGCCATTGGGCCGTTTTTATGAGGGTTGGACGAATAATGAATCAGAAACACGAGTGTGAATTGCAAATGAACGTTCACTGATATTAATCAGCCAAATTTCAGCTGAACTTTTTTCGGTTCTTCGAAAATAATTTCCTCAGATGAAATTCAGAAATGGTTCCTCAACAACCAAGAGCCTAATCTCAAAACGAAGGAAACGCAACTCTCGAGTAACGGTGTAGGTAATTCCAACGATGTCGAAATAAATTTAATTGTTAACCCTGCGCGATAATATGGTTGGCATGTGTTGTTTGCAGACGGATGGTCCGCAGAGATTTCACTTTTTATTAACTAGTTCAAAAAAATAATAAAAGAAAGCAGAAGAAATTGTTTATTGTGTGGAAGAGTTGAATACTCAAGTGAAGTCAATTAGCAACACTTACACCAAAAGTGTAATTAAAATTAAGATGAAAAGTTAAACTTGGAAGTGGACTTTTTATTAACCACAAAAATAAACTTTCTCCCCTCTGTTGAACGATTCGTACGTAGAATGGAGGAATTCTGCGAGTTTCGTGAAAATTCTTGGAGTAATTCGGGAGAAAAGTTATAAAATGTGCAAAAAACACTTGTTTCTTCTTTTGATTCACATAAAATTATTGTCCTGAAAAATTAATAAAATAAAACTGAAGATGTTAAACACATTTTTATCAATATTTAGGTACCTATTTATCTAAATGATATACGATCTAAACTGTAATAATAATATTTTCAGTTGGAAATGAATTCAAGCATCGACCCTCAAAGTCTGCCATTCGTTCTGATCATCAGTGTATAACTAAACAGTCTATACCTGTGTATACGTACATAAACAGTCTATGTATACAAAAAACATTTATAACCCGTTTTGTAATTAATTGCAGCGTTATTTATATTCTTATTCGCCAGGGAATTCGAAGCTACTCGAGGACGAGACCGTGTGAAGGCAGATATCCGAACATGCATCCTGTCATCTTCTTCGCAGTGTATTCCTGCACAATGATAGCGATTTCCGCTTCCAATTACCCTCCAGTGATTTTGGGTAAAATAATCGGTTGAAATAGTAAGACGAAACTGTCAGTGAACCCTAAACTACCCTACAAATTTCATCAAAATTCTACCTTGCTCAGACATGCATGCTGGAAAATTGTGCCAAATCTGTTACTGTCAGTACCCAGGTACCTGTTATTTTTGGAAGTACTTGGGCCAATAGATTGAGAGGAGCTTACTTGCATACGAGTCTGCAAGCTGTAGTAACGTCAACTACGGTGGAGTCCTCATTGCTACCAACAGGTGGTAACTCCGTCGATATGTTTTAGTTTACGGCAAAATATATTTATTCCATATCTTGATCTTGCAACGTTATTTCACAAGCTATTGAGACATTTCATGTCTTTATTTAAGACATATCTATATACATAAAACGCCAACCGTACGTGCGTACGTATGTTGCCCGAACGTGGGGGTCCCGGGTTCGATTCCAGGCTGCGACATCAACTTTTTTTTAGATATCTACAATTTGTTTGCCTGCTTTTAGCAGGATTTTCAGCTAGTAAGACATAAAATGTCAACAACAAAGTTATATACCGGAAAAACAAAACCTTTATAACGAAATTTTTTGAGCTAGGGCGTTTTCAAAATTTCAACCCTTAGAAGTGACCTACATCAACCAAAACACACAAGTAGACCCCAAACGGAGCCCATATACCAAATTTCATCAAAATCGGTCCATGGTAACTAAGGAGTACGGCGTACGGCGGGCGGACGGAAATTTTTTTATTCGATTTTCGGATTCTACGTACCTTGAAAAGTAAACCAACAAATTTTGAGGGGGGGGGGGGGGGTTAAAAACTATTTTTTCTTGGTCGATTCCAAAGGTTCATTATTGGAAATAATAAACCAAAGATCAAGTCAAAACGCTGCAAATCATTGCCCAAAGGTTTATTATTTTCTGTATAGATCATCCTTCTGTATAGATCCCTCCCTAACAATAGGTGCCTACTACCTACTGGGGGATTTTTGAAAATTTCAACCCCAACCACCAACCAAATGGAAATGAAGGGTTGAAATGTTCAAAAATGCGCTAGCAGGTAGTAGGCACCAATGGATGGTAGGGAGGGATCTATACAGAAGGGTGATCTATAAAGAAAATAATAAACCTTTGGGCAATGATTTGCAGCATTTTTTTTTACCTACCAACTTTTGTTTACCTACCTAGTACCTTGGTAGGTACTACCTACCACACCATACTGCCTTATCGCCTTCACAATCAAGTTTATTAGAAAGAACTTAACACTTCACACTCGATTCGAAAAATAGTAATTTGAACCAAATCAGTGTTGCTAAGAAAAGTGCCGCGTACGGTGGACGGAAGGAAATTTTTTTTATTGGATTTTCGGATTCTACGTACCTTGAAATGTTATTCTAGGTACCTTGAAACGTAAAACATCAAATTTTGAGGGGGAGGGGGGGGGGAAACTGTTTTTTTTCTTGCTCGATTCCAAAGGCTTATTATTGAAAATAATAAACCAAAAGCAAACTTCAAATTTTTTTCGAAACATGACTTTTTGTAGATCGAAGTTTTTACTCTGAATCCCTGACTATTTCAAAGGGCGCTCTTCGGAAAAAAAATGTTCAAATTGTCAGCTTTCTAACGGTCTATCAATTTTTCTTTTTAAAATTCAAATTGAAAGAGTAAATCAAGTTTGGATACCAAAAACGTGTAGTTTACAAGAAAATCCAGTGTTTTAAGCGGCTTATCGATCGCAATATGGCTTGACTATTTTGGTACCTATCATTTCGAATGTAATTTTTTACGCTGAATCAAATGGTGATACTTCCGAATAATTCTTACTGCTAGAAAGTGGATTTTTCGAAGAAAACCTTCGTTTTTCGTACATGAAATACGCATTATTCGTAGATATCGTTTCTACTCCTTTCAACTCAATACACCTTTCTACTCAATAAACATATCAAAATTCTAGCTGATTGATAATCTGATAGAAGCTGATAAGACAATTGCTATGAGACATTTTTTGTTGGAAATACCTTGTAGAATCGAACCCTGAAGTTAGGCCCATCTCAAGAGTAGACACCCTGTATAAACTCGTAATTTATTTTATTTAAAAAAATTTGATTTCACGGCCTAGAATCGAACCCGAGTTTCCCAGACTTGTGTTTGTTGAAGTCTAGTTAACAGATTTGTTTGTCGGTCTCGCGTAGGTAACGCTTTTCGATTCTAGTAAATCTTGTAAACTACACGTTTTTGGTATTCAAACTTGATTTACTCTTTCAATTTGAATTTTAAAAAGAAAAATTGATAGACCGTTAGAAAGCTGACTATTTTTCTATATAGATCACTCGTCTGCAAAGCCACCAACCATCCAACATGAAGAAAAACATCGATCGCATTTCGGTCAGCTTTAATTTGAACGGAGATTAGGCATCTTTTGCGATTCACACTCGTGTTTCTGATTTATCTTACGTCCAAACTTTAAATTCTCGTAGTGAGCAAACGGTTTGTCCTACAGAGCTCCGGGTGGTCTCTAAAAATTCTATAAAATCTTAAATAGAAGGAAAAACAATACCTTTATATCAAAATTTTTTGAGTTAGGGCATTTTCAAAATTTAAAAATTGATTTTGAAACCCTTAGAAGTGACCTACATCAACCAGAATCTTTGGGGCACAACTAGACCCCAAATGGAGCCTACATACCAAATTTCATCAAAATCGGTCAATGCTAAGTGGCAAAAGTGCCGCGTACGGCGGACGGACGGCCAAATTTTTATTCGATTTTGGTTTATTATTTTCAATAATAAACCTTTGGAATCGAGCAAGAAAAAAAATTTTAACCCCCCCTCAAAATTTGATGTTTTACGTTTCAAGGTACGTAGAATACGAAAATCGAATAAAAAAATTTCCGTCCGTCCGCCGTCCGCCGTCCGCGGCACCTTTCTTAGCAACACTGGACCGATTTGGTTCAAATTTGGTATATGGGCTCCATTTGGGGTCTAGTTGTGCCGCGAAGCTTTTGGTTGATGTAGGTCACTTCTAAGGGGTGAAAATTAAGGGTTTAAATTTTCAAGAGTGCCCTAGCTCGAAAACTGTCGAAATAAAGGTATCGTTTTTTCACCAATTTTAAATAGTATTGAATTTTTAAAAATTTTTGAGACCACCCGGAGCTCTGTAGGACGAACCGTTCGGTCCCTACGAGTACTTGAAGGTTTTCCTTCGATAAAACAGAATCATGAGTGTGAATCGCAAAAGAGGTCTAATCTCCATTCAAATTTTATCGGACTAAAATGCGATCGCTGTTCATTTCTTCGATTTGTATACAGTTTTGCCTTCTGCGTAACCAGTAATCAAATTTCCATATTAAGCTTTCTTTTTTTCCAATCGAGTGTGAAGCGTTTAGTTCTTTCTAATAAACTTGATTGTGAAGGTGTGAAGCCAGTATGATGTGGTAGGTAGTACCTAGCTGGTAGGCAAAAAAATGTTGGTGGTAAGAAACGCTGCAAATTATTGCTCAAAGGCTTCTTCACTCTTCAGATCACTGATCAGCTGAGTGAGCTCCGAAGCCATTTTCAATCCTATTGATTGGAAGTGCTCTTCCAGGCGTCTCCAGCATTCGAGGAGATCTTCTTCACTCTTCAGATCACTGATCAGCTGAGTGAGCTTCAAAGCCATTTTTAGGACGTCCCACAGTAAGACTTGGGCGTCCTTATGCGATCGATCTGGGGTGATGTTGGACAACACTCAACAGAAAAAAAAAATAACCACACAGTAATCCGTTTTAGACCATTCTGAATCCAAATCCGCGAAAAAAACCATAGGTGTATGTCTGTGTGTGTGTGTGTGTGTATGTGTGTGTGTGTGTGTGTGTGTGTGTGTGTGACAAAATCTTGTGTCGTCTGCACAGCCCTTAGTTCTCAACCGATTTTCCTGGTTCTTTTTTTGTTCGACGCGGAAAACTATCTAGTTGTGCACTACGTCGCCGGAATTTCGAATTTTGCCTTTTAAGGGGGGGAAAGGGGGGGTTAATGCTCAAAAAACGTGCGTTTTTGGGCATAATCTTGTGTCGTCTGCCCAGGCCTTAATCCTCAAACGAGTTTCGTGGTCCTTTTCTTCTTCGACGCGAAAAACTATCTAGTTGTGCACTACGGCGTCGGAGTTTTGAATTTTGCTTTTTAAGAGGGGAAAAGGGGGAATAATGCTTTAAAAACGTGCGTTTGCGGGGGTAATCTTGTAAAATCTGCCCAGGCCTCAATTTCCAACCGATTTGCGTGTTTCTTTTTTTGTTTGACTCAAATAACTTCCGAGTAGTACATGATTTTACCAGAGTACCAAAATTTTTAAGGGGAGGGGATGGGTGGGGGTATAATATTCACAAAATATCCGATTTTTCAATATTTCGGTTCCTTTACTGCTTACTAATTGTACCCAACCTTTGAAATTGAGGAAAAATTCTCATTTTACCTCTGGATTTTCATGAATTATTCTCTGTGCCACCATGGAACTAATAGTGGTGCCACCGTGGTGCCAGGACACCATATACCGCATATTTCGTGGTTTTTTTTTTGTGTTTCACCTTGAATACGGACGTTAACCTCGACGGACTGCCTATTAAAACTAATAGATGAAACTTCAATGTTAAGACGTATTTCCGCTTTGGTGCCAGACTGGCACCATTGCCCCGGGGGGGAGGGGGGGAGGTGAACTCGAATTCGCATGTTGGGTATCGTAGATCATGGATTTTAAAATGCTCTTCAGATTCGAGGCTCCCACGCCGCTAGAAATGTTATGGTGGATAAGGGTGAGGTGGGGGGGGGGGGTCACTATTTCTTGTCTAAAGTAATAAATAAATTACATCGAGTGAAACAGTTTTATCGCTTACCAACTGGTTTTGTTTCACCTTGAATACAGATGTGAACTTCGACGAAACTGCATACTAAAACTATTAGTTGAAAGTTCAATGTTATGACGTATTTCCGCTTTGGTGCCAGCCCGGCACCATTGGTGTGGCGGGGGGGGGGGGTGAACTCGAATTCGCATGTTGGGTATCGTAGATCATGGATTTCAAAATGCTCATCAGATTCGAGGCTCCCAGGCCGATAGAAATGTTTTAGTGGATAGCGGTGAGGGGTGAGGGGGGGATCACTATTTCTTATCTAAAATAATAAATAAATTACATCGATTGCAACTGTTTTGTCGCTTAACAGCTGGTTAAACTTATCTAATGCTTATCCAATGGGACGTCCCCTGGAATGCATGCATTACTAAACAATATGTTTACTCCTATTGAATGGAAGTGCTCTTCGAGGCGTCTCCAGCATTCGAGAAGATCTTCTTCACTCTTCAGATCACTGATCAGCTGAGTGAGCTCCGAAGCCATTTTCAATCCTATTGAATGGAGGTGCTCTTCCAGGCGTCTCCAGCATTCGAGGAGATCTTCTTCACTCTTCAGATCACCGATCAGCTGAGTGAGCTCCACAACCATTTTTACTCCTATTGAATGGAAGTGCTCTTCCAGGCGTCTCCAGCATTCGAGGAGATCTTCTTCACTCTTCAGATCACTGATCAGCTGAGTGAGCTCCGAAGCCATTTTCAATCCTATTGAACGCAGGAAGCTGAAATTTGCTATTGATCTAGAACCATTGATCTATACAGAAGGGTGATCTATACAGAAAATAATAAACCTTTGAGCAATGATTTGCAGCGTTTTTGGATTCTACGTACCTTGAAACGTAAACCATCAAATTTTGAGGGGGTGTTAAAAAAAAATTTTTCTTGGTCAATTCCAAAGGTTCATTATTGAAAATAATAAACCAAAAGGATTCTGACGTCAGAATTGATTTTTGAGGCTTCCTGAGAACTACTATCTCGCGAGCGAATTTGCTAGTGAAATAATATTTCTGCCAATATTTGAGGCATTCTTTCTTTTATTTGTATCTAAATGGTAAGAAATTAATGAAATTTCAAATTAAAATTCCTAATTTTTTTGTTAGTCTGTTTCTTGGAGAAGAAGATCTGCAACATATAGAATGATTTAGCAGAACAATCTCTGTGAGGGCTTTCGAAAAAGGGCCACCCCCCCCCCCCACCTTAAAACAACTGCACTGACAGATCGTTTGAATATTGCTGTTTCCATAAAACAGTAAGGAGCAAACTTATGTGTTTTCAAGGGATTAAATCCTAGTTCCAGGCTTTGGCGGGAGCCAATTGCAAACCAAAGTGGGTCCACCTCCGAGTTTCAATTCACTTCGTTTCTGCGATTACATTCAATGGATAGCTGCACATGTATACCACAACACTTTTTTTGACGTCTATTTGAAAGTATTTCTGTTGCTTTTTAAACCCATGGACAAATGTACGGTAAGTGGCTTCCATCAGAAATTGTCCCAGTGGAAGGAACAAATCTCTTTCCATTTCCATTGCTACCACCATAGAATAACAATTCCCTCATTCCAAGACCAGTCACCTAAATTGGAAGATATTTCTTCTGATGCGCAGGTGTCCGCTCTGCGACTGAATTACAACAACGTGACGAGGAAGACCACGGATTCGCCACAAATTCAAACGAGAGTGAAGGGTTTTGGGGATCCATACTGGATTGAATGGCTAGAGTATACATATGGCGCTGATTGGATTGCACCTCTCTTTGGCCTAAATGATGCGTATTACAAACTCATAGCACAAGCTCTCCTGAAGCTTGGTTACAAGAGGAACGTCAGTCTTAGGGGAGCGCCGTATGATTTCCGAAAAGGCCCAAGTGAGGAAAAAGTAGCTAATTTACAACATTTAACTCATTGAACGTCCCTAAATCAACACCTGTAAAAGAACAATCATTCCTTTGTAACTGTTTATAAATGAATAAATCTGCACCTAATAAAGTACAGTGAATTGTATTCTATTTCAGATGAACTGCAAGTGTATTTTGAAAAGCTAAAGGACCTTGTGGAATATACTTACAAGATTAATGGAAACAAACGAGTTGTGTTCGTCACCCACAGTTATGGAGGAACGTTATCTGTTTCATTCCTAAGAGCTCAGACCCAAAAGTGGAAAGACAAGTATATGAAGTCCATGATTTCTCTAGCTGGAGTACTTGGTGGAACTGCGACGCCTCTTAAAGGTTACACGCGAGGTGAACTGCGAATTTTTACACTTTAGCTATACACAATTGATAATCCTCAAAGATCGAGATTCCTAAGACAAAGATACCTTCAGTGGGCTGACTATAAGAGTAATGAAACTACCTAATTATTAGTTTATTTCGAAAAAACTGAAGATGAGGTATATTCAGCTGGTGATTTAATCTCAGTTCCTTTTATAGAAACCTTATAGTCTGGGAAAGGCAGATCGACCTTCCTAAGTGCAAGTTCGTTGATAGCAGTAAAACTGAAATAAGTACGACTACCTACCTAATTACTTATTTTCACGATCTCATATTTTTTACAGGGAACTGGATCACTGAATCCCCAGAATACGTATACCGCGACGTAAAAGTGCTCGCCCGGTCTTTTCCTAGTATAGCATATCTTATGCCGACAAAAGAGCTTTGGGGAAATGAGGTTCTTGTGAGTAGACCTCAGAAAAACTATTCACTTAGCAACCTAAAAGAGCTTTATGAGTAAGTAAGCGTAACTTCCATTTTTATTTACCTTCCTCCTGCCCAAAACTGTTTCAATCCGTGTAATTTACCACTCCACCTTATCCACCATAACATTTCTAGCGGAATGCGAGCCTCGAATTTGAACAGCATTTTGAAATCCATGATCTAAGATCCCTCTCATCACCAACGGTGCCAGTCTGTGCCAGTCACCGATGAGTGAGGAACAGGACCAATTCGAATATTGGACCAGTTTATTCTTCATTGACATCCGGTGTTTTCTGAAGTGTTATAAATTACAAGACCCAACCTGTCAAAGACTATCATGGGCAATTGAGTATCATTTTCCTAGACATTTTTCATGCTGAATCAAACGGTGACATTCATGATTGAATAATTAATTTTTACAGGAGAAAATTGGATTTCATATTTTTAAAAAAGTGCAAATTATTACACAAACGTTTATTTTTCTATATAGATTACTCGTCTGCAAAGAACACGGCTTTGCCATTGTTACCTCCAACCAACTTGAAGAAAAACATCGATCGCATTTCGGTCAGCTAACATTTGAATGGAGATTCTTTTGCGATTCACACTCGTGTTTCTGATTTATCGTAAGTCCAACCCTTAAATTATCTTAGGGAACGAACGGTTTGTCCTACAAGGCTCCGCGTGGTCTCAAAAAATTCTATACTATCTTAAATCTTGATCTGATTGAAAATCAGAAATCTTAAATCTTAAATTGATGGGAAAAAATACCTTTATATCAAAAATTTTTGAGTTAGGGCGTTTTCAAAATTTCAACCCTTAGAAGTGACCTACATCAACCAAAGCTTCGGGGCACAACTAGACCCCAAATGGAGCCTACGTACCAAATTTCATCAAAATCTGTCATTACTAAGTGGGGAAAGTGCCGCGTACGGCGGACGGACGGCCAAATTTTTATTCGATTTTTGGATTCTCCGTACCTTGAAACGTAAATTGTTGTGTAAATTATAATTTTGAGGGGGTGTTAAAAAATTTTTTTCTTGGTGGATTCCAAAGGTTCATTATTGAAAATAATAAACCAAAAAGTGTATGTTGGGATATTCGAGCAGCGTGGATCAATCATTTATAATTTGTTACTATGGCGTTTTCATCAAGTGTTTCCGAAAGTTGTTGCTCAAAATCACCTCAATTGTTTGTTTTCTTCCCTATCAATTTCTTTTCATTTTAAACAATGTCAATTTTAATTAACTCTTTCAGCGACTTGAATGATCCTATTGGTTGGGAAATGTGGAAAGATCAACAACCCTATGTATCATTGGAGCCCCCCAGAGTTGAATTTCATTGTGTTTACGGCACAACTGATAAGGACACTACAACAGAAGGGTGTGTGTTTTTCTATAGTCTGATATCATAGCTGCATGAGGTGTGGACGTTGTAGGGCACTAGTCGAATCACTGCGGCTCTATTGAAGCCACAATAGCAATTTTACTCCTCCTATACACATATACAATGCTGTCTACGGTAAGCTTACTCCAAGGAGACTGAAATGTCCTGATATTGG
This sequence comes from Apolygus lucorum, assembly GCA_009739505.2. NCBI lineage: Eukaryota > Metazoa > Arthropoda > Insecta > Hemiptera > Miridae > Apolygus > Apolygus lucorum. The sequence continues at coordinate 44,949,001 of CM019176.2, read as the reverse complement.
TATCAGAGATGTGTGCTCTTGGCTAGGCTTCCCACCTGGAGCGTCTATTTTTATTCTTCCGTTAGCAGGTCTTGGCATTCCCTCTCTTTCTAAGACCATAATTTTTTAAAGCCATGGCTGACTGACGAGTTCTCAGCTGCTCTGCATGCTCAGTAAATAGAGCAGAACTCATGGAATTGCGCCAACTACTCATCTCAATGGTTGGTCAACAGTTGAAAAGATAATCGGAAGTTTTTCAAAGTCTGGGCAGCCACACAAGCTATCCGGGTGAGGTGTTTGAAAGCCCAGAATATATACAGGGTGTAACACGAGTGGCTTTCGCCCACGTGTTCTACAACTAATTTTCGACAAAAAAAGCGCCTTGTGACATTTTTTGGTACTCCCACTCATAATGCCTTTTTTTCACTTTGAAATTTTTGACATTTTATGTCTTTACTATGGCACATAAATGAAAAATCGTCACGCGGGGATCGTCACGCGGGGAGCGTTATGAGGGGAGCGTTACGCGGAAATTTCTGATGATTTTCACGTACAACCAATCGTTCCTAGGGAAAACTAACTTCCTCATTTTCCACCCCACCAAAATCGTTCACCACTCATTGGAAAGCTCTCAATTTATTGAACATAAGACATAAAATGTCTCTCGTGGTTGCGTACTTGTACGAAAGCTGTATCCACCGTTTGTGTTTTTAATAATATTAAACATATTATGTTAACAAGGAAGACCGAGGACTCTAGCACAAGGTTACAACAAATTGTCAGTTACCTGGTCTAGAAGTAAATTTTATTAGCTCCTATTCTACGGTGAAAGGCCAATATTAACAGACTTATTTTGTATCTTTTTTTTCGTGTTTTTGATCTTTGCACAATAAATCTACCATAACTCCCTCAATTCAAGAGTTAGCTCAAATCTTTAAAAATCCGTTGGAAAGAGCGTTAAATTGGCAATATTTTTGAGGCCCAATAACAAGTGGATTTGAGATGTGCAAACGACAATGTCATATGACATATGTCATATGAAAAGGAAATCTTGTCAAAATCTTGAAATCGCTTGTTTTTTCAGCCGCCTGGCAACCATATCAATTCTTGAGACAGAATTGTGAAACTTCCCTAAAAAGTGCGCCAAAATCTCAGCTTTCCAACGGTGTAATCAAAAAATATTTTAGAATCGAATTTAAGGGAGAAATTTATGTTTGAACGCGCAAAAACGTGCATTTTTTTTCAACGAAATCGACGGTTTGACGGGAGAACTCTCCCCTAAATTTGGTTGTAAAATATTTTTTGATTATACCATTGGAAAGCTGAGATTTTGGCACACTTTTTAGGGAAGTTTACAATTCTGCGTCAAGAATTGATATGGTTGCCAGGCGACTGAAAAAACAAGCGATTTCAAGATTTTGACGAGAATTTGCTTTTCATACGTTGTTTGCACATCTCAACTCCTCTTAAAGCAATGTTATTGGGCATCAAAAACATTGCAAATTTAACGCTTTTTCTAACGGTTTTTTTAGATTTGAGCTAACTCTTGATTTGAGGGAGTTATGGTAGATTTATTGAGCAAATATCTAAAACACGAAAAACAATTTCAAAGTGAAAAAAGGCATTTTGAGTGGGGATACCAAAAAATTGTCGGAAATTAGATGTAGAACACGTGGGAGTAAGGTCAAAAGTTGTCATACAGGTATCAAATCAAGCGCTTTGTCATCTAGCGGCTGGGAGGTCGAGATGGAGAGGAAGTATGAAGTGCCACACAGAGGTCTAAAGCCAGTTGTCGTCACCGTCAACCCTAAGTCACGCGCAAGTCACGATTGCCACAGATTTATAGCAGAAAAAGCAAAAATAATCGCGGAGAGCTTTGAAAAACATAAATAAATAAAAAGTAGGAACTCTCGATTACAAAAACATCGTTTTTGAGAAAATTACTTTTCTCTTATAGGAGGTAGGTAAACTAGGCATCAATAAGACCTGACAACAATGCGGTACAAGTAGCAGTTTTATAAGTATTTGGTTTAAGAAATGTCTCACATCACGTAATAATACTCTTTGTACACAGATTGATATACGAACACGAATATCAGTTCCCGGATGAACCCCGAATCAAAGCAGGCCCAGGGGACGGCACTGTGAATTTGAGGAGCTTAGAATATTGCAAGAAGTGGAAACAACAGCAGAATCAGGCAGTCTACGTCGAACATTTCCATAACGTCGACCACTTGGGAATCGTGACCAATAAAGAAACTGTGGATTATATTACCAAAGTTCTTCAAGGTTACGCAAATAAAATTGAAACTTGATTTTGTCACGATTGAATATTTTCTTTTTTTAATTGGATTTTGTAATTTTTTTGGATAACAGACCCGATTAAGGAACCTAACCCTAGTAGATTTTGTAAACAGTTTTGAAATATGAACAAATGACAATAGGTACGAATAGTGTAAGCCTAACTAGTCTGCCATACTGCAGGAGTCAGTTCTACAACCAAATTGATTTTGGCCTCACGTCAATAAATTGCTCATAACTCCTTTAATTTGCTGTAATAATTACAATTTGACAATACTGTTGGAAAGAGCATTAAATTTCCAGTCGGATAGACGCCTTACCTTTTTTTTTGAGTCTAGGTCCTCTGAAACGATAATTTTACGTAATTTGAGAAACCACGATTTTTTTGAATCGGAAACTGGACTACAAGATCCAATATCTTTCAAGTTGCAAGAACAGTAAAAACTGCACCAAAGTCTCAGCTTTCCAACGGTCTAGTCATTTTTATTTTTAAAGTGGGGCTTCTTACAGAAATTTTTGTAAGAACGCAGAAAAACTTGTATTTTGCAACGAAATCACCGCTCCTGCCGCCTGTTTCCGTAGACCTTGCGTTCTATCGCCTAGCCAGAGCGCTGATTTCGTTGAAAAAACGCTGCAAATTATTACACAATGGTTTATTATTTTTCTATATAGATCACTCGTCTACAAAATCACCAACCATCCAATATGAAGAAAAAAGAAAAAAAAAAAAAAAATCAAAATCACCAACTGTTGATTGCATTTTGGTCAGCTCTAATTTGAACGGAGATTAGGCCTCTTTTGCGATTCACACTCGTGTTTTGATTTATATATATATATATATTTCAATATAAACCCTTAAATTTTTGTAGGGAGCGAACGGTTTGACCTACAGAGCTCCGCGTGGTCTCAAAAAATTCTAAAAATTCTATAGAATCCAAAATTGAAGGAAAAACAATACCTTTATATCGAACTTTTTTGAGTTTGGGCGTTTTCAAAATTTCAAAATTGATTTTGGAACCCTTAGAAGTGACCTACATCAACCAAAAGCTTCGGGGCACAACTAGACCCCAAATGGAGCCTACATACCAAATTTCATCAAAATCGGTCAATGCTAAGTGGCAAAAGTGCCGCGTACGGCGGACGGCGGACGGACGGCCAAATTTTTATTCGATTTTTGGATTCTACGTACCTTGAAACGTAAACCATCAAATTTTGAGGGGGTGTTAAAATTTTTTTTTTCTTGGTCGATTCCAAAGGTTCATTATTGAAAATAATAAACCAAAATTCACGTTGTTCCGCCTTCAAACACAAATTTCTCCCCTAAATTATAATATAATTACATATTATGTAAAATATTTTTTGACTATACCATTGGAAAGCTGAGATTCTGGTGCAGTTTTCAACGTTATTGCATCTTGAAAAAATATTGGTTCTTGTAGTTCAATTTGCGATTCAAAAAATTCGGGGTGTCCCAATTTACGTAAAATTTTTTTTTCAGAGGGCTTTTTCATGTCTTGAACGTTGACTCAAAGAAAAAGTGAGGAATCTATCCGATAGGAAATCTATTGCTCTTTTCAACGGTATCATCACATTGTAATTATCACAGCAAGTTAAAGGAGTTATGACCAATTTAAGGAAACGAAGCCTATAAAAGAAAATTGCTAAGAGACATTTTTTGTTGCTAATTAGTTGTAGAATCGACTTCTGCAGTATGGCAGACTTGTAAGGCTTACACCCTGTATACTCCATTACATCCAGTTTATTATATTCCTTGATGTTCGTGGATCTACTGCCGTACGATAACCTAAAATTCATCAACTACCTGCCTACAGTGACAGTGGGGAACAGTTCAGCGCTTGAGATCCTACCAATCTTTAAGCAATGTCATTCAATGATTTTTAGCAAACATTACCAGTTTTGTTGGCGAATACAGATAAATTTGCCCAGTTTTTTTCGACTCAGCTTATAAGCATATTTGGTTGTAGACATCGTTACTGAAATTTTTAACTTGCATATTTAGGGAGGATCATGGGTGGAGGAAGGGGATTGTCAAGAAATGGTGTCACTACGGTGCCAGACAGTAATGCAGAGGCGTAAAATATGACTGAGTTTTGACTAAAGTTGAGGTAGGTACCAGTGGAGCCCCTATAATTTTCCTGATGGTATAAATAATGGATTTCCAAATTGAATGTCTTTCTCTATTAGCAGTTGGTCTCAATCTTGTATTTACGAAAACATTTTTGGTATTCAGTGAATACTCATCAACGAACATAATTAGACAGTTTCCATTGATTATCCTCATAGAAAGCAAACGGTTGGTCTTACAAAGCTCTGGATGGTCTCATTCTATCCGTCCACGGGAGCCATGGAAAATATCGGGCACGGCGATCGAGGGAATTTTCACAATTACATTTTTGGATTCTACGTACTTTGAAATGTAAACCATCAAATTTCGAGAGAGGTGCAATTTTTCAGCATTGAAAATAAAATAAAATAATGTTTATTTATTACTGAAAATAATTAACGAAGAGATGCACCCATGTACCCCAAAACTGCTCACTATGTAACCTTGTACTTCGCAACGTCTATTATACCATACTTGTTTTCTGTTCAAATTTTAACATTGTAGAAGCTTTTCCGTTTCATGTTTTTAGAGAGCCAAGGGTACTTTTAAGGGGAAAATTGAAACAAATCCTCATAGGAAAACTACCAAAATTTTAGATAGTAATCTGGTTACGTCGTTGATTGAGAACTGCATAGTTGTATTGGTGTACATTCGCATTTACTTCTTTATCTAATTGGTACGTGCAGCAAGTGAGAAAATATACCTTTATACCTAGCTAGTAATAAATTATTACCAGCGATTCTTCCATTATTTTATTTTATGGATTCTTTTTCCCCATCTGTTTTTTCTTTTAATTTTATTTTGATTGAAATAGAACGAAATACAATTTATTTAATAACAGTTCTCATTAATCGTTGACTTGGCAGTGTACGATGTATACTTACTTACACCACATGTTCAAAAACTGTTACACAAAAACTGTTCAAATTTCAACATTTTTGAAGTTTTTTCAATTTAACATATTTTTGGAGGGCATACACTTGGGGAGGAAATTTTGAAAGAATCGCCATGGGGATACTTTTGCCAAGTACAGGGTTCACCTGTGACTTTTACCTACAACTTGAACGAATGCTGCATTATCACGTTTTTTGTGAGCATTTTATTGTGTGTTTTATTTATATTATTAGTGGTATAAAATTGATTTCAAACCGCAGACGACTTCCTCCTGAGTATATTAGTTTAATCTTGTTTGAACATTACGACAGTAGTTTGGGGAAGGTAAGTCAACATTGGTTAGAATAACTTTCATAGTCTGTAACGATATCACTTTAATTTAATCGTCTGTAACGATAATGCAACGATAAACAACTGTTGTTTATCGTTACAGACAATTGAATTTGAACTCGATAAATCCATTTCTAATTTAATGGGAATTTCATTACCTCGATAAACATTATCTACCTTCTAACTTTACTATTTTCTAGTCTTAAGGCGATTTGAGTTTATTTGAAAATAAAGATCGCAGTTGTTGAACTGACATCCGGACATGCATCCCATCATCCTTCTAGCACTGTTTTCCTACATAATGATGTCGATTTCTGCTTTCATTTACCCACCACTAATTTTGGGTAAGAAAGTATCACTTCTAAGTTAATACGAGGGATACACCAAAGTAAGTTAAATAGGGTTCTAAAAACGTTGCAAATTATTACACAAAGGTTTACTTTTTCTATACAGGGTGTCTACACTTTCGATGGGCATAACTTCAGGGTTCGATTCTACAAGGTATTTCCAACAAAAAATGTCTCTTAGCAATTTTCTTTTAACCCACTCAAAATTCATTTTTTTCACTTTAAAGTTTTTCTTCGCGTTTTCGACCTTACGGCACTGATATGGTCATAACTCCCTTATTTTTCCTGAAAATTCAAAACTGACTACACCGTTAGAAAGAGCGTTAAATTCCTAAGCTACCTAGTGCAAAATCAAAATATTTCAGCAATCAAATAGTTTCAAAAAATCAAGTCAAAAAGCCAACTTTAAAAAATTTTTGAAACTTGACTTTCTTCGACCGAAGTTTTTACTCTAAATCCCTGCCCATTTCGATGGGCGCTCTTCGGAGAAAACATGCCCAAATTGTCAGCTTTTCAACGGTCTATCAATTTTTCTTTTTAACATTCAAATTGGAAGAGTAAATTAAGTTTGAATGCCAGAAAACGTGTGTTTTACAAGCAAATCCAGTGTTTTAAGCGGTTTATGGTCCCCTCGACCTCAAGATGGCTTGACGATTTTGATAGGTATCATTTCCTATGTAATTTTTTACGCTGAATCAAATAGTGATACTTCCGAATGGTTCCGACTGCTAGAAAGTAGATTTTTCGAAGAAAACCTTCGTTTTTCGTACATAAAATACGCATTATTCGTAGATATAGTCGTGAGCATAAAGTAAAACCTTTGAACTCAACAAAAACACCGAATTTCTAGCTGATTGAAGTTTTTGTTGAGTTCAAAGGTGTTACTTCATGCGCACTACCACATTTACGAATAATGCATATTTTATGTACGAAAAATGAAGGTTTTCTTAAAAAAATCCACTTTCTAGCAGTTGGAACCATTCGGAAGTATCACTATTTGATTCAGCGTAAAAAATTACATAGGAAATGATACCAAAATCGCCAAGCCATCTTGAGGTCGAGGGGGACCATAAACCGCTTAAAACACTGGATTTGCTTGTAAAACACACGTTTTCTGGCATTCAAACTTAATTTACTCTTCCAATTTGAATGTTAAAAAGAAAAATTGATATACCGTTGAAAAGCTGAGAATTTGAGCATGTTTTCTCAGAAGAGCGCCCATCGAAATGGGCAGGGATTTAGAGTAAAAACTTCGGTCAAAAAAAGTCAAGTTTCGAAAATTTTTTAAAGTTGGCTTTTTGACTTGATTTTTCGAAACTATTCTATTGCTGAAATATTTTGATTTTGCATTAGGTAGCTTAGGAATTTAACGCTCTTTCTAACGGTTTAGTCAGTTTTGAATTTTCAGGATAAATAAGGGATTTATGACCATATCAGTGCCGTAAGGTCGAAAACGCGAAGAAAAACTTTAAAGTGAAAAAAATGAATTTTGAGTGGGTTAAAAGAAAATTGCTATGAGACATTTTTTGTTGGAAATACCTTGAAGAATCGAACCCTGAAGTTATGCCCATCGAAAGTGTAGACACCCTGTATAGATCACTCGTCTGCAAAGAACACGGCTTTGCCATTGTTAACACCAACCAACATGAAGAAAACCAACGATCGCATTTCGGTCAGCTAAACCAAAATGAACGGAGATTAGGCATCTTTTGCAATTCACACTCGTGTTTCTGATTTATCGCCAGTCAAAACCTTAAGTTCTCGTAGGGAGCGAACGGTTTGTCCTACAGAGCTCCGCGTGGTCTCAAAAAATTCTATACTATCTTAAATTGATGGAAAAACAATACCTTTATATAAAAATTTGTTGAGTTGGGGCGTTTTAAAATTTTAACCCTTAGAAGCTACTCAAAAAATTCTCAAAAATTCTAAAAACCCAATACTACTTATTTTAAATTGATGGAAAAACAATACTGTTATATCAAAGTTGTTTGAGTTAGGGCGTTTTCAAAATTTCCAAATTCATTTTTCGACCCTTAGAAGTGACTTACATCAACCAAAAGCTTCGGGGCACAACTAGACCCCAAATGGAGCCTACGCGTACGGCGGACGGACTGCCAAATTTTTATTCGATTTTTGGAAACGTAAACCAACAAATTTTGAGGGGGTTAACAATTCGTTTTATTGGTCGATTCCAAAGGTTCATTATTGAAACAATAAACCAAAATCTAATTCATTCAGAAAAATAAAATTGAAAATTTAATTACATCGGTACGTTAGGGGGGTTTAATTACATAGGTCTGTTCGAAATATTTTTGGTAGCAAGAGTTAGGTTTTTTGATACCAATGGTGTATCACTGCATGCACTTCTAATCCTTCTTCATCCGAGAGCAAGCGGGGAACCCTGTTTTCCCGCATGGCTGCTCTGGACGTCGCTAAGGCCTTTGATACAGTCAGTCACCTTGCCCTGACCGATTGCCTTCGTGGTGTCGGGGCCCCATCTCGGTTAATCGAGTATGTGGCCTGTCTGTACCAGGAAGGCGTGACGGTCCTGGAGGCAGGAGGTGAGGTGTCAGGGGATGTACGGATCGGGCATGGGGTACGCCAGGGGGATCCCCTATCACCACTCCTCTTCAACCTGGTCGTGGACACGACCTTGGGTAAGCTGCCCACAGAAGTAGGGTTTGATCTCGCCCCTGGGGTGCGAATAGGAGCATTGGCTTTTGCCGATGATGTTATCCTACTCGCAGAAACCTGTGAGGGCTTGCAGATCGCCCTCAATGCATTTGCTAAGCAGCTAGCCAGGTGTGGACTTGTGGTTAACCCCGATAAGTGTGGGTCGGTCTCCTTGGTCCCGTCGGGTCGCCAACATAAGGTGAAAGTTGTGGATGGGGGTTTTGTCATAGGACAATCCCCCATCCCGTCTCGATCCGTGTTGGAGGTTTGGCGGTACCTTGGAGTCGACTTCATGGGGGTGGAAACCATTAGTGCCAGCCGTGTGGACCTTGGTAGAGCGCTAGCTCGAGTTACCAAGGCTCCATTGAAGCCACAGCAGAAGCTGCGCCTCCTCCGCACGTACTTACTGCCAAAGCTGACCTATGGGTTAGTCTTTGGCAGGCTTACAGTGGGGAGGCTGCAAGAGTTAGATCGACAAGTTCGCTCTGCTGTGCGCTCTTGGCTGAGGTTCCCACCTGGTGTCCCAAGTGCCTATGTTCATGCACCGGTCAAATCCGGTGGGCTTGGCATTGTGTCTCTCTCGGCATGTATCCCTTCATTGCGCCGCCAGCGCCTGCTAGCCCTTCAAGGGTCGCCCGTGCGGCTGCTGATCTTGATTTTGTCAGGCAGCAGTTAGCATGGTGCGACCGAGCAACACCATCTGCTCCAAAACCCAGTTCGTCTGCTGAGTTCGCTGCTGCGCTGCATGAGTCAGTAGATGGTAAAGAACTCCGACAGTGCTCCGAAAGCCCTGTCTCTTCCCAATGGGTAGATTGGGCTTTGGAGGGCATTGGGGCCCGCGACTACCGACACTTCCACGCCGTCCGCATGGCAACTCTGCCAACTGCGGTATGGTGTTCGAGGGGTAGTCGTGGGACAACTCTACCCCTTTGCCGCGCCTGTCGGAGTGGAAATGAACATCTGTATCATGTAGTGCAGCAATGTCCTCGGACTCATGGGGGCCGCATTTTACGTCATGATGCGGTCGCCAAGCAGATAGCAGGTGCTTTGTCATCTAGCGGCTGGGATGTTGAGAGGGAGAGATTGTATCACATGCCAAGTGACCAGGGTAAGAAGCCCGACATCGTTGCCGTCAAGCCCGACCAGTCTTGCATTATCCTGGATGTCCAAGTTGTCGATGGCAGCTTGGACATGGAGCAGACTTGGCGGGCTAAGATAAGAAAGTATGATAGAAATGATTTATGGCAAGCGGTGTCGGAGCTAAAAGGAATGGCACCCAACAACATCAGGGTGATGGCTGCAACCTTATCATGGCGCGGGGTGTGGTGCGGGAAAAGTGCCACGGAGTTGCGTGAGTTGGGCATCTCAGTAGGCGTACTCCGTGGTATCACCACCCGTGTCCTGCTTGGCTCATATTTGAACTGGTGGTCGTTTTATAGAGGCACTTCCCTTCATCCCTCTCTCCCACCCCCACCTTCCTCATCTTCCCTCATCCCTAGGGCCGGCGTCGGGTGAGTCCTGGGCGTCCTCCCCATTATTGTTTTATTTATTTATTTATTCTTATTTATGGCGTGCCCCCTCCGTCAAAAAAGACATTTTGTCTTTGAGGGGAGTTACAAAAAAAAAAAAAAAACCACCTCCTTTTTCTCCCACGTTGGAACTCTGCCCGGAACCGTTTAACACATTACTTCGGGCTGAGTCCTGGGGCGTTTAATCAGTTCTGGGTGAGGGGGCGGACCAGATGCTCCCACCTCTCTCTTTAACGTTCCAAGAGTCAGGATGCTTTCTGTGTGCTCTGCTACAGCAGTCCAGCTCCTTTCACCTTCCACCATCCTGCTGACAACAGCCTCTGGTTCTGAACTCTGGGAAGCTAACTCCAGGTCTGCCGTCAGCTAGTTTCTTTCAGGCGCCCATTTGGTGCATTTGAAGAAGGTGTGGAGCACATCGCGCACATCGGGGAACCCTTAGGCTACACACTTTTGAAAGCTTTTTAAATGATCCTCACGACAGTTGAGCAGATAATGTCAATGTTCGAGGGTAAGAGAGCACAGATTTCGTCGACTGAATTCCTTCGATCTTTTGAGAATGCGCTAAACTGCAGCAATGTTCTCCTTCTCTCTTCAGCGAAGATCGTGGGTGTACAGTCGACGAAATCTGTGCTCTTTTATCTTAGAACATTGACATTATTTGCTCAACTGTCATGAGGATCTTCGAAAAAAATTAGGCACTCAAAAGTTTGTGTCCGATGGGTTCCCCGCTTGCTCTCGGATGAGCAGGAAGGAGTGGCGCAGAGGCACACCAGTGGTATCAAAAAACGTAACTTTAGCTACCAAAAATGTTAAGCTACCAAAGAACGGACAGGTGACTGTCGAGAAGTAATGTGACCTTGACGTATGTAAATAAATTTTCACTTTAATTTTTCTGAACGAATTATATTTTTTAATAATTATATTTTTTTAATTTCAACACTTCATTTCCATTTGGATGGTTGATGGTTGATTTGTTTGGATGGTTGGGGTTGACATTTTAAAAATGCCCTAGTAGGTAGTTGGTACCTATGGTTGGTAGGGAGGGATCTATACAGAAGGGTGATCTATACAGAAAATAATAAACCTTTGGGCAATGATTTGCAGCGTTTTTTCATGTCGTAAACCTTGACTCAAAAAAATGAAAGGCGCTATCCTATAGGAAATGCAATGCTCTCTCCAACGGTATCCTTAAATTGTAATTTCACAGCAAATTAAAGTTTAAATTAAATTTAAACTAAATTAATTAAATTAAATTTTATAATTAAAGTTTATTAAAGCAAATTAAAGAATTATTTAATGACTTAAGGTCAAAATCACACAAAAAAATTTAATCTAAAATAACTCGGAAACGAAGTCTCTAAAAACAAAAACGTCTGCCAAACAACGTCTGGTGTGGCACATAGCTTCCTCGTATCCATAACCCGATTGTATAGATGATCCGATGCATAGTGGTTAATCTCAAAACATCAAAACAAGTTAATCTGTAACATCCCTGAAAATTTCATCGGATGGAAAATGTAGAAATTATGGCCGTTACAAGGAATTCACGTTTGCGCATGCCCAGTGGCTACTGTCTGTCCGAAGGTGGTGATTTTCATAGGGGACCATCTAAATACTAATCTGTAACATCCCTGAAAATTTTATTGAAATCGGGTGAAAAATTTAGAAGTTATGGCCGTTACAAGGAATTCACGTTTGCGCATTCGCAGTCGCTTCTATCAGTCCGGGGATGATGATTTTCATAGGAGACCGTCTACACACCAACCCCCCACAATCCCTGAAAATTTCATAGAAATCGGACAATAACTTCGTATAGTTATGCGCGTTACAAGGAATTCATGACGACACACAGACAGACAGACACGGAACCAAAATTGTTCAGGAAGGTCTGAAACGTAGGTACCTAAAACGCGAGTGGAAATTTTGATTTTGGAGAACTTTTTTTTTCATCCTTGAAAAGTGAAAACAAAGCTTCCGCTACCTTGGTAGACTCGGAAGCAAAATTGCTAAGAGACATTTTTTGTCGCAAATTAGTTGTAGAATCGACTCGTGCAGTATGGCAGACCAGTTAGGCTTACACCCTGTACAGAAACCTATACCTATACCGTTCCGCCTGTAAATATAAACAACACATAAATTTAATTTGAATGAAGTTGATTTAACCTAACATCAGATTATGATATGCAAAAGTTTCATTGGAGATGCTTTCCCACCATGAAGTGGAAGAGATTCTTCCAGCTGCTACAACCTATCTATTCCAAAAAAAATCATTATTCCTCTCCCTAACTCACGCCTATGCGTATCCAAGAATTGGCTAGAATATTTAGAGCAAGAAACATGTAGGTATCAAAGGTTTACAGACTGGCTGCGATCTACAACTAATAGATCAGGACCTTTTCATCCACACTCAAAGCCCAACGCCATCTATCCACCTCCTCATAGATTATGAAGCCTCTGCTGACAGTGTGTATGAACAAGTACATTCAAAGGCTTGGGTGCTAGTTCCAGGTATGAGCGACAGCCAAATAGAAGCCAAAGTGGCGCCTCCTCTGAGCTTCAACTTTCTCCGTTACTGCGATTACATTCAATGGTTGACAGCATTATTGAACCCCAACACCTATTTCATTATCTATTGGAATGCATGGTTATGGCTTCCATTTCTAAACAAATGTACGGTAAGTTGTTCTTCTGAATCTAAAGAATGGAAAATAGAACAAGTGAAAATCTGCATTAAAAACAAAGTGTATAAGAAAAGAGGCACGAGGGCCTTACGATAATAAATTGAGGCGGAACCTACATGGAAAAAGAGAACAAACGAACTATTCAACACCCATACTTGAGGAGCTCTCTACCAAAACTGAACATGTCCACTTTTGACCATATTGCTTTTTTTGACGGATTCGGGTTTATTCCCCAGAACTTCATATCATACCAAACTCCTTTTTTACCAAATGTGATTATTTCCCACCTAAAAACGCAGTCAAAATATGGGTTATTCGACAAAACTTAACATGTCCATCGTTAGGAAATCCCACTATTTCCACATAAATTTTCAGCAAAAGTGAACATGTCCCACACACTTGGTATAATCCATTCAATGATTTTTTCAAAACTTAACATGTCCATTCGATTGTTGTTGTGACTGTTTCTAGAAATTATTTCTCCCGTTCGCCAACAGGTAGCATTGCAATCTCTATACAGACGTCTTTCCATACTTTCTAGTGCCCCGAATTTCCAGTTGTGGTCGCTCGTTGTCACGCGTGAGCCGTAGGGTTCGGTCTAACGGTGGGAGGGGGAGCTCCGCTAGGAGGCTTCACCTCATGTTCTTGTGTGCCCGCTTATCTTCTTCTTACCTCTGTGGTTTCGGAAACGTTCTCCATCCATGCCTACTGCACCACCTCCCTCACCAACTTCTTTGTTGCTCATGTAGCATCCATCCATCATCCTTCGACGACTTGTAGAGAAGAAGAAGAACGACCTGTTTGTCTTGTTTGTACTTTGCTTGTCTTTTGTGAAGGGAATACATTTTTATGTGTATGTGGTGTGTGCAATGGAGGGAATAGTGGGAGAATTGAATTCTGGATCCAGGAAACGCTTCAGTGCTCGTGAATTGGAGAAACGAAGGGAGAAAACTGCTAAATATGGTGAGTCGGATCCCAACCTCTTTTATTTAAAACAGAAGAATCGCCCTTGCAAACACAAACCATCCAAGAACCTGAGTTGCTTTTCCGTGACTGACGACGATATTGTTGAGAATAGGCGTTTGTTTTATAGTGCAGAGGGTAAACCTATATTGTTACCTATATTGTTCGTTAATACGTAGATTGGTGAATTCCTAGTCCTTCGTTTGGAAAATACCTAGGTATATTTTATAAAAATGTTGGTTTTTTAAGAATTTTTCTCCACTGTTTTAATAAAAAATAAAAACAAAATTTGTTCCGTATTTTATTGATCCTAACACCTGTTTTTGTATACCAGACCTCAAGTGCTTGACACAGCTTTTTTTTTCAAAACTGAACATGTCCATCGTTTTATAGCAAAACTGAACATGTCCAACAAACAAATGCTAATTTTGGGGGAAATACTAATCACTAAAAATTCAACCGAAAGGCATATTACTACTGAACGTTCAACTGATACAATACCAGTTTCATCCAAGGAAAAAAAACAACCTGTAACCCTGCAGCAGTTTTTTTCAGTTCCTGAACATTTTGTGAAAATGGACATGTTCAGTTTTGGTAGAGAGCTCCTCACTTCTTGTCTCTCTACAAATTTGCGTCATTCGGTTCCTTTGACGTGATTCAATTTTGGTTTTTTATTTTCAATAATAAAACTTCGGAATCGAGCAAGAAAAAAATTCACTCCCTCTCAAATTTTCAAGGTTTACGGTTAAAGGAAGAATTCAAAAATCGAACAAACAATTTCAGTCCGCCCGCCATACGCAACACTTACTTTAGTTACCATGAACCGATGCAGATGAAATTTGGTATATGGGCTCCATTTTTGGTTCATTATTTTTAATAATGATCCTTTGGAATTTTTTTAACCTCCCTCAAAATTTGTTGGTTTACGTTTCAAGAACGTAAAATCAAAAAATCGAAAAAAATTCGCGGCACTTTCCTTAGTTCCCATGGACCGAATTTGATGAAATTTGGTATGTGGGCTCCATTTGGGGACTAGTTGTACTCCGATGCTTTGGGTTGATGTCAGTCACTTCTAAGACTATTGACATTTTCAAAACGCCCTAGTTCGAAAGCTCTCGAAATAAAGATATTGTTTTCCCCCTTCCCCTTGCGAATTTTGATACTCTAGTGAAATAATGAGCAATTTGGAAGATTTCTGAGTCGTACAAAAAATAAACACGCAAATCGCTTATAAATTGAGGCCTGGGCAGAGTACACAAAATTATGCCCAAAATCGCACGTTTTTTTTAAGCATTAACCCCCCCTTTCCCCCTCTTAAAAGGCAAAATTCTAAATTCCGACGACCTAGAGCACACTGGATAGATTTCCGCGTCGAATAAAAAAAGAACCACGAAAAACGGTTGAGAACTAAGGCCTGGGCAGACGACACAAGATTTTGTCACACACACAGACATACACCTATGGTTTTTTTTTCGCAGATTTGGATTCAGGATGGTCTAAAACGGATTAGTGTGTGGTTTTTTTTCTGTTAAGTGTTATCCAACTTTACCCCAGATCAATCGCATAAGGACGCCCAATTCTTACTGTGGGAAGTCCTAAAAACGAACCAACAAGGAGAATTTACGAGTATTGACACTCTATTAGATGGAAGCTGTACACGACTGACTCCATCTTAATATGACGCCACATAGGTACCAATCGAACTAGTCGATAATAATAACAGTTAGTTGTTATACAGCTGCTCCAAATCACCTTATAACATGAGGAATATATCCAAGACGCAAGCTGCCAATGGACATTCTTGAAAAAATTGTATTTGGTAGGGGGAATTCCAATTTCACTCAAATTTAAATGGTTGTTGGGGACTAATTTTGCATGGGCTGATTTTGAACAAATTGTCACTAAGTAATTTTCTGAATTATTCACTAATTTTCTTACTGTGTGTTGAAAGGTTGCAAACTCCAATTATTTGTTTATTAATTTTCTTGTTTCAAGATACTCTGCAATTTAGTTGTTACCTATGCCTCTCTTCAAAAATTTTTTTTAGTTAAAACAATTACGGCCATATTAAAAAGTTTGGTTACTGCTCCACCTTCATCAGCCAAGATGCCAAACCGCAAAAGCAGTACCATGGTTACAAAACTACTGGGATAAGGACGCTTCCGACCCCCCGCCCCTCCTCCCACTTTTATGGCTTCACTACCCACCTAACTAGGTAGATGTTTTCCTGATACACAGGTATATTTTCTACGATTGAATTATAACAACGTGACGAGAAAAGCCGAGGATTCGCCACAAATTCAAACGAGAGTGGTGGGGTTCGGCGATCCGTACTGGATTGAGTGGTACGACTACGAATGGACCACCGACTGGCTGCCTTTCTTTGGAATCGATTCGTATTACAGAACCTTAGCAGTTGCTCTCAAATCACTTGGTTACACAAGGAATGTAAGTCTAAGGGGAGCGCCTTATGATTTCCGCAAAGGCCTAAGTGAGAAAATTTTTTTGTCGCCTACCTACCTTCTTTTTAAATCAATAAAGTCAATTTTAAATCAATTGAGAAAAATTATCAAAATTATTATTCATCTTTATTACATACAAATAACATTTATTTAATCTACCTAACATTTATTCAATTGTACTTACGACCAAATTGTCACCTGTTGATTCCCACAGCCCTCACTTTTTGTTCGGTATTATCACGTTTTGGATCTTGGCATCCATCAAACACAATTTTCGAACTACTGCAATACTGAAACGATTAATTAGATTTATTTTGGGGAAATGAAGATTTAGTCTAAATTTTTGTCCTTTTCTTTTCACGAAAACTTCGGGAATTAGCTTGGAATGTTACAAACGGATTTCCATGAAGAAAATTTGGGCAAATTTCCCAATCTTTCTGTGCTTACTACATAAAGCGTTTTTTCAAACCCCTTTCATGAAACAGAAAAAAGAAGGAATTTCGCTTTGGTAGGGATAAGAAAGCGCAACATTTAGTTAATTGCGATTACTCCCTAACCAATAATACTAGGTATTTGTGAAATTCTTTGTTTGGATTTGGATCCATCCATAAAAGATGAACGATTTTGACTGGATTTCAGGTGAAAGTCGAGAGTATTTCAATAAACTGAAGATCCTTGTGGAGGATACCTACAAGATTAATGGAAACAAGCAAGTTGTACTAGTCACCCACAGTTACGGAGGAACTATGGTTCTTTCATTCCTTCGAGCTCAGACCCAAAAGTGGAAAGACAAGTACATAAAGTCCATGATTTCTCTAGCTGGAGTAATTGGTGGAAGTGTTATGACCATCAAAGAATATATCCTTGGTAAAATTCGAGTAAATTTGATTTATGAATATTTTTTCAATCATTTCAATATTCAATGATTAGGTAATTAATAAATTATATAATAGGATTCATGAGTCTCCAAAGCGATAAGATAATTTTGAATATCTATCAACCCCTATCTACATGTTCGTCAAAAAAAGTAAAAGAAGAACCTAGTAACCTATAACCACTCTCACAACTCCATATTTTCCAGGTGATTGGCTCAGTTATTCGTCGTCAAAACGTATAGACAACGACATAATAAAGCTCAGCCGGTCTTTTCCTAGTACTGCCAATCTGATGCCAATTCAAGAGCTTTGGGGAAATGAGGTTCTTGTGAGTAGACCTCAGAAAAACTATTCATGTAGCAACATCAAAGAGCTTTATGAGTAAGTTTCTCATATCTAAAATAAAGCAGCTATATTACAAGTATAGAGTTCATACCTACCTAGTTTGTAGGTGCTAATATAGAAATCTGTTTGATTGCCCGAACCCGATTACAGCCAAATGGCTCAGCGATATTCACGAAATTGAGTACATTTACATACACTACACTATGGTTACATACACACTGAAGGGAATGCATTTTAGAGATTCGATGGGTTGGACCGACTTTGATGGGAGGTTTATTGTAATTTTACGTTCTTTAAGGGGGGTGCCGAAGTCAGTCAGTGCGTTGCACGGGAAACCGTTTGTTTTGTCGTCTGGAAAATATTACTGCCTAATGACTCGACGATCATCACATTCGGTAGGTTAGTGTTATTGTTTTCACTTTTCAAGGTTGAAAAAAAGTTCTCCAAAATCAAATTTTCCACTCGTTTTAGACCTTCTTGCATAATAGAAGGCCTTGCTCAAAAAACGAGCTAGCTAACGAGCATTTTTCACAACTTTTGGGAAATCAAAAAAAAATTCAGAAATTCCTGCTTCAAAATTTTAAAAATCCAAGTAGGTATGCTACAATTAACTATGACTAAGGGCAGATTGAAAACATGATCTGATTTTTCAAAATATTATTATTAATTTACTGAGTAAATATTACTCGAAGCGCCGCAAGCCATTGAAGCTTGCAGATAGCTCGTGTTCCAAATGCCTATTTTCATCTCTAGTTTGTTTGAAAACGTTCTCTTATAATTTTCCAACCATATTATATGAATCTTCAATTTCATCAGACAATAATACTTGTATTCCATAAACATTTCATCATTTCATAGGAACATAAATATGATGGGATGAATATCGAGCTAAATAGGTAAATAGCAAGGAAAATAGCTCATTATTCAACCCAATAACGCAGTCCCAATAACGCTAGTTTTTCGAGCAAGGTCTTTAATTCTGGATTCGTGGCTGCCTGTTTGTCATACAGGTCTGTGTGTCCGCAAATCCTTGTAACGGACAATACTATACTAAGTTATTGTCCGATTTCAACGAAATTTTCGAAAATTTGCGCGGGTTGTCGTTTAGGTGGTACCCTATGAAAACCATCACCCCTGGATAGACATTAGTACCCTCTGCCCATGTGCAAATGTAAAACCCTTGTGACAGCGATTATTTCTACATTTTTCATCCGAAATCGATGAAAAGTAGTCGGAGTTTCAGAACTGCAAGATGGACCGAACCCTACTCAGTAGATTCTGATGGCAGTGATTCGTGCCTCTACTTGAAACACTACTCCCCCGCCTTATTGTAAATAGTTTTATTGAAATTTTCATGGCTTTGCTTTGGCACATAAACTGGAAAATCGTCACGAAAACTAAGCAAGTCTTGCTCACGCGACCAATAAATAAAATAGACTCACTGTGTTGCGTAGAGAACAATCAACTGTTTTCTTATTTTGATGCTTGGGTACATGAACTAACAACCTTACTTCACTACCTTGTTGTGTAGTGGTTGACATGAAAATGTCCCAATGTGTTGCTGACTCGTATGCAAGCATTTCCTACTTGATTGTGATTTACCAACATTTTCAGGGACTTGAACGATCCCAATGGTTATGAAATGTGGAAAGATCAACAACCCTTTGTATCGTTGGAACCTCCAGGGGTTGAATTTCATTGCTTTTACAGCACAACTGATAAGGACATGACTGCAGAAAAGTGAGTATCATCAGTTCATGAAACATGCCTAGTTTTTGTTTATTATTTTCAATAATGAACCTTTGGAATCGACCAAGAATTTTTTTTTACACCGCCTCAAAATTTGATGGTTTACGTTTCAAGGTACGTAGAATCCAAAAATCGAATAAAAATTTGGCCGTCCGTCCGCCATCCTCCGTACGCGGCACTTTCCCCACTTAGCATTGACCGATTTTCATGAAATTTGGTACGTAGGCTCCATTCGGGGTCTAGTTGTGACCCGAAGATTTTGGTTGATGTAGGTCACTTCTAAGGGTCGAAAAATGAATTTTGAAATTTTGAAAACGCCCTAACTCAAACAATTTTCATAAGGGTTTTTTTTCCATAAATGTAAGATGGTATAGGATTTTTAGAGACCACGAGGAGCTCTGTACGACAAACCGTTCGCTCCCTACGAGAATTTAAGGGTTGGACGTACGATAAATCAGAAACACGAGTGTCAATCGCAAAAGAGGCTTAATCTCCGTTCAAATTTTAGCTGACCAAAATGCCATCGATGTTTTTCTTCATGTTGGATGGTTGGTTGGTGGCTTTACAGACGAGTGATCTATACAGGGTGTAAGCCTAACTGGTCTGCCGTACGGAACCAGTCAATTCTACAACTAATTTGCAACAAAAATGTCTCTTAGCGATTTTTTTTAAACCCTTCGTTTTCGAGTTATTTTAACTTAAAACTTTTTCTCGTGATTTTGACCTTATGTCATTAAATCGGTCATAACTCCTTCAATTTGGTGTGTAAATTACAATTTGAGGATACCGTTGGAAAGAACATTAAATTTCCTATCGGATAGATGCCTTACCTTTTTTTTGAGTCAAGGTTTGAGTCATGAAAACGTCCTCTAAAAAGAGAATTTTACGTAATTTTGGAAACCTCGTATTTTTTCAATCTCAAATTGAACTAGGAGTACCCATACTTTTTCAAGATGCAAGAACAGTGAAAACTTCGCCAGAATCTCAGCTTTCCAATGGTATAATCAAAACATATTCTACAACCGAATTTAGGGGATAAATTCGTGTTTGAACGCGGAAAAACGTGCATTTTTTCAACGAAATCAGCGCTCTGGCCTCCTGTTTCCGGAGGCCTCGCGGCCTACTGCGGCGCTGACCCCTCAGATCGACTAGGCGGAGCGCCGATGTCGTTGAACAAATGCACGTTTTTCCGCGTTCAAACACAAAAATCTCCCCCAAATTCGGTTGTAAAATATGTTTTGATTATACCATTGGAAAGATGAGATTCTGGCGCAGTTTTTACTGCTCTTGCATTTCGAAAAAATGTTGATCCTCGTAGTGAAATTTGCGATTGAAAAAATGCAAGGTTTCCAAAATTACGTGAAATTCTCTTTTTAGGGAACGTTTTCATGTCTCAAACCTTGACTCATGAAAAAGTTAAGGCATCTATCCGATAGGAAATTTAATGCTCTTTCAAACAATATCCTTAAATTGTAATTTACACAGCAAATTAAAGGAGTTATGACCAATTTAATGACATAAGGTCAAAATCACGAAAAAAGTTTAAAGTTAAAAGAACTCGAAAACGAAGGGTTAAAAAAAATCACTAAGAGGCATTTTTTGTTGCAAATTAGTTGTAGAATCGTCTGGTACCGTATGGCAGACTTGTTAGGCTTACACCCTGTATAGAAAAATAATAAACCATTGTGTAATAATTTGCAGCGTTTTCTCTTGGTTTTTGATCGATGGTTTTTCTCGATCGTTTTCTCTTGGTTTTTGAGCTCTTCGATTTTGATCATTTCAGCGAATAATTTCAGTTTTTCAATCCTCTAGAGTCTAGAGTCTAGACTGCTGCACTAATGAATTTATAAAATCCTTGAAAATTTCAAATTTAGGTACAACTTTCAAAGTTTAAGCCCCTGTAATTTAGGAAAATACTAACACGTGGGTCCCTCTACCCTTGCCTCAAGGACCCAAACCCCTTCCCTCCCACTAGTCAAAAGGGAGGTGAAGGGTAAACTTAAAAAAAGAGTTTTCCGATAATTTCCAGCGTTTTTATGTGTTTGTTTATCACGTAAACAAGAAGTGATTTGTTTGAATGTCAGTGTTTACGAGTCAGTTCTTCTCAGTACAATCCCATTAATTACGTAATGGGTTTTAAAATACTTTTCTAATTTTCTTGCGCAAACCCCATGAAATACTTTTCTAATTTCCTTGCGCAAACCCCATGAATTTAGTTTTTTGTAATCTTTGATTAGCAGAGTATACTTATCAGGTTTCCATAATTTTATAGCATAAGCTCAATAAAGAAGATACGAGAAGAACGATCGACTAAAAGTAAACTGTTTCATTGCGTACGAGTCTACCAAGGTAGTGGAAGCATTTTTCCCACTGAGGGGATGAAAAAAGTTCTCCAAAATCAAAATGTTCACTTGCATACTTGCATTTCAATAAAAATTTGTAGTGTCCAGATGGTGCACTATGAATTTCATTGGCTCTCTATTCATGGTTGGTTGAGTGTTGAAGAAGTGAAGATTAAAGGTTTATCCCCGATTTTATATCCCTGAAACCCATAAAACTCCAAGGTAGCACTCGTAGAAAGTAATGTTATCGACGTGAAAAAACCGAAGAAATTCATCTCTGAACTGATCGAGAAATTACATAGTTCAAAAAATAACTTCTCCGGCTACTGTAACTGTTTCCTCCCTACGAGGACTTAAGAAACTTACAATAAATCAGAAACACGAGTGTCAATCGCAAAATACTATTTATTGACGGAAATTGACCTAATATTCGTTCAAATTTCAGCTGAGTAAATGGGATTACTGTTCTTTTTGTGAATAGAGTTTCGTGTTGTACATGCTCATTTGTGCTTCCAAAGCAACCAAGAACCAAAATTCGTAATGATGGCACCTATAATTCTCATATAGCGAAGTTATTGCTATGGTAGGTAGTACTAATGGATAAGCCCCGTTCTATGCTGAAGGGTGATTGACACAGTAAAATAAGAAACCACTGTATAATAAATTCCAGCGATTTGGTTTATTACTTTCAATAATGAACCTTTGGAATCGACCGAGAAAAACAATTTTTAACCCCCCTCAAAATTTTTTGGTTTACGTTCCAAGGTATGTAGAATCCGAAAAGTAGGCGGCACTTTCCTTAGTTACCATGGACCGATTTTGATGAAATGTGGTATATGGGCTCTATTTGGGGTCTAGTTGTGCGGCGAAGCTTTTGGTTGATGTCAGTCATTTCTAAGGGTTGAAAAATAAGGGCTGAAATATTTAAATCGTCCTTGCTCAAAAACTTTCAATATAAAAGTATTGTTTTTTTAATAAATTTAAAAAAAACAGAATTGAATTTTTAGAATCGAATGAGACCACCCAGATCTCTGTATGACCAATTGTTCGGTCACCTTGAGAACTTGAGGGACAATCACAAACACGAGTGTGAATCGCAAAAGAGGCCTTATCTCCGTTCAAATTTTAGCTGGCCAAAATGCTATTGTTGTTTGTTTTTTCGAGTTGTACTCAGTTTTGCGTCTTGCATATTTCTTTCAATTGAATGTGAAGCGTTATTTTCTTCTAAATAAACTTGAATGTGAAGTAGTTAGGTGAATGAGTTAAGTAAGTAGTACCTATGAATGGTGGTACCTATGGCAGTGGCAATGGCAAAGCTGTGTTCTTTACAGGCGAGTGATCGATACAAAATAATAATAAACCTTTGTGTAATAATTTGCAGCGTTTTTATTTAAACACTCAAGGTGAGATGATTGAATAAATTGTATTTCTTAATCAGATTGGTATATGACTACGAATATTACTTCCCCCAAAAACCACGAATTGAGATGGGGCCAGGGGATACCTATGTGAATTTGAGAAGCCTGGATTATTGCAAGAAATGGAAAAAACAGCAACGTCAGGCAGTCTACGTGAAACATTTTTTCAACATGACCCACGTACAGATCTTACACAACCAAGGCTCGGTGGATTACGTTACTCAAGTTCTTAGAGGATACGCGAAGAAAATCGAAATCTGACTTTGTAATTGGGTTTGACAGTACAAGTAAAGGGGTAACTACATGATGATGTGCTAAATTTACTGTTTATCCAATTCTCAGTACCACACATGCAAATAGTTTTGAAAGAGATTTAATGAGCTGGATTTAATGAGGAGGTCTCAGTCGGTCGCCGTTCGTTCCTCGTTCCGGGTCATTATTTCACGAAACTGAAGGCGCAAAAACTTGAAAAATTTAACCTAAATTTGTAATTTTAAAGGATTTTAGAAATTCATTAGTGCACGGTCAAAGGGAATTGAAAAACTGAAATATTGCCGCTGGAATCATCAAAATCGAACAATAATTGCCAGAGAAATATAGGAAAAACCGTCTATTCAGTAGTTTTTCCCATTTTTCTTTGGCAATTATGGTTCGATTTAGATGATTCCGGCGGAACGAACGGCGACCGACTGGGATCCCGATCTTGCCACAAGCCGCATTGGACTTCTTTCGCAGAGAGTTTTGGTGATAAGAAGTGAATGGAGGGTTGAATTATTATGTAGAAATTATTAAAATTAATCAAATTTAAATTGTTTAAAAAATTTCAAATTGGATGTTGATTGTAAGAGCTAGTAAAATCTTTAAATATCAACAAACTCTCGAATCTAAAATGAAAAAAAAGAATGTCATCAAAATTGGTTGTGAAATTATATCAAATAACGTTTAGCTAGTAATACTGATTTAAGTTTACTAGTTTAACCAATGAAAAGTAATCTTTTGAAAAATTACCTTTAAAATTGAAATGAATTTCAAATTTAGGTACAACTTGTTAAGTGTTTGCCTTTTCAATTTCGCGAAATACTGACCCGAAACGTGAAATCAACGGAGACCGATTGAGACCCCCTTAACGCAAAAAACCGTGCGTTTCAACAAAATCTTAATCCCAATTCTCAACAGATTAGCATGTTTCTTTCTTTATTAGACTCATACATCTTTCCGATTGTGCATTATTTCGCAAGAGTGTCGCATTTGAATACCCGATTTTTAATATTGTGGAGCCTATTAAGTAAGGCTACTATTTGAACCCAATCTCTAATGCTGCAAGAAGGTAATTAGTAAAGCTATGGATTTTTTAAATCATTCTTCGTGCCACCCTGGCACAAAGTAGTGCCACGGTACCAGGACGCCATTAATCGCGTCATAGCCTGGGTTTTGGGGTATTTCATTAAGAATACAGATGTGATTTTCTAGGGGCATTACCATCCTTCACCGTTCCACCAATCATCATTGGTGGAGCGGAAGTTCAGATTTGAATTCACATGTTGTGTATAGTAAGCCCGCTCCATACATTCGGCATTCGCCGATCACCAAGCAACTAGGTACTCGGCGAGTGGCGAGCTCATAGCTCCACTAGGGATGGGTATCGATACTCGATATTTCAAAATATCGATACTTTCGTACCGATACTCGATATTTTAGTATCGATACTGCACTCTCCGATATTTTTGGATATCGATACTTTGGATCCGATATTTCTAAATATCGAATATCGATACTGTTCTCGGGGAAAATTCAACATAATGGCTAAAAAATGCAGAAAGTAGAGAGGCTTTTGGGTCATTACTCTTTGGTTGCACAAATAACGTTCATATCATGGAAAAAATCACTCTGCTTGGACTCTTAATCGTGAAAAATGAATAAAAGTTGTTGAAAAAATTATTTTTCTTGAGAAAATTGGATGATATTGATAGTTTGTGACACTAAAGTACCGATACTCGATATTTTAAAATATCGATACTCATGCCCAACGATACTTGGGATATCGATACTCGGATACGATACAGTATCGATACTTCAATAACGATACCCATCCCTAAGCTCCACACATTCGGGGTTCGTCTCGAGCAGTGCTCGCCTCGGGAGAGAGACGAGCAACTCGGAGTTGCTCGCGATGGACGACCAAGTTATAATTGCTGCAGCTGCTTTTGTGGTGATGAGTGCTGGCTACCTGTAGATTTAGAAGGTTAAGAAGTCATACCCAGTTTTTTGTAAAGATGACAAATTAATTAATTAATGTGATCAGTTGTGATTTGAACGTAAATTTGGTCTATTTCCGTCAGTATACGTTCATTTGCGAGTCACACAAAGATGTACGTCCATGGAGCTCTTCGAGTAGGACAAAAGTACTTAATGACGGAACAATAACCCATTCTCGAAGAGAGGAAGTTATTCTTACACGGCTACGGATTGGACATACACGACTTACACACGGTTATCTGATGACTTCCCAGCCACGACAACCTCCTCCTGTTTGTGAAGTCTGCGATTGTCAACTGACAATCCATCATCTTCTGGTTGAATGCCCGTTGTTCATTGCTCCAACCTCAACCGAAATGCCACGAAATCTAAGCGAACTATTGGGCAATGATTCAACACATCACAAAAAACTGTTCGTTACATTGAAGTCCACATCATTGTACCATCAAATTTGAACTTTGTATGTGAAATGATACCATTTTTTTAATTTTTAAAACACACATAAATGTTTGGCGTCAATAACCATAACGGTTGATCACGCCTATTAAAGGAAAAAAAAAAGCGAGTCACACTCTTGTTTCTGGTTTATAATACTTCCTTCTCTGAGCGAACGGTGGTGGCGCGAATGTCGTGGTGGGCCCATACGAACGGAAAGGAGGGGGGGGGGGGGGGTCAAATATACTTACTGGGTACCGTTTTTGCCAATTTCAAAATTCTAAATACTGTCCATTTCCAGGCTCTAATGAGACAAAAAAATTTATGGTACTTCCCTAACTGTAAACTAAACAGATAGGTAATTAAAAATTTATGGTCAATCGTTCACTGGTGGACTTGAACGTTCTACTTTTCATTTATTGGGGAGTCCCTTAGAATGCATGCATTACTAAAGAATGTGTTTACAGTGTTTTCATGCTCTATGATAATTATTTCCGCTTTCAATTACCCGCCAGTAATTTTGGGTGAGTACCATTTTAAACTCACATATCATGGAAGACGATGTCTGTAACTAGGAACTCAGAATATGAAAACGTCAGTTCTAACATATGGCTTATTGACTATGATGCCCAATAACGAATAGCCTGGAAAGTGGAAATACGTAGAAGAGACAGAAGTAGGGAGGAAAATATGGTCGCTAAGCATTGTAAAGTACAAATGACAAGGAGAACAACCGAACTAGGCACGAGTGTTCAGTGCTTCTCGCCTTCGGATCTCTGTGGTGACTATGCCTACACTGTCAACGGAATACATTCTAGTTCCAGGTCTTGGTGGGAGCCAATTGCAAGCTAAAGTGAGTCGCCCTGCGTGTTTCAACCAAGATAGTTTCTGCGATCAACTTCAACTTTTGACAGCGACCTTATTCCCAAACACCTTCATGAATGTATATTTGAATCCTTGGTTATGGCTTCCATTCCTTCAAAAGTGTACGGTAAGCGCCTGCAAAATCGTTTGTGTAGAAAAAATCATTAAAAAATAAGTTCGGAGGAATATATTGGGTCTGGTGCCCAAAATATGTATACAGGGTGTAACACTTATGCTCCTGCCTAGGGATTGACAACTAATTTGTGATTTTTTTTTGTCAATTGACTTTTTTTAACCCCCTTAATATCCGACTTTTTAAAGATTTTTTCATGTTTTCGACCTTGTATCATTAAAATGTTAATAACTCCTTCAATTTACTAGATAAACTCAAATTTGACGATACCATTGGAAAGAGCGTTATCTCCCTGATGGATAACTAAAGTTTTTTAAACAGGCAAAACGGGTGAAAAATGAACTCGGAGAGGAAAAATTGTCAAATCGTGAAAATCTCAACTTTTTTCAACTACTCATAAATCCCTGCATTCCAGCGTGTAAATGCTTGCCTATAAGCCTAAAAGTTGACCCAAAAGCTCAGCTTTCCAACGGTGCGGTCAGAATTGTTTTCAATATTTTTATTAGTGGAGAAAACCACGTGATGAGAAAAAACGTGATTTTTTTCAACAAAATCGACGGTTTGACGGGAGGATTCGGGGTCTCCTCCGCCGCCGCTCCTCTCACTCTCCTTCCAACCCAAACCTCCCGTCAAACCGTCGATTTCGTTGAAAAAAACGCTGCAAATTTATTACACAGTGGTTTATTTTTTTTAATTTTCTATATAGACCGCTCGTCTGCAAAGCCACCAACCATCCAACATGAAGAAAAACATCGATCGCATTTCGGTCAGCTTTAATTTGAAAAGAGATTAGGCCTCTTTTGCGATTCACACTCGTGTTTCTGATTTATCGTACGTCCAAACTTTAAATTCTCGTAGTGATTGAACGGTTTGTCCTACAGAGCTCCGGGTGGTCTCAAAAAATTCTAAAAATTCTATAGAAAAATAGAATTCTATAGATTCTTAAATTGAAGAAAAAACAATACCTTTATATCAAAATTTTTTGAGTTAGGGCGTTTTCAAAATTTCAAAATTGATTTTGGAACCCTTAGAAGTGACCTACATCAACCAAAATCTTCGGGGCACAACTAGACCCCAAATGGAGCCTACATACCAAATTTCATCAAAATCGGACAATGCTAAGTGGCAAAAGTGCCGCGTACGGCGGACGGACGGCCAAATTTTTATTCGATTTTTGGATTCTACGTACCTTGAAACGTAAACCATCAAATTTTGAGGGGGGGGGGGAAATAATAAACCAAAAGAGAGTATTGGTTGTTAAAAACTCCGAATCAGACCAACTCAAAAAAAAAATTTTTTTAATCATGTTTACAGGGCAGTTTATTAATAATAAACTCCCCTAACCGCATGTCCTATGGTTATGGTTATTCCGATTATATTTTATAAGTGATTATTTTGCAGATGGGTGATAGTATTCTTGTCATTGATTTAATAAGTTATTCTCACCTTTTGTACATAATTTTTGAATAAATATTTCTTTCAATCATTCATCAAATTCCACATACAAATTTCCTCGTTTTGTTGCAACGATATGGTTTCCCTTGGCCACATTAATGTGAGTTTGATCGTCATCTACATCCATTAAGAACTGAATAATGATGGAGAGAATGTTGATTGGAATATCAACGTTGGAAGCGATTGTGATGTCGCCCCCTCCCATTTGGGTAATAAATCCGATATCATCATCTGAATCAGGTTTCTTTACAGCAAAATTACCTTTCCGAGACGAATCTCATCCATTTTTCTTGCAAAATTTCCGCAAATTGACGGTTAAACCGTATCTCAACCTATCGAGATTTTTGGCGGTTTCGAGTTAGGTATTGAAACGTATTTTGATCCAGCCGGACAAGCTAGAGCTTGTTGTTTCCACGTTATATCGCCATAAAAATCCGAATTTCTTACTCCAAATCAACCATACAGTGAGTTAAGTAACCTTGAACTAAAACACACACTTTATATATGGTAGGTATTTATCAAATTTTTGCAATCCACAAAAACCAGTATTATTCATCATTCAGTCACTCTAAGAACAATTTGAGTAGAGCGTCATTTCTTCCACGAAATTTTGAAAACTTGAACTTTTTAAAAATATTTCTGGAATCACGATTTTGAATTTGAGATTTACGTGAACATTTTTGGGGAGTTGTAATTTAGTCTTTTTCTTCAAATCGTTTAATGAGTATATCAAAATATTGTTATGAAATATGTATTATGAAATGGACATACGCACATGAAGTTTCCATTCCCCTCCCGCAATTATGATTACACTACCCATGTAACATAATATAATTTTTCTGATTCACAGATGTCTATTATGACATTGATTTACAACAACGTGACGAGAAAGACATCGACGCCACCAGAAATTCAAACGAGAATCGTAGGGTTTGGTGATCCGCACTGGGTTGAATGGTTAGGCTACGAATGGGCCACCGATTGGATTTTGCCTTTCTTTGGTCAAACTAATTTGTATTACAGAACCTTAGCGGTTGCTCTCAAACCACTTGGTTACACGAGGAATGTCAGTCTCAGGGGGGCCCCATATGACTTTCGCAAAGGCCCAAGTAAGAAACATATATTTACTATTTACTTAATTTATCAAAATAATTTTGAACAAGCAATATCTATTCTGTCAACGACTATATAATATTATGTAATATTATTACACATATTATTATGTACCTACTTAAAATATTTTGTAACTAGGTACCTTCGAGTATAATACTCCTGCAGAACTATAACTCATAACTTCAATAAAGGGAAATAATAAGGGCATCGAAAGTGCCACCACGTCGCCCTTCAATAAACTCGACAGCTCTCTGCGATTGGGAGTGCTGGTTTGAAGTTTGAGAGCCGGTCAGCAAAGACCTCAGCCGATGCGAATTTCTATACAACCCTAGTCTAATGGCAAGCTAATAACACTTCTGTTCAGATTTGTACAAATTTCGATAATCAGTTTCCTGATAAACCAAGCATTGAGACCAGGGGATGGCACTGCGAATTTTAGGAGCCAGGAGTATCGCAGAAATGTAAACATACCTATTGTTTAGTAATGCATGCATTCCAGGGGACGTCCCATTGGATAAGCATTAGATCAGTTTAACCAGTTGTTAAGTGATGAAACTGTTTCACTCGATGTAATTTATTTATTACTTTAGGCAAGAAATACTGACCCCCCCCACCATTATCCACCTTAACATTTCTAGCGGCATGGGAGCCTCGAATCTGAAAAGCATTTTAAAATCCATGATCTACGATACCCAACATACGAATTCGAGTTCGTCCCCCCCCCCCCCCCCACCACCCCAACGCCAACAATGTTGCCAGTCTGGCACCAAAGCGGAAATACGTCGTAACATTGAATTTTCATCAGTTAGTTTTGGTAGGCAGTCCGTCAAATTCACATCCGTATTCAAGGTGAAAAAAAAAAAAAAAAAAACACGAAATAAGCGGTTTATGGCATCATGGCACCATGGTGGCACCACTATTAGTTCCATGGTGGTACAGAGAATAATTCATGAAAATCCGGAGGTGTAATGAGAATTTTTCCTCAATTTCAAAGCTTGGGTACAATTAGTAAGCAGTAAAGGAACCGAAATATTGAAAAATCGGATATTTTGTGAATATTATCCCCCCACTCACCCCTTCCCTTGCGAATTTTGGTACGCTGCAAATTCAAAAAACTCTGCGAATTGGTCAAACAAAAAAAGAAACACGCAAATCGGTTGGAAATTGAGGCCTGGGCAGAGTTTACAAGATTATGCACGCAAACGCACGTTTTTTAAGCATTAACCCCCCCTTTCCCCCTCTTAAAAAGCAAAATCCGAAATTCCGGCGCCGTAGTGCACAACTAGATAGTATTACGCGTCAAACAAAAAAAGAACCACGAAAATCGTTTGAGAACTAAGGTCTGGGCAGAGTACACAAGATTATGCCCAAAAACGCACGTTTTTCGAGCATTAACCCCCCCTTCCCCCCCTTAAAAGGCAAAATTCGAAATTCCGGCAACGTAGTGCACAACTAGATAGTTTTCCGCGACGAACAAAAAAAGAACCAGGAAAATCGGTTGAGAACTAAGGCCTGTGCAGAGTACACAAGATTTTGTTACACACACACATACACACACACACACACAGACATACACCTATGGTTTTTCTCGCGGATTTGGATTCAGAATGGTCTAAAACGGATTACTGTGTGGTTATTTTTTTTTTCTGTTGAGTGTTGTCTTCCTTCACCCCAGATCGATCGCATAAGGACGCCCAAGTCTTACTGTGGGACGTCCTAAAAACCAGCAAGAGCCAACGTGGAACATTTTCCAAGAATGAACTACAATCAGATTGTGAGCGACTAACCACCATTAGTTTCTATTACTTTTTATTCCAGTATACGCAAAGAAAAAGAAAAACAAGTGGGTGTGGTACATAGCTTCCTCGTCACCGTAACCACTGTATACGTCATTGAAAATATTTATTCAATCAATTTTCTCAATCATAAATTCATTATTAGTTAGGAGTTGTAGATGAGGGTAGAATGTCCGAAGGTGGTGATTTTCATAGGGGACCATCTAAACACTAATCTGAAACATCCCTGAAAATTTCATTGAAATCGGATGGAAAATGTAGAAGTTATGTCCATTACGAGGAAATTCACGTTTGAGCATGCGCAGTCGCTTCTATCAGTCCGGGGATGCTGATTTTCGTAGGGGACCGTCTACACACCAACCCGCACAATCCCTGAAAATTTCATAGAAATCGGACAACAACTTCGTATAGTTATGCCCGTTACAAGGAATTCATGACAGACAGACACGGAACCAAAATTGCTCAGAAAGGTCTAAAACGCAAAACGCGAGTGAAAATTTTGATTTTGGAGAATTTTTTTATCCTTGAAAAGTGAAAACAAAGCTTCCCCTACCTTGGTAGTCTCGGAAGCAATTGACTTTTGTAATCTTAACTCGTTTTACTGTTTAAATTACGGGGATAAGAATAAGTAGAGGGAGGATGATAGCTCAGCAGCTACCCAGGAGGATTGAGTCTGGTATGAAAATTACGAGGAGACTCTTTATTTACACAATCTATCGCTGTCAAATTGTCGGTGAACATAGTCGTTATACAATACAATAATTCCGTTCAAAATAAAAGTTGGGAGGAAATATAACGGACAAAGGTCGAGTTCGGAGTGACTCGACACCTGTCAAAATTTACAAATAGAGCAGGAACACCGTGGCTTCCTTGATTACTACCTCTTAAAACCTATCTTGTCTCCAAAGCCGCTATAAGGAACCGCTATCATAGAACATGCCAACCCGCACGATCTATGTAAACTTCATCGAAATCGAACAACAACTTCGTATAGTTTTGCCCGTTACAAGGCTTTCATGCCACAAGAAACCAAGAATGTTCAGGAAGGTTGAAATGGAAATTTTGATGTTGGAGAACATTTTTTTCAAACCTCGAAAATGACGCTGTGAAAAAAAATGCTTCCGCTATCTTGGTAGTCTCGGAAAAAAACATATTGTTTAGTAATGCATGCATTCCAGGGGACGTCCCATTGGATAAGTATTGGATCAGTTTAACCAGTTGTTAAGCGATAAGACTGTTTCTCTCGATGTAATTTATCTATTACTTTAGGGAAGAAATAGTGACCCCCCCCCCCACCATTATAAACCATAACACTTCTAGCGGCATGATAGCCTCGAATCTGAAGAGCATTTTAAAATCCATGATCTACGACACCCAACATGGGAATTCGAGTTCCCCCCCCTCCCAACGCCACCAATGGTGCCAGTCTGGCACCAAAGCGGAAATACGTCGTAACATTGAACTTTCATCTACTAGGTTTAGAGAACTAAGGCCTGGGCAGGGTACACAAGATTTTGTTACACACACACACACATACACACACACACACACACACAGACATACACCTATGGTTTTTTTCGCGGATTTGGATTCAGAATGGTCTAAAACGGATTACTGTGTGGTTATTTTTTTTTCTGTTGAGTGTTGTCCTCCTTCACCCCAGATCGATCACTTAAGGACGCCCAAGTCTTACTGTGGGACGTCCTAAAAACGGAAAAAAAGTCGAAGTCTCTTTCCAGAGAATCGAAGTTGGTACGTAAACAAAACAAAAGCAATTTTGGTTCTTTGGAGCAGTCGTTTTGCAGGGTGACAGTACTGTAACCCCTTTTTCTAATAGGGAACCCTCGGAAGGGAGCACGTTAGGAAGATAATGATAAATCCTAACCAAGTCTTGTGATATTATTTAACTTAGCTGAATGCGGATCTTACTTACCGTAGCTGTCTGAGTGTCTTCTCTGGAGTAGTACTGCCACCACCTACTGAAGTAGTAGGACTTAGTCAGGAGACTAAGTTAGAAAGTTATGATTGAAATAAAGGAATTTACTAGCAATTGAAGTTACGTTACTGTTTATGTTTGTAAAATAAAATGAAGTTAATCGCATGAGTTTACTTTACTTGTGTTGTGTACCTGGTCAGTGGGAGTAGTCAAAGAAATATATAAGTACTTCCGTACGTGAAATGTATTACAAGAATACTCGTCAATCAACAAAATAAAAGATATTTGGATAGGTATTGCTCCTACCTATTTAGTCGACTGGAAATTAGGAACTATCTCTCGAATAGGTATGCTATCGTGGTGGTCACTGAAGGTGGTCACCAAATGTGGTCACTGAAGGTGGACACCACGAGGAAATTTAGTCAATCACAAATTACAAGGAAAATATCAAGTTATGGACAATGAAAAATAAGGCTTAAAACTACGGGGGGATTTAGGGAAGGGCCATTCTCAGTCTCTATCTATTTTCAGGTATTATAAGCGCCTGCTTCGCAGTCTCTAAAGAAAGAAATTCACTACTCTTATTATTTACAGAAAGTTCACTCCTACCAGTTATATTCAGTTCGTGATGGGTAGGTGCTGTCGTCGTCCAGTTGCAGTCTTGAGTCTTGAAGAAGTCGGAGGTGGTCAGGTCGGTGATCCCAAGGGTGAGCAGACAAGTATCGGGGGGCCCCAGTCTCGGCAGGCTTACGCTCTCATACACTTGAGAGTCACTCAAGGAATGAGGTAGGGGAGCGCCGTCAGGGAGGTGCCTCGATTCTGGAGGGGGTCGAGTGGCGAGGGCGCGCATGCGCGCGGAGTGGGGGCGCTGCTGGTGGCGCGACTGGTGGCGGTGGAGGCAACTCCTCGGCTGCTGGTGCGGTCATCGGCGGCGACCCTGCGGACCTTGCTCGTGGGCGTTTAGTGGAGGAAGATGGAGTAGTCCTAACCGTGATTCGGAGGGGCGGAACTCTCCGGTCACACTCCCCCCCCCTTTGAAAGCCGATGTCCTCAGCGGCGCATCTTCCGTCTGTGGGTTGGGTGGTTGCGGCTTCCAGGGTTTGGAGGTGCTTGGCTCGGCAACCTCTACACGCAGCGTTGTCAGGGTTCTGACGATGGCGAGGGTCCTTACAGGTTATGGGTCGTCCATCAATGGCAGCTTTCTTGGCTCTTCGCAGGAAGGCTCGACAGGCCTCACACCAAAGGCGCGAGTTGTGGTCCCTGGTCCTTCCGCAGGCAATGCAGCGTCGCTCGGCCACTGGTCTATCCTCCTCCTCAGACTGAGAATCGTACACGGTTCCTTCGGCTTGGGGCAGCTCACTCCTGGACGTGGTGGGCGCAGTGGCGACAAGCTCTTCACGAGGCATTGACGAGACACTGGCGGGCAAACTTTCACGCGACGTCGAGGGGGCACTGGCAGCTAGGTGTTCATGAGACGTGGTTGGGGCGCTGGCATCCTGTTCGGCATCATGTAGTTGCCAACTAACATGTTGTCGAAGCTCGATCAAGATGGCTCGGGCTATTGCTCCTGAGTCGTGGATCGGTGAGTAGGCGGGAGATTGCTTCTGGACGATCAACTCAGCAATCCTGTCAGCCCACTGTTGGGGATCTTGGGTGGGCGGCAGCTGCTCGTTCATGAGGGCCACCACTTCTCTGGCAATGTCCGCCGACGTGGGTATGTTGACCTGGGGTTGCTGTAGTTGCTGGGCCACGGCTCTCGCGATCTCTGCCGCATCGACTCTGGGGTTCTCGCGGGGCTGCGTTCCTCTTATGTTTTCCTGCAGGACTCGCATAGCGCTAGCATGTCTGTGCCAGCCTTCCTCCAACTCGTTTTCGTTTGCTGCACCGTACATCATCTCTGCACCGGTTTCCAAGACGGTCCACTCCTTATCGAGGTCTTTCGGTCGGGTTCTAGTTCTGGGTGGTAACGCTCTAGGGGGTGGTAACTGGGGTTCCACTGGTGGTTCTGCATCAGGGCTCCTGTCACGACTCTCCTCCTCGTCCAATCTCCTCTCCACATCCTTTATCATGGCTCGCAAGTCTTTCGACATTACTGCACCCCGTCTGTAAAACACACGCACCTTCCTATTATAGCACTGGCATTACTTTCTACACTTTCTATACTACTTTCCATTTCTACATTCTGACATTGTTAGCTACTTTCTACAGGTGTGCTTGTTATTTACTACTGGGTTGCCAAGTGTAACGTGTTATGTGGTTTGGATGACTCGACTGGAACTGGGCCTAAGATGGTGAAGGGCCTAAATATAGCGAACCTCACGACTTGACCGACTTTTCGACAGACACGGTGCTATTTTAAAATGGAACAGGGGAAATGTCGGCCCACGATCGTTCGCGCGCGCGTTCGCGAAACATCAAGGGTCGGCATGGAACGAGACAAACAACTGGTAAGTATGAATCACACATAAAAATATCATGGATAAGTTTTTTTTTTTTTTTTTTTTTTTTTGGTTGTTACTATTTACATTTGAAATTTTACTTTCTTATTTAATCTTTCTTTTGTTTCAGGTTTCGGTTGCTTCGAGGGTCGTCCAGAGTGCAGTTGCTGGTAATCCATTTTGGGAAGCCGGCGCAGCTGGCGATGTGCAACCACAGCAGTCTTCTGGGATTCTTCTTCAGGCAGCACTTCATCAGGAGGACTCTCTTTCACTGGGTCTTCAGGTTCTGGTGATTCTTTGGATTGTTGAACTTCAACAAACCGGGCTACAGGATACGTGTCTTCATCATCGGGGATGAGATCGTCAACCTCCATGTTGCAGGGTACGGGTTCCGGTCGCTGGTCGGCCATGGGTGCAACAGGTGGGGTGACGCAGGCATCGTCGGGAACTCCTCTTTCAAATGCGGGTTTGAGACGTCCCAGGTGTACTACCTGGCAGCGGTCCGTGGGATCTGCTACCTCGTATGTCACTTCTGAGAGACGTTTCACAATCCTCATGGGTCCAACCCAAGGGCTCCAGAATTTGGACGATACTCCGGGAGGCGGCACCATCTGGCGCAGGTATACCCTGTCGTTCACGCTGAAGTAACGAGGCGTTCGACGTGCATTTGCGATTCGGGATCGCTTCATCCAGGCTTTCCGTATGGCTTTTGCTGCTGCTTTCTGGGCTCTCTTAACGTGTACAAACGTTCTGTCGTGACTAGACGGAGAGTCCAGATCCAAGGCGGCGGCAACAGGCAGGCGGATTTCCCTTCCCAAGTGCAACATATTGGGAGAATATCCTGTGCTTCCATGTGGGGCACTGCGATAGACGGCCAAAGCCATCGGCAGTACTTCTTGCCACAAGTTGGTCTTGGGTGACAGCTTGGCAATGATGTCGGCCAAGGTTCTGTGAAAGCGCTCACATATTCCGTTGCTTTGGGGGTGGTACGCGGTCGTCTGTACCTTCTTAATCCCCCAAGCGGCGCATAGTTCTTGAGTTACTGCGGCTGTGAAAGCAGTCCCACGATCCGAAATCAGTTTCTCCGGAACTCCATGCGTGGGGAAATACTGCTTCGTTAGGACGTTGACCACCACCTGGGCTGTTGTGTTTGGCACGACATAAGCCTCGGCGTATCTGCTGAAGTGGTCGACGACCGTAAGCAAGTACTTCACACCGTTGGTCGTCGCGAGAGGTCCAACGTGGTCTATCCCCACTATCTCTCCAGGATGCGATGGAAGTTCTGGCTGTTGGATCGGCGGGTCCAGCCGATTCGGTGTTTTTCGTCGTTGGCAGACGGCGCAGGATCTGACGTAGTCTCTGACGTACGACGTCAACTTTGGCCAGACTCCGTATTTCCTGACAGTCGCGTCTGTTGTGTCTATGCCGGGATGTCCTGCCCATGGACTGTCGTGGCAGACCTGCAGAATTTGATGGCGAAGGGAGCCGGGAATCAAGGGGACCAATAATTCTCCGGTATCTACAACCTTGGAGGCCATCCAAACTCCATTCTCCAAACGGGCAGACCATCTTGCTGGGTTCTTCTGGACTTCCAGAATCCAGGGGTCGACTTGCTGCGAGGAGATGAGCATTTCTCTCGTTAGCTGAAATGTGTTTATGCTCGCAATGATGACTCTGCTCAGGGCGTCAACGTTCTTCAGCTGGCTTCCGGGTCGGTAAACAGGATCGAAATCGTATTCCGACAAACGGAGGATCCAGCGGCTGATCCGGTGCGTTGGATCTCGCAGATTCATTGCGGCTGTCAAGGCTCGATGGTCGGTCTCCAACCGGAAACGTCGACCTAGTAAATATGGCTGAAAATGGGAGACCGCCCACACTACCGCCAGGAGCTCCCGTTCAGTCGTCGAGTATCGCGACTCTGCGGAATTTAACTTACGACTCGCGTAGGCAATGGGGTGGATCTCACCATTGTGTTCTTGGCTGAGCACAGCTCCTAAGGCTATGCCTGAGGCGTCGGTTGAGAGTATGAACGGCAGTTCAAAATCTGGATAGGCGAGGACGGGGCTGGTATGGAGGATCGTCTTCAGCTGGTCGAAGGCCTTCTGATGTTCGTCTGTCCATACAAAGGGCTCGTCCTTACGCAGGAGCTGGGTTAGCGGAGCAGTGATCTCCGAGAACCTGCTTACAAACCGCCTATAAAAGCCAGCGAGACCTAGAAAGGCTCGTACCTGCGTGGCGTCCGTGGGTACTGGGTACTTCTGAACACAGTCGATCTTCGACGGTTCCATCTGCAGACCTTCTTCAGACACAATGTGTCCCAAGTAGTTAACCTGCGTGCTCAAAAATGTGCACTTCGCAAGGTTAAGCTTCAGCGCGGCGTGGTTCAATCTTTCCAGGACTTGTCTTAGCCGCACCATGTGGGTTTCCACATCTGGCCCGAAAACAACGATATCATCGAGGTACACGAGACAAGATGATCCCACAAGTCCCTCCAGGACGCAGTTCATCAGTCGTTGGAAAGTTGCTGGCGCATTTTTGAGTCCAAAGGCCATCTTGCGGTATTGGAACGTCCGGCCCAGCGTCGTGAAAGACGTCTTCTCGCGGTCCTCTGGTGCAATTGCTATCTGGTGATAACCTGCCGTGAGATCAAGAGTCGTGAAGAAGCGGCTACCTCCGAGAGACTCGAGTGTCTCTGTCAGGTTCGGCAAAGGGTAGGCGTCGCTCTTCGTTGCGTGGTTGAGTGCCCGGAAATCAGTACAGAACCGGTACTTTTGGCTCTGTCCGGGTGGCGTCTTTTTCTTCACCAGTACTACCGGCGCTCCCCAGGGGCTGGTGGAATGTTCAATCACTTCTGCTTCCAGCATCTGGTTGAGCTGCTCTTCAACGATCGATCGTAGAGCGTGAGGCACGGTGTACGGCTTCTTGTAAATTGGTGGGTGAGAACCTGTTTCGATGCGATGCACCACTTGCATTGAGCATCCCTGAGCGTCAGGCCGCTGAAACAAGTTCTTGTATTCACTGAGAATACGGGTGACGTAGTTGACATCCTCTGTTGGTAGGTGCTGGAGCTGTTGGTTCAGCACCGAAAGCAGATCGGGGACCGGATCATCCAGGTCCTCAATCGGGAATTCTTCCGACGAATCGAGTATGGGACAATCATCCGTGATGGGTTCCTCTTCGTTCACAGGTCTCGAGAGGTGAGAAGAGTCGAAGGCGTGCGGTCCACCAACGAGCGCAATGCGAGGGCGCATTGGTTGTGCGATATCCGGCATGGGTACAGGTCTGGCAGGCGAGAGATATCCAGTGATAACATCGCTGATCACTATGGATTGGCCGGTCTTGGGGTGTATCATCCTAACTTCGCAGCTATCCAGGTGGATAGACGCGGGAATTCTCCGAAGCAGGTCTAACCCAAGTAAGTCCAATCCTGAGTGGTCTCGTGCAAAAATCCGAAAGGCATGCGTCAACTTGATAGGGCCAATTGTAACCTCTAGGCGTTGTTGTCCTAGGAAAGGCATCGGTTGGCCGTCAGCTCCCCAAGCTTGAATCCGAGTAGGCACGATGGGTACACCAGGAACAGGATGCGTCAGAACGGAGATCTGGGCACCAGTGTCGACGATCAGCACTCTGTCGTGTCCACTTAAGTTGACTTTGATCCGCATCGTTTGCTTGAACGGCGAGTCAACAGCTGGTAAGCAGACGTCGGGCTCTTCTACTAGTGGAGTAGAGGTCGAAGGGGTCTCGACGTTCTTCGGTTCTGTTCTAAGGGCGACCGCCTGATGAGGGTTCGGCTCATGCGAGGTACTCGTGAGGGCTAACACCTTTCGGGGTTCTGGTCGTTTACTGGCTTCGTGTTGCATGTAAGATTCGGTTTTCTGAGGGCATTCTGCCTCCAGATGACCATAGTATCCGCAGTAATCACACATTGGCTCGTCTGAATATTGGCGGGTCTTCACGCGACACTCCGAATCCTTGTGTCCGTAGAGTCCGCAAAATTCGCAGGGGTAGTTCTTCGGGTTTTTCAAACAGCTCGCGGGAAAATGCGTCATGCTTCCGCAAAACAGGCAAGGTTTGTGTGGCATTCCCATAGCTTTTCGGCGTATCGGCGGAGGACTAGGAGGTCTCGGGATGTTGGGACATCCGGATGCAATGTGTCCGAGTTCTTGACATCGGAAACAGCGTTTGTCTTGCACTTGGATACGGGCAACATTCCAAGGATCGGAACTGCGAGGTTCTAGAGCATCCTCTAATTGTTCCGCCTTCTTCATGGCTTCTTCCAGAGAAGCTGGAGGATTGTTGACAAAATATCCCGCATACGTTCCAGGAAGACCCTTCAAAAAGGCCTTAACAGACCGTGCTGCTATCCATGTCCGCTTCTGGGTGGCATCCATGAGCATTCCGTCTGCACGCGAAGCTTGCGTCGCTGTATGTTGAACGCGTTCGGCGAATTGTCGAAAAGTTTCGCCCGCTGATTTTTGGATTGTCCAAAGCCGCTCGGCAGCTTTCTCGGGGTCGTCACGTCCGTACCAACGGAGTAAGGCACGTCGTAGTCCTTGGTAGGGCTTGTCTCCTTCAAGCAGATGTCCATTGTCGAGTAGGAAGGTCTTGGCAGTTCCTCTGAGCTTGATCCGTAGTAGCTGTACTCGTAGGTTATCGGCCAGGTCCTTCGTGATTCCGTCGAAAATATCAAAATACGTTCCGATGGACACGGCTTCAATTTCATCAGGATCCCAGGGGTCGATTTCCATAAGCACAGACCGCGGAATCTGCTCGGCTAAGGGCTCAGTTGGTTTATCGCTGAGCGCCAGCTCGAGGCGATTCATGGCCTTCGCGACAGCATCAAGGGCACGATCAGCATCCGACATCATTTTGAATTCAAAGGATTTCCGTCCTTCCATAAAGTGAAAAAAAATAAAATTCAAAAAGGGAATGAAACTGAGGGTTTCGATTCCAAATACGCGTTCAAAATTGCACTTCACACACACGAACACTCGAATGTTTCCGTCGCGCCGCGAGATCGATTGTAGGCCGACAAGAGCGGGGGTGGGCAATTTGAAATTGTATTGGGAATATGGTTGAAAGAACTTAAAAACTACCACCGATAGGTAAGCTCTTTGCCTTCACCAATTTGTAGTGCTTTAATTAAATTGTATTCAAAATTCTATATTTAATTAGGGGAAGGTGGTCAAGGGTAGTCTATGGTGGTCAGGCAAAAATAAAATTGGCCTGGACAGGTCTTAAGGACACGGTCCCTTGATGGTGGTCAGACAAGGTGGACAAATATGGTGAGCAAAAGTTACGAAGGTGGGCAAGAGGTGGACAAGGTGGACTATGACCACCAAACAATTCAAAAGTTAAGATTGGGGGTCAACGTCTACGGACTTCAATATCAAAAAGTTAATGTTGATACTAGGGATTTGTAAACAATACAACGTGGGGTGGGCAAACAAGGTGGGCAAAATGGACTATGGTGGTCAACCAAGGTGGACAAAATCTCTTCAATTTTCTGATAACGGTGGTCACGGGTGGTCTTGGGCAGTACCACAAAGAAACAAGGTGGTCAATGGTGGTCAACCAAAATATATCGCAAAATATGATTCAAATAGCAAAATTTAAAACTATACACACAAGAAATCAATAAATATGCAATATAAGGTAAGTACCACACGATAAAACCGCTATCCAAAGGTCCTAGAGCCACTTCTTGTTCGTTACTAAGGGGATTTGCAAAAAGGGATGGGACAAAAAAACTGGAGGTTATTTCCCTTTCCTTCACGGTTAAAGAGGTATAAAAAGGGTCAACAGCTGAGGGCTGAAAAGGGTCGGAATCGGAATCGGGATTTCCCAAGGGTTCAACTACCCTTGTCTTGATGAGGTCAAATACGGTCAAAAAGGTTCGTGACCTGAGGTCGGGAGTCGTTACCTGAGGAATTATTCGCACAAAAATTCTCAACAAAATGGACGTGATTCTACCTTTCTTTGGGAAAATATTTGCTTCAAGTTACGAACTGGGTGTGGCTTTCCAAACTATCTACCGTATGCAAGGAAATTTCGTTATATGCGCAGGAGGATTCCTGCCGCTCTAAATTTCTAGGAATTCAAAAACCTGAAAAATCCTGCAAGGGTGGGCAAAAATATGACCACAGCAGACGGATGGTGGTCCAAAATCCAGACCAGGGTGGGCACAAAAATATGACCACCTTAAGCAAAATAACGACCACGGTGGGCAAACCTTCACCGGGGTGGTCACAGTCCGCAACTGAAATTTACGAGTCAAATCTTTGCGAAGGGTACCTGTACTATTCCGTACAGCACAAAGAAAATATATGCAATGAGTCAAAATCGTGTAAAATGTGTGTGTTTGGCACCCTTATGTCAATAACATGCACATTCACATATAATTTATTCTAAGTACTTTTTGTTCCAAGGGAACTTCTTTAGACAACTCACTGACACAACAACACTTTTGTTACAAAAAATGAATTTACAGAGAGAGACAGCTAAGATCCGCACAAGACAAATGAATTTATTATTTGAAATTTGCAAAATTTTGGTAGCTACTGATTTTAGATCAGTCGAGGCGTGTTATAATTCTGATCAAAGATAGATCTGCACTGCAGGGAACTAACACAAGTTTAGCTCGCAGCGTTTTACAACCTATCCTCACCGCTGACAACAAATTGTAACCCCTTTTTCTAATAGGGAACCCTCGGAAGGGAGCACGTTAGGAAGATAATGATAAATCCTAACCAAGTCTTGTGATATTATTTAACTTAGCTGAATGCGGATCTTACTTACCGTAGCTGTCTGAGTGTCTTCTCTGGAGTAGTACTGCCACCACCTACTGAAGTAGTAGGACTTAGTCAGGAG
Source organism: Apolygus lucorum (assembly GCA_009739505.2). NCBI lineage: Eukaryota > Metazoa > Arthropoda > Insecta > Hemiptera > Miridae > Apolygus > Apolygus lucorum. The sequence goes on along the minus strand of CM019176.2, from coordinate 44,906,692 downwards.
ACTAAGTTAGAAAGTTATGATTGAAATAAAGGAATTTACTAGCAATTGAAGTTACGTTACTGTTTATGTTTGTAAAATAAAATGAAGTTAATCGCATGAGTTTACTTTACTTGTGTTGTGTACCTGGTCAGTGGGAGTAGTCAAAGAAATATATAAGTACTTCCGTACGTGAAATGTATTACAAGAATACTCGTCAATCAACAAAATAAAAGATATTTGGATAGGTATTGCTCCTACCTATTTAGTCGACTGGAAATTAGGAACTATCTCTCGAATAGGTATGCTATCGTGGTGGTCACTGAAGGTGGTCACCAAATGTGGTCACTGAAGGTGGACACCACGAGGAAATTTAGTCAATCACAAATTACAAGGAAAATATCAAGTTATGGACAATGAAAAATAAGGCTTAAAACTACGGGGGGATTTAGGGAAGGGCCATTCTCAGTCTCTATCTATTTTCAGGTATTATAAGCGCCTGCTTCGCAGTCTCTAAAGAAAGAAATTCACTACTCTTATTATTTACAGAAAGTTCACTCCTACCAGTTATATTCAGTTCGTGATGGGTAGGTGCTGTCGTCGTCCAGTTGCAGTCTTGAGTCTTGAAGAAGTCGGAGGTGGTCAGGTCGGTGATCCCAAGGGTGAGCAGACAAGTATCGGGGGGCCCCAGTCTCGGCAGGCTTACGCTCTCATACACTTGAGAGTCACTCAAGGAATGAGGTAGGGGAGCGCCGTCAGGGAGGTGCCTCGATTCTGGAGGGGGTCGAGTGGCGAGGGCGCGCATGCGCGCGGAGTGGGGGCGCTGCTGGTGGCGCGACTGGTGGCGGTGGAGGCAACTCCTCGGCTGCTGGTGCGGTCATCGGCGGCGACCCTGCGGACCTTGCTCGTGGGCGTTTAGTGGAGGAAGATGGAGTAGTCCTAACCGTGATTCGGAGGGGCGGAACTCTCCGGTCACAGTACAATGAACAATGGTGGAACAAGTGGTACAATAAAGTCGTAGTTCGGCGTGTGATGAAGACCAACGGACCTCCAGGATATTTTTATACTCGAAGGTATATGCCTTTATGTCCTTGTGAATTATTCTTCTCTCTCTTCTTTATGGCTACAGAGTGTAGCCACAAGGAAGGGGTTCATCAGGAAAACTTTATAAAATCATATAAGCATAGAAACATGTGTCAACGTAGTTTTGGTAAACAAGATATTGAGTTTGAGTGTATTTCAGGTGAGAGTCAAGGGTATTTTGACAAGGTGAAGAACCTTGTGGAAGACACTTTCAGGATTAATGAAAACAAGAAAGTTGTATTCGTCACCCACAGTTACGGAGGGAATATGATTCTACTATTTCTTCGAGCTCAGACCAAACAGTGGAAAGACAAATACGTTAGATCCGTGATCTCTCTATCTTCGCCAATTGGTGGATCAATGACGGTTTTCAGAGAATACACAAAAGGTAAAATATGACAAAAATCAGTTGAATTTTCTTATGAGGCCACGACAGGGTAAACTCGGTTGGTCAACCCCACAAAAGGAGCCATCATCAGGTTTCAAACTCAGTGCAGATTTTAGTGTAGCTGTCTTATCTTACTACCTACCCAAATGTAAACCCCAAAAAGTCCCACCCGTGGAGCATGGGGGAGTGAACTAATTTTCAAAGAAATATTTACACTGATATTTGATGATTTTTGATCGATACTGCTTGATATACTTGTCCAGTTTCCATCGACCGATTTTGATGAAATTTGGTGTATCGGCTCCAGTTGGTGTCTAGCTGTGCTCCAAAGGTTTTGATTATTGTCAATCCTTCTAAGTGGAAAAAGTGGGGACTTTTTTTTTCAAAACGCCGTAGCTTCTCAAAATTTTCAGTAGAAGATTGATAATAATTTTTCATTAATTTAAAATAGCTATTAAAATGGATTTTAAAGAATTTTTTGACATTAGAGAGTTTTTGCTTCACACGGGCGCACCGTGGGAGGCACCGTCCGTGGAAAAAACGTGGTCCGATGATGACCGAAAAGGTACGAAGGTTCCCGAAGTTGTCGCGGGGCCGCGCGTTCGTGAAGCCCGCCCGTTTGAAGCGCTCTTCACACGGTCGCCTCCCGCGGTCGGGTTCCTGCCAACGCAAGATGCAACCTTTAGGTAGGTTAGACTCTGATAACAGTTATTACATTGCTTTGGTTTTGCGAATCGCAAGATTTCTTTTACTTTCTTCTTCAATTCTTGCCAAAATATACTTCAAAAATGAGTACCTACCTCACATTGAAACTACTTCAGGTTATTACAGAGCACTGCAGTGGAACTTCAATAGAGGTTTATTTAACTCTGTACAAAAATATATGTATAGTCCCCCCATGCGAAAAGTACTTTTAATATGGTAAACACTGCCTAACACACGTTGAATTTTGAAGTCCGAATATAATCACGAATGATGTTGGTACTTGATCATAATTTCATTTGATATTTCACTTGATTAATAGTGAAAGAAAACTGATCTAAAAATGTGTAAGGCAATAACACATTTAAAACTCATTCTTACGTATGTGCAATTTTTAAAAAATTATTATATTTAATATAATAATTTTCCCGAGTTTATTGTCATTTATTAGTATATTTTAAAATATAAGTATTTATTAATTAGGAGTAATACCATACATGAACTCTGAAAATTTTGGGACTGAGAGAAAAACTTATAACAAAAGATAGGCCTAAAATATCATCATTCTCAGTCATATGCTATTTTTTTAAAAATTGGCATTTTATAAATAGCATGTGACTAAGAATTAACACAATTATTGTGTTCATGAGTTTATAAGAAGTTTGCCAACAATTTAATTGTAATTGCAATTTGATAGTAAAATTAATAACTATGCATCAAACTGCATGATATGCAGTTTGCGCATAATATGCGCAAAATAGAAAAATACCAGTCAAATTTAAAAACGGATGACACCCTGTGATTCAAAAAAATTATGAAAAAAGATGTGCCACAGTTAGGGTTCTCCAAAACCTAATTTTTGTGCAATTGTGGAGTTGCGCAACTTAGAGCGTTCAAAAAGTTAGGTTTCGCGCAATAACAAAATTTGGTTCGGGTATGAATTTGTCATGAAATTTGAAGTTGAATTCGAATTTGTGATTAAAAAAGGGGGGGGGGTCCATTTGAATAAATGAAGTTGGTGTCAATTGCGCGCAATTACCCGCAAGTATTTGCGCGAAAGTATTTGTCCTGAATTCCTCACAAAAAATCATGGAGAATAGCGTTGGTCCCAATTTTTTATGCTGAATTCTGGGGAAATGAAGAGGGGTGTAACCTTTTCGTGAAACACCCTGTATACTAATACACCTACCAATAATACCCAGAATACTGTTTGGTCGGGGAAAAAATGGAGACAGGATTATATAAAAACCTATAAAAATAAATTTTTGAGGATTTGTGAGGGTGAGGTCATGAGTAAGGTATCGCTTTCTTCTAGAAGAATGACGAATTTAGGATCGCAAACAACTGAATGTTGAATGTGAATAGTCGTTTAGAATTCCTCAGAATGGAACCAAGTGAGTTGGTTCATCACTCAAATTTGGTAACAACGTTTTCCAAAATCTCAGAAAGAAATCAAACACATATAATTTTAATTTTAGGCGTTCTACTACAGATATTGCATTCTCTCGAAGTAGGAAATGACGCAGAATTAATTTGAATTTGAGAGGAAAAGAAGGAAATTCCAATACAATTATCACCTGATTTACAAACTTGAAATAACTTTGATGCTTGATCACTGAAAACTAGGTTTTTGTAGTTGGTTCCATTCTTTGGCTTCCACTTTAACAAGAACGAAAATGGTGGCGAACTTGTCACAGACAAAATGGTGGCGGTGTCAGGTTATGATAACAGAATCCACGGAGCGTCCCGTTTCCATGGTGACAGTCACGGTCCCGTGGTAAAAAGGAGTGGGGAGGTTAGCATCAACTCCAGTTTTCCGTAGCTTCACGTTCACGGGAGCTTGCCACCGTGTGAAGCAAAAACTCTCTATTACCCAGAGTTCTGTTGCGTGAACAGTTCGTTGTTGTTAGGATAAATAATTACCTAATTACTGAATGTTCAAGATGCTTTTTCCTCAATTTAAGAGTGTCCAATTACTAGAAACGAAAGATACCATCCAGACGATCAAAAATAGTTGAAAGGGCGTCTTGCGATTGTTTTTAAAACACGAGGGTGCCAGCCAGGCCCGTCACACCAGTCCCTGATCCTCAGAAGCAGTTGGTTGCTCAGGTTGTCTCCGTTACTATGTTGGACAATGATGAGTCGGAAACACGAGTGAGAATTTATTACACATGAACCTCCGCTGACGGAAGTGAGCCAACTGTGTTTCTGATATATCATGAGTCCAACCCTTAAGTTCTTATAGGGACCTAACGGTGGGTCCTACAGAGCTTGGATGGTCTCATTCGATTCTAAAAATTCGATACTATTTCAAATTTATGAATAAAACAATACCTTTATTTCAAGAGTTTTTCAGCCAGGGCGTTTTGATCATTTCGTCCCTTATTTGTCAACCCTTAGAAGAGACTGACATCAACCAAAAGCTTCGCGGCACAACTAGACCCCAAATGGAGCCGATATACCAAATTAGGTCAAATTCGGTCCAAGGTAACTAAAGAAGTGCCGCGTACGGCGTATTGACGGCGTATAATGTAATTTAATCGTTATGTATGATGTAAGACTGTGTTCGAGTACTTAACTAATCGTCATCATATTTTTCAGCTAACTGGATAAGGTATGCCCCAAGTTATATGTGCAGCAACTTAAGGAAACTCGCTCAATCTTTTCCTAGCATGGCTTATCTGGTACCGTCAAAAGAGATTTGGGGAAATGAGGTAATCGTGAGTACACCTCTGAAAAACTATACACTTCGTAACCTCAAAGAGTTGTATGAGTAAGTTTCCAGCATCCATCATATGAACTCTTGATTATAGTAATACGCATTATTATAGGAAACGAGTAATGTACATTGTGGGCAACCCTGTGATCAGAATCCTACGAGACCTCAGTCCTATAAAACTGCAAATCATAGCCAATCCTGCGAGACCATAGTACTTTAAACCAACCTTTTTTCCTACTCCCGACTACACATCTTACGAGGGTTTATCTCCACTTGAAACATTCGAATATTTCATCGATGATGAAGTAATAAACATCATAATGACCGTATCAAACCGCTATGCCATTCAGAAAGGTACAATTTGCGACCCTTCCACCTCTGACGAGGTACAATGTTTTCTGGGAATTCTTATCTTCTCGAGCTGCCACTCCTTGCCCTCCAAGAGGCTGTATTGGGATAAATCTGCTGATACCTATGTGCCTCTCGTTGCAGACGCTGAGGCTGAAGAGGTTTGAACTAATTCTCAGATGCTTTCATGTCATGACAATGAGCTTTTCGATCCAAATTCTTCCGACAAATTGTGGAAAATAAGGCCGCTAATTGATTTATTGAAAAAAATTTTTGCCAACACTTCATTCCTGAAAAAGAACTTGTCATACGACGAGAGTATGGTAAGGTATTTCGGTAAATGACTGTTTCAAAACTTACCACAATTTATAAAACTAAAAACGAAAAATGCTTTTACACAGATCGATGTAGTTAGAAATTGAAACAGCGCATTTCAACGTAAGAACAATTATGTTTTTGGATATTTTTTCTTTCAATATATATCTACTGATACTAGTAGTAGAATTATATTTACCCAAATTTGAATAAACCACTTTGTTCCAATTTTCAGTCTATGATTCGTCAAAATTGCCTCTTCTAGTCGTTCTGGGAACAATGGTTCATGCTGCTCGAAGAGTGGGCAACGTACCATAAATGGTACAGCTGAATTCATCTCAATTAAATTGTATGAAAATATGAGTAATACCAGTTTCTTCCTTAGGAAGATTCTTCTAGATGAAATCCATTAGAAAATTCGACTAAAATTATCGGAATTGAAATAAGGCCACTTCTGGGTTAAGTGATTTTATCTTCAAAACTTTAGAAGTGTACCTACATTGTAAAAACCAAATTACAAACTTTCAGATTTATACAATGCGTTCTATTCAGATTTAAAAAACGAAGTTAATTATGCTGCCGCACTCTGTACTAGCGGAGCTTCGTTCAAAACCGATGCAGATTCTAATAATTGATTGGTAGGGGAAAGGCTTGTACCTTGGGACGATTTTTTCAATTACATTTTTTTCACAGACAAAAGTAATTAAGCAATTAACGGAAGGATGTATTATTCTCTACTACTCTTGAGGTTTAATAAAAAGTCAAACAAAGATGCTTCAAAGAATAATAAACTAAAAGGATCATTATTGGTAAATCTTGCTGCCTTTTCGACCATTGGCCTGTTGAATCATCAAAAATGTAGTGTGCGCAGGAGTCGGAAAAACTGTTTATTGTTATTTTTCTACACTAGACCTCATTCTGAGAATTCACTTTGTATTTAATTTGTTACCAACCACGGCCTTTTAGCGTGAGAAGACCTTTTTCTATGATTTTTCAAAGTTTCGAATGTTTATGACGTTACAGTGGGCAGGGGGGGGGGGTCCTGCCCAGGCGGGAGGGGCGCGTGGCGTCATAAACATTCGAAACTTTGAAAAATCATAGAAAAAGATCTACTCATCCAAAAAGAGAACGGCTGGTGTCAAAATTCTCAAGGTGAGGTCTACTTTTGATTAAAAATTTAAAAAAAAATCAGGCTCATCTCTCATTGACTTCCGTTGACTTGGGATCAATCTCCTATCCTTTCGACTAAACTATATTAATTTACACTTCGGAATCAGAGCTCGCAACCACTGAGCTATGGAAGTGAATGGACAGAAATGCGAAGAGGTAGCTGATCACAACATCTCTCCCCTGTTGGAAAATCTTAGTTACTCCGTTACTTAGTCAGGGTGGTGAGGGCTCTTTAGCCGGCCTTATTCAACCCAGTGAGAACGCTATATTTTTTACTGGCTTCGGAGTTTTGTTATTATTATTTCTTCATGAACGGGGCGGGGCATCTGCTGACCTCAACGTTTGTCTGAATAGGCTGTGGCTCGACTCGTGTCTTGGGGGAAGTTGTTTTGATGACAACACTAATTTATTATTGTTCCCAGAGAATGCTGAGGAAACCATTCGGGTCTGTACGACTGCGCCACTTTGTTGAATCATCAAAGATTAACTTCCCTCGACCAATCGATCTTCTATCCTTCCGACTAAACTATATTTAAACTTCTGAGTCGGAGTTCGCTACCACTGAGCTAAGGAAGTAAATGGACAGAAATGTAAAGAGGTAGCTGATCACAACAGGCCCATCCACTGGCTGCTGATTCACTCCATCCTTTGATCGTGGCATCTGCACATGAATGGACCAACATCTTAACATGGTAGCTTAGGCCAAAACCGAACATAAATAACATAAAACGAAAAAATATTGTGTCCCAAGGTACAAACCTCAACGTGTCCCAAGGTACAAACATTTGACATTTTCCAAAAAATTTAATTATTGACATATCATGATATAATAACATTTTAAAAACATCAAAATCATAGAGATGAACCTTGAATTGAAGGAAAGCAGTTGCAAGTGGAAGAAATTCAAACTTATCTTTCTGTCAATTGATCGTGGTATGGAGCAAAGATAAAACTTTGGGACCGGTGATAACAAACAACGAATTTTCATCATCACATGGTCGGTGATAACAGAAAAAGGGGCACATACACGGTGTTGCCTTCACATCCAAAGATGATTGGAGCCCAGTCCAATTTTTTTTGTGCCTCTTTTCTAATTGTATAGTACAAGCCTTTCCCCTACATTTTTAATTCATCATAATCGATCTACATCAAACTCACATGATTTGATTCACACCAATCTTTTTAGAGACATGGATGATGCCGAAGGATGGGAAATGTGGAAGGATCAACAGCCCTATGTATCGAAGGCAATGGAACCCCCTGGAGTTGAATTTCATTGTCTTTACGGAACAAATAATAACCAGACGATAGCAAAGTGAGTAGCTACTGTCTTTCTTTCTTTGTGCCGAACTTTTTCTTGAATATAGATGTGACAGTCTACGGACTACCTACCAAAACTAACAGGTGAAAGTTCAAAATCACCAGTGTAACGTGAAAGTTGTGGTGCCAGGCTGGCACGTTGGAGTTAAGGGAGAGGTGGGATTCGCATGTTGGGTATGGATTTTGAAATATTGTTCAAATTCGGCGCTTTCATTTCGCTGGAAATATTATGGTGGCTATTGGTGTGGGTAGAGAGGGGGTCTACTTTTCCGATATCAAAATAAATATCAAATTTCGGGCTCTCGTAATGCTAAAAATGATATACAGGGTGTCGCCCTAACTCGAGGACCAAACTTCAAGGATCGATTCTACAACTAATTTGCAAACTTTTTTGTCTCCTGACATTTTTTTTTAAACGCTTTAAAATTATACTTTTTTCACTTTCAAGATTTTGTTCGTGTTTTCGACCTTGAGCCATTAAAACGGCCATAACTCCCTCAATTTACTGGATAAACTCAAATATGAGTATACCGTTGGAAAGAACGTTAAATTTCCTATCAGTTCATTAGGACAAAAAAGCTTCTTAAGCCTTTCGTATAAGTGAATAAATTGGTCAAAGTCAGAAATTTAAAACTTTCTCGAAAATCACCATTTTTCAGGCTGACTCATCTTATGTAATAAACAGCCGTATCGGCGGGCACTCAACGGAAAAAACTTGCCCAGAATCTCAGCTTTCCAACGGTCTATCAATTTTTCTTTTTAACATTCAAATTAGAAGAGTAAATGGAGTTTGAATGCCCGAAAACGTGTGTTTTACAAGCAAATCCTGTGTTTTAAGCGGTTTCTGGTCCCCCTCGACCTCAAGATGGCTTGACGATTTTGGTATCATTTCCTATGTAATTTTCTACGCTGAATCAAATAGTGATACTTCCGAATGGTTCCGACTGCTAGAAAGTGGATTTTTTGAAGAAAACCTTCGTTTTTCGTACATAAAATACTCATTATTCTTAAATGTGGTAGTGAGCATGAAGTAACACCTTTTAACTAAATAAAAACACCGAATTGAATTGAAACACCGTTGATTGAAGTTTTTGTTGAGTTAAAAGGTGTTACTTCATGCTCACTACCACATTTAAGAATAATGCGTATTTTATGTACGAAAAACGAAGGTTTTCTTCAAAAAATCCACTTTCTAGCAGTCGGAACCATTCGGAAGTATCACTATTTGATTCAGCGTAGAAAATTACATAGGAAATGATACCAAAATCGTCAAGCCATCTTGAGGTCGAGGGGGACCAGAAACCGCTTAAAACACAGGATTTGCTTGTAAAACACACGTTTTCGGGCATTCAAACTCCATTTACTCTTCTAATTTGAATGTTAAAAAGAAAAATTGATAGACCGTTGGAAAGCTGAGATTCTGGGCAAGTTTTTTCCGTTGAGTGCCCGCCGATACGGCTGTTTATTACATAAGATGAGTCAGCCTGAAAAATGGTGATTTTCGAGAAAGTTTTAAATTTCTGACTTTGACCAATTTATTCACTTATACGAAAGGCTTAAGAAGCTTTTTTGTCCTAATGAACTGATAGGAAATTTAACGTTCTTTCCAACGGTATACTCATATTTGAGTTTATCCAGTAAATTGAGGGAGTTATGGCCGTTTTAATGGCTCAAGGTCGAAAACACGAACAAAATCTTAAAAGTGAAAAAAGTATAATTTTAAAGCGTTTAAAAAAAAATGTCAAGAGACAAAAAAGTTTGCAAATTAGTTGTAGAATCGATCCTTGAAGTTTGGTCCTCGAGTTAGGGCGACACCCTGTATGATGATATGCTTCCCTGACATATTAAATAAATGACATTGAGTGAAACTGGTTTGTGCAGTAGGAAGGCGAATAACATTTTTATATTATATCGCTTAGTGGTTGGAATTGAAAGATCTACAGCTTAACGAACGAGACGTCCCCTAGAATGCATGCATTACCAAACAATATGTTTACTCGGGGTAAGTAGGAGATACTGTTTACCCAGCGGCTAATACACTAGCTTTTTTCTTTAAAACGATGAACTGAAGACGAGCAATTTAATACATTCTCATACAATCCAAGTTTGATGACACGCCATCAATATTTTCAATCAGATTGGTGTACGATCACGAACATCAGTTTCCTAACAATCCACGATTTGTGATGGGGCCAGGGGATGGCAGTGTGAATTTGAGGAGCCTGGAGCATTGCAAGAATTGGAAAAACCAGCAAGATCAGACAGTCTACGTGAAACATTTTCCCAACATGAACCACATTGGGATCGTGACTGACAGACGAATGGTGGATTATATCACTCATGTTCTGCAAGGATACTCAAAGAAAACACAACTTTGACTTTTGTAATCGGATTTCATTCGTTCAAATAAAAATCTACCAATTAGATACATTTTTTTTAAGTTTTAAAAAATCAAGTACGGTTCTTACTTATTCAAAATTCAAAAGAAAATGACATTTAATTATTTTTTATTTATTATATTGTTTTTTGTGGAAAACGACAAAAGGTGTCTTTCCACATTACGAAAAGGCCTTTCTGATAATGGAAAGCTTTCCAGGGAGAAAAAACGCTTTCGTAACTACGAGAAGAGAAATACGGGAAGTACCTACAAAAACACTCTAATAAAGTGGTTAGAAACGAGAATAATTCTTCATTGATTGTAGTCATTAGTTTCACATGCGCCATTTAACGTACAGCGTCATGGTTTCCATTTAACCTAGATAAACGTTCTCATTTGAGAGTATTGAACCTCTGAATTCTGTTTACGGAACTAGGTTCGATGTTGAGCTGAATTCTGTTAAAACTATGTCGATTGAGGCCTAGAGGGAGAATTCACGTAGATTGCTCAAAATCAGCGCAGGATCAGGCATGAAGCGGGAATGATCAAAAGTGCTTATGTTGGTAGGAAGGTTGTTCAAGAATCAAAAAATATCATGATTCTGCAAACATTTTATTTAAATCACTATACAATAGAGAGTAGACAAGTATAAAATAAAAGTGCAGAAAACAATCACAGATGAAAATTTAAAATCTAAAATGAACCAATAACTAAGACTAAATCCGGATAGAATAGTCACATCTGAGAATGAATAAAAATTTGAATAAAATACTCTTTACATAATAGGTAGATACTCAAGTGGTTAATATACACAATACATTCTCACTATCAAGTAAATTATCATGATTATGAATTTATTGTAAGTATAACCTATTTATGCTACAACAACTAATAATCAAATTCTTTGGTAACCATTTTCACGGAGACGACAAACACTTAACAAAATACGCCATTTTCACCCATATCGATTACGAATAAATACTCGTAATACGAAATTTTCGATAGTTGTATTTTTCAATATTTTTTCGTACAGTAAAATTATGATAAATTGAGGCTTTGGGTTTCAAAAACTGTCCAAATACGGGAATAATTAAAATTCTCATGATACGAGAGTTCTTTTTTGACCGACTTCAACGCGCCGAAGGCGCGCGAAGGAGGAGGTACTCAATTCGGGTTGTCGTGGGACGACAATTTTTTTTTTTTTTTTTTTTGAAAATAAAAATAATTTGTAACTGAATTCTGAAGAAACACTGATGTGCGGTAAAGTTAATTACCAACTAACATTATTAGTTAACTACAGAACGTTTTGTCATGCCTATTTCAACAGTCATTTCATCGTAACGAAATATTCTTTCTATAAAATTGTATATTATCTTATCGTACTTGAAAATGCCAGTGCAACACAATGTACTTAATTTATTGCGAAAATGCAACTATTCAAAACGTCACCAGCAATAGGTATGATGCATCTCAACAGTGATGCTGACGAGTATTGGGTCTTACGCTAAAATATACACACGAACAAATGCAATAATTAGTACAATTATGATGACTGGGATGAAAGAAAATATAGAAGCTACAGCCTTCAATACATTATCTCGTACTAATATGTTAAAAGATGAGATTTGTTGACTCAGTGAGTCTAGGGCATGTAAAATTTAGGTAGCACCTAAATAATTAAGCCGGTACTAATCACAGTGAATTATTTGTAGTTTCGGTATTTGACTTGCAATTACTCCTTGAGAGCTTAAATAGTTGGTTCTCTTGTAAACATCTAGTTCGAATTACGAGTCTTCGCATTCCAGTTGCTCAATTCGAAACTACGGTTTTTATAGAGCGTAGGAATTAAAGACGTGAAGAGGTAACAAGAGACAAGAAAATCTAAAATAAGATACCTGTGGCTTTCCCAGGTCGTGAATTTAAAAAGGTAACTGGTACCATCGGAATAATCCCCTAATTTTTAGTGCAGGCAGGAGAGAGAGTGAAAAAAAAACTGCAGGCTGGAGAGAAAAAAAAGATGAATTTTCACGAGATACCTCAGAGTTCCTCCAGGAAGCTTTTACGACTTCACCAATGACGATTTGAAAATCTGTCTCTTATTACCATAAATCGTATCGTGACAATAGTTAGAGTCAGAGATTATACGAGAAAAACCGTCTATTACTACCCCAGATGTGGAATAGCTGGGGCGATTAAGAGACATTGTATAATACATAAAAAAGGATTACGTAATTTGACGAGAACGGAGCTTCAAAACATTACCTTGAAACAAAATTTATTAACCGTCGAACGAGCAGCATTTCGATTCAGATGAGACAAAAATGTAGTTGAAGTTAGTTTTAGGATCGCATTGGACCAGCTTGCAGGGCAATATCGCCTAAGGTTAAGTGGGGGAAGTGCGTATGAGTTGTACTCGTATTTTGTCTAGTTTGATGCCTCTAAGTAAAGTAAAGTAAAGAACCATTTCAGGTTGGATTTTCGTCCGACTGCCATTCCTGGCGTCGCGGAAGTCATCAGCTGTCTTCCTAAGGGAAGATCAGAATTTGTTCTGATGATTTCGCTAATGCCTTCCCATTGGCCTCACCGCCCTGGGTTGAGACGAGGGGGAACTGCGACCGACTTGCCCGAAAATATGCCGCAGAGGCGGGCCTCGAACTCACGGCCCCTGCAACCGGTTCGAGTCTCGTCTCCAGAGACACATGCCGTAGCTCGCTCGGTCACAGCTGACCCCAAGATGCCTATACCTCTACTGATTTATTAGGGGCTGTCTTCACATGGGGCGGAACGAACGTAGAAAACGGAAAGACATATCAACGGGAAAAGCAGCGGAGGGTGTCGGGGAATCGCGGAGTGTGTTTTCATGTGCTGTTTCCGGAGTGGATGGAATAAAAAACGCTCAAATTATTACACAAAGATTTATATTTTTCTATATAGATCACTCGTTTGCAAGGAACTCGGCTTTGCCATTGTCACCCCCTACCAACCATAGATTGAAGATTAGGCCTCTTTTGCGATTCACACTCGTGTTTCTGATTTATCGTAAGTCCAACCCTTGAGTTCTCGTAAGGAGCGTACGGTTTTGTCCTACAGAGCTCCGCGTGGTCTTCTAAAATTAATTATAATTCTAAAAATTCAATACTATCAAAAATTGATGGAAAAACAATACCTTTATATCGAAAGATTTTGAGCTAAGACGTTTTCAAATTTTCAACCCTTAGAAGTAACCCGACATTATCCAAAAAGCTTCGGGGCACAACTAGACACCAACTGGAGCCCATATACTAAATTTAATCAATTTACCATGGGGTGTCTGGATTCTTCCTTCAAATTGAAGGTCGATTAATGATGCTTGGAGTCTTGCGACTCTTATAGTCCCCCCCCCCCCCCCTTGCTGCAAACAGCAAGAGAAATACTCCTCCTGAGAGGGATTGGAAATCTGGGATTGAATACTCCTCCGTACAATCAATGTCCTAGCATATTATTTGCAAGTGCCTGTGATTACCTACAGGTTGAGGCGCACGTCTAGCTCGCACTTCCGACTATGCAGGTCAGCTCCCGAGTTTTTCACAATCAGCAAAACTCACATGCTGGGATCCGTGTGCCAGGGCCACAGAGTACTGGAGACAAGTTAACAGAGGAGAAAGCTAATATTAAGATGGCGTGCAAGCATTTTTGAGGCTGCCTCAGTTGCGCCATCTACTTTCACCTAAGCAATTACTACGGAAACTGAAGTGGTGGGAGGAGGTCACCCTCTCTTCATGCCGCTTCTTTTCAAATCCTTTCAAATGACCAAAAATTGATAACTTTTCATTTCAATCGATTTCAATCCAATCGAGGCGAAAGGTATTTTCCCAGTTGCCCTTACAATTGTTGTTGTCTCTATTGCCAGTAGTTCAAATGTTCAATCGACAACTGCCACCCATAGAAACGTTTGAAACCGCTCGTGTTATTGAAGTGTATTATTGAAAATCGCTCGATTTTTTCATACATATCGAGAATATAACTAAATGTTATCAAATTAATTACTTAGATGCGGCTAGTAACGCCCCAAGGAAAAAATATGTGTTAAAGAAGGTGACTTGTTGCGATGCGGTTGGGAACAAGCGATCATGAACATGATCTGTTGCACTCATCTAGAACTACGTCCAGGAGCTCCACCAATCAGAACGCTTCTAGGGCTCCCAGCTTCAGCTTTCAGCCCAGTGGCCAGGGCCATCCCTGTTGGCTGTGGTACACGGAACCCTACCCGGGGATACAGATGAATTTTGTAGCCCAAGGTGTTATAAACCACAACCCCCGCGAATCCTACCTCAATTAGGGCAGGCAAGTAACACTGCGACGGAGTCTGTGAGTCGGTATCAAAATTAGTCCATGGGAACTAAGGTAAATGCTGCGTACGGCAGAAGGATGGCCTCATTTTTATTTGATTTTTGGATTCTACATTATTAAAACGTAAACCAAAAAACCTTGAGGGGGGGGGTTATACTTTTTTATTGGTCGATTCCAAAGGTTCATTATTGAAAATAATAAACCAAAATTGGATCGTGTTTGAGTCTCGACTGATTTCACGCCCAGTTCATGTGCAGAGCTCGATGAAAACAGAATAGTAACTGCAACCGCGCGACTGCTCCAACAAACTGGCGGCCACCATACGCAACTGTTGTCCAAACAACCAATCATATTATACATATATTTTGAGCGATCTAGGAGTCGGGCTGCGTGCAATCGAAAAATCAAGTGTACACAAGTTCACTTATATCTGCTTCAATCTGATTCGGTATGACTTTCACATTCTGTGGTGTACCTACAGTTATTGTTTTGTTACAGATCATGACCAAACCGTCGAAATCGATTCAACTTGTAACTATTTAATTATTTTCGTGGAAATAGACAGCACTCTTCCAAACTCTGTTTTTTATTTTTATTAACATGCTGTAAATATTGAATGCATTGCAATACCTTAATTTTCTTCATAAATTCGCTAAAAAAGCACTTGAAGGGAGGTTCGAGGGTTCCTCGGTTAGAGATGGATTTCCAGCACTTTGAAGTCAAGAAAATTTGTTTCTGAAAATGGAACCTCGAGGGTGGCCTTAAAATCCTATCAGTTAAGGAGGCGGGAACATTTTCGTACGCACTTGCCCCACCTAACCTTAATTTTAAAAAAACCTTATTGTTTTCGATAATTGATTACCCTAAGAATCAGCTGATAGAAAGAATTCCGAAACAGATCAGAAATTGATTGATTTTTAGGGTCATAACTAATCTCAAACTCCTCGTCTCAAGTTGTAATAGTAACGGGTTACAGTAAAGCTTGGTTCACATAGGTGCGTAAAGTCCGTAATGCGTAATGCGCAAAAAGCGAGGTGGGGTTCCGTAATGCAGAAAGTGCGTAAAGCAGAAAAGAGCATTCACATGGCTGAATGATTACGCGATTACGCAGAAGCGCGCAGTACGTTCTGCGCAGAATTGTCTCCAAACCAAAAAAATGATTCTGGTTGTTTTGTCAATAAACGAGACAGAGTCAATAAGCTTTCAGTGAACAAATGACGAGAGTTTGTGACGAAGTTTACCGAAGATTGTCGAAGTTCATCCGTAATGCGCAAAATATCCAATTTTTCAAAACGATACACTCAGCTCCAAAAGTCGACATCCGCAAAGATCAGTCCCGCCCCCTCAATTGGCTCCAGCCAATAGCATCCAATTACGCACTACGGATTACGGACATTACGCACCTATGTGAACCAAGCTTATGAGTTGCTACAAATTACTGCACCAGATATACTTAGGTCTTATAGGAAAAAAGTCACTTTACTTAGTGTTCTCGTCGGAACTGAATTCTTGGACACTCAGGCGGAGACTCAAGAGGAGGCAGAATGAAATTTGAACTTTCTTTGAGAAACATGAAAACCCACAAACTAATTTGTCTCCGATTTCGTCTGCTCGTTTTGAAAAGTTCTTGAGGACGATCATCTTGAATGCTCCAAGACAGGTGTTTAACTGAAGAATTTTCCCGACCGAACACTGTTAATTATGCTCAATAAATAATTTATCACTACACTCGTGAGAGGATCCACGCCAAAACCTTTCCCCCTTAATAGTTTTTAGTTTGGTCAGTTCTTTCAATTGTGTACACATAATATTATTGAAAAAATCATGCAAAGGTACGTATTATTTATAGTTCGTTTACTTAATCAAAATAAAATCAGAGTATTATATTGTCTAACGCTAGATATTCCCATAAGGATTGAAATGAAAAAACTGCACACATAAATTATTCCCATCAAGTGAAGAACACTACGGTTGTGATGATTTTGTGAGGCCCCCCCACAACCTTCATTAGCCCACAATACCCTGTAAACGTTTAGATAGACAAAGGCTTCCCTTGGGAGAACCAGCAGAGATTATTTGAGACAGAACAGAAGGTAACCAAAACACACATCGGAGTGCATCAGTTAATAACAGGTACCGTACTAGTACCTGTTAGTTAGTAACAAGTACTGTACATCCATATAATAACCATATTATTAGGAAGAGGGATAGGTGTAATATTTTATCAGTAGCGTGTCATAATAGTACTACATAGGTACTCAACATTTTCGGCAGCAGATAAACCATCAAGAATACACTAGTCCCCAAAAAGTATTTTTTCTTTAATACATTCTGGGTTACCTGAATCGTAAATGCAGCTGATGCAGATGGTTGCAGGAAGGTTATCGAGGAGGTATGTAGACAAGGCGGTACTTCTGGAATGTGAGAGCCCAGCTGAGGGGAATGCTCCCCGAGGCCGTGTACTATCTGATCGGGTAGTCAGTATTAGCCTTGAGGTAAGCGTAGAGTCCCATGGCGAAGCTCACAGCGAGTATGAAGAGCTGGGCTCTCCCATTTGGAACAAATCTCTCGATCTGTCTTCGCAACCCACGGAATTGGTTTCTCCTGATGACTGCTTTTCTGGCAGCGTCTTCTGCATCTTGCAGCTTCTTCCTAAAAAACGAAAAACACAGTTCATTGATAAACATACCATAAGTGAAAATAACTAGGTATTTATATGCATGGGGGTCCATAAGTTAACCAGCAAAAATACACATTATTCACATCAGAATACCAGTTTGGTCATCAAAAGGAATATGAAATGCAATAAATCAAGAGATTCCCAACCACTGCGTCTTTGGTTACAAGTGTTGAAATTCCATCTTTAAATTGGTTGGTTAAATCGTTGGTCCAGAGCAAGACAGGGTTAACTAAAAAAAGGCGTTTTTGAGTTTTTTTTGCATGAGTCATCTCCAAATTCCGTTTACATTCACTGTGCAAGACCGCTTCATCGAAAACGAAGTGGATCGCTACTAGATTTCGCACAGGTAGGCAGGATATCTAAGAGTTTTGGAGTGGGGTTGGTGCAAGAGAGGGATAAGTCAGTGATCCGCGTTTGTCCTGAAGTGAAGTGCCGAAGGTAAGTAAGTGCAATATTGAGATATGTGATACACCAACAAAATAACCTGTTACAGAGTCTAGATCGTTAGTGCAAAACTGAGCTATTATGTGATGGCGCTGTTTAGAACAATAGTAAATTATCTGTTTCTGAGTAGAGCTTCCATGCAAAACTGAGATAACTATATGATGGCGCTGTTTAGCACGATAAAATGAGAGGACTATTCTGTACAATAGTACAGAATAGCATTTTCCCAATTAATGGTTCATTGGTAAATGATCTGGCTGTAAGGAGGGGTAAACCCCACTGGCATCTGATAAGGAGGGTTCTTTGAGATGATTCCTTCAAATTTTCAACGTTATTGAATAACCCGGGAAGTGGGTATCATAAAAAGAAGAAAGCAGAAACTTTAAACGGCTCTCCTTTAAATTTGGGTTTCTTGAGATAATTCTCTATTGCTCTAGGCCAACGAAATGCTGATAAAAAAGTAGTTCACTCAACTCTTTCTTAATTCGCTCCTTGACACCAGCTTCGGCAACATGCGGTGGAAGTTTGCTGTACAACTTCATTGCTTGAATTATGAGATCTTCAAACGGTAACTCGTCGGGTAGCTAAAACAATACCATGTAATATCAGATTTTCGTAATACAATTCAATCATATAAAGACTAATCTAGCATAATCTAGGGTGAACTCTACAAAGGTATACCAATAATTACGTCTTGGTCAACTCAACGTGATACTGTATCATAGCAACATCAACATACAGGAATACTAATGTTTTCCCTTTCTAACCTGGGAAAGGAGGCAATGAATAGAAGCCATGTTGCAGTCTGCTTCCAGAACTTCAGCCTTCCGGTGGAAAACTATGACAGCAGTGAGGTAGAGAGGCATTAGAGGGGGTGATGCTAGGAAAAAATCGTATAACCTCACGACATCTTTGTAATGGTTCAAACTGTGTCCAAACCATGTCAAGAACCACGGTAGACAAAACATTGTGCCGGCTCGAGATCTGAAAGCAAAGTGAAATACTTTCAAATGAAATTATGGTAGTCATGTAAAAGTGTGAGTACACGGATACTGGAGAATATGGTAGTGGTCACAACCCACGCAATTTAGGGAATCCCTGGCAAACCGTGAAGTCACTGAAGGCCTCTAGTCTAGACTGCCCGTGGGTCTGTTTGGAGAGGCAGTCCGGAACCAAACCGGAGCTGAAAAGGGGAGGGGATAGAGGCGAATGGACCCCTCCGAACTCCTCCAAACCGTTCAGGACTGCCTCTCTGAACAGACCCTGTATAATGTTCGAGTGATGTAACCGAGGGCATGGAGATTCCCCAAACTGCTCTGTCTTTACCACTTTTGTTTGCCCCAGTATCCACGAGTATACTTGTATATTTTTCAAAGCTTCTTCCAAAACTTTGGATGATGAAATTTTGTTTGGTTGAAGATAAATTTGTCGTGAAAATAATTGGCAAAATGTTAAATAATTGGCTTGGTGAGAGAAAATATATTTTCCAAACGAAAAATTACTAGGCAACGGTGAACGAGATTCGGAAAATAGAATGAACCCATTTTGCCCCACTGCCACCTACCTATATCGGAGATGTAACGAGAGTCAACCTGGAAGTCAATGGCCTCTCAAGGCTGAACCCCTATTTTCTATCGCATCAAACTGTGTTTCTATTGATTTTCAGAAACATTTCTTTAAGAGTATACTCAGACACGAAAGCCCAAGACAACAATGAATAACGATGTAATAATTAGTTTAACTCACCTATCAATATGCCGGTGCAATTCTGGGCTAAGATGGTTGATAAGAGGGAATATATAGTTGAGCAAATAGGATGTTTTCTCCATGGTGGGTTCCATACAGTCTCTCAAGTGCTCTGTAGACAGCTTTTCCATAATTCTGAACGCCATATCTTCCCCGACCACAAGTAGTATGGTGATTGCTACGTCGTGATAGCCCTAATAAAGGTACATGAAAACTATAATAAATATAGTTAAGCTGCAAATAATAAATGATGAACATTGCAAAATATTGTCATGCTTGTTATATTTCAAAGTGATTTCAGTAACCAAATGACTTCTACTGTCATGTTTTTGTGCCTTATGTGGTCTACTTGTATATTCAATGCAGAACAAACTACTTGCTATACGAAATACGGTCTAGTTTAAGTGAAGTTTCCAGGTTATCTGTGGGCTAGTTCGCGTACCGGTTGTACCCGATCACATGATTGTATTTCACCGCCTTTTGTCTGATGGTAGGGATTAAAAAGTGCATTGCGAATTAAGGTAGAGCATTAGTCCCTCCAAACCTAGGCTTGCAATGCTCTGACGCTGACTATGAGATACCTCTCATAATGATGACGAATGGCCTGATCATAATTTCCCCCAATTAAATTAAGGAAATAAAGCTGGGTAAGGTACAGGTCCTCTTTACTATTTGTGTTTTACTTACCCTTCTCAATGGGGAATTTACCTCAATTTTAGATTCTGGAACTTCAAGTCAAATCCTATAATAGGGCCCTAGAATAACGTTTACCACCAGGAATACCCAAGAAAATAATTTACCTCAATTTTAGATTCTGAAATTTCAAGTCAAATCGTATAATAGGGCCCTAGAATAACGTTTCCCACCAAGAATACCCAAGGAATAATTTACCTCAATTTTAGATTCTGGAATTTCAAGTCAAATCCTATAATAGGGCCCTAGAATAACGTTTACCACCAGGAATACCCAAGGAATAATTTACCTCAATTTTAGATTCTGGAATTTCAAGTCAAATCCTATAATAGGGTCCTAGAATAACGTTTACCACCAAGAATACCCAAGGAATAATTTACCTCTATTTTAGATCCTGGAATTTCTAGTCAAATCCTATAATAGGGCCCTAGAATAACGTTTAACACCAGGAATACCCAAGGAAATAAATTACCGTAGGAGGAAATGCCTGAACAAGTGAAGCCTCGGTCAAAAAACACTGCGAAAATCAATGAGGGCTGAGGGCCGCTGGTTACGTCCGAAATTCACACTGCTGTGCTCTGGCGAAGCTTAAAGAAGTATCTCAGCAATTAGTATCAAAGAACGTCAACAGGTAGAGTTGTAGGCGCTCTTGTGATCACACGAAACTCAGATAATGTGATTCAAATAACGAAACCAACTAATATAGAAATTAAATAAGAGAAGATGAAGGCTAATAATAGTAAACTAATAGGTAGAATCGTATTGTAAAAAGAGTGAGTAAAATTGCTTCTTTTGGTCACTTCTGCGTCCGCATTCTTCTCTCCCCCAGTTCGTACACTCCTGTGTTTGGCGACGTAAGCTAATAGTTTCATTTACGCTTCCAGAGGTAGCACTACTTCAGTAAGTGGCACAGATCTCCTTAGAAAGTGATCTTAATCCTGGGGAGTGGGATCTTAATACTTATTCTGTGAATGGAATCAGAATGGTTAGGTAGCTGGATACGTTGTAACATGGCTGCCCCCATGTACAGATTGCCACTACATTTAAAATTTCCATCTTCCTTAAGGTGGCCATTCACTAGCGCTCCAAATGGCGTGGCGAGTCGTTCGCCGCTCCAAATGGAGCGGTGAGAAATCGTCGGAGATTTGCTTAGCCATTCACCATCACGCCACGCCACGCCGCGCCAACAGTGCTTATCTGACCCCAAAGTGTTGTGTAGTTACCTGTAGCGCATACGTAAAATCTTGTCATGGACAACGACACTCTCCTGTACTACTCAGCGGTTTTTCTCTACATCAAAAAGGGGAAAACCCAAAGGAAATGAGTGAAACAATGGCTTCTCAAAAGAAACCAGTTCACTAATGTGAACTTATTGAATGACCTAGTTCTCGAACCTGGAAAAAATATTTGAGGATGGATGAGGAGTCGTACCATCTCCAACTTCGTTTGATATCTCCACTGGTTCAAAAGAAAGATACACCCATGAGGAAATTTATTATCTCAAGATAGGCTCGTGGCTACCCTGAGATTTTTAGCCACAGGGATGAACTATGATGAGCCTTAATGAAGCAAATAATAAACCTTTGGAAACGACCAAGAAATTTTTTTTTTTAACCCTCCCTCAAAATTTGTTAGTTTACGTTCCAAGGTACGTAGAAACCAAAAAACTAATAAAAATGTGGCTCTAATGAAGATTTTGTTACCGATTTTCATGAAATTTGGTATAGGGGTTCCATTTGGAGTCAAGTTGTAACCCGAAGCGTTTGGCTGATGTCAATCACTTCTAAGGGTTGACAAATAAGGGCTGAAATGTTTAAAACGCCCAAGTAGAAAGGCTTTTGATATAAAGGTTTTGTTTTTTTCAAAAATTTAAAATAGTATTGAATTTTTAGAATCGAATGAGACCACCCAGAGCTCTGTCGGATCAACCGTTCGCTTCCTATGAGAACCTAAGGGTTGGACTTACGATAAATCAGAAACGCGAGCGTGAATAATTCGTTTCTTCGAATAATTGTACTCACGTATGCATCCTTAGCAACCAGTAATTAAAATTCCTGATGAAGGCACCCATAACTTCCTATTCCTTCGAATTGAGTGTGAAGACTTTATTTCTTCAAAATAATCTTTATTGTGAAGCGAAAATATGGTTGATAGGTAGTGACAATTGCAAAGCTGTGTTCTTTGCAGGCGAGTGATCCATAGAGAAAAGTGATAAACCTTTTTGTAATAATTTGCAGCGATTTTAGGTTGACAGTTTTGCACGAAGTTCCACAGTTTGGAGCGTTGGAGTGATAGTGAATGGTGAATCCTGGCGTGGCGCGGCGCGTTGGAATCCCCATTCACATGAGATTGGAGCGCCCGCCAAATGGCGTGGCGCGGTGGATTTTGGACGGCCCGGATATCCGGCCCAGCCGACCGCTCCATCGAAATCGCGGTGGTTTTCCCCATTCACACAACCACTTTGGCGCGCCAGCACTCCATTTGGCTGGTTGGAGCGGTAGTGAATGGCCACCTTTAAATTCTCTACATTTTTTGGATGCTTTTTCGAGCAGCACGCTAAGTATGATTTTCTTCCATATCATTGAACCCTCTTTGGAAAAAAAAATTAAAAATGTGAGGCGAATCCCTCAGAAACACGTCTTATAAACACACCAACATTACAGAAAATGGTACTTAGGAGTCTGTAACGCGGTTGATTTTTCAGATTTAGGAAATCGAGAATCAACGATGGTATTAGATAGGAAGATAGATAGGAGGGGAAGACAATATTCCAAGAGTGGTGAAGAAAGTAATTTAAAACTACTAACGTATGAGAAATGTTCCTCAAAATATGGGATGTACTTCCATTTTTTTCTGTTCTTATTCAATTTTTCTGATTTTTGACTTCTTTAATTGTATACCCACTCTCTACTAAGACATATTATCTATTATTAGAAAGAGGTGCAACCTTGGTCTCCTTAATGAAGATATGGATGGTAGAACTCAAATGGGAATAGCACTATTCAAGACAATGGCCATCAGCCGATTGATGAAATAATAATTATATTGGTTATCTAATAGCCAGAATACTATTGTTTCCAACCTGATAATATCTGAGGTGTGGGTACTTAGTGATGACTCGTAGGATGAGATTGGTAAGCTGCTCCTGTAAGGCGACTCTCTGGTCGTAGGGAATTCCGGGAGGGAACCGCTTTATGGATCTGTTCACGTCCAGGACGACTTGACCAAACTCTGGATGCGACCTGAGGTCGGTTTCACTAGGTGCTGGCTCAATGGAGTCTGGAGTGATTCCCAACAGCCCAGGCCAGCCAGTTTTTCTTAGATTGTCTGTTTCAAAGTATCATTTTCAGTTAGAAACATGTAAACTCATAAATAATCGATAAAAGATATGGAAGAATAGTTTCCTACAAACCTAGCTTTCGAAGAAATAAACTGGTTCAGAAAGGTATTAGTTCCGCCAGTTATAAGAACACAATTGTTATTTACGTACCTTATTGGAGAATCCGTCGTGACCAGCAAGTCAGCCTTCTGTCCTCGACTTGCTGGTTATACGACGGACCCACGAATAAGGTACGTAAACAATAATTAGTTCATAAAGATTACAATTACGTTCAGTCATTCAAGCAGGTGAATAGATCACTGGGATTGCTCATGGACGTGGTTGTGAGCTGCACTCTAGTCTACCGGGATTAAAGTCTCGCTGGATTATAGTTTGGGGATTATAAATTGCTTATCAAGCCCCACTCTCTAAAGTATATAGCATGAAGTTACAGCATTTTGTGAATTTTGAATGAGCCGTTTGAAAGTAATCGGTTCAGGGCATGTTCCATTAATTCACCGGGCAACGCAATGGTAAAATTTCAGGATTTTTCATCATATGAGGTAATGAGCACGTTGCCAGAATTCCTATGAAAATCGGGCCGGGCCAGTCGTTTTTAAGTTAGGTAAAAATGTCCAAAATTTTAAAATCGCAATATCCCTTCCTGTGGGCAGTCTCTATAAGTGTACCAATCTTGGTGATGTTTGGTTGAGCCTAATGGCTGTAATCGGTTCCGGATAGACAGACAAAGAGATTTATAATATAAATATTACACAGGGTGAAGCAGAGGAATATGGTGATTCTAAAAAAAATCACCACCTCGTTAATTTTGCACAAGAAAAAAAAAACATTTCAAAACATTCATAAGGATTTACCATTCGAGAATAATAGGTACGGAAAATTTCATCAGGCATGTTTTGCCAGTCAACGCTGAAATCTACTCTTTCCAGTAGGTCTGCAGCGGTTTCAAGACGACGTCATTTCAAGATTTGATGATGTTTTATGGCCTGTTCGGTCCCCTGACCTGTCCACATATGAATTCTCTTTATGGGGCTATCTCAAGTCACATTTTTACGAGAGTAAACTACGCACATTGCAGGTACTGAAGGCTTTATTCGAACACAAATCACCCTCATCGATCCCGTCCTACTGGAAAGAGTAATGAGGAATTTCACCGAATTCTGTTTGCATTTATCCTGAATAGTTAATGGTGTGGGATAGACGAAAATCGGGCTGATTTCGGAATATGAGTCTCCTGTTATTTTTGGGAGACAATCAAAATTTTTTATTTCAAAACTAACCGGGAAAACGGACGTGGAGCGGGAACGCTCGCTGATTGGGCTGTTCGGATCGCCGTCTCCTCCCAGTGTTGCCCATTGGGACAACGAAATCGTGTTTTTGAAGAGAAAAGTTATCAAACAAAAACAGGGGAAACCTAATTTTCCCCATCTTGCTTTTTCTATTTTTTTCTTCAGTTTTTCGATTTCAAACTTTACTGTTTCGTGAAATTTTGCATCTGGGGACTATAGATTTCTCGATCTCAGCGCTTCAAGCGGCCATAAATGAACTATTCCAGGATGACGTCATTTTCCCGGTTTTTTTAAACATTCGTATTTTCTACACTGTTTTGTTTATTCGTAAATTAGGAAGTTCGGGCTGAAAGTTTGCCTTAGGGGGTTTTTCGAGGTGCTGAATCCGATTTTGGGGTCAAAAATAGGAAATTCCGACATGGTGAAATTCCTCATTTCCGAGAATGGCTTCAGAACTAGGTACGGGATGTGATGCCCTAACAAATTTTCCGTACCTAATATTCTCATGTAGTAAATCCTTACAACCGTCCCGATATCAATAAAACCTGTATTAATAAAGATTCATGGAATTCTACTTCGTTATTGTACAATGAAAGCAACCAGTAACCACAACTCCCAAACGAACAAACCAAAATCTGCCTTCTTACCATCAATCAAACCACCGTCACTGATAGCGAACTCTCGGAGTTTCTCAACGGATGGATTTTCCGTGGTATCCAAATAGTCCTTGATAGTTTTTGCTTTCTTAAGATTCTCGGGAGATACTCGAACTAGAACAATTCAAATTTTTCGCATTAATACCCGCTTACGCAGGTCGAATGGTTTTTAATATGATTTTTTCGAAACAGGGTGTTTTTCAATTCACGTACATCATGATACTTATTTAAAGGTGTCGAATCAAAATTAACAATATTTAGGTACCAAAAGTAAACCAAAATTTCACAAAACGCATAGAAAAAAAGTTGAATAAGTAGAAAAATAGCTAAAAAGTCATAGAATCCGAAAAACTTCAAAATTGCATGCAGTGACTGCATTGCAATGCACTATTTTTGACAACCCTCTCGGAGCTATGCGCTATCCAGCAAAAACTGTGATTCACAGAGTTGTGCAATGTAAGATGCCTTGTTACAGGAAAATACACAAAATTTACTTGAAATCAGTGACACTTGCAATACTTCAGATTTCATATCACCCCTCCTTTTAATATGAGCATCTTTTCATACCTGTGGTATAATTTATTATATTATACAACTTGATGAATGTAGAGTACAGCTACTAAGTAAGTTCTTATTAGGTAAGATGAATTTTACCAAAATTTAATCTAATACGAAAAAACTAAAAGCGAATCATGCAAACTAGAATAATACAATCCATCCAAAAAGCTCGACTCACCTTCAGTAAATTTCAAGTCTGAAGGGTCTGCTATCTGCGTTCCGTCGTTCTTCGGTTTTTCCAACAGGCTGAATCCTTCGTCTTCGACGTCCATATTTTCCAAGCCGTTGCAAGTTGAATCGTTCGTTTCCATATTGTCAATGTAACACCGAGTACTGAATAGAACGGAAAAGAATTACGCGTCTACGTGCCTACTCGATAAATGGGATTATGACACACAATCGTACGCATTGAGAAAGGTATAGTTAGTACCTACCTAAAGTGAATTGAGTTGCACCATCCTTCCCGTACCTTACTTTTGTGAAGTGACTCTCCTAATAAGAAATTATTGAGTCGTATAACGAGAAGATAACAAACATCAATTAGAGGAAAATACACTTTTGTACGATCCTGACTGAAGAAAATCGAACGCAACCTAGAATTTGACAAAATACACTGACACTGATGTAGGGACGTTTATCAGCATTGTAGACACCAACAGTTGGTTTGATATGAACGGCGTCGTTGTTGCATGGAGGAAGACATCAAGATAAAATAATGGAGAAGCCCTCGAAGTCAAAAGACTCTAGAGTAGTGGCGCCGGAGTGGGGATGACCGAGAGGGAACATGCGGTCCTACTCGCCTTGAGGGGGAGCTCAAATTGTAGGTACCTACTGTAAAATTCATGCGTCTTAACTATTCAAAATGACTAAGAAACTCTCGGGACCAAGTTGAAAAAATATGACCCACACCTTCCTTCCTCCAAAATGTCGAAATATTTTTGCAATTGACAGTTGAGTTTTTTTCAAACGGGCTTATATCCACAGGGGCGTCAGGCTAACAGCTAGGCTGCAAATTATTACACAAAGGATCATTATTTTTCTGCATTGATCATGCGCCAGCAAAGAACTCAGCTTTGCCATTGTCACCACCTACCAACCATGTTTTTTACCTTCACAATCAAGTTTATGTGGGAGAATTAAACGCCATATACCAAATTTCATCAAAATCGGTCCTGTGAAAGTTCTGCAGACGGACGGATTTTTTTATATTCGATTTTCAAAATCTACACATACCTACCTCAAACATATACCATCGAATTTTGAGGGTGGTCAAACTTTTTGGTACTTGAGTATTAAACGGAGGCCACCTAACCTATAGAAATATTTCGTACCGGATACCAAAAATAACTACATAATTGGAAAGAACACACTTTAATAGATTTACAGGTGAAGTTTAGAATTAATCCGACGCCTGGATAGCTCATTAATCATCATTTGGATAGATATCTGGCAGAATACATGTGGCGATCTGATGTGACTGCTAGCGGCGGCAACGCTTTCAACTCTATCCTGACCGACATTGCTGCGTTCTGGGTTGCTCAACGTCAGAACCAGGCGTCAGATTAATTCTAAACTTCACCTGTATATCTATTAAAGTGTGTTCTTTCCAATTATGTAGTTATTTTTGGTATCCGGTACGAAATATTTCTATAGGTTAGGTGGCCTCCGTTTAATACTCAAGTACCAACTTTTTTTCTTCAAAAATTTTCAATTATTTATTATTTATATTGAATTTTTTATTATTTAATAATACCTAAACCAAAAAAGGGAGACTCTGAATTTAGACCTAATAAGATGTGAAACCTTTATTCTACAATGTTATTTCCAAGTGTCTATCATCAAGAAAAACAATTAGATACAGTGAAATACAATAAAATTGGGAATGGGACACCAGTCAACGTCAAACTGCTGCTAAAATTTGCAGCGGCGAAAAAACGAACTGCTTTCCTTCTTTGAGATAATGTCGGTGGATGGATGTTGTTTTGCCATGCATGGGCTAATTAGTATCCATGGCTCATCTTCCAAGTTTCTCTGCATTCAAGGTCACGAAACAGTTCCTTGACTGTTTGCTATGGAGAATGGTGTGGTAGTGGGGGTATTGTAATACTTAACACAGTGATGACCCCACACCGATCGTCGCCTCTCACTCTAAACAGTCCCGAAAAATTCATTTTTTTGAACTGCTTGCCTTGCATTGCCAGGCCCTGCGCTAGTTCGCATATCATCTGCAATCCATCGTAGTTACCGACCTTTTCAACTCTCTGGTGTGTTGCCAGCTAGTATCCAGGGCAAAATACGTACTTTCTTATACCATTCTCCTATTTAATCTAACTCACTTGATAATAATGAAATAGTCCCTAAATATATTAAAAGTTTTCCAAAATCGGCTAAATATTACTTGCAAAAAACGGAAATATAGGAGAATCTCAACAAAAATTAATTTATTTATTTTGCATACTTGTAGTAAGGCCAACAGTGTTTGCTATGCTTGCCTGGAGGAGACGCCACTGTATATCCACTTGGAATGTTCTGTGGAAAACGAAGAACTGTTTTTCGCATCTTTCTAGATCAACTTCATGCAGTTTGCTTAGAAGTGAGATGTAATATGTGCATATCAAAACTGACATTTCACCGCAGACAGGAATTTTATCACACCTAAGGTCGTTTGAATCAAGAGTGTTAATTACACTTGAAATGCAAGTAGAGTAAAGGCGTGTCTGAGAGACTCTAAGAACATCATGAATAAAAAAATAAGATAACAGGTCTTAAAAAACAAGATCATTGGTCTTCATAGGGAGTAGGTATGACATAACACTGTTTTTGTCTGTATCTAGGTTAGCAAAGGGAGGTATAACATTCCCTAGTAGGGATAAGGAGACGGCAGCTTGTGACATTGGAGAGATTATAACACAAGGATGTTAGGTCGAGCACTGGTTTCTTATTGAAATGAAGCTGAATTTGGCCTCCACGGTGTAACGAAGACAAACTGTCCTCTCCCGCTCATGAGAGGGGGAAGTTCCTTGATGATCCTGGCAGTTGGTAACCTTTACCCTTGGGTGGAACAAATATAGGGCTCAGGAGGTACTGGTAGATAGATACCTGTACCAAGTTATGGCCTGTGACTGGTAAGAGTCAAATGAGGCAAGGGGATAGTCCCACCATCGAAAATGACACTCAGCAGTGGCACTAGAAGCATTAGAATTTATTGTTGACAATCCTTTGAATGGGCAGTTGCTCGATTTCGTGTCTATTTCATAGTGTAAAATTCTCCGTGCAGCTTTCCAATGAATTTCGCGAATACCAGTTGTTAAATTGACTTAGAAATCCTATAACCAACGAACAATCGGGCCCTAAAATAACCTTTGACAAATCTAATTGTTCCTGACTGAGGTGCATCAGATCAACGAAAAGCTCATTACTGTTCAATGATTGTGTACCTTGTAACACACTACTTACAAAGTTTTCATTTTAAACCTTGATAAAATTTGATCCACATAAGTTCTTGAGAAGTGTTTGACGTTCTGTTTGTGTCACTGGCCTAAGAACTATAAGTTTTAAGAAAACAAAGGGTTCGTGAGCGTGAGCTTCGAAACTATCATCGACTAAAGAGAGAAAACTATTATCGAGACTCAAGAGAGGGCATCCAGCAGGCGGGCATAGTGATTTGAACTGTGGAGGTGATGTACCATACTGGTATCACGTATTCATGTTCTGATTGGTGGTAGAGACAAATTCTGATAGGGTTTTGGACAATGAGAATTAGAGGCTGACGAAAAATACCGAAACTACTTTTTCGAAATAGAAAGGTAAGTATGTTGAATTATACATGTGACCTCATTTAAACATGATCAAGCAGAGATACGTTTTTCTCCAACCTTTGGTATGAAATCGCGTATTTAAAATAAAGGAAGAGGCAAAGTTTTAGGCATATATGAAAATACCACACGCCCGCCGTCAAATAGGAATTTTTAATAGAACGACATTATTGATACAGGTTAAGTGCCTTAATAAGGCATCACGAAAACATGGAGACCTTCAGATTCAACACAAACCCCTAACTACTTATATGTTGAAATCTAACGAGTCCACCGGCAATACGGGACACTATTACATTGGAAATAAATGTGGACAAAATAATGTTAATATTTTTGGAAAAATCATGGTCAATGCCCCTAAAATTCTATCCTGTATGTGTACAAGCTGATTACGTATCTCATAAATATATAATTATGCCGATTCCAAGCACATAACTTGACTTTTTTTTGTACAGAAAGTAACAAGTAATAACATTAGTTTCCATTTTCGAGATTAATACGCACCAATAACAATGGATAGAATAAATATTAATATAATATGCACACAATTATTATAAGCGCTGAGTGCTTCCTAAGTTGCATTCTAATGCCGTAAAACTTTGTGGCGAGGCAAAATCTAGCGGAGAATTTTCAATTTGCCAGAATTTGTTCCGTAAATGAAACCTTGTCCCGGGATGGGGGACCACCGGATGCAATTGATGCTCATGAAGTCGGACGGCTCACGGACCACGAGATCTCGAAGAAAAGCTAGCTTCCCCTTACCAGGAGGTGAGTCTGTTTTAACGGCCAGTTTGCCACCGTCCAGTCGGAATATCTGCAGAACAAGCATTCAGTGTTATTAAAAACAATGTGGGAATGGTTGTTTTAGATCTCTCAACATTTTGAAGAATTTCCTGGGCTGACTAAGGGTGCGTTCAGAACGCGGAGGTAAGAGGCACGCTTGAGGGTCGATGTCGCTATCGATGGCTATCGCGGGAAAACAAGTACATAGAAATGAATGGGGGCGTTCAGAGCAAGGCGGTCGCGGTAGCGCTAGGAGGGACGCTGGAGGGTCGATGCTTTTGGTTTTCAAAAAACTTTGATCGCGGGAGGTCGATGTCGCGATGTCATCGCTGCTCCCTGGACTGTGATTGGTTGTTTGAAGGCCGCACCTCCACTCTCTCATCCCAACCGCCACAGTTTTGTTTTTATTTATTAAATATGAATATGAAAGTAAATGACGGAAGGTTTCCGTTGAATGAATTATTGTTTTTGAATGTTTTATTTACTCGCGTTGCGTACAAAAGAAACAAAATTGTTACAGAAAGAAAGGAGAATGAAAATCTAAAATTTATATTTTTGACGTGACAACGTCTTATAAATTGGTTTGCCGGGTGACACTTCAAGAAACCGCGCTCCGCTCCGCTCACGTTATGCGCTCTTCAATGAGAGCGAGTGAGAGGCACGCGTCCCTTTCACTTCTCTCGCTCTTTCTCTCTTCCGCCTAAGAGCGAGAGAGACAGAGCGAGAGAGATAGGCATACGTACACACCGGTTCATGTCTTGCGCTTCTATTTAGGCGCCTGCATACAATTTTTTATTATAATAAAAAAATTTATTATAATAATAATATTATCCTTCTTCCTACTATACGAATGAATATTAACATTAAAATTATTTTACCACTCAAAGTCGTTGTCACGTAATAAAACTTTCGCCCGTATACCGACTTTACAGGCAACCAATTTTTATTCAATACTTTAATATTTAATATTCAAAATTAAATATTAATAATATTCAAATTCGAAATTCATCATTATATAATGTAATATTAGTTTAGTATTTAATTAATTTGTGCTAAGTAAGATACTTCCTGTCTATTTATTTTATTTTTTTTTGGGAGAGAGAGTACCGGCTAAATGGCATGAGTCAATGGCGGCCTATCCTTGTTCCGTTACCCTCTAGATTTCAATTTTGTCTAGATAGATTATGTTACGATTCAAGTATCGAAATTTACCATTATACATAAAATAATATTAGTCTAGTACCTATTTAATTATTTTGTGTTTGGTAAGATACGTCCTATTTATTAACTTATAACTTATTTGTTTACGTATTTATGTATATATATAGTAGTTGTATCATATTTATTTTACCATGTATATAGCGTTATCGAAATTTTGTTCATTAATTTAGAGTCCTCTACGTTGGATAAATGTTGTTTTATTTTATTTACTATTGTTTTTATAAGGATTTATTTGTTCAGCAATGGACAAATGAAGTAAAACAAGTTGTTCGTTACAAGCTTTAGAAAAGGTGCGTTCTGCATGAAAGATTTATTAACTCTGGGTTACTGAAATAATCTGTAAGCAGTATTTTTGAATATGTAACTTATGCTACCAAGTTCCGTCTCTGTTTCAAAGTCTTCTTTGTTTAAATTTAATTTGTAAATAAGCTAAGCACTTCCCGGCATCCTCTTCCGCTGTGGTATCAAATGATGAAATTCCCCGTATTTCAAGTGTATTCCCTTGTGGGGTGGTTCTGGAATCATCTGCTGTTTAAATTTCCGATAATAATCAATTTGGCTGCCGTTCGATCGAGGATGAGGTTATTCCTCCCTCTATCCTGACCTCTTCATCGACCTCTTTGTTCTGAACGGACTAGCCAGGTGGGAGGATGACTTGACATCCCCCCTCTGCCTCGACCCTCCATCCAGCCTCCTAGCTTCCCTCTTACCTCCGCGTTCTGAATGCACCCTAACAAATAATCCTGGAATGGAAACGCGAAGTAAATTTTACTCTTCACGACTATAAAACTGCGTGGGAAGGCGTGATTTGGAGACCCTACCTATCGTCTTTGCCTCCCCGCGGATGTCCTCTTCAGTTTGGTGTAAACCCCGACTAGAGGAGGTTTAGACCTTCATTCTGAGGCCCGCAATCAGTAAAAACAAACCCTACTCGTAACGATGAGGAATTTCACCGAATTCGGTTTGCATTTTTCCTGAATAGTTAATGATTTGGGATAGGTGAAAATCGGGTTAATTTCGGAAAATAAGTCTCAAAATGTATGATTTCAAAAAATAACCGGGAAAACGGACTTCTTCAACGTGAAGCGGGAACGCTCGCTGATTGGCTGTTCGGATCGACGTTTCCTCCCAGTGTTATGTTATGTGACAAAATCGTGTTATCAAAGAGGAAAGTTATCAAACAAAAACAGGGGAAACCTAATTTTTCCCATCTTGCTTTTTCTATTTTTTCTTCTCCAGTTTTTCGATTTCGAACTTTACTGGTTTTGTGAAATGCTGCATCTGGGGACTATAGATTTCTCGATCTCAGCGCTTCAAGCGGCCGTAAATGAACTATTCCAGGATGACGTCATCCTCCCGGTTTTTTTTTAACGTTCATATTTCCTACACTGTTTTGTTTATTCGTAAATTAGGACTTTCGGGCTGAAAGTATGCCGTAGGCGGTTTTTCGAGGTGCTGAATCCGATTTTGGGGTCAACAATAGGAAATTCCAACATGGTGAAATTCCTAATTATGTCGACTAAATTTTCATGGATTGTGCAGGTTGGGATAAAGATGGTCCCCTATGAAAATCACCGCCCTCCGATTGATAGTAGCCTGTGCACGTGTGTATGGTAGAAACCTTGTAACAGCCATAACTTCTACATTTTTCACCCAATTCGATGCAATTTTCAGGGATTGTGCAGGTTGACGAGTAGATGATTCTCCACGAAAAAAATAGAGCTTTCTTGTTTTTATTGCAAGGCCTCTGAAAGAGTAAATTTTACTTCTCGTTTCCATTAGAACATCATTAGATGTTTTAATAGTTTTACTCATTTAACTATATTTATTCCGACCAATGAATCTGCTGCCTTTGATGTAGGCTGGAGCCAGGAGCCAGGATGGGTCGAAGGAGCCAGAAGTGGACATCTTGGGATGAACATGAAGTTACAGGGGGAGGCGACATGAAGGGTGCAGGAAGAGCTACAAGTATAGGCCAATATCAAGTAAGTACGTGGAAGTATTGATGGCGGAAATAAAGAGCAAATGACCTCTAGTGATTATACGAGGGGGTACACAACAGTAACTGGAATTTCGTCATAACTTCTTCATTTTTCAATATTTTTACACCAAATTTTGATCACCTTCAAAGTAATTACCACTGACTGCAACACACTTTTCCAATCGCGTCTTTTATTGTTCAAAACATTTTTGGAATTCATTTAATGGGATGAGCTTGAGGCCGTCCGGCGATTTTTGTTTCACATTTTCCACAGCCGAAAATCGTTTTCCTTTCAAGTCCTTTTTGAGTCGGGGGAACAAAAAAAAGTCGCGGGGGGGCGAGATCAGGTGATTGGGGGGGGGGGGGGGCAATCGGTACCATGCCTTCCTTGCTCCCGAGCAGCACGGCTTTGTTAAGGGGCGTTCCACCGTGATCAATCTCGCGACTTTCCAAGACTTTACACTTTGCGCTATGGGGGGGGGTCGTCAGGTTGACCTCGTGACGACAGATTTTTCCAAGGCATTTGACAGACTTCCTCATCGCACGATCCTTGATGTGCTGTCATCACTTGGTGTCTTTGGATCATTTCATGCATGGATTGCCAGCTACCTCACAGCTAGACAGCTCTCAGTGCGTGTAAATGGTGTTGCTTCCCGCTCATTCATTGCCACTTCTGGTGTTCCACAAGGCTCTCACCTTGGCCCCCTTCTCTTCAACCTGGTGATCAACGGAGTCATCTCCTCCCTTCACTGCACTAAGTTCTTGATCTATGCAGACGACTTGAAGCTCTTTATTGCCATTGGTGACCCCTCGGATTGCCTTCTCCTCCAGCAGAACCTTGACGCCCTCTCTCTATGGTGTGATCAAAATGGCCTGGCTCTGAACCCTTCCAAATGCGCCGTCACGTCATTCCATCGCTCTCACACCCCAGTCAAGCACCCTTACTTAATCAACGGAGCTCTTCTTTCTCGTAAGGACGACATTGTGGACCTCGGCGTACACCTGGACTCCCAGCTCTCCTTCTCCAATCACATTGCGCAGGTGGCTGCCTGCGGTATGCGTGCGCTGGGCTTTGTGAAGAGGAATTCCATAGAATTCAACCAAGCATCAGCCCTAGTCACTCTTTACAAAACTCTCGTGCAGTCCATCTTGGAGTATGCGTCGGTGATCTGGAGCCCTTACTACAACCCTACAAATTGAGCGTGTCTTCAGGGCCTTCCTTCGGTTCCTCGCCTATAAGCTCTCCATTCCCCGCAAGAACATAGACTACCACAAGCTCGCACGCCGTTTCAACTTACTGTTTCCCCATAATCGTCGCTTATGTTCTGATGTCTCTTTCCTCCATGGTTTGCTATCGGGGAGAATTGATGCTCCGGATCTCCTAGCTCGTGTCGGCTTACTTGTGCCTCGGCTCACAAGGGATCTTTTGCCGTCCCTTTCTCTTCTACGAATTACCTCTACAATCGCCCAATGTGTCTCATTCCTCGCCAAGTGAACTTCTTCTCCACGTCCCCTCCCTTCATCGATATTGTGTCCTCGCCTCTCTCATCTATTAAGAGTGCTCTTTTCTGCCATCTCTGCTCCGACCCTCTACACGACCCTATCTAGCCCTAGTTTCATATTTCTGTAACCATTTGACTGTACACTGTTTTGTTTTTTCATTTGTAATTGGGTTCGTCCCGTAATCACATAAATAAATATATAAATGCCATTTTTCGTAGGAAACTGCTTCACAGACAGGGCAATGAGTGCTGGGGCTTTGCTCGTCTGTATGAAGGCGTGGGACAAATTTGGCTGAAACCCTTCTCATGAACAAGTCCTCCGATAAAATTCTCTGGATTAAACTCCCAGACATCTCAACCAATTAATCAACCGTTCGACAACGGTCTTCGCGAATCATGATGTTGATTTTATCTACGTTGTCGTCAGTTCTTGACGTTGAAGGGCGGCCAGAACGAGATTGGTCTTCAATCCTCATTTGCCAATTTTTAACACGTTGAAACCACTCGTAGACACGTGTCTTGCTTAATGCAGCATCCCCTTAAGCACTTTTAAGCATTACGAGAGTTTCAGCCGGCGTTTTTCCCAACATAAAACAAAATTTTACGGCCGCGCGTTGCTCCACGCTGTCTGCCATCACACGTTTTCGCCAAAACGGAAAAAGTTGTTTCACTAGAAAAAATCTCAATGACGAACCGTTAAACTCGCAGCATCCCAACTTCGCACACTGAATCGTGAGATGACATCTCACGTTGTGTCCCTTTCAAACCCCCCACCTGCCAACCAGCCAATCACACCTGTCTTTCGCCTCCAGCTCGATTCCAGTTACTTTTGGGTTCCCCCTCGTACTATACCGTTATAATATGGATGAGGACCTTATGGAAATGGATTAGTGCGAGAGGGGAAGGGGGAATTTGTCAATAGATGTCACACTGGAAAGATCGTTAACAACATCATGAATATTACAAAACAATACCTGAGCAATCGTTTGTCTTTCACAATGCAAGAAACTGATACGGCGGGACGCTAGGCCAACAACCAAATGGCGATTGGTTGGGCTGAGGCTGACGGAAACGGCATTTTGTTCAAAACTGGTTGTATACAAGCATTGACCAAGCGAGCCCCAAGAAAGACTGTAAACACCTGTGAAAAGAATGATAGAGTAACTAATTAAGTGGCAATACACAATAGTTTTACTGAATCACATAGGACAAGGTATTATCCAGAATGGGAAATTATCTTGGATCGGAGTTCGTTGTTTTCGACTCAGTCGGAATAAGTTTAACCAATCTTTAGCTCCGAAATCCGAATAATAGCTAAGAAAAGAGCGATAGTAGAAGTGCAAAACAACGAAATGACTTCAGAACTAAACAATAGTGATCTACTGAACTCTCAATTTCCTCCTAACTCATTTCTCACAAGCTAGATGGAGATAGTTCAGCTCAGACTACAATTCGCTTTTACGTCCATTTTCTTTCCCCTGTATTCCATTGAGTAGCGGAAATTTCCGTTTGAACGGTAATTTGAAGATGAAAAACAGGTAGGTACGACAATTCCCAATTAACCGAATAATGATAGGCACCTAAGATACAAATCACTGGCCTAAAATCTAACAAGAATTGACGTTCTACCGAATAAAATAACCACAAATACTCTCACCACTACAACATAAAGTGTGAATTGTATCATAGAGAAAAAAAGTCAATAGTTACCCAACATCGTCGTGATGTGACTCAGCCTTCCTGCTGGCAAAAGGGTGACTATGATGGTTCCATCCTTAGAAATGTCAACACTGGCGTCATTGTGAAGTTTACATTCGGCTACCACAACGTTTTTTTCAGCTTGAAGTAACATAAATCAAGATTACACAAAATCACAACAAATTGTATATATTATCAAATAAATAATATAAAATAGATCTAGGTTCCTTATAGTATAAATAACCCAGAGTAAATAAAATTGTCGTAAGCTCTACCTACGAAACATTATTTCCACAGTCAACCAGTGAGACATTCCAGTCCAATAGACAATTGTTTAGGAAATTAAGTTGAATAAATGCCCAGCGGGTTCTATATTTCATTGTTTACTCACTCGCTCACTGCCTGGAATTACCATTGGAAAAAGAGTTTCAGGGAACGATGACTTACACCCTACCTCTTTCGAGGCCCTATCATTGTGTAAAGAGGATTCCGCCGGCTACCTCATGTTGGAGTAAGTAAAGGTAGGAAGTAAAGCGAGGATTTGGAGAAGCTCTTGAGGTATTATTTCAAGAAGCTATTTTGGTTACCTGCTGCGACCCCAAATTATTTCGTGTATCTGGCGACGGGTGTTTTCCCTTTCTTTATTCACTGCTTGGAGCTTCATTTTGGCTATATTGAAAAAGTTTTAAAAATGCCAGCTCACAAATTCCCGAGGTTGGTGGCTGAGGAGGTAGGTACTCTCACTGGGGATCTCCTGGTGTAGAGCTTGGAGAAGTTTGGATGTGAGATACGGTTGCTCTTTGTTTAGAGTTGAAGGCTCTATTTCCAGATAACTGACTGAGTGTCTTCTTGAGAGAATGGGGTATTTCGGTGGGTCGGAAATTCAGGTTTTTGACCTCAAATTTGGATTCAGCACCCTTGAAAACCTATACCGGGTGTCCCAGAAGTTATGGTCCACCCTTTTTATCTCTGTAGTTCTGAGGGGTAGACAAAAACTTCAAGCGATAACCCCCCCCCCTTAATCCCCTTCCCCTTAATTTTTTACGAGGAATTCAACTATCACACTTTCGCGCATTGCGCACCTGCGCAATCGTGCGCAATGCACACCAACTTTGTTATTTCAAATGGGAACCCCTATTTTTTATTGCAGATTCGGATTCTACGCAAAATTTCATGAATTTTAGACCCATCAACCGAGTTTTTTGGTTGCGCACAACCCGTCCAGTGAGGGCGCAAACATGCGCAACCCCTGGATTGCGCCAAAATTGAGATGGAGGTAGACCTCAAGTGTGATACATGTTTTTTCATTAATTTTCGACGCTGAATCACGTGGTGGTATCCATTTTCGGATTTTACTCATTTTTCTCGAAACGGCGGCTGAAAACTAGGTAGTTGAGCCTGTTTTATCGTCAGAATCTGACTGGCGGAGTGATGACAAGTCGATACAAGCTTCAAAGTATCTCATTTGTATTAGGCAACTATCCACTTATTCCAAAGTAAACAATGTAAACAAGAAATCAAGGAATAAACCCCTGAATGCCTGCTTGCTCTCAAATGATTCAAGTCGCGATTTCTTTGAGTAACCATTTTCAATTACTAATTATTTTAAAATTATAACTCGATCCACATTGAGAGTTAAATGACCGATAAATGGTGAGTTTTGATTAGAAAAATTTATTATTCCGGCAATAGTCGCCATAAAATCAAGTTGAATAATAAAACGGATATCTTGCCCGGATTCGGGGTTGAAAAATAGCGCTGAAGCATGTTGCGCGCGATGAAAAAATTCGTTCAAGGGGTGAATTGTTTATGAAATTTGTCGCAGAATTCGAATTTGCAACAAAAAATGTGGTTTCCATTTGAAATAACAAAGTTGGTGTGCATTGTGCACGAATTTGCGGACACCCTGTATTAAAAACTACTCGTTTTTCGGCCGCCGTTTCGAGAAATTTGAGTAAAATCCGAAAATGGATACCACCACGTGATTCAGCGTCGAAAATTAATGAAAAAACATGTATCACACTTGGGGTCTACCTCCATCTCAATTCTGTACCTCAGAGGTCAACTATCGTATGTCCAAAATTCTCGTTTTCGAGATTTTTGTTTTGTATGTGCATTCTTTCTATTGTATTTTGTATTCTATTGTATTGGTAGGCATAAACAGATTCTACAGAATTAATTTGAGCATGATAAAGTCATCAGAATGGGCCATAGGGATCAAAATAGGTGTGCCCACAACTTCTTTTGGCTCTGCTGTAAGATCGCCAAAATGTCACTTACGATAATCGACCTCTGAGGTACAGAATTATGGTGCAATCCAGGGGTTGCGCGTGTTTGCGCGCTCACTGGACGGGTTGTGCGCAACCAAAAAACTCGATTGATGGGTCTAAAATTCATGAAATTTTGCGTAGAATCCGAATCTGCAATAAAAAATAGGGGTTCCCATTTGAAATAACAAAGTTGGTGTGCGTTGCGCACAATTGCGTAGGCGCGCAATGCGCGAAAGTGTGATAGTTGAATTCCTCGTAAAAAATTAAGGGGGGTTATCGCTTGAAGTTTTTGTCTAACCCTCAAAACAACGGCGATAAAAAGGGTGGACCATAACTTCTGGGACACCAGGTATACTACAACTTTAAGCCCAATGATACTATAACATGTGGTAGAAAAATTAATTAAAGAGATCACACGTTTGAAAAAGGCGGGCCGCTATAAATGCACACACACTAGGCAAGGACTACGCTATGGACTATGCCGCACGCGTGTGTGTGAGTAATATTTTGTAGTATCCAAGACGTCCTCCAAGGGTTTCTGTGCATGGATACTTTTTTCAAAGACAGTTGGCTAGCTACGCCACACCATTCAAATCTTCCACTTTCCTTAGCTTCTCTGATTTTTTAAAAACATTTTCTCGACGAACAGACCCGATTACCGTTATTCCTGAGCCTTACTCTTTTGAAAAAAAATAAATAAAAAAAATTGACTGAAATACCCCATTAGGACTGAGTCCAGAAGGTATTGGCTGTCTCGGGCATCATCTTCTTCCTCCTGTACAAGGCGGTCGCCGATCTATTAAATTCACAGCAGGGCCCGGGTCTTACACTGTCGAACCTTAGATGGATTATCAAGATAAGGTGTGAGATGCTTGCTCTAGACTATCGACCTGGTTGAGATCGTGAGCGTGCAGGTTGCTCTCTATGCAATCGTAAAAAAAGGAAGACAATTTATAGGTGTTTGCCCGATCTTAGCGGCGTTTAGAGTTAGGTATTTTGGAATTCTCGAAATTGCAGAAGAAAATTTTGTTAATTTTCTAGAAAATAGGAAGAATTGGGGCAGGGTGGCCAGCTACGCACGTGATGCGTGGGTCCTACCGAAGGACCCACGGGGAGGAGTTTAATGGGGGGTGCGCCTTGATTTTTTTTAGATTTTTAATCGAACGTAGACTACATTTTGAGAATTTTGGTACCAACCGCGACCTTCTAGCGTGTGTAAATCTTTTCCTATGATTTTTCAAAGTTTCGACCGTTTATGACGTCACGCGCCCCTCTCGCCTGGGCGGGACCCCCCAGCCCACTGTGATGTCATGAACGGTCGAAACTTTAAAAATTCATAGGAAAAGATTTACACACGCTAGAAGGTCGCGGTTGGTACCAAAATTCTCAGAATGAGGTCTACCTTATATCAAAAATAACAAACAGTTTTTCCTACCCAGGTGCAAACCCTATTGGTGAAACATAGAAAAATTGAATTGGTGGCACTCCTATTGTGAATATTGCCGTTTTTTTCTTCTTTTGTCTCAATACCTACCAAGTATTGTGTTGCCTTTTGAGTATTGTATTATTATTATTATTATTTTTTTTTGCATATTTACATAAGGTTCCTAGTTGGGCCAACTCTGGCAGTCAGCCTAAGGCTAAGCCTATCATTGCTTTTGACATTTTGTAAATTCTTTTCTTTCGTATTTTTTTTTTTTTTTTTTTTTTTTTTTTTAATAAAGTAATTTTTCTTCTTCTTCTTCTTGTTCATTCACTCACTGCCTGGGGTTACCATTGGAAAAAGAGTTTCAGGCTCTGATGGTTTATACTCTACCTCTTTCGAGGCCCCTTTATTTTGTAAAGAGGATTCCACCAACTACCTCATGTTAGAGTCAGTAAATCTTCCGCTTAGATCTGCGAATTTTTGTTATCCTTTTTCTAAGGAAATTTCGCGTAAAGATGCGCGTTCCACAATGTGGTGACCAAATGCTTCTGTCCTGGATCTTCAGAAGCGGTCGCACCTCAAGAAAGTGCTCAGCGGCGTCCTCTTCTTGTTCACAAGAACACATCGGTGAAATTCGATTGTCCATGATGTTTAGCATTCTATGAAAGTCGTACTGGCCCGTTAGAATGCTCATCATTAGTTTGATGGTATTTCGACTTTTGGAAGTCAGTCATAAGGCTTGTTTGGGATCATACGAAGTGATAAGCATTCTGGTCTGTCTGTACCTAACGGTTTCTTTAGACCAGAGTATATCAAGGTCTTGGGATTCCGATTTTTTTACCTTTTCTTTGCAGACATTTTTTGAGATGCCAACTGTCGGAGAAGATCCTATGAATTCTACCTTCGAACCCTCTTTTGCCAAAATAAAGGCTTGTATATTTCATTGTTGTTTTTGTGGTTTCACCTTATCATCGCTTATCACAGATCTTCTAAGGGAGCAGTAGAATTACACAGAGGTGGCACATTCGAAGTACCTCCTTAATTTAAGAAGTTGGTACTTCACCCAGAGCTTCATTACCAGAAGTCCAGACTAGAAAATATGTATGTAAATTCCTCGGCCACATTGTACATACTGTGTAAAAACGTTGGCTATTGGTTTCATCTGAAGATGACTCAATAACCTAATGGCCAGTCTTGATTACTTTACCGGATTTTTTGTAGCACTAATGAAGTTGCATCCTGCATCCAGAGAGCTCAGTTGTGACTGGACTTATATTAATGCACAACTTACTGGGTACGTTTGTGTAAAACTCGACAACCTTCTTTCTTAACGTAGGATGAATGAGAGGGTATTTTAGGGAACCTAATGAACAGTACCCACTCGGTCCCCCTACTTCTTGGCCTCACTAAGAAAAATCGAGAAAGCATCAGGAATGGACAGAAGTCACCGTACCGAAAACGCAGATCCTTATCTAACAAAAAATTAACTTACGGGAGTCAATTTCGGGGAGAGCGAACTTTGTGAAGTCCCACACTTGAACTCTGTGATGAGGCGCTGAAGGTGCTTCAGTCATGAATACCGAAGAGCCCAGGTGATGGCCAGAAACTCCATTAGGAAAAGCTGAGTAAACACAAGTATTTGATGAAGATTAAATTACGGAGACTGTAAAATGGATTACAAGTCTTAAGTGGAATGCAATTAGAATGAAAGTAGCCAATATGAGAAACGTCTAAACCGCACTTGGCAGCGTTAGCTCATGTAACCTCCGCTTGGGCGCCAATTATTAGCATTAGCAGAATAAGTTACACCTACCTACACCTACATTCATGAGAA
The DNA here is from genome assembly GCA_009739505.2 of Apolygus lucorum. NCBI lineage: Eukaryota > Metazoa > Arthropoda > Insecta > Hemiptera > Miridae > Apolygus > Apolygus lucorum. The sequence continues at coordinate 44,864,029 of CM019176.2, read as the reverse complement.
ATAATGTCAACTCAAACTTTGCGGATGTTTGTAAGTAACACCTCAAAATTCACAATTCGTCATTGTATGCATAAAATATACATGAACATCATTAATTGGAAAGATGCTACTAGAGAAGACGACAGGACAGATAAGCTCATGTATTTGATAAAGAGTATTTGGTTTGAGAGATAAGCTCAGGTATTTGATAAAGATCGAGATAAAGCAAAGCAGCTGATTAAAGGGAAAAGCGCCATAGATGAACCCTTAGTGGAAGATAGAAGAACTAATGCTGCCTGTATGGTTTCAACGTTCGTGCCAATCTGCCAAGAAGGAGAAGAATGTTGTAGAAGAATCAAGGTTTTTCAAATTAATTATCTTCTTTGTTACCTATAGGTACGAGTACAATAATGTCTAATGTCCCAGTTGTTGTTTCAAGGTTGGCTCTCAATTCCAATGATCGAGTAGAAGGCCTTGGTTTTTGGCCCACAATAAAACTAATACTGCAAGACAATTTCATGAATATGAGTTGAATTGACTTACATCTCCCATACATGACATCAATTCGATCCATGGGTGATGGGAAGTCTTCCGAAGGCTCCTCGTTGTGGTGATGATGAGTGTGGAGGTATTGTGCCAGTCGACCAGGACGGCGGTGAGAAGGGAACAGAAGGGGAGACAGGGAGCGTGGAGGGTATTGAGCGGGAGGTGCCACGTCTGGTTCCGGAGGAACAGGACCGTCATTGACCATCAGAAGTGGTAACCTCATACGACCGCTAACTTCTCCACTGCCGCTGGCGCTACTGCTGGTGCCAGGAGTCCCAGATTCCCCGCCACCTCCACCGCTGCTGCTGCTTGCTAAATTGATTTTCAAAAAAACCCGATCAAAAATCTTATAGAATGGATACTTAGTAACTTGCTATTACACGATTTTCAGTGTTGGAGAAATATTTTAAAGCAATTATTATTTCATATAAAGGTAAACCAGTTATAAAGGCAAAAGATACTCACACATGGGATCGCTTCGGTTGGCAGATCTTGAGCCAAAGTTTTGAAATCCAAAAGTTGAGTGGAACAGCCTTCTTCTATAAGTTGAAGCATCTCTTCTCTCCCTGCAGAAGTTGAAATGTCAACATTGAGCTACACTATCTTAATGGATAAGCCCTCCCATATTTACTAGTGTTAGAAAAATAGAAATATTACTAAATATATATCATCTTTTCAAAAAATTGATATTTCGTAGGTACTTATCAATAATTGGTTCATTCATCAAATCTTCATCTATAGCACGAGAAAACTGCACTATCTACCGAACAAATCTTATCTTTTCCTCATTTTCTGGACGGACTACCTACTGGTAGACTAGGTAGAATTTTCCTCCAGACATAATATAACTCACAACAAAGCTAACAGTGCGTCCAGATTTGACCAGAATAGTAACTGCAGCCTACTCGGACTCCATTTTGTGTTCTTACAGCATTTTTGAAAGGTTATGGTTTAAAAGGAACGCAAACGAACAAATTTTTCAAGTTGCTTTACCACCTGTAACACACTGTATTGCCCTGTTATGTAAAGCAGGTACCTGCGTAAATTGATTTTTTTAGATCCATGAGAATTTCTCAATGAAGAATTCGCAGCTGAGCGACAACATTCGCAAGATATAACGGATGATGAATTACCTAGAATACTGTAGTTGAGTCAGCAACAGTTCAGTAAGATTGGAAGCCAGTTCGAGAAGACTTGTCAAATCTGAAACAAATCCTGTTTATATAGTGAAATCTGGAGGAGAATCTAGGGGGAAAGTTCATAGTTATATACCTACTAACTCTCACTATAAAACTTCGAAAAATGTACTGGTTTATGGGTAGACGCTCAAAAATCCAGAATAAGCTTATACATATTAACCAAGCTTAAATCCAGTCTGGACCTACGGAGCGCAGCTTTGGGGCTGTACAGCCCAATCATATCGAGAAATCATTCAACGATTTCAAAATACAGTGTTCAAAAATATAGTCAACGCGCCATGGTATTTTCGAAATGAGAGTCTCCACCGTGAGCTCGAAATAAAAATTGTCAATGAGGCCATCAAACAACATGCTGCGCGCCATCTTCATCGGCTAACATTTCATGTCAACGAGGAGGCGTGTGAAGGAGGCGTCTACTTCACACAAGTGAAGTCACCAGAATGGGGAATTTGCCTCAATTTTAGATTCTGGAATTTCAAGTCAAATCCTATAATAGGGCCCTAGAATAACGTTTAACACTAGGAATAACCAAGGGGAAAAAATTACCGTAGGAGAAAATGACTAAACAAGTGAACCTCTGTTACAAAACACCGCAAAAATCGAGGAATATTGTTGACATCATACGAAAAAAAAAAAAAAAAACGACGCGAAAACAACTCCGACAACAGACAGAGTTCTAGCCACACAAAACGATCCAGTGAAATAGCTACTCGAATAATGTGATTCAAATCCTGAAACTAAATAAGAGAAGATGAAGACTAATAATGCTTGATAAACTAGTAGGTAGATTCGTATTGTAAAAAAGTGAGTAATATTGTTTCTTTTGGTCACTTTTGCGTCTGGGTTCTTCCTGCCAGTTTGCGGCGCACTCTTGTGGGCACTACTCGGAAGCTAAAAGTTCGTGTATGTTCCACTTCTGTGGTAAGCGCCACAGAACCTCCTTTGAAGTCAGATTGGTAGAATATCCGTCACGTTTCAAACATGGCTGCCTCTTACACATTGCCACCACATTTAAAATTTCCATCTTCCTTAAATTCTCTAAATTTTTTGGATGCGTTTTCGAGCAGCCCACTATGGTTTTATTCCATAAAAATAAACCCTCATTCGAAAAGAAAAAAAAAAAAAAAAAAAAATGTGAGGCGAATTCCCCATTTGTAATCTCGACACTGTTGACAGATGGGACTATGTAAAGAGTACAGGGAAGTGTCAAAGTGAACAAAACCTGGTTTTGAAGTATCTTCTCCTACTTTCAAAGCAATCTTGTTAATAAATAACTACTTGGTGAAATAAGATTTAAAAAAACTTCCTAAAATGATTAACTACTTTTCAAGTAAATTGGAAAAATTATTGATGAGACCAGATATTGAATTTGATGGGTCATGCAGACCTATCAGAGAACCGTCTGGGGACGAACACTCACAATCCCTGAAAATTGGCGATCTAGGCATGGAACCAAAATTGTTCAGGTAGCCCTGAGATACTAGAAGAACATTTTGATTTTAGAGGACACCATTTTGGTTTATTATTTTCAATAATAAGCCTTTGGAATCGAGCAAGAAAAAAAAAATTTTAACCCCCCCTCAAAATTTGATGTTTTACGTTTCAAGGTACGTAGAATACGAAAATCGAATAAAAAAATTTCCGTCCGTCCGCCGTACGCCGTCCGCCGTACGCGGCACTTTTCTTAGCAACACTGGACCGATTTGGTTCAAATTTGGTATATGGGCTCCATTTGGGGTCTAGTTGTGCCGCGAAGCTTTTGGTTGATGTAGGTCACTTCTAAGGGGTGAAAATTAAGGGTTGAAATTTTCAAGAGTGCCCTAGCTCGAAAACTCTCAAAATAAAGGTATCGTTTTTTCACCAATTTTAAATAGTACAGAATTTTTAAAAATTTTTGAGACCACCCGGAGCTCTGTAGGACAAACCGTTCGGTCCCTACGAGTATTTGAAGGTTTTCCTTCGATAAAACAGAATCATGAGTGTGAATCGCAAATGAGGTCTAATCTCCATTCAAATTTTATCGGACTAAAATGCGATCGCTGTTCATTTCTTCGATTTGTATACAGTTTTGCCTTCTGCGTAACCAGTAATCAAATTTCCATATCAAGCTTTCTATTTTTCGAATCGAGTGTGAAGCGTTTAGTTCTTTCTAATAAACTTGATTGTGAAGGTGTGAAGCCATTATAGTGTGGTAGGTAGTACCTACCAATAGTTGGTAGGTAAAAAAAGTTGGTAGGTAAAACAATGTTTGTAGGTAAAAAACGCTGCAAATCATTGCTCACTGATCAGATCACTGATCAGCTGAGTGAGCTCCGAAGCCATTTTCAATGCTATTGAATGGAAGTGCTCTTCCAGGCGTCTCCAGCATTCGAGGAGATCTTCTTCACTCCTCAGATCACTGATCAGCTGAGTGAGCTTCGAAGCCATTTTCAATGCTATTGAATGGAAGTGGTCTTCCAGGCGTCTCCAGCATTCGAGGATATCTTCTTCACTCCTCACATCACTGATCAGCTGAGTGAGCTCCAAAGCCATTTTCAATCCTATTGAATGGAGGTGCTCTTCCAGGCGTCTCCAGCATTCGAGGAGATCTTCTTCACTCCTCACATCACTGATCAGCTGAGTGAGCTCCAAAGCCATTTTCAATCCTATTGAATGGAAGTGCTCTTCCAGGCGTCTCCAGCATTCGAGGAGATCTTCTTCACTCTTCAGATCACTGATCAGCTGAGTGAGCTCCGAAGCCATTTTCAATCCTATTGAACGCAGGAGCTGAAATTTGAGAGGGAAGGTCAAGGGAGAATACAGATGGTGGTAGGTGCTATTGATGGAGAACCAGTGATCTATACAGAAGGATGATCTATACAGAAAATAATAAACCTTTGAGCAATGATTTGCAGCGTTTTTAAAAATACAGCATATATGTATTTGAGGTATTTTATCACAATAAAATAACGATTTATTCATGAGGGGGGCGTATTTATGGCGTAGGGCCTTACACATCCACACTCCATCAGGTGGTTCTTTCGTTTCTAATCCTAATCTCTCAGCAGTGGGAGGGGTGCGCCACTTTTTAGTTCTGAGCCATCTGAAAACGCCTGGGGACTTCACGGATGATTGGAATATGAAATGTTACGCGGACCCAGCCGGCTGTCGCAGATCTCGGTTACCACTTGTCGGCAAGTACTTTTATCAACAACCTCTTCTGGAACACCAAATTCTGCATGAGCACACCGAAGGTGTAAATAAGGTTTTCAGATTCTCAGTAGCTTGATCATATTTGACATGTATCTCTCGGGTTGCTCTGCTGGCTGTCGCAGTCCATCCACTGGATAGGTAAGAGTGGGCGTCGGCATTAACAATACGATTATCAATGGAATTATACCTTCCACTCTCAGCCCCAAATGCCCCGGAGTAGGATGTCAGTCACGAGCGTGGGGGAACCATCAGCCTTTTTGCTCAGAACGTGTTCGACCCCTACGGCTCTCCAGGCAAAGTTCGCCAACCCCTTGACACCATCTCAAAACTACCATACTGTAATAGTCATAGCCTCACAATTACTGTACCTAATGTGCTTCTCCAGTTCTAACCCCAATGCGTCAGCTGTTTTAACCTAATTATCAGATGTTCCATCCATGTATCATCAGTCGCATCCTTCCGCCATTAAATCATCATATCTTGCACCTTCAATCATGTCGTGTTCCATTTCTTTACAATAATTAGTTAGTTTCATAATATTGCTTTCTACAATATTATATGGTGTCAGGTCGTGTTCGCGTCCGCGAAAATGCCGCCGAAGCGTCAAAAACACCCCGCGGAAAATCGCGACGCGGGTTCGGGTGTAAACATTTCGGGTTCGGGCTTCTTCGTTCCGCCGAGCCTTCATCCGCCGAAGCCGTTCGTAATTCCATCGGAATCTGAGAATCCACGGGCATGGACTCTTTGGAAACAACAATTTGATTTCTACGCAACAGCCAGTAATCTCAGAAGCCAACCAGAGACGGTAAAAGTAGCCACTTTGATGTCCATTATTGGCCAAGATGCCTTATATATTTATAACACATTTACGTTTGAAGATGAACCTACTCTAGATGAAGTCCTAGATGAATTTGATAATTATTTTATGCCAAAATGCAATGTCACCTTTGAACGGTATGTATTCAATACCCTTCACCAACAGAGTGGGGAATCATTTGACGAATTTCTCACTCGTATAAAGACACAGGCACAAAAGTGTGATTTCCAAACTCTTGAATCAAGTTTGATCCGTGATAGAGTTGTAGTTGGTATCGCAGACGATGAGATTCGTAAGAAGCTACTTGTAGTTTCAAATTTGACCCTAGATGAGGCTACTAGGGTGTGTAGGGTTTCAGCTCAAGCAAATCTTCAGATATCTAGAATGCATACTAGTAACCCAGTAAACAATATAGATTCTGTGCAGGCTTCCTCTTCCAATCCCAAGGCAGCAAAGACAATAAGAGACTGTGGATACTGCGGGGGAAATCATCCTGTTCGAAAATGCCCAGCTTTCACAGTAATCTGCGAAAAATGTAATAGAAAAGGCCATTATTCTAAGCTTTGTCGTTCTTCTAACCGTGTGGATAACAATAAAAAACAGTTTCCTACTACGGTAGTTAATGCTGTTGATAAGTATGATGATGATGAGGAGTTATCCGTGCAAGCGATTGAACCATCAAGCGAAGAATGGCTCGAAAAGGTTTGTTTGAAGAATTCAGCATTTACTTTCGTAGTAAAGCTTGATACTGGTGCTCAATGCAATGTTTTGCCTTATGCAATTTTCCGTAAACTGGGTGTACAATTAGAGCCTTCTCGTACAAAGCGGCTATCTATGTACAATCGGGAATGCAAGATAAATGTTCTTGGCCAGTGCACAGTGCCACTCTTGGTTCGTGATCGCCCATTTCGTGTGATCTTTCGGGTCATAAACGAAAACTTTCAGGCTATTTTCGGGCATAATGCTTGTTCAGTTACGGGTCTCGTGAAGAGGGTAGCGACCATAGAGGAAACTGAATTTAGTTGCATTCCTAACTATGAATATGACATTGATCTCGTTCCAAACGCTCAGTTACGTGTTCTTCCTCCAAGACGTATTCCTTATGCCATTCGAGATCAAATAAAATCAGAGCTAGATCGTCTAGTAATGATGAAAATAATTCGTCCAGTCACGGAGCCTACACCAGCTGCTTCTCCTCTGTTAATCGTAAAGCAAGACAACAAATTGAGAATTTGTATGGATCCTTCAGATCTGAATAAATGCATAATTCGCCGGCCTTACCCTATGAATACCTTAGAAGAAATAACTCCCAAAACTTTCGGAATCGAAATATTTCACCAAATTGGATTGTGAAAAGGGTTTCTGGCAAGTAAAGGTTTCAGAGAGGACCCAAAAGTACCTGACAGTGTCAACCCCTTGGGGAAGATATTCGTTTTTGCGCCTGCCGTTCGGAATCGCATCAGCTCCAGAAATATTTCAACAGTTAATGTCGTCTTTGCTTGAGGAATATCACAATGTTGAAGTAGCTATGGATGATATTCTAATTCATGCTCGGACAGAAAACGAATTACAGAAAACGACTGATCAGGTACTTCGTAAACTTCAACAGAATAATATTCGTTTAAATAAATCTAAATGTGTCTTCAACGTTCAGAAAATTAAATTCCTAGGCCATATTTTAACTCATAGAGGTATACTTCCAGATCCTGATAAAATATCGGCTATTCAATCTCTGAAGACACCCAAGAATGTTAAAGAGCTCCAACACATCTTGGGAATGGTGGGTTATCTTGGAAAATTCATCCCAAATCTATCAGAAATAACAACTCCATTCCGATTGTTAACAGAAAAGAATTCGGAGTGGTTTTGGGGGCCTGAGCACGATTCTACCTTGATAAACTTGAAAAATATACTCAGTAGTCCTCCAGTATTAGCCTACTTCAACCCCAAACAAGATGTTATGCTCTCAGTTGATGCTTCTAGCAGTGCAATGGGTGCAGTTTTACTGCAACATGGTCAACCTGTTGCATATGCCACTAAAGCCTTCTCCAAAGCGCAGCAACTATATCCCCAAATAGAGAAAGAGGCTTTAGCTGTCCGTTTCGGATTGAAACGTTTCCACGAGTTTGTCTATGGTCGACCAGTAGTTGTCCAGTCGGACCACAAGCCTCTTGAGATTATATTCAAGCGTTCGATCCATTTGGCTCCACCACGACTTCAACGTATTCTCTATGAAATCCTGCCCTATGACATAACATTGGTTTATACAAAAGGCAAAGATCTCCCTATAGCCGATACTCTCAGTAGAGACTGTGACAATGAGCCCGTAGATGAAGGGGATGACGAGCTTGAAGTATTTTTCATCGCACCTGTGGCAGTGTCAGCTCAAAAACGTTTTAAAGATGCAACTAACAATGACCCCATCCTTCAAGCATTGAGGACAATAATACAAACCGGGTGGCCAGATCGTATTAATGAAGTACCTGAAATAGTAAAACCCTATTTCAATTTTCGTCAAGAGCTTTCCTTGCAAGATGGGTATATCGTCAAAAGTGATCAGATTGTTGTTCCAACTAATGAACGTCAGAATGTTTTGCAAGTCTTGCATTCAGGACACCCTGGTACAACACGAATGTTAGCAAGAGCCCGAGGTTTCGTGTTTTGGCCGAAATATACGCAGGATATATCGGATCATTGCGCCAAATGCTCAGTTTGTGGAACACATCAGCGACAAAACTTTGATGAACCTATTCTGTCAAAACCTATTCCTAATCGCCCATGGGAACGCGTAGCATCAGATGTTTTTTCAATTGGTAATAAAAACTTCCTACTCATCTGTGACAGTTACTCAGGGTATTTTGAGTTTGCGAAAATGGCCAGTCTCAACGCGAATAATGTAATTCTACAATTCAAGAAGTGGTTCTCAACTCACGGTGTTCCTGATGTTTTAGAAACTGATGGCGGTTCATATTACACTTGCCATCAATTCCAAACTTTTGCAGATGATTGGAATTTCACTCACCAATTTTCATCGCCGCACTATCCAAAAAGCAATGGCCTTGCCGAAAAATTCGTATCCACAGCAAAAAATTTAATAAAGAAGTGCGAATCAGACGGATCCGACATCCATAAAGCACTGTTGCTTGAACGGAGCACACCTAGATCTGAACTTGGAAGCCCAGCTCAACGGTTATTCAGTAGAACCCTCAAAACTCCGCTCCCAACACTTACAGAATCTCTCAAGCCAACCATTAGAACTTCAGTAACCGAAAAATTGGGAGAAGCCAGAGCGACTCAGGCAGCTTATGCAGACCGTACTTCTAGACCATCCTTACAATCGTACGATCCTGGAAGTCGAGTGCGATATTGGTCAGCCCCTCGCACTTGGAAACCAGCCACAATAATACGAGCTACTCCTGAACCTCGTTCGTACATTATCATTCCTGATGATTCGACAATTGAACTTCGAAGAAACACGAAACATCTACGTCCTATTGTGAATTAAAAAAAAAAAAAAGGAAGTTGTAATAGTCATAGCCTCACAATTACTGTACCTAATGTGCTTCTCCAGTTCTAACCCCAATGCGTCAGCTGTTTTAACCTAATTATCAGATGTTCCATCCATGTATCATCAGTCGCATCCTTCCGCCATTAAATCATCATATCTTGCACCTTCAATCATGTCGTGTTCCATTTCTTTACAATAATTAGTTAGTTTCATAATATTGCTTTCTACAATATTATATATTATACATACCAAGGTCATGTTTCACAAATCCACCGTGTTTACAATTTATCATTATAGAAGTTCATCATAATAATTTATTGTATTTTGAGCCATAAGGTTGTGCCAGGTTCCTCTGCACACTATGTCTCTCATTCATGTGTCATTATTACCGTAATGATAATAGTTCTCACTTGTTACTCTTTCGTTCGAATTTTCAGCACTGGTATTCCGGACAAAAGTATCATTCTCGAAGAACTGCGTAAGACTATCCAACATCAGAAGCAGCATGTGCCTGCAAAAAACATCAAAATTATCTTACATCCAAAATTAATCGAATTACTCAGCGATTATTATGTGGTACATACCTATGACTCTATAGTTGACCAAGGAAAACTCAGAAGAGCAATGGAAGTTGAAATCATCAACTCCATTATAAACATCAGATCACTTGTTTTTCACTAGTCATCGTTCGAAACTTAGGGCAATAAGGTTACACAAATTTTTTATGAATCGCATTACCGAGCACGACTTCTGAGGGATTCCCGGCTCCAGGCTGCAGAACCAGTGGATGGCGTTCCGGAACGAGTGGTCCTAGAGGTAAAAACCAAAATTAATACCTCATTATCCAACAAAATTGTACAGTCGGTACATAAGATTTCTTTAAGAAGGATATCTATCAAATTAATTCAACTCACTATTCAAAATAAATTGTTACAGCGGATAAAATTCTTGTAAACTTACCCGATAGGGGGTTGAGGAGGAGTTTGATTTGTACAAAGGTTTCGCAGCTCTAGAAATGAGAATACGTAAATTTGAAATTAAATCACTAGAGAGTCTAGTATACTAGAGGGTCTAGTATAATATCCATAGTAGGTATGCAATGTTTTCAACAAATAAATGAAAAACAACATAAATGAGGTGAATGAAAAAAAGAGGTGGTTACCATTGAACCTTGGGAAGATTCGAACTCTATTGCACTGGGATCGGCCCCTTGGGATACGAGACGGAAAAGAATGACGAGATGTGGATGGGCGAGGCTGCAAAATGAGTAAAACAGTTAGTTAGCATCAAGAGTAGCTATATCAAGAGATAGTCCCCATAATCATAAGAACCATATTAAAAGGTTTGGTGAAACTCACTATATATCTCATTTAAATTTATCTACCATGAGTAAATTTCTCAATATATATTTTTATGATGTGTAAACAACCAAACACGGAGTAAAATGGCGAGACCATATTAACCTCAGAGTTTGATGGCCCAGGATTGGACGAAGAAGACCTGAAACGTTGCTTCCTCTTAAGGGCGCCAGAGCGATGGGACTCGACAGGTCGACTCAAGAGATCTACATCATTATCCTCGTCGTCGTCATCGTCGTCATTATCGTCCAAACGCGAAGACTGACCCTAAATGAAACAAAAGACTGTCAGTTTACGACCTGAGCCAAATGGTAAGTAAAATTGATTCAAAAAGTAGGAAGAGGAGTCCACACACCTGTTCAGGAGCTCCACGCCCCAAACCAAACAGGCAACGCCCACCAGTTCTGAAAATAATTAAGTTTGTTGGTAGATTCAATGTATCCATTTCAGGAGTAAGGAACACCAGAAAATATAACAGAGGATCATGACAGAGGAAAATTTGAAGGTAAAGCAGATTTCGCACAAGTAGATAAGCGTGATTGAATATTAGTGATAATGGTGATATAGTGAGGCACATAAGTTCGAAGTTGGTCTGGGAATGTCTGATTATCCTCAAAACTATGGCGCAGAACAATCAGGTCACCCTTTTCTGGATTCCCGGACATGAAGATGAAACAGCTAATCGTCTTGCCAAAAGAGGATCAGAGTCCCAGCCAATAGGGCCGGAACCGATCCTGGGAACCACCAAAAGCTGCTTACAGAACGAAGTTAACAACTGGGAAAGAAATGAGCGTGTAAGATACAGGCAGAACCTTCCTGAGACAGGAAAAACTATTTGTGACGTTCTCAAAGAAACGGGCTAACGAACTCACAGCTATGCCTAAGAAGGACGTCAGAACACTCGCGGGTCTGCTAACAGGTCACTGCCCACTTCGATATCACCTAAAGAAGATAAGAAAACAAACAATGGACATCTGCCGCTTTTGCGATATGGAAATGGAAGATGCCGAAGATATCATGTGCTACTGTGAAGCACTGGGTTGAGCTAGAAACATAATACTAGGAAGAGATGTCTTAGCCCCTGACACCTTCGCTAAGGTGATCAACATCGATCTTCTCTGCTTTGCTAAAAAGTGAGGAGGAGGTGTTTAGTAGGCTAACTTAGCCTTCTTAGTAGGCTAACATAGCCTGGAGGAATTTCACAGTAGACCTCGTTAGGTCGCAGTGGAAAGAGTTTGTAGATCAACTCATGAAGAAAAACAAATTATTTCACCGTGGTAAATATGGAGGTAAGTATTCCAGAAGGGACAAAATATTTCCGTATAAGTCCGTATATAAATAAGAAAGTAGGGGCTGTGTAAGGTTTAATTTTTAAGTTTTTCGATAGCTACCTTGGAGTGAGATCATTTCGAGGGCGTTTCAAGTGCCTTTGGTGAGATCGGAAGAACTTGAAGCGCCTAGGAGGAGGTGGGAGACCAGCAGTACTCCCTCTCCTTGAGCCAAACAACGCAGCATCACTGCTTTCGTCATCAGTAGTGGAATGTGGTGCAGGCGCTGGAGCTGAAGAGGCTTGAGTAGGCCGACTAGCATTGCTATTTTCCACTGTGGAAGAACAAGATGGCGTGACTCTGATGAGGACAGGTGAAGTTGTTCTAGTAGTCTCCGTTGCTGCAAGTTGTTCAACAAGAGAGGTCGTCCTAGCAGCATCATGTCCAGTGGAGCTGGTTCCCAAGCTCCCATCACCATCTGAGGATATTTCAATTTCCAGTACGATTAAGCGAGCAGGAAAGAAACAGCACGTATAGGACTCAATAACTAATTAGATATATAGGTAATGCTAAAAAAAATATAATATTTTTAGTGAAATAAAACTTTAAAGTTGAAACCTGTAGATTGGGGAGTACCAGCCGATTGGGTCTGTCTGTCTTCAGTCGTTTGTTCCTCTGGCTCCTCATCCCTCACAGCCCTTTGGAGGAAGAAAATTTGTCCTTGAAGTTCCAACCAAAGTCTCCATATCCTGTCCAATCTCCGTCGGTCAACACAAAACCTGAAAATGGAGTACATTGGAGTAATACAGTAAACAATGTCTACTAAGGATCGTTCAATTTTTTGAATTCAGGGATTATATTGGAGTGTACTTTTAAGAGGACACTGATAAATTACCCGAACTATTCGTACTTCAACAAAATCCTAATGTTGGGAATAATTGCCTATGGGAATAATTGCGCGTCAATTAAACACAATGATTACCTATAGACTCTCGACATGGTATAAATGTTACGCCGAAGAAGTTGCAAGCCGTATCGAATACTACGTAAATCGTGTCCAGGCTCGAACAGTGTTCCTCTGGCAGTTGTAGCTGGTCGACCGTATAGATTTGTCAACCTTGTGATCAGTCTTCTTTCAGCATTTTCAGCAGCTACACGGAGTAACTGAAATAGCGGGATAAGAAATTATTACTACACCAAATATTCAGCTTGCAAGCAAAATACCAACTGTAAACAGTCAAGAGTTGCAGTTAAGTAGTGTAGTAGCCCAAAAAGTGGTGGAATTTTGTACCTCCAAGGACATGAAAAATGTCTCAGACTTACATGAGATTCTCGATCCCTGTTATTATTGTACACACTTTGAAGCCGCCGGAATTGAGCCCGAAGTCGGGCGATTGCAATAGAACTATCACTGCCGCTTGAACCTTCGAACCTCCCAGAAGTATCTGTCACGCAAAAACAAGTGCACAGTTAGCAGTTAATATTACGTTTAGTAAAAAAAAATTATGCGTTCAAAATATTTCAGAAGGCGGAAAAAAAACTGTTACCCGTCACAGGATCAGTAGGGTCAGATCCGGGATCACTGGGTCGATCTACAGGTGGGGCAGATGACGATGAAGGAATTGGAGGAGGCGAGGGTGGAGGAGGCGGGCGAATAGTAGATCCTGGTGCAGTATGTGGGGAAGTTTCGGTAGAAGTCGAAACACTTCCTGGTGGCGAGAATGCAGAAGCTGTATTACTTCCCAGCCGTCTTATGTCACGTCCAAAGGCCCTGGAGAAAGGGGGGCTCCCAGTGGATCTGTAGTGATGGCGAAGGCAACCTCGCCCATAACCAATCCATCTACTTCGAGTAGCCAAATCCAAGGAGCTTTGAGGATTCTAAAAATAATGAAAAAATATTATACTGATTCCTGATTTAAAAATTACTAGGTAGGTAAGAGTTTTCCACCAATACAATTGAATTGTACAAGCAGATTACTCGAAAAATATCCACTACGATTACGATTAGCAGATTACTCGAAAATCATCACTCGTACCAAAAATTAGACACAGTGTGTCCTAACTAAATGACTTACAGTACATCCTCTTGGACAGACGAGAGTAACATGCTCTCGTTCTTCCGAGCCTGGAGTCCAGGTTCTTGAAAACGGCGGAATGCCTGTTGATGCCGGTTGAGAGGGGGAAGCAGAAGTGGTGGGCTCATCGGTCGTAGCAGCTGGAGTACTCAGCCTTCTCCCACTTTCCACGATTTGTCTCATTTCTCCAAGATATCGAACATCTCTACAACGTAACAAACCCACCAGTGGAATAAAAAAAAAGAAAAAAAGAGAGGAATTAAACTATCTAGTACCTACAGACAAGGGCAAATAACCACGAAATAAGGAATAAACCAAGGCCAATCTTTACGACATACCAGCTTCCAAGAAAATTGTGGAATACTGTACCTTCATTCACAAATGCTCCTTGCACAACGCAACAATAAAACTTAGTGTTTAGTAATCCATGCATTCCAGAGGACTTCCCATTTGATAAGCATTAGGTCAATTTAAACCAGTTGATTAGCGATTAAACAGCATTTTTATTTACTTCCCTCCTGAGGAAAGTAAATAAAACTGTTTCACTTAACGTAGGTATGTAATTTGGTTAGTATTTTGAGATAGAAATAGTGGACCCCCACCACAACATTTGGCATACGAGCCTCGAATTTGAACAGCATTTTAAAATCCATGATCTACTTATCCTGATCTACTAATCCGTGAACTTTTTATCTGTTTAGGTAGTCCGTAGCAGAGAAGGGCGAATTCTTCTTCATAAATACGATTAAGAATACAAATCATATCTGCGATTTTATTATTATGAATACGAATACAATCGTATTCACACTTTGAATACGATTTTCCCCCTTATTCGTATTTTGAATACGATTTTATAATTTTTTCTATGATTTCCCTAAAAATTGATTTTTTTAAACGATTTTCCCAGAAAATCATAGTTTTTTAATGATTTTCTCCCGAACTCTGGACATATTTATGGCCTAACATTGTCAAAATAATCAATCAAAATTCGAAACGTTCACAAAATCTTATAGGATTTTTCACGCAGAATCGAATGAGACCACCCCCAGGTCGCTACGACCAACCGTATAGAAACTACAACGAAATCTTCGATGAAAATCGTATTTGTTTTACGATTTACACTGAAAATCATCATTTTCAAATGATTGGGGTGGTCTCATTCGATTCTGCGTGAAAAATCCTTTAAAAATTGGTGAGCGTTTCGAATTTTAGTTGATTATTTTGAAAATTTTGGGGAATAAATAAGACCGAAATTCGGGTGAAAATCATAATTCTTTTATGATTTTTAGTGGAAATCGTAAAAAAATACGATTTTCAGCGTAGATTACGTCGTAGCTTCTATACGGTTGGTCGTAGCGACCTGAATTACGAAAAAAAATTGCGAAAAAACCTATGAGAATTTGTGAACGTTTCGAATTTTGATTGATTATTTTGACAATGTTAGGCCATAAATATGTCCAAAGTTCGGGAGAAAATCATTAAAAAAAGTATGATTTTCAAGAAAAATCGTTTAAAAAAATCAATTTTTAGGTAAATCATAGAAAAAATCATAAAATCTTATTCAAAATACGAATAAGAGGGAAAATCGTATTCAAAGTGTGAATACGATTGTATTCATATTCACATTCATATTCATACCTGTTTTCGTATTCATAATCATAAAATCGCAGATATGATTTGTATTCTTAATCGTATTTATGAATAAGAATTCGCCCATCTCTGGTCCGTAGTAGTTCACAACCGTATTCAAGGTGAAACACTCAAAAACCCACGAAATACGTGGTTTCTGGTGTCCCGGCACTTTGGTGGCACCTCTGATTTGTTTCACGGTGGCACAAAGACTAATTCATGAAAATCCAGAGGTATATTGAGAATTTTCCCTCAATTTCAAAGCTGCAACGGAACCGAAATATTGAAAAATCGGATAATTTGTGAATATTATCCCCCACTCACGCCCTCCCGGTGTTAATTTTGATACTCTGGTGAAATAGTGTGCAACTCGGAAGATTTATGAATCGAACAAAAAAGGAAACACGCAAATCGATTCGAAATTGAGGCCTGGGCAGACTTCACAAGATTATACCCGAAAACGAACGTTTGTAAAGTATGACACCCCCCCCCCTCACTTCACTCCTTAAGAGGCAAAATTCATAACTCCAGCGACGTAGTGCACAACTAGATAGAATTCCGCGTCGAACAAAGAAGGAACCTAGAAAATCGGTTAAAAACTAAGGCCTGGGCAGAGTAGGTACACAAGATGTTGAAACAGACCTTTGTGTTATTTTTCGCGGATTTGGATTCAGAATGGTCTAAAAGGATTAGAATGTGGTTATTTTTTTCTGTTTGGGTGTTGTCAAACTTTACCCTAGATTAATCACAGAAGGACGCCCAAGTTTTACTGTGGCATTTCCTAAAAATTTGAAGTTGGATTAGAATGTAACTGAAGCAACTTTGAAATAGACTGCCATCACCTTTCTGCCTAACCTTTCTATTGAATTCAAAGGGCAAACCTAGTTATTGATTGGTAGGTGCAAAGCAAAATGGCACCAATGGGGCTCAGCCCGTCTTCCACTATAACAGGAATTTAAAATTAGAACGTGTAAAAAAAGTAATTACGGGCCATCCGGACACAATCGGTTAGTTAGTGAGGCGAAGTCTTCTCTGTCAGATGCATTTGCTCTCGGTGTGGATGTAGACGGAAAACTTATAGATGGAAGGCGTAAGGATGAAGTTACGGGTGGCGGACGAGGAGGAAGAGTCTCGGATAGTGGGTCATCAATGAGGTAGTTGACGTCTTCTGGTGCTGATGGCGACATACGAGACATGATCCTGGTTCTGGCTAAGATATTCCTGCCCGTCTCCACCTAAAACAGACATATAACATTAAAGTAAAGGGGTGACAGATAGTACATAAATTGCGAAATAAGCTGACTATGTAAGACATGACTACTTTATCAGGTATGAGTAAAAGTCAGAATAATTACTAAAACAAGGTACCTATACTTACTTGGGCTCTAAAACGGTTCAGTCGTTCATATAAATACGACGCTCTCACAAAGCCAGTCGGTGCAGACGCTGGTTCAGTCGTCCCATTAGATGGAGGATTGTTGGGTACTTGCGGTGGGGCAGGGGGGCTGTCTGGTCGCCGAGTAAAGGGCGATGGTTGGGTAGGAGATGGTGAAGAAGAGGATGGCACAATTAGGGAGCGTGATCCAGGACTTAGAAACTGCGAAGAGGAGTGAGATGCACTGATCTCATTGGTTCCACGGGATCTACGCGGTTCCTCTGGGGTGGTCGTCGGTTCCTCAGAGGGTGTATGGGTTGAGGACGAAGAAGAAGAGGATGACGAGGACGAGGAGGAAGAACTAGAACTTGAACTACTGCTGCTGCTGTTGGGACGGCCACATGTTCGTCCAACCAAGTCACCTCTGCACACTGCACATCTCCTCCCAGGTGGCCCTCCGCTCGAATTTGTAGAAGTCGATGGCGTGTCCATTGGATCGGTTCCCCTATCCATCTGGGAAGAGGTATACGCAAAAATATTTAACACATGTTTCTCTCTGAACACGATAACTTTATCCATCAATCTTCTATCATAATCATTGTAGAATGATTCAGAGTGTCTGTAATTTTTATAACAGCGGCCCATCATTAAAGAAGCTAAAAAGCTTCTGATTAATTTAATGAAGCAATAGATGTTCAAGAAACAATCCATATTTATCTGACAATAAAGAACAGGTAAATTACAATGTCATCCCTGAGTACAAATATTTTTGAATGACAAATTCATTCTAGACCAGAATATATTTTTTTTGGACCAGTAATCATGTTTGCATTATGCTTTTCATGCTACCAACCATCATAGTAACTTCTTCCACATTGTTCTACAGTTCGTTATGAAGCGTGACAGGATATTCATTGTGAATGTAATATGCAATACTGACCGTTTGCGGTTGCACTGGCACCCTACGGAGATAGTAGTTTGTGGAACCTCCTGGTCCCTGGGTGGAAAGTTGAATGTAGCGTTCCACCAACTGCTCGTACTGTTCCACCATGTACCGATAACAAATAGTGATCCTCCTTTCATGTTCCAATTGAGACACTTGTGGCGAAGGTTGAGGAGCTGACACTCTGTCCCACTGAGACTGGCGAGGATGGACATTAGCAATGCCAGTTACTAATTTGTGCCCAAGTCGATCAAAGGATACGAACCTGTATTGGACATTTTCGTTAAGGAGTGAAAATTCAAAGACATCTGCCAAGTTGGGTAGACAGTCACATAGAAAAACATGGACATATTGAATTAGTTTTGGTTTGTGTAAAAATACCACGTTCTTTGTAGACAGAAAAATAATACACCGTTTTGTAATCAATTGCAGCGTTTGAAATTCTCCAGAAGTTCTGAAGAAGAGTTTTCCATAAAGGTGTGAAATGATGGGTCGGAAATGACCAGAACGAGTGAAGCAGTGGAACAACTCAAACATTAATAATAAATTCACTCGTTAAGGAGCAGGAAAACCATCTGAAGAGCATCACCTGACTTTCTCCCGTTCATTGGAAGTCGTGCATTTGGCGAAAGGACGCTCTTGACTCCAGTCCCAAAAATGGATTTCATTGTACGAGGCTATGACGAGGACTCGGTCAGTAGGATGGAAAGTAAGAGAAGCAATCACAGTTTGTCCTTCGGCATTCCATATTTCACTTCCACCCTGGGGAAAAACATCAAATAAGGAATTTCTTCAACATTGATCCTTCCCTGCCATCATTATGATGCAAATTGGACTTGCCTATGATTATGAGAAATGGGGGGTGCGCCTGATTTTTAAAAATATTTTTAATCGAAAGTAAACCTCAATCTGAAAATTTTGACACCAGCCGTTCTCTTTTTGGATGAGTAGATCTTTTTCAACGATGTTTCTAAGTTTCGAATGTTTATGACGTCATGCGCCCCTCCTGCCTGGGCGGGACCCCCCAGCTAACTGTGACGTCATAAACATTCGAAACTTTGAAAAATCATCGAAAAAGGTCTTCTCACGCTAGAAGGTCGGGGTTGGTGTCAAAATTATCAGAATGAAGTCTAGTTTAGATTAAAAATAACAATAAACAGTTTTTCTGACCCATGTGCACACCCCATTATAATAGGAAATGATTTAAAAGGCGTTCGACCGATAAAACACTAGGATGTTCTGATTAGCAACTGTTTAGTAAAAAAAAAAACTGTAGGTGGAAGTTATTTATGTGATTGGAATTTCGGTGGAGAACTTCCCACATTATAATCTCAGGTCTACCACAGAAACTTTGCATCCGTGTGGCGCCCCCTAGATGGCGGATCCGCAAACTATAACGATCGAGTCGACCTTCCATGGTGAAACCTTGACACGCAAATTGGAGCTGTGGAAAATTTGATGTTCGTGTAGTGCCAAGTTCAATTTCGGAAATGCACGAATTTCAAGCTGCAGTAAGAGGGGAATCATGTCACTTTTAAGGGGAGAAATTCGCGAAACAATATTGTAGGCGCGGGAATCTGCTTGATGATAAGAGATAATTAGTTCTATGTTCTCCAGAAGAATGCGCCAAAGGGATGCAAAGTTTCTGTGGCAGACCTGTAGCAAGCCATTCAAGGTTACTGAAAATATCATCAGTTGATCGTAAAATTCGAATGAATAATAACAATTATCGTCACTTCTTTCAATTTCATAACCTCCACTTTTGATTTATCAGGAAAAGGCTCAACACTGTTTTTTGCTTAACCAATCTGCGAACCTGACTTAAGAGTGTAGATTTTTTCTTCAAATAGTTCCACTTTGTTTCAGACAACAAAGAATAAGGAGAGTAAAATTAATACGAAATAACCCTGAGTAGTCACTCACAAGCGCACTTCTTATTACTTTGAAGCGTTTCTGTTTCATTTAAAAGAGTTGTATAGTAATTTTATAGATATTTGAATGCATATTTTGGGTTTGAACTTTGCAGAAGGTACGGGGACATTAATAGAAATAAGTACTCACATGAAGATCCCAAACTCGAACTTGTCCACCCAAACACCCGGAAGCGAGTATTTGGTTGGAAGATGGGTGGAATGCTATGCACCACGGAGTCCGAGGGTGACCAGACAGGGTTTTGACGATACGTCCGCTTCTCAAGTCAGTGACGTAAACGTTGTGGTTCCCATGGGTAGAGGCGATCATGGACCTATGGAAAAAGGAAATAATTCAAAAATCAACATCTTAGCTTTCGACAGTTGAATACAAACTTTAACGTTAAATCAATTTTGAAGGTTATATAAAATGAACAAGTACGAACCCATCAGGGCTGAAGACCATTAAAAAAGTGGAACGAGTCCCATCTGGTAACC
Organism: Apolygus lucorum; assembly: GCA_009739505.2. NCBI lineage: Eukaryota > Metazoa > Arthropoda > Insecta > Hemiptera > Miridae > Apolygus > Apolygus lucorum. Next base: position 44,843,732 of record CM019176.2, on the reverse strand, counting down.
GGCAGGGCTATGAGACAAAAATTATAATCATAGAATACAAGGATAGCTTTCATAGTAGAATGATGAATCGGTTATCGAGCCAAACAAAAATGAATCCTATAAAAAAATCTTTGAGTCGACGGCCGCGGCAGTAGAGAATTCACTTAGCTGTCAGTTAATGTTTTTTGAAGGTTTATTTAAGATTTCCGAGTTTCTCCACACAAATAACGCCACCAAATGTTCAGTGCCTACTTGGCTATCAAAAAGATCAAAACAAGTTGGGAAATTGTAAATGGATGAAACATTATTTTTGAGTACAAAAAAGAATTGTATTTCTTAAGGGGGTCTCAGTCGGTCACCGTTCGTTCCTCGTTCCGGGTCAGTATTTCACGAAATTGAAGGCGCAAAAACGTAAAAAATTGTACCTAAATTTGAAATTTTAAAGGATTTTAGAAATTCATTAGTGCACGGCCCTAGGGAATTAAAAAAATTAAATATTGTCACCGGAATCATCAAAATCGAACAATAATTCCCAGAGAAATACGGAAAAAACCGTTTATTCGGTAGTTTTTCCCCATTTTTCTTTGGCAATTATGGTTCGATTTCGATGATTCCGGCGGCAATATTTCAGTTTTTTAATTCCCTAGGGCCGTGCACTGATGCATTTCTAAAATACTTTAAAATTTCAAATTTAGGTACAACTTTTAAAGTACCTATTTGGGCCGTCAATATCGTGAAATACTAACCCGGAACGAGGAACCGACTGAGACGCCCTTAATATTCAATTATCGTCAAAATATCGGTGAAACTCGCTTACTAACTCATGTGAGACTAGAAATGTTGCAATTCATCTACAATCCTTATTTTTATGTGTTTTTACGATGTTCTAAGATACCTACGAATTAGGTACCTGTTTTTTTTATTATGACTTCCTGGTTTTCTTGAATTACTAATAGATACGATTTGACAAATTTTTGGTGCGTATTTTTGAGACATCAGTTCATTTCATCATCAGTCAAATAGCGATGCAATTCATTAAGGACCATCCAAGTCCCACGTAAAACCTGTGCAAACCTTTTTTCAGCAGAATTGAACCGTCATTTTAAAGTTTGGTGCATGGCTAGAAATTGACCACGGCGGGCAAATGGAACCGGAAAACAAAATTGTTTAGGGAACTCAGAAAGTGAAATGCGATTGAATACTTTGATTTGGAAGACCCAATTTGTTAACAATTACAACTGATAGGGTTTTCTTCAGTGCTTTGGTTGGTTAAGGTACCTATCTGACGATGACGTTCACTTTATTATAATATAATAATAAATGTAATATTATGATATTTAATCAAGGTATTGAACTGACAATACTTGGATATCTTTCTTCAAATTAGGTAGGTATGTAGGTACTTTCATAATCATTGAATAACACGATTGTTTCCTGTAGATAACTCATCGCATCAATCATAACAAGTTACTCGGGATAATTGATTCAGCTAGATCACTGATTTATTACTCGTAGTAGATCAGCAGTCGGCCTGAATGGGGAAGCAGGTGGTGCAGGTTGCCAAATCTTGAGCGTTTTACCTACTGAAGCGGGCGGTGATTCGTTCAAATGGCATTCGAAAAAGCTCAAGTTATTTGTTCCATGTTTAATACCAACCTAATATAAGTGTAGCAGTTGTACTTACAACAAAAATACAAATCTTGTTACACTCGCGACTTTCCTTTGAAGGTAGGTCAATTTACAAAGGAACAGAGCTGCATTTATCACCATAGCAATATCATTCACACAACTAGGTAGGTAAGCATTGGAAAGTGACTTACGAATTCTTCATGATCTCTCAAGATCAAGTTTTCCTCGGCGGCCCATTCCAAATATTTGGGCGGACCCGTCGCTTTCTTAGACACACCCAACACTCTTCCAGCCCAGCAGGCAGATACATTTTTCGGCACTTTGTTGGAGTTCAGAGATTTTCCCGCAGTGATCATATCATCGTCCTAGGAACCGAAGCGAACGTACAATTGAAGCATACAGCGCAGATGAAATGAATAGCTAAGCTGATAAGCGAGTAAAATAGTTGGTGCCAGGGGCAATTCAATCGTAAATACTACGTTCTAAATGGGGGTAAATGACACTTCAAAATCCGCTTACTTTTTATTGAGTTTTGAGAAACTAATAATTTCAAAATTTCGGTCACAGCAGGTGAACCCACTACGAAGTGCAGTAGAGTTGGTAATGTTTGGCGACAGGAAGAGCTCGCCAAGCACCAACTTCCCCTCGAAAGGAGATGACGTGAAGATAGTTAAGTTTATGGCTACCACATTACAACGAAGCACATTTTTCCAAACCAAACAGAGATTTCCACGCTATAACACGACAAATTAAAAATTCGATTAGTGAACTCGCGAGAATTATGGATACACACAATTCTTGTTTTTAGGTGAAAAAAACAGTAAAGTTGGAAGGATCAAGGAAAAAGAACAATGAATTTACAAAGCCGATACTAGCGCTGAGTGGCGGTCTTCGTCGGTAGTTCGAATCTTCCTTCTTCATTTTCGTCGTTGCCGTGGAAGTAAACGCAAGGATCGACATGGAGTTTCGTATGGACATCATGAAAATTAAACTGACACCATCATGGACCTGACACCATGTAGCTCGAATCCATGATGTTTCCATGTAGGTGCCTAGTTATCCGTAACTGCTCTCAAGACTGTGTACATGGAAGTACGTGTACTGTGTACGTAACGTATGGTTTTTTTTTTTAGGGATGGCATATCGAATGAAATATATCGATATATCGATCAAATGATATATCGTCAATGAGATATCGATACCTTTGATATATCGGAGAAAATATATCGGTATTTCGGAGAAAATATATCGATTTTTTGATGTATCGGAAGATCTACTTTAAAAAACATGTGAAGTAGGTAGGTGAATTTAATAGTTTTAAAACAATGTAAAAATAATTTAGGATGACATTTATGGACATATCGGAGTATCCACTTGGAAAAACTTGAAGAAGTAAATAGGTAGGTGAATTGAAAAGTTACTAACATCATTTTGGAGGAAATATTATCGATATACTCGACATATCGGAAGATCTATTTGGAAAAACCGTGTGAAATATGTATTAACCTGCTTTCAAAAGTTACTGGGTATGAATGATCGAAATTCATAGTTTAAATACTGGAAAAAAGTGCGAAAATGTCATTGCAATGTTAAATTAATATTTAAATTGACAGGGGTATAGGTACTGTGGACGATCATGATCCTTCAAAATTGAAAATTGTTGTTAAAACCTGCTTCACATCGTATAGTAGGTAGTTCTAAGCTGGACGAGCCTCCATTACTTTTGGCTTAAGTCAAGTATTTGAGCCTTGAGAGCCACTGTAGGTGAATACTATGTACACAACCATGTCTGAGCTGAAGTCAACAGTCAACCCAACAGTAGGTACCTACAAAATTTGGAATAAAATTACTTGATGTTTTTACAAATACAGGCGTCCCTTCTCGTCCATTCATTTCAATATTTAATTTTTACTAAAAAAAAAAAAAAATTTTTTTTTTCCTTGAAAACAGGTCGCGATATATTGTTAAATATATCGATATTGTCCGATAATATCGGTTCTCTATATCGATATAAATATATCGATATATCAAACGTAATATATCGATATATTTCATATATCGATATATCGTTGCCATCCCTAGTTGTTCAACAACCATTGCAGGTTCAGCGGCTGAACTTCAGCCTCAGGTCAAATTTTCGTCTGACTGCCTTTTCTGGCATCAATCAGATTCTCTCTTCCAAAGGGGAGATCAGAATAATTATTGTTTTTTGACGTGATAACGTCTTATAAGTTGGTTTACCGGGAGACACTTCAAGAAACTGCGTTACGCTCCGCTCACGGAGGGGGTGCAGCTCGGCGCTCCCTAAAGGCGGGCGGCCCCTCCCCTTCCCCCCCGCTCACAAAAGCGGGAGCGCCCCGCCCCCCTTCCCTGGCACTCACTCCCCCCCCCCACCCATGGGAAATACCTACTACCTACGGGAAATACCTACTCTGTGCAACTTGACAAAGAATTTTATTTTATCCTTCTTCCTACTATACGAATGAATATTAACATTAAAATTATTTTACCACTCAAAGTCGTTGTCACGTAAAACTTTCGCCCGTATACCGACTTTACAGGCAACAACACAGGGTTTTTTTTTTTAAATGATTTCACTCATGGCTATCGACTATCACTCCACGTGGAGAAGGGTTCTCAACGACCCGTGTTAAATATTTCTTGGTTCCACCTGCAAGCCGTCATCAATCCAAATAAAACCAAAGCCAACTCATCGCCCTAACTTCGGTGATCTGTAGGAACCTGTTCATTCAACCAGCGTTTTGTAGTTTTCAGAGCTGAGAAGTTGAGTAGTTAAATCATCAAGGACCTCGAAAGAGGGGCTAGGTTGGTATTTCAAAGTACAAGCTACAAGAGTGAGTGAGGAATGATATACAAAATAAGGGGGTTGAAGATGTAGCATGGAATAAGGTCCTCTTCAAAATAAACTGAAATAAATATTCCAAGGTATTTATCCAAAAATTATGCACCAATTTCACCGAAGTTTGCTGTTTGTAACCTCATCAGCCTATCAGTGACCCAACTTATTGAAGAAAAACATCAGTAATCTACTATAGGTCTACCACAAAAACTTTGCATCCCTGTGGCGCCCCCTAGATGGCGGATCTGCAAACTATAACGATCGAGTCAACCTTCCATGGGGAAACCTTGACACAGAAATTGGAGCTGTGAGAAATTTCGTGTAGTGCCACGGAATTTCAATTTCGGAAATGTTCGAACTTCACTCTGCAGTAAGAGGGGAATCATGTCACTTTTAAGGGGAGAAATTCGCGAAAAATTATTGTACGCGCGGGAATCTGCTTGATGATAAGAGATAATTAGTTCTATGTTCTCCAGCAGAATGCGCCAAAGGGATACAAAGTTTCTGTGGCAGACCTATAGAGCTAGGTTCCAACACTCACATGCACCCCACTATGACGAAACCAGTGACCATCAGAATTCTCATACACGAATGTTGTATAGGCAGCCACTGAAATACCAGTATTATAGCTTCTTTATCAATATGGCATTCAAGATTCATGTTCTTTTCCATTTTTCCTACGCTGCTTTGAAAAAAATTTTCCAATAACGTTCAATTATCAGAGATAGAAGTTTCTTTTACTTCCTTTGACTCACATAAGCACCTACCTGCCTACTTTGTACAACTAGAAAGATTCAAAACTGAAACTCAGTTTAGCTCTGAAATTTGATCCAGGGTCGGTACATTCGTAGGTACCTATTGAGTTTTCAGGACAAGAGCGTTTTTAAAAATTAGTACACGCCTTTTCATTTGACACCACAGGAGTGGTTTCTAAAAAAATTACTAGAACTAAAGTAAAAAAAACTCCTCAAACAAGAATAAGAGTAGTAAGAAAATAAAGAAATATGCGTTGATTGAGACCAACCGAAGCAATTTGATTTCTTGTTTTAATTTTCAAATTAACAAAATTTTACTACCTCCTACTCATAGGTAGGTTTTTGGCTTTCAAGGCCAAAAATCAAAATATTTGAAAAACAGCATGGAACTAAATACCAGTTAATGGTAGATACCTAGTCTACACATGAGAAATGAAAATTGAAAAAAATCCATTAATTATAAATATTCGGATACAGAATTGGGAACAAAAATGCTGTCATACGAGTAAATGGTATAAATTAGATCGTGGTAGGCATGGTGCAATGGGATATTTCAGTCAATTTTTGTTCTTTTTTCTCAAAAGAGCTTGGGTCAGGAATAACGGTAATTGGGTCTGTTCATCGAGACAATGTTTAGAAGAAATTAGGGAAGCTAATGAAAGTTAAAGATTTGAATGATGTGACGTAGTAAGTTGTTGTGACGTATTAACTTGCTGACCTTGGATTGAGACATTCCACTAATCCTGTGCGGTCTCGAACGTCTCGAGGCCTTGGATACTACAAAATACTACGCACACATGGCATTGTGTGTGTGCAGTCATGGAGACCCGCCTTATTTTCAAACGTGTGATCTCTTTATTTAATTTTTCTATCACATGTTATAGTATCAATGGGCAAAAAGTTGGAGTATAGAGGTTTTCAATGGTGCTGAATCCAAATTTGAGATCAAACACCTGAATTTCCGACCCACCGAAATACCCCATTACCATTGTCTAGCATTCAAAAAAGTGTCAATATAATAAAAAATTGTCCACATCGCCTATGCACAGTAAAACACACAAATTCACGTCATATACTTAATCGTTGGATAGATTACCCGGAACATGGCTGATATCTGGAGAAACAAGTACTTAATGAGCCAGGCTTTCCTGGTTCTCAATTGCAACCTTAACTGAAGGCAAATGGTAAGATTGAAGAAGCTGCATAAACTTCACCTGGAAATCCAATTTTTCTTTGGGACTGAAGCGCTTGATCACGGGGACGTGAGATATAAAAAACATGGTATCTGGGTCGTGAACAGCATAGTCAACCTTTGATCGGTTTCTTTCAAGAATGTTCATAATCTCCTTTTCAAAGGGATCTAACGGGACATGTTTCTTTTTTTTCTTCTTGGCGAAAAGAAAGTCCTCTTTACCACCACTAATTCCGCTGGGTTCACAGATAGGCCTAAAAAATAAATACAGTTATTTACATATAATATAATATAGTTTCATATAATTTGATTATATGTAAGCATTAACCAAACTAGTTCAAGTGATCTGTTATTCGTATCTTATCAAGTAGTACTAGAAGAGAAATATTGTTTCCTACAAAATGTTGGAGTGATTTTTGTATTTACTCGCCAACTAATTCATTCTCCCATTCACTTGTTTGTGATGATAGGTGAGAGGAGCCACCTGCGCAGTAAAGCTCTTTCCCTCACTAGGCTTCTTACTCAAAAATTGTACACTCATTCCCTCAAATAACTCACTCACTCAGATTAGTACCTCAAAAACATTCGCCACTACAATTTAGAGGGTTTTTAATTTTAGAATGAATTCTGTGGGCCATTATGTGTAAAAGGGGCGTAGAAAATACAGTGAAATTGAAACTATACCTACATTATTCCAAGATATGTGACTTACTCGTTTTTATCATAAGTATCCTGAATTTTCAGTACTTTCGCAGGAGGATGAATAGAAAACGTTTGGACGTTTTCTGTAGATTCGAAATCTGTAAATTCAAGCAGTATTATTGAAATGACGTGTTGTCAACCGTAAAGTGATGAGAAGAATAATCGTAGGTATTTGCCTACCTACTTCAATTCTCTACATGCACTGCAAATTTACTGATCTCAGCAAGTAAAATCCAACTCCGAAGTGTCGTAGCCGGAGGAATCCTCTTTTAAAATAAAGGGGCCTCGAAAGAGGGAGAGTATAAGCCAACAGAGCCTGAATAGAAACTCTTTTCCAATGACAACCCTGGGCAGTGAGTGAGCTGCTTCCCTCAGTAGTTACAAAAATATGCAACCGAATAAATAATTAAGAGGATCTCCCAAAATACTAAATGGGGTCCCAGTTCGTTCCTAGTTCCGGGTTAGTATTTCTCTCAATTACTGGCGCTCAAACTTTAAAAGTTGTACCTAAATTTCAGTTAGGTACCATTGTACCATTTAGTCGATTAGGGTTTTCTCATTTTCGGCCGACAATTATTGTTCGATTTTGATGATTCCAGCAGCAATCTTTTAGTTTTTCAATTACCTAGACAGATGCACTAATGAATTTCAACAATCCTAGAAAATTTCAAATTTAGGTACAACTTTCAAAGTTTGAGCGAAATTGAGGTAATTGGGGGAAATAGTAACCCGGAACTAGGAACGAATGGCAACCGACTGAGACCCCCTCATGTTCGTATTCTATTCACTAGATTGGAAAGAAGGGAGTTGAATTCTCACCAGTTATCGGAGAATTTGGTTCGCATTTAACGAAAATGTTTTCGAAAGTCGAGTCGTCGACGAGTAGTTGAGAATCCTCATCATCCATTGCAACATCAATGCGTGAGCCTCAGACTGTTCTCAGATCAATATCAATCATCTCCCTGAAATCTTAATAAGTAGGCAGGTTGATACCTACCTTGAACATTGAAACATAACATTAATTTACTATTAATGTATAATAGGAACCAAAGTGTCTGTCACTACTTACAACAAGTGAATAGGCACATAGTTGATAGAAATGTATCCCTCTCCAATATTCCAAGAGCTTCATGATTGGTCAAAAATATAAATAGTCTCTTTCTGAGATCCAATATCCAAGTATTCGAAACATTTTGTCCCCCAGAAAGTAGATCAACCACACCAGCAGCATTAGTTCATTTATCCTCCGCTAGGGATGGTAAAGCGTTTTTCCCTTGAATCAGCTACTTCGTATTAGCGGTATTCATGGTCCAGGAGATTCGACGTCGAATTTGGAGATTCAACGGGAGTCAATGCGCATGCGCACCAGCCAATACGACGATTCGATTTACCACGGACTGAAGGCGTCGTAAATCGAAATTCGACGTCGAATCACAAAATGTGATCCTAGCACTAGCGGCAGTTGTGCGAAGCAACTATCATAACATCAACAAACAGATCTTCTCGTCCTTTTATTTTGAGTTTTTCTCTTAATAACACCTTTTTTTGTTTTTTATTCCGTTTTTCCGTTTGTTTATTTCTTTTTTACTCTTTTCGAAGTAGGTTTTTTTCTCGATTAAATGAGTGGAGCTGAGCCACCCAAGCGGCTAAGGAAAAACGCGACCATCTGATGGTTTGCTGGAGAAGTGGAAATGTTGCTTGCTGGCATTAAAGCAAGCATACCACATTCTGCTTTCTAGAATCGAACATGTTTCAGCCATGAGCTACCAAAAGTACCAAAATGTGTTCAAAATTGTGTGATGGAAATAGCAAGGGTTTTTCTTCGAGACAAGACTCCTCATTGGTAGGTATACCTATTCAGAAGTCTGAATCCTTTTTTGATTCTAGCAGTAGATTTTTTCGTTCGTGTACAAGGAACTTTGTTAAAGGCTTTTATAGGAACCTCTTGGGTATTCTCATTTTTTAACTAAGAGGAAATTAATGAACATGCGGTTCTTTTGACACTGACTCCGCACAATTCGATTTTCGACGATCGAATCAGACCATGAATACCCCTATGATAGACCTAGATTTGCCTCTGGTCGAACTTGGCAGTGATTTCAAAAATGTAGTAAATAAGATTTGTTGGGACAGTTATAATTCGTCACATTATGACATGTCACCGAAAACTTTCCTAATGTTCCACAGAAAGATACCTAGTTCCATAATTGTTTCCTTCCAGCTTGATCACAGCTTCACAACCTTCGTTTGAGAGGATGTAAAATTTTAATATAACAAGCCCAAAATGATGGAATGAGTTACCTATAGGTATCTACCGAGATTGATACGGCTCAAAGAAAGATAAGACAGTAAAATTTTGTTTTCTAACTTCTACATTGATCTTCGAAATCCATGTAACTAGGATACATATTATAGATACCTAACCAAAAGATACTCGATACTTGAAAAACAATTATCGTGGTTTGTCAAATACTTTTCTTCGAAAATGAGTCAGCAGCAGTTTGGAAAAGATCAATCGATCAGATCAACGAAACCATTAGAATCTTCTCGAGAAATAACAGGCGATGTGAAGATTGAACAAAGTGAAGAAATGGGGGAGGGTTCTCACATCGCGATTCCAAGTGGAGATCACTCGCAACCACTTTCAGCTATGAGTTTGGTATCAGAAGGGCAGGAAGATGAAGATGAATTGTTAGGCGAAGAGGAGAGGATAGAAGATGAAGATGAAACTGATCAGGAATCAGCGGGAGACGAGCAACAAGAGGAACTAGACTACGACCTTCTAGCACTACAAAGCCCTCCCAGCTCAACATTCTCTCAAATGGCTGGTAAAGTAAGAGCCATGCCACTCAGAGACAAACCTGCTTATAGGAATGTTGTTAAATACGTCAGAACCATCTTGGAAGAACTCGTTAACAAAAACACAGAAGGCGTGTTACGCCATTTTGGGGAGTGGAGCATGAGAATAATCAAAAGTTTGAAGAATACTCGTGGTGTTCCACAAGAATTATTCATGCCAACTGCCATCAACTACATATACACACTCAGAAGTTTCACATTTGGTTGGAAAGATGCAATCGAAGAGTATATCCATGAATATGGGCCAGAAATTCTGGGAGAAGATGCTATAATGGAGAAACTGAGATTAGGAATGGAAGGTGAAGACGCAGGTGAAGATGGTATTAAAACGATAGACGATGTGGTGTTGAAACCAGATGATTGGGATGAAGGTGGATACATGCATTACCTAGATAGGAAAGCAGAACCAAAAGAGCCTCCATTTGATGAATTTGAGTACGTCACTTTGGAACAAATGTCATTTTTTGATGAAGTTGGAATAGGAATTCCTAGGCACGAACAGTACGAAATTCACATGGCTCTCTTCCGATTATCAAAAGTGAGGAATTTAACTGAAGTAAGATTTTGGGGAAAGATATTTGGACTATACCAAGATTATTACATTGCTGAAGCGGCGATGAAGCCTGAGGATATGAAGTTGGATGATTTTGACGATTTGCCAGAATACGAAGAATCGGAATACGTCGGAGAGTATTGCGAAGATTTGCTGATAGAAGAACTCTCAGAAGAAGCTCAACTTGATGGAGAGCTAGAACCTGAGGAGATAGGGGAATTATATGGCGAAGAATATGGAGAAGAACAAGAAATGGGAGAGACATACGGAGAGTTCTATGGGGAGTATGGAGGTGAAGATTTATCTATGAAACCGCAGCCAGAACTGATACCTCCTCCATCAGTGACATTTGACGTTTTGACTGTAGCTCAAATGGGATATGAAACAGAAGTAGAAGAAGAGGGGCTTGGGGAGCAGGAATCAGTATTTGAACTCGAAGTGGACGATGGAAAGTTGAAGGGGAAAATGATGCTGAGAAACTACAAGTTGCCTCAGCTTCCTAGAATAAAGGAAAAACCAATCAAACTTCCTCCCATGGAAGATCCAGGCGAAGGCACAAATAAATTCGTTTTTTTCGTGACGAATGATCCTAAATCGGATTGGATCAGATTGCCACATGTCACTCCAGAACAAATAGTAGTTGCAAGACAGATTAGAAAATTTTTTACAGGTTATTTGACATCGAGAGTAAACAGCTACCCCAAATTTCCTGGTATAGAAATGAACTTACTACGTGCTCAAATAGCAAGAATATCAGCTGGGACCCAAGTTTCTCCGGCTGGGTACTACAGATTTGATGAAGGTGAGGAAGCTGCAGATGCATTTGACATAGCTGCTGGCCAGGGAGGTAAAATTGTCTTGAACAGAGATTTTGAACCACTGACTGTGAAGGACTTAACTGATCCAACCTGCACATTCTGGGTTCATCACACTTCTCACATTTTAAAACAAGGTAGAACAGTGTGGTATAATGTGAATCAGAAAGGACCCAAAGAAAGAGGCGAAGAAGCGGAGGATGAAGAAGGCGAAGAAGCTCCTCCTTTCAAGGAAGTGATTGGTGAAAAAGGTCCTCCGCTATTGACGTCGTGTGCCGAGGATCTGTTCATGGAGGCCATACCACCATGGACGGTGAAGCCTGCGATAGAACTGGCTCCACACGAGGGCTGCGTCTTTGTTCGCTCAAATTTGTGGCCAGGATCGTATTCATTCGCTTTTGGAAGGAAAATTGGTTTCATGTACCACGGCTGGGGAGTCAAAGCTCTGACATATGGCTACACACCTCCACCACCCTATCTACCAATGAAGGAGTACCCTCTAGGACCACAAATCATCGAAATAACTGATCCAACTCCCTATCAAGAAGAGGAATATCGACTCAAGCTGGCTGAATGGCTGAAGAAGAAAGAAAAACAACCCATGCCAATGGGAGAGGGAGAAGGTGGTGAAGGAGAGGGTGTAGAGGATGACTGATTATTTTTAATTTCCATTGAATCAATTTTCCACATATTTTACATTTTTGAAACACGATTAGTTATATTTTAAATAAAAAAGTTTGTTAGTTATATTTTAAATAAAAAAGTTTGTGTTTATTATGTCCAATAAGGTATGCATTGTCTACAAAAATAATTTAGGTGTCTACATAGGAGTGATTCAGTCTTGTTCACGTGAAATAGCATTGATTGATCCGGGAACGAACCCTAATGTGGTAGGAAATGTCTAATATTTACCACGATGAGGTATGAGTGCCCTACCATCAATTTTACTAGTCGCTAAGGGATTTTATGAAGCCTTTGCAACGTTCTGCTCTTCTAACCAATACTTAACAAATTGCCTGACTTTTACCTGTCTTTCTAGCAGGAAAACAACTTATAGTGGGAACCTGCTGATGAAATGGAATTTTCAAGATGGATTTTACTATTATGAAAAATTTAATGCTGAACCACAAAAGATTCTCCAGCTCATTTTTAATTTTTTTAACTTTTCCACTAACTCTGAATGTTCAAACTACAAATTTCTGGTAAAATTGAATCTTAAAGAAGAGAAAAAAGTCAAAAAATGGCGATTTACAAAAGGTAAAGAATAATAACAAGACTCCCACCCTTCTACGCTTCCTTTCTGACTTATGGGTATTTCTGGTTGTTGATTTGAAAGATCACTAAAAAAAAGTTCATTGTCAAATTACTGAAACCTTTCAAGTTTTTTATTCGAAGATGTTGTATACAAGTTCCGGTATCTTGATTTATAGAAGCTGTTACCTTCTGCCAAATTAGTCTTGAAAGGTATCTGAATAACTTTTCATGTTTGAGGTACCTACCTATCTGAAATATAGGATATGAAAAAAACTGTGTTTGAATTTGACTTGGTTTAATTGGGAACTACTGTAGATAGTAGGTACCTAACCAACTTCATGAAAATCTGTCTCTCGGTAAGTACTTTTAAGATAATGTTTTCATAACTGTCACCAAAACTTAAGTTTCCACTTTTTAAGATAAACAATGGTCATTATAGCACAGGATACGATTACATAGGAAGTAATTACCAACACACTAAGAAAGTGAGGCACAAATAGCGTCCGCATACTCAGATTGACGGCCCCAGTGAGCAAATTACACAATAAGAAAAAAAGTAAATTGTTTGCTGCAATAGCTTCTAACACCATCACGCTCTTTTCTTCTTCACGATTGGTAATTTGCCGTCGACGGAAGATCAGAATAACGAGTACTTCGGAGATCATGGAAAGGCCGATGACGAGAAGACAAATCGCAGACATCCAGGCTACGTAAGTAGCATTGGCCAATCTTCTGGACGGTGGCGGGATAACATCACCAAATAGCTGGAGTGCTGCGAGCACGGCTACTGCTGACGTCATGCATTTCATGGCATGGAGGATTCTTTCTTTGATAGTCGGCGGTGTAGTTCTGTATATCAACAACTGACCAAGTTCAGCAGACATGATATACAGACTAAGGTATCCCCACACTGAAGAAATTCCCTCACGGTTAGCGGATAACAAGTTGGTTCTCGGGGCATCGCTCATAACCCATGCTTCGACCCAGGAACTCAAGACAACCTGGTGGGCTAAAGAGAGCCCCAAACCTGCCAGCCCCACGCTTCTCGAAAAGACTGGTATAACCAACGAACCGAAAAACTTCACAATAGCCAGAGTGAAGAAAAAATTCCAGTGAACTCCATATTCCGTGGTGTGCTTTTGATATCCAATTTTTTCAACAGTGGCAAACCGTATAAACCCCAAAACAAGAATAGGCAAGTTGCTGATGAACGCTTTTTTGAACGCACTATTCAGTCTCTTGACTTTCATTGTCAAACCGTTCGCAACAATGAAAAATCCTACCCCTGTGTCCATCAAACTGTAGCCGTAGCTTTCGGTTTTAGCATATTTCAATGGAAAAACAGTGAAATCCACTGCTAAAATACAAATTATTGAGAGGAGGCTGACAACCGCTTTGAAATGCGTCACGGAAGGCGAGTGTTCACACGTAATTTTGGAGTTCAATATCTTATGAACTTTTACATTGCTGGGTCGGAGGAACACTTCGTAGACTATCAAGGCTGTGGTACATGGCACTATTAAGCAGGCACAGAGGAGGGTATACTTGTTGCAGATTGTCAGAAGTAATATGCTGGGAATCACAAATGTCACGATATCCTGAACAAAACACAAGGAAGGCCTGTTGTACTTGACCAGGCATCTTGAGTACAGAGCTATGAACCCGAACACAACTATGGTTATGAGAAGAGATATGACGTCCCAGCTTGATGTACCTTGTAAATCGGACAAATAGCTTTCGTGGAAATGCCTATAAGATACGTTCAACTTCTCCATCGTAAACTATACTAACATTACAGTGGGTCTGCAGCACGTCAAGTATCTCTTGAAAATATACCATTAAGCAACGGAGACAACTATTTCATGCTAAAACACAATTGAATCTGATAGCCGACACTTCACTGGGGTCTCCATCCGGCACGCCCAAGAAGAGAGAAGAGTAACAAAATACTAATGGACGTTTTTCACCTGAGAGAGTACTCACAACTTTATTGAAGATTACCGATGAAATATTTAAAAGATAAGTTAAACTGATAGTAAATTTACTGAGAAGAACGGATAGATAACGGAAGGCAACAAGAACATGATAATGATAAATTCTTCTTCTTCTTCTTCTTCTCTGGATTTGCTGACCGTAATCTTGAGTTGCGTGGTCACATGTTTGTTGTTTTTCTTGCTGTTCTTGTTGTTTTTCTTGTTTATTATTGTTTGTCATGAATTCTTCTGAATGAATGAATTCTCTGAATCACTTCTACCTCTCCAATCTCTTTCAATCCTTCCTTTTGGTTAAATGGGGATGTCCATTGCCTCCATTACCTCCAACAATCGGGTCAGCCTCTTCAAATCCTTCAATCCCTCGCCCAAGTACTCCATCACTGCTTCCTCATTGTAATGATCGTAGGTTTTCGCCATTTCCTCCTCCGTGTGCTCCTTCAGAACATCTGCTGTGAAAGCGCAGTCCAGGAAAAAGTGGAGCACATCCTGCACCTGAGCAACTCCACAGAGATCACAAAATGGGTCGCTCACCACTCTCATTAAATGTAGGAATTTCCTATTATTGCAGTGGCCGATGAGAATTCTATTTATTCTTGTTATGGTTCTAACATTTAGATCTCTTGCTTCAGAGAACCATGCCCTCTCGTTGATATCCATCTTGAGACGTCTCATCCAGCCCCCAGGTCCCTCCTCCATCGACCAATATTCCTGTTTCCAGGCTTCCCAGGTTTTCAATCGTATCTGGTCATAGAAGTCCTTGTAATCCAAGTAGGAGTGTTGATCAATTATCTGGACCCTGGCCGCTAAAACACTCGCTCGATCGGCTCTCTCGTTTCCGTCCACCTGGACGTGTGAAGGGCACCACTGCAATTTAATGTCTATTCCAGATGTCCATCTGGCTTCTAGGCTCTCATACGTCCTAATTAGTGGTATTGGTATTACTCGACCCCTTTGCAGATTCCTGAGCGCAACTATAGCTGCCTGAGAGTCAGTAATTATGACGAATTTACTCCCTGGAGAATGATCATCAGTGTGCTGAACAGCCATCTCGATACCATTAAGTTCAGATTGGAAGATGCTTGTGGCGTCTCGTAATTTCTTTGACTCAGCATAGTTATGATGTCGACACCACATTGCAGCAGCACTGCCATTGTGATTTTTTGCTCCATCTGTGTATATTTGTATATGGTTAGAGTAGTTGTTGTTGATGTGCTCAACAGCTCGATAAATGATAAAAGCGACGCCAAAACAGTGTAATATCCATGGTTTGGGTGACAGAAGACATGGATGTTTCGTCCACCTTCTACCCAAAGCATGGATGGTTTGCATCGTGTTACCATGGACCTAGAATCCTAGGGGATACTAGGTCCATGTGTGTTACTTCACATTCCATGTAATCATCCATGCCCAACGATGGGCATAACAAAGTGCATTTTGCCATGGGTGATTTTGTGAACGTGGGTGCCTCGTGTTTCGATAGAACATGAACATGAGAAACACGAGTGAACATCCTCTATGATTTTGAAATTCAGCATTCGGGGAACAGGAGGTTTATTATTTTTCTTTATAGATCACTCGCCTGCAAAGAACATACCTAGCTTTGCCATTGTCACTGCCTAACATCCATATTTTAGCTTCTCAATAGGGGAGTGGGGGGCACATTTGACATAGGGGCACATTTGACAATGGCTGTTTGTCACACAAGATTTGAATTTTACCGCGATTTCGTATTTTTGTATTGTGAAGAAGAAGAAGAAGAACCATTCCAGGTGAAAACTGTGCAGGTTACAA
Source organism: Apolygus lucorum (assembly GCA_009739505.2). Lineage (NCBI taxonomy): Eukaryota > Metazoa > Arthropoda > Insecta > Hemiptera > Miridae > Apolygus > Apolygus lucorum. The sequence continues at coordinate 44,827,349 of CM019176.2, read as the reverse complement.
ATAATCTAGTTGGCTCATGGCGGTTTGAGTGTTTGGACCCCTCAAAAGTAAGTTTTTTTTCATTTTGTTTTTCGTTGATTACCGAGTGGATTCAGTTTTTTTTTAAATGTAGCTCATCCAATTTGTTAGTCGTATATGTCTCCATGCAAGTGTTTTCCTTGGATTCTTCAAAACAATTCATCGTTCGAGGTTGGCTTGGGTTTTACTGTAATGACTACCCTCGGGGTAGTTTTGACAGTTTTGCTAGGGGAACATTTGACATATATTTTGACATATATTTTTATATACCAATGAAGTTTGTCAATGCTATGTTGATGTAGGATTTTGAATACCTACTCGACCTGACGTTTTTCAATAAACATCTTTGCTTTGATCATTATTTTTTGTTACTTCAATTCCTACATCCATAAAACTTGGTGTTCCTTTGAGAAAGAAGAGTGGGTACTCATCTAATTGAAATTGTGTTGGTAGTGTTGATTGTTACAGGCTGCAGGGTCTATAGTTGTTCTGTCTGACTCAACATTATTGCCAGATAATGATTTGCCGAACGTTCCATGGTTTTTTGGTAAGATTAGTTTAGAATTATGGTACTTTCTGTGAACTGTCAAAAGTGCCCCTTACTCATGTCAATTGTGCCCCACCGGTGGGGCACAATTGTCACTTCCTAAGCATTTTGAAAATTTACAAAAAAAATACTTGGCAAGTAGATTGAAAAAGGAACGAGATGTATGTGGGTAGCAAAAATACCGTAGTTAACGATAGAAGAAAGAAATTCAAGACCTCTCGTTCTTTCAACCTTGTAGGATGGAAAATGCGAAAAAGTGTCAAATGTGCCCCCCACTCCCCTAAAGTTTATTTTGAAGAAATGAACGCTTCACAATTCGAAGGGTGTCTTCATTAGGAAAGTAAATTGCTAGTTGCTAAACTCGAAAAACTGAATACAACTCGGAGAAACAACATCAAACGCATTTTGGCCAGCTAAAATTTCAACGGAGATTGCATCTTTTGCTATTCACGCTCGTGTTTTCGATTTCTCACTAGTCTAACTTAAGTTCTAGTGGAGAGCAAACTATTTGTCCTACAGAGCTCTGGGTGGTGTCATTCGATTTTAAAAATTCAATACTGTTTTAAATTGATGAAAAAACAGATTATTTTTATAGAAAGTTTCTGAGCTAGGGCGTTTTGAACAATTCAGCCCTTACTTTTTACTCCTTAGAAGTGACTGTCACTAACCAAAAGTTTCGGGTTTAGACCCGGACCTCAAATATGATATTTCATACAAATCAGTCCAAGTTAACTAAAGAAAGTGCCACGTAAGGTAAAAGCACCATGCTTAAGGTCCTTAGCAATTCAATTGTACTCGGTTCTCGTGGTATTTTTCTAAATTTTTCAGATCAAAAACTTATGAAGACGCCAATGGCTCTAGCAAATCTTCCCCTTTACAGAGAATGTCTGAAAATTGCTTTAAAAGTAGTTTTTTGTTATAATAATCTGTTTTCCTCAGCTTCTTGTTTTGTACCATTAGTGAAACGCTGAAAATTGTGGGTGTTCCTAAGTTGGAATTTTTTGCTCCAGTCGTGGAACGATGCCAACATTTCAACTCGTCATTAAAATTTCCCCGTTATAAATACTTATGTATTTATGTATATTCAATAAAATTTATTGAATATATTATTATTTAATAATATATTATTATAATATTATTTAATAATATATTATTTATAATATTAGTTAATAATAAATTGACCACATTTTCAAATATTCAATTCGAATAATACAATAATGAACAATCGTGTGGGAGGATGGGCTCATGGTTGTTTCTTTTCAATGTGTTCCATCGAGTAGCTCCGAAAGCTCGGGTTCGGCGTATTGAGATGTAACTAAATAACAAAGAAATCAAAATTAAGCAAACACAAATGAAGATGAAGAAAAACCAACATTTCAAAAGATGAGGAGTGAACACACGATCCTCGGTACTAATAAGTACCTACCTACCTAAGTAATTTTTAGCAGATCCCTCTCAGGTCCTTTGGAAGGTTTGGTAAATTTTTGAAAAATCACTGATGACATGAACCGACAGCAGAAACGTTTGAGATCAACCAAATACTGCATTGATCCAATGGTGGGATATAGATTTTCTAGTCTTGGAATACCATAATATGGTATTGTTGATATTATCAACCCCATTCCACTATTGGCTACGGTGTAGAGACGAGATATTTGAATATGTTGGAGTCGTTTGATGAATTTACAAATAACAATTTGATACAAAAATCTTTAATCACAAAAAAATAGTTGAGTTCCAATAGTGGAATGACTATTCCACCACTGGTAGGTACTTTCGACGAAAATTATGTGCCAATAGTGGAATGGTTGATATATTGAAAAAACTAATGATAGAGACATTTAAAAACTCAAAAACGTGGAGAACTAACATAATAAACAATGTTGAAACCAAATGAAACCACAA